>CAKXYN010000014.1:31980000-34380000 GCA_935064755.1 Tragelaphus eurycerus | reverse complement strand
ATTGCAAATAGTGATGTGATGAACCCTGGAGTACATTTGTCTTTTTGAATTATGGTTTCCTCAGGATATATGCCCAGTAACGGGATTGCTGGGTCAACTGGTAGTTTTATTCCTAGTTTTTTAAAAATCATTTATTTATTTTTGGTTTTGGTTGCACTCATTGCTGCCTGAGGGCTTTCTCTAGTTGTGGAGAGCGGTGGCTACTGTCTCATTGCGATGACCTCTCTTGTTGTGGAGCATGGGCTCAGTAGTTGTGGCACACAGGCTTCATTGCCCTGAAGCATGTGGGATCTTCCTGGACCAGGGATTGAACCCTATCCCCTGCATTGGCAGGTGTATTCTTAATCACTGGACTACCAGGGAAGTCCTATTTCTAGTTTTTTAAGAAATCTCCATACTGTCCTCTGTAGTGCCTGTATCAATTCTCGTTCCCACCAACAGTGCAAGAGAATTCCCTCTTCTCCACACTCTCTCCAGCATTTATTGTTTGTAGACTTTTTGATGATGGCCATTCTGACCAGCGGGGAAGGCACTGGCACCCCACCCCAGTACTTTTGCCTGGAAAATCCCATGGACGGAGGATCCTGGTAGGCTCCAGTCTGTGGGGTCGCTAAGAGTCGGACACGACTGAGCGACTGCACTTTGACTTTTCACTTTCATGCATTGGAGAAGGAAATGGCAACCCACTCCAGTGTTCTTGCCTGGGGAATCCCAGGGACAGGGGAGCCTGGTGAGCTTCTGTCTATGGGGTCGCACAGAGTCAGACACGACTGAAGCGACTTAGCAGCAGCAGCAGCATTCTGACCAGTGTGAGGTGTCCTCTCACTGTAGTCTTGATTTGCATTTCTCAATGATAAGCGATGTTCAGCATCTTTTCGTGGGTTTATTATCCATCTGTATGTCCTCTTTGGAGAAATGTCTGTTTAGGTTTTCTGCTCGCCTTTAGATTGGCTTGTTTGTTTTTCTGGTATTGAGCTGAATGAGCTGCTTGTATATTTTGGAGATTAATCCTTTGTCAGTTGTTTTGTTTGCTGTTATTTTCTTCCATTCTGAGGGTTGTCTTACCTTGATTATTGTTTGCGAAAAGCTTTTTAAGTTCAATTAGGTCCCACTTGTTTATTTCCGTTACTCTAGGAGATGAGTCATAGAGGATCTTGCTGTGATTTATGTCAAAGAGTGTTCCGCCTATGTTTTCCTTTAAGAATTTTATAGTTTCTGGTCTTACATTTAGGTCTTTAATCCATTTTGAGTTTACTTTTGTGTATGCTGTTAGGAAGTGTTCTCATTTCATTCTTTTACACACACATAGCTGTCCCGTTTTCCCAACACCATTTATTTAAGTGATTGTCATTTCTCCATTGTATATTTGTGCCTCCTTTGTCGAAGATGGGGTGCCCATAAGTGTGTGGATTTAGCTCTGGGCTTTCTCTCTTGTTACATTGGTTTCTATTTTTGTGCCAGTGCCATACTGTCAGATGACTGTAGCTTTGTAGTATAGTCTGAAGTCAGAATGGTTGATTCTTCCAGCTCCATTCTTTTTTCTCAAGATTGCTTTGGCTATTCAAGATCTGTTGTGTTTCCATACAAATTGTGAAATTATTTGTTCTAATTCTGTGCAAAATATCATTGGTAGTTTGACAGAGATTGCATTAAATCTATAGATTCCTTTGGGTAGTAAGTCAATTTCACAATACTGATTCTCCAATCCAAGAACATAGCATATCTTTTCATCTGTTTGTGTAGTCTTTAATTCTTTCATCAGTGTCTTGTTTTCTGCATGCAGCTCTTTTGTCTCTTTAGGTTAATTTATTCCTAACTTTTATTCTTTTTGTTGCAGTGGTGAATGGGTTTGTCCCTTTAACTTCTCTTTCTGACTTTTCATTATTAGTGTATAGGAGTGCAAGGGATTTCTGTGTAATAATTTTGTATCCTGTGATTTTTCTATATTCATTGATTCCGTTCAGTTCCGTTGCTCAGTCGTGTCCAACTCTTTGCAACCCCATGGACTGCAGCATGCCAGGCCTCCTGGTCCATCACTAACTCCTGAAGTTTATTCAAACTCATGTCCATTGAGTCAGTGATGCCATCCAACCATCTCATCCTCATATTCATTGATTAGCACTAATAATTTTCTGGTGGCATCTTTAGCATTTTCTATGTAAAGAATCATGTCATCTGCAAACAGTGAGTGTTTTTACTTCTTTTCCAACCTGGATTCCTTTTATTTCTTTTTCTTCTCTGATTGCTGTGGCTAGGACTTCCAATACTATACTGAATAATAGTGGCAAGAGTTGGTACCCTTGTCTTATTCCTGATTTTAGAGGAAATGCTTTCAGTTTTTCACCATTGAAATATTTGCTGTGTGTTTGTGTGCATGCTAAGTCACTTCAGTCATGTCCAACTCTTTGTGACCCTGTGAAGTATAGCCCACCAGGCTCCTCTGTCCATGAGATTCTCCAGGCAAGAATACTGAAGTGCATTGCCATGCTCTCCTCCAGGGAATCTTCCTGACCCAAGAATTGAATCTGAATCTCTTATGTCTCCTGCATTGGCAGGCAGATTCTTTAACACTGCTGCCACCTGGGAAACCCTGGGTGTCATATATGGCCTTTATTATGTTGAGATATGTTCCTTCTATTTCTACTTTCTGGAGAGTTTTTATCATAGATGGGTGTCACATTTTGTCAAAAGCTTTCTCTGCATCTATTGAGATGATCATATGGTTTTTATCTTTCAGTTTGTTAATATGATGTATCACATTGATTGATTCAGATATTTTGAAGAATCCTTGCATCCCTGGGATGAATCTCACTTGATCATTATGTATGATCTTTTTAATGTGTTGTTAGATTCTGTTTGGTAGAATTTTGTCAAGCATTTTGCACCTATGTTCATCAGTGATATTGGCCTATAATTTTCTTTTTTTCTTCTTTTTTTTTGTGTGTTTTTTGGTGGCATCTTTGTCTGGTTTTGGTATCAGGGTGATGATGGCATCATAGAATGAGTTTGGGAGTTTTCTGTCCTCTGCTATTTTCTGGAAGAGTTTGAATAGGATAGGTCTTAAGTGTTAGCTGTTCTCTCAACTTTTGGTAGAATTTGCCTGTTAAGACATCTGGCCCTAGGCTTTTGTTTGCTGAAAGCTTTTTGATTACAGATTTGATTTCCATGTTTGTGATTGATGTGTTTATATTTTCTATTTCTTCCTGGTTCAGTTTTGGAAGGTTATGCTTTTCTAGAACTTTGTCCATTTCTTCCAGGTTATCCATTTTATTGGCATATAGTCATGCCTAGCAGTCTCTTATGATGCTTTGCATTTCTGTGTTGTAACTTCCCCTTTTTCATTTCTAATTTTATTGATTTGAGTCTTCTACCTTTTTTCCTTGAAGAGTCTGGCTAACAGTTTGTCAATTTTGTTTATCTTCTCAAAGAACCAGCTTTTAGTTTTATTGATCTTTGCTATAGTTTCAGAAGCACAGTCTTAACCACTGGACCACTAGGGAAGTCCTTATACTGATTTTTATCTGAACCATTTGAAATTAAGTCAAATACAGCATCCCTCAGTGTGCTAGTATTTACCTTTCAAAACCACAGTATAAAGATCAAAATTGGCAAATTTAGCTTTACTATAAGCCATTATTTAATATACAGTCCATATTCAAATGTCCTCTGCCATCCCCCCACCCCACTTCAGAACTGGCAATTATTTTATCCATTACCCTGTGCCCAGGTGCCCTGCCCATTCACCCAGGCAACATGAATCAGGCCTTTAATCCTTTCTTTCCCGCCTACTACCTCCTGGCTCTGGGCCCTTTTCCCCTGCCCCTTCTGCTGAGGCCTGTCCAGACCAGACAGAACAGAAAGTGCTGCCGTGAGGAGCAGGAAGGCTGTCCTCACCTTTGACCTGGGAGCACAGGACACCTGAGCCTCTGTCTCTAGCACACCCAGGGAGGGTATGTGTCCGGAAGTCTTAGGGAGGCACACCCCCAATCTTCAACGGTGCCCACTGGCCTGCCTGTCCCAAAGGGCAGGAGGGACCTAGCCCAGGAGGGGCTCCACTGAGAAGCTCAAATTCTGTCTAGTTCTAGGGATAAAACCCACTCCCGTGAAAAATCCATATACCCCAGAATGAGCTTCAGTAAAGAGGGCTCTGTGAGTAGGAAAGGAACTTTCTGGGGTTCCCGACGTGTTCTGTATGTGAGTGGTGGTTTCAGGGGTGCATGCATGTGGAGAAGTTCATCGATCTGGGCTCCTGAGATGTCGACCCCTCACTCTACGTCCATGTCAGTAAATAATCATATCTGTATAAATGTGTGTGTATGCCAGGGAGCAATGCTGTGAACTCCAAGAGGAAGTGACAGCTTCTGGTTTTGTCCAGCCCACCTGGAATAGCTTGTGCCCATCACTTTCTAGACACTGAATAAACTGTTGAACAAACAAATTAATTAACTTGATGCTGGGACCATATTTCTCAATGTAGAGGAATGGAGTGTGCTCAGTTGCTCAGTCATGTCTGACTCTTTGTGATCCCATGGACTTGCTTGCCAGGCTCCTCTGTCCATGGAATTTTCCAGGCAAGAATACTGAAGTGGGTTGCCATTCCCTACTCCAGGGGATCTTATACAGAGCGAAGTAAGCCAGAAAGAAAAACACAAATACAGTATACTAACACATATATATGGAATTTAGAAAGATGGTAACAATAACCCTGTATACGAGACAGCAAAAGAGACACTGATGTATAGAACAGTCTTTTGGACTCTGGGAGAGGGAGAGGGTGGGATGATTTGGGAGAATAGCATTGAAATATGTATAATATGATATTTGAAATGAGTCGCAGTCCAGGTTCGATGCCTGATAACAGATGCCTGGGGCTGGTGCACTGGGATGACCCAGAGGGATGGTATGGGGAGGGAGGAGGGAGGAGGGTTCAGGATGGGGAACACATGTATACTTGTGGCAGATTCATTTTGATGTATGGCAAAAGCAATACAATATTGTAAAGTTAAGCAAAATAAAATTTAAAAAAATATAAAGAAGTTAAATTGAAAAAAATATAATATATATATATATATATTCATAAAAACCACCAGGAAGCAGTACAGGTCCTGAACATGCTGGGACTGATTTGTGAATTTCTAAAGAAGGGTTACAGTGTGTGGTGTGTCCCAAGTTTATCAAACCAAAGACCTTTTGGCGAAATGCTGCTCTAAAGAGAAAAAGATGGAAAGATCCTGGGTCCCTGATAATTGCCTGGCACTGTCACATCAATCCAGAATTGCTTGTGCCCAGACTTCTTCTGTACCTAAGAAAAACAAAGCTTTTATATATAAACTACAGTGATTTACCTTCTTTGCTATGCAGGAAAACTGAATTCTAGTTGATGCCAAAGTTTATACAGTGCCATGCACTTAGGAGGTGGTCAGAGACTGTTAATGCTGTTATTTTCAGCTCTCCCAGGTGGGGTCGGGAGAGGAGGGTGCTGGGATCGTCTCCCCAAGACAGAAGCTGCTTTCCCAAGCCTTTCACACAGGATCGTTACTCGGCACAAAATGAATTCCTCTGATCTATAAGCTGCAGCTGAACAAGCTGGAGATGGAGTCAAGTTCTATGGCTGCAAAGATCAAGCCTGGAAGAAATCCCAAAGCCTCGGTGTGTCTGAACCAAATGCATATGGGCTTAATGGATCCTGGAAAGTTTCTGAAACCACAGAGGTCCAACTCACATGGGGAAGGCTCCCCTCAGGGATGAGAACCACTGGCTCTTGTAGTAAGAAGAACCCTTAAAAGGTGACCACAACGACCTCCTGCTTAAAGTACATCGCCTCCATGGCATCCCTTCCAAGCAGTGCTCTGCTCTACCTGAGTACTTGGTGATGGTTGCTCTTCACCTCCCCAGGACCTGGCCCTTCTTCCAAGACTCCAGATGAAGCTCTTTGTATTCAACTTTGGCTCCCATCCTTTGGTCCTGGTTCTGCCCTCCAGAACTGCACAAAGCATGTTGTCCTCTGAAAATCTTTCATGTGTGGAAAGTGTTTCTCCTTAATTAAAATAATAATAACAGGCACTGTTAATGTGGAGTTTACCGTGGCTGGATGCTCCGCTGAGCTTGTTACATGCCTGATCTCACTCATTCCTCATGGTCCCATGAGGGAGGGAAGACGATTGTCCACATTTTATAGATAAGGAGTCCGTGTCTTAGGAGAGATAAAGAACTTTGTGTGAGGTTGCTCAGTCAGTAAGTAGCAGAGCTGAGATAAGGGTCTCAGACTTTTCATAGCTTAACCACTGTACTGATGGTTACACATGCATACCTGTCAGAATTTCTCAGCCAACTCAGCTCTTCCAAGGCAGGCTCTCTGAGTTCCTGCTTGTTTCACAAACCCAGAACTGACGCCCATAGTACCACAAGTACACATGTATGTTTGGGGTGCAAATAAAACATAATAGGAAAATTGGGATTATCCTAGGAACTCAAGTGTAATAGTTTGAAGCACCCTGCACTGGTGGCTGGGAGACTGGGAATTAATTTGAGCTCTGGTGAGAGAGATCCCAGGAGACGACGGCACAGTTGACGTGGTCTCCCAACCATCATCCATACAAAGGGCCACGTGGTTGACGCTAAGACTGCATCCCACTCCAGCCAGCTGTGTTTTCTAGCACACAGTTCTGTATGCAGAGACCTCGGTGCTGAGAATGCCCTTCTTGCTCTGTGTTTCCATCACACACACAAAGGCACCACATCAGAAGTGAAAGAGGAGCTGGGCTTTTGTAGTACATAGCCAGGGGCAACCACTTTACCCCTTCCCATCTCCTCCTCATCCAACTTTTGGCAGCAATACAGTGATTTTGAGAGAAAGCCAAGGAAGAGGGAAGGAAAGAGGCAACTCTCTCCTCTAGCTGTTAAAAAAATCACACACACATAAAGCCCATAGGCCAGGCACCTACCTGTACTCCTGTCCAACTTACACTTCAGGCAAGGGAATGCTCTATGTTGGCATGGTATATTTCTCTGTTTTTAGAATTTTAAAATAATAACCACTCAGTAATTTAGGGAATTTTTTGAAATAAAGTTTAATGAGTTTTTTATTTTTCTTTTCTAAGCAAACCATATGGTGATTGGATCTTGGAAGGTCCCTTGTTAAGTAAGCTTCTTGGGAGTATGTGGTCAAGGGAGAGGGCCATGTGAAACCCTGGGAATGGCCAGGATGTAGAACTCATTCCTGCAAAGGCAAGTGTGGACTGTGCCCTGACTTCAGCATCCTTACGCAGAGGACATTAGGTACCCCATGTGTTCTGCTCCGTACATGCTTTTGCCTGCAACCCAGAGGCCTTAGTGTTCACCTCTATGATTCGAAGACATTGGACTAGACTTTCTTGTCTTTCCATGCAACACAGGGGGTCTTCTGGCAAGCTGGTGATATTCTTTTTTTTGATCTGGGCATTGGTTACACGGATGTGTGTAATTTGTGAAAATTCATTGACTTGTACATTTATAATGTGTGCACTTTTCTGGATGTATATTTTGCTTCGATGGAAGTTGATATAAACTGGGACTTCCCTGGTGGTCCTGTGGCTAAGACCCCATGCTGTCAGTGCGGGGGGTCTGCATTCAATACCTGGTCAGATAACTAGATCCCACATGCTACAACAAAGACCTGCTGCAGCCAAATAAATAAATTAAAAAGAAGCTTACATAAACTAAAAAAAAGATAGGAGACCGAATGGATGTGAATAGAGATGAAATAAAATTGAATGTGAATTGATCATTGCTGAAGCCAGGGATGAGTTTTGGGGGTTCATTATGACATCTTTTATATTTTTATGTATGCTTTAAATTTTCCATAATGGATATTATAATAAGAATTATACTTTTTCTAAAATGTTTTCATTTGAGGAGCTCCCGCTATTGTATAAGAAGAAAGGCAGGTCACAACTTCCCCCTTCCAGATTCAGAGAAGAGAAAGCCTCCTTAACCTAACATGGCCAAAACAGGGTTACTGTGACAGATATGAGGTGTACTGTGCCTCTTGGACTGAGTTATTTGTTTTGTTTCATCCTGGCTTCAGATATTGTTTAACATATTTATGTGTGATAGAGCAAATTAACGAAGGGTGCTCCGGGACATAGCTGTTTATTTAAGTTACCCATGAGAATGCTAGCAAGGGCTGGCACAGGGTAGATTCTGGGTTGTCACAGCCCACGCTCAGTTGCTGCCTTTGCCCTGGTGCCAACCTCATCCGTTCAGCTGATGGCAGGAAGTAGGTAGAAGGACAAGTCCCACAAGGACCCTCTGGGATTTGGCTTGACCTTCAAACAGCAATTGCCACGTCACCCTCACACTTAAAGGGGTTGTGAATAAAACACTATGGCAAAGTGGCTGGGGTTCCCTCTCTCTCTAAATATGTGTACCCAACCTCTGCTCCATGCCAGGCACGGTTCTGGAATGAGGGTTACAGCAGTGCACAGAATGGACCAAAATCCCTGCCCTCGGGGAGCTTCCATGACACTCACCTAAGAGCTTTCAAGGCTTTTTCAGACAGTGAAAATGACATTAAATGTGGGACTTCCCTGTTGCTCCTGTGGGAGCTCCACGCTCCCAGTGCAGAGATGCAGGGGTGCAGGTTTGATCCCACATGCTGCATGGGGTGACCAAATAAAGAAAAAAGAATCATTAAATTTATCATTTTAGCCAGTGTTACAATGATATGAGTGTACAGTTCAGCAGTGCTAATTTACGTTATTGTGCAGCTAATCTCCAGAACTTTTTCATTTTGCAGAACTGACATTGTATACCCACTAATCAACAGCTCCCCTTTGTCCACCCTGACCCCAGGCCCCTGGCGTTCTATTTTCTCTCTCAATTTAACTTCTCTAAGTACTTCGTATAAGTGGAATCACACACATTTGTCTTTTTGTAGCTGGCCTGTTTCACTTAGCATAATGTCTTCAAGGTTGTGCATGTTGTAGTATATATCAGAAATCTCTTCCTTTTTAAGGCTGAATATTCCATTGCAGTGCATACATTTCCTTCATCCATTCATCCACAGATGGGCTTTTGGGTTGCCTCCACCTTTTGGCTGTTATGAATAATGCTACTATGACTATGAGTGTAACACAACTATCTCTTTAAGACCTTGCTTTCAATTCTTTGGAATATATACCCAGAAGTGGAATTGCTGGCTTGTACAATAATTCTAATTTTTTGAAGAACCACAGTATTGTTTTCCACAGTGTATGCGCTATTTTACATTTCTACAAACAGTGCACAAGGGTTCCAATTTCTCTGGATCCTCACCAACACTTCTTATTTCCTGTTTTGTTTTCAGTAATTGCTATCCTAATGGGTGTGAAGTAAAGATTGTTTTTTAAAAACTACTTTTACCAGCTTAATTATAGAACAACTGTGCTAAATTAGGTCAGCTGGAAAGTCACACAAGGAAAGGACAACTCAAATTCATCACTAGCAAATGAGTAAACTGAGGCTGCTGGGTAAAGGTCTTGCTCCAAATCATGACTTGAGGTGTGGTGGTGCAGGATTCTAAACCAGGGATCAGAAAACATTTGCTGTGAAAAGACAGGTAGTAAATACTTTAGATTCTGGGCCACGTGATCTCTGTCTCAATTCAGTGCTGCTTCTGTATCAGGGAAGCAGCCATAGACAGCGCATTCAGACTTGATGGTATGCCAGTAAAGCTTTATTTATAAAAACAGGCAGTGGCCTGCAGTTTGCTGACTCCTGTTCTAAAGCATTATGCTAAAATGTAGTAAAGCTGATGTAGCACCGAACCCTGAACTTCCAGTTGCCTGTGTATGATCTTGGTAGAACTGTCAGTCAACGTAGCCTACCTAACTGGGGTCAAGAGGTGGGCATATGGCCCAGACTGGACCTTTCTATCTGGCCTACCCATCTTGACGCAAAGACAAGATGTTGAAACTAATCAAACCTGTGGTCTCTGGTGGTGGTGACTGTTGCTGGTTCCTCCTACCAGATTCCCCACCCTTTCCTATCCTGGTGACTCAGTTTTCCTTCTCTTCTGCAAGTATACCCCCATCCTTTTGTAAATTTCCGTTCTGCTGTATTCGCTGGCGTCCACTTCTGTTGCTCACAACTAGAAAATCTTGACTGATCATTGACTTTTTAAAAAATATTTATTTATTTATTTGTCTGTTTTGAGTCTTAGTTGTAGAACATGGGATCTCTAGTTGCAGCATGTGGGATCTAGTTTCCTGACCAGGAATCGAACCCAGGCCCCCTGCATTGGGAGCACAGAGTCTTAGCCACTGGACTACCAGAAAGTCCTTGATCACTGACTTTTAAGGAACAATATCCTATATAATTTCTTTAATCACAAAGTCCCCAGTGGGGTTGGGGGAGAATTGATAGATGTGTTGCTGCTGCTGCTAAGTCGCTTCAGTCGTGTCCGACTCTGTGCGACCCCATAGACAGAAGCTCACCAGGCTCCCCCATCCCTGGGATTCTCCAGGCAAGAATACCGGAGTGGGTTGCCATCTCCTTCTCCAATGCATGAAAGTGAAAAGTGAAAGTGAAGTCGCTCAGTCGTGTCCGACTCTCAGCGACCCCATGGAGTGGAGCCTACCAGGATGCTCCGTCCATGGGATTTTCCAGGCAAAAGTACTGGGGTGGGGTGCCATTGCCTTCCCCATGATAGATGTGTATGTATGGCTAAATCCCTTCACTGTTCACCTGAAACTACCACAATATTGTTAATCAGCTATATCCCAATACAAAATAAAAAGTTTAAAGTTTGAAAAAAAAAAGCCCACAGAGAGCTAAAATAGAATTTGATTTTTTAAAATGCAATTATGCTGAAGCTGAAGGATGTCTCAGATTCATCAGTTGAAATGCTGCCTTCCATGCCTGCCAATGCAGACACACCACAGGGGCAACCCTTACCCTTGTTTCTTAGTTCAGCGAACACCCCAGCCCTCCCCAGCTGCCATTCATGCAAGCCCCTTGCCCTCTCTGGGCCTCAGTTTCTCCATCTGTAACATGGGGGTGGGGAGAGTGAACAACCACGGTGATTCAGGTTCCCTCCAGCTCCAGGTTTTTTTTATCAGGGTCTTGTACTGTGTGCTCAGCTCTGAACTGCAGAGAGATGCCAGGCATTGGTAAGCAGTCATGACACGGGGCTGTCTGTGCCAAAGGCCGGGTGAAGAAAATACCTACGGGTGCTCAGAGGGAAGAGAGCTGCTGTGGACTGGAAAGGACTTTAGCTGAGCCTTTAATAACAGATAGGCTTTGAATAGGGAGAGAAGGAAAAACTCATGTGCTTCAGGAGCCGCTTAGTCCTCAGACTAAGCTCTGGCAGCAGGTCCTGGCTTCATTTCCCTCCCTGGAGCAGCTGAGGATGAATGGAACCAACCAGGGGATGCTCAGGTCCACTTCTCCTGGTGACATTATTTATTCCATTCAGTTTCTTGTAGGTGTTTCCAGTTGTTGACTGCAGGGAGCAGGGTGTGGTCAGTTCTGAGCTCTCTAGCTAGAATATCAAAGTCTTGCTGAACTTGCTTGTTTTCTGCCCTTTCCAGCTGTCCAAGCAGTCACAGACAGCCCCCTGTGTCCTCCCCACCCCACCCTCCAGGAGGGCAGGAATGAAGAGGGGCTTCCGGTGTGTGGTTCAGGCCCCCAGGAGGTGCCTCTGATGGGAGGGAACTGGGAGGGAGCAGTCTTGTTCCTTCACCACAGGGGGTGCTGGGCAGGGTGGCACAGGGCAGCAGGGGGTGGCCCTCTCCCCTCCTCAGCTTTCTAAACGCCATCTGTTCCCAAACCCGAGCTTGCTTTCCGCTACACCCGAGCCACCCGTGGGACCGGTTATCTGCAGCACAAACACCTCTTTGTTTGCTGCTTTGTGTTTGTTTGTTGGCATTTGAACAGTTCTCTGTGGTTCAAGTTTGAGGCCAGCATGAGACAAAATGAGATTGGCAAAGGAGGGCATGGGTGCCATACCTCTTTTCCACCCTCCTGCCTCCAGGTCTAGACCCCCCAGCTCCCCTTTATATTAATAACAAATACCACCACCACCACCTTTGGAATTTCCTCCTCCCTCAGGGTCTCATTCTTTGCTGTTTCATATGGCTTATCTCAGAAACAAATCTCTTCAAAGGGATGAAATTTTGATAAAGTGTTTCTGTTTTAATAGAAATCTTCAGGAGACACAATGCCCAGGCATTGTGAAAGGTTTCTCACAGCAGATCAGGCTGCCCCCTCAAATACAGTCCCACCTCTGTTCTTTGTCTAAGCAAAGAACACCAGGGTACGTTGGCCAAGCAAGAAGGGGGCCTGAGCTCCTAGCCTCAGTTGAGCCATTAATATCGATTTCTTCTACCCCTTTGGAAGAGCCTCAGTTTTCCCATCATTATGGCAAAGGGGTTGGATGGAACGATTACCCCCAGCCCCACCATTTACAATCCTGTGTAAGTGAAAAGGAGAAACTGATGTGCTCACCACCCTCCCCCCCACCCCCCAAAAAAGTTCTCTGCTTTTTAAGAACTGCTCGTGAAACTAGGAGACAGTAAGATTTCTGTGATTCTAACACACATGGCTTTTCTGCTACTTGGGGTGGTTTTCCCCAAGCCATAGCACTTTACAGACTTCCCTCTTGACTCAGTGGTAAAGAATCTGCCTATAGTGCAGAAGACTCAGGTTCAGTCCCTCCATTGGGAAGATCCCCTGGAGAAGGATATGAACAACCCACTCTAATATTCTTGCCTGGGAAACCCCACGATCAAAGGAGCCTGGTGGGCTACAATCCATGGGGTCGCAAAAGAGTCAGACATGACTGAGCAATTAAACAACAATGAAAACATAACGCTTCACAGCTTCCATGCCGCTGTCACTGCCCTGACTCAATGCAACGCTTGTTCTGTAAAAACAAAACTATTAAATAGAAACCTCAATTAAATAAACTTGAGAGACCTCAAGGAGGAGCTCTCATGCCATGCAATGATAACAGAGCCCAACAGGAAGAAGAAAGATTCCCAGCAAGGACTCAGCCAGTGAAAAGCCATAGACTCTTCGTTAACTACAGCCCTCCCACCTTCCTTTTCCCTCTACAAAAGAGTTCTCCTTCCCTTGCCATGTTGGGACTTGCATGTGGCTGCCAGAATCACAGATCCCAAATTGCAATTCTTTGCTGATCCCAAATAGACTCATTTTTGCTGGAGAGATATCCAGCAGTCTGTCCTAGGTCAACAGTTCAACAAATAATTTTGAGCAACTGTAAGGTGTCAGTCATTGTCTCACCTCTACAGATACAAGCATGAATGAGATGTTCAGTTCAGTCGCTCAGTCATGTCTGACTCTTTGAGACCCCATTAACTGCAGCACACCAGGCCTCCCTGTCCATCACCAACTCCCGGAGTCCACCCAAACCCATGTCCATTGAGTCGGTGATCCCATCCAACCATCTCATCCTCTGTTGTCCCTTTCTCCTCCTGCCCTTAATCTTTCCCAGCATCAGGGGCTTTTCAAATGAGTCAGCTCTTCGCATCAGGCGGCCAAAGTATTAGAGTTTCAGCTTCAACATCAGTCCTTCCAATAACACCCAGGACTTATCTCCTTTAGGATGGACTGGTTGGATCTCCTTGAAGTCCAAGGGACTCTCAAGAGTCTTCTCCAACACCACAGTTCAAAAGCATCAATTCTTCGGTGCTCAGCCTTCTTCACAGTCCAACTCTCACATCCATACATGACCACTGGAAAAACCATAGCCTTGACTAGACGGACCTTTGTTGGCAAAGTAATGTCTCTGCTTTTTAATATGCTGTCTACGTTGGTCATAAATTTCCTTCCAAGGAGTAAGCATCTTTTAATTTCATGGCTGCAATCACCATCTGCAGGGATTTTTGAGCCCAGAAAAATAAAGTTAGCCACTGTTCCCACTATTTCCTCATCTATTTGCCATAAAGTGATAGACAGAGTGCCTGAAGAACTATGGATGGAGGTTCGTGACATTGTACAGGAGACAGGAATCAAGACAATCTCCAAGAAAAAGAAATGCAAAAATGCAAAATGGCTGTCTGAGGAGGCCTTACAAACAGCTGTAAAAAGAAGGGAAAGTGAAAGTGAAGTCACGTCCAACTCTTTGCGACCCCATGGACTGTAGCCTACCAGGCTCCTCCTTCCATGGGATTCTCCAGGCAAGAGTACTGGAGTGGGTTGCCATTTCCTTCTCCAGGGGATCTTCCCAATCCAGGGATCGAACCTGGGTCTCCTGCATTCCAGGCAGACGCTTTAACCTCTGAGCCACCAGGGAAGCCCTAAAAAGAAGGGAAGTGAAAAGCAAAGGAAAAAAGGGAAGATATACCCATTTGAATGCAGAGTTCCAAAGAATAGCAAGAATATCTATTCCAAAGAATAGATAAGAAAGCCTTCCTCAGTGATCAACACAAAGAAATAGAAGAAAACAATAGAATGGGAAAGACTAGAGATGTCTTCAAGAAAATGAGAGATACCAAGGGAACATTTCATGCAAAGATGGGCTCAATAAAGGACAGAAATGGTAGGGACCTAACAGAAGCAGAAGATATTAAGAAGAAGTGGCAAAAATACACAGAACTATACAAAAAAGATCTTCACGACCCATATAATCACGATGGTGTGATCACTCACCTAGAGCCAGACATCCTGGAATGTGAAGTCAAGTGGGCCTTAGGAAGCATCACTACAAACAAAGCTAGTGGAGGTGATGGAATTCCAGTTGAGCTATTTCAAATCCTGAAAGATGATACTGTGAAAGTGCTGCACTCAATATGCCAGCAAATTTGGAAAACCCAGCAGTAGCCACAGGACTGGAAGAGGTCAGTTTTCATTTCAATCCCAAAGAAAGGCAATGCCAAAGAATGCTCAAACTACCACACAATTGCACTCATCTCACATGCTGGTAAAGTGATGCTTAAAATTCTCCAAGCCAGGCTTCAGCAATACGTGAACCATGAACTTCCAGATATTCAAGCTGGTTTTAGAAAAGGCAGAGGAACCAGAGATCAAATTGCCAACATCCTCTGGATCATGGAAAAAGCAAGAGAGTTCCAGAAAAATATCTATTTCTGCTTTATTGACTGTGGCAAAGCCTTTGACTGTGTGGATCACAATAAACTGTGGAAAATTCTGAAAGAGGTGGAAATACCAGACTACCTGACCTGCCTCTTGAGAAATCTGTATGCAGGTCAGGAAGCAACAGTTAGAACTGGACATGGAACTGGACTGGTTCCAAATAGGAAAAGGAGTATGCTAAGGCTGTATGTTGTCACCCTGCTTATTTAACTTACATTCAGAGTACATCATGAGAAATGCTGGACTGGATGAAGCACAAGCTGGAATCAAGATTGCCAGGAGAAATATCAATAACCTCAGATATGCAGATGACACCACCCTTATGGCAGAAAGTGAAGAGGAACTAAAAAGCCTCTTGATGAAAGTGAAAGAGGAGAGTGAAAAAGTTGGCTTAAAGCTCAACATTCAGAAAACTAAGATCATGAATGAGGTGAGGGGTTTGGAAATAATATGGTAGGGAAAAGAAAGTGTGGATTGAGAAGGAGCATCGTTCCTTGTGAAGGGAACTTTGAATGTATGTGGGACTGAATAGAGGGAGCCCATGTCGGAAAGCAAAATGAGCATTTAGAGGCAGCCAACGTTGGGAAGGTCTAGAGGCAGCTTGTGCAAAGGCCCTGAGGCAGGAACTAAATAAGCACCCGCGGCCCTGGGGATCAGAAAATGTGTTTGGAACTTAGGAAGCCAGGGTGATGGCAAGACATGAAATTGGACAGGAAAATTGGGTTGGATTTTGAGTATAACAAAAAGTCATTAGAGTTATTTCAACGTTAAAAAGTCATGCTGGGACTTCCCTGATGATCCAATGGCTAAGACTCCACACTCTCAGAACAGGGGGCCTAGGTTCAATCCTCGGTTAGGGAACTAGATTCCACATACTGCAACTAAGACCCAGTGTAGCCAAATATTAATAAGTAAACAAATTTTCTTTTTAAAACGTCATCCTGGCTGCTGTATCATTGTCATTAGCACCATTGTGAACTTCTCCAGGGCACCATGCACTGTGTGGTCAGTGTAGCAGAGCCCCCTGGAGTTGTGCAAAGTGAAGCAGCCCTGTCTGTCCTCCTCCGTCCCCATGAGTGTCGGGGGATCCTGAAGCTAAGTGACTTTGGGGTAGAAAGTCTTCCTCGGGGCTTTGATGATGTCAATCCTCTGTCATCCTTGAGAAGCCCAAAGGGAACTCTGGCCCCTCCAGGGTGTCTGCACTGATCCCCATAAACACTGCCTTCTCCCTTTCATCTGAGAGGCTGAGCGTGGCGGCAGACGCTCCCTCACTCTCTCCTCTCTTCAAACTGACACTCTCTAAGCCTTTAAGCAGCTTGTAACTCCATCACCTCAGCGCGCCTTGGAAGGGAGCAACCGGCAGATTAAGGGATTCTGGGATCCAGGCGCTAAGGAATTCGGGGCCTCTCCAGTTTCTTGGCAGGAGTTACAAGTACATGCAGAGACTCTTCTTCAGAACAAGTGAAAATAATTCCTTCCAGGGGCAGAAAAAGGCATGCTTTTGGCAAAGGACTTCACAAGATGTTATCTCAAGAGACCCGCATAGGAGCCCTGGGAGGGAAGGCAGAAGTTGCTAAACCAGGTGGGGAAAAGGACAGATGGGTGGGGAGATGCTTATTAGGCTGACTGACTGAACTGAACTGAACTGCATTTTCCACTACCCTGGGACTTGGAGGGAGGGATGGGAGGGAAGGGGAAGGGAGGGGAGTGGAGTGGAGTGGAGCAGAGATCTGCTGAAGGTGAGGCTCAGTGCCACTCCCCATGCTGGACATCTTAGAGGGGGAAAAAAGTCAGATTTAGAAAGTTAGGGCTGCAAGGGACCCCGGGTATCATGCAGTCGAACCTTATTCCTTGGATGAAAAGAATGAGACCCCAAAGCTGAATGCTTCCCCTTGCTGGCTAGTAGGGGAGGTGGCCTTCTATGCCAGAGGAGAAATTGGAATGTATGCATTTTAGAGGACACTTTGGCAACATCTGTCAATGTTTTAAACACATATATGTTCTTGGACTCAGCAATTCCACTTCTATGAATTCATCCTACAGAAATCTTGCACATGTGCAGAGAGCTGTATGTACGAGGTGCCCTATAGCATGCACCTTGTCAGTGCAAGAATCCTCAAGAAACAGCACAGGGCATGGTGTTGGTTGTTGTTCAGCCCCCCATTCGTGTCCAACTCTGTGTGAATCCTGGACTACAGC
This sequence comes from Tragelaphus eurycerus, assembly GCA_935064755.1. NCBI lineage: Eukaryota > Metazoa > Chordata > Mammalia > Artiodactyla > Bovidae > Tragelaphus > Tragelaphus eurycerus. The sequence continues at coordinate 34,362,726 of CAKXYN010000014.1, read as the reverse complement.
ATGCCAGGCTCTGTCCCTCACCATGTCCCAAAGTTTGCCCAAGTTCATGTCCATTGCATCAGTGATGCCATCCAGCCATTTCAACCTCTGACATCCTTTTCTCCTTCTGCCCTCAATCTTTCCCAGCATCAGGCACTTTTCCAATGAGTCAGCTGTTGGCATCAGATGACCAAAATACAGGAGTTTCAGCTTCAGCATCAGTCCTTCCAAGAGTATTCAGGCTTCATTTTCCTTAAGATTGACTGGTTTGATCTCCTTGCTATTAAAGGGACTCTCAGGAGTCTTCTCCAGCACCACAGTTCCCACAGATTAAACTGTGGGACCTTTGTTTTAAGAATACTTTGCAGACACTGGGAAGAAGGAGGCAAATATGCATCACTGCTATGGGAAGATTACTAGTGACGTTTTAAATGAAAAATTAAACATATGGTATAGTAACAAAAAGCATATGTACTTTTAAATGACACACATGTCAGACCGAGAAGGACAAATAGTGTGTGATATTGCTTATGTGTGGGATCTAAAAACATGAGACAACTGAGCTTATTTACAAAACAGAAATACAGTCACAGACACAGAAAACAATCTTATGGTTACCAGTGGGGAAGCAGGGGAGGGATACACTGGGAGATTGGGATGGACGTATACACACTACTGAATATAAAATAGGTAATTAATAAGAGGTCTTCCCTAGTACCTCACCTAGTAAAGAGTCTGCCTGCAGTGGAGGAGACTTCAGTTTGATTCCTGGGTTGGGAAAATCCACTGGAGATGGGATTAGGCTACCCACTCCAGTATTCTTGGGCTTCCCTGGTGGCTCCTTATTATCCTGGTGGATAATTCATAAGAATCTGTTGTATAACACTGGAAACTCAACTCAATGCTCTATAATGACCTATATGGGGAAAAAAAATCTAAAAAAAGAGTGGAGATATATATATATATATGTATAACTTTACTATACAGCAGAAAATAACATAACATTGTAAATCAACTAGCCTCCAACAAAATTTTTAGAAATAAATGTACACACCTGTATTTTTATATATTATTAGCATATTTTCAGAAAGATATCTAAAGAATATCAACAGTTTAGGAAATGAAATGGGAACTGAAGAGAAGACATTTTCGTTTCATTTTACTCCCTTCTGCAAAGTCTGGAGTTTAATGTTGGGCAGGTTTTAATCAGGTTTGTGATACTTCGTCACAGAGCACAGCAATGACAGCTTTGGGCTTCTGCTTCTTGAATTCCTTTGCTGGCTGTGTCCCTAAGATATGGAGCAAATGGCAAATCCCTTTTCCTCCCCGAGACTCAGTTTCCCTATCTGTAAAACACGGTGTGTGTGTGGCAGGAAGTGTGGTAGAACAGGTGGTCCCTCAGTGTCCTTCTGGGGCAAGCCCCCCTGGAGTTGGGGCATGTGTGCACGCGCACACACACACACACCTAGGACACACACACCCCTAGGGCACACACACACCCCTAGGGCACACACACACTCACATCTAGGAATACACATACACACCCCTAGGACACACACACACACCCCCTCAGTTCAGTTCAGTTCAGTTCAGTCACTCAGTTGTGTCCGACTCTTTACAACCCCATGATTTGCAGCACGCCAGGCCTCTCTGTCCATCACCAACTCCCAGAGTTCACTCAGACTCACGTCCATCGAGTCAGTGATGCCATCCAGCCATTTCATCCTCTGTCGTCCCCTTCTCCTCCTGCCCACAATCCCTCCCAGCATCTGAGTCTTTTCCAATGAGTCAACTCTACGCATGAGGTGGCCGAAGTACTGGAGTTTCAGCTTTAGCATCATTCCTTCCAAAGAAATCCCAGGGCTGATCTCCTTCAGAATGGACCGGTTGGATCTCCTTGCAGTCCAAGGGACTCTCAAGAGTCTTCTCCAACACCACAGTTCAAAAGCATCAATTCTTCGGCGCTCAGCCTTCTTCACAGTCCAGCTCTCACATCCATACATGACCACAAGAAAGACCATAGCCTTGACTAGGCGAACCTTTGTTGGCAAAGTAATGTCTCTGCTTTTGAATATGCTGTCTAGGTTGGTCATAACTTTCCTTCCAAGGAGTAAGCGTCTTTTAATTTCATGGCTGCAGTCACCATCTGCAGTGATTTTGGAGCCCAGAAAAATAAATTCTGACACTGTTTCCGCTGTTTCCCCATCTATTTCCCATAAAGTGATGAGACCGGATGTCCTAGGAGTTCTCATTTCTTGTGTCAGGTTTCCCCCTGCTGGTTTCTTCAGGAAGCTGCTATGAGAGAGATTTTCAAGGGTGGCTGTACACTCTGTGATGGTCTTGGAGATGTGTGAGATTGTCTGCGGCTCTGGGGACAGTGATTTTTAACAGTCGGGGCTGAGAGAGCCTGGACATCCTCCAATGCAGGAGACAGTCCTACACAATGAAGAACTGTCCTACATCCTGCGTGACTTTTGAATGAGCCAATGAAGAAATCCTGTTCATAATCATCTGAGCCTGGAATCTCACTCTCCTTTACAAGCATTAACCAAACCACTTGAGTGTGTGTTTGTCTGTTGTTCTAGTTTGCACTGTTTTAGGATCTACTGAGCAGCAGCTATCCTGTAAATCAATGGATGCTCGCGCTTTGCTTTGTCTAGAGCTTTATCAAGAGTTGTTCACCATCTCATATAACCGTGCCACCACTTCCACCCACTTGTATCCACCAGCATTTGTAGCCATGAAAGTGTTAGTTGCTCAGTTGTGTCCAACTCTTTATGACCGTGTGGACTGTAGCCTACCAGGCTCTTCTATCCATGGAATTCTCCAGGCAAGAATACTGGAATGGGTAGCTATTCCCTTCTCTGGGGTATCTTCCTGAGACAGAGACTGAACTCACATCTCCTGCATTGCAGGCAGATTCTGTATCCCTTGGAAGATACGTAGCCTAAGAAATCTTAGACTTCTTTTAACAGATGGAAAGCTAAATATTAATAATTAGCAGTTGTATATGAAATGCAGAGGTTTTGTTTATTTTTAAATTTTTTCAGGCTTTGAGATATGAGGTGAAATGTGATGTGATGCATGTGTGTGTTGCAAAATGCTTGCCGCAACACCTGATGTTGCTGTTTAGTCACTAAGTCATGTCTGACTCCTCTGTGACCTCATGAACTGTAGCCAGTCAGGCTCCTCTGTCCATGGGATTTCCCAGGGAAGAACACTAGAGTTGGCTGCCGCGTCCCTCTCCAGGGCATCTTCCCAACTCAGGGATCAAACCTGCGTCTCCTGCATTGGCAGAGAGATTCTTTTCCACCGAGTCAACAGGGAAGCTCTAATCAACACCTCCGTCCCCTCATAAAATTGCCTCTTTTTTGTGTGTGATGCTAGCATTTAAGACCTCTGTTAACAACTTTCAAGTACATAGCACATTTTTGTGGATTATAGTCACCAGGTTGTAGATTAATCCCCAGAATGTATTCATTTTAAAGCTGGGAGTATGTGCCCTTTAACCAATATTTTCCCCCACCCCCCTCCCCAGCCTCTGGCAGTCTCCAGGCTACTGTCTATAAGTTCAACTTCTTTAGATTCCAGACAGAAGTGAGAACACGCACTGCTGATCTCTGTCAGATTTATTTCACGTAGCTCAGTGCCCTCAAGGTCCACCCATGTTGTCGCAAAGGGCAGGATTTCCTTCCTTTATGGCTGAATAACATTCCTCTGTGTATGTACAGTTTTTTTCTCTTTGTTGAAGTATAGTTGACTTATGTTAGTTCCAGGTGTACAGCAAAGTGACTCAGTTATATTTTTCAGATTATTTTCCATTATAGGTTATTACTATGAGATACTGAATACAGTTCCCTGTACTGTGGAGTAAATCCACCTTGCTTCTCTATTTCTATATGTAGCAATTTGTATCTGTTAACCTCATACTCCTAGTTCTCCCTCCTCTAACCCCCTTTGGTAACCATGAATTTGTGCATTTCCTTCATCCATTTATGTATTTGTGAACATTTAAGTTGTCTCCATGTCTTGCCTATCGTTAATAATGCTGCCATGAGCACAGAGGAGGCAATACCTCCTTAAAATAGTTTATTTCCTTCAGTTATCTACCTGGAAGAGGGCATGCTGGATCGTATGGTAGCCCTATTTTTAGTTTTTTGGAGAACCTGCATACTGTTCTCCATAGGGGCTGTACCACTTCACACTCTCACCAACAGTGTATGAGGGCTCCCTTTCCTTGCTGCTGCTGCTGCTGCTAAGTCACTTCAGTCGTGTCCGACTCAGTGCGACACCATAGACGGCAGCCCACCAGGCTCCCCTGTCCCTGGGATTCTCCAGGCAAGAATGCTGGAGTGGGTTGCCATTTCCTTCTCCATACATGCTCACAAATACCATCCTTGTGTTTCTGTTGGCAGCCATTCTAATAGATGTGAGCTGAGATCTTGTTGTGGCTTTGACTTGCATTTCTCTGATGATTAGTGATGTTGAGCATCTTTTCATGTACATATTGGTCATTTTAGTATCTTTTGGGGGGAACGTCTATTCAAGCTCTCTGCCCATATTTTAGTTAGCTTGTTGGCTTTTTTGCTGCTGGGCTATTTGCGTCCCTAGTATATTTTAGATATTAACCTTCTATCAGATAGATGGCTTGCACACAGGTGCTCCCACTCTGTAAGCTGCCTTGTTATTTTGCTGATAATTTCTTTTGCCGTGAGGAATCCTTTGTGTTTGATGTAATCTCACTTTTTATTTTTGTTTTGGTTGCTTGCACTTTTAGTGTCATAGCTAAAAAATCTTTGCCAAGACCAATGTCAAAAGAGTTTTTCCCTGTCAGACTCCAATATCCACCTGCCCTTTTTCTCGGTCCCAAGACTTTTCCTATGCTGACTTTGTCCTGCCTCTCATTATTTTCTCTTAACAAATATTAATGAAATCTTAATATGTTCCTAGAAATGTGCTCAGGGTGAGGGCCACAGCAGTGAAAATAGAGATCAGGTCCCTATTTTCACGGACCTTACATTTTCATTGCAGGGAGGAGTGTTAGGTTGGTGTTCAGTTGCTCAGTTGTGTCCGACTCTGAGACCCCATGAACTGCAGCACACCAGACTTCCCTGTCCTTCTCTATCTCCTGGAGTTTGCTCAAACTCATGTTCATTGTATCAATAATGCCATCCAACCATCTCATCCTCTGTCGTCCCCTTCTCCTCCTGCCCTCAATCTTTCCCAGCATCAGGGTCTTTTCCAATGTGCTGAGGTCCTTTAATGGACCAGAACCTGGTGGTCTGGAGTCGACTGATAAGAAAGTAAAGGAGAGAGAAAGAGGCTGATATTCCTTGGTTTACTCAGAAAGCCAATAAAGCCCCTGGCACGGGGCTTGCTCTGTTCACAGAGGCCCCAGGCACCTCTCAATGGGGTGAAGGCACAGAGCGCCTTCTCCAGAGGGTCTTAGAAGCCCGGGCAGGACAGTGAACTCAGAGGGCTTTTGTGCTCCAATGAAATAGCCTGAGAAAGAGAGAGAAAGAAAGAGAAAGACAGACACGGGGACTAGAGCTCTGATGGAGCAAAGGTGTTTTAATCAACATGGTGTGGGCATATATACTATAGTTATTTTCAACAAAGATAAAGATTAAAATTCCAGACTTACAAAACATAGGCGATCCATATTAAAGAGAGAGAGAGAGTTGTAAATAATCACTTTTACCTTATGGTTCATAAAAAGAAAGAGGGTACTTATTACCATAGAGAAAAACTAACAAAGGAAATGCCTGGATTCCTCAGCCCTCTCCTTTTAATTCCTGAATATTCAGGAATTAATAAGGAACAGAGAATTCCTGACAGATCCAAAACAGCACACAGGAAGCCTCCTATTAAATGCTTCCTGACACAATGAATCCACTGTTCACATCAGGTGGCCAAAGTATTGGAGCTTCAGCTTCAGCATTAGTCCTTCCAATGAATATTCAGGGTTGATTTCCTTTAGGATAGACTGGTTTGATCTCTTTGCTGTCCGAGGGACTCTGAGGAGTCTTTTATAGCACCACAGTTAAAAAGCATCAATTCTTCAGCTCTCAGCCTTCTTTATAGTCCAACTCTGCACATGACTATTGGAAAACCTATATAGCTTTGACCTTACAGACCTTTGTCGGAAAAGTGATGTCTCTGCTTTTCAATGTGCTATCTAGGTTTGTCATAGCTTTTCTTCCAAGGAGCAAGGGTCTTTTAATTTCATGGCTGTAGTCACATCCTCTGTGATTTGGAGCCCAAGAAAATAATATGTCACTGTTTCTATTTTTTTCCCCATCTATTTGCCATGAAGTGATGGGACAGGATGCCATGATCTTAGTTTTTTGAATGTTGAGTTTTCAGCCAGCTTTTCCACTCTCCTCTTTCACCTTTATCAAGAGGCTCTTAGGATCCTCTTTGCTTTCTGCCTTTAAGGCAGTGTCATCTGCATATCTGAAGGAGGGGAAAGAGGGGTAAGAGGAATAGACCTGAAAGTTTTCTCTGAGGGCATGACATTTGACGGGGAAGGCAATGGCACCCCACCCCAGTACTTTTGCCTAGAAAATCCCATGGACTGAGGAGCCTGGTAGGCTCCAGTCCATGGGGTCGCTAGAGTCAGACACGACTGAGCGACTTCACTTTCACTTTTATTTTCATGCATTGGAGAAGGAAATGGCAACCCACTCCAGTATTCTTGCCTGGAGAATCCCAGGGACAGGGGAGCTTGGTGAGCTTCCGTCTATGGGGTCGCACAGAGTCGGACACGACTGAAGCGACTTAGCAGTAGCAGTAGCATGACATTTGAACTGAGTTCTGATAGTGGCGAAGAGGCAGTGTTTCTGTTACTAATGAAAAGCTAGTAATAAAAGTGTTTTAATGTGGAAAGCTGGGGAAAGAGTATAGTTTCAACTGGGACAGCAAGTGCAAAGGCCCTGAGGCAGGGCAGACCTCGGCTATTTCAGGAATACAAAGGAGGCCATTTTGGCTCTAGTAGAGTGACTAGTATGTGCTGGGAGATATGGCTGGTTGTTATTGTTGTTCAGTCCCCCAGTCATGTACAACTCTTTGCAACCCCACGGACTGCAGCATGCCAGGCCTCTCTGTTCCTCACCATCTCCCAAAGTTTGCCCAAGTTCATGTCCATTGCATCAGTGATGCCATCCAGCCATCTCATCTTCTGACGCCGTCTTCTCTTTCTGCCCTCCATCTTTCCCAGCATCAGGGACTTTTCCAATGAGTCAGCTGTTTGCATCAGGGGACCAAAATACTGGAGTGTTAGCTTCAGCATCAGTCCTTGCAAGAGTATTCAGGGTTGATTTTCCTTAAGATTGACTGGTTTGATCTACTTGCTGTCCAAGGGACCCGCAGGAGTCTTCTCCAGCACCATAGTTCGAAGGCATCGATTCTTCAGCACTCTGCCTTCTTTTCGGTCCAGCTCCCACAACCATACATGATCACTGGGAAGACCATAGCCTTGACTATACGGACCTTTGTCAGCAGAGCAGTGTCTCTGCTTTTCAACACGTTGTCCAAGTTTGTCATATCTTTCTGCCAAGAAGCAAACGTCTTCTCATTTCATGGCTGATGTCACCATCCGCACTGATTTTAGAGCCCAAGAAGAAGAAATCTGTCACTAATTCCACCTCTTCCCCCTTTATTTGACATGAAGTAGTGGGGCTGGATGCCATTATCTTAGTTTTTTTAGTATTTACTTTTAAACCAGCTCTTTCACTCACCTCCTTCACCCTCATCTCGTAAGAAGGTCTTTAGTTCCTCTTCGCTTTCTGCCATTAGAGTGGTATCATCTGCATATCTGAGGTTGATGTTTCTCCTGCCTGTCTTGATTCCAGCTTCTAACTCATCCAGCTGGGCATTTCTCATGTTGTGCTCAGCATATAGATTAAACAAACAGGGTGACAGCAGACAGCCCTGTCATATTCCTTTCTCAATCTTGAACCAATCAGTTTTTCCCTACAGGGTTGTAGTTGTTGCTTCTTGACCCACATATAGGTTTCTCAGGAGACAGGTAAGATGGTCTAGTATTCCCATCTCTTTAAGAACTTTCCACAGTTTGTTATGATCCACACAGTCAAAAGGCTTTGGTATAGTTGATGAAACAGCAGTAGATGTTTTTCTGGAATTCCCGAGCTTTCTCTGTGATCCAGCAAATGTTGGCAATTTGATCTCTGGTTCCTCTTCTTTTTCTAAACCTAGCTAGGACATCTGGAAGTTCTTGTTTCGTATAATGCTGAAGTCTAGCATGCAAGATTTTAAGCGTGACCTTACTAGCATGGGTTCAGTTCAGTCACTTAGTTGTGTCCAACTCTTTGAGACCCCACGAACTGCAGCACGCCAGGGCTGCCTGTCCATCACCAAGTCCTGGAGTCTATCCAAACCCATGTCCATTGAGTTGGTGATGCCATCCAACCATCTCATCCTCTGTCGTCCCCTTCTCCTCCTGCCCTCAATCTTTCCCCGCATCAGGGTCTTTTCAAATGAGTCAGCTCTTCACATCAGGTGGCCAAAGTACTGGAGTTTCAGCTTCAACATCAGTCCTTCCAATGAACACCCAGGACTGATCTCCTTTAGGATGGACTGGTTGGATCTCCTTGCAGTCAAAGGGACTCTCAAGAGTCTTCTCCAACACCACAGTTCAAAAGCATCAATTCTTCGGCACTCAGCTTTCTTTATAGTCCAACACTCACATTCATACATGACCACTGGAAAACCAAAGCTTTCACTAGATGGAACTTTGTTGACTAAGTAATGTCTCTGCTTTATAATATGCTATCTAGGTTGGTCATAACTTTCCTTCCAAGCATGGAAGATGAGTGCAATTGTTCAGTGGTCAGCACATTCTTTAGTACTACCCTTCTTGGGAATCGGGATGAGGATTGACCTTTTCCAGTCCTGTGGCCACTGCTGGGTTTACAGATTTGCTGACATACTGAATGCAACACTTTGATGGCATCATTCTTTAGGGTTTTGAATAGTTCTACTGGAATTCCATCACATCCACTAACTTATTGGCTTTATTCCATCACATCCAACACAGCAGTGCTTCCTAAGGCCCACTTGACTTCACTCTCCAGAATGTCTGGCTCTGGGTGGCTGATGACCACACCATCGTAGCAATCTGGTTCATTTGGATCTTTTTGGTACAGTTCTTCCCTGTATTCTTTTCATCTTTTCTTGAGTCCTTCAGTGTCTTCTAGGTCTCAACCACTTGTGTCCTTTATTGTGCCCATCTTTGGGCAAAATGTCCTCTTGATATCTCCACTTTTCCTGAAGAGATCTCTAGTCTTTCCTCTTCTGTTTTTCTCTTCTAGTTTTGGACACTGTTCATTGATAAAGGTCTTCTTGTCTCTCTGTGCTATTCTCTGGAAATCTGCATTTGGTTGGATGTACCTTTCCCCTTCTCCCTTGCTTTTCGTTTCTCATCTTTCTTTAGCTATTTGTAAGGCCTCCTCAGATAACCACTTTGCCTTCTTGTTTGTCTTTTTATTCAAGATGGTTTTGTTTGCTGCCTACAATACATTATTACAGACCTCCATCCATAGTTCTTCAGGAACCCTGTTTATAAGCTCTAATCCCTTGAATCTATTCGTTACCTCCACTGCATATTCATAGGGGATTTGATTTAAGTCGTACCTGGCTGGCCTAGTGGTTTTCCCTGCTTTCTTTGGTTTAAGCCTGAATTTTGCTATGAGAAGCTGATGATCTGAGCCACAGTTAGATCCAGGTCTTGTTTTTGCTGATTGTATACAGCTTCTCCATCTTCAGCTACAAAGAATACAACCAGTTCGATTTCAGTATTGGCCATGCCTTCTCTTGGCAGAATTCAGAAGCTGTCACAGCAAGTACACTGGGGTGGTTTTGACATTCCCTCCTCCGGTGGATCACGTTTTGTCAGAACTCTCCACTACGACTTGTCTGTTTTGGGTGGCCCTACCCGGCACAGCTCATAGCTTCATTGAGTTATGCAAACCCCTTCAATATGACGAGGCAGTGATACGTGAAGCAGGGGCATGGCTAGAGGGATCATTTATTAGACACCATGTGTAAACAAGACTCAGCCCTGTCTCCTGACACTTACTTTCTCATCTGCTCAGACTGCTTCCTGCCCATAAATACTTCCTTCTATTAATACTCCTCTGAGTCTTATCCACCTTTCAAGACCAGCCCCTGCCCGTCTCCTCGCAGAAGCTTCCTTGACTCTCCCAGTTCTTAGACATGGGCAGTGTGGGGGTGGGCAGATTGGCACCCAGTATGTGTTGAAGCAGGAAGCTCTGTTCACTCTCTTGCCTCCTAAGCCAGTGTTTCTCAGGGTGTGGTCTTCAGACCACTTGCGTCACAGTTCCCCTAAAATGTTCCTAAGTTTTAAAAGTGTTTTTAGTGAAATATTTAAGTTTTAGCAAGTGGAATAATGTATATTTCTATGCTCACCATCTGCTTTTAAGAACTTTGCCACTCGTCCATGCTTGCTTCAGTTCTGTTGTTGTTTCTTAAGAAACAAAATGCATCATAAATACAGGTGACACCTGAGTGCTTGTCAGAAGTGTAGATTCCAAGGCCCTAGCCTGGGTCTACTTATTCAGAATCTCTGGAAAAAGAGCTGTGCATTTTTAACAATCCGTTTTCCCTCTTCCTACCTCACCCACCACGATTCCTATGCATAGTGAAGTTTGACAATCACTGACATATCTTGGTTAAAATCTGATCCATCAAGCAGTGGTCTGTTCTTCCTTACAGCCAGCTCCGAAGGTTTTAATCTTTGCTATGCATCAGAGGCACCTGGGGGAACTTTCAGAATGCAGATCCCAGGCTCCTCCTGAACCTTGTAAATCAGACTGGGGCAGGGATGTCAGCAGACTCTATGACCAAAACCTCGAAAAGGTGGATTTTGAATGGTTGCCGGGGGCTAGGAGAAGAGGGGGGATGGAGTGGGGAAGACCTGTCTCCCTTGTTCTGTTTGAAACATTCCTGGCATCATCTAAGTCAGATTCTGATATCCTTACACTTGCTTTCCCCCAAAATAATGTCAGCAAGCATTTCCTATGTCTCTTTGTGCTGGGCAGAGCTGCTTGCAAGAGCCCTGACCCATGTCTAGGCTGCATTCCCAGCTCAGACATTAACTCAGTGAGTGGACTGGAGGTTGAGTCACCAGATTTAGCAAAGTTTTAGGTATGTAATGAATAATTTTCTAATAGAAGTATGTTCTAAACATTCCACGGGACATACACTAAAAAAAAATTGTTTATATAAAATTCAAGTTTAACTGAAAGTCCTGTGTTTTATCTGGAAGTCTTGCCTTAAGCAGTATCTTCTGCTCTTGCAAACCTCCGTTTCCACGTTTGGAAGATGAGGGGGCCTCGGCTAGATGACTTCTGTAGGTTTTTGCCACTTGGATGCTGTAGTAGTCAGTTCAGAGGCGTCCCACAGTTCTGGAAGCCCTTCTCCCTGACTCCACCAGAGGGCGCCCTGGCTCTCCTCAGCGGGTTCGGGGATTACGGTTCAGGGAGCAGACTGCTGGGTCCGTCTGGCTCTGGGGGGCCATCTGGAAACCGGGTTGTGAAGCTTCGATGGCCCCAGTTCTTTCTTCATCCCTGGGACCGCTGGTTCAGAAGGAGGGACGGGGAGAGTTCATAGGATGGGACCATTTTATCCAGCTGCCCCTCCACCTGTTTAGAAGGGGAGGCTGGACCCCTGAGGGGAAGGCCCTAATCCAGGCAAAGACCACTGTCCTGAAAACTAGGCTTTAACTCCCTCTCCAGGGCCCCTTTACTTCATGAGGGTTCCCTTATTTCTGTTTCCGGCTGGACATATTTTAACCCTTGCAGTTCTAAAACCAAAACCAGTGTAGAGACCAGGCAGCCCAGCACAGCCTAACCAGTGTGACATGCCTGAGCACCTTCTCAAAGAGGATGTGGTCTTAAAACTGTAAATGAGAGAGCACCAGGGATAAAGGACTCATCTAGGCATGGAGAAAGTGCAGGCAGGCCCCTCTCGTTTAAGTCGGGAATGTTGCCATCAACATCGTCTTCCTCTCTGCTGGATACAATGACCCGTGAGGCAGGGGCCATTATCATCAGGATTTTACAAATGAGGAAACAAGCTCAGTGTTTGGTCATTGGGCTAAATGGGGCTCAGACCAGTTCTGTAGCTGTTGGGAGAGAAGACCTAGAAGATCTCTAAAGGATCCTCACCCCCTTCAAGAAAAAGAGGAATTGCTCAAAGGGAGAGATACCCACCACTTCAGGACTGGAAATGATTTTAGGAGACTTACCAATTTGGCATTGAATTCAGTGTAATTCAGTTCTCTTCTGGACCATTTGATTATCAAAGAGAAAGTCTTTTCTTCCTTTAGTGAGAAACAGCATCCTTCAGGCACAGGGAATATTTGTAATTGCATTACATTTTTTTCCACTGTATTTTTTTTCCTGTTTTTTTGTGTTTTTTTTAATTTTATTTATGTTACTAGTAAACAATACTGATTTTTCTCTCAGGGTAATGAGATAATTTCCTTTAAACGTTAATTTTTTTTTTTTTTAAGAGATTTGACTTACAGGGAGTGAAGCACTGATGGAAGGAGAATATAAAAACATGGCCTGTAAGGATTCTGAGGGCCTCCTCAACTCAGCTCCTCAGCGTTGCTGCCACCCCAGCTTGTCCTCCTAGGGCTCCGGGCTGATTCATGCTCTTTGCCTCTCTGTGATGCTGCCTTTCCCTTGAAACTCAGCAAAATTCCCTAGAGGGAGAATTCTAGATGTGGGAGGCGGGTGGGGGGTGGGGGAAGCTCTGGTTTCCAGTTTCCCCCATTTTATGAAAAATGAGCAAGTCACTAACCCTCCCTGAACCTCAGTTTCCTCCTCTGCGAGTGTGGGGAGCAGAGCTGTTCTGAGAGCGTGCGCTGTGTATTATACAGGTGATCTCCCCTGGGTTGACCCAGGCACAAGGACTGCATCCTACAGTCTCCGGGGAAACGTCACAGCTCCATCCCTACCCGAAGGAACAGCCCATTCAAGCCAGGTTCCATCAGAGCTCTCTGCTTTATGGCCTTTGCAGCACATGTTTCTGCCTCAAATGGTCTGACTTGTGCACAGTCTGCCTAGCCAGGATGAAAGCTCCAGGGCAGCAGAGGCCATGCCTGTGCTTACTCGGGAGAACATAAAACGTTATTGCGGGCATCTGGTAAACACCATAGATGAAGGAATGGGCCAGTTCCGAAATGCACCCTGTCAGTCTCTGCCTGGATTCCTCTAGATGATGGTACTAGGCTGGGCTTGCCTTCCGCAAATGGCCAGGATCAAATTGCCCAGTTCTTGCCTCCCGTTGTGTGAACAAGCAACACCATAATACAAGTTTATGAGTTTTATGATTTTTTTAATGACTTTGTATTGTTAGCAGCTTGAAAATAATGCGAAATAAGAGAGGAATAAACCAACTCTAGACTTGGCATCTGGAGACCTTGCTCTGCGTGTGGCCCATTGCAACGGACACTTCCTGGAACTATTTCTCTGTCTCAAAGGGGAGTCTCAGAACACCAGCGTGATGGGCATTCATGAGCCTTGAAAAATGCTCAGTGGACTTAACGGTGGGCCTTTCCAGAACCAGAGTGTTCTTTTTAAAGGGAGTCTAATCTTGTCTCTGTTTCTCTGGTTTAAAATCCTCCAACAACTACCACTGCAAACAAAAAAATAAAATCCAAACTCCTCACATGGCCTACCAGACTTCAGGGTCTGGCCTCTGCCCACCTGTTCAGCTTCATCCAGTACCAGACAGCCCTCAGCCTGGACACCAGCCATGCAGGGGGACTTGTCACGTTCCCCACCCACTCAAGACCTTTGCCTGTGCTGTTCCCCCGCCTGGAATGCCCTTTCCCCATCCTTCTCCTCTCTCACCTCTGCCCCTCCCAACACGTCATTCTTTTCCTTTGTGACCCAGGTTTTTTCAAGGAAGCCCTAGAACAGCCCTGTGCAATAGAACGCTCTGTGATGATGAAAATGTTCTGGATCTGCCCTGTTCAGTCGGGTAACCGCTAACCACATTTTGCTGTTGAGCACTTGAAATGTTTCTGGAGTGACTGAGGGACTGAATTTTAAATTTTAAGTTAAATTTAAATGTAAAATAGCCAGGCATGGGGAGTGATTACCGTGGAACAAGAGTAATCCTGATTCCTTCCATGACATATGCTGCTGGTTTCTTATATTCTCCCTTCAGTGTGAAAAGTGAAAGTGTTAGTCACTCAGCCCAACTCTTTGTGACCCCATAGACTATAGCCCACCAGGCTCCTCTGTCCATGGAATTCTCCAGGCAAGAATACTGAAGTGGGTAGCCATTCCCTTCTCCAGGAGATCTTCCCAACCCAGGGATCAAACCTGTGTGCCCCGCATTGCAATTGGATTCTTTACTGTCTGAACCACCAGGGGAGCCCTCCAGTGCAGCTATCACATATTGTCATTTGTATTTAGTTGGGCATTTTTAAAACCCATTCCTTGTTAGACTGTAAGTTCCAGAAGAACAAACGCTTTATTCTGCTTTGCCACAGCTGTGTGTGTAGTACCTGGAATGGGATCAGTCCATAGTAAGTACACCATAAACATTTCTTGATGGATGGGTGAAAGAATGAATGCCTTAGTGAAGGCATTGCTTTCATTGGTGCTTTCCCTAGTTGCTTAGCCCGGTGCTCTGATAATGAAATGCAATCATGAAAAAGGTCAGCCCCAGGTCATAAAATTAAAAGCTAAATCCATGCTTATAGGTACCATATATTCCCCACGTACAAGTAAGCTTGTGTGTCCAAAAGGGTAATAATGCATTTGCGAAGCTTTGCATCTGTGCATTCATGTGTAGACATGTTATGGCCACGTATCTCCATGTCAGGGAAATGAGGTCACTAAGACACATGCGAAGTCACTCAGGGAGGCAGTTTCTAAATCAGTACTTTTTATTTTGAAAGATTTGTCAAACTCTTCACATCGTGGCAAGAGTTTGCATGATTAATAAGAAGCAGCTTTTTCATGAAATGCTTGGAGGTGAACGAGTTCTCAGCCTGTGAGATCCGACCATCCCATTGATTTTGAAATTTCTTTTGATTAATAGAAAGAAAAAGTGGGGAGGAGAGAAGAGGAGGAACATGCTAGCGACTGAAGGAAAGATCTCTGGTGACAGCCATCCAGTTGTGAAAAAAGAAAACAGAAAACCCAAAAGAAAACCGATTTGCCACCTGCCCTTTTTCTGTTTTATCACGTTCTGCACCTCACTCTTGATTTTGGTCTTTCTGGCTGAAACAGCCTCCCTGTCCTGCATCTCCTAAAGGTAGTTTGGAGGGGAGCAGCCCTGCAGGACGTGGTGATCCACCTCTCAGAGGTGTGGGGGATTCCAGAGAACGGATGGGCCATGGCTCTGGAAAGTCTGAGCAAATTGCCTAATGCAAAAGTAATGGCACTGTAAAATGAGGAGGGGAAATGGTGAAGAACTGGGTTTATGTGAGAGTTTATGTACTTTCAGAACACAGCCTGTTTCCTTCTCTCAGTCACAACCCCTGACCACAAGATTCGTTATCTGCAGTTCTGGCTGGTGGATTCTGCAGGTCTCTCCCACCACTGGTCCTCTAGCCCTAGAAGCATCCTTGCCAACATCACGTGCCTGTTACTTCCCTTTGTCCATCTTCAGGCCACTTAGGGATGACCCCCTGGCAGCCAATTCCCTGAAATAAAATTAACACAAAGTCTGACTTGGTGAATATTAGTTTCAAAGAGAAAAGTAGAAAATCTGAAGATGCAACGTGTGTTGAAGGCAGACTCAAGCAGATCAAGTGTTCCACCCATGTACCACCAAGACAATGGGCGGAGGTGCACACGGCAAGAGGAAAATAGGGCCATTCATGGGTGAGCAAGAGGCCGTGAGAGCTGAGTTACAGCTAAGAGTGTTGTGACTTGGGTTAAAATGTCTATGTTTAGCACCGTTAATGTATTCGTTTTAAGTCTATATTAGCACCTTGACCCCAGGCAGAACAACAAACCATCCAAACATTTTAAACATTGGGGAAAACAGGAGGGGGAAGGTCAAAGAGAGAGGATCTGGTTCTGCAGGAGGAGGCGTGGCTTTAGATCACGAGGTCCTTGTCGATGTCCTCTGCAAGGCAAGAAGGAGCAGAATTAGACTTGGGGGCCAGGGTCAATGAGGAAATGCTTCCCAAGGAGTTGGCAGATCCCACCCATCCCGGGGGCCGGGGGCCAGGTAACCAGTCCAAGGTCACCAAGGGAGTCTATGACTGAGAACTTGGGTCTCCCCCGTCCCTGGCTGGTCCTTGTCACTTGCGCTGCCAAATTACACGTGCTGTTTCCTGTGGGTGCCTGTCAGTTCCCAAAGCAGTGCTAGACACAAAGTGAGTACTGATGCTTGAAAAGGGAGAGACAGCGGATGGATAGAGAAGGACCAGGAAGTCACCTGAAAGAGCGAGGCCCACCCAGGCAGGGAGAGCAGACAAGAGTTAACCAGGCACAGAGCAGAGACGGACAGGAAGGGCAGACACACAGACAGCAGCAAGGAGGGAGGGACAAGACAGTGGACCCTTTGCTCAAACACTCACTCTCCTTGATGCCGAAGCAGCCGGCCCACTCGTCCAGGGCGATGTACTTGTCGTTGTCCAGGTCACAGGTCTCGAAAAAGCGGGTGGTGCAGTGTTCCATGGGGATAAGGGGGGCGCGCAGTGGGGCCAGCTCGGTGTGAGACAGGTACCTGCAGGGGTGAGGTAGGGAGAGGCTGAGGCTGAGCGAGCCCCATAGCCCTGCTTGGGGAGACAGAGGGAGGGAGCCTGCCCCTTGGGGCTGAAGGAGAGGATGCTCAATGGGAAGCCAGGATCCTGGGTCTACCCCGGCTCTGCCACTGACCTGCTGTGGTTCTGAGCATCCAGCACTGCCCCACTCTGAGCCTCAGTTTCCTCCTCCATCAAAAGGGGAGGAGTTGATCATAATGTCTAAAGGGCCCTTCCAGGTCTGAGGTCTGTGGGTTCATAACGCAGGTCTCTTGGTGCATTTCATTGTTTCCTAATTGGCTAAGACTTGAGGGCACAAACGCTTAAGATATTCGGCTTTTCTGCTATTGGTAGATCAAAATCTGGTATGAAACAACAATGCACGTTTTCTGCAGACACACATTTATACATCTGCAAATGCTCAGAAAAGATGAAAAAGAGATGCATCAAAATGAAGAGAGTACCAAAAAAGTTGGAGAGGAGGGGTGGGGTTTCCCTGGCAGTCCAGTGGTTAAGACTCTGTACTTTCACTGCTAAGGGCCCAGTTTGATCCCTGGTCAGGAAACTATGATCCTATAAGATGTGTGGCTGGAAAAAAAAAAAAAAAGAGGTTGCCGACTTCTGGGGAGGGAGCGTGGGAAGGGACTGGAATTGGCAGGCGGAGGGTGAGTAGAACTTTATCTTTTATGTACTGAGTCCCGTGTGAGAGGGAGGCCTTCTGGTTTCTCTCCCCATCTCCTCTGTTCCTGTCTTCCCAGCTGGCCTGGATTCCAGAGCACATGTAGGATTTTTTCCCTTGTTCCCCAGAACCCTCCATTAGTTGTCCTCAAAACACTCTTCCCCAAGGACCCCCCAGGCCCTCCTATCTGGCCCAACTCATGGAAGGGATTAGTTGAACTGAAGCTCCTCCCCCTTCTTTGTATATCAGTGAGGAAAGCAGCCCCAGAGAGGGGTTGGGACTCAGGCAAGGTCACCGGGCAGCTCTGGGACAAGGAGAGGGGGAGGACGGAGACTCTGACCCAGGCTGCTTTCCCAGATGCAGGGTCCTTGCAGCCCCATCTGGAAGCCTCCCTCTAGGCCCCTTCCTTGCTCAGCCTGAGTCCAGATGTTCCTACTTCTCCCCTCCCCTTCACAGCATGACTCAGATGGATCCCAGCCACGTAAAGAGCCTGGGAGAGAAGCTACAGGCAGTTTCCCAGCACTCAGGAGACCCCAGCCCCCCAGGATCACCCACAGGGTGGGCTGGACCAGGAGGGAGGGTTGAGCCTCCCAGGGGGGCGCAGCCCTGGGCATCCTATGCAAGCAGAGCAGCCCTCCTCTTGAGCTGCTCCAGGAGCACACAGCAAGGGAAGGCGGGGGCGAGAGGGGCCGGCCTGCTCAGCTGCAGACCACCTGCAACTTCCGGGCATGTTCCTTACTTTTTCCTTCCATTGTGAGATACAGATCACCACCCAGAGGGTGAGCTCCATGGGGGCAAGGGCCTACGTGGCAGTTTTCACTACATTTAAACCCCCTGCCTGAAATTGTGCTGGACGCATAATAGACACTCGATAAATGTTGGTTGGCTGACCAACTCCTGGCCTATCCCACAGGGTGTTTACACAGCACTTCCTAACTCATTTCAACATGGGGCAGGAGTGATCACACCAAGGGCTTGCCATGGAGATGGCATGGGCACTGTGATTGTCTTAAGAACCTCCAGAGCCAGTTTGCCCCATTGGGGCCGGGTCTTAGGGTCCTGCTGCCCCACCTCAGCCTTGCCACCCCACGGAGTCTGGCGCTCCTTCCCAGCTCCTTCTACCTTGCTGAATGGATACCCAAGGCTGGCACTCACGGGGGTTAAGGAGGGGTTTTCAGTTCTGATGGCTTCTGCCTCTTAGGCAGTAAGGAGGGAGTGTCTCATGGCACTAAGTCCTTTCTACATCCTTTCTCCTACACCTATCCTCTCCTGTCAAAGCCCTTAGGCAAGCTATGGGCCTCCAGGGCTGGGGGCAGCAGAGGCCACCAAGAAGTCTTCTGACCACATCTAGTGTACCCAGCAGCCCTGACCAGCAACTGCCCACTCCAGGGCCACGCTAGAGGCAGCTCCCCTCTGTGATCCTGAGGTTCTGGGGTCTTACCCGTCAATGGGGTGCTGATCCAGCTGCCCGAACTGCCAGTGCACAGGGAAGATGTACATGTTGTAGTTCTTCTCAAAGTCCCGGGCCAGCAGTTCCACGGGATGGTCACCAGCTTCCAGGCGCTTCTCATTCTCGTGGATCTTTTTCACCTGTGGGAGCAGAGATGCTGTGTGACAAAGGGCCCAGGGAGGCTGTCAGGGCCAGTCAAGGTCCCTTCCCCCCAACAGGAGGCCAGAGTAGGCAGAGGCCAGCCAAAGTCAGGGTTCAGAATGAGGGAAGGGGGACTCCAGGGGTTAAGACTGTGCTTCCACTGCAGAGGGCACAGGTTTGATCCCTGTCAGGGACCTAGGATCCCACATGCTGAGCAGTGTGGCCAGGAAAAAAGAAAGACCAAATGAAGGAAGGAAGTGGTTAGATGAGTACCAGCATTATCTCATCCACAGAAGTGGAGGCCTGGGGCCATCTCAATCAGAATGACTGGGAACTGTGTCAAAATGCAGCTTCCTGGGCCTTCCTTCACAGAGACACTGGTTCATTGTGCCTGAGGTGGGGCCCAGGGAGCTGTATTTTATCAGTACTCCTAGTGCTTGATATGTCCCTTAAAGTCCACAGACTCAGAAGGAAAAAGGAATAGAATGGTTTATGTCTCGTACTTAACATGGAGCTAAACAAAGTGAGCAGGTCCTTTCATTACGGGACTCCTCAGAGTCTTTAAGATGTGAATGTGCTCTGCCTGCATGCTAAGTCCCTTCAGTCATGTTCGACTCTTTTCAGCCCTATGGACTATATAGCTCGCCAGGCTCCTCTGTCCGTGGGATTCTCCAGGCAAGAATACTAGAGTGGGTTGCCATGCCTTCCTCCAGGGGATCTTCCCAGCCCAGGGATTGAACCCATGTCTCTTAGGTCTCTTGCATTGGCAGGTGGGTTCTTTACCACTACACCACCTGGGAAGCCCCTGAATGTGCTCTAGGAGCCTTCAAAGGCCACACAGAGGAGTCTGTGTCCTAGAGCCTGGGACAGAGGTGCTCGTTGGAGCAGG
The DNA here is from genome assembly GCA_935064755.1 of Tragelaphus eurycerus. Classification (NCBI taxonomy): domain Eukaryota; kingdom Metazoa; phylum Chordata; class Mammalia; order Artiodactyla; family Bovidae; genus Tragelaphus; species Tragelaphus eurycerus. Next base: position 34,342,826 of record CAKXYN010000014.1, on the reverse strand, counting down.
AAGGTGGGCTTACATTTGGGGGCCTAGATCTGGGAATGGGACTGGGGATCTCAGCCAGCCTGAGGCCCGAGGTCAGGGCCAGCTTAGGGTCCAGCAAGTGCCCTAAGGCAGAACGAAAAAAGACACTTACTCGCAGCTTCTGTTTCTCAGTCAGGAGGTTGTTGTCCTCGTCCCTCTCGTACAGTGTGACCAGGACGTTCTTGAGCCAGTCCCGCATGCGCAGGGGGAATTCAGTCAGCTCGGAGTCCAGGCAGGGGGGGATGTCTAGGGTCAACACACAGGGGTGGTCAGCAGAGATCCTGACTCCCTGCCCGACGGCCAATGGCTGGCCAGGTCGCTCTCCCCACCCCCGCCCTTCTCCTGCTACTGCTTCAGTCTGTGGCCTTGGCACTAGGCTCAGCCTCTCTGGGCTGCAATTTCTTCATACCTTTTGAACAAAGGAGATTGTGGTGGGTGGGGAGAATACTCTGCAAATGGACAAGTACAAAGGCACATCCCCTGTTCCCTTGACCTTGATCTGATCTGGGGAGGGAAATGGTTTGCTCCAAAGACTCCTGCTTTTCTGGGTGTTGGGCCCTGAAAACAGAGGCCAGGACCCACCATGATGATGTTGACCCTTGAGAGGTGTTTGAAGCTGGGAGATTGAGGAACAGCATTCACTCAGAGGTCCAGCTTAGCCGGGGTGGGGGTTCAGGTATGCTTAATCACCAGAACATTCTTAGCGATAGGATTGCATCCTGGTCTTTGGAACTCAAGGTAACAAAGTGTCGGTCCTGGAGATTTCATCCAAATCCACACTGGGAATTATTAGAGATCAGTGTGGAGAGAAGGTGCTTGCTTAAAGCCACATTATCAGAGCCTCATCCAGCACCAGGGCATGTGGGTGCCAGGGGGCCTAGGGGTCCATCGTTCCCCCATCCTTGGGCCTATGGAAAGTCCCCTTTGGTTAGGACCACGACCTTCTTCACCAGCAGCTGGGGAGTGGAAGAGAACATCTGAGAGGGAAACGCTAGGAGTCGGAGCAAGCAATACGCCCCAGAGAACAGAGGAGCCACTGGCACGAGCATCAGTCGCACTGCCCAAGATTCCTGCCAACGTTCCTCCCCGCCCTCCTCCTCCAGGCCTGAGCCGTCTCTTTTCACATCCAGGGCCCTGTAACTGGAAGAGCGGTGCTGACCACAGGGGAACCTAGCTCCCCCTCCTCCACCTTTCTGCACTCTGCACGTCTGAGGCAGGTAAGTGGCCCTCCCCCGTGTCATCTGGTGCCAGAACGTAACAGACACACCGTGCGGATGTTGTCTCAGAGGGGAGCAGAGGGGGCCTTGCCTGTCTCGGATGACAGGGAGGCAGACACGCTGGAGCAGGAGCCTGGGCCAGCTGAGTCTGCACCTGGGATCACTCCCCAAAGGCCAGGCAAACCCTGGCATCCCTGAGCCCAGCACCTGGCTCCCATATTTCCAGAAGCAGGTGCTTAATCATATGTTTTACGCAGGCAGATGGGAATGTAGCAGAGTAAAAGGGCCTAGGATATGACATATTGAGTAACAGGGCCTAAAGGGAACTGACAGGATTGCCTTGATTTTAAAGCATTCAAATCAAGTATTTTTAGGCCCAGGAAGAACATTATTTTTGCTTCACAACTTTGAAGCAGGAAAGATTGTGGTTATACCTATAGAAGAACTTCCTTGTCATTACAGAAAAGAAGTGAGCTGTCTCGGATGCTAGTGAGAGGCTCCAGAAATCTGCCCTGATCCCGTGTTCCCTCCACTGCTCAGTCCTGAGTATAGATACCAGCTCATAAACAATCATCTCATTTTATAACTGGAATCCCTGAAGCTCAGACAGGGGAAGAGAGGTGCCAAAGATCACACAGACCAGAGGTGGCAGAGCCAGCACCAGTGCCAGGTTGGTGCCTCTTCCCCGAGACAGGAGGCTTGGCAGGGCCTGAGGAGAGACTCACATTTGCAAGGCCCGATGTAGTCCAGGTGGAGTTTGTGGCCCTTCTTGGTGCCCTCCAGTGTGCACTTGGTGGCAAAGAAGTGGCAGGAAGAGTCGAAGGTCTTGTTGTCGTTGCTGCACACCTGTGGGCAAAGCAGAGTGCCTCGCCCTCATTCCCAAAGCCCTTCGCCAGTACCGCCATCCATGCCCATTTCAGAGATGGGGACACTGAGGGCCAGGCAAGGAATGTGATTAGCCTGGGGTCCACACAGTGAGTTAGGGGTGGGGCCCTGGCAAGGAGCCACTCTTTAGGCTCCTAGGTCAGTGCTCAGCCCATGCTGAGAGCCGCTTCTGGTCTCTGAGCATGGAATGACAGAGTCAGGGCTGAGATATGGGAAAGCAAACCTGGGAGATACAGGAAAGATGAATTGAAGGTGAGGATGAGGGAAAGGTAGAGTACGCAGAAAAGACTTAGTACAGCAGGCCTGGGATTGTTATCCTTAGAAAGGCTTTCTTGTGATGTTGGCCCTTGGCTGGTGTCTGGGAGCGAGGTGAACAGTTGCCTGCACTGTTAGAAAACTGTCTGCCAATGATGCAAATGTCTCAGTTTGCCTGGGTTGCTCATACAAACAGGATGGTTCATGCTGAACATCTCTTTTCCTGCTCAGAGTCTGGAATTTGGGTATATGCCGAGCATGGGATGCCTGCGTGGCCAGGCTTCAACTAAACACTGGGTGCTGAGTCTGTAATGGGCTTCGTTGTTCAGAAACCTTGCTCGTATAAGGCTGCAGTTCATCTTTGTAGCTGGGGAAAGAGACCCTTCATGGCAAGGGGAGAATAAGCAAGACTGTGCATGGATCCCTCCACACCCAGCCTGTATCCAATTCCCTTTTCATCCACCTATATATCCTTAACTATTAGCAGTGAGTACAAATATGTGGTGTTATGTTGATCCTTCTTGCAAATCTCTGCTCATGAGGATGGCGGAGCAGAGATGCTGTGGGCTGAACAAAGGCAGTGACAGGAAGGAGTTGTGTCAGGAGGAGAGAAGCCTTGTCTTGAACACCCTGCATATACTTACTGCTTACATATCACTGCAGAGGGGTTACTGATGGGCACTGGTGACCAGTGTGATAGGGGGTGAAGGGGTGAGGAGGAGGGAAGAGCTAACGAAGATGCTAAAATTTGGACCTCAAAGGGTAAATTGTACTGGGGAGAGGTTGAAGATGGAGAGATCAGGTGGAGGTTGTGGGAATGATCCTGGAACTCAATTTATGGCCCTGAGCTAGGTGACCACTAGCAAAATGGTTGATATACTTGAGTGCTCAATAAATACTTATTTGGATGGATGGATGGATGGATGGATGGATGGACAGATGAGTCCTATTGGAGACCGAATGGACAGCTTTGAAAGTTTTTTAAATAGTACATATTGAGTACTTATTAAGTACCAGGCATTATCTGACAAATCCCTGCAATAGCTCTATGAGATAAAGTCTATTTCTGGTCCATCTTTAGAGGTGAGAAAACTTGGAGAGGATCAGGAATATAGCTAAGATTTCACACTATCAAGAGGTGGAGATGAAGGTTGATGTCAGCCTTTGCTGTGACCCAGAACCCACATGTTTGAACCTGATGCTTTGCCAAGATTCTCCCACTTGAGAAAGTCCCTTGTGTGTGTTCCCTTCTGAGTCTCAGTAGGGCTGGAAGCTGGTGGTGCTGAGTAAATTCTTGCCAGTTGCTGGAGAGTCCAGTGACAGTCACTCTCCAGTGACTGCTGGAGTGTCCCAGAGAGAGACCCTCTCTGGCTGGCTCTCTTGCTGTGACTAGACCTAGCAAGGGGACTTCTGAGCCTGGAGCTGCCCTGTGGGAGCCCCAGGCCGGCAGTGTTCTGGGCAGATGCCCCGAGGGCCACAGCCCTCACCCCCTGCCCTGTCCCTTGGGCCTCACCTTCTCAAACTCGCCGATGGGGGCAGGGCAGCTGGTGGGGTCCTGGCACACACACATGGGGGAGTTGTTCTCGTCCAGTTCGCACACCTTGCCGTGTTTGCAGTGGTGGTTCTGGCAGGGGTCTGGTAGAGCATGAGAGCAACGTGGTTAGCCTCACCTGGGCTAGCACATCCATCCCGACCCAACCCACATGGATCCTTAGACAGAAGTCCTCAGCTCTGGCCCCCCACTAGACCTTTGGGCAGCCCTGCGCCCTCCCTTCTCCTCTGCTGAAATCAGCTTGTCGGGGAGCAGTTGGCAGTCTGAGGACTAGAGATTTGGTCTGAGGTCAGGGCCAGACACACCTGCGGGGGCTGGGGATTCACTCTGGGACTCGGGAGCACTGGATGCTATATGGCTCCCCTGAGGATTGAAGCAACCACTGTGTTCTCAGCTGTTCATGAATCAATGACAATGAGGTATTTTGGAATTCTAGAATAGACTTTCTAGAATGACTTGGAAAGTCAGCTGTTGTCACAGAGCCAGGGAGCTATGCAGCCCAGCAAAACAGACCTTAGTGTCTGTAGCGGAAAAGGGAGCAGAGCCCCAGGACCACACTGAACAATAGTGTCTGCCTGTGTCTCGTAAACACCGGATAAGGGACGTGGAGGGGAAGGAACAGGACTCAGTAGACGCCCCTCTGCTCCAGGGGATACTCAGGCCCTGAGGATGAGAGCTCTTCTAGCCTTTCCTCCCAGTGCTTGACTGGGGTGTCATAGTCTTCCTTCATTAGATGCCTGCCCTGCCAGGTCCTGGGCAAGGGTGCCTCTACTTTTATGTCTTAGTCCCTCGACAACCCTGGGGCGAGGGTCTACAGTCTTCACATTTCCCCACAGAAGACATGAGCAGGCTGGGCTCAGAGAAGGTTTGAGGGCTGTCAGAGGACATTGCAGAAAGTTTGCAGGCAGACCTTGGCTGGTCCACCTCCAGAGTTGGGGCTTTAGCCTCTGGGGTGCAGTGAATCTCCATTCTGCGGGTTAGGGATGCTGGACTGTGGGTGGGAGCCAGAAGCCCCAGGTCATAGTTCTCACAGCCTTATAGGAGTTGTGTCAGGCTTCCAGGCTTATTTCCTCATGGCCATGTGAAAATTAAATAAGCTCATAAGTGTGAAAGCGTCTGGGGCCATCAAGTGACCGGACAGGACTGGGGATCTCAGTAGGAGCCTGAAACCCAACTCTGGAACTTGATTAAAGTGCTGCAAGGGTACAAGGCCACTTCCAGCTTGAGACTTCCCTTCCTGGAACTCACAGCCTGGCTATAAATAGATCTTTCCAGATTCCAGAAAACACTCCCAATTTTCAGTCAAGGCAGTTTGTCCTTCACAGCCCCTCCCACAGGGAGAACCCCACCTTGCGTTTCCTTGGGAAGGAACCTCACACAGGCTTGGCCCACACCCCAGGCCTGGGCAGCAGAGGGCAAAGGCTTGATGTAACAAGACAAGGAGAAGGGACCTACTATCAGCCACCACCTCCTCCTCAGTTTCCTCGGCACCCTCATCGAATTCTCCTACTTCCACCTGGACAGGGTTGGCTCCCACGGGTACCTGGGGTGGAGGGAGAAGAGTGAGTCAAATGCCCCACCCCACCCCCAGACCTGGACGAAAGGGGCAAAGGCTGGAGGGGACTTGCCCGAAGCCTTGGGTACCCACAGGGGATGGGGATAGACATGCTGAAATGGGTGCTGGGTTCAGATCCCAGGAGGCACAAGTGCCAGGTCCAGAATCGAGACTGAATCTATGGACCCGCTCTACCTCAAGGGCCCAGAACTCTATGGAGATGCCCTAGAGGCCACCAGGGGTGTCAGAGCAAGAGGGGGTGCCAAGCTCTCTCCCCTTCCAGCTGCACCAGGGTAGTCTCCCTTTCATCAGTTGGTATTTGGGGAAACTGTGGATGACCATCTGAGAAAAAAATGCCACACAATTCAAACAGTAAACAACAAATCCGGAATCATAGCTCCCACCTATGAGGTTGCAGGGAGAGTTTGGGGAGCACTCGGGAGTGTGTCATCATTGGGGGATCCACAGGATTTACATCTGTGCTGTGCACATGGGAAGGGGAACAATGGCCTGCTCTGACAGCCTCCGTCTGGATTCCCCAGTGAGTGGATGTTGGCAGAGAGGAGTCTGGGGCCCCCACCACCTACCTCAGCCACCTCAGCCACGGTTTCTTCCACCACTTCTGTCTCATCAGGCAAGGCTTCCTGTTGCTGTTGGGAGGTGAAAATGGGGTTCAGAGAGGTTGGGGCCTGGGCCAGCTTCCCACCACTAACATGCCTCAGCCTGGACCACTGAAGCTGGGGAGCTAGGAGAGAGGCTCATGGGAGATCCCCCTGAGGCTATGCCTCAGAGCCTGCCATGGTTGGGCAACTCGTGCACAGGAGAAGCCAAATAGGCAGGCCCTGTGGGGCTCCGGAGCACCGTGCTTTGTATAGTTATATCTGGAGCGTCTATCAAAACCCAAAAAGCATTTCCACAGCTTAGACTCCCATAATGATGGGAGACCAACTGGTCTGATGCAGACCAACTCCCTTCAGATGGGAAAACTGAGACCCATAGGGGATGAACCCTGAATTTTAACAGATGTCAGTATCTTCCCCACAAGTGTGATACCATCATCATCATCATCATCATCATTATTTGTCAATTTCTTCTTGGAGTCAATTTGGAGTGAGAAGAAGCAAGATAGCACATGACTTTGAGGTGCCTGGTTGGCTGGCGCTTCTATTCCCATCACTCCCATCAGCCTCCCCTTCTCTTCTGGAAGTCTTCATATGATAAAGAGCTCACTTCCTTCTAAAACAATCCTAGTCCCTTTCTGGGCAAGCTCTGATCGCTAAACAGGTACATCTTCACATTACATGGAAATCTTTCTTCCCTGGAATCGCCTTTTTATTTTGAGCTTATTAGTTTAAGGGAAAAACAATCTTAAAAAAAAAAAAAAAAGACAACTCAAGTTGGAGAAGTGCTTGTCCCCCCTGAACATCCAGGGCTGGTAGATTTCAATGCCCCTGCGCTGGTGGTGGGAGGTAAGACCAAGAAGATGTGACTTTCAGGTACTCACAGGGGCTGCCAAGGCCCTCCCGGCCAGGCAAAGGAGAAAGAAGATCCAGGCCCTCATGGTGCTGGGAACCCTGCGGGGAGAAGAGAGATGAAGGATTCAGTGAGGGCGAGGTTTCTTGATGGAGAGTTCCTCCTGACACTGAATTCCTGTGATACGCAAGATAACTTTAGATGGTCCATGGTAAACGATAGTGAAAGACAGGGAGAAAGTTGCTTCTACTTGGTTCTCTTTTGATCCTGATGGTATGAGAAAGTCTCAGTTTGGTGCTAACAATTCTTTAGCCTCTAACACTCATCTCTCGCCCTTTTGAACAGAGGGCAGGCCTCTGGCTCAGAGCCTCTGCAGGAAACGACACCCAGCTGGAGTTCAGTACAGTTGTTCTGTCTCCTTTGTGTGTAGTTTAACAGTTTCCTTCCATTTATGACTAAAGTACTCAGGTTTTTCCATTTACGGTAGGGATCTTATCTCTTTCCTTAGTACACTTATTTAAAATTTTAAACAGTGATTGGACAAAGACAATTGGTTAACTAATCAAATCTGGGCAATGCTGAACCGGATCTTATTCAAGGGCCCTTCAATCCCTGATGTTCTAGGATTCTTTTCTTCCTATAGCCCAGACTCTTCCCCTCCTCTTCCTCCTCTCCTGTCTTTCCCCTGACCTCCTTCTCCCTGCTGCTGCTGCTAAGTCGCTTCAGTCGTGTCCAACTCTGTGCAGCCCCATAGATGGCAGCCCACCAGGCTCCCCGATCCCTGGGATTCTCCAGGCAAGAATACTGGAGTGGGTTGCCATTTCCTTCTCCAATCCTTCTCCCTTCCCCTCTTTAATAAGAGAATTTAATAGACAGCAACCCCTTGCCAATTTGAGACGATGAGGCCTACATTCTAAAACAAAGAACCATAGTTTTCGAGTGTAGCCAGTGGAGACTCATGGCCATACTCTCCTCCATTCTGCCCAGGAGGGACAGCACTTCTCTGGATTCTATGTGGAAACTACCCAAATGCTTGCATGTGTTTTGTGTTACCTTCTGTTTCCCCTTCACAGCTAAAAGATGTTAACTGAGATCTAGAAAGTTCTCTAGAAAATTCTTCCACCCTGGTCACTGCTGAAACCTTCCTCTAGATGCTGAGCTCTCGACTCTAACAATCTAATGACTGGAGGGCATCTTGGAGCAGAATCTCTGATGATTTGCTGCCAGAATGCCGTCCCTAACCAAGGAACTGTGGTGGGGATGTTTTGTTTCTTGTTCTAACTAAATGAATTTCCATTTCCAAATGGCTTTGGAAAGTCCTTCCTTCTACTGTTCAGCTTGCCTCCCTTCAAGCTTCTGGTCTACTATGATCTTCCATCTGTGCCACACAGAGCAAGCATGCTCCCCTGCTCCTAAGCAGCTTTTAGTCAATGTGGGCAGTGGCCATGTCTTCCCCCATTTGTTCCTGGTTCCTTCCAAGATTTCTCAACTGACCAAGCACCTCGATGGGAGGTGCCCTGGCATCGTGGAAGAAACGCTTAGCTTGGAGCTAAATCCCAAGGATTCTGGTTCTGTCTCAATATTAACTTGGTATATTGGTTCAATCCATCCTCTCTAGACCTCGGTTTCCCTCTTCTATTACTTGAGAGGGTTCGACTAGCTGAGCTTTGAGGTGATAGCTTGAGCCCTTGAGATGCCCTTTAACTGTCCCAAGCACATGCTGGTCTTGACACACATCATCCCCTCCATTATCCATCCCCATCTTCACTTAAATTATGGTGTTTGAGTAGCAGAAAGAGGCAGCAGAAGGGAAGACTTCATAATGGTCCTCTATTGGGGTTGAAATAGACACTAAAGCTCTGTATTCCATGGCATGTATAAGAAATAAAACCAACAGAAATTTAAAGAAATCAACCTGGGAGCTTGGCTTTGCTTTACAGTGTCCCCAACTCCAATCTAAATGCAGTCTTCCCTTTCCAGGAGGTTTTGGAAATGTTCCTCGCCCCTTCCCCCCGACACAGAGTTGTATGCTTGTCTTCCCTCCTCCACTTCTCTCAAGCCTAGAGGTAGAAAAATCTCCTTTCTTGCCTCCCCATTGGAGACAAAAGCAAAACAATGCCTGCATGTGGCTTTGGATGAAAGGAACAGGAGAGAAAGCATTAATGAACGGCTTGTCTGAGATTGTGAGAAGTTGAAGGGTCAGAGACTCATAACAGAAATTTAAAAAGTCACCTTGTCTGGGCTCCAATGACAGACAAGTCATACTGTTAGAGAAGCAGCCCAGCTAGGGCTGGAAATGCAATAAGCTTCAGGTTGGAGAGCCAGGAAGATTAGCGTCTCCAGGGTTTGTGTCCTTCATCTGAACAGAGGAACTGTTCCTCCTCTGTGACCACGGAAAGATTTGTGGGTCAGCTCTTCTGTCTGTCCTACCTCACCAGCTGTGCTCTTTCCCAGTGGCACACTGACTCTTTATGCCACCCCCATCCTTGGTGCTGCAGCCAGAAGAGAAAAGTCATTCTAGATCTCACGGTGCATTAAAATTTCTAAAGGCCTCACACACTGGCACCACGGCATGGGAGGGCTATGAGTCCCGTAGTTCCGATGAGGGGTCTGAGGTGGAAAGGGAGGAAGTCAGACAACATTCAGGACCCTTCCAAGCTGACAAAATTCCTCCTCATGGACTTGGGTTGGGCTTGAGTTTTTCTTTGAGACTGGGGTGGGGATCGGGGAGAAAAGTGGGAAGTAAGTGTTAAGAAAAGGACACACAGTCTTGGAGGAGGAGTTGTTTCCCTAATTTGGGGGTTTGCCCAGTTTTCCCTCATCCCAACATCCTCTCCATCCAGATTGTTTGATGGGAGGGAAGGGCAGCATTGGATGGTTCTCAAATGTATGACCATACTCCGTGTATACCCATGAGCTCCCTCTCTGAGGTTCTCTAAACCACCACTGGTCAAAGAGGCCAGGTGCCCATCCTGCAAAGGTCAGAGGGTGCATCAGTAACCCTAAGCAAGGTCAGAACACAGGGCCAAACCCCAGCATCCAGAAATGATCAGCTGTGCACACATCCTTTGCCAATCAAACCTAGGCCTGGCATGCCCACCTGGTGAAAATATAAACACCTTTGTATAAATGAGCAGTATTAAATAAAAACTCTGTATCTCTTTAGTTTGTAATGATGCCTGTGTTTATCCTTTTAAGAATGTTTTCATAATCTGGCATCCCCCTTGGGGCTGAAGGCATGTCTTTCTACTGTATAGTACAAAAGAGAGGGCTGAGGCCCAGAGGGGAAAAAACCCACCCAAGCCCCAGGGAGTGGGTGGCAGGGCTGAATGAAGACCAAGGCTGCCCCCTCCGCCTCTGGCCTGCCCTCTGCCTCACCTGCTGTTTCCCTTGGCAGCAGTTCCTCCACTAGGTGCTCACCTGGTGGGGCCCAGTTGGGCTGTGAACTGGCCCAAGGTACCCTGGAGGAAATGAGACTGGGAGGGTGGGCAGGGGAGCAGGAGGTGTGTTTCCCTTGGCCCAGTGGTCGTCAGATGCAGACTTAGCTCACTCCCACCCCGCCACCGTCCCTGCCTCCTGTTCCGAACATCCAGTCCTTTCCTTTTGCCTTTATTTTCTCTGGAGACGGCTGAAAACCCATCCCTGGCTGCCAGCAGGACCCGAAGCTGAGGTCACCTCTCCTCCTTTAGAAAGAGTCTGGGGATGGAAAAATACAGCCACCACCCCCCCCCCCCCGCCACCCCATCCAAGTTCATCTCCCTTGAAACATAAAGGGCCTCCTGTGGGCTCTCTCTGGACACTGAAGAGTTGCTGAAGGACAGAACTAGGGAAAAATCTTGGAATCATTAAATTTTATACTGTGGATCTTGGAATCATAGACCCCTAAGGACATGAAGCACAGAATCTGGGTTACAGTCATCAAATCTGATTTGAGTAGAAGAGTTTATGAAGCAATGCAGTCTAATAGAACTTTATAAGATGATGAAAATATTCTATATCTGCATTGTGTAACATGATGGCTAGTGGCCACCGGTGGTTATTGAACACTTGAAATGTTGCTAGTGCAAATGAAGGGCTGAAGTTTTCATTGTATTTCATTTTAATTAACTTAAATTCTATATAACCACATGTGGGTAGTGGCTACCATATTAAGACAGAGCTTGCTTAGTCCCTCAGTCATGCCCAACTCTTTGCAATCCTGTGGACTATAGCCCACCAGGCTCCTCTGTCCATGGGATTCTCCAGGTAAGAACACTGGAGTAGGTTGCCTTTCCCTTCTTCAGGGGATCTTCCAAACCCAGGGATCAAACTCAGGTCTCCTTCATTGCCAGTGGATTCTTTACTATCTGAGCCACCAGGGAAGCCCATATTAGACAGAGTGGTTATCAACTTTTATAGAGGCATTATGGCAGAGAGGCAAGCCCAGGGGCTCTGAAGACAGAATATACAGGTTCAAATCCTGGTTCTGCCATATAGCAGTTGTGTGACTTTCAGAAAGTGATTTTCCCTCTCTGGGACTCAGTTTATTTCTCCACCTTTAAAATGAAAATAACATACTTACCTTGAAAGACTCATGGGTGATTACAAGAGATAAGCATCAGAAGAGTATCTTAAAAAACAAAGATCCCAGAATCTCCATTCCCCTTGAAAATCCAGGACAAGAATCCTAGCTCTTTGTCCATGGCCCAGGGGAACAGGTGCTCGGCTGGAACAAAGGAGGCATTGCTCCTTTTCATCTCGGGCACACCAGCCCAGCCTCCACAGGGCACAGTGATGAAGCCAGGCCCCAGGCTGCCCTCTCAGTTGGGCTGCTGACGCAAAGCAGGCATCTTGCTTCCACCATTTGGCTTACTAACAAGGGTTCCCAAAACACATGTTCCTGGTAAACAAGCCCAAAGGAAGGAAAACAAGTCTAGAGGATAATAAAGGAACTCATGAGTGAGCCAGGCCCACCAGAATGCCAGGACTCAGAAGGAGGCCTGAGACGGTCCAGAGAGGTGCCGCTGTGGCCAGTGTGGCCACGTGGGCACTCACACCCCAGGGAGCACACACAGCTGCTCAGAGGTGACGTGGAAGTCGGGAGCCCTGGGATTGAGTCTTGGCAGTGTTGCCCCCAGCTCACCCTTCAAATTAGGATAGGCTCCTCTGCTCCTTGGACTTCACCTAGTGCCGCTCCTCTGCACAATGCAGAGGTTGTTTCAGATCAGTGGTGTTCAGAGTCATACAAGCCAGGGAGCCTTTCTCTCAATGAAGTCTTCTGCAGAAGTCCAAGTTTGAAACAACTAAGAGCCGTTCACTTCTGTTGTACATATGAATGCACTGTTATCTATTCAATGAATCAGCTTGAAATTAAAAAAAAAAAAAACAACAGTGTTGAAATGGGGGCTGGCACTGGGACACTCCCTGAGATGCCTTGGAGAACCTCTAAGTTCTTTCATGAGAGAGTTTGAAGACCCTGAGGCCATAGTCCCTAAGGTTCCTTTCAGCCCTGATGTTCCAAGTCAGCTGAGTCAGAAGCCTATCAGAGGACCACCTTTCCCAGCTTAGCTCTTGACTCCCTGCTTCCACTTCTAACAATTCTTGCTGGAAGGGAAGAAGCTAAGGGAAACATTTAGGGCAGCAGTCCCCAACCTTTTTGGCACCAGGGACCGGTTTCATGGAAGACAATTTTTCCACAGACCAGGGTGGAGTGGAGCGTGGGATTAAAGCACATTCTATTCATTGTGGTGCTGCTGCTGCTAAGTCGCTTCAGTCATGTCCGACTCTGTGTGACCCCACTGCTATTATTATTACATCAGCTCCACCTCAGATCATCAGGCATTAGGTCCTGGAAGTTGGGGACCCCTGTTTTAGGGTGCTCAAGCATAGGTTTGAAGAGGTTCAGAGGCAACTCAGAAATAGCCCCGGAGCATGAGACTGGTATCAGTCTGACAGATGTTCCATAAACACATCTAAGATGCCACGTTTTGCTGTGGTTAGAAGCCCCAGGGTGGAGCTTTAGGCTCTCCCCGTTGGCTCCCCCTAACGACCACTGGTGCATCTGGGTGACCACAAATGGAAGAGATGAGAAATAACATCAAAGTGTCCAGGCTGTCACATCCTAAAGATAGCAAGCAAATCCATGGCACATGTGGCTCCACCTGTCCCTCCTGTGCATGTGGCAGACATTACTAATCAATCATATGACCTTTCCCCCTAGAGTCCAGTTCAGTTCAGTCGCTCAGTCGCGTCCGACTCTTTGCGACCCCATGAATTACAGCCACACCAGGCCTCCCTGTCCATCACCAACTTGCGGAGTTCACTCAAACTCATGTCCATCGAGATGATGATGCCATCCAGCCATCTCATCCTCTGTCATCCCCTTCTCCTCGTTGGACTCAAATTCTGGACACGGTTCTTTTGGCAGCTGCTACCAATGGATTGGTGGTGTCATGCCAAGCAACACCTCTTTGCCATGCTTCTATTTTAGAGGTAGGAAGACTGAGGATCAGAGAGGGAAAATAATTCACTTGAGGTCATACATGGCAAGCTGGTATCTGGGCTGAACTTCCAGATATTCAGAAATATCAAGATGTTTGGGGAATTGTTTATTTTTTCATTTGATTAGTCTAGGATCCTATGTCCATAACTAACACATAAGGGGCCAGAAAGATCCTCATATGAAATGGGTTAATACCACATTTCTGAAACAACCCAGCTAGAGTGAGAGTTGGTATCTCCATTTCTACTTTGCCTACAGACATCAAGGTCTATAACTTGACAAGTGAATGCAGAGTTAATGTCCTGTCTAGACATCTCCTGGATAAGAAGGAGGCTATTTTTCTAAATAATTCTGTCAAATCACTGGTTGCAGTCACCTCTTAGCCACCTCCTATTGCCCTAATGACAAAGCCATGTGGGCTGTGTCCGGCCACGGCAAGCCAGCAAAGGAGGAAGAGAGGTAGCTCTTATCACTTGTTATCCATGGGGCTTGTTGACTACAGTGAGAAGTGTCAGGAGAGTACCAAACTGCTCAAAGGAAATCAACAAAAGAAGCCAAAATGAACATCTGGATGTTTCCAGATGTCTGAAAATTTGGCTCAGACATCAGTTTGCTGCGTGACTTTGAGTTATTCTCCCTTCCTGAGTCTCAATTTCTGTCTATAATATACAACAGGTGCTCAGACGGTAAAGAATCTGCGGGCAGTGCAGGAGACCAGGGTTCAATTTATGGGTTGGGAAGATCCCCTGGAGAAGGAAAAGGCAACCCCATCCAGTGTTCTTGCTGGGAGAATCCCATGGACAGAGGAGCCTGTTGGGCTACATACAGTCCATGAGGTCGCAGAGTCAGACGTGACTGAGCGACTAACACTCAGGTGTCTATCTCTCCACCATGACCTGTAGTTAGGTCTGGCTATGCATGTCTGTGTGTGACTACAAATGGCGATTGTTTATTTGCATAAGTGACCAGTGACCTTGAGTGACCAGTCACTGACCAGTGACCACTGTGTGAAGCTTTGTATGTGATGCTCCATGTCTACCTGATAGCATCTGTGGGTTTCAGCCCATATAGGTGAGGGTCAGAGTTTGCATATGCATCAGATGGACATCCAAGACTTGTCTGTGAGTCAAGGTATTCCTCAGAGAGAGCCGTGAGTACATGACCCCCTGTGTCTGCTCATGTATTGAAACATTTATTTTCAGCTGTACCAGTGGGTGCCTGTCGGTGAAATCAATGTTTATATACTTGGCATCCTCGTGGGTTTGTGTCTGTCCCTGTTTATCCCTGCACACATAGCTACCTGTCTAAATAACGTCAAAAATCAAATATTTTCCTGTTTACCTCATATCCTCAGCTCTTTCCTCCACCATCCTTTTCTATTTATAGCTTTTTTTTTTTTTAGCAAGGAAAACTGCTCTTGTGAATAGCAAACCCCAGCCACACAATTGGTTGACAAGTCTCTACAGATGGATAAAGATTTTAGCAGGACTATTATGCAATCCAAGTTCCCCTAACCCCTCCTCTCTTGTTTCCTTTTCAACTAGGGGGCCAGGAGCTGTTAAAGGGGGTAGCCAGGGGGCTGACTGTTCTTTCTAATGAAAGCAGCACCTGGCAGTTGGGTTCACAGGACTTCAGAGCTGAAAGGTCACCTGGAGACCCTAGATTAGATTCCCCATTTAACAGATTAGGGAACTGAGTCTGGAAAGGGGAAGTGTCTTTCCAAATGTCACTGTGAGTTAGGCTCCACCTCTGCCTTTGCCTTGGACACTGGAGGGTACAACACTCTTGGAAAATATGAAGGTGCCCAAATCAAAAGAATTTGGACAATATTTATTTTGCTTAAATGTGCGTGTCACCACTTTCAGTAAAGGAAAGTTATATCCAAACCCTAAGATGATGAAGCTGCCGGACAAAAAAGCAGGGAATGATGTCACCAAGTCTTTGGATGCCATCAATTCATCCATTCTAAAAATCCATCTCATTAGGTGAGAGGGCCACAGTGTAGCAGGCGCTTCTCTGTGTATCATCCCCATTTTGTCCACACAGTATCCCTTTGAGGTGGTGGTGTTATCACTTTTTGAACCAAGGAGGACCTGGTTCTCCTTGAACCTAGGGCTCAGAAAGAAGAAGCCATTAGTTCAAGGTCAAATGGCACCTTTGAGGTAGAGGTGGTTTTAAAACTTGGGTCTTCAAGTAGCCTATCCCAGGAAGCAGGAAGCATCTTATAGCCCCACAGCTGCCCTGGGGTCCCGGGGGATTGGGAGATTGGGAGGGCAGGACCTATAATTTGCCCTCTTGGGATGGAGTGGAGTGGGGGACATTCAGACCTACAGAGCCTGATATTCTGTTTCTAGTGTACCCTCCCAGCCAGCAGGCAGAGACCCTGAAAAAAAGGTTACCGTGGCAACTCGCATTCCTCCTAGAATGAGTCATAGCAAAGAAGAGCCTTTTGGTGGGTGGGACTTGGAGAAAGTTTCAAAAGTTGATTCCTTCTCCAGGCACCCTCCCTTCCCTCCCCCTCCCTCCCTCAACTCCAGCTCCAGGCTTTGTCGATGTGGCAGCTGATGGCTGCAAGTTAACTCTCTCTTCCCCCCAACCACTCCCATTTCAAAGCTTTTCATCCTCCTGCAAATACATCTTCACTTCCAGTCCGCACCCTCTCCATCTCCCACGTCATGCCCTCTGGCTACTTGTAGGGGCAGGCGTCCATTTGAGAATATTTTTAACACTGAAGGCTGTGAACACCCTCTTGGATATTGCCACTAACTCTGTCTCTATTTCTCTCTGTGTCTATCTCTCTCTCACACACACACAACTGTATATACAATTTTAAGGGGCTTGCAATTTCCTTGAAACCTAGCCAAAAGCTAGTCTATGAATTCTGCCTTAAGATACCTTCATTGGAAAGTTCAGAGGACGTCGGGCGTCCCAAAGATCATGAGTCCATTCCTCTTACTTTACAGACAGGGAGACTAAGTCCAGGGGAGACATTTACCTAAGATCACATGTAAAATGTATGTCTTCAGTCTGCCCCCCTACTTCGGATGTGCTCCTCATCCTGCTCTCAGCACTTGGGGTGCACAGAAATTCAACCACAGAGAAAACCCTTTCTCTATGTGTTCTGCATAGAATAGCATTTTCTGGAGGAAAACATGTGCCCCTCTGTTCCTTTTTGGGTGGACTGGGCTTCCTGGAAGACATGCCTTCCCCGAGGCCCCCCTTTCCCCTTGGTGCCTTTAGGGACTCAGGAAGCCTGCTCAAGAACCAGCCAGTGAAGCCATAGGTAGGAAGGGCTTTACCTGAAGACCTAACAGCAGCCTAGAGTAGAGTTTGAACTTCTCATGGCAAAGGTGTGAGAAGGTCGCCCTGAAACTCTCTCCATCTTGTCTTCTCCCTCCCACTCTTTGCAGCACACCACCACCACACCCAGTCTCCCATCAGACCCTGTGCCTCTCTGGACCCTATCGGATATCAGATCAGATCAGATCAGTCGCTCAGTCTCAGTCGTGTCCAACTCTTTGCGACCCCATGAATCAGATATCAGGGGTCTTCAAATCTAGACACATGGAGGGCTACTGCTGCTGAGTTTCCTGTGTTTACACCCTGGGGAGCCCGGGATGAGAACAATGCCTAACCCCAGGCTGATTGTCTGACAGTGCTATTTCAGGCTGAATGGCACCGGAATCGGGGTGTGTGTGTGTGTGTGTGTGTGTGTGTGTGTGTGTGTGTGTTGGAGGGGGTGGAGGTGGACAGGGGAGAAATTCCAGGGCAACAGGAGCCTTCACAAAGGTGCTGATGAAAGGTGAAGACCCCCTCTTATCCCTCCAAAGATCAGTTTATCACCCAGGCCAAGTCCCTTTGGGAAAACAGAGTGCAAGAACCAAGTTTAGAAAGTTTCTCCTCCTGGAATGGGAAGCAGGGCAGACTCTGGTGACCCATCCCTCTTGTAGCTGTGCCCAGATCATATTCCCAGGAAAGGAAGAGGTGGCCCCCATTTGTAAAGGCAGCCTCTGTAACCCGAGAGACAGGCGCAGAGAGGGACAGGGAGAAAATACTCTCTCGGAGACAGTTGGATTACTTTCTGCAAACCCAAAAGGGAGACCACATGATCTCAGTTTCACCTGAGAAGTTAACAAGCAGCAAGTCCGTGTCCCCTGCCCTTCAGGAGAGCAAGGAGTCCCTGCACCCGGAGACCTCCCAACACAGCTTCTTTTCCTTGTACACAAAGTGAGGAGTGGGCAAGGGTGCAGGAGGTGCAGGCCTAGAGGAGGGACAGGCAGGGCAGGGGTCGGACATACCTCAGTGGTGGGCAGGCAGGCAGCAGGCGAGCTCCGGGCAGTCTGGAGGTCTGCAGGAATGTGAGGGGCTTAGAGCCTGGCAACAGGAAACCACTCAGAGCTCTGGGCTGGGTCTGTCTCCCCCTCCACCCAGCAGTCCCTCCTCCTCCTGTGTCTCCTCCTTCCCCTCCCCTCCCCTCCCCTTCTCCCCACAGCCAAAGCTGTCTCTGTCTTCCAAGCCTTTCCTCCTCTAGCGGTGGGCTGTCCTGACCCGCCTCCCAACCCCGCCCGCCACATGGGTTCTGGAGCTCTCGCCTAGACAGACTGACCTAGCAAAGCGCTGGGACTGGAAAGGCTGGGGTAATCACCTAGAATAGCCCCCTCCTCATTCAGAGGGAAACTAAGGCCTACAGGGGGCAAGGGACCACCCACCCAGTGTTCCCAAGGGGAATATCGAGGCCCAAGTGTCTGGAGTGTCTGACTGATGATCTTTACAAGAGCTCCCTGGCATCATGCAGTGCTGAGGAGGGCAGAGCCCTGCGAGGGGGATGTATCTGTGGCAAAGGCAATGCCGAAACTTGCCTCTGTACAGACTGAACAAGCTGCCATTGATGGCGTCATCACTGATGGCTTGGGATACTGTCTAAAAATAGCCGATCAAACTCTTAGCTGTGCTACCGCTAGAACAGAAGGGGTTGGCCATCTAGCTGGGGGAATCTGTGTCATCAGTATAGAATAGATAAGGTGATTGTTGATACATATTATGATCACAGAGATAACAATAACCAAGGTTTACTTGGGACTTAGAATTTTCTCGGCAAACCCTTAACATAGATACTGTTACTATGCTGATTTTACTAATCAGGAAACAGAGGCGCTAAGAGACTGTCACTTGCCCAGGATCACCTGTCTAGAAGTGGGGTAGGCAGGCGGATTCTACACTCAGTCCGGGTCACTTCTTTTTTACGTTAGGTATTTATTTTGGGCTGCCCTGGGTCTTTGTTGCTGCAGGTGGACTTTCTCTGGTTGGCGATGAGTGAGGCGTACTCATCATTGTGGGGCTTTGGCGTCTCATTGTGGTGGCTTCTCTAGCTGTGGAGCACAGGATCCAAGGTGCGTGGGCTCAGGAGTTGTGACACACGGGTTTAGCCGCTCCACGGCATGTAGGACCTTCCCAGACGAGGGATTGAAGCTGTGTCCCCTGCATTAGCAAGCAGATTAGCCTCTGGACTACCAGGAAGTCCCAGCCTGGTTCACTTTGATGTGGATGAATTCTTGGTACGACAGGTCTTAGTTGAATCCAACCTGGTTCACTTTGATGTGGATGAATTCTTGGTACGACAGGTCTTAGTTGAATATTTATGAGAATATCAGTGAGTATATGAATATTTGTGAGTGCACAGCTCGCATCTGGAGTTAATATTAGTAAGAACTAATATCTGGTCCTTGTTGTCAAGGTGCTTGGATCTTGCTGAGAGGGCATGCCTTAGGCATTCACCCACTCACATGAGTGGTTCAGACTCTGAGGTTTACCCCTGGGGGGTTAGAGTGGCAGGGTTTCTGAGTTGGAGCAGGCAGAGAAGGCTTCCTGCAGTAGGTAGCTCTCAAAGCATGAACTGGGTTTGAATAACATGAAAAGGGAGAAGGCAGAGAACATTCTCATGAACTTCTGCATGATATGGGCTCTGCCTTCTCCACCATCCTCTCCTCCTGTCACTCTCCTCCTTTTTTTCACTCTGCTCTATCCACACTGGCTTCCTTTCAGTTACTCAATGACTGAAACATTATTGCCTCCCCAGGGGCTTTGCACTTGCTCTCACCACTGTTGGGAACTTTCTCCCATCTGATTTTCTTGTGCCTGGAGTTTTTTTTGCCCTTCAGATCTCTGTTCTGATGTCCGCTCCTAAAAGAGGCTCTCGTAGGCTTAGTTCAGCACCTTACCCTGCTTTGTTTCCTTCCTGGCACCTGTCATGATCAGGAGTGGTTTGTCACCTGTGCTCGACAGACACTGCCTGAGAACAGGCACTTCATGTGTCTTATCCGCTGCAGTGCTCCAAGTGTCTAGAGCAGTGGCCAGCACAAAGCTGGCTCTCAGTCAGAGTGGAAGCTGTCTTTTACTACAGTTCCAGCCTGCAATAGTGCCCATCGCTGGTCTTCACTGGTCTTCAGGTGCAGTAAAATCAGGGAGAAAAAGACAAATAGCATATGATATTGCTTATATACAAATCTAAAAGGAATGATACAAATGGCCTTACATACAAAACCAAAACAGACTCACAGACTTAAAGAATGAATTTATGGTTACCAGTGGGGAAGGATTGGGGTGGGGGAGCATAAATTGGGAGATTGCAATTGACATAGATACACTACTATATATAAAACAGATAACTAACAAGGACCTACTGTATAGCACAGGGAATGTTCCTCAATATTCTGTAACAACCTAAATGGGAAAAGAATTTGAAAAAGAATAGATACACATACATGTATAACTGAATCACTTTGATGTACACCCAAAACTAACACAACATTGTTATCAACTGTACTCCTCTATAAAACGCAAAGTTAAAAAAAAGACGGGGGGAAGATTCTTTTTTTTTTTTTTGCAGGGGAAAATGGACAAAGGAAAGGATCAATAAGGGTGGGAGGGAAATGGGAAGAAAGAAGGGGAGTGATGGTGGGGAGGAGTATATGTAATTTCTTAACTAATGGCTTTCTGTTTTTAATCACAAAGAACACTTAAAAAAAATCATGGTGAGTTCATCTTATATTAGGAGGTTTGTTCTCGAAATGAAAAGTTCAGGAAACAAAAAGTCCAGTTTGGGTGTCCTCATCTTTAGGCACATCTTGGTATTTTGTATTGGTAAGTCTATCTTTACCACAATATATTATTTAGGACAGGATCACATTTGTCACCTCTTCCTCCCTACTATCCAAAGTGGTACCAAACCCACAAAATAGTCAATAAACCTCCACAGAGTGAGCAAATAAGTCTTTTTTTTTTTTTTTTTTTTTAACTCTCCTGAGTGAACTGAATTTTTTGAGGCTCATAAGTAAATATGTTTTCCTCTTTACTTTGTCTATTACAGCCAGATTATATGAGTGGGGTGTTAAAGTCTCCCACTATTATTGTATTGCTCTAGAGAATGTCCTTTAGTTTTTGTTGGAGAAATGGTTTAGTAGTGCAAAATTCTCTCAACTTTTGCTTATCTGTGAAGCTTTTGATTTCTCCTTCATATTTGAATGAGATCCTTGCTGGATACAATAATCTAGGCTGTAAGTTATTTTCCTTCATCACTTTAATTACGTCTTGCCATTCCCTCCTGGCTTGGAGAGTTTCTATTGAAAGATCAGCTGTTATCCTTATGGGAATTCCCTTGTGAGTTATTTGATGTTTTTCCCTTGCTGCTTTTAATATTTGTTCTTTATATTTAATCTTTGTTAATTTGATTAATATGTGTCTTGGGGTGTTTCGCCTTGGGTTTATCCTGTTAGGGACTCTCTGGATTTCTTGAACTTGAGTGGTTATTTCCTTCTCCATTTTAGGGAAGTTTTCAACTATTATCTCCTCAAGTATTTCCTCATGATCTTTCTTTTTATCTTCTTCTTCTGGAACTCCTATGATTCGAATGTTGTAGCGTTTGATGTTATCCTGGAGGTTTCTGAAATTGTCCTCATTTCTTTTGATACGTTTTTCTTTTTTCTCGTCTGATTCATTTATTTCTAGGATTCTATCTTCTAGTTCACTAATCCTATCTTCTGCCTCTGTTATTCTACTATTTGTTGCCTCCAGGGTGTTTTGGATCTCATTTATTGCATTATTCATTATGTATTGACTCTTTTTTATTTCTTCTAGGTCCTTGTTAAACCTTTCTTGCATCTTCTCAATCCTTGTCTCCAGACTCTTTACCTGTGATTCTATTTTGATTTCGAGATTTTGAATTAATTTCGCTATCATTATTCGGAATTCTTTATCAGGTAGATTCCCTATCTCTTCCTCTTTGGTTTGGTTTGGTGGGCATCTATCCTGTTCCTTTAGCTGCTGGGTATTCTTTTGTCTCTTCATTTTGTTAAAATTGCCAAATTTAGAGTGTCCTTACTATATTCTGGTAGTTTGTTGAATTCTCTTTATTGAGGCGGTTTACAGGTCTTTTCAATATCTGATCTCTGCCTTGTTACAGAGGGGGCGGAGATGAACACCCAAATCTAAACCGGCCAGGTTCAGGCACTCAGATAATCCTCAGAAGCACAGACTTGGTTGAGTCTGCGTTTTGTGCCCTTCCCAGATCCGAGTAGCGCAGGTGATGAAATGTTCAGCGAGCGCAGGTGCTGCGACTTATCGCCTCTCTGCCGCTCAGTTTTCTGGGTATACAAACAGCGCACTTTCTCAGGCAGATGTTGACCATCCAGAGCCCCAAGAAGCGTGAGTCAGCACAGAAACCTACTCACAGTTCCGTTAGACAGTGTCTCTCTAGGGCTATAATTGCCCGCCTCTGGCCCTGGCTGCCTGTCACCGGAGTGGGACGGCCTGCAGCCGGCCAACTCTGTGCAGCCCTTTGTTCCGTAGGTAGTCCTGGTGGTGTCTTAAGTTAGGGCTGGCTTTTGATGTAGTAGATAACCGACAGTCTGGTTATTTCGCTCAGATAGTGCCCGAGATAGCCAGGCCAAATCCTTTCTCAAAGCAATGCAGGCCTCGCCGCTCCTCCTAGCCCAGCCCCCACTTGCCAATAGCAAATGCTGGTGTCGGCGCCAGTTCTCCGCAAAAGGAGTTACCGCAGGGCTCGTTTTCTCGTTTTGAAGACAATGAGCTGTCTTTCTAAGTGCCTGATGTCCTCTGCCGGCATTCAGAAGTTGTTTTATCGAGTTTATTCAGCATTCAAATGTTCTTTTAATGGATTTGTGGAGGAGAAAGTATTCTCCCCGTCTTACTCGTCCGCCATCTTAGCTCCTCCCGGGGGGAAGATTCTTGAACCTGAGAAAGTCTGGGTGTCTGTGTATTTTTCATCAGAGAAGGCCCACGGCTTCCTTCAGGTTTTGAAAGGGATGAGTTGGAAATCCATGAAAGTATTTCTGCACCAGCTGACCCCCAAGACCTCTCCCAGTTGCACAGATCAAGAGCTCTGCCTCAGCTGTTTAGTACAGGGTGCTGGCAGATCCCTCAGATATCTGTTTGCACTATGGACAGATGTGTGCTTTTATAGGATTGGTTGCTATAGCTCCCAGGGATCATGGGGACTAAAATTAACTTAAACGTTGTGTTTTTCTTCATAAACTAAGATAATGATTCTGATGAAAGTGAGCTGATGGAACCGTTCCCAGTGTTTGGCTGGAGTTCTCACGAGGCCTTCAGTTCAGGAGCTAGAAAGCTGACTGGGGCTAGGCCAAAGCTCTGGGACAAAGATCCCATCTGGGGGCTCTCTTTTGGGGGACCTTGAGCCTGGGTTCCTCAGGGGAAATCTTGGGAGGTTTTCTGTCTAGGTCCTCCCTAGCACCCTGGGGGAACAGGAGCCTCTGAAGCAAGATGGCTTGGACCTAGGGAGGGAGACCATTAGGACTAAGGCTGGTCCTCTGGCCACCACCAAGGGAAGAGAGAGAAGTGCACGTGGGCCAGGGGTGCTCGTCCTGGGTGCCAGGCCCTGCTCTGACACTGTGTCACTGAGTGACACAGGCTCATCCCTGCTCCTGTCTGATCCATTGGTTCAGCCATTGGTTTCCAGTGGTCCTGTCTGAGCTATGCCTTTTCCTTGGCTAGTATACTGGACAGCATGATAGTAGTCCTGTGTGTGCTCAGTCGCTTCAGCCATGTCCAGCTCTGCGACCCTGTGGACTGTAGCCCGCCAGGCTCCTCTGTCCACGGGGTTCTCCAGGCAAGAATACTGGAGTGGGTAGCCATTCTCTTCTCCAGGGGATCTTCCCAACCCAGGGACTGAACCCAGGTCTCCTGCATTGTAGGCAGATTCTTTACTGTCTGAACCACCAGGGAAGTCCCATAGTAATCATATGCTAAGTCACTTCAGTAGTGTCCGACTCTGTGCGACCCCATAGATGGCAGCCCACCAGGCTCCCCCGTCCCTGGGATTCTCCAGGCAAGAACACTGGAGTGGGTTGCCATTTCCTTCTCCAATGCATGAAAGTGAAAAGTGAAAGTAAAGTCGCTCAGTCATGTTTGACTCTTAGCGACCCCATGGATTGCAGCCTAACAGGTTCCTCGGTCCATGGGATTTTCCAAGCAAGAGTACTGAAGTGGGGTGCCATTGCAGAGCCAATATTTATTAAACACCTACTATGTGCCAAGCACTGAGCTAAGTGCTTGGTGCATATTTTCTGACCTAACTTTTATGAGATAGGAACTATTATCCCCATTTTAGAGATGTGAAAAGCGAAATTTCAGATTAATAATTTGCCCAAGCTCATGCACCAAGTACATGATTGAATCAGAGATTCAAATCCAGGTATAAGGGACACCAGTGCCCAAGTGCTTAACCTACTACACTGTACTTCTCCTAAGTTCCCCTCCATCTCTGACAACTGTGGGCTCTGGACTGCACCGCCATTGGGTGCCCATCTCCCTGGTTAGGTGTGTTACTGACCCCACATCAGATTGGATCAGCTTTTCAGCTTGCAGAATGAGAAGTCAGCCCCTTGGGGCCCCTACCAGCTGCCCATCACCCCATCCAGCTTCTCACCGCTGTTCTCCTTCAGGTACCACCCCTGCTCCCTTGATCCTTCTCTTCTTGACATAGCACCCAGCACAGCTTTAGAACTCCAGGACAGTGCCTGAAAGTGCATGGTGTCCAGGCTCCTGTACCTCCCAGAACATCAGCTGCCTCCATCACTCATTCATGGACTCCGCTCCACAGAGGCTGTATCCATAAATAGGGCAAAGGCTATCTTCATGCCTTTTGCATTCTAACAGCTAGAGGCAGGTGATAAATAAAGTTTCAGGTTGTGATCAATTCTATGAATGAACTAAACAGGATGACTTGAGAAGATAATGGGAGAATTATTTACTGATAGGGTGGTCAGGGTAGACCTTTGGAGAAGGTCAATTTTGGGGAAAAAATGAATGATGAGTCAACGAGAAGGACTGGGGGAGGAGTGTTCCAGGCAAAGGGGAGAAAAAGTGCCAAGACCCTGACGTCTTCAAGTGACTGAAAATATGGCTAAATTTATAGATCAGAGATTTCCCTTCTCCTCGTGGCCTTCCTCATCTTCCTCTCCTTCCCCTTCCTCTGCTTCACCCCTGTTCTTCATCTCCTTTCTCAGTGAATGACAGAGCCATCCTGTGAAGGAATCAGGAAAATAGGGAATGAGAACCTAGGTTGTAGATATAGAGAAACTGAGGCCCCAGTCCCTCAGTGGAGATGGGACTCAAAACCAGGTCTCCTGAGCCCTGGCTCAGAGACCGAATCTCAGGCTCGCTGAGAGCTTGCTCGCCCATCTGCTCGTAACTCCAGAGCTTCTGTTGCCTGAACCACGTGATGGACCATCCCTGGGAGCTGAACTGGGGCCAGGTGGGCCACCAGTGTTCCCACGTATGAGCAGAACTACCTACAGAGGAAGCAAGAGGTCCAAGCTCTGGAAACAGTCGGGGAGACTCTGTCAATTTGACTTCTAGCAAGAAGGAAGGCAACCAAGCAGAAAGTTAAGTAAATAGAAGCAGTGCCAAGAAACATCCCCTCAGGCCTCACATCAGAAGCAGTGTCAGCGTCTCAGTGGTTCAGAGCTCCAAGGCTGTAAATCCTGAGTGGGCCTTGCGAGTGAAAAAAAAAAAAAATTAATAAATTTTGTATGTGGGAACTTTAGGGCCTAGGGGAGACCAGGTCCCCTTGGAACAATTATGAGTAAACTAGAAAGAGAGATTACAATTTCCAATATTTCTCAGCAGACACTGGGCAAAACACTTATGTTCATTATCTCTTTTAAACTTCCCTTAATATACACACTTAGCTAGGATATTAGTTTTCCATTATTGCTATAATAAATTATCCCAAACTTGGTGACTTAAAACACACATTTATGACTTTACTTTTCTGGAGATCAGAGGTCCTAAAATCAAGGTCTTGGCAGGGCTGTGTTCCTTCTGAAGGCCTGAGGGGAGAATCTATGTCCTTGCCTTTTTCAGCTTCTAGAGGCCAGCTGCCTTGCTTCACCTGTAGCCTGTTCTCCATCCTCCAAGCACATCTTTCCAACCTCTGTTTCCTGTGTTGCATCTCCTTTTTCTAACTTTGACCCTCTCACCTCCCTCTTATAGAGACTCTTGTGGTTACATTGAGCCCACCCAGATAATCCAGGATAATCTTCCCATCTCCAAGGCCTAACTTCACCTGCAAAGTTGGTCTCTTTGGCCATATTTATAATTACAGGAATAAGAACATGGACTTCTTGGAGGGGGGTGGGCATTATTTTGTCTACCATAGGGAGGTACAATTGCTTCCCAGGTGGCATTAGTGGTAAAGAACCCACCTGCCAATGTAGAAGATGCAGAAGACTTGGGTTCAGTCCTTGGGTTGGGAAGATCCCCTGAAGGAGGAAAAGACAAGCCACTCCAGTATTCTTACCTGGAGAATCTCATGGACAGAGGATCCTGGCAGACTATAGTCCATGGGCTCGCAAAGAGTCAGAAATGACTCAAGTGACTTAGCACACATGCAGGGGGGTGAAATTACCGTTCCCATTCCAGAGATGAGGAAAGAAAGGTTCAGAGAATTAAATAGCTTGCTCAAAGTCCCACTGTTGTAAAGCTAGGAATATACACAAGTAGCTTAACTCCAGACACCAGCTCTCTGTTGCTTCCCTAATCACAACCCTGCCTGTGCCATGTTCTTGGTGAGGCTCCCTCCCTTCCCCCATCCGCCCCAAGCCCACGCATCCTTTGAGCTCAGGCTGAATCTTTGTTAGTTTTTCAAAGTTTAAAGCTGATAGGGCCCTTCAGCTCTATCCAGGCCTACTCCTCCTTGTGTGGCTGGGGACATGGATGATTGTACAGCCCAAGGTCACAGTATAAAAAGCTAGGCTTAGAGGCCTGGTCTCCAGGCCCAAGTGGAGGCCAACTCTGGCTGCTCCAAGTCTCTGGAGGCAGGGACTGGGCCACCTGATCCCTTTGGACTTAAGATTATGTATCAAAACTCTGACACGCACCATTTGTGCATCTGGCTGAAGGTCAAGGCTGCCAAACTAAGACAGCCTGGGCACAGGGAGACTGACTCAGCCTGTCTTCCTGTTACTGTATCTTTCCCTGGGCCGGCCCTCCCATTGGCTGAAGGGCACAAAGAGCCCATTGTTCTCTGGTCGTTGGTCCCCTGGGCAGAGTGGCTGATGACCAGGACAAGGCCAAAGGGAGAGGAGGGTGGAATTTCATGTCAGCACCCACTGTACTCTCAGTACTCCCACCAGCAAATTTACATTCCCCCTCAGCTCTCTACAGTTCATAAAGGACTTTTCTTCCCATATCTTAGGGAGTAGCACAGTCAGTCCCTCAGGTAGAAAAGTAAGGATTCACTCAGCACATTCAGGGCTTGAGCAGACAGAACATTCTGCTCATGGTCGCCCAGATGGCCCAAGTGAAGCTGAAATGCCCACTCCAAACTGGTCTGAGGCTCTTTCTACTAACAAGCTGCCTCTACCTGGGTTCAAGGGAGAGCTTACCAAGGCATCCCTTTCTCCACTGAGGTGGCAAAGCATTCATCATGTGTTGGCTGCACTTTCTCAAGTTGTGCAAACTTGAGAAACCCCATCCCCACCCCACCGCCACCAATGAACAGTGTTTGAGTTGCAATTAGGTTCTGGCCTTAGTAGGACTCTGCCTGTAGTCTATCCTTGAGTGGCCTATCTTTTCTCTGCACCTCGATTTTCTTGTCTTATTAAATAAGCATGATTATACATCTGACCCTCCTGAGTACAAAGTCAGTGTTAGATTCAAGAGAGAGTAGGTTTCAAAGAGTGAGTTAACAAGAGCAAAGTTGAAAGGCCCAATTTTGGAGTCAGATCTCTGGGCCTGGATCCTGTGGCAAGTGACTTAACTCTAAAACTCTGGGCAGGGATTCCCCTGGTGGTCTAGTGGTTAAGACTGCATTTCCACTGCAGGGGGCGAAGGTTCAAGCCCTGGACAGGGAATTTAAGATCCTGCAGACTACGAGGTACAGCCAAAAATTAAGGAAAAAAAAAAAAACCAATCTGGGGCATAGTATTTCAGCTCCAACCTCAGTTTACTCAAATGTAATGGTACAATCCACCCCCCTCCCAGCCCCCTGCCTTTATGAGGATCTTGTAAGGATTACATGAAATTATATATGTAATGTGTTTGGCTCACTGTTTCATATCCTGCACTATCAAGAAATGTGAGCTATCTTATCATTAGAGCATTAAAAAATTCCCAAAGCATGTCCACATACTATTAGTCCTCAGATAAAAAGGGGGACCCTGGGTTCAAGTGAGTTTGGGAAGTGTGGCATCAGCCACCTTCCTCATGGTTATTCCTGAGGCACAAGACAGTGTTAAAGCCTCTGAGAAGTTCTGCAGGAAAGAAACCTTTTTTTTGGTCTGTTTGTTTCTTTAGGCTGCGCCATTCGGCATTCAGGATCTTATTTCCCCGACCAGGGAAAACCTTTATGTGTCCCTCCTTTCAGTGAACTTCTGAATGTGTCCCACAGAACTCGATTTCCATGAAAATGTCTTTGAGGGATGTCTGTTGGATCCAATGTCCTTGTCCAGGAAGGTGAAGTAACTTGTTCTGGGTCATGAGGCCAGTGAATGGTAGAGCCGGGGCTTGACCCAAGCTCATGAATTCTTTTGCATAGTGCTCTATTAAAGCATGCTGAAGAAAGGCCTCCTGCTAGAGATACAGGTCATCATCAAGTTGCTCAGTCGTGTCCAACTCTGTGACCCCATGGTCTGCCAGGCTCCTCTGTCCATGGGATTCTCCAGGCAAGAATAATGGAGTGGGTGGCCATTTCCTGGTCCACGGCATCTTCCCAACCCAGGGATCAAACCTAGGTTTGCATTGCACGTGGATTCATTACCATCTGAGCCACCAGGGAAGCCCAGAAATGTAGACAAATTCTCTCTAAATGTCAAAGATTCGTGTACAGAGTATATAGACTTTTACTCTGTCTTTGAGGTCCTGTATCCATGACTGAAGGTGCCAGGCTCCCTCTGGACTGAGCTATCTCCCCATAGCCCTGGGTGGGGTTGGAGGAGCTCGACGATGGATTAGTTCTGCCTCCTCCCATCCCTGGCTCTGTAACACTCCAGCTGCTGGTCTGGGTCCAGGGAACACTCACACGCAGGCACCAATTTTCTCCTGAAACCCCACACGCCTGGAAATCTTTTCTGAAGAAGGGGGAAAGCCCTATAACCCAGTCAGGCAACGTGGCAGATCTTACATGTTTCCTGACGTGGCCAGCAAACCAAGCCTCTCTTCAGTTTTAGCAGCTGTGGACCCAGCGACGTGGCAACTAGTGCTGTGACTCAGCTGACCTGGGGGACAGCCTAGAGCCTCCATCCTTCTTTTCTGGGTCTCAGGAGATGGGGACACAGAAGGGAGATTTGGATTAACCAATTACCAATTAACCCCTTACCCCTGTCTCCAAGTCTCTTTTCCCCCACCATTGCCTGGCAGACTCACTCTCTTCTGGGGCTGATCCAGTAGGTCATCTCTCCCCACTCCTGGCTTCAGTTCTCAGACAGCAGCTTCTTGTAATGAATCTTCGAGACTTTCCACACCAGTGACGTTCACACAGGCTTCTATGGGAGTTTCATAGAGGAGCCTTAAGGAGACAGAAAGAAAGCCAAAGGGGCAGATCTCCAGATTCCCAGTCCATTTCTGCCTTCAACCAGAGCAGAACTACATTAAAAAAAAAAAAAAAAAACTATTGGAATATAGTTGATTTACAGTGTTGTGTTGGTTTTAGGTGTACAGCAAAGTGAATCAGTTGTATATAAACATATGTCCATTTTTTTTTTTTAAGACTATTTTCCCATATAGGCCGTTGTAGAGTATTGAGTAGAGTTCCTTGTGCTACACAGCAGGTCCTTATTAGTTACCTAGAGCAGAACTACTTTTACCTGTCTGACATATCAGGCTATTGCCTAAGATTTCATTACTTAAGAAAAAAATTGAAATGCACGAGTTTATTTTTAGCCCACTGGCTTTACTGGTGAAGAAAAAAATGAGCAAAGAGAGAGAGAGAGCAATCTGTCCCAAGACACAGAGTATCACAAACTCACAAGCTGTACCCAGCCCTGTGGGAAAGGAAAGAGCTCCATGAGACAAATGTGAGCCCCGGACAATGTCAGACCCACTCCCCAGAAGCTTGAAGTCTCCTCACCCCAGGTAGGCAGCCATGAGGAAGGGGCTCCATCCACCTGCCTGGTACATCCCTGGAGGAGAAACCAGCATTACCAGGGAGACAGGGTCATCATCTTTGAGAGCAGGCAGATGACAGGCTTGAGAAGTTCCTCTAGACAATGTGCTGGATCTAGGTGGGGCAAGGGGTGGGGTGGGGGGGCGTTGGTCAACTTGGAGAGAACATGCCCCACCCAGAGGCTCTCAGATCCCTTACCCCCTTTTTAAATGTTTTCTCCTTCAAACAAAATCCATCTGCTGGAGGTATCTCTTATCAGCCACCAGTCTGGTGGCTTTATTGATGGGAGCTGAGACTAGTTCACCTTTCCCGAAGGTCCCTCTTTTGTATCCTTCTGGGAGAAAGACCAGGGTCTTACTTTCTGGTTATGAACACTTTAGAGAGACCTAGCCTTGTGCTTCCTTCTCTCTGCTCATCTCTCCCTCTTCTCCATCTTCTTATTTCCTGTCTTCCTTTTTTTTTTAATCTGAATCCTTTCTTTTTTAAACCCCTTGTGACTATACAGTGGAGTGGGAAATAGATTTAAGGGACTAGATCTGATAGACAGAGTGCCTGATGAACTATGGATGGAGGTTTGTGACATTGTACAAGAGATAGGAATCAAGACCATCCCCAAGAAAAAGAAATGCAAAAGAGCAAAATGGCTGTCTGAGGAGGCCTTACAAATAGCTATGAAAAGAAGGGAACAAAAAGCAAAGGAGGAAAAGAAACATATACCCATTTGAATGCAGAGTTCCAAAGAAGGAGAGATAAGAAAGCCTTCCTCAGTGATCAATGCAAAGAAATAGAGGAAAACAATAGAATGAGAAAGACTAGAGAGCTCTTCAAGAAAATTAGAGATACCAAAGGAACATTTCATGCAAAGATGGGCTCAATAAAGTACAGAAATGGTAGGGAACCTAACAGAAGCAGAAGATATTAAGAAGAGGTGGCAAGAATACACAGAAGAACTGTACAAAAAGATCTTCACGACCCAGATAATCACGATGGTGTGATCACTCACCTAGAGCCAGACATCCTGGAATGTGAAGTCAAGTGGGCCTTAGAAAGCATCACTATGAACAAAGCTAGTGGAGGTGATGGAATTCCAGTTGAGCTATTTCAAATCCTGAAAGAGGATGCTGTGAAAGTGCTGCACTCAATATGCCAACAAATTTGGAAAACTCAGCAGTGGCCACAGGACTGGAAAAGGGCAGTTTTCATTCCAATTCCAAAGAAAGGCAATGCCAAAGAATGCTCAAACTACCACACAATTGCATGCATCTCACATGCTAGTAAAGTAATGCTTAAAATTCTCCAAGCCAGGCTTCAGCAATACAAGAACCATGAACTTCCAGATGTTCAAGCTGGTTTTAGAAAAGACAGAGGAACCAGAGATCAAATTGCCAACATCTGATGGATCATCGAAAAAGCAAGAGTTCCAGAAGAATATCTATTTCTGCTTTATTGATTATGCCAAAGCCTTTCACTGTGTGGATCACAAGCAACTGTGGAAAATTCTGAAAGAGATGGCAATACCAGACCACCTGACCTGCCTCTTGAGAAAACTATATGCAGGTCAGGAAGCAACAGTTAGAACTGGACATGGAACAACAGACTGGTTATAAATAGGGAAAGGAGTACGTCAAGGCTGTATATCATCACCCTGCTTATTTGACTTATATGCAGAGTACATCATGAGAAACGCTGGGCTGGAGGAAGCATAAGCTGGAATCAAGATTGCCAGGAGAAATATCAATAATCTCAGATATGCAGAAGACACCATCCTTATGGCTTAAAGTGAAGAAGAACTAAAGAACCTCTTGATGAAAGTGAAAGTGGAGAGTGAAAAAGTTGGCTTAAA
Organism: Tragelaphus eurycerus; assembly: GCA_935064755.1. Classification (NCBI taxonomy): domain Eukaryota; kingdom Metazoa; phylum Chordata; class Mammalia; order Artiodactyla; family Bovidae; genus Tragelaphus; species Tragelaphus eurycerus. The sequence goes on along the minus strand of CAKXYN010000014.1, from coordinate 34,310,905 downwards.
GCTCAACATTTGGAAAACGAAGATCATGGCATCCGATCCCATCACTTCATGGGAAATAGATGGGGAAACAGTGAAAACAGTGGCTGACTTTATTTTTGGGGGCTCCAAAATCACTGCAGATCGTGATTGCAGCTATGAAATTAAAAGACGCTTACTCCTTGGAAGGAGAGTTATGACCAACCTGGATAGCATATTCAAAAGCAGAGACATTACTTTGCCAACAAAGGTCCATCTAGTCAAGGCTATGATTTTTCCAGTGGTCATGTATGGATGTGAGAGTTGAACTGTGAAGAAAGCTGAGCGCCAAAGAATTGATGCTTTTGAACTGTGGTGTTGGAGAAGACTCTTGAGAGCCCCTTGGACTGCAAGGAGATCTAACCAGCCCATCCTAAAGGAGTTCACTCCTGGGTATTCATTGGAAGGACTGATGTTGAAGCTGGAACTCCAATACTTTGGCCATCTGATGCAAAGAGCTGACTCATTTGAAAAGACCCTGATGCTGGGAAAGATTGAGGGCAGGAAGGGAAGAGGATGACAGAGGATGAGATGGTTGGATGGTATCACTGACTTGATGGACATGGCTTTGGGTGGACTCTGGGAGTTGGTGATGGACAGGGAGGCCTGGTGTGCTGCGGTTCATGGGGTCACAAAGAGTCGGACACAACTGAGAGACTGAACTGACTTTCTTTTTCTGTTCTTCCCATCTCTTTATGTATTTATTTATTTGGCTGCACCAAGTCTTGGCTGCAGCATGTGGGATCCCATTCCTCTGCATTGGGAGTGCAGAGGCTTTGCCACTGGACCACCAGGTAGTCCCTTCCCATCTTTTTGAAGACAGCAGTGGACCAGGCATCAAGGGGCCCGAGTTCCTCACTCCATAAGTGACTTAGGCAAGTCATCTCCCCTCTCTGGGCACTTGGCTCATTTGTAAACTGAGGCTGTCGGGTTAGGTCACAATTTCCAAATGGTGGGGGATGAGGATCAAGGTGAGGGGGCTCAGTTTCTCTCCTTAGACACCGCCCACCCCCCTCCCCACCAAGGCAGGTGGGATATTTTAATCAGGTTCTGCAGCTAAATAACTCTTGAAAAGCACTATGTCATTTAATTCAAGGCCTTGCAGACTTTCAGTTCAGTGTTTCCTCTTCTCTTTCTCTACTGCCTCCTGTGTCTCTCCCTCCCCCAGATTCTCAGGTTTTCTAGTGGAGCCTTGTGATTCTCCAGGGTGGCAACCCTGAGTCTGCCCTGCTATCTCTCAGGAGGCCAGACTTTGCACTTTGACTTGCAATGTGGGAGAAGGAATCATTTCTTTCCTGAAACCCCAGAACCATAAGGGCCCCACCCCAGAGCTATGAGTAGTTGGAGCCAGCCACCCATCTTGGCCCCCGGTCCCAACACTGAGATCTCCACCCCCTGCCCTCCCCCACTAAATGGCCCGCTTCCCAGCCTTATCCCAAGTTGGATTATTCTCCTGATTCAGACATTTTTGTGGTGTGAAATCATCCCCGCCCCAGCCAGCTGAAGCCAGGAGCTCGCTCCAGCCCACAGCAGCTGGCCAGCCCTCCCTTCTCCTGCCACGTCCCACACCCTCAGCTCCTCTGTTCCAGGGACTCAGAATTTCCATCTGATGTCCTTCCAAGGCTAAAGAGAAATTCAGACAGAGTGGCAGGGGCATGGCTGCTCTGTCCCTTCCCTGCAGCTCCTGTGCGGCTGCTGGCACAACGTGGCTAACTCCCAGGTCAAGGCGATTAAGATGAGTTTGTGAGATCCAGACAGAGGGACCGAGTCCAAGAAAGACAGAGAAACAGGCTCAGACAGAGAAGAGAAAGACGTTGACCGAGCATGCCATGATCAAGAGAGAATCAGAGGTGAGGAGAGAGGGGAAAAGGCACCCACAGAGAAACAAATGTGGAGAAACCGACCCAAAGCTCAGCAATAAGACCAGAGGGTGACTGCATGTCATCTTGATGTTAGACTAAAGCCTGGACTAACACAGCCATCCAGGGACCACCTTCTCTAGGAGATGTACTGTTGTTTGACTTGTTTACTATTGATTAGGGGGCCTGGCTCTGAAGTTACTTATTAATCCATAGATTTCTGTCCAGTTGAAGGAAGAACCCCAGAGGCTGGAGTTTTAATGCCTTGTAGGGCATTAACCAGTTTTGTATATGACCTAGCAGACTCTCCGGAGAAGGCAATGGCAGCCCACTCCAGTACTCTTGCCTGGAAAATCCCATGGATGGAGGAACTTGGTAGGCTGCAGTCCATGGGGTCGCAAAGAGTCGGACATGACTGAACAACTTCACTTTCACTTTTCACCTTCATGCACTGGAGAAGGAAATGGCAACCCACTCCAGTGTTCCTGCCTGGAGAATCCCAGGAACGGGGGAGCGTGGTGGGCTGCCGTTTCTGGGGTCACACAGAGTCGGACACGACTGAAGCGACTTAGCAGCAGCAGCAGCAGACTCTCCAGCTTTCCTTCAGTGCCTTTGTAGACATGATCTCTCTTTGAACTCTCCTAGAATCAGCTTTACCACCCTGCTATTCCCTCATGAACAGGTTAAATAAATCATTGACATAAGCCCATTTTTTATTTGTATGAAAGTTTTTAATTAAAAAAAAATGGTTTTGACAGGAGAAGCCAAAAATAGAATGACGCAGATAAGGAAAGAGTGAGAGGCAGAGAGAGAAAGGGAAAGAGAGAGACGCACTGAGAGATCAGCAGGAAAAAGCAACACAGAAACAGAAAGAGCCAAAGGCAGAGATGGGACTTCTCTGGTGGTCCAGCGGTTAGGACTCAGTGCTTTGTCTGCCAGGGCCCAGGTTCAGTCCCTGGTTGGGAAACCAATATCCTGCAAGCCACGTGGCAGGGCCAAAAGAAAAAAGAGATCAAGGCAGAGGAACTGAGACCCAGTCCAACCCATACACAAAGTCAGAGAGAGAGAAGGAGAGCTAATAGCAGAGCACAGGGTCAGCCATGCACACGCACAAAACCCTAAATAGTGGGAGCTTCTGGAGAGGGGATGGATTGAGTGGAAACGGAAGTGAGAGGTACTTTATACCAACTTCTTATTACTTTCCTAGTGCATTTTTTATGGACATATAATTGCCTGTTGTTTTGTGCTTTTAAAATAGACACAGAGGGCAAGGCCAAAAGACACTGTGAGAGAAAAAGGAACCACCAAAGAGAGATGGCTGGCATTAAGAGCAGCACAGGTAGGGCAAGTGAGACTTGATGGGAGGCTGTGGAGGCAGGCCCAAGAACGGTTCACACCTGCTCCTGTGCTCGCTGAGCCTGGAGCCCTTGTGAGCTGGGTGTGGGGCTGTCAGAAGTCTGTGTGGGAGGTGGGCAAGGAGCCAGAAGAAGCAGAGAAGAGGCAGACATGGAGGAGACAGATGAGCAGAAACAAACAGATCTAGGGCCGGTTGAGGGACAATCAGGAGCTGAAGCCAGGCCTCCTCCCTCCTCCCAGAACCTGGGCCCCCAGGCCTGAAGGGAGGTACCTTTCAGAGATGTTGTGGGGTCCAGGAGATAGAGGATGGGGGAGCCTCCCAGAGATGCTTCTCCAGGTCATGGAATGTGCCCTGAGAGCTGCCAGGCCCACAGGCAACCACCTCTGGTACATCAGCCTTATAAGGAGAAGCAGACTGAGGGCCTGTCACGTTCAACCCAGTTCATGAAAGGAGATAACTCAGGCCCAGGCAGGAGGAGAGACTTGTTCAAGATCAAGTGGTTAATTTGCATATCATCAGGAGGAGGAGCCAAGTGGATGACTCCCTCTTTGATGTTTTTTCCATTCTAGCCTCACCACATTCCATTTTCCACACAGCAACTAGAATGGCTCTTTTAAAACGCGCATCACTCTGTCCCTTCCCTGCTGGAAACCCTTGCAGAATTCTCTCCCCGAGTGCCATTTTCTAGCTAATGAGATGTATGGCACTTCTGAGAAGGATCCTTTCAGGAATCTGACTCAGCTGGGTAGTCCATCTCTCTTTTAAAATATCAAATTATACAGATAGGGGCTCCACCCTGCCCACCCACTGCAAATTTGGCCAAGGCCATGTACATCCTAGAGGCAGCTCTTCTTGTGGCTCAATCCAAATGTCTTATGTATAATGTCCTCAGCAGGCTCTTGACATGGCTCTCTCCTCAGATCCCTACTGGCATGTAGGGTAGACTTAACTGGCCCTGTTCATCCCTTCTCCTTCCCAAGGTAATGAAGTCCTATCATGAGGTAGACACTCATTCTTGGTGGGATGAAAAAGGACTCCAAAGGACAGAGTTGTTATTTGAAGTCATACTTAGATTTGGCATACAGAAGTCCACCTTTTCGCCTTTTCTTCCTTCCTTCTTCCTGCTGCCTGGAATGAAGGCATAATGGCCGGAGCACCAGCAGCTATATTGGACCACAAAATTACCTCAAGAATGGAAGCCATTAGCTAAGGGGATGGGGAAGAAAGAAAGAGCCTGGGGTCTGATGACCAAAGAACTGCCATAACAACCCTGGACACACTACCTCCAGCCATCTGATCTCAGCTCAGTGAATTCCTAAGAGAAGCCTTCACTAACCACCTAATCTCAAGGTTGGGTGGTATCATTGACTCAATGGACATGAGTTTGAGCAAACTCCAGGAAACAGTGAAGGTCAGGGAAGCCTGGTGTGCTGCAGTCCATGGGTTTGAAAAATTGGACATGACTGAGCTACTGAACAGCAACAACCCACCCCTAATCTCCAGTTACTCTGTCATCCACCCTGGGGGGATTTTCTTTCTTATCACAAGATAAATTCACCTGTGCTTATTCATGGGCTTGTTCTCTATCTCCCTCTCCCCTAGAATCTAAGTGTTGCATGAACAGGGATCTTGTATGTCTTGGCCACTGGTACAGCACTTGTGTTTCACAAAATGCCTACATTTCTTCAACAGAGATGGTTTTTCCTTTTTCAAGAATTCCCCATATGAATTTTGTGTTTTTTTAATTACAATTTTTAGAAAATCAGTCTTAGGAGGTGCAACGGTTAGGTTTAAGGAATAATGATACAATTTTTAAGAAATTTACACTAATAAATCTTAAGGCTCACTGAAACTTGGTTTGATTTTTTTTAAATATAAACTTATTTATTTTAATTGGAGGTTAATTACTTTACAGTATTGTATTGGTTTTGCCATACATCAACATGAATCTGCCACAGATATACACGTGTTGATTTTTTTTTTTTTTTTGGCTGCATTATGAGGCATGTGGGAATCTTAGTTCCCCGACCAGGGATCAAACTCACGCCCCCTACACTGGATACCATTGGACCACCAGGGAAGTCCCTATGCATTTTTAAATTGAATGTTCTGTTAGATTCAAGTGTAGAGCAGAGATACAATGTGCTGGGGATTCAGGACGAGAGCATGCTGTTGCAAGGGTCCAGTGATTAACAGTGAGGATGGAAATGTGGAAGCACAGTTGAGAGCTAGCTCTAAAGTACCATGAAGAGACTCTTGAACACGAATCTGATGATGTCACTGCCCTACAAAAACACTTCCTTCCCCACAGAATACCCTTCAAACTCCTTAAGGGAGGTTGAGTCCCTACATAGCCTGGCCCCTGCCTACCCTCCAGCCTCATCTCTCAACACTTCTTATACCGTTACTCCCCACCCAACACAGCACACATTCTAATAAACTGACCCACAGTAACTGTTGTGGGCCACCAGGATCTCTTGAACCTATGGCTGCCTTTATGTATCCTCTTCTCCCCACCAAGTTCTCTATGGACTTGAACTGCTCATTCTTACCCTCCTTTAATGTTCAGCCTAGACATGGCTTCCTCTGGAAAGCTTCTCTGATTCCAGAGAACTGGGTTAGGTACCTCCCCTAAAAAGGAATGAGGAACAATTTTTTTTTTCTTTTCTTTTCTTTTTGACCACGCTGCCTGGCATGTGGGACAGTAGTTCCCTGACCAGGGATCAAGCCAGAGCCTCCTGCATTGGAAGCACAGAGTCTTAAACAGTGGACTGCCAGGAAAGTCCCTGGCAATTTCTATGTAATGCTATAAAACAAACTCCAGGACATATTAGGTTAAAACAACAACAACAACCAAACAACAAAAAAAAAAACAAGGTGCCAAACAGTGTTTAGAGTGCAAGAGACAAATAAAAATGTGTATATGTGTTTGCTTATATTTTCAAAGAGAAACGAATGAAAAATAAACCAAAACTTAACAGAAATGTTTTCCTTAAGGAGAGAGAAAAAGACAAAAACTAGCTTCCTGAATATACCTTGTTATATAATTCTAGCTTTGGAACTATGAAATGTTTTACATCATTTAAAATGTGCTGTGCATGCATGCTCAGTCGTATCCAGCTCTTTTTGACCCTATGGACTGTACTCTGCCAGGCTCCTCTGCCCATGGAATTTCCAAGCAAGAATACTGGGGTGGGTTGCCATTTCCTTCTCCAGGGGATCTTCCTGACCCAGGGATCAAACCTGTGTCTCCTATATCTCTTGCAGTGGCAGAAGGATTCTTTATCACTGTGTCACCTGGGAAGCCTTAATTTAAAATGCTTAATTGTATCAAAGAGATAAGTAAATTCTAAAAAGAAAAAGGTACAGGAACAACTGAACCTCATTGTATATCAAGTTGGTGGCATAACCATCCTAAGAATCATTATTTCAAGTAAATTTAATAGTATTTTGGCTGTTAATCCTTAATGAGATATATACTCATTATATCTGGAAGTGGGGAAAAGATGTATTCCACACACTTACATTTAGTATTAATATTATCCAGATATTATTATCTGGATACAGTAGGTAATAAATTATATGTGGTAAAAGAATCATATTGATATCGTTAACACTCAGCATTTGCAGCCTAAGAGATACATTTTTTAAAAATAAATAATGAAAATGCTGGGCATTCGGAGCCCTGAGCTCATCACTTTTCTTTCCTTGTCTTTGCCAGCACCCTTAGAAGCAGCCAATCAGCTGCATCCCCCTCCTTCATTTCACTAAGATGCTCTATGACAGCAAATACTTGATCACTTAGAGCCTTGGCTTCTCTGGGTACTTGATTATGAGAATCTATGGCTGATCACATCATCATGATTGTCTAGGTCTTGAAGCTCTTTTTTGTACAGTTCTTCTGTGTATTCTTGCCACCTCTTCTTAATATCTTCTGCTTCCGTTAGGTCCACACCATCTCTGTCCTTTATCGTGCCCATCTTTGCATGAAATGTTCCTTTGGTATCTCTGATTTTCTTGAAGAGATCCCTAGTCTTTCCCATTCTGTTGTTTTCCTCTATTTCTTTGCATTGATCACTGAAGAAGGCTTTCTTATCTCTTCTTGCTATTTGTAACTCTGCATTTAGATGTTTATATCTTTCCTTTTCTCCTTTGCTTTTCGCTTCTCTTCTTTTCACAGCTATTTGTAAGGCCTCCCCAGACAGCCATTTTGCTTTTTTGCATTTCTTTTCCATGGGGATGGTCTTGATCCCTGTCTCCTGTACAATGTCACGAACCTCATTCCATAGTTCATCAGGCACTCTATCTATCAGATCTAGGCCCTTAAATCTATTTCTCACTTCCACTGTATAATCATAAGGGATTTGATTTAGGTCATACCTGAATGGTCTAGTAGTTTTCCCTACTTTCTTCAATTTCAGTCTGAATTTGGCAATAAGGAGTTCATGGTCTGAGCCACAGTCAGCTCCTGGTCTTGTTTTTGCTGATTGTATAGAGCTTCTCCATCTTTGGCTGCAAAGAATATAATCGATCTGATTTCGGTGTTGACCATCTGGTTGTCCATGTATAGAGTCTTCTCTTGTGTTGTTGGAAGAGGGTATTTGCTATGACCAGTGCATTTTCTTGGCAAAACTCTATTAGTCTTTGCCCTGCTTCATTCCGTATTCCAAGGCCAAATTTGCCTGTTACTCCAGGTGTTTCTTGACTTCCTACTTTAGTCAAGGCTATGGTCTTTCCTGTGGTCATGTATGGATGTGAGAGCTGGACTGTGAAGAAGGCTGAGCACCGAAGAATTGATGCTTTTGAACTGTGGTGTTGGAGAAGACTCTTGAGAGTCCCTTGGACTGCAAGGAGATCCAACCAGTCCATTCTGAAGGAGATCAATCCTGGAATTTCTTTAGAAGGAATGATGCTCAAGCTGAAACTCCAGTATTTTGGCCACCTCATGCGAAGAGTTGACTCATTGGAGAAGACTCTGATGCTGGGAGGGATTGAGGGCAGGAGGAGAAAGGGACGACAGAGGATGAGATGGCTGGATGGCATCACTGACTCGATGGATGCGAGTCTGGGTGACCTCCGGTAGCTGGTGATGGACAGGGAGGCCTGGCGTGCTGCAGTTCATGGGGTCGCAAAGAGTCGGACACGACTGAGCGACTGATCTGATCTGATCTGATCTGATGGCTGATAGTTTATTTGTTTGTTTATGGCTGTCCTGGTTCTTTGTTGCTGCATCAGGGCTTTCTCTAGTGGCAGTGAGCAGGGCTTTCTCTTTGTTGGGTGCTCGGGCTTCTCAGGGTTTTGGCTTCTCTTGTTGCAGTGCACAGACTCTAGACATGTGGGCTTCAGTGGTTGCAGTATGTGCGCTCAGAGGTTGCCACTTGCCAGCCCTAAAGTGTGGGCAGTTTCAGCACACGGCCTTAGTTGCCCCAAGGCGTGTGGGATCTTCCCCAACCAGGGATCGAACCCGTGTTCCCTCCATTTGCAGGGAACTGACAGCTAATAGTGCCACCACTTGCCATGCACTGCAAGAATCCCCTTTAGGACTGAAAACAGGTCATTAGTGCCTTTAAATCCAGTCAGACTAGAGAACCAATTTTAAAAACTCCTCTTAATATTCTATTCCTCAGGAGGCATTCTCGTATCAATCTCTGTCTGAATCAAACCACCGGTTTACAGGAAATGAAGGATTAGAGGAAAATATTTAGAAACACTGTAAGAATCCAACCAGCTACATCCAGAATGTGAGAAATTCTGCAGGACAAATGAGATGGTTTCTTCAATAAATGGTGTAAAAAAAAAGGTGGGTGGGGGTAGGAACTACAATAGATTAATGGGACGTAAGAAGAGTGTAGGGTGTGGGTTTCTTTGTATCTTGATTCAAAACAACCAAATAGAAATAAAGATTTTTAAGATAATCTGGAAAATTTGAACACAGACTGGGTATTGAATAATAATAAGAAATTACTTTTTTTTAAAAATGTATTTATTTTCACTTGGACTGCTTTACAATTGTTGTTTTGGTCTCTCCCATACATCAGTATGAATCAGTCATAGGTATACATATGTCCCCTCCCTCTTGAACCCCCCTCCCACCTCCCATCGCATCCCACCCCTCTAGGTTGTCACAGAGCACTGCTTTGAGCTCCTTGTGTGTGGAGCACATTTCCACTGGCTGTCTGTTTTGCATATGGTAATGTACGTATTTCATTCCAGAGCCAAATTTAGCCCAGGGGCACTCTCTCCTGCCCCTGCTGTGACCGTGGGTTTGTTCTCTATGTCTGAATCTCTATTCCTGCCCTGCAAACAGATTCCTCAGTACCATTTTTCTAGATTCCATACATATGCATTAATATATTTGTTTTTCCTCTTTCTGACTTCACTCTGTATAACAGGCTCTAGATTCATCCATCTAATTAGAACTGACTAAGATTTGTTCCTTTTAATGGCTGAGTGATATTCCAATGTATCACCAATTCCATTGTATGTACCCACAACTTCTTTATCCATTCACCTGTTGATGTACATCTAGGTTCCTTCCGTGTCCTGGCTATTGTAAACAGTGCTGCAATGAACATTGGGATACATGTGTCTTTTTCAGTTATGGTTTTCTCATGGTATATGCCCAGTAGTGGGATTGCTGGGTCATATGGTAGTTTTATTCCTATATGTACTAAGGAATTACTTTCAATTGTGTTAGGTGAGATGAGGGAATTGTGGCTCCACCAAAAAGAAAGTTCTTATCTATTAGCTTTACATACTGAAATATTTATGGTTGTGATGGTATAATGTAAATACAAGATTTGTTTTGAAATATTCATAAGAAAATGTGTGATGGAGATGGGTATGTAAACAAGTTTGATGAACTCTTAATAATGATTAGAGCTGGATGCTGAGTACTTAGAAGGTTAATAATATTATTCTCTTTGTTTTGAATTCTTCTTGAAACTTCCCACAAAACCTTTAGATAACAATATTGAATTAAACTAAATTGTTTCTGTTTCTTGTGAAGGTTCTGATCCTAACATGGGCTGCCTTGTTGTTAAAAAATAAAAATAAAAAAGATTATTAGCAAGTGACAGGTGTTAACAATTTACTAGTTCCAAACCACGACTTTATCCTCTGCATGATCAGAAAGCTTGGAAAAATATTTAAAGGAAATTAGTTTATTTACTCTGTGGATTCAGTGTAGTTTCATGCAAAAAATAATCTTCAGGACAAAAAGTGGTCTGTGTCTCACCTTGAGAAGCTCTGGTATTAAAAAGTGAGCCCAGGACTCAGGGCAGGAGGCCTGGGATCTAATTCTCACTCAGTACTGTCTCACAGGAAGTTCCCTTGCCTTGGGTTCTTTCTCTGTAAAATGGGAGAAATCAGGCTCAAAGATCTCAAGGATCCCTCCAATTATGTCATGCTGTGATTTAGTAAATGATCAACGTGTCTAACAACTCATTCAGTCATTCATCAACCGATTTTTTCAACACCTGCTATTGATGGTGTTTATGCTGGGATGAGCCTGGACATAATCTTTGCCTTCATAGAGCTTAGAGTCTAGCTGTAATTGGCTATTTCCAAGAGAATGTCAATTATTCGGGAAAATAGACAGTGGTGTATTGACACATTTTGGAAGGAGCCTGACCATTTTCTCTCAGGTCTCCTGTCTACTCAAATCCTGACTCTTCCTCCCCAAACTACCTGCATTTCAGATCAACTGCTGCCTCTGGGACCAGGAGATACAATCCTCTGAGTGCCTAGGTAGGGGGGTGTTCTTATCCTGAAGCAGAGTCTTCCCTCCCCACTCGGGGCTGAGAGTGGGGAGAGGGATGGGCCAGGGGAAAACTCGGGTGCAATAAAATGGAGAAAGTGTCAGTGAAGGCAGAGGGACAAAAGGTGCCAGCCCACTACTTCCCTTACCTCGCTGCAAGGACTGGAATAAAGACACCACACTTTCCCATTCTTCTGCAGGGAGATAATGTAAAGAAATGTCACTACGTGACTTTTTAACTAACCCATCAATGGGAATCCATCAATAGGAATCCGTCCAAAGAATTGTTTTAATCTTTCTGCCTCAGTCTTCTCTGTGGGTTAGGGATAAAGGTATCTATCCCCATAAAGCAGTTAAGATCCTTAGCACAGTAACTGGAACATTTCACTGCTTCTTGTCCACTCCATGCATTCACCAGACCCAGAAACAACTCCCTAACTTGCCTAGCCTTCCTGGAGTATAACTGTCTTTTGTTTATCTTGTTTTATTTATTTTGGAGTGCAACCTTCTTATTGATTATCTGTGACCCTTGCTCTCAGTCTCCCTTTGGACCCAGAAAACCCAACTTTGGAACACTGGTCATTCAATTTATGGCCCCTGGGTCGAATGACCCAAGCAGGTATGCTTGGAATACTCAAGAAATCAATCAAATTCTTTTCTATGAGTGTTCATTGGAATACTAATGACCATTAAGAACAGCCAGGAGGCTAGGATGGATCTGATCCTTTTTTTTTTTTTTTTTCCTAAAAGACTTTTCCAAATTCCCTTGGATGTCTATGGGGTCACACAGAGTCGGACGCGACTGAAGTGACTTAGCAGCAGCAGCAGACACACCCAGCCCTTGTCTCAATTAACACTAACACCAGGCTGGTCCCATCATTTCATGGCAAATAGATGGGAGAAAAGTGCGTCACTGACTCATTGGAGGTGAATTTAAGCAGACTCCAGGAGATGGTAAAGGAAAGCGAAGCCTGGCATGCTGCAGTCCAGGGGGTTGCAAAGAGTCAGACACAATTTAAAAACTGAACAAAAAAGGAAGAGGCCATTTCTATGTGCCTTGCTTTAACGTGCCCTAGTCTCATCTCCAGAATAGATTGTTTTACCCTTGGTCTTAAAGAGGCATGTCCCAGTACCTCCATAACAATCCTACACCCTTTAAAATTTATCTATCATCCAGTGATTTCCCATCTCCCATGTAGTTAAGGCAGACTTCTCAGCTCTCCTTCAAGACTCTCCAACATCTGACCTCAACATATGCCATCATATGTTGGCAACTTGTACTTAATTCATACTTTAGTGCAACTTGTACTTAATTCATACTTTAGTGATTATTCTCTGTAGAGTGCTCACCTTTCTTGGTTTTTCCCAAGTTCATCAAATGCTTATTGGACTTTAGACAAAACCTTTCCCTTTCTGTATGATCTGTTAGGAATTTCAGATGCCTCCAGGCATATGTTAAGATTTGGTTAAATAGCCCAGTTTAACACAAGAGGGAGGGATGGAGCCTTACTAAACTGGAGAGTATCTGGTCTACAAAAGACATTCAAATTTAAAATGCTATGAACAAAGTAGTCACCAAACGAAACACATCTGTTGGCCTAGGACCTTCAGAAAACCATTGCTATCAGTTCTTTAATAATACATCCCCAATTCCAAATGAAATTATACACAGACTTTCAATATATTAACAAATAACAGTAGTGTTTTATCAGTGTAAATTTATTTTCTGATTTTAAATATTGTTTTAGGAATTTCCTAGAGGTCCAGTAGTTAGGACTCTGGACTTTCACTGCCAAGGACCCAGGTTCAATCCCTGGTCAAAGAACTAAGATCTGCAACCTTCTCAGTGGCTTGGCCAAAATAAATAAATAGCTAAATAAACATTGTCTTATCTGTTTGTGAAAGCCAGTCAGCATGAAGAGCAGGCACTGATGATCACAAAAACTTAAAACTGGGATTTAGGTTTCAATCATAGACTTCATTCAGCCTCACAGCCAATTCATTGAATAATATATTTTTTATGCCATAATATTGAGAGAATATCAATTTATAGATACATAGTTGAAAATGGGCACAGTTTTTAAACAGCTCACTTTGAAACACAGAATATTTTGCAGTTAATCAGAGAATAACTCTTGAGAGTCCCTTGGACAGCAGGGAGATCAAACCAGTTAATCCTAAAGGAAATCAACCCTGAATATTTACTGGAAGGACTGATGCTGAAGCTGAAGCTCCAATATTTTGGACACCTGATTCGAAGAGCCAGCTTACTAGAAAAGATCCTGATGCTGGGAAAGATTGAGGGCAGGAGGAAAAAGGGGGTGACAGAGGATGAATGGTTGAATGGCATCCCTGACTCAATGGACATGAGTTTGAGCAAACTCCAGGAGATAGTGAAGGACAGGGAAGCTTAACGTACTGCGGTCCATGGGGCCACAAAGAGTCAGACACAACTTAGCAACTGAACAACAAACAGAGAATAAAGGATAAGCTTGATTCCAAAGTCTACACACACCAAAAAAACTTAACCTGATAGTTAATCCCTGATATTTCGTAGACTTCTTTCTCAGAAATAGAAACACTGATTTTTAAATGAATGTGATGAACATACGTTTAAAAACTGAATTTCCTCAAGTTCTTTGCAGATAGATGTGGTCATATAACTAAGTTCTGGCCTAACAATGTACCTAGTAGTGTCATATGCAACTTTGGGGAAATGTCTTGCTGACAGAATGCAACTGGGGCAGGTGGAGCTTAAGCAGGCACTTAAACACAACATTTAAAGCCCAAGTGGAGTGTGGCAGAGCAGCAAAATAGAGTGAATCCAGGTCTCGCATTATCATGAAGCTGTGGATTCCTAACCCAAGGAGAGAGGTGCAGGGCCTTGCACCAAGGCCACCGAAGTGGAGACCACAACCAAGGTTACCTCTGAAGCTAACCCTTTGTAACTGTTGCCAAAAGCCCCCTTGATCATCACCAGCAAGCTTCCTGACCCCAAATTGGGCCAAAACGCCCACCTCAGTACTTACCCTATAGCACCCTAACAAATCACCTAATGCCACCCTTCCAGCAGGAATTTTCTATGTCTTGAGACTATAAAAATTTGCTGCTAACCCGTGAAAGGGCTTTCCAGGTGGCACTAGTGGTAAAGAACCTGCCTGACAATTCAGGAGACATAAGAGACGTGGGTTCGATCCCTGGGTCAGAAAGATCTCCTGGAGGAGGGCACGGCAACCCACTCCAGTATTCTTGCCTGAAGAATCCTGTGGACAGAGGAACCTGGTGGGCTACAATCCATAGGGTCACAAAGAGTCAGAGGGGACTGAAGCGACTGAGCATGCACGAAAAAAGCCTCGGCTCTCTCTTGAGCCAGCCCTCTGTTCTAACAGCATCCTGTTGGCTCTCCCTGGTCTGTCAGGAGGTCAGCCTGATGCATTTGCAGCACCCTCATTATCTCTTCTCCCTGCTCTTAATAAATTCACTCCCTTCTGAAATACTGTGTGTCTGGAAATTCTTTTCCAGCCCACACTCAGGCTGCTCTGACAGAAGCCAGAACTCCAGCCCTTGATAACTTGCCTCCAGATTTTGTTTGTTTGAGGGCAGAACATATTTCTGTGTTATTTAAGGCATTGCTATTTTTTCATTTGCTTTTTGATACTCATAGCTGAAACTGTGATACAGAAAATTAAACTGATGATGGTCTTGAATGGGTTAAAATTTGTTACCTAACACTTATAAGTGTGCCTGTTGTTCCTTAAGATGTTCAACTGAGCCTAATATCTAAAACAGCTGATGGGGAGCAGAATATGCCACTCCAAAATATGAAGGATGATTCTCAAACTTTTAGTCTTGAACCCTTTTATTGCCTTAAAAATTATTGCGAGGGAGTTTCCTGGTGGCTTATTGGTTAGGATTCTGGGCTCTCACTGCCATGGCCCAGGTTCAGTCCCTGATTGGGGAACTGAGATCCCACAAGATGTGTGGCATGGCCAAAAAAAAAAAAAAATTGTTATGACTGTGAATAAATGTTTTATTTAGTTATATTTGTCAATATTCACCGTGTTAGAAGTGAACACTAAGACCTTTTTAAAGAACAAGACTATACAGACACACACCTCGTTAGGTATTAGAGCAAAACAACATCTGGAGCCAACACATCACGTACCCTCTAGAAATCTCCACTGGATCCTTGGAAGAGAATGATAGTGAGAGACAAATAACATCTTAGTGTATTATGAACATATAGTTTGGAACTTGTGGACCCTTAAAGGGACCCCCGGAACACTGGGGCCACACTTTGAGAACCACTGATCTAAAAATCAAATATTTGGGGAAGCTGGACATACCTTCAGTGATTTAAGAATCTCAGAACAGGATGATGCTTAAGATTCAGCAGTAGATAATTGTTGGGGTTTGGGGGGGGCCACCAACACCCATTTTCCATTCTTTGGGCACCATGCCTTGATTTCCCTCTTGGGCAATGACACCCACTCCTGCATTCTCAGTCCAGCTTAGAGAAAGAGGCTAATTAAACTAGGCTAATTCCTAGCAGTCGGGCAGTAGGAAGGAGGAGAGGAGAGAATTTGATGGGGATGGGAATGGTTTAATTACTTAAGTTACTTAGCATTCCAGGCTCCATATCAGTGACTGTTTCACGGAGGAGCATGAGGTGGAAGGCCGGTCTGTAGCAAAGGATCTGGCTGTTTTCCTCCTGGCCTGGTCTAGTAGTGGATGTGTGATCCAGAGTAGAAACAGCCTCTCCAAGATCACACCGGGAGGCCCATAGGAACATGAAGCCATGAGAGAGACAGAGACCCATCCTGGGACATTGGTCTGAGTCCCTAAACCAGTTCAGGGCAGCCATCGCTATTTGTCTGCTCTTCTGCTTAATCTGAAGACCTTCTGTTTTGCTGGGGGAGCTCTCTGTACATGTCCAGCCAACACACCAAGCTTTCTAGACCTCCTTACAATGAAGAGAGAGGGCATGTGACCCAGGGCTGGTCAGTGACTTGTAGGCAGGTCTGTGCCCAGAAGCTTGTGGGGAAACTTGTGATAGGAAGGAGCCTTTGCTCTTTGTCCCTGTCTTCTCAGATTGCAGGCATGAGAGATGAGGAGGGGAGCAGCAGGGGAGTGAGAGGCACCAGAAAGGCTGCCAGAAGGAATGAGTTGCTTTACAGGGTGAGATAAACGTGTTTGGATGCAAACATCTGTGACACACAGCAGCCTGCAATCCCTACATGGTAGACAGCCCTGCTCCTGGCCTTTTTGTTTACAGGAGCCCATCAAGTCCCTTTGGGGCATATGCTGCTTTGGCCTGGGGATTCTGTCACTTTCAGGAGAAAAAGTCAGATTTCTGGCTCTGAAGAGATCTTGTGTTTACTCAAGCGGGTGGCTAACCTCGTCTCACGTCTCTGAGACAACGTGAGCCCTAGTCATAGCTTTAAGATAAGAGGAGATGATATTTGTTACATGGCAGAGGAGAATCACCCTGTGGTTTCAGAGGAACAGTGTAGCAGGAGAGTGAGAGAGGAAGAAAGTCCCGGGAGAGGGCAAAGAGCAGCCTAAAGGAGAGCAGAAAACGTGTCCCAGCTTTGGAAAGGAACTGAAACAGCGTCTGGGGCCGCTGTCTGGGTCATGCACGTAATTCTAATGACTCTATAGCCAAGCTATGTAGGGGAGGCTCCTCCAACTTTTAGCAAACTGCAGTTGGCCCTCACACTCCTGAGACATGTGAAGAACTGCATTCTTTGAGGGCTGGGCCTCTCTATTCTGGACTTTTCCTCTTTCCTGGGGAGGGTCAGGGAGAAGTTGGGGGGAGAAAAAGACTTCATGTGAGCATGTGCCAACTTTACAGTCAGAAAATCCGAATCAAAGTCTTGATTCTGCACCAAATTGCTGGGGATTTTGAGCAATGTATTTCATTTCTCGGGACTCATTTTCTTCCTGTGTAAAATGATCATTGTAAGAGTCATCTCAGAGTTGTTGCAAGGGTTAGATGAGCTGGGAAGATGTAACGTGAAAGAGAGTGTTACATAAGGAGTAACCACTGGGGGAACCCGGTAGAGAGTACAGGGACCTCTGAGTACTCTTGCTACTACTTTTGCAGCTTCTTATGAATCTATGATTATTTCAAAGTTAAAAATCCTAAAAAAATTTCTTTTTTTCATTAATAGGAAGAAAGAGACAAAAATTTACAAGGCCAAGTGGAGGGTTTTGTATTTCCTAGCAGTCGAGCAGTAGGAGTGAGACAATGAGAGAATTTGAAGAGGACAGGAATGGATTGGTTAATTAGATTAATTAACTAGATCCTTTATAATGCTCTTATAGATATAAAAGTAAAGATTATAGAGCTTTTAAATGACTGGTGATGGTGGGACTTTGTTTTCTTCGATCATGGCTCTGCCCAGACTAGGCTGCTCGAAGCTTTGGAATTTTCCAGGGTTATGCTCTCACAGAGGCAGGTCAGCTATGTTGATCCCCTTTCATTGCTCCAGCCCCACCACTCTCTCAACAGGCTGCCCAGCCATCCCAAACCCCACAACATTCCTCTCAGAAATGTGGTCAGAATCAGGAAATAATACCTTGGCCCCTAGGTTTTTCTAGAACCTTCTCTAAGATACCAAGTCTTTCAGGCCCATGACCTCATTCCTTCCCTCCTGTGTCTCTGGAATGGATTAAAAGCCTCTGGTGCCGGAGGACATTATATTAGCAAGTAATGTGCTTAGCTCAGAGCCTGGCACATAGAAAGTGTACATTAAATTCAAGCTATCACAGTTCATGGAAAGCATCGGGACAAGTCAGAATGTGACCCAGCCCTGCTATCAAGATGCTGATGTCTTTCACTAAATCTCTCAGCCTCTCTGGATCAGTTCTTCCTTCTCTGAAATAATGAAAGAGCTGAACCAAAAAATAGGTCTCTCTACTCTAAAGATCTCTGTAACTTTTGACGGAAAGTCTGAGCCATTCCCTGCTAACAAGCTGCCCTGGCTTTGAAACACTGAGTTATCAATGCCTCAGTAAACTATACCTCCTCTAGGGAACTCCCAGCCCAAGAGGGAAGGCTACTGAACGACAGAGAGCTTTTCAAGATATTTGGCCGGGGCTATGCTGACTCAGAAGACACAAACAGTACAATTCTCAGTCCTGAAGGTAACAAGAAGTCCCCTGCCAATCTCCAGAGAGAAAGCCCACTGTTAGCTCATGGAATGGGGCAGGGCTTTCACAGAATTCTAGAATGTCAGTGCTGGAAAATCTCTTAGGGAGTTTCTAGTTCAGGGGTTTTTAAGCCATGTTCTGTGGGTGCTTCCACAGTTCCACAAACTGGTAATATTTATCTCCTTTTGTATACCTCAAGCTGTATTTAAAACTGTGACTGGAAAACAACCAAGACACCAATATTGGTCACCCGTAACTTTCAACACATCAGAAATGAAAATTCATTAGTATGTTGTGGCAGAGTCCACTGATGCTAATGCTATGCTAAGTCACTTCAGTTGTGTCCGACTCTGTGTGACCCCATAGACGGCAGCCCACCAGGCTTCCCCGTCCCTCGGATTTTCCAGGCAAGAACACTGGAGTGGGTTGCCATTTCCTTCTCCAATGCATGAAAGTGAAAAGAGAAAGTGAAGTCGCTCAGTCATGTCCGACTCTTAGCGACCCCATGGACTGCAGCCTAGCAGGCTCCTCCGCCCCTGGGATTTTCCAGGCAAGAGTACTGGAGTGGGGTGCCATTGCCTTCAACACATCAGAAATGAAAATTCATTAGTATGTTGTGGCAGAGTCCACTGATATTGTCCCCTAAATCTATCCTTCCTTCTCTTTGTTGTGGAAACGACAGTTGGCGTGGGCGGGGCAGGGGGGTCCATGGCTACCCAGCTTAAACACCACATTTCCCAGCCTCCCCTATAGCTAGGTAAGGCCATGTAATGAAGTTTTGGTTAGTTGGATATAAGTAATGATTGTGAGTGCTACTTCTGGGTGTTTTTTTTAAGTGAGGGTCTATGCTCTTCTTCGATTTTCTCACTGGCTGTAGTGTGGACATGATGCTGAAGCTCATTCGGCTACCTTGGACTTAGAAGTCTCATGTTGAAGATGATAGGCAAAAATAGAGAAGGGATCTTGGGTCATTGATGATCATTTCATTTACTTGCTTGTTTGTGGCTCAGAGGGTAAAGAATCTGCCTGCAGTGCAGGAGATCTGGATTCAATCCCTGGGTCTGGAAGATCCAGTGGAGAAGGGAATGACAACCCACTCCAATATTCTTGTCTGAAGAATTCCATGGACAGAGGAGCCTGGCAGGCTACAGTTCATGGGGCTGCAAAGAGTCAGCCATGATGATCATTTAATTCTAACTTGATTATATTGAGTTCCTGGACTGTTTATCTCCAGACTTCATTTATATGAAAGAGACATAAACATCTGTCATATTTAAAGTGAAATCACTCAGTCATGTCCAACTCTGCGACCTCATGGACTATAGCCTGCCAGGTTCCTCTGTCCATGGGATTTTCCAGGCAAGAGTACTGGAGTGGGTTGCCATTTCCTTCTCCAGGGGATCTTCCCGACCCAGGTATTGAACCCATGTCTACCTGCATTATAGGCAGACACTTTATCCTGTCATATTTAAGCCACTTTTATTTTCTTATTGTTGTTGTTTTTGATTTTTTGGTGCTCGGCTTGTGGGATCTTAGTTCCCCAACCAAGGATTGAACCCAGGTCCTTGGCAATGAAAGCACTGGACTTCCAGGAAATTCCCAAGCCACTTTTATTTTGGAGTTAGTGCTTGTTTAGTCTCTAAGTCATGTCCAACTCTTTTGTGACCCCATGGACTGTAGCCTGCAGGCTCCTCTGTCCATGGGTTTTTCCAGGTAAGAATATTGGAGTAGATTGCCATTTCCTTCTCCAAGTAAGAATATTGGAGTGGGTTGTCATTTCCTTCTCTAAGTAAGAATATTGGAGTGGGTTGCCATTTCCTTCTCCAAGGAAACCACCAGTTGTAACTAACTACCTCTCGGGTCAGGAAATATAATTTTGCAGTCATACAGAAGAACTCCACATGCTCTGACTCAATCACAGCAACCTCTTTGCTCCTAAAAGCACAATATCCATAAGATGTTATGGAAAAATCCAAATGAACTTTCAGGCCAACCCAATATACATGATAAAGTTTAAGACTTTGTTTGACTAAAGCCTTCCTCTGGTCAAAAGTTAGAAAATAATGGAAATAGTGAGACCACCTCGTTTTACAGAGGGAGAACATGAGGTTCAGAGAGGGGAAAGGACTTTCTAATATCAATCAGCAAATTAGTGGCAGAAAAAACTAAGAGTTTCCCTGACACCTTAGCATTTCATTTTCTAATTCTTTCTAGGGGAAGGGACCCTCAATACAATGTATCAGCCTTACCTGGTTACTCAAGGATCAGATCAGATCAGTCGCTCAGTCGTGTCCGACTGATAGGAAAGTGCAAATACAGCCTGTTTAGTATAGGGCATTTCATCCTTGACCAGCACCAAACCTTGTTCTTTCCACTCAGATCTCAGGGCAGAGAGGCTGCCAGTGGTTCTCCCCAGATGGCTTTGCAGTTTAACCTTGAAGGATCCATCAGCAAAGATGGAGTCACAGACACAGAGCCATGCAGTAGGGATGCTAATTGGATGAAGTGATCTCAGCATTTCTCAGAACCCAGCATAAGGCATCTCTTCCATGGTGCTGTGTGCACCCACCCTGATACCCAAAGGTCCTCAGAGAATACTGTGGTTAAGTGTATTGCTAAATCTCTAGGACCAATAAGAGTGAGATGCAGGCTGGAGCAAACCTGAGCTCTTCTGCCATATTCAGTCAAATGTTGTGACCTGCATGCGGCTTCTCCCAAGTCAGAATTCCAGGGAATCCCTTGTGCTCATGAAAGTCAATTATGTTACACTATGAAAAGCACCCCTTGTGCTTTCATGTAGGACCTGACAGCATCTCAAATTGGCCAGACTCCACAGTCCTCTCTCTCCTAGACTTTTGGACGTTTAAGGATCAGCTTATTGGCTTCTGCCTTATCCTACAGATTAAAATTAACAATCAACGTTTAGCAAAGATGTTATTATATATTCCGTGTTTGGGGGTAGAGTTGTGTTCTGAGGACTCCAAGTTTTGGAAACAACACAATCTCTCCTTTTGGAAAATCCATGAATTATGGTATTAGTATATTGAAGGCTCTGTGAATTCCCAGACTAGAGAATTTTGCTTGATTTTTACTGACCTAGCATTTCCCAAACTTTTTTGACTTTTGGCTCTTGTGTTTCACTAACACCATAGCAAATGACGCTCACCCCCTTTGAGGGATAAAGGATGCATTAATACACATGGAGCCCATATACAACATGGCTAGAAATGCACCCTTCTGGCCCATGTAGCTCATCTTTCTGGAAAAGTACAGAATTATCCCATATTCTGTAAAAACCCATTCCTAACAGACCCAAGAAGCAGTTGTGAAACTGACCTCAACCTGCCTAGTCTGGGGTGGGTTCCCACTGGCTTGGCCTCAACGCCTGGCATCTGGCTTGTTGTACCAAGATCCCTGGCCAGCCGGCAGCCACCCAGTGTGTGTCTGGGCTTGTTTTTCCTTCCTCTCCCTGCTCTTTTTAGAACACGGCTGAATGGCTCCAGTCTCCCGGCCCTTCTCCCAGCCAACACTGGACCCCTCCAAGTCTGGCCAGCTCCTCTCCCACCCGCCTTGATAAACACCAGCTCCAAGCTGGGAACCACAGTGCCGGGCTGTTTTCCTCCGTCCTGCCCCACCAGGAAGCCTTCCTTTTGCCTGGGCTTCCTTCCTGGGGCCTTGGCTGCCCACCCATTTTTAACTCATCGTCAGCACAGTCACCTGAAGAAAAAGAGACTTGCAGGAGACCCAAGATGAAAGAGTCTTTAATCCTGTGGCTTTTGGAGTTTTGTTTTTAGCAGGAAAACCTTATTTTCAAAACAAACTATTATGAAGAATTTACCAGTTTATAGAACAGGTAAATAAGGACATTTATGGCAGGCTTGTTTATTCCTGCAAAACACTGGAAAGAAAGGAAATGACCATTGGGAGGGAATGGGTTTAATAAAATTATGGTGAAGTCACTCAGTGGAATATTATGCAGCCCCCTAACAACATGAGGCAGTTCCCAACGATAATGATAAATATGCTAGGAAAATCCTTCCTCCATATAGAAAATGTTTGGTTGATAATTTAATTTGGGGGCAAAAATGAAGATTACCGCTCACATTGCTATAATGGACCAATTCCTATTCAAACTTGTCTGATATTTTTATGGTACTTAAATATGATTATCAAACATCCCAGTTCACCCAGAACTGAGGGGTTTCCCAGGACACAGGATGTTAAGTGGTAAAACTAAAAAAATCTCAGGCAAAGAGATGAAGTTGTTCTCCTATACTCAGCAAGTTAAGACTGTTTTAGAAAGAATAAGATCATTACTAATTTTAGCCCCCAGTATATTCACAAATAAAATTGAACCAATATTTGTTTTATAAATAGAAGGGCAAAACTATGTGGATTAATATGAAATGTAGAATCATTGTAAGATGCTGTAAAATGCAAAAAAAAAAAAAAAAAGCCAAGGTACAGAACATTGTGCTAAGTATGTTCCCATTTTATATGTTTTCTCCCTTTTGTTTTTCCTAAAGTTCAGGATCAGAGAGCAGTAAAGGATTTATCTGTATAATATAAAAATGAAGTTTATGACTTCTTGTCTATTTGTGTACCCCATTGTAAGAAAATGGCTGGACTGATTACCAAATTTTGAGAATATATTTGGGAGGGTCTGACTTAAAACATAGGCTCCCCAGGTGACTTAAAATACAGGTTGCTTGGCATACAAAATTTTCATTCTAGGGGTCCTTGGTGGTTTGGTGGTTGTCACTAAGTCGTGTCCAACACTTGTGACCCCATGGACTGTAGCCCACCAGGCTCCTCTGCCAATGGGATTCTCCAGGCAAGAATGCTGGAATGATTTCCATGCCCTTCTCCAGGGGATCTTCTGACCCAAGGATTGAACCTGCATCTCCTGCATTGCAGGTGGTCTCCTGCACTGTAGGCAGATTCTTTACCAACTGAGCCACCAGGGAAGCCCCAGGGGTCCTTGGGAGGGTATGTCATAGAGATAAGCAGTCATTCTCCAGAGAAGCGGACTCTGGTTAACAAGAGAGGCCCACAAAGTCACCAGTTGGAAAAGATGCGCCAGATGGGTTCAGGCCACTGACAGAGAGAACGAGAAGTGGTTTCCAGTCAATGTCCAAAGTAAAGAGTCACAGGTAGACTCTCCAAGTGGACGACCTTGATGTTCAGGCTGCTTCCCACGTGAGGAGTGGGATCAGATGTCCATGCATGTAAGGGTGATCGTTCCCAGTGGAGTTATTCTATTGGATCTTAAAGCTTGCATTTGCAGACTATTCCTGAAAGATGCTTATGAAATTGGTGATAATCAGTGTCCCCAAGGAAGAGAATCACAGATCTAAGATGAACTGGATGTTCATTTTTCGTTGTATATCCTGTTGAACTGTTGGCAGTGTTTTCCATGTTTATATATCATCTTTTCCCCTTTCATTTATGAGCTATTACAAGCACACAAAGAAAGTTTAGAGAATAGTAAGTTAACATCTTTGTATGTACCTGCTGGCTTTAACAAATCTTAATGTTTTGCCATATATGGTTGTATAGAAAAACTTATAGTTTTCTTCCTGTGTCTTCCTGTGTTCTGTGTCACACAGAACACTTTTTTTTTTTTTGCCAATTTATGTTTGAAATATAATTAATTTACAATGTTGTGTTAGTTTCAAATGCACAGCAAAGTGATTCAGTTATATAGAGATATATATTCTTTTTCAGGTTCCTTCCCACTATAGGTCATTACAGGATATTGAGTATATTTCCCTGTGCTATACGGTCAGTCCTTGTTGTTTACCTATGTTTTTTCTATGTATAGTGGTTTGCATCTGCTAATCCCAAACTCCCAATCCCTCACTCCCGCACCTACCCTCACCCTTGGCAACCACAAATCTGTTGTACATCTGTGATTATGTTTCTATTTAATAGATATGTTCATTTGATATTGCTCATTTTATTCATATATATTGTTCATTTTGGATTCCACATGTAAGTGATAGCATATGGTATTTGTCTTTCTCTTTCTGATTTTGCTCAGTATGATAATCTCTTGATTCATTTATGCTGCTGCAAATGGCATTATTTCATTCCTTTTTATGGCTGAGTAATTTTCTGTTGTGTATATATTCTACATCTCCTTCATCCATTCATCTGTCTATGGACATTTGTTTGAATATGTCTTGGCTATGACTTGTGAATAATACTGCTATGAACATAAGGGAACATGTGTCTTTTTTAATTATAGTTTTGTCTGGGTATATGCTCAGGAGTGGGATTGCTGAACCATATGGCAACTCTGATTTTTTGAGGAACCTCTATACTTTCTCCATAGCTACATGAATTTACAGTCCCACCAACAGTGTAGGAGGGTTCCATTTTCTCCACATTCTCTCTAGCATTTGTATACTTTTTAAAAATAACATTTTTTTATTTATGGCTGCATTGGATCTTTGTTTCTGCACATGGGCTACTCTCTAGTTGCCATGTGCAGGCTCCTCATTGCAGTGGGTTCTCTTGGGTTCTCCCATGGGCTCTAAGGCTTCAGTAGTTGTGGTTTGAGGGCTCCAGAGCAGAGGCTCAGAAGTTGTGGTGCATGGACTCAGTTGCCTCATGGCATGTGAGTTCCTAGTTCCAGGACCAAGGATTGAACCTGTGTCCCCAACATTGATAGGCAGAGTCTTAACCACTGGACCACCAGGGAAGCCCCTGTAGAGTTTTTAATGATGGCCAATCTGACTGGTGTGAGGTGATTAATCTTAACAAATAGAAGGATCAGTCATTTTTTATTTTATTTTTTAGTTCCATCATAGCATGTGGGAACTTAGTTCCCTAACTAGGGATTGAACCCATGCTTCCTGCAGTGTAAGCATGGAGTCTTAACCACTGGAACACCAGGGAAGTCCCAAGAGAATCAATCTTGATAGAAAGGTGCTAGGGGCCTAGAACCTCACCATCTATTTCTCTTTCCCCTGAGGCACCTGTAGGAACCTTGGGTTTCCATAGAACATAGTTTGAAATTACTGATCTAGTCCACGGGTTGATAAAATTTCTCTGCAAAGGGCAAGATAGTAAACATTTTAGACTTTGTGGACAATCTCTGTTGCGACTATCCAACTCAGCCATTGTAGTGAAGAAGCAGGCACAGATGATACATCCAAGATGAAAATGTGTCCATGGAAACTACTTAGTGAAAGAAGCAGGTTACAAAACACCAGCACCAATAAAATTATTAAAATGATTATTGGGGGCTTCCCTGGTGGCTCAGTGGTAAAGAATCCACTTGCTGATACAGGGGACATGGGCTTGATCTCTGATCCAGGAAGATCCCACATGCTGCAGGGCAACTAAGCCCGTGAGCTGCGATTACTGAGCCTGTGCTCTAGAGCCCAGGAGCCGCAACTACTGAGCCCACAGCATCCCAGAGCCTGTGCTCCACAACCAGAGAAGCCACTGCAATGAGAAACCTGTGCACTGAAACTAGAGAGGGTTAAATAACTGAACTAGGTAGGTTAAATAATTTGCCAGTAAGATATGGAGCTGGTATTTAAACCCACACAGTCTATTTCCAGAGCCTGAGTTTTGAAACACTACAGTATATTGCCTTTTATGTTTACATATATATATATATATATGTTTACGGGGCTTCCCTGGTAGCTCAGTGGTAAAGAATCTGTCTGTAATGCAGGAGATGCATCAGATGTGGGTTCGATCCCAGTGTTGGAAGGATCCACTGGAGGAGGATTTGGAAACCCACTCCATTATTCTTGCTTGGAGAATCCTATGGACTGAGGAGCCTGGTGGGCTACAGTTGCAAAGGTTTGGACATACTGAGCAACTGAGCATGCATGCACATAAATATTGACATAAGCACCAAAAAGATGTAGAAAGAAATACACCAAAACGTTACACAGAGTTTCTTCATCATGTAGAGATTATAATGCAGGGAGTGATTTATAAATAAGATGGTTTGAATTCTGTATCACCATCACAACTTAGATAGTTCCATTATGAGGCAGTAGGAGTTTTTCTTTCTAAAGAGCTGTCTAGTTCTAACATTCTAGAATTCCTCAAGGCCTCTGCTACCCTAGAGTTTGGTGTGAGGAGGAGGCAGAGGCAGGAGGTGGTGGTGGAAGGGTCTGGCAAGCTTGTCTCACAGTGCTGGAGGGCACTTGAAGCGCTTAAAGGTTCCGGGCTGCTTCCCCAGCCTCTAACCTTCCACCTCTCCCTCTAGCCCTTCCTACCATCTCAGTGGCTTTTCTGGCCTCTCTAATTACCAGGAACACAGAGGGAACCACAGCTTCTGTTTAGACCAGAAAAGAAAAAAAAAGGAAGTAGATACCTGCCATTGGCTGCTTAAGGGAGGATGGTTTCCAAACTGGACCCTGGGAGGGGCAGTGACTGAGCAGGGGGGGGTCAGGTCTGAGGTGGGTGGGTCTGACCGGGTAGCCTCAGGCCTGTTATGGAGCCATAGGATTCAGGAACACACTCCCCCAAATGTCAAGCGGAGTGGGGTGGGGATCAAGTCACGTTGGGTGGGGTGGCACATGTGCCGGGTGCCAGGAACCGAATGGGTGGGCCTAGCAGCAGTGGGGAACCAGGGCTGCTTGGCCCTCTTGTGTTTTCTCAGCTTCCACTATCAAAAGGGCATCAGCGAGGACTTCCCTGGAAGTTCAGTGCTTAAGACTCCATGCTTCCACTGTATGGGGCACAGGTTTGATCCCTTGTCAGGGAACTAAGATCCTACCTACCCTGAGGTACAGCTAAAAAAAAGAGGGGGCGGGCATTAACAAGGAGGCTGGTGACCAGGTAGTCTGATGACTCCAGCTGTGTCCCCGAGGAAGAGCTGAGGGGGTGGGCCAGGGATGGGAGTAGGAACGGGTAAGGGAGTGTGTTCCGCCTCTGAGGCACCACCATGGGGAGGGGCTGGACTGATGCCTGAGTGTCATGATAAACCTAGCCTCCATTGTGAGAAGTGCCGGTGAGTTGTGTGTGGGCTCAACACCAGAATTTCCCCGCCGCCCAGAGCTGTCCGGAGTTGAGCCAGTTGCTTGTAGAGCTCTCTCTCGGGGCTGGTGTGCAGGCCAAAACTTGGGGCCCCACCGTTGGGAGGAGGCAGGGTAGGGGTACGTGTGGACGTTGGACTGGACAACCAGCCAGGTCTTCTTCACCAAAACCCTGCAATGATGATAACAGTAACCAGGCTGAGCACCCACTGTGTGCATGCATCATCTCATTTCACTGTGAGAAAAAGGCATAGTTATTATTTTACAGATGAGAAAACTGAGATCCTGAGGACAGTTAAGCAACCTCCCAAGCCCATGCCATCAGGAAACTGCCAGGCTGGCACTGAACCCGTCTGTCTGCAGAGTCTGCATTCTCACCTGAGATCCAGCTGGCTTCTAGCTGTCGGGGGATTTTAGTCCTTTAAGGACTAGGATGCTAGGAGCCCAGGATGAGCAGACCAGTGGGGGGTAGCATCCTTGTTTCCGGAGGCTTTGATATTCTCTTTCAAACTTCTGACTGGCAGTCTTGAGATCTGCAGACCTATCCCTTCCTGGGGAGCAGATAAGCTCCCCAAGCTCTCTCATCCACTTAAACTAAGTGACCACAACCCCTAAAGACATGGAAATCTAAAAGCAGCTCTGCGGGACACTCCCCAGTAATTACAGGCTTGTGTTTTTGAAGAGACCATCCCTAATTAAAGGAGAATGCCACGGAGAGGGCTGTGACCTGAACCACCACCCCACCACCACTCTCCTTCCACTCAGCGCAGTACTTGAGGGTCCATTTTTCCTTCTCATAGTCTGCAGGGTTGAAAGGACCCAGACCTGTAGATCGGCAAATTCTAGTTTTCAAACCTCAAACTGTATAATGGTGAAACTTTTTGTTCAAAAGACTTGATTTATGGAATGCCACCATCAAGCATTAGGCATTCTTATTTCAGTCTCAGAATCTTACATAAGCCACCTTGTATAATCTCACAATGGCCAGCGGAGGTAGATATATCATGATCCACGTTCTACAGATGAGGAAGTGAGTTGCACAAAAGAATCCGTTACTTTCCCCTCAAGGCCATGCAGTTAGTAAGTAGTGGAGGTAGAATTTGAACCCAGATCTGCTCAAGTCCTGAGTGTGGCTCAATACCTCTGGGCTGTAGGAGGGAGCTGGGTAGGTAAAATTGTGTTAAGCTGCCTTGGTTTGGCATCTGCCTTGGTTTGGCACACTCCTGTGCCCTGTGGAGCCATTGAGGATCCTGACCAGCACCAGAAAGTAGTTTAAAAAACTGGAAACACATCCAGTGTCCATCAACAGTTGAATGAATAATACTTTGTGGTATGGCATACTTGACGTACTCCTTTTCCTATTTGGAACCAGTCTGTTGTTCCATGACCAGTTCTAACTGTTGCTTCCTGACCTGCATACAGATTTTTTAAGAGGCAGATCAGGTGGTCTGGTATTCCCATCTCTTTCAGAATTTTCCATAGTTTATTGTGATCCACACAGTCAAAGGCTTTGGCATAGTCAATAAAGCAGAAATAGATGTTTTTCTGGAACTCTCTTGCTTTTTCCATGATCCAGCAGATGTTGGCAATTTGATCTCTGGTTCCTCTGCCTTTTCTAAAACCAGCTTGAACATCAGGAAGTTCACGGTTCACATATTGCTGAAGCCTGGCTTGGAGAATTTTGAGCATTACTTTACTAGCGTGTGAGATGAGTGCAATTGTTCGGTAGTTTGAGCACTCCTTGGCATTGCCTTTCTTTGGGATTGGGATGAAAACTGACCTTTTCCAATCTTGTGGCCACTGCTGAGTTTTCCAAATTTGCTGGCATATTGAGTGTAGCACTTTCACAGCATCATCTTTCAGGACTTGGAATAGCTCCACTGGAATTCCATCACCTCCACTAGCTTTGTTCATAGTGATGCTTTCTAAGGCCCATTTGACTTCACATTCCAAGATGTCTGGCTCTAGGTCAGTGATCACATCATCATGATTATCTGGGTCTTGAAGCTCTTTTTTGTACAGTTCTTCTGTGTATTCTTGCCACCTCTTCTTAATATCTTCTGCTTCTGTTAGGTCCACACCATCTCTGTCCTTTATCGTGCCCATCTTAGCATGAAATGTTCCTTTGGTATCTCTGATTTTCTTGAAGAGATCCCTAGTCTTTCCCATTCTGTTGTTTTCCTCTATTTCTTTGCATTGATCACTGAAGAAGGCTTTCTTATCTCTTCTTGCTATTCTTTGGAACTCTGCATTTAAATGTTTATATCTTTCCTTTTCTCCTTTGCTTTTCGCTTCTCTTCTTTTCACAGCTATTTGTAAGGCCTCCCCAGACAGCCATTTTGCTTTTTTGCATTTCTTTTCCATGGGGATGGTCTTGATCCCTGTCTCCTGTACAATGTCACAAACCTCATTCCATAGTTCATCAGGCACTCTATCTATCAGATCTAGGCCCTTAAATCTATTTCTCACTTCCACTGTATAATCATAAGGGATTTGATTTAGGTCATACCTGAATGGTCTAGTAGTTTTCTCTGCTTTCTTCAATTTCAGTCTGAATTTGGCAATAAGGAGCTCATGGTCCGAGCCACAGTCAGCTCCTGGTCTTGTTTTTGCTGATTGTATAGAGCTTCTCCATCTTTGGCTGCAAAGAATATAATCGATCTGATTTCGGTGTTGACCATCTGGTGATGTCCACGTATAGAGTCTTCTCTTGTGTTGTTGGAAGAGGGTATTTGCTATGACCAGTGCATTTTCTTGGCAAAACTCTATTAGTCTTTGCCCTGCTTCATTCCGTATTCCAAGGCCAAATTTGCCTGTTACTCCAGGTGTTTCTTGACTTCCTACTTTTGCATTCCAGTCCCCTATAATGAAAAGGACATCTTTTTTGGGTGTTAGTTCTAAAAGGTCTTGTAGGTCTTCATAGAACCGTTCAACTTCAGCTTCTTCAGCGTTACTGGTTGGGGCATAGACTTGGATTACTGTGACGTTGAATGGTTTGCCTTGGAAACGAACAGAGATCATTCTATCGTTTTTGAGATTGCA
Source organism: Tragelaphus eurycerus (assembly GCA_935064755.1). Classification (NCBI taxonomy): domain Eukaryota; kingdom Metazoa; phylum Chordata; class Mammalia; order Artiodactyla; family Bovidae; genus Tragelaphus; species Tragelaphus eurycerus. The sequence continues at coordinate 34,280,710 of CAKXYN010000014.1, read as the reverse complement.
TCCAAGTACTGCATTTCGGACTCTTTTGTTGACCATGATGGCCACTCCATTTCTTCTGAGGGATTCCTGCCCACAGTAGTAGATATAATGTTCCAAATAGGAAAAGGAGTACGTCAAGGCTGCATATTGTCACCATGTTTATTTAACTTATATGCAGAGTACATCATGAGAAATGCTGGACTGGAAGAAACACAAGTTGGAATCAAGATTGCCGGGAGAAATATCAATAACCTCCTATATGCAGATGACACCACTCTTATGGCAGAAAGTGAAGAGGGGCTAAAAAGCCTCTTGATGAAAGTGAAAGTGGAGAGTGAAAAGGTTGGCTTAAAGCTCAACATTCAGAAAACGAAGATCATGGCATCTGGTCCCATCACTGCATGGGAAATAGATGGGGAAACAGTGGAAACAGTGTCAGACTTTGTTTTTCTGGGCTCCAAAATCACTGCAGATGGTGACTGCAGCCATGAAATTAAAAGACGCTTGCTCCTTGGAAGGAAAGTTATGACCAACCTAGATAGCATATTCAAAAGCAAAGACATTACTTTACCAACAAAGGTTCGCCTAGTCAAGGCTATGGTCTTTCCTGTGGTCATGTATGGATGTGAGAGCTGGACTGTGAAGAAGGCTGAGCGCCGAAGAATTGATGCTTTTGAACTGTGGTGTTGGAGAAGACTCTTGAGAGTCCCTTGGACTGCAAGGAGATCCAACCAGTCCATTCTGAAGGAGATCAATCCTGGAATTTCTCTAGAAGGAATGATGCTAAAGCTGAAACTCCAGTATTTTGGCCACCTCATGCGAAGAGTTGACTCATTGGAGAAGAGTCTGATGCTGGGAGGAATTGAGGGCAGGAGGAGAAGGGGACGACAGAGGATGAGATGGCTGGATGGCATCACTGACTCGATGGATGCGAGTCTGAGTGACCTCCGGGAGCTGGTGATGGACAGGGAGGCCTGGCATGCTGCGGTTCATGGGGTCGCAAAGAGTCGGACACGACTGAGCGACTGATCTGATCTGATCTGATCTGATGGCATACTACTCAGTGATAGGAAGAAATAAACTATTGAGACCTCAATAACATGAGTGAATTTCAAAGTCACTGTGGTGAGTGGGAAAAGCCAGACAGAAATGAGTCTATTCTGTATGACTGTTTTTATAGAAAAGTCTAGGAACTGAAAACTGATTGAGAGTGGCAGAAAGCAGATGATTGGTGGTTACTTGGGGGTGGAGGGCGGGGTGGAAGGATTACCAAGGGGTCTGATAAGAGTTTCCCAGATGATGAACATCACTCTCTTGATTGTGGTGATAGTTTCATGAGCGTGTCTGTATATCCTTTAATGTTATATATAGGCTTAAGTTGTGTGACTTTAACAAATGAAGTTATACGTCATTAAAGTTGTTTAAAAAAAAAGTCAAAAACTTGTATTTAACAGGAGACATGGATAGGAGGTGACTTGTTCAACCTCACTCAGTCGAAGGGCTCCCTCTGTGGACCCTCTGCTACCCTCTCCCAAGTTCAGCCACTGGACTTTGCTGGGGCTCTGCCTCCAGCACCATAGGGCTTGTGTGGTTTCTCTCCAGCTCTGGGGATGTCAGCCCTGGAAAAGGTAAGGCTTTGGCCATGGAGGACATGGGGGGAAGGTGGACTGCCGGGAACTGGCGAGAGGACCTCCGCCCATGGCAAAGGTCATGAAGAAGGAGGCTCGACACACGCAAAGGCAGGATTGAGCCTCAGGAGTCCCCCTGGAAATCCTCAAGCATCTACCCCCATAACCAGAGCCTGCCTACTTTACTACTTTGTGCTCTCATTTACACCTCTGACTTTACAGGGGGGCTGTCCCCCTACTACCTCTCTCTGAAAAAAGAGTTAACTTACAGCTCCAGCTAATAAAAATTCTTGGGCGTGACAGGACTGTTTTAACCTACAAACTCCTCTGAAGGTTCTTTAGCCTACCTGATAGGCTTGTCCAGCCGCATGTGATTACAGCCTCCCAACAGTGGGAGGCATGAGATGCTTTTAACCTTCTAAAAACAGGTTCTTTAGAGAAGTTAGAAAACCTATTAGTGGGCTGATTAGAAATTGTGTTGGTGAAGGGTTTTTCATTTGTTGAGCCAATGTTTGCTGCTAAGTCTCCACATCAGATCAGATCAGTCGCTCAGTCGTGTCCGACTCTTTGAGACCCCATGAACTGCAGCACGCCAGGCGTCCCTGTCCATCACCAGCTCTCGGAGGTCACTCAGACTCACATTCATCGAGTCAGTGATGCCATCCAGCCTTCTCATCCTCTGTCGTCCCCTTCTCCTCCTGCCCTCAATCCCTCCCAGCATCAGAGTCTTCTCCAATGAGTCAACTCTTCGCATGAGGTGGCCAAAATACTGGAGTTTCAGCCTGAGCATCATTCCCTCCAAAGAAATCCCAGGTCTGATCTCCTTCAGAATGGACTGGTTGGATCTCCTTGCAGTCCAAGGGACTCTCAAGAGTCTTCTCCAACACCACAGTTCAAAAGCATCTATTCTTCGGTGCTCAGCCTTCTTCACAGTCCAGCTCTCACATCCATACATGACCACAGGAAAGACCATAGCCTTGACTAGGTGAACCTTTGTTGGCAAAGTGATGTCTCTGCTTTTGAATATGCTATCTAGGTTGGTCATAACCTTCCTTCCAAGGAGTAAGCGTCTTTTAATTTCATGGCTGCAGTCACCATCTGCAGTGATTTTGGAGCCCAGAAAAATAAAGTCTGACACTGTTTCCACTGTTTCTCCATCTATTTCCCATATAGTGATGGGACCAGATGCCATGATCTTCGTTTTCTGAATGTTGAGCTTTAAGCCAACCTTTTCACTCTCCACTTTCACTTTCATCAAGAGGCTCCACATAGCCTGTCCTTAATGAATGTATAGAAGAATTAGGTATTAACCTTTGATATTAATCACGTTAGACCTTAGGCTAAGTTCTTCCTTTAATTAAAACCCACTACACCCTCACCCTACAGGAATGTAAATTTATCTGGTGGAGTCTGTTTTAAGACTAATCACCCTTGGAGAAGGATAAGTTTTCTTCTTAAACTTAAGGGTCTTAAGTTTGGCAGGGTCTTAAGATATTGAGATGTTTGAAAGGGTCTTAAGATATTGGCAGGCCTCTGGGCCAGAAGATGATGTAAATCACCTAAACTTTTGCATATGATAAGTTTGAAAGCCTGGCTCAGGGACTGCTGTCCTTGCATGACTCCACCCCTTCCCTATTATCCTCTATGCATAACTTAAGGTATAAAAACTACTTTGGAAAATAAAGTGCGGGCCTTGTTCACCAAAACTTGGTCTCCCCATGTCGTTCTTTCTCCTACCTTCTGGCTGAATTATTCAGCCTCTTTTCTCCACTAAATTTCCTCACTGAGCTATCCTTATTTCAGCCTCTTTTCTTCACTGAATTTTCCTACTGAGCTATCCTCATTCTATTATTCTTTATATCTTTAATTAATATTTATTTAAGCAATTGTTTTCTGACCCTCACCGACGCTGTCTACACCTCTAACTCCCTGGATCAGCCGGGGCTGGACTTCGGCAGTGGACAGAGGCAAAGGTGATGGGAGCCTGGAATAGTGAGCCCCAAGAGGGGCTCCAGACTGCTGTATTCACACAGGGACCTTTTACAAAAATATAAACCTGCTAAAAGGATCGGACCAGGTGAATTTCTGTCTCTGTAAGATTAACTCAAAGAATGCCTCCTACACATCTATCATGTCTGTCCTGGTCCACTGTCTTACAGGGACCGGATAAAAATGAATGTCATATTATTAGAGAAATGCAAATCAAAACTACAATGAAATATGACCTCACACCAGTCAGAATGGCCATCATCAAAAAGTCTACAAACAAATGCTGGAGAGGGTGTGGAGAAAAGGGGACCTTCTTGCACCATTGGTGCGAATGTAAATTGATACAGCCACTATGGAAGACGGTATGGAGATTCCTTAAAAAACTAGGAATAAAACCACCATATGGCCCAGCAATCCCACTCCTAGGCATATACCCTGAGGAAACCAAAACTGAAAAAGACACATGTACCCCAATGTTTATTGTAGTACTATTTACAATAGCTAGAACATGGAAGCAACCTAGCTGTCCATTGACAGATGAATCGATAAAGTATGGGATATATACACAATGGAATATTACTCAATCATAAAAAGGAATGCATTTGAGTCAGTTCTAACGAGGTGGATGAACCTAGAGCCTATCATACAGAGTGAAGTAAGTCGGAAAGAGAAGGATAAATATTGTGAACTAACACATATATATGGGATCTAGAAAGATGGTACAGATTAATGTATTTATAGGGCAGCAGTGGAGACACAGAGAAGTCTATGGACATGGGGAGAGGGGAGGGGAGGGGTGAGGTGTATGGAGAGAGTAACATGGAAACTCACATTACCTTATGCAAAATAGATAGCCAATGGGAATTTGCTGTATGTCTCAGGAAACAAACAGGGGCTCTGTAATGACTTAGAGCAGCGGGACAGGGAGGGGAGATGGGTGGGAGGTTCAAAAGGGAGGGGACCTATGTACATCTATGACTGATTCATGCTAATGTTTGACAGAAAACAACAAAATTCTGGAAAGCAATTATCCTTCAATTAAAAGATAAATAAATTAAAAAAATGATTGACATAAACATAAGGGCAGGATGCACAATAAATAGCCCCCAAATAGCAGCCATTACACATCCAATCAAATATCCCCACTGCCTGCTTTCTAAACTGAGGGAACAGATGTGTGGCCTGATCATGGAGGACAGGAAAGACACGTGGATGAAAAGCTTTGCCTCCGCCCTGAAGCTAGGAGGATAAATGCTAGGAGGGCCAGAGGAGAGATAAATTACTTCCAGTTGTGGAGGTTTCCTGGAGGCTGTGGTATGCAAGGGAGGGAAAGGAATTTGTACGTGGACACAGGCGGTGGTGGGGAGGCAGGCGAGATCATTCCATCTTGAGGCAGTGTGAACAAAAGCAAGGCAGCTGGGAAATGCAGCTGGCAGCAGAGAGGGCTGGGAAGGCTGGGCAGGTGGGCTGGGGTCAAGCACCGGGATGACATGTGGACAGATTTGCTGTCCACAAATTTGTTGCTCCCCTCACAACACACACACACACCCTGCTGTGGGATCTCATTGGCTTCCGCTGCTTGGGGCGTTGAAGAGCAAAACCTAGGGCCTCAGCTGGAAACTTGGATTCCAGCAGGGAGTGGTAGGGTGGAGAAGAATCAAAGCAACGGAACTCCTCCAAGGACCACTCGCCCCAAGAGGCACCAGTGTCTCCATCCTTGGGCGTTCCCAGTGGGCCAGCCAGCATCAACCGGGTCTCCTGGGAAGCTGTGAAAATGGAAAAACTCAAGTTTGTACTCCCAGAGTCCACAGAAACGGTCTTCAACAGCTCCATGGATGGTCAAAGCCAAAGAACAGCGCCATCTTGTGGCCAAGACACCAGGAAGGCCGGGAGAGGCCCTGTGCCCCTGAGGGACCACAAAGGCAGAAATGGATGAGACTTGTTTTAATACTCTCATAATGGGACTAGAATCACACTAGCACACAGTTTAGAGCTGGCAGAGTTTTACTTAAGGCCCCTGAGGTGCAGATATTGTGCACTGTACAGATGAGGAAACTACTTCTGGGAGAGATGGGGTGACTGGTCCAAGGTCACAGGTGGGCGAAGGCAGTGCCAAGTCTCATCTCAGGTCACTGATCAAAGCAGTGATGTGGTTCCCAAGACCTTTCAGTAGGAATGCCAGGTCAAAACTGCTCCCTTTTTTTCTTTCTCTTAAAATCATGCAGTGAAGTTTCCAGGATCTAAATGCTGTGCCATGACCTCATCTCGTCCCAATGGCCCATGGGAGATGTGCTTATGTATTCTTGTGTTTCAAACATTCCTGTTTTAATTTCTAACATGGCATAACCCACATAACCATAAACTCTTTGAGACACTCATAAATGTTCAAGCGTGTAAAAGGGTCCTGAGATAAAACAGTTTGAGAGCTGCTGCCTTAAAGTATTTTTAAAAAGTAAATAAAGCTATACAAATGAAAACATTCCCTTTGTTTTGATATAACTGAATCAACTCTGTGAGGCACTAACTTTTAGGTTGACTGGGATTCTAATTGCCATCTCTATAGATATTTGATTAATTAAATACACACCAAAAAAAAAAAAAATGTAGGTGAATAGAGAATGTTCACTGAGTGATTTCTAACTGGCAAGCACTCTCTAAGTGATTTACATGAATCATCTCATTGAATCCCCACAACCACCATTTGCAAGAGATGCTGTTACCACATTTTATGCCTGTGGACACCAAGAGATTACGTGGCCCAGCTGGGAGATGTGGAGCTTGGACTCTACCCCAGACAGTCTCTCTCTTCCCATTATTCTGACACACAAGCACATCTTCCCATCATTATTCCCATTACCATACAATTTTACGTCCCTTAAATGCATTCACTTGACAGACAAAAGTTTTTCAACATACGGAGTCTAAGAAAGTAGTGAAAAGAAAGAGGATCACCAACCGAACCTAACACCTTCACTTATAGATGAGGGAAAGTGAGGCCCAGAGAGGGTAAGTGATCTGCAAAAGCTCATACAGCCAAGATTCAGGATCTACTGGACCTGGGAGCTGTCAGAATGCCAACCCAAGGAAGCACTGTAGTTATTTCCTTCACAGCAACATGTGAGCAGCACAGCACAGCACGTAAGCAAGTGACAAGACCAGGCAAGAGACAGTATCACCAGCAAAATCGGCTTGACTTTATTGCAGGGAAGCTACAGAGGAGCAGGGCAAATGAGGGTCTCCGCAGGAACTACCATTGCTGAGCGGGATTGCCAGGTCCTAGATTTGTCTGGAAGGCAGGAGAGGATCAGCGTCCTGGAAGAAATGAGAAGTGAGGTGGAACACTGGTGCCATCTGCTGTGCACATGGAGACATTACAAATGCAGTAAAGATTCACTAAGAGGCAGTTGAGGGGGTGAAGTGGGAAACCCAGGTGCCGAGTAGGACTAGAACCCCCTGTCCAGCCCTGCACGCAACTCCTACAAGAATGCCTTGACCTTGCTAAGCCGATCACTGTTGAAGCCCTCTTCCAGGCTTTCCCAGGGCTGCTGGAGCACTTCCTCTGCCCTGTTTCAACTTACACTGGGATGGCAACAACAAAAAAAAGCCATGAGCAAACAAATCTGCTTAGAGTCAGATGATCAAGGAGACCTCATAACCAATAAACATTCATCCTCTGGTTCCTGAACCTGGCTTTGAATCAGTCACTGGGGAGCTTCTTAAAACAGATTCAGAGACAGATGCTGCCTGGTGTATGGGAGTAAAACTGGCTTGATCAGTGATTCTCACCCAGTGCTGTGCATATGAACCTCCAGGAGCCTCTTTATACGACATATCATTACTGACACGTGTGCAGACCAAACTCTATGATGCCTGAATGTGCTGTGAATACGGGGGTGGTGAGAGTGGGCCATGGATGAAATGATGGCAATGACTTGATAAGTGTTGGATCTGGGTGACGGGCATGTGGAGATTCATTTTACGACTCTACTTGCATAGTTTTGACAGTTCCTATAATTAAAAAAAAAAAAGCTAAAATAGATAAATTAGTGAAAACTACTATGAGAACTATCTAGCCATTGAAAGGAATGAAGTGCTGGACAGGCTAAGCTTGAGTGAAGCCTGAAAACATTATGCTGAGTGAAAGAAGCCAGACACAAAAGGTCATGTAGGTGCGTCCAGAAGGGCAGAAAGCAGATTTGTGGTTGCCAGGGGATGGAGAGAGGAAGCAGCGGGGAATGAGTGTGAGCCTGAGTGGGTACAGGGAGTCTTCCCAGTGTGATGAAAGTTTTGAAACTGGAGTGGAAGTACAACACTGTGAACACACTATACAGGCCCATGAGTGGTACATGCGAGGAATGGTTAGCTGAATGTTATGAGAATTTCATCTCAATTTAAAAAGAAGAGCCTACTATGAGAAAAAACACACATTAAGCTATACATGGTTTACAACTGGCAGGTATTACTTTATATATATATATATATATATATTTATTTATTTATTTATTTATTCATTCATTTGGCTGTGTTGAATCTTGGTTGCAGCATGTGGGATCTAGTTCCCTGACGAGGGATTGAACTCAGGCCCCCTGCATTAGGCGTGCAGAGTGTTAGCCACTGAACCACTGTACCACCAGGGAAGTCTAGGTATTAATTTTTTAGTTAAAATTTACACGCCCAAGTCAGGAGTTTCCAATTCAGTGTGTCTACACTGGGGCTCCCCCATGTGTGGAGCCACTGAGTAACTTTTCCTTCCTCCATCCATCCTTTTCATAGAGACTTTTATTAACACAATTTTATACCCAATATAAAATAGGGCTACTTAGGTTAGATGGAGGGGCCCAGGGTCTCCCCTTCCCTCCCAAAACCCCAGAGACACAGGATCCACCATGATGAACACTGCTGCTGCTGCTGCTAAGTCGCTTCAGTCATGTCTGATTCTGTGCGACCCCATAGACAGCAGCCCACTAGGCTCCTCTGTCCCTGGGATTTTCCAGGCAAGAGTACTGGAGTGGGTTGCCATCGCCTTCTCCGGATGAACAATGGTATGGTGGAAACATTACTCTCCCTTTAAAGAGCATCCTTCATATTCAGAGGGACGTCATAGCAACCCCCACAAGGCAGGAAAGCAAGGTAGAGGTTACAGCCCCATTTTACAGGAGGGAAGACTAGGTCTCAGGAATAAAAGACGAATGTCCAAAGTCAGAGTGTGAACTGAGGGCAGAGCTAAAACTAGACCCCTAGAATACTGATTATTCACCCTGGGCTCCTTCCTGAACATGGTTGTATCCGTGGGCAGAAAGGGGAAGAGGAAGACAGGCATGCCTGATCTTCATGTGATGTCACCAGACACACAGGACATCGCCACGGCGCAGATTCCAACACCCACCTTTAGGAAGGAGGCTGCGGCCGAAGGTCACTGCCGTGGCCCGCCAGGCGGTTGGACACCTGACTTGCAGCCTGCTCCTGGCACTCATCTGCGTGAAGCTTTGGTCAAGTCACTTCCCTTCTCCAGGCCTCATGTTTCCTGATTACAGTGAGAGCCCTGGCCGACATTAGGGATGTCGTGATTGTTGTCATCCACGCGTTAAAGGTGCTCAGGGGCAGTGACCCCTAGGAGGACTGTGCTCTGAAGGGTTCTGAGGCTGTGACTGGGCACAGAGGGAAGGAACGCTGCACGGGTGACTAAAGTCTGCCCTGGCTCCACAGTGAAGGGTGCTGGCACGGTGCCACCTGCCTTTCTGGATTAGTGTAAAATCAAAGGGAACGGCCAGCTTAAACACGCTGCTGTGGCTTGTTTTTGTTGTTTTTCACCTTTGATGGCTCTATGTTATACACATACTTTAGGGTACAATGTGATGATCTGTAACTTATCAGATGAATACACCCACATGGAGAAGGAAATGGCAACCCACTTGGGTATTCTTGCCTGGAGAATCCCACGGACAAAGGAGCCTGGTGGGCTACAGTCCATGGGGTCGCAGAGTCGGACATGACCGAGCGACTAATACACACACACACACATCCTCACCAGACTAGTGTTCATTTTTCTAGACTTTCCATAGATGAAAGCATACAGTACATTTCCTTTTCTTGGCTTCTTTTACTCACTTCTTTTATATGTGAGATTCACTGAAGTTGTTGCGTGGACAATAGTATTCAATTATAAGGCTATACCACAGTTTGTTTACTCACCTAGTGATGGACACTGGCTTGTTTCCAGCTTTGGGCTATTACAAGTCAAGCCACTACCAGTATTTACAAGTCTTTGTATGGACGGTGCTTCCCATTTCTCTTGGGTAAATACTAGGCAAGGAATGGCTGGGTCATATGGTAGGCTTTAAGAAGCTACCAAACTGATCACACTGTTTTTGCACCAGTCTGGGAAAAGGGCATGTTTGGGAAGCTGACAACAGTTCTAAGTGGGGATGGAAGCCAAGGTGAATTCACTTACCTGGTCAGTGAACAAAGCTCAGGGAGTAAGTGAAGTATAACACCTCTGAAGGGACCGTTATATTACCAAAGTAAAAGACACGCTGCCCAGGGCCAGATGCTTATATTTAAACCCTGTTGATCACAAACTATAGCCCAAAGTCATAGAGGGGCCCCGGGATACATCAAGCAGTGCTCTATCTACTCGCGGGAGACTGGAAGGAGTCCCTGAGCTTGTGGTTTACACTGGGCAATGACATACTTGGTGGCCATGTCGGGGCCTTACCCACCTGCCCATGTTGGTCCATCCTGCAGGTTGCTGGACGGGGCCTCTCTATTTGGGGCCAAGGTAGGAGACAGCCTTTCCTGTTTTCCCCAGGGTCTCCAGCAAAGTGTCCACGCTGTGCTCAGAGTTGATGCAGACCTTTTTGTTGGGCAGGTCAATGTCAAATTGAACTCCTGCAGGAAGTGGAGTGGGGAGGACAGACATGTACCCAGTCAGGCTCCTAAATTGTTCACCCCGCTCTTTCCCTCTCCTCTAGACCAGGGATTGGCAAACTTCTGAAAAGGGCCAGAGAGCCCATGGTTTAGGAACTATGAACTGCGCGGACTCTGCCCCATCATCTTCTGTAGATTGTTTTGTGTTGTTGTGGCTTCCCTGCTGGCTCTGCTGGCAGGGAATCCACCTGCAACATGGAAGACCTGGGTTTGATTCCTGGGTTGGGAAGATCCTCTGGAGAAGGGAAAGGCTACCCGTATTCTGGCCTGGAGAATTCCATGACTTGTATAGTCCATGGGGTCACAGAGTTGGACATGACTGAGCGACTTTCGCTTTTGTGTCCGACTCTTTTGCAAATGCACGTATTGCAGCCTGCCAGGCTCCTCTGCCCATGGGATTTCCCAGGGCAGAATCTGGAGTGGGTTGCCATTTCCTTCTCCAGGGGATCTTTCCGACCCAGGGATCGAGCCCATTTCTCTTATGGTTCCTGAATTGGTAGGCAGATCTTTACCACTTGAGCCACCTGGGAAGCCCCACATTGTTTTACAAGCCTGAAAAAAATGTAAAAACCATTCTCAGCTATGCAATAACAGACTGTGGGCCCAAAGGCTATAATTTGTCCATCTCTCCTCTAAATAAGGGCTGTAAAAAATTTTTTTTTCTTAATTGCAAAAGTAATACAGACATACCAATTTTTTTGGCCACATTCTGTGGTTTGTGGGATCTTAGTTCTCTGACTAGGGATCGAACCTGTGCCCCCTGTAGTGGAAGCACGAAGTCTTAACCACTGGACTGCCTGGGAAGTCCCCAGCACACCATTAAAAAAAAAAAAAGACAAGCGTTTTTGAATAAAATTTTAAATTGTAAGGCCCCCTACTATTTCCTGTCTCTGAGAATCACTGAACAATAGGGACCCATCCAGTGTTTCTCCTAATGGACAAATGAAAAGTCATTTTTCCCAAGTGGCATCATACTCTGTAAACAAGTTACTTATATGTCACTTTCCAGTATCCAGGACACCTTGCCATCTTAGCACATAGAGAGACTTACTTCATTCTTTCTGACAGCCACGCCATATCCCACAGTGTTACTGTATCACAGGGCTTCCCAGGTGGCCCAGTATTAAAGAATCTGCCTGTCACTGCAGGAGATACAGGAGACTCGGGTTTGATCCCTGAATCAGGAAGATCCCCTGGAGAAGGGAATGGCAACCTTCCCCGGTATTCTTCCCTTGAGAATCTTATGGACAGAGGAACCGGGAGGGCTACGGGCCATGGGATCACATCTGTGCACACACACCATCCATCTACCCAGTCCTCCTCTACAAGACACTGAGGCTGCTTCCAATTTCTCACTATGATCAAAACAATGTAGACATACTTGAACATATCTTATAAAACTTGTGAAAATATTTCTATACCATGAATTCATAAAATGGAAAGTGTGGGGCAAAATATTGGTGTACTTTAAATGTTCACAGATATTGCAGAACTGCCCTCCTAAAGAGCTATGTCCATTTAAGGACCTTTGGTGGCATATGCGAGTAGGTACAAACGGGTCTTGTTGAAATAACAAAGGCAGAGTCCCAGGCTTGGCTTCACCACTGATCGGCTGGGTCCTGCCCATCACAGGCCCCAGTCTCCCCATTGGAACGTGAAGGAGTTGGGGTCAGCCAGCCCTTGTGGGCTCTCCAGGTCAAGTATGCCACTGATCTGTGACTCCTCAGGCCCAGCACTGCTCATCTGTGGCCCGACTGACTCAGAAAACCCTTCTGACTCTTCTTAAGTGGCCACCCAAGTGGGAACAGTAGTGAAAGGTGGGAGATACCTGCCCAAGCTCAGAGGCAGGTCCTCACACACCAGCGAAGGGGCCTCAAAAAGCACACAACACAGGATTCAGTCCTAACCTCTGACTCTGGACCTACTGGACACCAGGGGCTGAGGGCAGTGCATCCTGGCTGCACTCTGGGTTTTGTCTTTTGCTTCAAAAGGGCCTCCCTCCTCTTTAGAGTAAATATTCTGGTGGCATCATAGAGCTGGAAGACACTCTGGGATCATGGGACCCAGGGGGTTTCAAAGCTGTGTTTCTGGCAACCCAGGTCCCCAGGCAGGTGTTCTGGAGCTGGCAAGAGTGAAAGCAGGCTGGCCTTCACTTCATCCAGACCTGCTGCTTGTATACAGGGGCTTCTGAGCAGGGTTTCATTCTTTTAAAAAAGAAAAAAATGCATTTATTTTTGGCTGCGCTGGAACTTAGTTGCTGTGCGAGCTTTTCTCCAGTCGTGGTGAGTGTGGGCTACTCTCTAGCTGCGGTGCACAGGCTGCTCATTGCAGGGGCTTCTCTTGTTGTGGAACACAGACTCTAGACCACATGGGCCTCAGTAGTGGCGGCACGTGGGCTCAGTAGTTGCAGCTCCCGGGTTTTAGAACACAGGCTCAGTAGTGTACGAGTTTAGCTGCTCAGTGGCACGTAGGATCTTCCCAACCCAGCCCAGGGATGGAACCCATGTCTCCTGCACCGCCAGGCATATTCTTTACCACTGAGCCGCCAGGTAAGCCGTGGAGTTTCACCTTAAAGCATCCGGAGCAAAGCTAAGAGACTGACATTCCCATACCACAGCTGGGGAAAGCCAGGCCCCGGAAGAGGAGGCCGTGGTCACACAGGAATTTAGCGGTCAAGTTCTTTCCATTGTTTCATATTTTTTCAAGTTCAGGTTCCAGTTTACAGTCTAGAAATTAGCCGTGGACTCACTATGAGACTCTGGGCAAGTCACTTTCCACTCTGGGGCCTGGTGTCAACATCCCCATTCCACAGATGGAAAGAATAGCTCAGAGGACTGTTTTAAGTGCTAACAAGATGACAACCCCATGAGAGCCCTTGGAAAACTGGGTGTTATTATTGTGGGAGGTCTGACTCAATGGACATGAACTTGGGCAGACTCCCCAAGGTGGTGAGTGACAGGAAGGCCTGGTGTGCTACAGTCCATTGGGTTGAGAAGAGTCGGACATGACTTGATGACTGAACAACAAAAACAGTGGGAATTGGGAGGAAAGTTTAAGAAGGAGGGGGCATACGAATACCTGTGGCTAATTTATGTTGATGTATGGCAGAAACCAACAAAATATTATATAGCAATTATCCTTCAATTAAAAATAAATACAAAGAGAAAGAAAATTGGCTGTTTTATTATTCAGGGTTTTAGAAATGAAAATCTTAAAAGACGGACTGCCCCCAGGACTCTGATTACAATTCTGTCATTATCTCACGGAACCCCAGGACCAGACCCTAGCCCACTCTGGGCCTCAGTTTCCGCAGAGGAGAAGTGAGGGGACTGGAGAATGGTTTTCTAAATACACCCAAAAGGGGTGCTTTAGAAGTTCTGCCAGCATGACTGACTGAAAGTTTGTTTCTTAAAATGTTATAATTTTTAAAATCTTAATAGAAAATGACACTCAAATGTATCACATAACAAAAGTTACCACAGTGGAGATGAATGTAACATAGTAACTAGTCCTGCAAGGGCTCCTCCAGGCCAGATTTACTGGCTGAGTCATTTATTGGCTGTGTGATACCAAGAGATCATTCAACCTCTCTGAACTTCAGTTCCCTCCTGCTCGCAACCGCTACTGCTGCTGCTGCTGCTAAGGCGCTTCAGTCGTGTCCAACTCTGTGCGATCCCAGAGATGGCAGCCCACCAGGCCTCGCCGTTCCTGGGATTCTCCAGGCAAGAACAGTGGACTGGGTTGCCACTTCCTCCTCCAATGCATGAAAGTGAAAAGTGAAAGTGAAGGCGCTCAGTCGTGTCCAACTCTTAGTGACCCCAGGGACTGCAGCCTACCAGGCTCCTCCGTCCATGGGATTTTCCAAGCAAGAGTACTGGAGTGGGGTGCCATTGCCTTCTCCCACAGAGATGGTCAAAGAAACTATCTGAAACGGTTGTGGTGAGGATTAAATGACATGATCCACAGAAGCCATGAAGCAGAGAACTTGGCACATGCCAAGTAACTCAGTATGTTTTGGTTTCACTGTTATTATCAGCTTAAACTCAAGATTCTCCTGCTCAATGCCTGCATTCATTTAATATAAGTGCACCGTCTCCCCACCCCACCCCCAACCCAGGGCCACTCACTCACCTCCTAGTTTGTTGAGGACTCGAGTGACTGCATTAGAGCAGCCTTCACAGGTCATATCCACGGAGAACTCGTGCTTCTGAAACAGACAGAGGGGACCATGAGCTAGGTTCTTCACAGGGACCCCCACACCCATTAGCATGCAGGCCCACTCAGGGCCCCAAGACAGAGAGGGCAGAGAGAAAGGCAAGATCGGGCTGTCATCAGACTCATCAGTAGCCTAAGTCTCACTCTACTGAAGTGTACAGTGGAGTAATTCAGGGTCTCTGTATCTCAGAAGTGGTTGTGTTAAAGGACAGAATCCCTAGAAATTTTTAGCAGTATCTGGCACACAATGTATTGAATCTCCTGGGTGGGAAGGAAATTTAAAATGCTGGTTTCTAGTCTCACTTTCAACACCCTGATTTTTCAGGTATGCGGTTGTCTCAGGATCACTAGTAACTCTGGTTGTGGGGCGGAGGGGGAGGTATGCTCTGAGCAGTGCTGATCTAGGGGTCGTAATTATGCATCAGAAAATCACTCTTTGCATTAGAATCACCTGGGAGCTTATTAAAAACTATAGGTTCTGGTCAGCAATCCAGAGGGCTGAGGTGTCTATTTCTGCCAATAAGCTTTCATGGTGATTCTGAAGCACAGAGACCACTGTCGCATTCCAAGTGCCTCAGAGGCAGCACCTAAGTCCTAGAAAGGGAGAGAATTTGCCTGAGTTCCCAGTGAGCTAAAGCTGGGCCAGTAAGAGAACTCAGGTTTCTGGACTCTCTATGTGGGCTCAACATCCTACCATATACAGGGTATCTAACAAACCAAGGGCATCCCAGAACATAAGTTCTGTTCAGTTCACTGCTGCATCCCAGTAAAGGGAAAGGTGAGTGCCTGCCACAGAGGAGGGGTTTAATACAGTTTGTTGAGAGAATGGATAATTGATACAGGTGCTTGAAGAACCCTGGGTTCTTCCATTGGTTTCAAAGGTTATTTATGCCAATATTTCCTTTATTGTAATCTCTGGAAATAAGACCCGGCTTCATATCCCAGCTCTGGCACTTGGTAGCTGTGTGACCATGAGTAAGTAACTTTACTTAACTCCTTTGTGCCTTGGTTTCTGTATCTGCAAAATGGGGATGAGAGTGCCTTTCCAGGCTGGTGAAGGCGATGAACACAGGATTTTAAGCATAGCAACCAGCATGCAAGATGGCATCATGATCTCTTCAGTTCAGTTCAGTTCAGTCATTCAGTCACGTCCAACCCTTTGCCACCCTGTGGACTGCAGCATGCCAGGCCTCCCTGTCCATCACCAACTCCTGGAGTTTATGCAAACTCATGTCCAATGAGTAGATGATGCCATCCAACTATCTCATCCTCTGTTGTCCCCTTTTCCTTCCTCCTTCAAATCTTTCCCAGTATCAGGGTCTTTTCAAATAAGACAGTTCTTCGCATCAGGTGGCCAAAGTATTGGAGTTCCAGCTTCAGCATCAGTCCTTGAAATGAATATTCAGGACTGATCTCCTTTAGGATGGACTAGTTGGATCTCCTTGCAGTCCAAATGGATTCTCAAGAGTCTTCTCCAACACCACAGATCAAGAGCATCAGTTCTTCGGTACTCAGCTTTCTTTATAGTCCAACTCTCACACCCTACATAACTATGGGAAAAACCATAACATTGACTAGATGGACCTTTGTTGATAAAGTAATGTCTCTGCTTTTTAATATGCTGTCTAGGTTGGTCATAACTTTTCTTCCAATGAAAAGCATCTTTTAATTTCATGGCTGCAGTCACCACCTGCAGTGATTTTGAAGCCCCCCAAAATAAAGTCTGTCACTGTTTCACCATCTATTTGCCATGAAGTGATGAGACCAGATGCCATGATCTTCGTTTTCTGAATGTTGAGCCAACTTTTTCACTCTCTCTTTCACTTTCATCAAGAGGCTCTTTAGTTGCTCTTCACTTTCTGCCATAAGAGTGGTGTCATCTGCATATCTGAGGTTACTGGTATTTCTCCTGGCAATCTTGATTCCAGCTTGTGTTTCATCCAGCCCAGCATTTCTCATGATGTATTCCTCATATAAGTTAAATAAGCACAGTGACAATATACAGCCTTGACGTACTCCTTTCTCTATTTGGAACCAGTCTGTTGTTCCATGTCCAGTTCTAACTGTTGCTTCCTGACCTGCATACAGATTTCTCAGGAGGCAGGCCAGGTAGTGTGGTACACCCATCTCTTTAAGAATTTTCCACAGTTTGTGGTGATCCACACAGTCAAAGGCTTTGGCATAGTCAATAAAGCAGAAGTAGATGTTTTTCTGGAACCCTCTTGCTTTTTTGATGATCCAATGGATGTTGGCAATTTGTCTCTGGTTCCTCTGCCTTTTCTAAATCCAGCTTGAACATCTGGAAGTTCATGGTTCTTGTATTGCTGAAGCCTGGCTTGGAGAATTTTGAGCACTACTTTATTAGCGTGTGAGATGAGTGTAATTGTGCAGTAGTTTGAGCATTCTTTGGTGTTGCCTTTCTTCAGGATTGGAATGAAAACTGACCTTTTCCAGTCCTGAGGCCACTGCTAAGTTCTCCAAATTTGCTGGCATATTGAGTGCAGGCCTTTCACAGCATCATCTTTTAGGATTTGAAATAGCTCAACTGGAATGCCATCACCTCCACTAGCTTTGTTCGTAATGATGCTTCCTAAGACCCGCTTGACTTTGCATTCCAGGATGTCTGGCTCTAGGTGAGTGATCACACCATCGTGATTACCTGGGTCATGAAGATCTTTTTTGTACAGTTCTTCTGTGTATTCTTGCCACCTCTTCTTAATATCTTCTGCTTCTGTTAGGTCCATATCATTTCTGTCCTTTATTATGCCCATCTTTGCATGAAATGTTCTCTTGGTATCTCTAATTTTCTTGAAGAGATCTCATCTTTCCCATTCTGTTGTTTTCCTCTATCTCTTTACACTGAGCACTGAGGAAGGCTTTCTTATCTTTCTTTGCTATTCTTTGGAACTTTGCATTCAAATGGGTATATGTTTCCTTTTCTCCTTTGCTTTTGCTTCCCTTCTATGATCTCTGCCTCTTGGTATTTATGCCCTTGAGTAGTCTCATCCCACAATGTCACAGGGTTAGCCTGTATGTCTTGTAGAATATGGCTGAAGTGATGTTAGGGGACCTTGGAGGCTAACTCGTAAAAGACATGTGTTGTCTGCCTTACTCTCTCTAGGATCATTCACTCCAGAGGAAACTGGCTGTCGTGTCCTAAGGACTCTCAAGCAAATCTATGGAGAAGTGCACACGGTGAGGAACTGAGCCCTTCGGCCAACAGCCATGTGAGGGAGCCCCCTTGGAAGCTGATCCTCCTTCAGAGGGCCACAGCCCTGGACAATATGGTTACCACACCTCCGAGAGACCCTGAGCCAGAAACACAAGTAAACTGCTTCCAGAGTCCTGACACTCACAAACTGTGAGTTAATGAATATTTGTTGCCTTAAACCACTAAGTTTTGGGGGTAATTAATCAGGAGTGATAGACAACGAGTATGTTAGGTAAAGAGATTGGAGCCTAGCAGTGGGTTCCACTGGGGTAAAAAGTTAGCTATCAGGGACTTTCCTGGTGGCCCAATGGCTAAGACTCTGCAGTCTCACTGCCAAAGGCTGGGGTTCAATCCCTAGTTGGGGGACTAAACTCTATGGTGTGGCCAAAAAAAAAAAATAAAGTTAGCTATTTAGATTATTATTGCTATTACTTTATTCCACTTACCTCTTTTCTATCCCTTAAAAAGAAGAAAAAACAAAAAACTATGGCTACATTTCCCATGGAGTATTTCAAATCTGTTACCTTAATAGGAATTCTGGGCAGAGCACTGTATCTTACTGGAAGACCTCAGGCAAAATCCTTGCCCTTAAGGGCCCCAGTTCCCTTATCTAATCAGATCAGATCAGATCAGATCAGTCGCTCAGTTGTGTCCGACTCTTTGCGACCCCATGAACCGCAACACGCCAGGCCTCCCTGTCCATCACCAGTTCCCGGAGGTCACCCAGACTTACACCCATCAAGTCAATGATGCCATCCAGCCATCTCATCCTCTGTCGTCCCCTTCTCCTCCTGCCCTCAATCCTTCCCAGCATCAGAGTCTTCTCCAATGAGTCAACTCTTCCCATGAGGTGGCCAAAATACTGGAGTTTCAGCTTTAGCATCATTCCTTCCAAAGAAATTCCAGGGTTGATCTCCTTCAGAATGGACTGGTTGGATCTCCTTGCAGTCCAAGGGACTCTCAAGAGTCTTCTCCAACACCACAGTTCAAAAGCATCAATTTTTCGGTGCTCAGCCTTCTTCACAGTCCAGCTTTCACATCCATACATGACCACAGGAAAGACCATATGTTGGGAGCCGGTTTGAATTAGTGCTCTACCCGTGGCAAAGGTCATGAGGAAGGAGGCTTGACATACACAAAGGTGGAGCCGAGCCTCAGGAGCCCCTTGGAGGTTCTCGAGCATCTACCCCCAAAACCAGAGCCTGTCTGCTTTACTACTTGTGCTCTCACCTACACCTCTGACTTTACGGGGGGCTATCCCCCACTACCTCTCTCTGAAAAGAGTTAATTTAAAGCTTCAGTTAATAAAAATTCCTGGGTGTGACAGGAGTGTTTTAACCTACAAACTCCTCTGAAGGTTCTTTAGCCCACCTGACAGGCTTGTCCAGTCACATGTGATTACTCACAGCCTCCCAACAGTGGGAGGCACGAGATGCTCTTAACCTTCTAAAAACAGGTTCTTTAGAGAAGTTAGAAAACTATTAGCATAAGTATAATGGGCTGATTAGAAATTGTATTGGTGAAGGGTTTTTCATTTGTTGAGCCAATGATTGCTGCTAAGTCTCCACTTCCCCTGCCCTTATACACATTAATGAATAGAAGAGATAAGTATTAACCTTTGATATTAATCACATTAGACTTTAGGCTAAGTAAATTCTTTCCCTGACTAAAACCCACTACACCCTCACCCTATAGGAATGTAAACTTATCTAGTGGAGTCTGTTTTAAGAATAATCACCCTGGAGAAATAAGTGACTGACCACTATCACAGGGAGAAGGTCATAAATTGTCAACAGGCCCCCTGGCCGGAAAATGATGTAACACCCCTAAGACCTCTGTATACATTTGTGAGACCCCGCGTGACTTTTGTATAACATCTCAGTGTATAAAAGTAAACCAGGGAAAATAAAGGATGGGATCAGTTCCTGGAAAGACTGGTCTCCCCATGTCGCTCTCTCTCTCAAATTCTGGCTGAGTCTCCATCTGGGGCACGGAACCCACCATGCTTACTAATTATGCCTGGGCTTCTAAGATCAGACCGGGGAGGCCTCAGTGTCGCCTCTCCTTCGGGAGAACGGAAAGACGCCTGTGGCCTATGTAAGTGGTGCAAACTTCTTGTCTTGAAGTTTTATTGGTCTCCCGCGTAAACCAAGCTACTCAGCCTCTTTTCTCCACTAAATTTTCCTACTGAGCTATCCTCGTTCTATTATTCTTTATATCTCTAATTATAACTATTGTATCCTGATCCTCACCGACGCCGTCTACACCTTGAACTCCCTGGATCAACTGGGGCTGGTCCCCAGCAACCATAGCCTTGACTAGGCGAACCTTTGTTGGTAAAGTAATGTCTCTGCTTTTGAATATGCTATCTAGGTTGGTCATAACTTTCCTTCCAAGGAGTAAACGTCTTTTAATTTCATGGCTGCAGTCACCATCTGCAGTGATTTTGGAGCCCAGAAAAACACCCAGAAAAACAAAGTCTGACACTGTTTCCACTGTTTCCCCATCTATTTCCCATGCAGTGATGGGACCAGATGCCATGATCTTCGTTTTCTGAATGTTGAGCTTTAAGCCAACCTTTTCACTCTCCACTTTCACTTTCATCAAGAGGCTTTTTAGCCCCTCTTCACTTTCTGCCATAAGGGTGGTGTCATCTGCATATCTGAGGTGATTGATATTTCTCCCGGCAATCTTGATTCCAACTTGTGTTTCTTCCAGTCCAGCATTTCTCATGATGTACTCTGCATATAAGTTAAATAAACATGGTGACAATATGCAGCCCTGACATACTCCTTTTCCTATTTGGAACCAGTCTGTTGTTCCATGACCAGTTCTAACTGTTGCTTCCTGACCTGCATACAGATTTCTCAAGAGGCAGATCAGGTGGTCTGGTATTCCCATCTCTTTCAGAATTTTCCATAGTTTATTGTGATCCACACAGTCAAAGGCTTTGGCATAGTCAATAAAGCAGAAATAGATGTTTTTCTGGAACTCTCTTGCTTTTTCCATGATCCAGCGGATGTTGGCAATTTCATCTCTGGTTCCTCTGCCTTTTCTAAAACCAGCTTGAACATCAGGAAGTTCACGGTTCACATATTGCTGAAGCCTGGCTTGGAGAATTTTGAGCATTACTTTACTAGCGTGTGAGGTGAGTGCAATTGTTCGGTAGTTTGAGCACTCCTTGGCATTGCCTTTCTTTGGGATTGGGATGAAAACTGACCTTTTCCAATCTTGTGGCCACTGCTGAGTTTTCCAAATTTGCTGGCATATTGAGTGCAGCACTTTCACAGCATCATCATTCAGGACTTGGAATAGCTCCACTGGAATTCCATCACCTCCACTAGCTTTGTTCCTAGTGATGCTTTCTAAGGCCCATTTGACTTATCTAAACCATTATCTAACCCTTATCTAAACCATTAACCAATTAAGTTTTCTCAGCCTCAGTGCACATAAGAATCACTTCAGGCCTTGGGGACCAGGCAGGTCTGCAGGTTGCCTCAGTGGGCACTGTGGCTCTGGGTGGGCCCTGGGATCTTCCATTTTTATTTTAACCCACTGAGGAGAGACAGAAGGGTAAGACCACACACCTGAGAAAAACTGGTCTAAATGGCTTCTCACGCTCTCTCCAAGTCTCAAACCATCTTTGGATCTGGATTATCATCATGCTGTACAAGGGAAACTGAGGCCAAGAGTGAAGTACTTCGGTTTTTCAGTGCTGAGTTATATAACCATCATTTGCACCATCTTTACACAACCAGAAAACCACTATTTTACTGAGGCCAAATCTGCAAAACTTGCCTTAAAGAAAATAGTCTTCCTTTTCTTCTAGTTAAACACATTTGATTCTTTCAGCTAATTTTGTGATTATTCAGCAACAACCACAACAAATTCTGGAAATAAGGATTTCTAGTGAGGACTCCAAAATCTTGCCTTTAATAGGTGGTTCTCAGTATCAACATCACCTGGGAACATGCCAGAAATGCAGACTCTCAGGTCCTACCATCAGGCCTCCTGAATCAAAATCCTCAGTATTTAACAAGACACCCAGCTCATTCCTGCCCACATAATAGTTTAAGATGCTGCTCCAGCACACACACTGGCAAACTACAGCCTGCCTGCAACCTGGCTTTGTAAAGTTTTACTGAAACACAGCTAAGCTCATTTACTTTCACACTAGAATGGCCGAGTTAAGGACTTGTAACAGACCATATGGTTCATGAAGACTTAGGTATTTACTGTCTGGCCCTTTAAGAAAAAGTTTGCTGACTCCTGCTCTAGAGTAACTGGTAATCAAGATTAGTCAGTGGGGGTGGGGGTGAGGGGGCTTCCCTGGTGGTCCAGTGGTTAAGACTTAGCCTTCTAATGCAGAGGTTGCAGATTCGGTCCCTGGTTGGGGAGCTAAGATCCTACATACCTTACAGCCAAAAAACCAAAACATAAAGCAGAAGCAATATTGTAACAAATTCGATAAAGATTTTTAAAATAGTCCACAACAACAACAACAACAGATTGGTCAATAGCTTGCATCTGTATACCAATCCAAAGCTTTAATGGGTTTGCAAGACCAGCATAAAACCTAAATCTGTTGAGTACCCACTACGTGAAATGCTCTTTATATAGTATCTAAGTCAGTCCCCACCCAGCTTGGAAAGGGAGCTAGTCACCCTACTATACTTAGGAGAAAACTGAGGTTCCAGGAGTTAACTAAGCCACCCAGTCACATGGTGGGTTTATATGGAGGTTGGGACTTGAATCCAGGTTTTCCTGGCTCCAGGGACACCTTGCTGGTTCTGGACCAGTAAACGAGGCTGCAGAAACCCTGAGATAGGGAAACCTTGGGAAGTAGCACAAGTTTTTGCTGCCCAAGGACCTAAAGTCAATAGATCTCTAGAGCTTTCTTTTGTTGGCTATGAAGGACAGGTCTCTTTCCATCCTGCACAGTACAGAGGTCAGAAGCCAGCAGACGGGCAATCGTTATTCAGTGCTCTCTTCCAGTACCTCTGAGTTGCAAAAGCAAATATGGGGGTTGTGGAAAGCCTCCTTAATGAGTAGAGTAATCCGTTCTTTACAGAGAATCCTAGGACTGGCCCCACCACTGAATGCTTGACTTTGCACAGAGCCAGCCAGCCCCTCAGCGCCTCTGCTCTGCCACCTATAAAACAGTTTCTGTAAAGAAGATGAAAAAGCCCAGTCATCTGTACAATCCTTTAATAGAATCTCAGAACTGGAAGGGTGGGAACGGAATGGAGTCATACTATCCAGACGCCTCCCAGAGGCAAAATGCTTTCTCAAATATCCAGAACATTCAGTCTTCGAACACCTTGATGATTGGGAATTTACTAATATAAGAGTGCCTACTATGTGCCAGGCATTGTCCAGGCATGTCTTTGTTTAATCACCACAACCCCACAAGATAGGCCTTAGTATTGTCACTTCTTGACAGCTGAGGTTACGTCACTCACTCAGGGTGACAGAGAACAGCCACTGTGGTCCTTGTTAACACAGGGCTGAAATCTGCCTGCTGTAGTTCTACCCAATTTGTCCTAGGTCTACACAAGAGCTACCATTCCTTCGGGACTACGTCAATGGCTGAGCTACGAATTTTACTGGCACTTTTCCTCTTACTACTGACAGTCCTGTGAGGTTGCAGTTTTTATCCCTATTGTATGCTGAGGAAATCAAGGGACAGAGAGGTAAAGCAGTGTGTCTAAAGTCACCAGCTGGCAAGGGTGGGGGTTGGGGCACAGATTTTTCAGAGAAGTTTCGGAGATTCCAAGTGTTTGTGTGAGAAACCTCTCAGGTGACTCATTGTTCCCTTCCCAGCTTTGGTGTGAGTCCCTTGATTAATACCCTTCTTCCTTCAGCTGTTCATCTCATGATAATACTGCCAAGTGCCCTCTTCATTCTGATCATCCACTCTGGTGGGTCTTTTGTCAAAATCTCCACAAGTATAAAAAAATAAATGCCCCAAAGTGAAGCTAGAATAGAGCCACCCTCAAGCTGGCTTTCCCCTCAGGCCACCCAGCCACCAAAACCTGGTAGCCTCCACTATCCCAGACCCACAGTGATCTGTGCTGTTCTCTGACACTGTCACAGGCAGATTTGCTCAACTGGGAGGGCTGGTTCTGTCAGGTTCTTTGTTCATACTTTGGGTTGTCTGAGGATTTGTCTCAAGGTGCCTGGCAAGACCCAAGGGAAATGACACTTGAGATGTTTGTGACCTAGCCCAGAGGAGCCTCTGGCTCACCTGTCAGCTCCCCAAAGCTAGGCTGCTAAAACACAGGGCATCTGTGGGATACCTCTGGGTACCCACTTGGAGCAGAGCCATAAAACCAGGCAACCCTGGGGAATAGTGTTAAGCACCACAAGACACCAGCCAAGAGCCCCGAGATCAGATCAGGAACATAACTTCTTCCCAAGCCAGCATGGCTACTTTTATTAAGCAATTATCATGTGAGATCAGGAGAGACTTGGACCCTGAAGATAAGGGGCTTAATCTGAGCACACCCATTTCTCAACACCACCCTGAATAAATTAGTGGACCTTTTTTTGTAATCTGAAAAAGGCCTTAATTTTTTACCTACAAAATGAGACCATGAGACTAAGTCAGTTGCAAAGGTGTCCTAAGACCTGCTCTGCCCATACCAAACTCTGCCACTGAGTAACTGGTGACTTTGGGCAGGACCCCGAACCTCTCTGGAGCCCATGGGTTCAGGTTCATAAAGTGATCTGTAGGAAAGGTTGAAACCACTCTGTCCATTCAGCATGGCCCAACCTGAAACTCAAGAGTGGGCAGGGGAAGGGAAGAAAAACACAGATCTCTGAACACCTTGTCTGGGGGGGCAAAAGCCACCGCAAACCCCTCTTTCAGGCCAGCTCCGCCGGAAGAGGCATCCAGGTGGGACACGCAGAGACCAGCCATCCCCGTTTCAGATAGCCACCAACTCCCTGTGTGATCTCTGCGACTCCCTGCCCCTGTTGGGGTGGTCTCAGTTTCCCCGTCTATGCATGAAAGGTTTAGGCTTGTAATCGCATGAAGGCTAAGAGCTTCCATATGCTGAAGCCTGATTCCCAGATAAAATTCTTTTCGGGATCCGATTTTCTGGAGGGTCGCAGAAGCTGGGGGGAGCTAGGTGGGAGGGGCAAGAAGTGAGGCGACAGTTCCGGCCGCTGCCAGAGCTCTTGAAGAGGGACGTCTGACCCAACGGCGGTGAAGCCGAGCAAGCCGGAGGCCGCGGGTCTGCGCGGGGCGGCGACGGCGCGACCACTTACCGGCATGATTGAGGAGGAGGTGGTGGCTGCGGCGGTGACTACGCCTCCACCGGCTCTGAGCGCTGACGCGGCCAAGCTTCCGGGTGTGCACGCCACAGGAGCCGCCCTCTGGTCCCGGCCCTGCCCCCTCCGGTCCTGGCCCCGCCCCCTCCGGCCTTGCGGGCAGCCACCTGAAGGCCGTTGGCCTCTCCGCTGACTTCCGGCCAGGACGGGGCCCCTGGACCCCAGCCACGTCTGCTCTAGGCAGTGGGAGGGACAGCTCGGCTAGCTTGCCTTGCTGGTTGGCCGTTTTTAGAACGCCTGCTCGGTGTCAGTCTGATATTAAGGGCTGGGAAGGCCGGGCCCCCCGCTGTGAACAGGCCAGACACAGCCTCCACCCCATCCCCGTCCCTCCCTAGAGGGACAATCTCAGTTACTTAGTATTTGCTGATTGCCAGCCGCGGGGCGGCACTATGCTACGCATCCAAGATGCAGTAATGGAAAAGACACAGCCTAGCAGGGAGCCAGGGAAGCAAGAGGGTAATGCAGGACAATACAAGTGTTAAAGGAGCTTGTGCCTTTGGAGCCATGAAAGGATCTCTCGCTCAGACTGGAGAGGATGGGGACGGTTCCTGAAGAGAGGAGGCTTGCAGAGGAGGAAGTCTTGCTTCATCTCAAGATGGAAGATGGACCCATTGGGAAGGAAGGAGACAGAACAGCATGTAAAAGTTGAAAGGGGGACGTCCCTGGTGGTCCAGTGGTTAAGAACCTGCTTTGCAAGGAGAGGATGTGTGCGCTCAGTCCTGTCTAATGTCTTTGCAACCCCATGGACTGTAAGTCCACCAAGCTTAAGTGTCCACAGTCAAATAAGTATTAAAGTTGAAAGGCATCAGAGGGCATGCCTTGGGAGGCCGAGGTATTTAGACTGAGAGGCAGGCACAGATAGAGATGGGGAAACAAGCTACCAAGACATGAGACCCATGTCCATGAGTGAAGACACACAGAGGCAGAGAAGTTCTAGTATCTTACAAACAGGTGTACCAAGACCCAGGACTTCACACACACACACACACACACACACACACACAGAGTACCAGGCTGGTTCTATCCTTGTAATATCCAAGGGGCTCCAAGGTCCAAGTTAGTAGTGTCAAAGTTCTCTCATCAGTCAAGCTGCTTGGAGAGCTTATTAAAAACTCAGATTTCTAGTCCTTTCCTTAGATATACGGTCCCTTAGTTTCCAGGTGTACTTATAGTCTCCTTCCTCCTTCTGGTTTTGGGGAACCATGTTGAACATAACTATAGACGTTTTCTGATTTTTTTCTGCTATGCTGCACAGCATTCAGGATCTTAGTTCTCTGACCAGGGATTGAATCTGTGCCCCCTGCAGTGGAATCGCAGAGTCTTAGAAACTGGACTGCCAGAGAAGTACCAAACTATAGTTTCGGTACATACATGGAACCCTTTTGAGAAAGTGCTGGTTGCTGATTCATTGTCTCAGTTCCAATTCAACCTTTTTGCCTGCTTGTGAAAATCTGAACCATTTAAACATTGTTTTATTGCCTAATGGCAAGATATTAAGCATTGCCAATAAAGACCCTGGAGAGACACTGGAGGAGAAAAGGTTTTCCTTTCTGATTCTGGTGTGCTAATTCTCCAGACTCTTGCAGTAGGTGTAATTGGTCTCTGCTTAGCTTCTGAGGATGACTTCCCCAGCACCAGGCTCCTGCTGTGTAAGGGACCAGCAGGACCTAGCAGCCAGCAGCTTCCCCCAGGACCTACCCTGCTTATATGCTTTCATACAGTAACTGGGGTGAGATGATTTTCTATGAATAGCTTTCTCCAGCATCCTAGTAGATAGTTTTCCAGCCTATAGGGTGAATTTCTAGCAAATTCCACCAGCATGGTACCATAGCCACTCCTCTGCCATTCACAAGGGCTGGATCTTAGCCTGGGTGTGTGGGGTGCAGGATTCTTTGTTGGGCACAACCATGGTACTGTTTTAGCCCTATGGCCAGTGGCTGTGCCCCAAATTGCTACTCCTTTATTCTTTCAAGTTCTCTTTACTTCTCAGTGGCCAGTCCCTCCTTACTCATGTTAGTTGCTCAATCCTGTCTGACTCTTTGCAACCCAAGGCTGCTGTCATGAAATTCTCCAGGCAAGAATGCTGGAGTGGTCAGCCATTTCTCCGAGAATATTTTATCAATTGTAGAAAAAATAAGAATAGGAGCATTTTGGATGATGTCATTAATAATTTAAATAGATTTCTATTTACATTAATTTATATTGACCAACCTAGATAGCATATTCAAAAGCAGAGACATTACTTTACCAACAAAGGTTCGCCTAGTCAAGGCTATGGTCTTTCCTGTGGTCATGTATGGATGTGAGAGCTGGACTGTGAAGAAGGCTGAGCGCCGAAGAATTGATGCTTTTGAACTGTGGTGTTGGAGAAGACTCTTGAGAGTCCCTTGGACTGCAAGAAGATCCAACCAGTCCATTCTGAAGGAGATCAATCCTGGAATTTCTTTAGAAGGAATGATGCTAAAGCTGAAACTCCAGTATTTTGGCCACCTCATG
Source organism: Tragelaphus eurycerus (assembly GCA_935064755.1). NCBI lineage: Eukaryota > Metazoa > Chordata > Mammalia > Artiodactyla > Bovidae > Tragelaphus > Tragelaphus eurycerus. Next base: position 34,252,930 of record CAKXYN010000014.1, on the reverse strand, counting down.
CGAAGAGTTGACTCATTGGAGAAGACTCTGATGCTGGGAGGGATTGAGGGCAGGAGGAGAAGGGGACGACAGAGGATGAGATGGCTGGATGGCATCACTGACTCGATGGGTATGAGTCTGGGTGACCTCCGGGAGTTGGTGATGGACAGGGAGGCCTGGCATGCTGTGGTTCATGGGGTCGCAAAGAGTCGGACACGACTGAGCGACTGATCTGATCTGATATTGACCTTACATCCCACACAAATATATTCAAAATTTTGTATCTCATACATTGTTATTAGATGTCTATCAGTTCAGTTCAGTCACTCAGTCGTGTCCGACTCTTTGCGACCCCATGAACTGCAGCACACCAGGCCTCCCTGTCCATCACCAACTCCCAGAGTTCACTCAAACTCATGTCCATCGAGTCGGTGATGGCATCCAGCCATCTCATCCTCTGTCGTCCCCTTTTTCTGCCCTCAATCCCTCCCAGCATCAGTCTTTTCCAATGAGTCAACTCTTCACATGAGGTGGCCAAAGTATTGGAGTTTCAGCTTTAGCATCATCCTTCCAAAGAACACCCAGGACTGATCTCCTTTAGAATGGACTGGTTGGATCTCCTTGCAGTCCAAGGGACTCTCAAGAGTCTTCTCCAACACCACACTTCAAAAGCATCAATTCTTTGGCGCTCAGCTTTTTTCACAGTCCAACTCTCACATCCATACATGACCACTGGGAAAACCATAGCCTTGACTAGGCGAACCTTTGTTGGCAAAGTAACGTCTCTGCTTTTGAATATGCTATCTAGGTTGGTCATAACTTTCCTTCCAAGGAGTAAGCATCTTTTAATTTCATGGCTGCAATCACCATCTGAAGTGACTTTGGAGCCCTAAAAAATAAAGTCAGCTACTGTTTCCACTATTTCCCCATCTATTTCCCATGAAGTGATGAGACCAGATGCCATGATCTTAGTTTTCTGAATGTTGAGCTTTAAGTCAACTTTTTCACTCTCCTCTTTCACCTTCATCAAGAGGCTTATGAGTTCTTCTTCACTTTCTTCCATAAGGGTGGTGTCATCTGCATATCTGAGGTGATTGATATTTCTCCCAGCAATCTTGATTCCAGCTTGTGCTTCTTCCAGTCCAGCGTTAATCATGATGTACTCTGCATAAAAGTTAAATAAGCAGGGTGACAATATAGAGCCGTAACGTACTCCTTTTCCTATTTGGAACCAGTCTGTTGTTCCATGTCCAGTTCTAACTGTTGCTTCCTGACCTGCATACAGATTTCTCAAGAGGCAGGTCAGGTGGTTTGGTATTCCCATCTCTTTCAGAATTTTCCACAGTTTATTGTATCCACACAGTCAAAGGGTTTGTCATAGTCAATAAAGCAGAAGTAGATGTTTTTCTGGAACTCTCTTGCTTTTTCCATGATCCAGCGGATGTTGGCAATTTGATCTCTGGTTCCTCTGCCTTTTCTAAAACCAGGTTGAACATCTGGAAGTTCATGGTTCTTGTATTGCTGAAGCTTGGCTTGGAGCATTTTGAGCATTACTTTACTAGCGTGTGAGATGACTGCAATTGTGCGGTAGTTTGAGCATTCTTTGGCATTGCCTTTCTTTGGGATTGGAATGAAAACTGACCTTTTCCAGTCCTGTGGCCACTGCTGAGTTGTCCAAATGTGCTGGCATGTTGAGTGCAGCACTTTCACAGCATTATCTTTCAGGATTTGGAATAGCTCAACTGGAATGCCATCACCTCCACTAGCTTTGTTTGTAGTGATGCTTTCTAAGGCCCACTTGACTTCACATTCCAGGATGTCTGGCTCTAGGTGAGTGATCACACCATCGTGATTATCTGGGTCGTGAAGATCTTTTTTGTACAGTTCTTCCGTGTATTCTTGTGTACCCAACCAGTCCATTCTACATTGGCAGGTGGATTCTTAACCACTGGACCACCAGGGAAGCCCAAGGGACCCATTTAAAAAAAACTAACATTCCAAATAAAGTTTTAAAAAAGAATAAATTCAGTTATAGTCCTAGAATATTTCATTGCATTTTTTAAAGTGAGAGCAAAAGAGTTGTATACCATTAGTAAAGTGTTAAGAAAAAAGAAAAAGAACAGAGTGATGTCATATGATGACCCAGATTTGAGTATCTCCTGAAAAAAATGGAAGATCTGGAAACCTATCTATAATTGGCAGGATAGGCCAGGTAATGCTGTGGTATTAATAATAACAAAGATTTTCCAAACCTCAAAGGCTTGAAGCACAGATTTCTTTCTTGTTCATGCATTTTGACCATCAGAGATTGGGAACCTTGGAGGAATGGCTCTGTGCAAATTGTTTTTGCCCAGAGATCCAGGTCGATGGGGATTATCCATATGGGACAACATTGAATACTGGGGTGAGTGTGGGTAGGGAATATCTTGACAAACGATCACCAGCTCAAAAGACTTCTCTGTCTGCAAGATATCTGGGTCACTTCTGTTCACACTGTTTTGGTCAAAGCAAAGTGCAGGGGCACGTCTATCTTCAAAGGGAACAGGAAGGGACTTCCCTGGTGGTCCAGTGGTTAAGCATCCGCCTTGCAATGCAGAGGACATGGTTCAATCCCTGGTCGGTGAACCAAGATCTCACATGCCACAGGGGAACTAAGCCTGTGTACAGCAACTACTGAGCTCTCAGGCCACAACTAGAGTCCCAATGCCACAATGAAAGATCCTGCAAGACCCAACAAAGATCTGGAGTTCCACAACTAAAATCCAACACAGCCAAATAAATAAACATTTAAAAAAATAAATAATGAAGGGGACGGGAAAGTATAGTCCTGCCAGGAAACAGGAAAGAGGAGAAACCACAGGATCAGAAAATAACACTGAGTTGGGAAGATCCCCGGCAGAAGGGAATGGCTACCCACTCCAGTATTACAAAGTACCAAAGGGTACTTTGAATAAATGAAAACTAAGCCTTTCTCCCACCCTGGCCCAATTTCATCTCCCTGATGACTGCTGTCTCCAAAATCACTGCAGATGGTGACTGCAGCCATGAAATTAAAAGATGCTTACTCCTTGGAAGAAAAGTTATGACCAATCTAGACAGCATATTCAAAAGCAGAGACATTACTTTGTCAACAAAGGTCCATCTAGTCAAAGCTATGGTTTTTCCAGTAGTCATGTATGGATGTGAGAGCCGAACTATAAAGAAAGCTGAGCACCAAAGAATTGATGCTTTCACACTGTGGTGTTGGAGAAGACTCTTGAGAGTCCCTTGGACAGCAAGGAGATCCAACCAGTCCATCCTAAAGGAAATCAGTCCTGGGTGTTCATTGGAAGGATTGATGTTGAAGCTGAAACTCCAATACTTTGGCCACCTGATGGGAAGAACTGACTCATTTGAAAAGACCCTGATGCTGGGAAAGATTGAAGGCTGGAGGAGAAGGAGATGTCAGAAGACGAGATGGTTGGATGGCATCACCGACTCAATGGACATGAGTTTGAGTAAACTCTGGAAGTTGGTGATGGACAGGGAGGCCTGGCGTGCTGCAGTCCACGGGGTCACAAAGAGTCAGACACGACTGAGCAACTGAACTGAACTGAACTGATGACTGCTGGGGACTCTTTAGACAAGGAACAAACTCTTTGGGCCACCACAGTCCCCAGCATGCTTCAGTGGACTCTGAGCACTGTGGCCAAAAGTAAAGAGGATATTTGTCAGACACCGTCCTCTTGTTCCTTTGTTGTTGTTGTTGTTCAGTCATTCAGTTGTGTCTGACTCTTTGTGACCTCATGGACTGCAGCATGCCAGGCTTCGCTATCCTTCACCATCCTCCGGAGCTTGCTCAAACTTATGTCCATCAAGTCAGTGATGCCATCCAAGCATCTCATCCTCTGTCATGGTCTTCTCCTCCTGCCTTCAATATTTCCCAGCATCAGGGTCTTATCTAATGAGTTGGTTCTTTGCATCACGTGGCCAAAGTATTGGAGCTTGTTCCTTTATTCTCTGCCAAACTACTGTAGGCTTCTAGGATTTAAAGCTGTGTTCCATGAGACAGTTCCATGAGACAGTTCCAGAAAAACCTGTGTTCAATTCCTGGCTGTTTTGGACAATTAACCTCTCCAAATCTCAGTTTCTTTTCCTGTAAAATAAAGATAATATTAATAATTTTACCTGTATTCATAGTGCTGTTGTGAGAAAAAGACAGGTCTCATAAAATGATCAGTTTAGTGCCTGGTACATAAAAGGACTCAAAACCTACTCTTAGAGTTATGACAAGCTAATTTTAAAATTACATAATATAGGAAAAGTTTCTTAATGTAAAAAAATTGAAAAATAATACAGATAAAGTGAAAGTTTCCTTCAAACTCTTAGGTACACTGTCCTCCATAGAGGTAGTAACTGATTAGATTGCTCCACATCTTTTCAGATAGTTTCTTATGCATTTACAAACACTGATAAACACATGCAAATAATAGTTGTTGGTATTTTATTTATGGCTGCGCTGAGTCTTTGTTGCAGCGCATGGGCTCTTTGGTGCTGTGCGTGGGCTTTCTCTAGTTGCAAAGAGTGGGGACTGCTCATTGCTGTGGCTTCTCTTGCTGCAGAGCACAGGTTCTAGAGTGCACAGGCTTCAGTAGATGTGGTGCATGGGCTTAGTTGCCCTCCAGCATGTGGGATCTTGGTCCCCAGACCAGGGATCAAACCTGTGTTCTCTGAGCTGGCAGATGGATTCTTAACTACTGGATCACCAGGGAAGCTCTAAGTTTTGGTATTTTTTAAGCATACATGACATACTGTACATAATTTGTGAGATACTCTTTTTTTATTAATATACTTTTGAGATTTATGCTATATATTATTGTAGCATATACGTAAAATATGAGTATTGTGAATATAAATGCACATATATACATAAAAAATAAACTAGCTCAATCTTTAAAATCACTGCATAAAATCCTCTAGTATATATTTATTGTTATAAATTTAGATATTCCCTTATTGAGAGATGTCTAGATTATTTTTCAGTATTACAAACAATGCTCTAATGAACATCTTTGCTCACTGTATACATGTGGTAGTGTTTCTTCAGAGTAGGCATAGAAAAGTAGAACTTCTGAGTCATAGGGTTATGAATTAAAAAAAAAATTATTTTATTGCAGTATAGTTAATTTACAATCAGTTTCTGGTACAGCAAAGTGATTCAGTTATACATACTTAATAGTTTACCTTTGCTAATCTCAAACTTCCAATCCATCCCTACCCCATCCCGGGTGGATTTTAACAGTTGTTTTGAAATAGCCCTCAGAATGGTTATACTAACTTATACTTCTACTAATAGTATATGAAAGTAACTCTTTTCCCACACCCTGGTCAACATTTTTAGAAAGTATTGATTTATTTACTTATTTATTTTTGGCTGTGATGGGTCTTAGTTGCGGCATACGGGCTCTTTAGTTTTGGCTCATGTCCTTAGTTGTTCTGCGGCATGTGGGATCTTACTTTCCCAACCAAGGATTGAACGCTAGTCCGCTGACTTGGAAGGTGATTTTTTAACACCTTTGAGAGGAACGATTCAAACATGGTGCCCAGAACACCATGCCTATCACACAATAGGTGCTCGATACATGCTACGTTATTTGCAGTTCCAAGTTTTGTCCCTCTTTGAAGCCACGGGAAGCAAGGACACCTAAGTCTATAGATGGTACCAGAGTGCGCTCTTTTTGCAAAGAGCTTTGGCTGTAGCTTACAGGGATTTGCCATGGATTCAACTCTCTTTGTCTATGCAGCAATACCTGGTGCCTTGCCTGAGAGAAGGAAAGAAAATCCCAGCCTCTCAGGTGCCGGGGTCCAGCCCCGGTGGATCCCGGGAATTCGAAGTGTGGACGGCGTTGGCGACGATCAGGAAACAATTGCTTAATTAAGTATTAATTAAAGATATAAAGAATAATAGAAATGAGGATAGCTCAGTGAGGAGGAAATTCAGTGAAGACAAGCAGATGAAATAAGGATAGCTCAGTAAGAACATTTTGTGGAGAGAGGAGGCTGAATAATTCAGCCAGAAGGCAAGAGAAAGAACGACATGGGGAGACCAAGTTTCGGTGAACAAGGCCCCACACTTTAATTTTTCAAAGTAGTTTTTATACCTTAAGTTATGCATAGAGGGTAATGGGGGAAGGGGTGGAGTCAATGGGACAGCAGTCGCTGAGCCAGGCTTTCAAACCTATCATACCCAAAAGTTTAGGTGAGTTACATCATCTTCTGGCCTGGAGGCCTATTAACATTTTAAGGAACTTATTTTCTCTAAAGGTGATTATTCTAAAGTCAGGCGCCACCCTCCAAAGGCATTGGAGTTGCATTTCTATAGGGCAAAAGTGTGGTGGGTTATAACAAGAGAAAGAATTAACTCAAGGGTCCAAGGTTACAAACATTGAGGCTACTAATTACATTTCTATACACCAATTATATCAATCAATACACTGCCAAGGACACAGTAGGTAAGGGATATGGAGACTTAGCAGCAAACATTGGCCCAACAAGTGAAAAATCCTTCACCAATACAATTTCTAATCAATTTTCTAACTGCTCAAAGGATCTGTGTTTAGACAGTTTAGAACATCTCATGTCTCTCACAGTTGGGAGGCTCTAAACAATCACATGTGGCCGGAAAAACCTATTCAGGCAGGCTAGAGGATTTCCAAAAGGAGTTTGTAGGCTGAAACACTGTCACACCCAGGAATTATTAACTGGAGCTGTAAGTTAGCTCTTTTTTCAGAGAAAGGTAGTGGGGGACAGCCCCCTGTAAAGTCAGAGGTGTAGGTGAGAACACAAAGCAGAAAGTAGGCAGACTCCGGCTTTTTGGGGGTAAATGCTCGAGAACCTCCAGGGGGCTCCTGAGGCTTGATTTCAGCCTTGCGTTATTGCCGAGCCTCCTTCCTCTGACCTTTGTTATGGGCGGAGCGCTAATCCAAACTGGCTCGCTAATCCAAACACTCAGGGGTTTCTGAGGAGGTCCTGCCTCCTTTCTCTACCTGTGGCTGCTGTATTGTCCTTCCCTGGGCAGTACTGACAAGTGGGTAAAAGAAGATGGACTTGAAGTCAGGGAGTCCTAGTTTCTAGTCCTCAGTGTGTGACCTTGGGCAAGTTGCTTCCTCTCACTGAGCCTGTTTCTGAGATAGGGTTGTTGTGACTACTAAATGAGATTATTTTTATAGAGAACATTAGCAGGATGCCTGGCTCATGGTCACAATTTGAAGATTGATGTGTCTGCAGACAGTCAGTAACAGAAGAGAGAGGGATTCAGTTAGGCATGCATTTATAAGCCAGTGAAGGGTCTTTGGGATCTTCGTATAATTTTTGTAAGGTAAGGGGAAAAAGGAAAAGAGGTTAGAATCTGGGAGGAAGGCAGATTAAAACTTTAATGTCTCATTTCCCAACACCTTGTATACCTAAAGGGCTAATGTAGAGTATTCCATCATGTTTGTTTTAAAGATCAAAGTTTTCATATGTGTAGTTCCTCATATCACTGTTACGAGACTCCTCATATTACTGTTAAGTAAAATCCATACTTAACATTGAATTTTTGAAAAATACATGCACATGTTTAAAAAAATTAGGGCTTTTCTGATGCCTCAGATGTAAAGAATCCACCTGTAATGCAGGAGACCTGGGTTCAATCCCTGAGACAGGAAGATCCTCTGGAGAAGAAAATGGCTACCCACTCCGGTATTATAAAGTACCAAAGGGTACTTTGAATGAATGAAAACTAAGCCTTTCTCCCACCCTGGCCCAATTTCATCTCCCTGTTAACAATCATTAACAGTTTCTTATGATTCCACCTTCAAGATATTACCTGTGCATGTATAGCAAAACCATTCAGGATTGTGCATGGACAATTATAGCAATACAGAATATCTTAATGGAAATAATTGTCCCATTAATAATGACCCCCACCCAACCCTTTTCTTCCTGTCTTCACTTACATCTCTTGGAGATCTTTATAACCATATACATAGATCTGCTTCATTTTCTCTATGGTTGCTTGACAGTCCACTGCAAGAGTGCACCGTATGGTTGTATTTTATCCACCTAGTCTCATATAGTTCCATATTTAGGTTGTTTCCTATTTCTACTGCAAGTAGTTAATCACCGTTTCTGAGTAATTAGCTATATTTGGGAAATGCTGATTCAATTTTTTAAAAAAAACATTGCACCAGGTCTTAGTTGCAATACACTTCAGTCTCTGTTGTGACATGCAGGATCTTTAGTGTGGCCTGCAGATCCTTAGCTGTGTCATGTGGGATCTAGTTCCTTGACCAGGTATCAAACCCAGGCCCCCTGCATTGGGAGCTCAGAGCCATAGCCACTGGACCATAAGCCTTGGACATACTCATTCTGATGATATTCTTAGGAGCATTCCTTACCTAATACACCACCCTTCCATTCTCTCCACAAAAGTGTACTTTCTGGGGTCTTGCCCATGCATCTTTCTGTTACTATTAATAAACAGAAGTTCATGTGCCAGATGCACAGTGAGGCTAAACAATCTGAAATGTTGGAGTCCGGAGCAGAGAAAGGTTTATTGGAGGGTCATGCATGGGGAATTGGTGAATCAGGTTAAAAAAACCCCCAAACTCCCTGTTTTCAGTGTGAGGTTTTTACCAGCAAAATTTGGGGTGAGGGTGAAACTGTTTACCTCAGCTTGGGACTTGAATCCAGCCAAAACCCACGGAACCTGGTTTTAGGACCTAATGAAGCTCAGGTTCTTGAAGTCTCATTGCAGAAAGAATTCAGTGAGAGATAAAGTGATAGGTAAGAAGTGGATTTATTCAGATTCAGAGAGAAGCACACTCCACAGACAGTGTGGGCCATTGCAGAGGGCGAGTATGGGCTTGAAATATGGGATGGTTAGTTTTTACAGGCTGGGTAATTTCATATGCTAATGAGTGGGAGGATTATCCCATCTATTTGGAGAAGGGTGGAGATTTTCAGGAGTTGGGCCATGCCCACTCCTTAATCTTGTGAACTGTCATGGTGCCTCTGGGTATGTCATTTCATTTGCTGATTGAGGATCAAGGTCTAGTCTTGTCTGCCATCTTGGTCCCATTTGGCCACCCCCGCCCCACCCGTGACTTTCTTCTGATTGGTTGGTGGTGAGGTTATGGGATGGTTCTAGGGATCTTGACTCTCAGCCTTAAGTTACCATCCTCCTCCTGGGTGGGGGCCTTAGTTCCTACAGAACTCAAAAGATATTGTTATGCATATTTCTTAAGAAGGAACTGGTACCCTACCCCCAGTCTGCACTATCCTTTCTTGACTGCTCCTCCTTTGTCTCTGCATCTTCTCCCTTCCCTGACTAGCAACAATTTGAACCAGCCCTTTGGAACTCAAGGAGGGTCAAGGAGGCTGAAGTCTTTTCCCTCCCCAAATAAGAAATAGGCCATAGAAAGGATATGTACCTTAAGAATCCCACAGGATCTTGCTCTGTTTCCTTTCCACCCTGTTTCTCAGAGATCTGGGGAGAACTGGCAGAAAAAAAGGGTGAAGTCATATTCTGAGGGGTTTGCATAATTTGCTTACCAATGGAAAAACTAGGAGGAGGGCGGGTACTGTCCCTTAGATGGTTAGATCAGGGTTTCTCACCCCAGCAGTATTAATTTGGCCCCCTTCATCAAGGGGCTCTCCTGGGCTTCCCTGGCTTCCATCTGGTAATGCCAGTAGCCCCTCTAGGTAGTTGTGAAAAGATCATGTTTCCTCAGGGCAAAGGAGTCGAACTTGACTGAGCGACTGATCTGATCTGATCTGATCTGAGGGCAAAATCTCCCTCATCTTGAGAACCAGCACTCCACACACTTTCACGGTGGTAAATTATTTGCTGAACATTTACTAAGTATCCAGCATCTGCCTCCTGTGGGTTTATGATTCCAGTACAGAAATGACCACAGGAAGATGCCAACTTGCTCTCTCCTGTGGAAGACAGTCACAGCCACCTGAGGGGTCTTTTCCACATTCTCTCTCTGGTAATCTATTTCCCTTTCCTTTCTTCCTACAGACATATTAGACAAAACCATAGGGGAAAACAGTATCATTGTAACACTTTCAAGTAACATTATCCTTGCCACTCCCAATCAAGGGGAATAACTTGTTTTAAATCCCGACACCCCCCTCCCCCCGCCCCACCCTTCCTCCACACTTACATACCTATTTAAACATATGGAAATCGAGAGTTCTGGTTTTTCATTTTTAACATAAATTGGAACTCACTGTATATTTTGTTCAACTTGATTTTTGTCCGTTAATCCAATCAACAACTGGAGATCAGCTCATATCAGTATAGTTTGACCTCATTCTCTTCTAGTTTTTTCTCATTCTCTTTTAAACTGCTGTACAGTAGTCTATATTATGGGTATATTACCGGTTAGTCAGTTTGCAAATTCATGAGTAGTTATGTTTTCAGTTTTTAAATATCATAACAAAGTGGACAGTGCTGTAATGAACACCAAGTACATGCCTCTTGGTAAAGCCACGTGACTTTCAAGCAAGAAGGGAAATAAACACAATTTTAACAGACTGCCAAAAGTCCTACTAAAAGAACTGTCTGTATCACTTAAAATTCGCTCCAGATGTGATCAAGAATAGCCTGGACCCCCGATCTCAGGCCAACTGGGTTAAATTACCAATCTATGAATTTCAAAGGTTGCCAATCAGCTCTCATTAGCTTTTCAATTTGGAAAGTTGTCTTGTAAAATTCAAAATTCTTAGTCCACCCTTTTAAAGAAATCTTTCGGGGGGCTCTCCACCGCTCTCAGAATAAAGCTCAAGTTTCTTAGCAAGGTTAACACGATCCTGTAGGTTCCTTACTCCAGAAAACCTTTAGCAGCTTCTGCCTGAGCCGAGTTCCCTCAGGTGCCTCCAGAGCCCCACACACCGGTTCCCCAGTTTGGGGAGCTCTCGGCGCGGTGTCTGGTCTTGTTGAATGGATGACAGCCAGCAGGGACAGCGTCTCGATCGTCTCTGATCCCAGCCCCTGGAGCCCAATAAATGCTGAATGAGCCAAGTCGATGCTGGATGGGGCTTAGGGGGCAAAAGGGATGCTCTCGCTTGGCTCCTGGGGCCGCACCTCCGACTTCACTGGCTGCTGTCCGCGCCCCCTTGTCTCCAATAGAGAGGCTCCACGTGCTTCATTTCCAAATTTGCAAAACTTAACGCGAGCCCCTACTGCAGGGTCACATGCCTGGAAGGAGAATGGGACCGAGGCGTGACCCTGTGTTTCCATATACAACCGCTCATGGTGGCCAATAGAGGGCCCAACAAATCAGTAAGAGACGTGGACAGGATCAGTCTGGAGCACCACTTAGCGCCTGAAGTGTTTCGCGGAAGCTTCGGGGTGTTCACAAAGGCGTTTGACAAGCTACCTTGTCAAGACATAACGACCCGAAGAAATAAACCCCCACAGCCACAGCATTGGAAATCTGAATGACAATGGTGGTGACGCCCAGGATGCTGCAGGAAGGCCCAAGCCGTTAGGAGAATTTACAAACTCCCGTTTCTGGATGGACGCGCACGAATGACCTGCAGCAGCACTTGCCGAGAACCGCGGGGTGGAAATATGTGTCTTTAAACTCAATGCTCTCCACGTGAGACTTTTTTTTTTTTTAAACAGGATCTTAGGTACACAATGGGAGTTACTTTCCCCTCTGGTTTCCCTGAACAGTTGTCCAATAGTGCTGACTAATGGTGGGAGCCACCAAATGCCCTTAGGCGGCCACATGGAAATAAAGTTGGTATAAAAAAAGAAACAAAACAACCAAACAACGGGAAACTTTATCACCTGGTTCCCCTGGTATCAAACTGTGCGGAAAAGGTGGGATCAAGGGTCTCAGGGATTGCACCCAAAGAATGAAGAAAGGAAAGGAAAAAGGAGACACAAGCAAGGATCAGTAGAGCCTCAGAACCGCCCCAGAGGGCACGGCGACCCGGGGCTCGGTCTCCTTGGTGCTGTCCAACCCCCGCGTCAATCAGCTCCTTCCCGCGCTGCGATTGGCCGTGGACTTCCTTGGCCATCCTGGCGCCCACCCCCTAGTTGCTTGGGGTTTACTTCCCCAAAGTACACGGGCCCCACCTTGTGGAGCAACCGCTCCTGCAAGGAGAACTGATCTCCGCCCAGGGGAAGACGTTTTAACGAATGGGAGCGGCCCCACATATTTATTGGCTACAGTGGACATCGATCAAAGAACTTCCCTCCCTCCTTCACACCGTACCTTTCACTTATTGGCCTCTCTCAGTGCCAATTCGTTACTAGGGAAACGAGCTCTTCACAATCTCATAGGCATGAGTTAAAGCCAATCAAGAGCCACGCCTTCATCGTGAGTCAGTACCCAATTGCTGCTCGAAAAGCCCAGAGGACGCAGTCGGGATTGGCCAGGCTGGCCGCAACAAGTTAGGCTGAGTCACCGTTATATAGCCCGGCGACGGAGCACGCGTGTGTGCGGACGCAGTTGCGTGAGGGGTTATTTTACCTTTTGCCGTGCTGTGGAGCAGAGCTTGTTCCTCTCCCGCTCAGCCGCGCAGGTAAGCCGGGGCGTGGGCGGGGCTGGGCGGCCCCAGGACGCGGACTAACTGAACTGAGGCTCTGATGGGAGGGAGGAGAAGTCCGAACGGCGACCGCGCCAGGCGCGCCCACCGTCCGCCCCCCTCCCCAACGGCCCCAGGCGCGCGCGGCGGGCGCACGGGCGCGCGGCGACTCTCCGCCCCCCGCCCCCACTGGCCCGGCGCGCGTGGCCGTGTCCGCGTCCGCAGCGTGCGCGTGCCGCGCCCAACGGCCACGCGGGGCGAGAGCGAGCCGCGGCCGCCGCCCGGGCCTCAGGGTGATCTTGGGGGCCTGGGGCCCCGCGCGGCCGGATCGTCAGCTTTTCCCGCTCGCTTTCCCCGCGCGCCAGCGAGGCCTTCCTCCTTTGGTGGGGGCTCCAGCTTAACCTAGACCAGAGGAGGCTTTTCTTTGATGGGGGGGGGGGGCGGGGCGGGGAGGTGAGGCACGAAAGTGCAGTGAGAATTTCTCGACACTGGAAGCCGAAATGCTGCTCTTAGGTTTTCGATTTTTTTTACAGGGAGTAAAAGGGGAGCAGCGAGTTCATGGGTATTGAGTGATGATAATAACTTAACATTTTTCTGAGCCCTCACTATGTGCCAGGCACTGTGCGGAACAACTTGTGTGTTTCTTCTTTATTCCTGAAACGCCCCGATGAGGTAGGTACAACGATTTTCCTATTTTTACAGCCGACTCGAAGGCCCAGAGATGGAGTGACACGGTCAGAGGCACACGGGCCCATAAGGGGCAGGTATTTGTTTGAACTCAGGCCTTCTGACTCCTAGTCCCCGAACCTGCTTCATTCTTTGTTCCAGCGCTCTGCGGCCACAGGGTATCTTTGCCCCCAGAGCTCTAGTCCCTGGGGACAACCGCAGCTTGGGAAGACCGACTGCAGAGGCATTTATTTGTACTTGGGCCACTTGTGGGTTTCCAGGGAGAAGAGGGTTGGACATGGGATTATGACAAAGGGTAAGAAAGGGTTCCTTTCTGCACATCTTCATACAGGTTTGCTGCCCTAAATGCTTCTGGGGAAAGTGTAGAATAAAATCAATACGTCCAGGTGATCCTGGACAGTGTTCCTCCTCGGATTCGATCTTTATGGCCTGATGATGGGAAGTTATGGCCAGCAGGAAGTTAGGCTCTGATATTAGATCTTGAATCTTTTTTTCCCTCTGATTTTTAATTGGAGCAAGGTTTTGAGAAAGACCTTCCACAAGATTAACTTCCTCGTTTTCTGAAGTTGAAAAAAATGAGGTTGCAGAGCGATGAGGTTCAAGTCTGGCCAGCATGTTTAAATGAAACTTTGAACTTGGAGTGGAAAGCTTGGTGCCCTCTTACAGTACAGGCTTGACCCTCTGTGGAGCCTAAGCTGATGAATTAGGGGTGATTGAGGTGTTGGAAATCTTACCCTTCTGGCAGCTAGGAACTTCTATGGATGAAAAGCTTTTGTCTTCATACATTTATTTAGTATTCTGTAAATGCTCCCGTTATATGCAAAGGTAGAAGACACTTTCAAAAACTTGAGTGTTAATTTTTCTAGTAGAGTTACATTTGAGATTTTTCAAAGCTAGTTTATTCCTTGCCTTAATGAAATAATAAATATTCCTGTGTTGCAGGTCTGAATCATTACTTGGCATCACAAATGTCTCTACTTGAGCTAAAGCTGCAATGAATTTTGGAGCTAACTCTTCCGAATTAATTTTGATTGAAATGACTGTCAATCTTTTCCTTTCTCTCTCTTTTAAGAATCTATTTTGTGTGTGCATACACTTTTTAGAATTGACCTTTATATAAGAAATTTTTTGCTGCTAAGTGAAAGTCGCTCAGTCATGTCCGACTCTTTGCGACCCCATGGACTGTAGTCTGCCAGGCTCTTCTATCCATGGAATTCTCCAGGCCAGAAAATTGGATTGGTAGCCGTTCCCTTCTCCAGGGGATCTTCCCAACCCAAGGATCAAACCCAGGTCTTCCGCATTCAGACAGATTCTTTACTGTCTGAGCCACTAGGGAAGCCCTTATTTTGCTGCTAGAGGGAACACATGATTCACATCTTCATAAATAAATTAAAAAGCTTTGAAACACTTTTGTATTTCCATTTACCCAGTAATTTCCATATTTCTTAACTGAAAGTAGCAGTAAATACAGGATCGAAATATCTTATGAAGAGGCTCTTAATCTTTGTTGGTGTTTTCCTGAATGGCAAATAGCTTGGAGTAGAACATTGTTTTCCTTGGAACTTGCCTTTTTTAAAATATTTATATATTAAAAAATTTTTGCCTGTGCTGGCTCTTTGTTGAGGCATGTAGGATCTAGTTCCCTGAGCAGGGAGTGAACCTGGGCCCCCTGCACGGGGATCTCGGAGTCCTAACCACTGGACCACCAGGGAGGTTCCGGAACCTGCTTTCGTGTAACCTTTACAGTTACCTGCATTTAGACACCAGTTAACTAGTAACATTTTAAGTATCAAACGTTGAAACACTAATGACCAACATTTAAACTGTTAATTTGAGTCCGCTAATTGTTACTTGAGGTAAATATCAGAATGAAAGTTTGTGCATTAAATGAGGGAAATTTTTGCTAGTTTCCCTTTTACATATTTTAAAAAATCTCTTGACTTCAGGCAAATGGGTTCCAGTTGGGTAGGAATATGAAAATGTATTTCACAGATTGGTAGCCTGGTTGATGACTTGTGCTTTCATTTATCTGGAGCAAATTAATTGAAGCAAATTGTGATAATATAAGACTTACCTGCCTTCCAGTCTCCCATCCAAACTAGAGATTACTTTTGTTGTTAAATCCTTTTAATATAAGCTTTTGTACCTCTTCTAACTGGTAGAAAAGTAGATAGTTCTTTGTTCTTTTATTTAACTCAAGTTTGCTGTTCTCAGCTGACAGTCTGTTAAGGGAACATTAGATTTGGTAATGTTTCTTGGTGACCTACTTCACAGCAGGTTTTGGTAATTTACATTTTTAATAATTTGTTTTAGTAGTTTGGCTAGAAAGTAAAGGGCAGAAGTTAGTTTTAAATTTTTATAGGTTTGTGAACTGTATATACTTAAGATGAATGGGGCAGTGTTAAAAGATGAAATTTGATATAAAGCCTGCATGTATGACCTAAACCAATTTTTCTTTTTGCCAGTTTATAACATTAGTCACTTGATCTCTCAACATTTTGCAGATTTGTTTTTTAAAATATTTCAAAACTCAAGTATAAATTGTATATTCATTTAATTGTGCTTTAAGACTGCCTTGGCAAGGTTTACGGATTTTAAAAAGGAAGATGATTGTTAAAGTAGGTAGGTAAGAAAAACTTTTTTCCCCACCTCTGGCTAGTCAGTTTTTAATAGCTATAGGACATTTAGTACAATACTGTCCTTCCAGCCATGGAGTTAAATTTGAGGTTCAGCAACTATAATCACTTGTAGTTGGTGATCACTCTATGATGAACAACTACATTTATGTTTTTAAATCTCAAAAATCAGCATTCTGTTTATTTTTTTTAGTATCCTTAGTCATGCCATCTGGCTTTGGTTGGGAAAACTTAATTGCAAACTTGATTAGGTGAAGAGGGTGAAAAGTTAGGAAAAATTTGCACATGAAGAGTGGGAAGAGGGAGCTTTACAGAGCAGAAAGTAAAGTTCTCTTGAAGACTGGCCTTTGTAAATAAAATCAAGGCTTTAGATGACATCAAGTGATAGATTTCTACTTCTGACCACTGGCCAGTCTCTTATGTCATACTACTTAGCTGTTTAGCCTGTGTGATGTATTTCAGATATTTAATAAAAAGCAAATACTAGAGATGGTTCATAGAAAAAACTGGCTTCTTGCATGGGACACACTTTGACTTGGTGGGAATGTCATCCTTCGGTGGCTGTGTGGCAGCATCATTGCTTGTTTGTATAACCCTTTATGTATTTTTGAAGTTCTTTCACACATTTTAGGTGTTCTCATGTTCTTGCTTATAAGACCTAGAGCTCTGTAACCCAAGTAATTGTTTTAAACTATTTTGTAAAGCTCATGGTGTATCTAGTAGAGATATGTGCTAGATATATTTCCTTATTTAAAAAATTTTCAAGGTTTTAGAATCTTGGGAGGCATCAGGGGCACCTGCCTTTTTAGGTTTGTTTTTTTTTAACCTGCCTCAAGTATGCTATGCTATGCTATGCTAAGTCACTTTAGTCGTGTCCGACTCTGTGCGACCCCATAGACGGCAGCCCACCAGGCTCCTCCGTCCCTGGGATTCTCCAGGCAAGAACACTGAAGTGGGTTGCCACTTCCTTCTCCAATGCATGAAAGTGAAAAGAGAAAGTGAAGTCGCTCAGTCATGTCTGACTCCTAGCGACCCCACGCACTGCAGCCTACCAGGCTCCTTCATCCGTGGGATTTTCTAAGCAAGAGTACTGGAGTGGGGTGCCATTGCCTTCTCCGGCCTCAAGTATACCCCATGTTTATCAACTATTTTAAGCTTACTCCTGGCATACATCCACCTATACTTTATGAGATCTAAAGCATAGGAAATTCATGTTTAAGGAATTTCATAGACGAAGTATTATAAAGGTATTTTTTCGTCTTAGGCCAGATTTTTGCTTAATTGTAAATCTAGTTGACTGGGTTTTACTGCTGGATTGGGGGAGGGATATTAAAAACCAAAAAAAGTTAGTGAATTATGTTTCCCAATTCTTAAGTTTTTTTCTCTTGGGGAAACTTGTTTTTGAGATAATTTTAGATTTACAGGAGAGTTGGAATACAGACATGTCTTGTATATCCTTCACTCATCTTGCTTGCTAGCATCATACCTAATCATGATGCATTTATCGACAGTAAGAAATTGATGTTGATAAAGTCCCGTTAACTAAAGGACTGACGTTATTTGTATTTCCTTAGTTTTTCCACTGATGTCCTTTTTTCTGTTGCAGAATCCAGGCCAAGATACCACATTGCAGTTAGTCCTCCAGTCTCCCTGGTTTCGCTCCTCTGATCTGTGCAAGTTTGTTGTATTTTCTTTGTGTTTAATGGCCTTGACACTTGATCTCAATTTGAGTGTACTTGGTGTTGGGTAGACTAAGGTTATAGATTTTGGGGAAAATCCCAGAGGTAATTTAGCCTTCCCACCACGTCCCGGGGCACATATCAATCCTGGTTGACTTTACCCTTGATCACTTGATAATATGGTGGCTGCCAGGTAGTATTTCTTTTGCATTATTTTCATTAGAAGCTGGTCACTAAGGAAGGAGAACCTTAGAGTTTGTGAACGTGTATTAAAGCTGCCACTGTAGGTAACTGAACATTTTTGGGGGAAGACACTTGGAACTTAAGCAGATACTGTTTCTCTAGTTTCCCTGCTAAATTGTTTGATTTATTAGTAGATGTTGCCTGCAGCTCTTGCGGGGAAGGCAATGGCACCCCACCCCAGTACTTTTGCCTGGAAAATCCCATGGATGGAGGATCCTGGTAGGCTCAAGTCCATGGGGTCACTAAGAGTCGAACACGACTGAGTGACTTCACTTTCACTTTTCACTTTCATGCATTGGGGAAGGAAATGGCAACCCACTCCAGTGTTGTTGCCTGGAGAATCCCAGGGACGGGGGAGCCTGGTGGGCTTCCGTCTATGGGGTCGCACAGAGTCGGACACGACTGAAGCGACTTAGCAGCAGCAGCAGCAGCAGCTCTTGAGGTAGGTGTTCTCATGGTAATTCTATATTTCCCTTGTTTTTTTCTACATTTAAAATTCTTTTGTAAGAAAGGTGTCTATTCTCATTTTAAAAAATTACTTACTTGGCTGTGCAGGGTCTTTACACAGCATCTTTAGTTGTGGCTCTGAACTCTTCAGTATGGCATGTAGGATCTAGTTCCCTGACTAGGGATTGAACCCAGGTTCCCTGCATTGGAAGCACAGAGTTTTAACTGGTGGACCACCAGAAAAGTCCTGCTATATTTTTAAGAACTTCATTTTCCCATTTCTTAAAAACTTTACCCATTAATTTTTAGATTTTTAGTTATTTTAGGGGGTTGTAATCCAGTGTTCTTCTAACTTAATTTTGCTTTTTTACTTATTACTTTATTGCTTCAGTTGTTTTAGTTTTGTTCTAGTTTTAACTTGTGTCCTTTTGATGTTTGCCTATTTTTTTTTTAAAACCATTTCCTTTATCAGTACTTCAGACTCACCTGTATTTTTTGCCTGTCCCATTTCTCCAAGGAGTTGTCAGCAACAACTTTGAAGGAGGGTAACAGGTGGTAAATGTGAGGAGTTTGGAAAATAGATTGAACAGTAGTACGTTCAGTGATGGTAATGCTGCTCTTGCTGTGAGCTAGAGTAGCTTGGTTTCTGCAATAGTTTCTCTGGTTCCTGGAAAGCGTTTTTATTTCTGATAGTTAAGCCAGATATCACGTGTTTAAATACATAGCATAACCTTGCAGCAAACTTCACAATAGTTTAGTACACTTCTGTTAGTAGACAGAAACTCACTGTTTATTTCTCCTTAGTGTTTTTGATAGGTATTAAAATAGAGTAAAAAAATTCCTTAAATGTGTCTGTCTCAGAATTGACAGTTAACGTTTTGCATCACTCTTTTAAATTTGCTTATTTTCCTGTGTAGGTTCCCATGCTGCTCTCTTCTTGTGAGACAACCTTTTGTCTTTCCAAACTGTTATATTAGTGGGTTAAAAAATAGCTTTATTGAGGTATGATTGACATACAGTAAACTACACATACTTCAAGTGTAGAATCTGATAGCTTTTGGAATTGTTTATACCCATGAAACCATCACCACAGCCAAGACCACAGTGAAAATAGCGCTCATCCCCCAGAGCTCCCCCAGAGTCGCTCCTGCTCCTTTGCATTCTCTCTCTTGTTCACTCCCCCTCCTCCTCTGCCCCCAGGGATCCCTTACCTGCTTTCTGTCACTGAAGATCAGTTTATACTTTCTAGAATGTTTATATAAACGGAATCATACAATATGTGCTTCTTTTTTTTTTTTTATTGCTGACTAGTATTGACTATTCTGTTCTAGAATATACAACAATTTGTTTATCCATTCACTTGCTGGAGGAAATTGGTTGTTTCCAGCTTTTGGCTATTACAAATAGAGCTTCTTAAAAAACTGCCTAACTTTTCCAAAGTGGTTATACTGTTTTACATTCCTGCCAGCAGTGTTTGAATGTTCCTTTTCCTCGATACCCTGGCCAACAACACTGTATGCTGCTGCTGCTGCTAAGTCACTTTAGTCGTGTCCAACTCTGCGACCCCATAGACAGCAGCCCACCAGGCTCCCTCCGTCCCTGGGATTCTCCAGGCAAGAGCACTGGAGTGGGTTGTGCCTGGAGTGGGTTGCCATTTCCTTGTCTGCAACACTGTAGAGTCAGCCTTTGAAGTTGTCACTCTGACAGGTGTGTCAGTGGTACTTTACTGTGGTTTTGTGTTGCATTTCTGTAATTACCGATGATATTGATGTTCAGCATTTTTCATAATTTCTTTGATGAATTGTCTCTAGGTCTTACACTAATTCTTCATGGGGTTATTCAGCTTTGAGAGTTCTTTATATATTCTGGATACAAGTTGCTTTCCAGATATTTACTGCAAGCCTTTGCCTTTTCATTCTCTTAATAGTCTCTCTTGCAAAGTGAAAACTTTTTTGGCCACATCACCTAGCCTCCTGACCAGGGATCAGACCTGCACCCCCTGCGTTGGAAGCAGTGAGTCTTAACCACTGGACCTCTAGATAAGTCCCTGAAAGGTTTTAATTTTGATGGGAGTTCAAATTATCAATCTCTTATTATAGAAGACATTTTTGTTACATACAAAAATGACCCAAAGTCATTAAGATTCTCTTTAGAATTTTTATAGTTTTAGGTTTCATCTAAAACGATTGAGTTAAATTTTAATATACTGTGAAGCTTGAATTGAGGTTCTCTCTGTATATATGGATATGCAGTTGTTCCAGCACCATTTGTTGAAAAGAATACCCTTTTTCTACTGAATTGTCTGCCCTTTTGGAAATCAGTTGTCTATTTATGTGTGAGTGTATTTCTTAATTCTGTTAGGTGGGTCTATTTGTCTATTTTTGTATCCAGACTATTTTAAAAATATATTTACCTGTGTATCTGAACAATGTACTGTTTTACATATACTGAACACACTTAAAAACGTTTCAGGGCTATCATACAAGTACATATTTGGCAAGTGACTGTGTTTCTGAGATCTAGTTCATACTTTTATATGACTGCTATAAATAGGGTGACTTTATATTGCAGTTTCCCAGAAATACTCCAGTTCACTCCAGTTAAACTGGCGTAGTTATCAATTGTATCACTTTTTAATCTTTTAAGTGCTTATGTGACTATCTTGGGGCTTCCCAGAATCTGCCTTCCAGTGCAGGAGACACAGGTTGGATCCCTGGATTGGGAACATCCCCTGGAGTAGGAAATGGCAACCCATTCCAGTATTCTTGCCAGGAAAATCCTGTGCATAGAGGAAGCTGGCAGGCTATAGTCCTTGGATTCGGTCCATGGGGTGGCAGAGTTGGGCATGACTGAGCCACTGAGCAAAAATATACATGATGCTTTATTTATATTTTTTAAAGAGTAGAAATTTTTATATGTAACATAGTTGTGAACACACTAAAATTATTTTATCTTCACAATGCATGTTTTAAAAGTTAAGATAATAAGATGTGCACTTGATTTGGTTTTACAGTTTAACTGGTCCAATTACATTCTGTGGGCATACAGGCGAGTCTTCCTATGTGGCATTCATGAGTGGAACACTGTTGTCATCAAGTCAACCTAGAAGTTCAGTAAAACATAGTTTTATATTAGGTGCTTGGGCTTTTTGTCATCCAAGGGAACTCTGTAGAAAACTTATTTTTGAAGGAGATAATCCTGTTTTTTTATTTTGCTAGCAAAATGGTTAAGGAAATAGTCTTCTGGGTGACAGAAAATGGTGGAATGTAGAAATGTTACAGTTTTGTTACAGTTGTTTGTTACAGTTAATAGTTATAATATCAATATATTGTAACAGTTAATATTAAGTGCTTACTATCATACACTTAGTTCTTGCAGTTAACGATTTTAATTTTAGAGATGAAAGAACTGAGGGGCACTAGAGAAATTGTTACTAGCTCAGGAAAACAGTAGTGGATATATTTCTAAGTGGCCACGTTTTCCTTTACTTCTTTAGAGCAAGAACTGTTCTGTAATTCCCCTTTCTCTAACCTAGGACCTTTAAAGTATTTCTTGAAAAAGTAAGAGAAAGTATAATTTTTAAAATGTTTTTCTTGTCCCCTATGCCCCTTTTGGCATATTATGACAGTCACAACATTACAAAGTTGGATTGAAAATTCGTGAAATGTAAACTTGAATGGAAGTGAGTGATTTCTTCCCTTTCCCTTTATTTTTGCCAGGTCCTGTTTCTTTCATCGCTGATCTTTCTAGACTATACTGATTTGCGAGTTGTAATATATACCCCCAAAAGTTTATCCTTTAGATCTGAAAGCAGTGTTAGAAGAGAGTGGTCTCCAAATTAGATATAATTGGAATGTTCAGCAGACTTACTTATTTTAGTCTTGGGAGAGTGGCATGCTATATTTTAGGAAGTCTCCCAGTCTTCACATCAGCACGAGGAAGGAGGATTTGCTGTTGATAATAAAAAAGGATAAGACTGTCTAGTTTGTTTCCTATTTCTGATTATGGTACATGCTTCATAGTCCAACCAGTAATGTATCCACTGACAAGTGCTGTTATATAAGTAACAACCAGAATCCATAGTATTCTACATTTGCAAAAGCTCTTCTAGAAGGACACAGTGTTTCAGGAGTATTTAATAAATAAGGGAGGATCTTGAGAAATTTTTAGAATATATTTTCATTGGTATGCATAGTTTCTAATTATAATAGATCAGATCAGATCAATCGCTCAGTCGTGTCCGACTCTTTGCGACCCCATGAACTGCAGCATGCCAGGCCTCCCTGTCCATGACCAGCTCTCGGAGGTCACTCAGACTCACACCCATCAAGTCAGTGATGCCATCCAGCCATCTCATCCTCTGTTGTCCCCTTCTCCTCCTGCCCCCAATCCCTCCCAGCATCAGAGTCTTCTCCAATGAGTCAACTCTTCGCATGAGGTGGCCAAAATACTGGAGTTTCAGCTTGAGCATCATTCCTTCCAAAGAAATCCCAGGGCTGATCTCATTCAGAATGGACTGGTTGGATCTCCTTGTAGTCCAAGGGACTCTCAAGAGTCTTCTCCAACACCACAGTTCAAAAGCATCAATTCTTTGGCGCTCAGCCTTCTTCACAGTCCAACTCTCACATCCATACATGACCACAGGAAAGATCATAGCCTTGACTAGGTGAACTTTTGTTGGCAAAGTAATGTCTCTGCTTTTGAATATGCTATCTAGGTTGGTCATAACTTTCCTTCCAAGGAGTAAGCGTCTTTTAATTTCATGGCTGCACTCACCATCTGCAGTGATTTTGGAGCCCAGAAAAATAAAGTCTGACACTGTTTCCACTGTTTCCCCATCTATTTCCCATGCAGTGATGGGACCAGATGCCATGATCTTCGTTTTCTGAATGTTGAGCTTTAAGCCAACCTTTTCACTCTCCACTTTAACTTTCATCAAGAGGCTTTTTAGCCCCTCTTCACTTTCTGCCATAAAGGTGGTGTCATTTGCATATCTGAGGTTATTGATATTTCTCCCAGCAATCTTGATTCCAACTTGTGTTTCTTCCAGTCCAGCATTTCTCATGATGTACTCTGCATATAAGTTAAATAAACATGGTGACAATATACAGCCTTGACCTACTCCTTTTCCTATTTGGAACCAGTCTGTTGTTCCATGACCAGTTCTAACTGTTGCCTCCTGACCTGCATGTAATAGATCAGGAACTGGTAAAACATTAGTTTTTCTGAGAAAATGCAATTTGATTTTGTTTGCTTTCATTATTTTAGATATAATTTGATAGAACTGAGAGTTGTAATGAACCAGGGTGAGACTGTATTCTCTGAAGGTACAATGTTAACATATTCCTCATAGCTTCTGTTTTATGTTTGAACTAGAAATGAAGATGGAGATTTCAGAGAGCTAATTTACCAAATAAAATTTTTCTGATGAGAATTGATTGAGTCTCATATAGACTAAATCTTTCGGGTTCAAATGCCAAAGTTTTCTTTCTTAAATTTATTTCCTTTGGGCTGGGTCTTCTTGCTGCACGTGAGCCTTCTCTAGTTGCAGTGGCTTCTCTCGTTGTGGGGCACAGGCCTAGTGCACGCAGGCTCAGTGGTGGTTGCTCGCAGTCTCTGGAGTGTGGGACCAGTACTTGGGCCCCACGGGCTTAGTTGTTCCTCAGGATGTGGACTCTTCCTGGATCAGGGATCGGCCCTGCATCCCCAGCATTGGCAGGCAGATTCTTAACCTCTCTGCCACCAGGGAAGTCCTATGGTTTTGTTTTTTGCTGGAAATGCTGACGTTTCTCACAAAACTTGCAGAGTATGGTCTTAGATGACTGAAGGACTTCCCCAAACACTGTGTGGTCACTGGTGCTGTTGGGTGTTCAGTATTGTTAATTACTCTACAACATTTTATCATTTCAATCAATATATTTTTTTATTTATTTAAACTTTTGAGGCATAATTTGCAAACCACAAAATTACAGAATTTAAAAGTTCAATTTGAAAAGATTTTTAGTTTTGTACAATAAGCCATCACTCAAATGGCGTCGAATCCTCTCACCCCAGGCAGTTCCCCTCAGGTCCTTCCCAGTCTGTTCCCTTTCAGGCAGCTTAGATTTTTTTTTCCTAAGCATCTTTGCTTAGTTTTCTCTTTGACTTTTTCTTAATCAAAAAAAAAAAAAATGTATCTGCTGTCGTAATCTGAATTCTGGACAACCTTGACAGTTCAGCCTGACAAATGGATGATCAAAAATCTGCTTTGCTTGTATAAAATTCTAACCAAAAAAAAAAAAAAAAGATAAACCTCTTTTGTAATGAAAATGAATGAAAGAAAGCTTTTTATTCATGAGTGTGTCAGACACAGTTTTGGAGCTAGAAAGTTAATAAGAAATGGTCTCTTAAGAAACTTAACTCTTAAAGGAAGCTTGTAGCCTTCTTTCAAATGTTCTTTTTATCTGACCATGACTTACGTAGAATTCTTGACGCCATTGGCTATTTTAAAAATCAGTCCTCCCCTTTATTTTAAGCATTGAAGCAACATAATGTCTTAGCACTAAAATAATGTGTATTCTGTTACTTTTTCTTTTTTTCTCAATTATTGAAATACAGTTGACAGAAGTATCTGTCAACTTTTGTAGCTGACAGAAGTATTATTTTTAAGTACTGCTACCATTTCCCTTGAGCTGATTGGTTGATATTTATTATAGATGAGCTTAAAGGAGAGACTTGAGCTGGAGTTTCCAATTTAATGGAACCATATAGTGCTTATAGTGTGAATATAATCCTTGGGAGTCTGCAAGACTATATGAGGTAATCCTGAAATAAAGGGTCATCTATCTGAAACATTTTAAAATGCTAATTGAGACCCTAGTTTGCAAGATACTCAATTCTATAAACTGTTAAACTAATAAGAAACTTGGTGAATAATACAGATTTTTCTGAGAAGCTTCAGAATTATAATAGTAAAAGAAAAAAAATCAAATGAAGTAAAGATCAATTTGCTATATAAATATAGTTTCCTTTTCGTGGCTTTATGGCAATGACCTAAGATAAAACATTGATAATGGTGTAATCAAGCTGATGGAGTTGTTTTTTTTTTTTTTTAATTTGAGTTATCTAGATAATCTCAAAGGGAAAGGAGAAGTTATAGATGTGGTCTGTATAAGTTTTTCTTTTTCTTAACCTTTGATATTGTAACCTGGAGGATTTTCATCATTTTGCTTGAGAAGATTGAATGTGGTAAGCAGTATTTGATAAAGTATTATTTAGAAATTTATAATGAAACTACTTAGCAGTGTCAAAGGATACAGTTAGATTGATGTTATTAGTCTAGTTTCGCAGAGTTAGGTGAAACAAGTAGTAAATGGTACAGGTAATTTAAGAACAATGCAGTCATAGACTAGTGAAGGATAAACATCTCCACATCCTGGTTGTGCAAGAACCAGATTCAACCCATTTTGCCCATTCTTTAAGAAAACTGTAATGCGGTTTCTCTCATTTCTTCTTTAGGCTGTAGTTAATTATTCATACCTCTCTTTGCCTTTATTTATAAAGTTCAGGGTGATTTTATCTCCTCAAATGAAAACTTGGGTGATCTCATGCCAGATACTTTTTTGAAAGGGTTTTTAAAAGTAATGAGTGACAGTATTTAAAAACTTACTGTGTGCCGGGTGCCTTTTTAAATATTCCAGTGCACTCACTTAAGTCTTAATTTTGAGATGGCCGGAATTATTTTGTTGAATAAAAACATCTTGCTTGTTACTTTTTGCCTGTTTTCATTTTTTGATCTAGATATAAGAAAAGCAATTTAGAATTTTTTAAAGGTAGTAAAAATCTCTGATTTAGTTTGAGTAAAAATGTGATATTGTATATCTGTATTGCCAAAGCTGTATTTTCACACTTGAACCTAATACCACCATGGTAGTATGTTGTAATGTTACAGGTGGAACACTGCTTTTTTTTTTTTTCCAAGTGGAACCCTCTTAATTGAGTTTACTAGCTTGGGAAAGTTGAAATGCATGTTGCAAATATGTACCTTTGATGTTGTTATGTTCAGTTTACAAAAATTGAATATTGGAAATAATGATGAGTTAATTCTTCATAGGGATATTTTTTTCCCCATAGCATTTGTCTGATTACAGTAAATTTGATTGAACGTATAAAATCTCACTGGTCTATGTGGGTTTGCTTTGTTTCTTATAATGTTTATTCCTTTTAAAACCCAAGAATTGCTGAAGTGATCTTTTTGGTTTATGAGTCGATCTCAGCTAAATGATTCAGTCCCTGCTCCTTTCTCCCCTTATACTTGATCTGTCAGGTAGAACATATTTGATTTTTTTCCCCAGGTTGAATTGACCAAAGCAATGGTTATGGAGAAGCCTAGTCCCCTGCTGGTCGGGCGGGAATTTGTGAGACAGTATTACACACTGTTGAACCAGGCCCCAGACATGCTACACAGGTACATTTTTTTATCCTTGAATATCACCTAATTCTGTGTTTTAGTGAGTATTTAAGATGCTCTTATTCCCTCGAGGGAGGAGACATTTGTATACCTGTGGCTGATTCATGTTGATATATTGCAGAAACCAACACAATATTGTAATTAACCTTCAGTTGAGAATTAAAAAAAAGATTCTCTGATTCATTATGTGCTTTCTAGGGTTGTTGCATATAAATGCTTTGTAAGTACCAAAAAGTGATGGGTATTCAAATTGTATAATAGTAGAATATGTAAATATTTGAAAATTAGACAAAGTTTCCTATACATTATCAGAAATATAATGCTTTAAATATAAATGTATATTTGTACTTTGGGTTTTTTTTTTCTCTTGGTGAACCATGAATTATTTAGTTATGAATGTATTGAAGGTACAAGACTGTTCCTGTTCTGACATAGTTTTGTGTTAATATGCTTTAAAAAATTAGGATGTATTTTTTTTGTGGAAACAATTTGTTGTAAATTAAAACAGATGTATGAAATAAACATGGGAGTCTTTAGAAAAACAATGCTGATTTTTCTGTGTAGATGCAAATATTTTTGTTATGCTGTATTTGAGCTATAATCTGTTATCTTACAAGGATAGTACATGTATCATTAATTTTAATATCCATGAAATTTTTATTTTCTAAAAAATTGTTATGTTACTCCACTAATGATGAATATATAAGTTGCCTCCAGTATTTCTTCCTATAAACAATGCTGCATTGTAGAAAACTCCTCAGTCTATTTCTGTGGAATGATTAGAATACTTTTTAGAAATTTCAGAATGTATATTTGTTGGACCAGAACTATTTTTTCTCCTATACCTTTCTTGATCTTTTAAAAAAAAAAAGAAGCTCTTAGTGTAAGGCCTTGTGGAATAATTAACTTCATTTCACAGGTAAAGACACTAAGAGCTTAAAAATTTGCTGGTATTCACAGGACTATTGAGTGATAGAATAAGTCTTTAAACCATAAATATCCCCCCTTTTTTTATTTTTGGTCAGTTGTATTCTTTGCTTTTAGTAGTTAGATACATTTAGAATTTAAAGTGGAGTAGGAGTTCAAACAAACTAACCAAATATATTTCTTGTCACTGTTGTTACTTATTGATTCTAACACATGTATTTTTTCACATTTAATCTCTGAGGTACATTTTAGATACAGTGAAAAGTGGAGTAGCCAGCAGTGAACTAAGTGGCTGGCTAATGTGGAGCCTTTTAATAACTTAAAAAGTTGAAAGGTAGTTTGGGTATCCTTAAGGGCCCAGATCTGTCCCTTTTTTGGGGAGCAGGGGGGAAAACAGTCAAGATAGAGAAAAATATGGGTTGATTTGTGAAAGATTGTTTGTCTGAAATACAGGTGCCAAGAAATCCTAATAATGATTATCCCCGAGTTAGGGCATTGCATGTGTGTATGTGTGTTGTCAGGGCTGGGGCAGAAGTTGTTGGCATCTTCCTAATTCAGTATTGTTGTAATGAAAACAAAACAGTTGAAGTTATAGGTGAATTAAAGGTATGGAGAATTAATTAAGTCTGAAGCTCCTAATGCATCAGCAAAAATGGAACTCCTTAAACCCTTCTGCCTGAGTTACTGGTTTTAATGGGAATTCATCACATGCATTCTCAGATAGAAAAGGATTCTCCAAGACTGGAGAGAATAGCTGTTTAGTCTTGTCTCGCTCTTGAGACCCTTTGGTTGGTAGCCCACCAGGCTCCTCTGTCCATGGAATTCTCCAGCCAAGAATGCTAGAGTGGGTTGCCATTTCCTTCTCCAGGGGACCTTACCACCCAGGGATGGAACCTGAGTCTCTTGCATTGTGGATTCTTTACCGCTGAGCCACCAGGGTAGTCCATAGAAAACTTTTCCTATAATCAAGACTACCTCTCTTCTCTGTGAGTGAAAACAGGAACTTGTGTGTTACGTGGCCTTCCTGAGGTACACTACAAGATGCCTTCCAATACGATCATTCTTTCTTGAGACCTGGAACTTTTGACTTGCAAAAATTCCTTGACCAAATTCATTCCCATTCAGCAAATGTTGTGAATGTAGGGGGTGGATGCATACAAAGATGAGAAAGCAAACACTATTCGTGCCTCCAAGAATGCGCTAGTGAAGCAGATAGGTTCAAACATGAACAAAAAGTACCTGGTCTTAGGATGCTTAAAGATGACAAGTATCTTTCTGTTTTACAGGTTTTATGGAAAGAACTCTTCTTATGTCCATGGGGGATTGGATTCAAATGGAAAGCCAGCAGATGCTGTCTATGGACAGAAAGTAAGCATAAGCATAACAAGCTTTATGTAGGCTGTTGATCATCTAGGAAATAACCCATAGAATTGAGGTAGATACATGCTTAATGTTTGTTGATATTTGAGAATTAAAATTGTCCAACTTCTGTTTGGAAATTTAGATATTCAGTAACTACTTGATTTATTAGTCATTGAAAATTTTTTTGTTCATTTGGTGTGATATATTCTGAAGTTTTTTTATGTTTGAAGATAATTGGTTTTAGCATGGAGATCACCTATTGTAAACATGTTTAGATATGTTAATTGAAGACAATAATTTAAAAAGTCAGGGTGTCACTGCAAATATAGTATACTAAGACAAATTACAGTGGGGTCTCTGTAGTTTGTAATTCAGATGTGCACAGATAAATGCTCTTTGTAGTGTTAGAAAGTTTTTTGTTATTCTTGGAGATTCTGCATTATCTCTTGCCTTGATTCCTTAGGAAATCCATAGGAAAGTGATGTCACAAAACTTCACCAATTGCCACACTAAGATCCGCCATGTTGATGCTCATGCTACTCTGAATGACGGTGTGGTGGTCCAGGTGATGGGCTTGCTCTCTAATAACAACCAGGCTTTGAGGAGATTCATGCAGACCTTTGTCCTTGCTCCTGAGGTATGAAAAAAAAGATATAAAAATTTGTACATGTCTTTCTAAAGACTGTTAATTTTTGAAATTTTAAATTTACAGAAATAGTACAGTAGTAACTCCTACATGTTATCTTACCTAGAGCCACATTTGCCCACACATTTATAATTCTATTTTTTTATATAATTCTTTTTCTATTTACCTGTGTGTTTTAATTCTAAACTGTTTGAAAAGTAAATTGGAGACATTATGGCTAGTCATCTTCAGATACTGAAGTGAACATTTCTTAAGAATGAGCACTTCATTTCTTAATCAAAGTCAGGAGATATTTACAGGATTTCCTGGTGGTCCAGTGACTAAGATTTCCCCTCTCTCCCAGTGTAACAGGCCCAAGTTTGATTCCTGAAGGAGAAGGACATGGCATCCCCCTCCAATAGTCTTGTCTGGAGAATTCCGTGGGCAGAGGAGCCTGGCGGGCTACAATCCATAGGGTCGCAAAGAGTCAGACACGACTGAGCGACTAAGCAGCAGCAGGGACTAGGGCCCGTGTGCCACGACTGAGACCTGGCACAGCCACATAAATAAATAAATACAGTATTTAACAAAAACTGTAGTACAGTTATCCATCTATAGTCCGTATTTTAATTTTGATTACTGTTCCAGTAATACAAAGAATAGTATTTTTTTTCCTTATCTAAGATTCAGCTCATTATGACACATTGTGTTTAGCTGTTATGTCTTTTTAGGCTCCTTTAATCTGCTGTAATTCATTAACCTTTTGTTTATCAAGATGTAGACTTAGCAGCAGCAGCAGCAGACATTTTTAGAGGACAATCAAGTTACCATGTAGAATGTGTCAGTTTAAATTGTCTTGTAGTTCCTTATTAGATTTAGGTTATACGTGTCTTTCCGCATTTGAAATCACTTAGTCTTATTATTACTGGAGAAGAATGGCAGCCCACTCCAGTACTCTTGCCTGGAAAATCCATGGACGGAGGAGCCTGGTGGGCTACTGTCTATGGGGTCGCATAGAGTCGGGCACAACTGAAGCAACTTAGCAGCAGCAGCAAAAACACATATTGGTTAGCAATGGAATTAAGAGAGTTGCAATAACTCTGAAGGACGTGAGATATTAGTTGCTCAGTCGTGTCTGACTTTTTGTGACCCCATGGACTATAGCCCACCAGGCTCCTCTGTCCATGGAATTCTCCAGGCAAGAATACTTCATTGGGTTGCCATTTTCTTCTCCAGGGGATCTTCATGACCCAGGAATCAAACCCCAATTCCAGGCAGATTCTTTACCATCTGAGCCACCAGGGAACTCTACAGTTTTCTAAAAGGAGAGATGAAGGGGAAGAAAAGAATATGTGTGTGTATATATGTATATATATATGTGTGTGTGTGTGTGTGTGTGTGTATATATACACACATAGTTGCCCTTGTAGCTCAGTTGGTAAAGAATCTGCCTGCAGTGCAGGAGACCCCACCCCCCACCCCCCCACCCCTCGAGTTTGATCCCTGGGTTGGGAAGATCTCCTGAAGAAGTGGGGGATGGCAACCCACTCCAGTATCCTTGCCTGGAAAATCTCATGGACAGAGGAGCCTGGTGGGCTCAGTCCATGGGGTCACAAAGAGTCGGGCATGACTGAACGACTAACACTTAGACTTAGTCCTGTTATTAGTATTACTTAGTTAAGGTGACGGTCACCAGGTTGACATGTAAAGTTAATGTTTTTACTTTTCTCATCAGAATGTAAATTATGCTTGCTTTTTTATTTATTTTATTTTTGACTGCACTGACTCTTTGTTGCTCTCTCTACCTGGTGGCGAGCTGGGGCTACTCTTTATTACAATGGCTTCTCTTGTTGTGGAACACAGGTTCTTGGTGCATGGGCTTCAGTAGTTGTGGCTCACGGGCTTAGTTGCTCCAGGGCTTGTGGACTCTTCCCAGACCTGCATTGGCTCAATGGTTTCTTATCCACTGTACCTACCACCAGGGAATTCCTTGCGGGCTACTTTGAGACTGTGCATGTACTTATGTTCTTCATCAGACTTTTTAGGTATTAGTTTTAAGCATTCATGAATTCTTGCTACTCTGATGGGTACAAATGGTGATCATGTAAATTTTTTTTTTGACTATTCATTGGCATTTTACTGTAAGTAACTTTACCTTTTCTCCTATCTATCATGGGATCTTTGTTTAATAGATTTAATTAATAACTTATGATTTCTAAAATGTTCCAGATCTGCTAAGTGTGAACCCTTTTGAGTGAGTTTGGTTTGTTTGTTTGTTTGGGTGTTTTTTTGGGCACAGGGCACTCCATGGCACAGGAGGTTTCAGGATCACCTTGCATTTCCCTGCTCCATCCTCTACCTAGGTTTTGGGATCAACTGTTTCTTCAAGGAGTCCTGTTTTTTTTTGTTTGTTTTTTTTTTTAGTTATCATGAAAGGACCACAGGTTTATGTTGATTAATTACATTTGAAGTGTCTTCTTGCCTGGTCCAGAATGAGCAAAGTTAGGAATCCTGTCTGTGATCTGTGTGAGCATGTGGAAGGGGCTCATGATGACTTGCTGGCTGAAAGTTTTCTCTAGAATTACCCTTAAGATAATATTCTGTTGAAGGACAGTGAATCTAAAATCCCTGTCGTTTTACTGTTTAAATATAAAATAACTCAGTTTCTTTGAAAAATCACGTGAAGCCAGTTTAGTCATGATTTCTTGAGAAAGCTTAGATTATCTGTAGTGTTAAAATTGTTGATTGACTTAAATATGCAAGAAATCATGGGATATTAATAAATTTACTTCTTATCTTTCAAGAGGAAGATTTCAATATTACCTAAGTATAATGAATTGTTTCATTGTCTCATTTAATAATCAAAACTCTAGTATGAGTTCGTATCCCTCATTTTACAGGTGAAGAAACAGTCTTAAAAATTGAATGACTAATAAATGACATAGATTTCAACATAAGTGTCTTAAACCCAGGGTAGGCAAACCTTTTTAGCTATACCACATTTGAGTGCTTGTGTCAGTATTCTTGGATACAGATTTGGGGGATTTTAAAATACGTAGTTGGTAATAACGTATTTATTGTTCAAGAAATGATTTGAGATTTGGGCTTTGGCATCTTAAATAATTGGTCAATTTTTAGATATTCATCTGGTGGTATTTTAAGCACTCGGTGTATATGAGTGCTTCTTAACAAACATGTTAAGTCTTAAAATCTTGGAGATTTTAACCTATTTGAGGATAGAGCAAGGATCTTTTCCACCTTGACTTAAAATTTGAGCCTGGATAATTTTGTTGTCAGGGCTATCCTGTGCAATGTAGGATGCTTAGCAACATCCCTGCCCTC
Source organism: Tragelaphus eurycerus (assembly GCA_935064755.1). Lineage (NCBI taxonomy): Eukaryota > Metazoa > Chordata > Mammalia > Artiodactyla > Bovidae > Tragelaphus > Tragelaphus eurycerus. The sequence continues at coordinate 34,219,987 of CAKXYN010000014.1, read as the reverse complement.
TACTCAGTAATTGTCAGTTCTGCTCCTCAGTGGGAGAACTGAAATGTCTCCAGAAATTGCCAAATGTCTCTTGGGATGGGCAGTACCGCCATTAGTTGAGAACTAATGTCCCAGGGTAATTTGATGTAGGGTAACTTGGAGTTTGAAAAGCCTGCTGATAAATGAAAACTTTTTGTTGGTATTACAGGGCTCTGTTGCAAATAAGTTCTATGTTCACAACGATATCTTCAGATACCAAGATGAAGTCTTTGGTGGCTTTATCACTGAACCTCAGGAGGGTAAGTTACTTGTCTAAATTTTTTTTTGGATGGCATCAGTTTGACTTGGAGAGAGTGTAAGTTTCTTGAATGGTTTCATAATTCTTTGTATTTTTCATTAGTAACTTTTAATTGTTAAGATATAAGAAATCTTGGTGATTTTAACCTACTTGAGGCCAACCGCTTAGTCTACGCCACTGGTATTGATGGGACACATTGAACCCCTAAGTTAGTAGACAAGTTATGGCAGCAGTAGTAGCATCTTGGTCACAGTTTGCATAGGACTCTGCAGAAGTTTAGATGGTACCTCCACTGCAGTGGGGTGTGTTACTAGAGTGGAACTCTAAGTTTTAGGAATTGAAACCTTGTAATGGTCAGCAAATATACCTGCCCATTGCTCTAGAGAGAGACTGTATTTTAGTGTTTTCTGTATGACTGAGGATTCTAAGTACTTTGTATTTATTTAAGGCTGTAATACAACAACCTTACAGATAAGTACGTTATGTACTGTTTTTCCCATTTAATAAACTAGGGCACAGGAGTCATTTGTTATGTACTCATATCATTGCCTTTTTTTGTCATGATGAACATTGTGAAAGTGAATATATTTGTGAATTAAGTGAACACAAAGATGTTAAATTTTTTTTCTCATTTAGAATCTGAAGAAGAAGTAGAGGAGCCTGAAGAAAGACAGCAGACACCTGAGGTGGTACCTGATGATTCTGGAACTTTTTATGATCAAACTGTCAGGTAAGGAAAACTTTGTTCATCTGTGCAGAGCTGCATGAAAACTTGAGTTGTGTAGTCCTGTTTGCTGGAGGGCAGCCATAATGCTCAGAATTGTCTCTGATAATTTCCCAGAAGAAAGGTTTTGCTTTTGGTGTCTAACGTAAATACATAAAGCATGTTTAATATAGATTGCTCTCTGAGACCTACTCAAATAGTATCCATAAGTAGCTTTTTGGTTCAGTTTTTTTCTTCACCATAAGTGGAAATAGATTTGGGATTTACCAAGTGTTAATACATAAGGGCAGGGAAGGCAATGGCACCCCACCCCAGTACTTTTGCCTGGAAAATCCCTTGGACGTAGGAGCCTGGTAGGCTCCAGTCCATGGGATCGCTGAGAGTCGGACACGACTGAGCGACTTCACTTTCACCTTTCACTTCATGGATTGGAGAAGGAAATGGCAACCCACTCCGGTGTTCTTGCCTGGAGAATCCCAGGGACGGGGGAGCCTGGTGGGCTGCCGTCTATGGGGTCGCACAGAGTCAGACACGACTGAAGCGACTTAGCAGCAGCAGCAGCAATACATAAGGGCATAGCATTAAGTGCTTTGAGAGAACTAGAAGGTGTTAATGGGACTGACTTTACTCACCTGTGCGACCCCATAGATGGCAGCCCACCAGGCTCCCCTGTGCCTGGGATTCTCTAGGCAAGAACACTGGAGTGGGTTGCCATTTCCTTCTCAAGTGCATGAATGTGAAAAGTGAAAGTGAAGTCTCTCAGTTGTGTCCGACTCTTAGTGACCCCATGGACTGCAGCCTACCAGGTTCCTCCATCCATGGGATTTTCCAGGCTAGAGTACTGGAGTGGGGTGCCATCGCCTTCTCCAGACAATGGTCTAGTTCCTTTTGATAGGCCTGATGCATTTACTTAATCAGAATCTAGCAAAGCTGACTTGCTCATCAAGGGCTTTTCTGAAAAGTTCTCATGTTTTAATACTCATATACATAATTTGTAGATATTTGTGGGGAGGAGGGAGCTATTTTTAGGTTCAGGTCTCTATAGGAATTTCTTGCTAAATCAATGGAAGCAGACTGATACTTCTCAAATTTTACTGTGAAAGCAATGACTTAGAAGAACATTTAGAAGAACCTGTTGCTGAACCAGAGCCTGAACCGGAACCAGAACCAGAGCAGGAACCTGTATCTGAAGTCCAGGAAGAAAAGTCTGAGCCAGTATTGGAAGAAAATGCTCCTGAGGATGTTCAGAAGAGTTCTTCTCCAGCACCAGCAGACATAGCCCAGACAGTGCAGGAGGACTTGAGAGTATGCAGCATGTCTTCAGTTTTATTCTGCTTCTTTCTGTTGTAAAAAATCTCTCTTTTACATTTTTGTTGCTAGGATGACTTTTGTAGGTGAATTTTTGTATTCATTTGGGGAAGTTCTTCCATATTGAGCCATACCTCAGATAAGATGCATATTGCTTTATAAAGTCAAAAGGAGTTTTTTTCCTCCTCTAAGGAAATTTGAATACTTTTAGACAAGAAGTTTTGGGTGCTATATTGTTGCCATATCAACAAACTTTTTTTAATACTACATTCAAATTGCATGTTACTATGTGCTTGTTACACAAAGAAAGGATAATATATCTTCAAAAAAATAACATGGCACAGTAGACTTTTCCCCGAAATCTAATTGAGGACAACTTTACAGTAGAAGTAGAAACTAATTGTAGTATGTTCTAATTAGAATAACTGATTTCAAAAGTTTGAAGCTTTTCAGTTACCTCTCATGAGTCACACCAGGATGATACTGGCTGAATTCACAGAACCTTTACAGCTGATGCTCTATGAAGGAGTATGTTTTAGGGCTGTATTTATGCAGCCAGGGTTCTTAAATTGTTATTTGTCTAAGAGTTAAGTGTCTTGAAATTTTCTGAGCATTATTCTATGGGAACTGTTAGTAACCTCCCTGGTTTGTAGTTTGCTGTTCTGTATAAAATAGGTGTGTAGGTGAGTAGTAAAGAGAAATGGTGACATGGTTGTAGCTTGCAGGTGGAAAATTATGTTTACTGGAGTGAGAGTAGATGACAAGTTAGGTGGTTTAACTCTAGTAGTCCTGGAGAGAGGTAATGACATCTTGGATTAGGGTCATGGCAGTGAAGATGAAGAGATAAGAGGTAAATAAGATCTGGTGATTTTGGAACTGATTGAAATAATTCAAGAAAATTCTAAAGGTGGTATAATTAGATCATAGAGTGAGAAAATCAAAGGAGGAAGAGCTGGCTTTGGAGGGAGAATTTTCTTGGATTCACAAAATTGAAATTGAGTGAAAGTAGCTGCTCATATTTTGCTGATGCTTGATAAGACCTAAGGAATTTTAGTACTAAATTTTAAGTGCTGGGGCAAAGAAATCTCAAGTTACTTAGAAACCATCTTGCCTCTTGAGAATGTGATGCACATATAATGTACAAGAAATCAGAAGCCTAGAACTTTTATATTGTTTTAAGTATTATAACAACTCATGGTGGTATTCCCTTAGACCTTTTCTTGGGCATCTGTGACCAGTAAGAACCTTCCACCCAGTGGAGCTGTTCCAGTTACTGGGATACCACCACATGTTGTTAAAGTACCAGCTTCACAGGTGAGTTTATAATTAAATTTGCGTGTTATGCAAATTTTCTTATATTTTCACGTAATGTGAATTTAGAGAGTTTTAACAGATAAGACAGGGTTCCCTGGTGGCTCAGTGATAAAGATTCCACCTGCCAGTGCAGGAGACACAGGTTCGATCCCGGAGTTGGGAAGATCCCCTGGAGAAGGAAATGGCCACCCTCTCCAGTATTCTTGCCTGGAGAATTCCATGGACAGAGGAGCCTGGCAGGCTACAGTCCATGGGGTGACAAAGAGTTGGGCACGACTTGGAAGCTAAAGAACAGCAACAACAACAAATAAGGCAGAGGAGAGTGGGTTCAAGGTGATTTTTAATGTGTTTTTATTTTTGTTTGTTTGGGTTTTTTGGGGGGAGTGGTGAGAGAACTCAAGAGTTGTCATTTTCTAGTTTTAAACCTTATTGTTAGAACACTTACAAAGGAAAAAAAGAAGATAAGCTTGCTTTGATTTTGATGCATACCTTTTTCAGCCTCGCCCGGAGTCTAAGCCTGAATCTCAGATTCCACTTCAGAGGCCTCAGAGGGATCAGAGGGTGCGAGAACAGCGAATAAATGTTCCTCCCCAGAGGGGACCCAGACCAGGTGAGAGCTCAGAAGGGCTTCTCTACGCTGGGCAAGTTGAGGATGAGAGCTTGTTTTGGGAGGGCACTTGATATTTGTGGGTACTTAGATTTAAAAATACATTGCAGAGTGATTTGAATTGTCTGTGTTTAGGGCTCGAGAGAAAACTGCTGAATGGAACAGTTACTACAGGGTGTCTTCTTTCTCATTCCTTGCTGTTTTTGTTTCCTCTTCAGTCCGTGAGGCTGGTGAGCAAGGCGATGTGGAACCCCGAAGAATTGTGAGACACCCTGACAGTCACCAGCTCTTCATTGGCAACCTGCCTCATGAGGTGGACAAATCAGAGCTTAAAGACTTTTTTCAAAGTAGGTTATTAAAAGATTTTTTTCCCCATCTTTTTTTAAGATTTAGTTTTAATTGGAAGATAATTGCTTTACAATGTTGTGTTGGTTTCTGCCATACAGCAGTGTGAATCACCCCTAGTATGCATATGCACCCTCCCTCTTGAACCTCCCTCCTACTCATGTTGTTGAGTTTAAACACTAGATTCATCTGCGGTCCAATAGAAATAGAAGATAGTCACATATGTAATTTTAAGTTTTCTAGTAACACTTTATTTTTTATTTTTAAGATATATTTATTTATTTGACTGCGCTGGGTCTTTGTTGCTGCACTTGGGCCTTCTCTAGTCGTGGTGCACGAGCTTCTCTTTGCAGTGGCTTACTGCAGAGCACCAGCTCTAGGGTGCTTGGGCCTCAGTAGTTGTGACACACAGGCTTATCTGCTCTGCGGCATGTGGGATCTTCCCGGACCAGGGATCAAACCCCTGTCACCTGCACTGGCAGGCAGATTCTTAACCACTAGATCACCCTGTAGTTACACTTTGAGTTCAGTTCAGTTGCTCACTCGTGCCCAACTCTTGGAACTGGACAATTAAATTAGTATTTCACTTAACCTAGTGTGTCTAAGACATCATCTGAATATATGTAAACATGAGATATTTTCTGTGATCCTATTGTAAGTCTTTGAAATCCTGTGTGTGTGTTGGCACACAGGGCACATCTTCTTTGAGAGTAGCCACAGTTCACGTTCCCTATAGCCACGTGTGCCTGGTGGCTGTTGGTGGACAATGTGCATGTAATATTTTTAAAAGTGTTCTAACTTATTTGAGAATCTGTTTCATTTGCAGATTATGGGAATGTGGTAGAACTGCGTATTAACAGTGGTGGGAAATTACCCAATTTTGGGTTTGTTGTGTTTGATGATTCTGAGCCTGTTCAGAAGGTGCTTAGCAACAGGGTAAGCAATTTTTCATCTTGTATTTTTTTTATCTTAATGTGTTCATCCATCCTTAAAACTGTGTCTTACATGTAAAGTGCAATTTATTCTAACCTGTCTGGGTAATATTTTTCATCATGTTTAACCATTATTAAAAGAACTGCCTGGGAACTTAGTAAAACAAAAGTATCATATAAATAGTTTTTGCCTAAGTTGCGTGATGGAGAGTGAAGTAACTGTGGTTGCCAGTACACTGAGATTTATGCAGTTCCTTTATTCGTTGTAAGAGATGAATGAAGCATTATGTGTCTTTTAGCCAAGAACTTAGAATCAGTTTGTTTACCAGTTTTCCTATATAACTTGTCTGGGTTTGGAGTCAGTCTGCTTCTCCAACAGTAGAGGAATTTGTAGAGTTGGAGTCTTGTTTCTGTGTCCTTATAGAGTCCTTTCCTTCCCCCACATCTTTCGTTAGCAAAAAAGCTCTGTAGTAGTAGTCGTTGTAGAGAAAAACAAAGATATAAATACTGTTAATTTACTGAGATGGGTGTGGGAATTTTAAGACCTCACTTTTTTTCAATTGAGGTGAAATTCACATAACATTTTAAAGGGTACAGTTCAGTGGCATTTAATACACGTTGTTGTGCAACCATCACCTGTCTAGTTGGAAACAATTCCATCAAGAGTAAGTCCCTTACCCATTAAGCAGTCTCTGCCCATATCCTTTCTCCCCAGCCCCTGGCAACCACTAGTCTTATTTTGAGTCTCTGCCAGTTAAAGCTTACACATTTTATTAACCATGATAGTTAGAAATGGTGCAGATCATTATTTCCCAGTGGTTCTCCAGAATGTCTGATGTCCTCCAGAATGTTAGTGGATATACTACAAAGTTTAATGTTGTAGTTATAAGTTAGCCTTCATTTGGAAATGTGCATTACTATCAAACTGTTTGACCACTATTTTTGTGAAGCATCTCCTGCAAAACACTGAGAAATGTGGAGAAAATAATGGCTTATCTCACCCAGAACACAGGAATACTGACCCCAGAAATGTCCTGAAGGCCTTGTTGTAAATTCACCGTTAAGCATGTGATAGTTCAGTGGTCACACTTTTTGGTGCAGCCTTGAATTTGTATTTTCAATGGTGTGATAATCCCAGTGGGGCCAAACAAGGTCAGAGCTGATTGCTTCCTAGTTAATTATCCAAGAGGAGGCTTTGGTGTTTCACTGACGGCATGTGGGTGAGTCATGGTATCTTTAGGCATAAGAATTGTTGAAGTAAAGTTCCTCAGAAAGGGGTATATGTCTGGTACCTTTTTTTATTCAGATTGCTTCTGTCCTTTTGATACCTCCTTAGAGATGTCTTTTATAACTACCTTTTAAAATATCTGCAGTCACAACCTCTTATCTTTCAGGCTTAAAATACTTCTGTTTTTCTCACTGTATGTAGAACATTGCTAGGAATAGCACTTCATATTAATGTGTATGATTTATATAGTGTATATATAAAGTATTTGTAATATTGGATGTATTAAGATATTTATATATGTACAAATATATGTTTAATCAGAATATAAAATTTAAATTAGAATCAGAGCTCAAAAGGGACTTCCCTGCCCAACCCCTGTGCAGGTTTCCTCACATGCACTTTCAGATCATGTACTTTGGGAGTTTCAAATGTAGCTTGCTTTAGGTGGCTCAGACAGTAAAGAAACTGCCTGCAAGGTGTAAGATCCAGGTTCGATCCCTGGGTCAGGAAGATCCCCTGGAGAAGGGAACGGCAACCCACTCCAGTGTTCTTGCCTGGAGAATTCCATGGACAAAGGAGCCTGGTGGGCTACAGTCTATGGGGTTGCAAAGAGTTGGACATAACTGAGCAAGAAATGAGTTGGACATGACTGAGCGACTAACACTTAGCCTCACCTGACTGACTGGGTACAAGTTTACCTTACACTCTTCAGCAGTTTTTTGTGTACAGAAATAGCTTGTAGAATATAACTGGTGTCTGTCCATGCTGCGTAGACTGAGTGCTTCTACTTTGCTGTCAGTATGCCTGGGTTTACATTGCTCTTCTGTCACTCACTAGACTTGTGACCTGTGTAGTATGTGTTCCTTAACCTCCCTAGTACCAGTTTGCTGGTCTATATAAAATAGTTGTGATAATAACCCTTGAAGGGTTGTTGTGAAGATTAAAAGTGATAATAAACGTGAAGTATATAGAACACTTCTGCATAGTAAGAACTGTTAGGTATTTATTTTGAAAAAATACTTTCGTTAGAAAACCACAGAGTGCCAGCAAGGAACATAAATTGAGTTGATTGAAATCTTGAGTAACCCTTTGTTTACTATAGTTCTTTTGGCAAAAAAGAAGACCCAAGACTTTTTTCCCCTGCACTAAGATCTAGTATTATTATTTTCATATTTTCCCAAAATCTGTTAAGGCAAATTCCTTTTTCTTAAGGTTATACTGAAATGAAATTCATGATGTTTTTTGAGATGTATGTGTATTTTGCATAAACATATACAGCAAAATCTTTCCACATTACATGATGATGGGATTTTATTCTAAGTCTCCCAGTCCCTGGAGAAGGTGGCAATTTTTATTTATATCCCACTTACATAATTCTATGAGAAGGTAAGGTTTACTTTAATAAGAGTTACTTGTACTGCTGTGTACAAGTGGACTTTTTAACTTTTGAACTAATTGAATACCTAATCGCTTTTTCGTGTATCTGTTAATGGAAAAATAATGTGTTCTGAGTTTGAGACAAAAAGTGAACTGTGAGAAGGCAGCTGATTTGTAAGCTGCTGATTCTTTTTCTTTTTTTAGCTTTCTTTTATCTTTGAGAGCTAGCTCATAAGCTCTTTTGCTACTCTTTTGAGAGTAGTTCATAAGCACTCTGTAAATCTGTTCACCTTGATTCTTACAGCCCATCATGTTCAGAGGAGAGGTCCGTCTGAATGTGGAAGAAAAGAAGACTCGAGCCGCCCGTGAAGGGGACCGCCGGGATAACCGCCTGCGGGGGCCTGGAGGCCCTCGAGGTGGGCTGGGTGGTGGCATGAGAGGCCCACCTCGTGGAGGCATGGTGCAGAAACCAGGATTTGGAGTGGGCAGGAGCATTGCTCCAAGGCAGTGAATTGCTCTTCACCAGTCTTCAGGCAGCAGTACAAACTAGCTCCCACAGAATGATGAATTTCTTCAGCCAACCTTGGTATCTTGGAATATGATCCTAGTCTATCATAAACTGCTTAAGTTTGTACAATTTTACTTTTTGTGTTAATGGTGTGTGCTCCTTCTCCCTTCTGCCCCCCACCTTTTAGTCCTTCACTTCCTATTTTGTGGAATATTTTAGGAAAAATGGATTTTTAAAGAAGAAAAAAAGACTGAATTTCTTTGCTTTATTTGCATATACAGACTGGATTTTTTTTTTTTTAACAGTTTCCCCAAAGGAATGTGTCTTGCTTCTTACTGACATTTGGTATGTTTCATTCATTGGACTATTTCTTACTTACTTTCTATGTATTTCAAAAACCTGTGAGAATTACAGGATTTGATAAACATTTTGAAGACCGGAGAAACCCAAATTGTTTTCCTCTTTGAGAGTCATGACTATCTTCTGGTGTGGAGAAATTGCCATTGGAAAAATTGACAATTTTGATTCTCTTTGATGTGGTTAAAAACTGAATAAAAGGTGTTTGAGTTTTCTTTTAAAACATGATCACAAAACAGTTCTAAAATCTACTGTTTTTGACATTGGAATTTAAATTGTGAGATAGGTTTAAATGTCTAGAATGCAACTGATAAGCTTTTCTTGAACTGTTAGTTTTTTTTTTGAAGTAGAGTTTTTTTCATGTTTAATTTGTATTTGTAAAAAAAGAAAAAAGAACAAAAAAAATTTCCAAATCTAAGTAACACAAAACCAGAGCAAAACTGTTGTGCCTTCTATTTATCTTTGATTCCAGTCTTGGCAATTGTTTAAAGAAAATAATAAAAAAAAAAGACCCCTAGATTTGTTCTATCAGGTTCAGAGTATGTTGGGAATTACGACCCCCTTTGTTACCTTGTATGTCTTGTGTTCATTTGTCATGCCTTATTCTGAAATTGAGTTTCAAACTGGAATGCCTTTGAGTACAGATGCTTCTGTAGAGTCCTTTGACCTGAATAGTTCAGCATTTGTATTAAGTTTTATTTCAGTGTCTATTCAGAATCCTGGTCAGAGCCCATAAGAAAGAATGTGACATTAATGTTGGACTTGGATGGTGTGCTTGAGTGAGTGCTAGGTTTTTGTTTCTTTTAATCATAGCCATATGGTCAATTTTCTGTTTTGTTATGGTTCCCTTTTCCTGGTGGGCATGCAGTGGGTATTTCTTTGAAATGGCCAATTTTTATTAAAACGTTTCTGGAAGATCTGGCGATATAGACTAATACTCGTTTTGCATGGTATGTGTTGAGTGCTGTGTGTGAGATGGGTGAAGGTTTTGTTTACACATTTGTGTAGCAAGCCTTTGTGTGATAACTTGTCCCTACCAATTGAAGGGCGATGAGGTTGTCAACTTAAAGTTAGTTTTTTAAACAGTGTTCATCTTTAAGACTATTGTTTGAGGCTAGTATATTAGTAGAAATAGGAATGTTTTGCTGTACTGGGAAACTAGGTTAACTGAAGGGCGTAATCTCAAATGAAGTTTTTGATGTTATCAGTTGGTCCTTAGTACTGCAAATAATTGAAAATTGGCAACATCTCTTTCATATATAACAACATAAAAAAACTTATATAACTGAATCCCGTAGCTGGTTTTTGGGTCAGTTTAAACAACTAGTTGGTAACCACTTCATTTGGCCCAGAATTAGAAGAAATTCAGCTTGTACTTTGGTAGCTTATATTAAGCTTGTAGTAGAAAGAAGAAAATTTAGCCTGAGTTATTTTTGAGGAAAAAAATTAAGTTGCAGTGACTATTAGGTGATAAAATATAGATAACCTAGAAATCATTTTTTATAAATGAATACTAAACCATACATTTCTAAATGTTTTTCCTCCTCAGAGCGGAGCTTTAAGGGCACAAACTAAATACAGTATTTCTCAACTTGGGGCTATTGTTGTATCCTAGAGGACATGCAGAAATTTGTGGGGTTTTTTGGTGGGGAAGCGGGTGGAGGGAGATGCATACCCTGCATCTGGTGTTTGGTGAATGGGGGCCAGTGATGCCAAAATGCTCTTGGAAAATGAAGCAGCCCCACTGAGAACACAGGGAGTCTTTTTCTCCTGTAATTCATGGTGGGTAGAATGGTGGAATAGGACAACTGGAGTGAAGACTCATTCCTTTGAAACGAGTCTCAGAAAAATAGCAACTAGAAATCTCTCAGGAATTATAGTAACAACTACTGTAAGTAATTAATCCCAACTTTACTTTATTTGTACCAATTGTGTGTGTGTTGTGTTTTAATTTGGAGAGGTAGCAATATACTATATGCTGCTTGTAATTTATTGCAGGGAATTCCTGCATAATTTCACAAAAGGTTGCTTCAGTAATTTCAAGTTACCATAATTGGGATATTGTGGTGTTTTGACTTGCATTGGACTTTATAAGTAGGATTTAGCATCATGGCTAACACTCTTAAGTATCTAGCCATCACTGATTACATTTATTGCTGATGTAATAAACATGTTACCCTAGGTACACATCCATTCACATATTTCACAGTTAGTGAAAACAAAATAGATGAGGGCAAGATTTTCTGTAGGGAGCATCACCTCATCACATTCAACATAATTTTTTGTCCGTTGGAATGGCCCAACATGTATTTCTTTTCTCCTGAGCTTAAAACCCTTCACACATGAACATTTTAGCTAAGTTACACTAGTTTGGTTTAGTAGATCTCAGTCTTCTACTGAGACCTGTTGAAAATAAGTAGACCTTTGTACAAAAATAATTTTGTTTGCTTTTATATTGAGGTCCGTTTTGTGTTTTCCTGTGTTCTCAACATTTTGAGTTATTGCTGCGAAGTGGTGAAATGGATAATGCAAGAATAATTGTTTGGTTTTGGATCAGTAGGTTACTACCACCGTGTTAGTTGAATTGCACTTTAGTTTTAGGTTAGACAACTAAATTTTTCACAACTATACCCTGTGAATTAGGTGTTACTCCCCTCCCAAAGTAGTAGGTGAAGAAAGTACATCACGGACCTCCATGTAGTTAGGAGCAGATTGGCCTCCAAAACTGATCCTTTTTCTCTAGAACCATAGTGCCTACCTATATTTGTATTTGAATACCATTAAGGGAATAGGGCATGAAGTAACTACCATGTAGAGACTTGAGTCTGCAAAACTTTCAGGTCAAAACTAGCATTACATTTTCTATTTCCATGAGGGTAAAGTAGTTAAACATTAATTTTGTAGGGCTTCTTTTTATTTGCAGACTGTATTGTAACACATTGCTATTGAATTACTAGATTATTTTCTCATCTGGTTTGGTAATACATTTAGTACAATTTAATCTGGATGTGGAAGACAATATTTTTAGCATCATCCAGGTTAGTTTAGTTGTGTTTTATGCTTATAACTGCCATCCTCTGATACTTTTCTTCATCCCTTTATTTGAGAACCCTGGTAAAGTTAGTGATTTAGTGGAGAATGTGGCACTTTATAGATACTGTTTGTTAGAATATATGAAAATTTCTTTCTATGAAGTTTAAATTTGTAGTCCATTGTTTCTCTTGTGGCTTATTTTAGGTAAGTTGTTTGCATTTGTCAAATCTACTGATCTATAAAAATAATTTTTATAGTAAAGCTTTATTTTATGCTACTTAAAATAATAGCAGCTCTGTAGCAGCTGTATACAAATTACACAGTTTTTGAACTTTTAGTTTAGCAATTTTGAATCTTATAAAAGAAGCAACTTCAACATTTATTTGAATATGGAGTTCTAGCTAAGTGCCTAATGTACCACAGATTGGCAGTGGACAATTAGAGGTAGTCTTTTGCAAATGCTTTAGAAACCTTAAAGAATGTGTTAGAAACTTAGAAATATTTTATGTGGGATGGGTTGCAGGTTAAAGCTGCTTGTCATGTTGTAGTAGGTCATTAAATGAGGACTTCTGGTTTTAGGGTAGTCATACCTTTTGGAATTTGTGTTTACTGTAATATCAAGGTTCTGGGGACCATAGATGGGCTTGTGAACTTAATAGACTGAATTAAAGATATAGTGGCACATGTGAGATAAAACTTTTATTATTTTTAGTGGATATGTATCTAACTCTGGATGATGCTGAAATTAGATTGCTTTGCTCATGCTTTCATGAAGCAGTCTTTAATAATGGCCTGAATGAGTGAAAGGTTGATTAAAGGTGGCCTACAACCCTTAACCAGTTTTACTTTTGATCATGCTTATGTATTGGCTTAGAATCAAAGTTGTTGTCTTTTGATTGCATGACTTTCGAAGTCTCTCCTTCAGTTTCCACTCAAACCTGGTAGCCCCCAGTGAGAAGAATATAGTATTGGAAATCAGTTCTCTTGTTACTTCCATAAACCATGTGACCTGGTCAGTTACAGAAATCTATGCATGGTTATTACTTTGAAATGTGTCCAATGTCACAGATTCCTAAGGGACTTGTATCCATTCAGTGTGTCTTTGTTTTTTTTTTTTTTTTAAAGAAAGTGATGCTTACCCCAAAATTCACTGTTGAAGTACTTTTAGCAAGTATTTATTTTTCAGAAACCCACTTGTGGGAAGTTTTCCTGTATTTTTGGTAGTAATTAGAGGGATGATTATATCATTTAATATGGATATAGTTTTAACTATCTCTGTAATTAACCACTTTGGTTACTGATACTCTCCCTAAATTTTGTTGTCACCTGTTTGGGTTTGGTTTAGATTCTTAAATGTTTTTATGAGGAGTGTATATACAGTGATTTGGCCCTTTTAAATGAAGACATAAGGAATTAGGAAAGAAGGGACTTCCTTTCTTTAAAGATTCAGTGTACAATTTAAGTAGACTATGTAGAACATACATTGTGTTAAAAATAAATTTGCATAGGTATCTACATTGGTTTTCAAGAAGAGTAGGATAGGGGTGGAATTTAGCTGATGGAATATGAATAATTTATGGTTTATATAAAAAAATCATAATTTTAAGTGAAACTATTTCTTTAAAGTTTGCTTTTTCCTCCCTGTACTGATGGTTATCACAAGAAACAGGAGGAGACTCGTAGATTTCTTAGCATATCAGTGCTGGAAAGGACTAAGGTGATGTGTATAACCCTTGCAACTTTCAAAAGGTGGATGACTCAGATGACTAGTACAGCACATTCAGGAGTTGCCAGTCCTGCCCTGTGTTTGCTTTCGTAAGCCAAAGCTGTTAAAAGGTAGGATGTGGGGAGACAAGGGAAGGAGCCACACTGTGTATGCTTATCCAGTTGCTTCATTAGCTCAGTTTTCATACGTATGTTTTTTGTTTTCTTCCAACTGTTTTAATGCCCCATTCCAGGGCCTTTTGTCAATAAGAACATTAACTTGTGTTCCCCTCAGGGATGGGTTTACTACTAGCCGTCAGAAAGCTATTGGGTATCCTAATGTGTTAATAGCTGAAACTCAGCTGTAATTTTCTCCTAAACCTGTCAGCATTTTGCATTCTGTACATTGTGGTGCTTTCCCCACCTTGTATTGTTACAACTGTAAGCTCCTAAGGGGCAGCAATTTGGTCTTAGCCATATACCCTGTTCAGTGCCTGGCAGCACCATGTTTGAATCAGGGTCCTAATCTGCCTTTCCAGTGGTTTTTCCTATTCTTCTCGGAAGGATGTTTATGGTTTGCTGACAAGCTAGGTATTGCTGATTCCGTGGCTTCAAGTGCCTTCACTCCCCTGAAGATAGACTTGCTTCTGCATTCTCCCTGCCTCCCCTTCCCCCCGCCACCTCCAATCTCTTAACCATCAAAACCTTTTTTCCAAGAGCTTTTTTTTTTTTTTCAGTCTCTTAACCATCAAAACCTTTTTTTTCAAGAGCTTTTTTTTCTCCCTAAGAGAAAAGATGTCCTAGGAGAGGTTAATTCGTTACCCTGTGAGGGTTGGTCTGTCCAGAATTTGAAGTAAGGAGCAAATTTATTTTCATCTACTTTTCTTCCACATTGTCCCTCCTGTTGGAAATTCTATCCCAATCTTCATTTTAAAATGTTACTAGAATATTTAATACCTTTCTCTTAGCTTATAACTTACGCCTTCAACCTAGAACTAGAACATACCATAATCTCCGGGAGGACAAGGACTGGAGGATTAATCCCTTCCTCCTGGATTGGAGCACCCTTAAATGAGGACTCACTCAGTTGAATAATGTATTCCTGTTTTCATGCTTATGAGGGAGGCATGCCTAGGGATTGGGCATAATTCAGTAAATTATAGGCATCACGCATTTCATATCGGAGGGGATTAGTGTGAAACTTTGAGGGGTGGGCAGAAGAGGGAGAAGTCACTGGTCATTTTGAAGTACTTCCATCCCTGGTCTGGGCAATTACCTGTTTCTGATTGCGCCCAGTATATCCTGGGCATTTTGTGTTGACGCGCAGGAGCTGTATGTGCCAAGTTTCATTTCTTACCGTACACCTACTCCGTACTCAGTTTGCCATCACCCGTGCTACAAGTCAGAGCCACCCTAGTCACCTGCTTCTTGTCTCCTTATTCCTTACATCCTGTCTCCAGCTAATTCCTGTCAGTTCTACCTCAGCAGTCTTTCACATCCTTCCTCCTCACTTCCTTTCAGTGGCCTCTCAGCTTTCTTTACCTCTTCCTACTTCCAGTCTACTTTCTACACAATGTTAGATTCATCTTACTGAAACCTAGCTCTGACCATGTATCCCATGTACGTGTTCTGTCTTCCCTGCTAGACTGTAAGCTCCTTATGGGCAGGATCTGTGTTTCAGTCATCTTTGTATCCCATAGCACCTATCAATAAATATATCTTGAATGAACAGCATAAAGCCTTGTCTTAAGTGAAATGATGTTTTCCAGATGATACGTAGGTTTCTCTCGGGTAATTGCAAGATTTCAAAAGTTCTCCTAATATCAAGTTGGTTAAGTAGTAACAACTACGAATTAACCACAGGGAAAATTTCAGAAAACTTTTAATTTTTTTTCCATTGGAATCAGCATGGATGTGTGTATATGGATGGTTCAATAAATATATTTTTATATATACATGTATCACAGAAAGTTTACATTCCATCTTCAAACTGCAGAAATAGATTTTTTTTTTTACAAGCCAGAAAATAACTGCCATAACATTTATTTATGACTTCATGCAAAAAACGGTTGAATAAGGGATAAAGGGGAATTGCTTGTTCAAGGTTAAGAGTCCAGGGAGAAGTAAAAATATACAATAAGGAGGCGATTGCTTAACACGCTGCTTAAGGTGGTAGCCAAACAAATCCTTAACTGCAGCATTAAGGCCATACCAAGTTTATACATATATACAAAGAAATTTCCATATAAAAGACGTACTATCACATTTTCTTCCAGGAAAGGATGAGGAGCTTTGTGAGTAATCCTGACCCAGTTTTCCAGGCCCGTTCACTGTTTTAAGATGTCCCCAGGCGACCGAGAAATGTCTTCTACTTTGGCTAGTTGTCAGTTACTGCTGTGTGGGCTTGTGACTTTTGCAGTCTCTTACAGGGAACTATGAATTATTTTGAACCTCTTCCATCATGGATGATGAAGCATTTAGCAGCTTAGCTAACACTGCCCAATCTAGCATAATTTTTACATCTCCCCAAAAGTACTGTAATTACAGTCAGAATTGTAATTTGCATTTATGTCTTACCTGTAACAGACTTTACAGTCAGTGTTGGCATTGTGACCTGAAGAACTACACAGTGCCTTTCTGTTCTTTGGAATTAAAAGAGAACTTTTGGATAAAGTGTAATGACCAGAGTGTGAGGTTTCAGGTAACAACCCCTAGAGTCACTGAAAGTTAATAACTTTGTTTTTGTTGGCTGTGCCACAAGGCATGCAGAGACTCAGTTCCCGACCAGGGATCAAGCCCATGCCACCTGCAATGGAAGCAGAGTCTTGGTCACTGGACACCTCCCAGGGAAGGTCCCTTAGTAATCAACTTTTATCTCCACTGTATCACACATGTAAGTTGGCAGTTACCTTTTCGGAAAAAAGGAAATGTAAAATTACTTGCAGAAGTATCATACATGGGATTTGCTCTTCTGCCTAAACATCAAGTCAGGCAACTTTTAAGACAAAGGGCAGATCTTTTGTGCAAATATCTACATGAGTTAAATGGGAAAAGCTTGAAGGGCAAGTCCTTTGGAGCTGACTTCCAGTGATGCAGAAGTCATTTACTTTGGCAAGGTTGAGGGGAAATCTTGAGATTGGCCCATCTCAGTGAATTGAATGAATCTTGTCCCCTCCCATTCCCCCCAAAAAAGAAAGTCTAACATAAATTATGTAAATAAGGTACAGTGACTGAGCATTTATTTGATAATGTTGTCACTCATTTTGGAATGCTGTAGATTAACTGCTTTTTCATTAATGTTGAGTTAGCTATGACTTGGATATCAAATAGCCCTGTTCATCCCCAGTTCTCTATGGGCCGGTTTCCAGTAGGGCCTTAGGGCATGCACAACTTTGGTTGCAAGGTAATTGGTTGTGTCCCATGTTCCCTGGGTCAGTCAAGTTTGAGAATGAGGTCTCTGGAAATGGCTTGTCCTGGGAGAGGACCAGATAATGTGTGGTTTGGAAGCACTTCAGTATGTCTGAACACTTAGAAAGTGAGCAGTCTCTGTGCTTTCCAAGTGCACTTCACCCAGAATGACACTAGTTAATTTACATTGCTTGCAGTAATTTGAAACATTCTAGATAAACTGAGTTTGGACTGATCCAGACAATGAGACAGGGATACACTTTGGCAACCTTACCTCCAGGCATAAAATCATTAAGGGTTTTGTCTTAGACACTTTGTGGTTCATGTTGTACATGTCAAGTCTAATTACAACAGTGAAGATGTGTATTGCATTGTTTTTCAGACTTATTTGCAGGCTGCTGAAGTCAGTTGGTATGTTTGTCTTGAAAGTAGAACTTGGCTATTTAACTTGCTTTGAACAAAAAAATTTTTTTTTAAGAACATTGTACTTTTGTTTAATGTGTGCAGAAATCACATTGGGTAGGTATTTTATCTGTGTCCAATATACTAAGTAGCAAAGATGCACACTTTGGGATTTAATTTACTCTTCTCATTTTAACTGTTGTTAGTGCTGAAAATATAATGGATCCAGTATGGGAAGATTGAACCATCAAAATATGAAATAGTCTGGATTTAAAAAATGCTCTGAAATGCATTGTGGTAATGTCCAATTTTTTTTTTTCCTGTCTCTTACGTAGCCTGGCTAAATGACATGTTGAGCATGGTACACCTTTAAATGAGGTAGAAATATATCTAATGTGGGAAAAACTGAGTTTAGCAAAGTGATTATTTGATATGTAAGCACCACTTCTAAAAAAGACTTGGGGCAGTCTTTCATTTACTAGGATAGGTAATACTAACCTTCTCTTTCCCCAAAATGTACTTTCTGAAGAAAGGTAAATCATTCAGAAAGAAACTATTCTTTTTATATACTTCCATAGGCAATGACTTACTAAAAACCAGTTATTTTTGTCCATTTTTTTTTCCTATTCATATTTGACATTTTCCCCCCTACATACACTTTTTACTTTATAGTCATGATTTCGTGCTTTGAATGGAGAGATGTTCTCTGAGTTGGGAGAATTATTTTAGTTAAAGCTGAAAAAAAAAAAGGGGGTGTGCTAAACTGTACTTGTCTTCTAGGTCATCTCTGTTTAATATTTCAGATCAACAAAATGTAATAATATTAGGAGCACTGTCTCCTTTACAAATACCTGCCTTGTACTAAGATTGGCTTGGCTTGATATTTGACAAAAGATAAAACTCAAAACTTTCTCAGAATCACTGTAGAATAGCGAGCTGAATGTACCTTTATTGTCCTCTTTGTAGTGCCTACCTATCACAAACTAAATGCTTAATACTTGGCTTGAATTGATGTCCTTGACGATGTGAATTTCTGCTGCTGCTGCTGCTAAGTCGCTTCAGTCGTGTCCGACTGTTCGACCCCATAGACGACAGCCCACCAGGCTCCCCCGTCCCTGGGATTCTCCAGGCAAGAACACTGGAGTGGGTTGCCATTTCCTCCTCCAATGCATGAAAGTGAAGTCGCTCAGTCGCGTCCGACTCCTAGCGACCCTATGGACTGGAGCCTACCAGGATCTTCCGTCCATGGGATTTTCCAGGCAAAAGTACTGGGGTGGGGTGCCATTGCCTTCCCCGACGTGAATTTCTAGTGGGTACTTACTATATCTGCTGCTAAATTAAAGTTGAGTTTCCTGCAAGAAAGTACTGGTAAGTTTGAATTGGGTTGAAAGTATTAATATCAGCTAATGGCGAGGGGATAGAATGAACTACTTTATAAACCATGAAGGGGATACCCTTTGGGTTTTTTCTACTTTTAAGGTAGTCCTGATGTATTCCAAATCTGTCTTTCCAAACATGCCTACTATTCATTAGACTTCAGCCAAATGGATAATCACAGTGCCTTACATTGCGCCCTTTGTTATTTACCTCCTTATTTTTAGTCATGTTTCTTCTGCCAGAATCCTCTTCTCCCATCTGTCAAAATCTTACATGTTTTTTAAGGTTCCTACTTTTCAAATGGCCTGACAGCCATGAAACGTTCCATGATTTATTTTCTGCACAGTCCACGGCACCCTCCTTTCTCTCACGTATTTCCCGCATTCCACACTAGTAATTACCTCAGTACTTCTGTTATCCCTTCCTGTGTTGTAAGAAAAGAAGCTCTGTTATATTCTGATACCCTGCTTTCATGGTTAACTGCCTTGATGCAGTAGACTTAATAAAGAGCCGGTAGATGAAGACAGGCAGGTGTAGGGAGGTTAAAAACAAAGCAGATAGGAAAACTGGAAAGAATATGTGAACTCTAGTCCTGGCTATAACACTTTCTTTTGAAACCTCCCCCTTGAGCTTCCAGCTCAAACCTTGAAGGCCTAAACTGCTTTCTCTAGGCTGAGACATTTTAAAAAATCACCTAAAGGCAAGCACTCAACAGTTGCCTGGAGACCTGCTGAACCTGACTTGTGGTCACTAGATAGGGTCCATTCAGAGTGCCATTTTTGCTCACCAGCATCCAGACAGAGCTACACAGAAGTATGGCTCTGGCCCTCAGAGCAGCAGCCAAGATTTGCCTGGCATTGCTGTTTATAGCTCATGGTCCTGTTATGCCAGAGGCAAGATTTGTGGGTGCAACTGTAGAGTCATGGATGAGGCCAAAGGGGACCTCAGAAATGTAAGAAGCCTACTCCCATGAACTGGTCTGACTAGTTTGTACACATCAAGTTACCTAGGTGATTGTTTAGTCAGAAACATAAGGAGACAAGTAGTAGCTTGGAGACAAGTAGTAGCTTATTAAAAATTCTTGGGAGTGGCGGTGGGTTACGTTCATATAAAGAGTTGTTCCCTTTTTACTCCGTAGCTACTTGAAGGAAGTGGTGATCTTGGGTTTAACACTTTGAAAGGTGACTTAAAAAGTAAAATAGCAGTTTCTTGTTAAAGAGTCTGAGCCCAGATAGCCATCCTCCAAGAGACCTCTCCTGATTTCTCTGTCTCATCTGTTACCATATCTTTTGGCTTAGTTATTCATATCCATATCACATTTCACTTCATAAATTAAGTTCTATAATTACTTTTGGTTCCTGTGCTGTGTACTGTTTGTAGTAGGTTCTTGGTTGAGTGTTTTAGAGGGACCTAAGTAAGACTTCCAGAAAAGGTCTAGTTCTTACCCTTGAGTCCAGCCAAATCCAAGCCAGTCCAGGTCACAGTGACCCCTCCTACAGGACTACAAACAAGGTGTTCTCATTGTCCTCCAAATGCTGTTTATTCCCACTCTGACCTGTTGTCAACTGATTTTGCTCACTTCGACAGTTCTATAGCCAGAAAATGGCCCCATATCACTTCCAAATCCTTCATGTACTAAACACTGGATTAGTAGGCTCTCAGTCTTTAAAGGTGGGCTGGTTTGTATTATTTATTACCAAGAGGGAGGCCAAGGATTATTTTGGTTGGTTCTTGATTTACACGATGCTTGATTTCCAGTCTAGTACAAAATGGTATACCTTGGCATGTAACGTTACAGGAAGTTAAATTTATGTATGTTGGGATGTACCTTGGCAAAAGGAACCGTATGTGTTATCAGAAGATAGAAGATAATTTGAGTTAAACTATTATATCTTAGAGATACTGTTTTTTAATGACAAAGTAAACTACCACATCAATTTCTTGACTTTATACTCAACAATTTGGGAATATAAGAGGTTTTTAGAAGCAGGTGACTAAGGTCACAGTGAAATAATTTGTTGAAGTCAAAAACAGATGAGTGGAAGAGGTAAAAATGTCATGCCTGTTTCAAAACTTGGCTTCCCATTGTCTATAATGATGTCAAACTTGGGCAAGGTTGGGACTTGGGCTAGTAATAGTAACATAAGGTTTCTGAGCCTCAGTTTCCTCATCTATAAAAGAAGAAATAGGATGAGGGCCATTGTGGGAATTAAGTTATAGACTGACATACAGTAATCTGAATAGTCTACGTGTGACTGAGCACTATTCACAGAGTTTACTAAATACGGTGCTTCTATTTAGGTAGTACTCAAATGGGGTCTGTGGAAAAAGGATGCAGTGCTTGTTAAGCGGAATCGGTACTAGAATTTAGGTTTCTTAGAATGTGTACAGCCTCTGAAGTGAGCTCATTCACCAGTGAGAGAATGCTTGGGGCTAGGCGTGAATTTTCCCTAGGCATGAAATTTCCCAGCATGAATCAGCTGCTCTGGAGGGTGGGTGGGTTTTGGCCCTCTGGGTACCAGCCTCAGTTGAAAGAAAGCTTTTTGGTGACCTCTTCTGGCAAACAGGAAGAAGTAAGAAGGAGTTTCAGAGTGGCTGAGATGATGAAAATGCTCTACAGTTTACAACAAGGGAATGGAGTTAACATTGTCATTTTATTGACACAGTGGGTTTGTGATGTGGGTATTATACCCAGATACAGAAAGAAATTGAGAGTCAGTGGGGTGATGGTCTTGCTCAAGATCACTCACCTACTTGCTCATCAGCCTTCTAACTCAGAGCTCGTGTCTTTTCCACTCTACTAGGAAAATCACGAGAGGAAAGTTGAGAGGAGAAGAGGAAGAGTAAGACCATCACAGAGTCAGAGGAAGTCCTTATTTTTTCTCTGCAACTAAAAGACAACTGGAGAAGTGTCCTTAAAAAAAAAAATCAACAAGCTTTACAGCTAGGAAAACTTCATGCTCAATTCATTCAATACTCCTATTTTAGAGACAGGGAAACTGAGGGGAAAATAGATCTTTACAGTAACTATACAACTGCTATTTCACTATATATGTTTTATCACACATCTATCCATTCTAGAGGTCTTTTAAAATATGCCTGGCTTGAATCTTTTAGGGACAAAGGAGGAAGTGGTTATACAGTGATGGGGAGCTGGGATAGGAAGCAGTTGGTTTCCCAATGGAAGCATTATCATTTAAAAGTCTATTAATTTTTAAAAATTTGGAACCAGAAAAAAGTTCAGTCTGCAATATTCCCATTAATTTTAGGGCCAGATGAAGGCAGTGAAGATTATTTGTCATGTCATCCTGTAAGCATTTTGAAGAGCTTCTATTGCTATAAAGCATAAATACATCCCTGGTGGGAAAGGCAGGAGCAGTGTTTTCTGATTAGAAGCAGTGTTTGCTGGAGCTACAGAAATGATTTCAGGAACATCGTTGCAAGGATGAGGTTTGTTTGGGGGAGGGGAGGGTTTGTAGACAGCTGGCTCTACTGCACCATACTTGCTATAATAGTTCTCTTTATTAGTATAACCTGGCTGCTGCTGCTGCTGCTAAGTCACTTCAGTCGTGTCCGACTCTGTGTGACCCCATAGATGGCAACCCACCAGGCTCCCCCGTCCCTGGGATTCTCCAGGCAAGAACACTGGAGTGGGTTGCCATTGCCATCTCCAGTGCATGAAAGTGAAAAGTGAAAGTGAAGTCACTCAGTCGTGTCCGACCCTCAGCGACCCCATGGACTGCAGCCTACCAGGCTCCTCCGTCCGTGGGACTTTCCAGGCAGAAGTACTGGAGTGGGGTGCCATTGCTTGGCTAGTGGTATGAATTTAGATGAACCTTCCCAATGGTATGAAGCATCTCCCCTCCCCTTTTATTTTCTGCCTTCGACTGCAGCTAGAGAGAGAGGGACAGAGGCAAATATTTCTAAGTCTTGCCCATTAAACGATGTGTGGTGACAAGCTAGGGGAAACTTGGAGTTGCTGCAGTTATTTCCGCAGGGGTATTTCAAAAGTTCAGCTCTGACACCTTTCTCTTTGATTCTTCAGGAGTCTCTGGCATAGAGAACTCAAACAACTGCCCTGGGAAGTGGGGTACAGCCTTTACAGGACATACATGCTAAAGTACAAGAGCAGAATGTTGTCCTGATGTTGGATGGGATTCTCAGCTGAGAAGTTAGTTTTATCTGTATTGTGAAATACCTAAGACTTTCATGGACAGAAAATTAAGATGATAATCTTCTTGAGGACCAAGATGCTCCACTTTCTTAATTTCTCCCTACCTGCCCACTGAAGGGCTGGGGTGGAGTCCCAAGCCTGACACTGAAATGGGGAAGCAACGGAACCTTTTTAGAACACACAGTATACTCTTGGTCAGCCCATCAAAGTATCCAGAATTTGGCTTTGATAAATCTCCTTCAATGCCCTCTGTTTACAGGGGGTGTTTGGGCCAAGAAAGGTGGAGTAGCTAGCTTACCTACATTTCCTTGGTGAGCCTGAGGTAGTGCCAGAATGAGGACCCACTTCCCACTGACCTGTCCACTTCAGGAGACAGATGTGTTTACGTAGAGCGCTGGGTTTCTGGAGTTGCACGGGAACACAGTTGAGTCTGAAGAAAGGCAGGCCTAAAACAAGGCAATGCGAGCAAGTGGGAAGCAGGGCAACTGACCCATCATGCTTTGAATCTTGTCACCAGTCAGTGTTTTTCACCCCCCAGGTTAGTGACCTGTCTGCCCTATAGCTGGTTAATAGCCTTACGTAGAGTATAATTTTTGTCATTGCGCTCTCTGAAGGGTATATTTTTGGCTTGTCATTCTCTATAGTCTGACTTACTGACTCAGTGTTCCAATGAACATTTCCCAGGGCACTGAATTTTTCAAAATGCAAGAGCTAGAGGAAGAATAGAAATCACAGCCTTAAAGCAAATGAGACAAGAGCTACTAATCCATTCTAGTCCGCACGCTAGTACCCCGTTCCCCACCCCCTCAGAAATACATCCACATCTTCTGGCAGACTTGAGTTTCAAAAACAAGGTGAAAAAACTGATGAAACAGAGGAGGTGGAGGGAGACAGTGGAAGGAGGCAGATGTGGGATGGAGAGAGAAGAGGGAGAAGTAATGGTCTGAATCCTAGCTAAAGAAGCCTTAATGATCCTAAAAATTATTGGGCAATAATTTCTACTTTGGAACTCATTTCATTGTTTGAAAGAATGATGAAGCACCTTAATTATTGCTTTAAAGAACCACATGGCTCCATCAAAACAGCATGAAATAGCACCCACATATGAGCAAACTTATCTCCTGCCATTGCTGTTTACAGCCTAAGAAATCCGTAAGGAAGCAACAGGATAATAACTTGGTAGAGGCATCGTCTAGTCTGGGCCCTCAAGATTCTAGATGCCTCAAGGATGGAAGAGATGTTGGCAGCTTGCCCTTGTCCTCCTGGACATCCTGAGATCTTTAACTGGGACAGCCAGAAAGTAGTTGTTGCTTTCATTCTCTTACCCCATGGACTAGGATGGGAAGGGCAGCATTTTTTTTTTTTTTTTTTTAATTCCTAATTATAGGGATTTCAACCTGTCTACAGAAGTTCCTCCTATCCATTGGGATTTCATGATACTCTGAGACTGAAGCCTTTGCAACATATGCTTTTCCTTACAGTGTTACAAGTAATTAAGAGCAGCCCAGCTCAATCAAAACAAAGTGTATTTTACTCCTTCCTCTGATCAGGATAAGCTTCTGGTTCCTAGAGCTATAGGGAAATAGGAGGGTTCTTCATTCAAATTTCAGGAATTGGTTTCTGAGAGAAGGGTCTTAGTGGAAGAAGAAAAATTATATTTTAAGAATATCCTGCCTCTAGAATTTTTGGTCTGGTTGGTTTTATTAATCAGGGGGTAGTGATCCACTCATCCTTTCTCAATAGACCTTACCAGCCCCTCAAAGTGCAAGCCTTGCAGTCAATCTGAGAATCATAACTCACAGAGGAAACCTGATTCTTGCCTGGCTCTTCAGAGCTGGCTTGGAGGGCAGCCTTTTAAATGTGTAGAAGGTGCTCATTGAATACGTCTGGTAGCTTTCAGAGTGGTGTTGATTGTCCCTGGGCTGGGCTTCCAGCCAGATGGGGGGATATCTGCATATCTCAGATCTCCAGCCCAGTCCCAAAGCTGATACAGATTATACCTGCGGCTCGCCAACTTCTCCTAAAGAGGCAGTTACTGCAGACATGCTGATAACTCAGCTCCCTTCAATTTCAGTGTTGCAATTGACTAAGAAATCTAATTTTCATGGCTCTTACCAGTGATGGTACTGGCTTAGCTGGGCCACCGATCTATTCTGCAATCTAATATGAAGCCTCACCAAACACCATCTCATCTCTTTTTAATGATGCTCATAAAAGTGCATACTTCTAATGAAAAGAACTGTCTCCTGTCATATTTATTTTCTCTCTAGTTTGAAAAAATAGCTTATGAAAGCTACTGGTGAACTTCCTAGAGGAGTCCCTTTTTTTTTTTTAATTTAATGACAGCTTAGAAGAAGAAGCTAATTTGGATCAAATTACCTTTTGTTTTTGAAGACAAAATAAAAATAGAGTTAAGTTCAAGGTATCTCTAATACACATATTTTCCTTTCAGTTATGTCTATCCTTGGTCACTCCTTATAGCATTTGTCAAGAATGGACTCTTGAATACTTGAAAGGACCAGAGAATGGCAGAGCTGAGCCATTTATTTTGGCTGCTCCTGAAACAAATGAGATCTATTGTAAACAAAGAGGTGAGAAGTTGTCGGTATTATCTGCTTAATTGATATCTCCTAAATTTGACTCCTAGGAATAGCTGCAGTTATGGAGGTGCGTGAAATCACCCACTGGTCTATGCCAGTATCGATTCTCCTCCATGCATCAGTACTGGTCTATACATGTAAAGGGTTTGAAAACCAGTAAACCATTTGTTACACCTAAATCAGTTTCCCCCCCGACTTTAGCACTTGGCATGCTTAGTCCCAGGGCATGATGTCCTTTGTGGACAAATTGAAAGGAAATTAAGAAAACATTGCCCTGTTTATTAGAGCCATCTACAAAAAATGGCCTAAATTACCTACTTTGATTTTCTATTATGATGAGATCCATATAATTAATTGCTAAATCCTTACTACATTATACATTAATGATAATGTCTTCTCCTTGAGCATGCTCCATTCCTAACTCATGATGGGATTTTTGACATTATAATGATTGCTATCTTTTCCGTCACCACTGTTTACCTTTGATAAAAGTAGAACAAAAGGAAAAAGCAAATCTGCCAATTGTCCAAAGATGAAAGGCAACAAGAATTGTGTGTCTATATACATGTGCATTTGTATGCTCATGGCCACCTGGAGAGTTCAGAAATCAAAATGATATTAAACTTTCTGATGTGTGAAATTCCTCCAGACCAGTTCAAACACATAGAACAGTCAGTTCTAGGAGGGAGTTAAAAATCACCTGTGACACTCTCCCCATTGTATAGTTAAAGAAACCAAAGCTTAGTGATTTACCTAACGGCACCCAAGCATATTAGTGCCAATACTAAAATTCGCATTCTTCTTTTCATTGCTATCGTGCATCACCTCACATTTATTTTCTGTGAGGGATACCATGTTTAGAGTAGCCTGAGAAATGATTTCGTCTCCTCTGTGTTTGAAATAATTCTGTTGTCTGGTGGACACTGTCAGCTAGACCTGGCAGCACCCAGTGGGCACACAAATTCACTATCGTGTCAGAAGTTCAGGGATGCAGCAGAGGTTGGGCAGGTGACCCAGCGATTTCCACGTCTCAGATTCTGGACGCCTCATCATGTAAGGAGGCCAGTGTGATTCTGCTGTTTGAGCAGCAGCAGAATGTCTTAGGGTAATTGGTGCTGTCTTAGTTGCTGATAGTGGCCTAGTGCCTTTGTTGCCTGATTCACCTAGACTTCAGACATGTTGAATTTAGTCTAATAATGAGTCAAGTGGAGAGAAGGGGTTCTTTAGTTTTTTTTTTTTTTAATTTAAAAATGATTTCCCCTTAAATAAAGTGAATAAAGTGCTAGTGAAAGGGACTCATAGCCTCTCCAGAGACCCATGTACCACTTGGAAATTAAGTTTTTCCCCACCGCCTCCCTTAAGTAAAGTGAATGTAGTGCTCATGAAAGGTGCTAATAGCAGTCCAACATCTGATATTCTAGTCTTGACTTGGTAGTGATTGTTCACATCCCTCTATTTAACTTTTTCCCCTTCAGACACCTGTTGCTGCTGCTAAGTTGCTTCAGTCGTGTCGGACTCCTAGAGACTCCATGGACTGCAGCCCACCACGCTCCTCCATCCATGGAATTTTCCAGGCAAGAGTACTGGAGTGGGGTGCCATTGCCTTCTCCCAGACACTTGTTAATGGTAGGGAAATGAGCAGTCTTACTCTCATTTCCTACTCAAACTCCTACTTGCTCTGCTCCCATCCCTCAGTGCTTCTTAGAAAAAAATGATTCCAGGATCCATCCCACACCCTCCAAAGCTAGAATACAGCTTCGTTTTCTGCTCTACACAGGCCAAGAGAAAGGAAGGCCATGATTTATTGACCTTGGAACTTGGTTGCAAACAACTTTTTCGTTAAAGCCACAAAGCCAAATCCTTTTTTGGCTGCACAGTGCATTTTCTTGACCTGAATCACTTCTGGATCCTTATCTTGACCCACTTCTTTGGGCCTCTGTGGGAATTAGCTATTGCACCATGGGGAATGGGAGACATTTCCCCTGGGGAAGGTGCTTTAGGGTGGGGTTAGGTTCCCAGTGTCTCACTTCTGTCCTGCCCTAAGTTAAGGATGCTCCAAAGACACAAGGGAACCCAAAGTCACAGTACAGACTGATTGTCAACTACCTACCACTCTGATCCACAAAAGTGCAAACAAAGAAATGCAATCCCAGTATTCTGGTTATAGGCCATAGCAGGGAGGATACCACACATAACAGTGCTGTTGTCCCCGGTGCAGTGGTGTGACAGCTGCCAGACACAGCTCCCTTCTGATTCCACGGCCCACCTTGCAGACCTCCTACCTGTCAACATCCGTGTCCTGGAGCAGGCGGCCCCACTCCTGCGGTCCACTGCCTAGTCCCTCTTCTTTTCCCCCGGAGTACCCTAGCTATCTTGGGATAGTTCTGGCACTTCAGAGTTAGAAGGAAAGAGAATTTGTCTAACTTTCCTAAATGTTAAAGCTAAACAAAGCACCAAAAAGAAAAACAAAAAAAGATTTACGAAAATATAATGGGATCTTTCCCCCCCACCAAGCTGCCCATGTTCTTTGTGGTATATGAAATGTCAGAATATAACGAACAGACTTTATAAACATCACTGTTTCTTTCCACCCGTATCCATGTATCTAAGCGGCAGCAGCCTTACTACTGCCCTTTTACCTCGTAAAACTCCACTCCGTAGAGCCACAATATAATACATCTGTTTCATCCTGCAACCCCAACCTTCCCAAACATACCCCTGCTTGCAATTCCAAAGACACTCTGCAAAAAAATAGACATCTGAAAAAGTGCATCTGTTTATACTCAGTCTATCTGCATATTATTTCTTGAGATTATTACTTTTTTTTAACCATAAAAAAGATTGCATATTAGCAATATGATGAGAAAAGCCATGGGGGCCATTTCTGGGTGGTGGAGGGTAAGTGGGGTGGGTGGAGAAGCACAGAAATGAGAGGGCCTAGAGAGGGGCAGCTGAACAGAGGCCCCCAGCCTGGAGGCGTGAAGATGACTCTGCATCCTCGGACCTCTGCATCGTCCCATCTCTTTAGTCACTTCCCTTCTCCTCTCTCCACCTTCCCCCATTTCCACCACCCGTGCCTGGGCCGCACAGCCCCCTTGAAGCAGAGGCGAAATGGCTTTTCGGCATGAGTCCACCTGGGCCAGTTTGAAGACAGGGATGGCGTTGAGGGGTGTGATGTGGGACACACCAGAGCAAGCTGATTTGTGACTGTTTTCCACTCTGGGAAAAATTGTCCATCAGTTCTGTGACTTTTAAAAATTTAAGCAGTTACTAGGCTGATAGGTTAAGAAACAAGTCTTTTGTTCTTGTGGTTTTGCATTAATATTAAGCATGAATATATATCATATATATTACATGGCTTTGCTGCTGCTCTGGGGCAGACTGTATTCTCCTTCCAAACAGGAAAACTGCACAGCCCACGGACTCAAATTTTTGAAAGTGGTTTTTACCACTCCCCACCCGCTGCGCCCACCCTGAACCCTCCCCTTCCTCCCCTCCCCTCAGTTCCCATATTAGAAAAGCCCCTCCCTCCCCCTGCCACCCCCACCCGAGGTTGAATAGATAGTGCCACATTCTGAGCCATGCATCGCCGCATTTGAGAGATGGTGCACATGCACCTCGCTTCCCCTCCTCCTCCTCCTCCTCTGGCCCTCAGATTCCTGTGCCCCTCCCACTCTGCCCGCTCCCAGCGACCCCCAGCCCAGACCCGTCACTGGTTGTGGACGTCCTCCCTGCGGACAATCTTGTAGATGATCCAGTAGAACATGTTGAAGATGAGGAAGGCCATGGGGAAGCCGATGCGGGAGATCTTGTCGATCTTCTTGGCCCGCTGGATGAAGAGTTTTCGCATCTCCTCCGGGGACTTGGATGGTGCTGGAGGGGGGTTGGTAGTGTTGCTGTTGTTGGCGCCCTTGACAGAGATGCCGTCCTTGGCCTGAAGGCAGGCTGGGCCCATGCCGTAGGCTGAGAAGTTGAAGCGGCCCTCTCCAGCCTCATCCTCCTGGAACAGATTCAACATGGGGCTCTACTTAAAATAAGACAGGGGCTGGGCACCCTCCCTGCAGGCACTCCCCTGGGGGCCAGGCCGTGCCCATCTGGCTCGCCCTGCCTCCCAGACGGCGCCACTCTAGGCCCCTGAAGGCTCTGTGGCTGGCTGGGGAGTTATGCCTTATAGAGGGGCGCCATCAAATGCCGAAACAGATGCAAACCAGGGGATAGGTGTGTGGTGTGGAGTCTGAGACCTGCTCAATGACCTTGGCTCAGTCACCTGTGGCTGTATGACCTTGGGCAGGTCACTTCCTCAGAAGACATCCTCCTGTGATTCAGGGTTTTTAATTTTGTTTTTTCCCTTTAAGTGGGGATAAGATTCACTCCACTCCTTTAACACGCTTTTCAGTCATCAGAAGTTGTAGCTGAGCAGATGCTCTGAATGCTGTTTTGTTAGAAACCCAGAGGACAGTTTGGAAAGATCCCCTGCTTTGCCTCTGTTGCCTCCTTGCCCTCTCCCCCACCCCATCCCCCAGGCTTCTGTGTGTGGGTTTGGGGAGGGAGTGAATGGATCAGGAGCGAGCAAGGGCTGCAAGCCCAGGGGCCACAGCTGCCTCTTACCTCTGTGTTCCCGTATACCTGGCAGGTGTGACCTCAGACAGGCTCTGGATTTTTATCAAGATTTTCATCTGGAGTTTCTCAAGCCCTTCATCATTTGGCTCCAACTTACCTTTCCAGGCTCCCCGCCTCCCCTGCCTGTGCTCTGCACACCTGCCTGTTGCGTTGCACGTTTTCAGCTATCCCTCGTGCGTCCCCACCTCCTGGCTGCATGCTCACTACCCAAGTGCCTGCTGCCTGACCCGCTTCACTTTCCCTTTTCCTCATCTGGGTCAAGGAGACACTCTTGCCTGCTTGCATCACATCTGGCTTTGTGGTCCTTCCTTGTGAGCTCTGACATGGTCCTCAGAGTCTCGCTGAGCTGCTGATTCAGTGTGTGGCTCTGGGGGGCTTTATCGGCTCACACTGCCACCTCGAGAGTGAGAGCTTTGTGGGCAGCTGCTCTGTCCTCTGCTTGTTCCTGTGCAGGGCAGTCTGGGGGCCCTGGTGTCTGTCCAGCTCTGCCTGTGCCACCCCAGCCTGGGCCTTCATCTGGGCTTGTGATGACCTCCAGCCTTGTTTCCCTTCCGCCTCCCATCTCCCCCAGCCCTGCCACCCCTCTGGGTTGTTATGACATGGATCTTATCCATCATCCTTTGCTTAGAACTTTCTTAATATGCTGCCACTGACTTGAGGATAATTAAAAGCTTTACATGATGACCTGGATTGCCCATCTGTGGATGCTCCGTTTGACTTTCTGTGCCCTGTGGTGTTTCCATCTATTGCGAAGCACCATACTCCTCTTGCACTCTGCTTGGGTAGTTCTCTCTGCTGAGTCTGTCTCTCCCAACCCCGCCCCTGCTCCCAGCCCCTTCTTTTCCCAAACTAATTCCTACTCAGATGCCTTCCCTGAGCCTGAGGTTAGGCTCAATGTCCCTGATATGTGATCCATACATCAGGATTCTCGGCTTTTCCTTTTTTTATTTTAAATCTCTTATCGCATTGTTTTCCTTGATTAGCGTCCGTCTCTAATTAGAGTGTAAGCTCTATGAAGGTGAAGGCAAAGCACATCATCCTCACTGCACCCTCGACACTAGACATATGAATATATTTCCTGAGAAGGAGCTCAGAACTTTGCAAATGTTTGTTGACCAAATGGTTTACTTGCATATCCAGTCTGTCCCAGCTTCCTTTTTTTTTTTTTTAAATTAATTTAAATTAAAATGGTGTTGTATTCCTAGCACCTGGAGGATTTGACATATTAATGCTCAAGACATCTTTTGAGTGAATCTGGTCTAACATCCTCATTGCAGGAAGTGAGGGTAAGAAGGTGGGCTCCAGTACCTGGCAGATGAGTGCTCAACCAGTATTTTTTTTGTGAGAAGGACAGCAGTAGAGGGTTTGTGCCAGCACTGAGGAGAGGACTGGGGGAAGCTGGCCAAGTGACTGGACCCTGTGCCTGGGAGCGGGGCTGGATCTGACAATCTCGTTTATCACTCACTGTAGCAATACGTGAGCGGGGCGGGTGGGAGGAGGGTGTGCTTGAAAATGTTTTTTCCCTGGGCTCTAGTTATGCAGGCGGAGATTCAAAATTAACTTTCTGTATTGCTTTGGGCAAATTATTTTCTGCCTTCTACATCAGTTAAACATGAGAGGGGAGGGGATGGATGTGTGGAGGCCTCATCTGGTTAGAAGGTGATCAATTTTACATTGTATCCAGGAGATGGTGACTGCAGCCGTGAAATTCAAAGACGCTTACTCCTTGGAAGGAAAGTTATGACCAACCTAGATAGCATATTCAAAAGCAGAGACATTACTTTGCCAACAAAGGTTCGCCTAGTCAAGGCTATGGTCTTTCCTGTGGTCATGTATGGATGTGAGAGCTGGACTGTGAAGAAGGCTGAGCGCCGAAGAATTGATGCTTTTGAACTGTGGTGTTGGAGAAGACTCTTGAGAGTCCCTTGGACTGCAAGGAGATCCAACCAGTCCATTCTGAAGGAGATAAGCCCTGGGATTTCTTTGGAAGGAATGATGCTCAAGCTGAAACTCCAGTATTTTGGCCACCTCATGCGAAGAGTTGACTCATTGGAGAAGACTATGATGCTGGGAGGGATTGGGGGCAGGAGGAGAAGGGGACGACAGAGGATGAGATGGCTGGATGGCATCACTGACTCGATGGATGTGAGTCTGAGTGACCTCCCGGAGTTGGTGATGGACAGGGAGGCCTGGCGTGCTGTGATTCATGGGGTCGCAAAGAGTCGGACACGACTGAGCGACTGATCTGATCTGATCTGATCCAGGAGAAAGGAAATTCCCTAGAGATAACTGGACAAAGCCTGCTATTCCTGTTTGAGCCAGCAGATGGCAGGCAACGAATGCCTGACTGCATCTGGAGCTGCGCGGGACTAGAATGGGAAATCCGATTGAAGCCGGGGAGGTTGGTAGTGTGCCTGCCCAGTCGGGCTCACAGAGGTTTCCTAATAATCTGACTAATGAGGCTGGCTGGGGAATTCAAGGACCAGATGGTTTCTGCCCAGCAAATGAGGTAACATGGGAGGGTGGTGGGAGTCAAGGAGCCCGGCCAAGATCATGGGCTCAGAGAAACTCAGGCCTGTGGCTAGTTCCTCTTCACTCACCATCTGGGGCTTAAAACCCCCTCTGCAAACTTTCTGCTAAAGGGAGGTTTCTGCAGCCCAAGCTAATATACGGCCTGCCTGCAGGCCACATCCACAGGGCCTTACTCCAAAGGAAGCTGTTTTGTATGGTGAGCCCAATTCTGCACCTTCAGTTTCTAACATCTGTGCCAAGTTCAGAGCCTGTGGGCACAAGGTCACACTAATTCAGATGCACACCAGGGGCCAGGCAGGAGAGACAGTGATGAAGTGAACTGGGGCCGTGGACTGAGTTCCTTACCTAAAGGCATTTGCAGTGAGCCTGTACCATGTGGGATGTGAATCCAGAGGGACCAGAGGCTGTGATGTTTTGAGTGAAGCTGGAAGTGTAATCACTGGCACTTCATTGAAAGCTGGCACTTCATTCCAGATTTTTAAGATACTGCTAGTGAACTTAAAGATATTTGCATGGCAGATCTGACCTTCTAGCTACTAGCTTTTGGCCTCTGCCTTGGGGTAAATCTTCGTTCCTATTTAAGATCTAATAAATGCAGGGCTATTTTATCTGCTTCAGGATGGAGACGCTGATGAACAGATAAGCAGCCGGCGGTGTGTGGTCAGTGTTTTCTGAGATCAGCCATGAGTCTTGGAAGGCCTCTGTGTCTTTCCCATCAGTGCCTCCAAGATCCTGGTCACTTTCCCCTCCTCTTTGTCCTCATCTGCACAGGAGGAGTGGATGGGACCCTCTCTGAGAGCTCTTCCAGAACCAACATGCTGTGAGAGAATGAGGAAGGGACCCAGCAGAGGAATCTGATCAAATCTGCACAGAGGCCTTATTCACATTTTACCTGGCCAGAGACAAAGCTTTTGTTTTCCTCTATTACGTAAAACTGGTAGGCATTTGGCAAGGGTGGAGGCAGCCTTTGCAAACACTGTAGGTCCCACAATGTTACATATCTGCAAGGGGCTCCATTTATATTTTAGTCCATGCACAGAATGCCTGCTGGAGCTATGCAGGGCACAGTCAAGTGACCTGGTGCCAGTCAAGTATTTTGGACATAATCTTCCCATGTAAGCATCTCTGTGATAAATTATTGACATTCTTTTGGCAGAGGGAAATGCGTAAAGCTGCTAGCCCCTGGTCGGGGAAAAGGGAAAATAGAAGTAAATCTCAGAGACAGTTTTGTTTGGTCAGTTCCTTGCTTAGATTGTGTTAAGAATCAGAGGCTAGGTATCTGATAGACAGTAGTGGAAAGACTAAAACCAGGATCTTTCAAGAAGTGCTGTCTGGCCAGCTGCACCCAAGATGTTTGCTTCCCTCTTCCAGTGCAGCTTTCATCCTAACTCTCGTGGACAGCCTCTGTCTCGGAACGTCTGCCTGCCGCCTGTGGTAAACTGCTAGAAGTTAATTGAATCAGATTGCTGATGTTTAAGAAACATACTGAGGGAAATGTGTGCCTTTGGAATTGTTTTAATTCCTGGTACTTGTGTGGCAGGAACATAACTTAAAGCTATGTTGGGATCTGATTTCATCTTTCACCAGTCCCCCATTGTGCCCATTTTACAGATGCAGATGCTGGTCCCCAGAAGAGGCTAGCTGAAAATCACATAGCAAAGAGAACTCAAGAGGCAGAGTCCTTTGTCCCAGCTCTTGTGGCTGGGTAGACAGCTGCTTTCAGTAGGTCAGTCTAAGGCAGGTAGGGCCTAGGTGTGTGGTGTGGCCAGTGTTTGAGTTCTTGGTTGCCCTTATCTATAGCTGGAAAAGCTCCCAGGCAGCCTCTCAGACTGCAGGGTCTCCTTTTTTTAGACCATTAGTTGTTGTTTTTTTTTTTTATCCCTTTGTCCATTTGTTCAGGAAATTCCTACTCCATGTTCACTATCTATCAGGCCTTGTGGTAAACACCAGGGCTGTATCAGTAGTACTGAGCAAGAGTAGATGTGGTATCTGACCTGATGGAACTTACCATTCAGTGGATGGTGCGCATGAAACAAACTCTTGATTGAATGTGTAATTATAACTCTTGTCTAGAAGGAAAGAAACTGAGTATCGTCTTGGCTGACATAAAGTGTCTTTGGGCATATCAGATGAGCGGTATCCCCCTGCTCTGGGTGTCTGAATTGGGATCACTTCCTCTGGCTGATACAGTCCACGCCAGGGCAGGACCTAAGAGAAGAGAGCTTCCTTGGCTGGAGGCCCTTGGATACAACCTGCATGATCACACTTAACAGCCTGGCATCAGCACCTCAATACAGGGCCTGTACCTTGACTAGGGTATCAGGGAAAGGTGCCATAGCTGAGAACTAGAAAATGAGCAGGTTCATACCAAGCAAAGTGCACTGGAAGAGCAACCAGTCCACTGGAAGAGCAACCTGGGTGGAGAGAACAAGACACTTGAAGTCCTGGTGTATGTTTGAGGAACTATGAAAAAAGCCAGTGTGGATGGTGCTCAGAGAGCAAGGGGAAAAATGACATGAAGATGAGACTGGAGAGAAAAGCAAGTCCTCTGATCCCTAGGAGAAAGGTCTCCTGGGGGAGTGGTTATAGACTTGGGTATGGAGCCACTTTGCTCCCACAGAGTTAACGGAGGTTGGTGACTTTTCAGAGGCAGTCTGCTAGGTTTTTTTGTTTTACTTTGTTTTTTGCTTCACCACATGGCTTGCAGAATCTTAAGCATATGGGATCTTAGTTCCCTGACTAGGTGTTGTACCCCAGCCCCCTGCAATAGAAGTATGGAGTCTTAGCCACTGGACTGTCAAGGAAGTCCCTGCCAAGTATTTCTTTTCCTTTCATTTTTTAAATGCCTTTCTTCATTAGGACTCAAACTTTTCTAGTATATAGTAATGTACTATTTTCTTTTCATAATCCTAATGACAAGATATGGAGAAGGAAATGGCAACCCACTCCAGTATTCTTGCCTGGAGAATCCCAGGGACAGAAAAGCCTGGTGGGCTGCTGTCTATGGGGTTGCACAGAGTTGGACATGACTGAAGCGACTTAGCGGCAGCAGCAGCAATGACAAGATAAATTTGGTATTATTTGCATACTTTAAATGCCTACTTTAATATTTAATTTCAAAGCATTTCTTTATTCTGTCTCTCATAAGGGAAGAAAATTCACTCCAGTGGAAGACCTTGCAGCATGCCTCTTCTTGAAGGTAGGAAACAAAGGCCTGGAAACTGGACATTCTACTCTAAGATCTCATGTTCTGTGATACCAATTTTTTCTGGAATCAGGCCCATTGAAACAGTGCAGCCTGCTCTTACAGAAAACACCAGCAAACATCCTGCAGCCTTCCATGCTTTGGGTTTATAGCTAGTTTCTATCTTGGCCCCATCAGTGTTTGCTCCATCAATTCTGTCTTCAAGTGTAACCTGATAATTAGTGTTATTAGTGTTAGAAGAATGAGCGCCCATAAAGCCAATCAGGGCTTTATTTATGGGAGGAGACACCAGGACTTGTGGGACTTTGATCCGTATTTTGTGCATGCTTTATCCACTGAGAAGAATGATACAGGAAAACAAGTATCATAAGACAGGGTTGCCCAGAACGCTTCTGTTTACCACCAGCTTTGAGCCAAAGGCCTACCTTGTGATGTCTTCGCTTCCTCCTGAATCGGAGCAGCTCCTTGTGCTGCCGAGACACAAAGTTGACGGCGGCGTACTCAAGCAGGGCTGAGAACACGAAGAGCAGGCACACGGCCATCCAAATGTCGATGGCCTTTACATACGACACCTGGGGTGAGGTGGGGGGAAGAACACAGATGAGGAGAGAACAGAGTGAAATATTGAATGTGGAGGAATGTTTTCTGCTTCTTAGAAACCCCCTTCCCCATCATCTTCTATTGTTTCCTCTCAGCTGGAATATTAGGGTGGAGGGTACAGAAGGAAACAGATGAGAAATTCATCAAGAAGACTGGACAGGATATTGAGAAAAAAAGAGCATGGTGCCTAGAAGAGCCCTAAAGAGAAGGGGGATGGTCTGTCCATCATTCTGTCATTGATGGAACAGAATGTGGTGTTCAGACCGAAGGTGATAGGAGAATTTTTACCTAATGGTATAAGTAAGTGGAGGATGTCAGGGAGAATGGCAGAGCAAGATCTTCAAAAACTTCCCCACTGCAAAAAAGCAGCGAGGACTGTATAAAAAATGATCAGAACCAACTTTTCTCCAAACTCTGTAAATGAATCAAAGTCTAATAGCAATCCTATAAACATTTATTTGGGAAAATCAGTTGAATCCCAGTAAGAACAGCAGGCTTCATGGCATTAAAAATAACCCAGCTTTATTGAGATATAATTCATGTATCATACACATTTAAAGTATAGAAATCAATTATTTTATATCTTCAAAATTATATACAATCATCATTATAGTCAATTTTGGAATATTTTCATCGCCTCAAAAAGGAATCTGCTACCTTTTATCTATCATTTCCTTATTCCCCCAATTCTCTTCCTCCAGTCATGGACATTTTATGTGAATGGAATCATATAATATGTGGCCTTTCACTTAGCATAATGTTTTCGGTATTCATCTATATCATAGTATATGTCGGTATTTTAATTTTTATGGCCAAATAATAGTACTCTGTGTGGATATAACACGTATCATTGACCCATTCATCAGTTAATGACATCTGGGTTGCTTCCACGTTT
Organism: Tragelaphus eurycerus; assembly: GCA_935064755.1. Classification (NCBI taxonomy): domain Eukaryota; kingdom Metazoa; phylum Chordata; class Mammalia; order Artiodactyla; family Bovidae; genus Tragelaphus; species Tragelaphus eurycerus. The sequence continues at coordinate 34,182,460 of CAKXYN010000014.1, read as the reverse complement.
TGGCTCTCATTAGGAATAATGCTGCTGTGAACTTAAGTTTTTCTGTGGATGTATGTTTTTATTTCCTTTGTGATGCTTTAAGTTGCCCTATTCCCATCGTATCATGTGTGGCTCCGTGTCTTGTAAAGCAACAGCCTGCAGGCACAGTGAACACCAGTATCCTGACAGCCACTGGATGGGGCAGAAGAGAGTAGGAGCTTCTTTAAAGCTATGTTCTCAGGGAATTGTTATTTGATCTGTTTTATGGTTCTCGGAAAGAGACCACTCACAAGGCTGTCTTTATTTGACCTGACTTGGAGCTGTCCCAATGTGAGTAGCTTTTTCCTTGAGGGCATTTGTTGAAAACAATCGTTGGCAAGTGTTGAACATTACATCAGCCTCAGGCAGTTGGTAATAGTTGAGGCAAATAATTGGTTGATCAAAAACAATAAAAGGAAAACTTGGGGAAAGCTGTCCATAAATCTATGATATATTCTTGGGAACCAGTGTGCATTTTTAGGCCTATGTGCAGGTCCGGGGTGACTTGAGAAGGCTCTTAGCTGTCAACTCTGAATAAGCAGAAAGTAAAGGCTATAGCAAAGTTTTAAACCGCTTGGCTCAGAGATATGCCACATTATATTATGTAAATGTATGCTGCTGCTGCTAAGTTGCTTCAGTCATGTCTGACTCTGTGTGACCCCATAGACGGCAGCCCACCAGGCTCCTCCATCCCTGGGATTCTCCAGGCAAGAACACTGGAGTGGGTTCAGTGCATGAAAGTGAAAAGTGAAAGTGAAGTCGCTCAGTTGTGTCTGACTCTTTGCGACCCCATGGACTGCAGCCTACCAGGCTCCTCTGTCCATGGGGTTTTCTAGGCAAGAGTACTGGAGTGGGTTGCCATTGCCTTCTCCGTGTAAATGTATAATTTTTATCAAAAAGATTTAAGATATACAGAGAAATAATAAAGTATGGTGAATGCAATGTACTGAATGTTTATGTCCTCCCAAAAGTCGTATGTTGAAATCTCATCCCAATATGATGGTATTTGGAGATGAGATCACTGGGAAGTAATTAGGGCATGAGAGTGGCGCCTTCATGAACGGGAGTAGTGCCTTTATAGAAAGAGTCCAGAGAGCCAGCTTGCTGTCTTTCTACCATGTGAGGATATAACAGTAAGTCAGCAGTTTGTAACTGGAAGACGATCCTTACCAGAAACTGACTGCCCTGGCCCCTGGTCTCAGATTTCCAGCCTCCAGAACTGTGAGGCAAACTTACGCTATTTATAAGTCACCCAATTTATGGTGCTTTGTTATAGAAGCCTGGATTGATTAAGTCAGGCCCATACAAAGGAGAAAACGCAGTCAAAAAAAGTTGTACCCAGATATTGGACTTCATACACAAAGATTTTAAATCAGTTATATTTTTAATATGTCCAAAGAACCAAAAAATCCTTGGCTACCCAGCTAAAGAAAAGTATGGGAACAAAGTCTAAGTACAGCATGAGAACCAAATAGAAATTCTAGAGTTAAAAAGTAAAATAATTGAACTGAAACTTTCACTGGAGAGAATTAAGAACATGTCTGAGTGGACAGAAGAAAGAATCAGTGAACTTGAGGGTATCCTGTCTCAGGAACAGAATGAAGAACAATAAACAGAGCCAAAGAAACGTGTGGGGAATCATCAGGTGCACTAACCTGTGTTTGATGGGTATTTCTGAAAAAGAGAGACAGAAAAAGGCAGAAAGAATATCTGAACAAATAATGGCCAATATTTCCCCAAATTTGATGAAAAACACTAATGTACACATCAAAGAAGCTAAGTGTAGCCCAAGCAAGATAAACGCAAAGAGATCCACACCTAGACACACCATAATCAAACTGTCTGAAGCAAAAAAACCCCCAAGAATCTTAGGAGCAGAAAGAGAAATAATTCATCATGTACAAGGTATACTCAGTAAGATTAACAGCTGATTTCTCGTTAGAAACCATGGGGTCTAGAAAGCAGTGGGATGAAATTAAAGATGATCTAAATAAGTGGGAAGATATTCTGTGTTCATGGAATGGAAGACCTAATATTGTTAAGATGTCAATACTCCCCAAGTTCCTATACAGACTCAATGCATTTAAAACTAAAATTTGTTTTTATTGTCGCTGCAGAAATTGACAAGCTGATCTTAAAATTTATATTCATGTTCATGTGGAAATGCTAAGGAGCCAGAATGGGCAAAACAATCTTTAAAAAGAACAAAGGTGGAGGATTCACACTCCTTAACTTCTAAACTTACTATAAAGCTATGATACTCAAGAGTGTGATGCTGACATAAAGATAAATTTGTGTGTGTGTGTGTGTGTGTGTGTGTATATGTGTATGTGTGTATGTATATATCAATGGGATAGAATTGAGAGTCCAGAAGTAAACCCATATTTTGGGGTTTACTAAGTCAAAACCTATGGCCAATTGACTTTTGAGAATGATATGAATTCAATGGTTGGAAAGAATAATCTTTTAAACAAACAATGCTGGGATAATTGGATATCTACATACAAAAGAATGATATCCCTCTCTCATTTCATATGCAAAAATAAACCAAATAGATTGAAACCCTATATTTAGAGCTAAACTATGTAACTCTCAGATGGTAAAGAATCTGCCTGCAATGTGGGAGACCTAGGTTCGATCCCTGGGTTGGGAAGATTCCCCTGGAGTAGGGCATGGCATCCCACTCCAGTATTCTTGCCTGGAGAATTCTGTGGTCAGAGAAGCTTCTTGGCAGGCTACAGTCCATGGGGCTGCAAAGAGCTGGACATGACTGAGCAGCTAAGCACAGTGCATGAAATTCTTAGAAAAAAATGTAGTGTAAATCTTTATGATCTGGGATTAGGCACTAGTTTCTTAAGTATGATACCAAAAGTACAAACAACAATAGGCAACTTAAATTAATTTCCTCAAAATTACAAACTTTTGTGCATAAGGAACATTTTCAATCAAGTGAAAACCTGTAGAATGGGAGAAAATATATGCAAATCATGTTCTTAAGAGTTTAAAATCGATAATACACAAAGAACTATTACAACAATAAAAAGAGAAATGCCCCAATTAAAAAATGAGTAAAAGATTTGAATAGATTCTCCATAGAAGATATAAAAATGGTCAATAAGCACATGAAAAGATGCTAAACATTATTAATTAGGAAAATTCAAATTAAAACTATGATGAGATAGCACTTCACATCTATTGAGATATTTATAATCAAAGAGGTAGAATAACAAACATTAATGAGGATGGGGAGAAATTGGAATCTTGGCAGTATTATAAAGTGGTATAGTCACTTTGGAAAATAATTTGGCATTCCTCAAAAAGTTGAGTATATAATATACCTGTAACTTATATATATTATATAGTATATATTAATATAATGACTATAATGTACCATATAATAATATATCTTTAAGAGTTGAAAATATATGTCCACACAAAAACTTATACACAGGAAATGCTTGTTCACAGCAGCATTATTTAAAACAGGCAAGCATGGAAATAACCCAAATGCCCATCAACTGATAAATAGATAAACAAATTGTGACCTATACATGCAACAGAATATTACACAGCCATACAAAGAAATGAAGTAGAGATACATTCTACAACATATGTAAACCTTGAAAATATTATGCTAAATGAAAGAAGCCAGGCGTAAAGTGCACATATTGTGTGATTCCTCTTAGGTGAAACATCTAGGATAGGCAAATGCATAGAGTGGTTGCCAGAGGCTGGTAGAAGGGGAGAACAAGGAGTGACTGTTGATGAAGATGGGATTCTCTGTGGGGTGATGAAAATGTTCTGGAATTAGACACTGCTGAGGGTATACAACTTTGTAAATATACTAAATGCCACTGAATTTTATGCTTTGAACGAGGCAAGAATGTCAGGTTGAGTGTTATTAGCAAACGGAGCCCACTGTCAAGGCCAGTGTTAGCAATGGGTGGAACAGAATGTTGAGTCTAGAGTCAGTTATAAGTGAAGGGGACTGTGACGTAGGCTATTCATAGAGCAAGGAGCAGCATGTTGAGCCCAACATAAGGAACAGGAAGCAAGATATTCCTCCTGCTGTTGCAAATGAACAGAGCAGAATGTGCTGTCAGCTGGTAACCGTAAACAGAGAGTTTGGTTTCAAGCTTTTATAGTAAATGTAGCAGAATGCAAAGTCTAGCCTTAATGGTACAAAGGGCACATTGTTGATTTTCTTGTGAGGATATTGGATAGAGGAGAGAGTGGTATCTAGCATAGATGACAACTGAAGTAGAATGTCATGTCTCACATTAAAAGTTAATGGAATAGTGTCATGAAAAACAACAACAAAAAAAAACAGTGGGGAAACTCTTCTAGATTAAAAGAGTAAACCGTATGCAATGTGTATGGTTATTGGATCTCTGATTGGATCCCTCACCATGTCTACTGATGACAGTTTTTGGAGCATTGGGAAAATGTAAAGGTTCTTTAAATTTTGGTGAAATTATGGAATTATTTCTAATTCAGTGATATTATTGTATTAATGTTAATTTTTTAGTTGTGATAATATCACATGATCATTAGTCCTTATTTAGAGGTGAATTGTCATGCTGTCTGTAACCTTCAAATGATTCAGTAAAAATTGCATCTATCTACCTGCTTACCTAGAGAAAAATATAAAGACAATGTGGAAAATGATAACTGGAGTTGAGGTGAAGGCTACTAGGTATTCGTTGCTTATTCTTCCAACTTTTCAGCATTAGAACAGAACGTGAAGTGCCATATTCATTACACATGGTGCAGAATGTTGCATTTAGCATAAGGCTGAAGGGGGCAGAGTATGGTTGGTGTCTGGCATTAATGGCAGAGCACCATGTTGGGTCTTCCCTATAGCTCAAATGGTAGAGAATCTGCCTTCAGTGCAGGAGACCAGACCTGGTTATGGAAGATCCTCTGGAAAAGGGAATGACAACCCACTCCAGTATTCTTCTCTGGAGAATCCCATGGACAGAGAAGCCTGGAGGCTACAGTCCATGGGGTCACAAAGAGTTGGACACGAGTGAGTGACTTAACACACATATGCTGGATCTGGTGTTGAGGAATGTGGAAAGTGGCTCCAACGACTGGCGATGCAGTGGAAAACATCACCCAGCACTTGGTACAGGAGAGTAAATCGGACTGAGGCACCGCGCACTCGTAGTGAATGGAGCCGAGTGTTGTTACCTCAGTGTGGGTGAGTGCAGGAGCATGAGGTGTCTGGCATTAATAGTAAATGAGGCAGAACATTCTGTCTAGTGTTAAATGTGAATTAAACAGAATGTGAGGTCTAGTGTTAATGGTGAAAGGAACAGTGCTGCATTCATTGTCAAGTTGACTGGAGGAGGATTAGCGTCTGGCGTTGGTATGAATGCAGTGGGATGCTGTGTCTGGTGTGAGAAGAATGGAACAGAATGCTGGGTCTAGCATGGAGTGCATGGAGTAGAATGTGTATCTGGCATTAGTAGTGTGTGGAATGAAATGTGCTCAGTGTTAATACTGAACAGAGCAGAACATGGTTCAAGAGTTAATAGTGAATGTGACAGAAGGTGGTGTTTAACATTAGAAATGTCAGAATCAGACTGAGGTACTGCAGAAAAGAGTATAACAGAGCAGGCACCGGACTGCTGTCTTATGAAGGACCTGCTGGAAAGGGTAGCCCTTGGTTGACATCTAGAACTTGGATTTTGGGCATCTTCCCACTTTCCCTAACTGATAAGCTTGCCCCACCATGTTTTGACCACTAGTATAAACAGTGTGGTTTAAGCTGAACACCTGCTTTCCTCTTTGGAGTCTGGAATTTGAGGATGTGGTGGGCAGAGGGTACTTGTGTAACCAGCACCTAATAAAAACCTTTGATATTGAATCTGAAATGAATCTCAAAACAATTTCTCTCTTTCTCTGGGCGGAAACTTGTCACACATATAGCTGTATTTTTGTTGCTGGGGTGAGAGTGAGCTCTGTGTGGTCCCTCATGGGATGGAGAGAGTGAGGAAGCTTGCACACGGATCCCTCTAGACTCTGCCTGTGTCTTTTTCTCTTATCATCTAGCTATGTATCCTTAATCTGTGGATTAAGGATAATGTGAATCCTAATCACTCTAAGTCATCTTAGCTGTGAGTTCAACAATTTGTTGAGTCTCTGACTCCTATGAATCTTTGTATATGGTGTGGTCTTGAAGACCCCAGACACAAAGTGCCATTGATGGTGAAAGGAGTGGAGTGTTGTCCTTAGCAGGACTGTGAAGCAGCTGGAGGAAGTGGAGTTGAGTGTTAATAGCAGATGAAGCAGAATATGTGTCTAGTGTTGGTAGAGAATGGAACAAAATGTGGTTATCTGGCAACTGTATAGAACATGATGATCTATACAGGAAATGTTCGGGAGGAAAGGTTTCTGTGGATCTGAATGGTGGATCCTGCTGTTTAGAGGATCAAGAAATAGTGCCTAATTCCTTGTGCGTGCCTGATCTCAGGCAGGGAAGGGAGACGTGTGTCCTCCATGTCTGTCCGGGTGTTCTGTGCTCTTGGGCGGTGGGACTTACCTTGGGCAGGGATGCTCGAGAACCGGAGCTCTGGGTGGTCATGGTGAGCACAGTGGTGATGCCCAGGCCCACACGGGCGGGGGCAGCATCCATGTTGATCCAGAAGGAAATCCACGAGAGGATGACAATGAGCAGGCTGGGGATGTACATCTGGATCAGGTAGTAGCCCATCTGTCGCTCCAGGTGGAACCGGGCCTCGATGCAGGTGAATTTGCCTGCAGGAAATTAGAGTGGGAAGGCAAAGTGGCCTAGTGGATAGGAACGAGGCTCTGAGGTCAGAACAGCCTCAGCCGGAATCCTGGTCCAGCCTCACACTAGCCATGTCCTTGGGTGAGTGTTTGAATCTTTCTGTGTCTCAGTTTCCTCATCTATGGTAAATCAGGGATGATGATGATGATAGTAAATAATAATAACACCAACTTCACATGGCTACTCGTGTTTACTGCGATGGTAAATGAGATGGTAAAATGAGTAAGGAACTTAGCACAGCCCTCACAAACCATTAGTGCTCAGAATGTCATTCGCCATCAGCCTCATCATGTGATTATTTGATACCTACAGGGAGAAGTTCAGCCTCTGTAGTCTGCCCTTCACAGTGCAGCCTGTTTCCATTCCACTTCCCTTCTTTCTTCACCTCACCCATGACCCCTACACTCCAGCCCTTGCCTTGAACATCCTCTGTACTTTCACACTTTTGAGTTTTTGAGCCTGATAATCCCTCTGCCCAGAATGCCCTTCTTCCACCCCACAACCCGCCAAGGAATCCTGCCTCTCCTGTTTAATGGTGACATCTCCCCCAGGCAGAGCACTTCTTTTTTCCCCCATGTCCCTTCAGCTCTGTTCACGTGAGCATCGGACCCTTTAAGGCATAGTACACTGAGTAGGCAAGTCGACCTCTCTCTTTCTCTGTCCTCTGCACCAGGCTGTGGACAGCTCATCTCCCAGTCTGTGTGTCCCTTGAACTGGGCCGGGCCATCCCCTGGTGGGGTCTTGGCTCCAGTCCACTGACACACAGTTGCCAGGGGAATTTTGTACAGTTCCCTGGACTGCACCTTCCATGTGGTCAGGGCCTTGCCAGTCTTTTCTCTTTAAATCCACAGAACTAGCCTGGAACTCAGCTCTTACTTAAATGTGGGTAATGAAGGGCCACTGAGATAATGAATGAGAAAAACGCTGTGGTGTATGAGAGCCAGCTGTGATTATTTGATACCTGGGGACTCACTGGCCCTCCGGATCCATGGGCCCTGCATCCTCCAGTGAGGAGGGATGACTATGGTCTTGAGCATCCCCGGACATTCGTAATTTGGGGGGGCCTGGAACCCAGTTCCTTTGGAGGCTGAGAGATGACTGGCCTGCTCTCTCTCTGAGTCTCAGCTTCCCAGGGATGAAGAGAGTATTTTTGAAGTTTCTAGGATGTCTATCTCCGAGGTCACTGGAAAGGGACGCCAGTCCTAAACAGAGCAGAACCCAGGCTGCCTGCTCTTTTTCTGGGCCTTCCACTTGCATCAGAATGCGCAGTGGTTTCCCTCAACTCCTCACCCTCACCTCCTCCTCTCCTTGGCCCCTGTCACAGCCTGTCATGTGCCTCCACTTCACTGGGCTGTGTTCAGACAGCAGCCCCCCTGCCCCTACACAGCTGGCATACTGACTGGCTGCCTTTTGTCTGCAGTGTTCCATAAGCTCCTTCCCTGCCTGAAACAGGGCAGGCGGAGCCAGTCTTGTCCTGCCCCAGTTCATTCCTGTGTACAATCTTCCAGCAAAGCCTGGGCTAGGCATGGGAGGTAGAGAGCTGAGATAGAGAGTGGGCTTCTCCCCTCTCCCCTCATAGCCACACTCTAGGGGACCCTTTCCAACTTCACTGCTTACTAATCCTCACTGCTGGCCCGCAGCTCCCTCCTGAGATCTCGTGGGAACATCATCTGCTCTTGCCCTCTGAGAAGTGCCAGCCGCTCCGTGACACTGCTAGATGTCTTCCCACTGCCAGCTCTCCCTTCTGCCTTAGGTTCTACCCTGAGCTGAGCACACTGCTACTTAGACTGTGTCTCTCAGTTCCCCTTGTCATGAGCCGTGGTCCCATCTCAAGTTACTTGCCCCAGGACTTCAGGAGGAAATGGTGGGAGCCACTTTTGGTTTCAAGGGACATTCCCTTAACCCCTGGATAATAAATGCAGAACTAGATCCACCATGGGTGCCTCATAAGACCCACTGAAACAGTGACGGCATGAAGGCTTGCAATGACCGCTGGCCCTGGCTGTAGCAGAATGGGACCCGAGGAGGGTGGCCTCTTGCGCCTACCTGTGTTGTAATGCTTGGTGCAGTATCTCAGGTCCTTCTCCTCTTTCAGGATAAACTGGGGTAGAGTTAGTCCGTCTGCCACCTGCACAGCCCCCTGCTCCTGCCACTCAAAGATGAGGTCGTTCATGGTGTATCCAACTGGGATGGGATCAGAAGGAGAAGTCACCACCTGGAAGCTCTTATTTGGAGCATGTCACGGGTGTTTAGGGTTAGAGGTGAAGAGGCATCAGACCCTCAGTGGAACTTATGAGACTATATTGCTTTATTTCCCACCCTTCTCCTCCCATGGGAGGTTAAAGCTGGTTTAATTGCTTGTGTTTACTTCACAACCCTGTTACCTCTCTTGCTCCTCCCAGCATCCCACCTTAGCATCCCAGCTCTCAGTTCTGTTGTCAAGTTCAGCTGACCTCTGCTGTTTTTTGCCTGTGCACCATCCTTGCAAGCACATCCCCCGACCCCCAACCCCTGGGGAATAACTCTATGGGTTGCTGTCATGGTGGGGCTGTCAGTTGGGGGACAAGGTCTGAGATGGTGACTCATTTAGGCCCCAATCAGACTCTCTGCCCCAGAACCTTGACTCTTGATAAAATGACAGCAGGTTGGGAGCTGGCTGGTGCTGACTCTCCTCGGAGCTGGTGCTCCAGGGAATGGTCTGGTAGTTCCTGTTGCCTAAATGCTCTGCCCTGGTTCTTGTACTTTAGCTTTTCCTTCTAATCTGTGAGGAGTTTGAAGCCCTATGCCCTTCCACTTAATTCCAGTCTTTAAATTCGTCAAATTGGTTTCTGTGTTTCCAATCAAGTAAGTGAGCTACCCCATTGGTTAAAATCTTGGTTCACCTGTAATCTCCTCCATAAAGCCTTCTCTGTATCCTGTCTCCTTCCCAATCAGAAGGAAGTGCCCTTTCTGCCTTGAGACCACAGCGTTTTGTACATCTAACCACACATTTACCACTTGCTGCTCTGCATTAGAATTATTTGTATGGACAGACATCTCTTTTCCCTGCTGGAATGAGCAACTCTGGGAGTTTAAGGACTCTGACTTATTTAAGCTATTACTTCTCTATTCCTGGTGAGCATGTGCCTCACAGAGGACATGGAATAGTGCCTCTTTGAAGAATGCTGCTGGCTCTAGAGCTGGAGCTGAGTCAGACAATGTAAGGGAAGTTATATTTCTAATGCACTTTCCAAGAGCAAAGCCCCTCATCTGGTATTTTGGACTGTTATAGTACGGCAACCCACTCCGGTATTCTTGCCTGGAGAATCTCCATAGACATAGGGGTCTGGTGGGCTACAGTCCATGGGGTTGCAAAGAGCTGGACACAACTGAGCAACTAAACACAGCACAGTAATCTCCTGGGGTCCAGGGGTTAGGAGCAGCTGTGTGGGGATTTCTGCTGGTCCCATGGGTAAAGGAGGATCTGATTTTTTTTTTAATAGAGGCCTCATGCAAGGGACTCACAGCTTTCCAGTTGCATAATGCACGTCTGGACATCCATGGGGAAATTCTTCAAGTCCATGGGGCAGGCCAATGTCAGGGTGATTCTGGGAAGAGAAAGGAGTTGAATGATGCTGGATCCACAGACCAGGGAAGTTGTGCCTCCATGCTAGTTACTACCAGCTAATTAGTTATCTAGGAGAGGGGAAGGAGTTCAGGGAACTAAGCGTTTATTGAAGTAATATATGCACGTTTCCATATCAGAGAGGGAAAGGAGGTTGCTTCTAGTTCCACAGAGTCTGTGGATCTTCTGGGCTTCTTTGGTGTCTGTCTGGCTTCTAGAAACCTGCCTTTAGCAAGTGCCTGAGGCCTGAAGACCCGCATCCTTACTCTTCTGCAGAGCTCTTGGGTACAGATAGAGCCTGACTTTTAAACTGAGCGCTACCAGGCCTTAGGCATCCCCAGGTGCATCTGGAGCAGGTGTGTAGGTGGTTCTTGGCTCCTCCCTTCACACACTCGTCAAAGGTGATTTCCAAGAGGCCCCCTGCCTTCTCAGTGTCCAAACACAGCTGATTCCCATCTGCGGGCTCCTGGTGGGCTCAGCTAGGAAGCGGTGGTTGCCCCAGGCTTTTGGGCTAGCTGTTGATTTTGGGTTGTTTAACCCTGGCAGAGGCTGCAGCCTCAAGCAGAGGGAGTCCCCTTAGCAGAATCCTAGGTCTGCAGCTCAGCTGAGATGCAAGGCTTCAGCTTGAAGGGCTCTGCCAACTCCCGAGCCCCTGCTGCAGGGAATGGAAAAGAAAGACCAGTGGAGGCCAAAGAGACTTCAGTCGACAGGCCAACTCCCGCGTTTGACAGGTGAGAAAACCAGGGTGCAGAGGAGGCCAGGGAGGGGCACATGTCAGTTCACAGCAAGCTGATGGCTCAGCCAGGACTCAAAGCTGTTGCTCTTGGCCTCTGGATTTTGAACTCATGTATTTGCTGACGGGCTTTCTAGCACTGCTGTCCTGAAAAGCCAACCTCAATGCCCAAAGACCCCTAACTGGTAGTCATGTGGGGCTTAGCTGCCAGCACCTTGGCCCCACATGGTGAGGCACACAGCCCTGGGTGAACGCCCCCCTCCAGCTTTTACCCATGGCTGTGGATGTGGGCCCTTTAAGTACAAGGCAGAAGCGAGGGAGGGAAAGAAGAGGGAAAAGAAGGAGTGGGAGGAGGAGGGGGAAGGGAAAGGGCTCGCCGTTGAATTTCTGCAGATAAAAGCTCTAAAGTGGGGCAACTGTCACACTGGGTTAATTTCCTGTAGTTGAATGACCTTGGAACATCACTTTCTGCTGATTTGTCCTTCTGTCATGCTGCACTGGGGCTTAGCTTCCCGGAGATGTGAAACTAGCCTGGCTGCAGCAAATCCCTAGCCAGCAGGGCCTTGGTGGCCGTCCTGAGCCTGTCATTCTTCCACTCTGGATGTGCATGGGGTGGGGTGGGCAGCAAGCGAGCAAGGCCATGTGGGCCCCTGATTCCTCTCAGCCTGCCCTCCTGCAGTGCCTCCTTTCTCTCCTGAGGTCCTTGAGTCCCCCTCCTACCCTGAGTCAAGTCACACTTGGGGATTAGGGCCTGTACGGCTTCTCCTATGGGCCTGGACACTTAAAGCTCGTCTCCTAACAGAATTAAAAGATATATTCCCCTGAGGAACTTAGGGGAGGCATTTAGGACCACTAAGGACCATTTAAGCTCTTTGAAATAGAAATATGTTCATCCAATATTTGAGTGCCCGTTGAATGTTCTTCTAGGCTCAGAGTGGGCATTAGAGCCACACTAACATAGTAGAATCTAGGTTCTGCTACTAAATAGCTGTGGGAACTCTGGCAAGTTGCTTAAACTTTCAGATCCTCACTTGTCTAATCTGCAAAATAGCATAACAAAACCTGCTTCATAGAGTTGTTGGGAGGATTAGAAATCATACGTGGTAAGTCCCAGCCTAGTGGGTAAATTCTCAGGGAATGATGCATGGTAAGAATATTACATGGACATTAGTTCTTCCCTCCATGCCTTGCAGGAGGAGATCAGGAATTAGGTGGGATGAGGGGTGCATAGTGTGGCAGAAAATTCTGAAGGTTTGACCCCAACTAGTGTCTGTAGGATACCTCCCAACCTGGAAAGAGGGTCCCAGGTTCTTAAAGTCAATGCAAGGAATAGAGGGTAGAAAGGTTTTATAATCAGCACGGAGCATCCCTGGTTTATACCTGTGAGCAGCACTGTCCACCCGGCAGGCCATTTATGTTGAAGTTGCTGTGATTTTTCAGACTTCGTGCCTTTGCTCCTGCTATTTTTTTTTAAATTATGTAAAAAAATGTAACATGAGATCTATCCTCTTAAAGCATGTTTCAGTGTACAGTCCAGTATTGCTGTCTACAGGCACACTGATATACAGCAGCTCTCTGGAACTTATTTATCTTGAGTAACCAAACGTTCCTGGGGTGGGCGTTGACTTCGAATACTCTTTTCCCATCTTGTTTTACTGAAATGCTGGGGAAGCTTGGGGCCTAGTTTTAACCCTTCCTCTCCAGGCTGCTTCCTTGGCCTCCCTGGTTATAATGAACCATGGACTTCTAGAAGCTCCCATGTGTTTGATTCTTTCTTGCTGATTGTAAGCGGCAGAGCAGGCTCTGCCTGTTCTGCAAAGGTATTGGGTTGTCAGGGCCTGTTCACCTCTGCTTGGCCCTCCTCTTGGTGTCTCCTCCCAGAAGGCGTGTTCTGAGGATTCAGGGGGCGATGAGCCTGACAGGACTCACCTGATGCTGTAGAGGACATTCCCGTTCCGAGAGATCCTCAGCAGTTTGTTGTCTGTGGTGATCTCGTGGAAGTGGGCCCCCTTCTCATTGGCAAAGAACAGATCGGGTTTCCAGATGGAGTCCAACATGGATGGGTCCAAGTCCAGCGAGTCATCGGGGTATTCGTTGTAGGCCAGCCGGGGGTCATTCCACTGCTGCCGCAGGAAGATGTTGACCCTGTAGTCCTACAGCCAGGAGACAAGGAGGTGGACTCAGAGTTAGGATTGTTACATGGTGGAGGGCCTGGGTGCTTCTGGTCAGCGTTCCCCAAAGCCCATTCTGGAGGATGTTATCAGAGTGTGGCTGCATCTCATGTGGGGGTGAGGCGTCAAGTCTGTGCATCAGACAAAAATCAGGGGAGTCATAATTATCCCTGAAAATTCTCTGGATGCCCTATAAAGTATATTCAACTCTGAACTGATATTATTTAGATGTTTTTCTTTTGAAAAACAAAACAAAAAAAAAAGGAAGTCCGTAGTAACTCTAACCTGTTTTCATCCTATTAACATTTTGTCATGTTGGCATCAGTTTTTATTAGATAAGAGAAATAATCCATCAAAGATAAACTCCCCCTTTGATTATTAACCCCATCAGTGCAGTAATTCTCTTGGCCACTAAACTTTGAGAGGGATTCCCTGGTGGCTCAGACGGTAAAGCGTCTCCCTGCAATGCAGGAGACCGGGGTTCGATTCCAGGGTTGGGAAGATTCCCTGGAGGAGGAAATGGCAACCACTCCAGTACTCTTGCCTAGAAAATTCCATGGATGGAGGAGCCTGGTGGTCTACAGTCCATGGGGTTTCAAAGAGTCGGACACAACTGAGCAACTTCACAGATTCTGCTGCTGCTGCTGCTCCTAAGTCGCTTCAGTCGTGTCCGACTCTGTTCGATCCCATAGACGGCAGCCCACTAGGCTCTGTCCCTGGGATTCTCCAGGCAAGAATACTGGAGTGGGTTGCCATTTCCTTCTCCAACGCATGAAAGTGAAAAGTGAAAGTGAAGTCGCTCAGTCGTGTCTGACTCTTAGCGACCTCATGGACTGGAGCCTACCAGGCTCCTCTGTCCATGGGATTTTCCAGGCAAAAGTACTGGGGTGGGGTGCCATTGCCTTCCCCCTCACAGATTCTAGACAGATTGAAAGAACAGAAAGACTAAAAGCTAATGCCTGAGCAGTCATACTATTTTGCCCAGCTCCCAGGAAGTGAAGGAAGGTTGGGTGGAGGGATTTTATAGTGTTCTGGTGGTCTTAGAATTCATACCACTCTGTTTTAGTACCCACCTTCTATTACCTTTTGTGGATTTGTTTGTTTGGGGAGGATTAATAGATGACACACCTTACTGAGTTTTAAACCCAGTGCTAAGTAAAATGCTCTCTGATGGGATTGTAGTGTAGTTACTTCACTGAAAAAAGATTACGATCAAACCAAGTAGGGAAATGGATCAAACCAAGTAGGGAAATGTTTGATTAAACCAAATATATCAGATTTCTTTATTGCAGGACTTCTCAGAGATCTTAATATACTAAGGAGTTGTTAGTATATCTTGTATCTCCAAGAAGGGACTAGACTATTCAGTATTCCCCTGGTTCATTTTGGCCATAGAACTCTTATTTTGTGCATGCTACTCGTCTTCTACAGAAGGTAGGTTAGAAACTGCTGTCCTAGTCAAAACTACCTGCCTCTCCATCTTTGTTTTCCTCCAGATGGGGAAACTGAAATCAAAAAATAATTGAGACTGGCCAGTGTCTCCCTGAAAAGGCAAAGCAGAGCCCATTTTGGAGCCTGGGTGCCTTGTGTACTAGCTGAGGATTTCATTGGATCCTAGAGGAACTTAAAGAATCCATTTAGATTGTATTCATATCCTGAGAAGCAATTCATGGCACGGGTAGGTCTCCATGTGGGAAATTGGATAATGAAGTTAAGAAATATTTCCATTAAGGAAGTTTTAAATTTTATTAGAGAAGCATTGTTAACTTGCAGCCCATGAATATTTCACCACAAGTAGAAATTGGGGTGTATTTGTGTTGTCCTATGAAGAAGGGTCTAGCTCTCTCTGTTGGATTCCCAAGAGGGTTTATAGTTCCCTAGAATATTATAACCTCAGTTCAAGTCCAACGTTAAATGTTCTCCTTCAAGTAATAATCTCTACTCGTAAGCACCTACTGTTGCTTTTTCTCTAAAGGTGCAGGATAAGGGAGCTTGTGCTCTGTTTTTTGGCGGGGGCTGCCTCTAAATCCTAGTCACTCTTGGTCTGTCATCAGCACGAACGAACTGAAACAAACAGCCCTTCTCCCCGCCCTCACTTTCACCCTGCCACTTCCCCTCTAAGCTCATGCCTCATTCTGTTCTCCTATAGAAATATCAACAGCTTCATAAAATGTTCCAAGGTATTTTATAGGATTGTTCTATAATTTAATTGAAGCCTCTCCCTCCAGGCCCATAGAAAATGGCATTTGGTCTCATAACTTCATATCTTATAAGTCCCAGGGTGGAGGGAAAACTTCAGACCAGACTGGAAGTTGATGCTTTGTTTTTCCTACTGGTGATAATAGATAGCTCCCAATCTGATTCCATCTGATCAGGGATTAGAAATGGCTTCTTTTTGTCCTGTGGATTTTACATGAAGTGTGTGTGTGTGTGTGTGACAGAGAGAGAGAGAGAGGGAGGGAGGGAAGATGAGGCACTGGGCAATTCATGTCAGAGTAAACAGACTATGAATGGTTAGACAGAAAAAGCCTTCAAGTCCCCAAACCCCAGCTGCACTTCTGATGTTCTTGCCAGTGACATGTCAAATGGTTTATGTGTCTGGAAGGAGGAAAATAAAGTGGCATTTAAAATGGCCTGTTAGGCACCAGGCACTGTTCTAGATACTGTCACATACATTTAATTCTTACAAAACCCCTGCAAGCTAGACGTTCATATTCTCACAGTGAGCTTAAGGAAACCGAGGTTTGGAAAGGTTGAGAGGCTTGTCCAAGGCCCAGAGCTAGCAAGCAGCAGAAAGTGTGAAAGTGAAAGTGTTCATTGCTCAGTCATGTCCGACTCTTTGCAGCCCCACGGACTGTAGCACTCCAGGCTCCAGTGGCCATGGGATTCTCCAGGCAAGAATACTGGAGTGAATAGCCATGCCCTTCTCCAGGGGATCTTCCCAACCTAGGGATCAAACCCACATTTCCTGCACTGCAGGCAGATTTTTTTTTTTTACTGTCTGAGTCACCAGGGAAGCCCAGAAAGTGGCAGAGCTGGAGTCTGAATCCACATCAGCCCAACCTCCTAGTGAGAACTTGTTGATTATGTCCCCTGGCAGTGGATGTCCAGTTCTTTGTGGGGACCGTTTTCTTTCATCCCTACAGCCTGCTCAGCCTAAGCCTTATCTCCGGTAGGGGCCTTCATGCCCACAGGCTTTCCTGATTGCTTCCTTTTCTGATCTGGTAAAACCAAAGCACCAGAAATGTTTAATTTAGCACTTCCTCCCCGTGTCTTATCTCCTTAACTTGATGGGAAACAATTAGAGACAATGGACCTGACCTTGTAGTTCTCTTGTACCCTCCTGCCTACCTACCCAGTCTGTATACCTGGCACGGGAGGAGGAGGAACATAGCCAGGAAAAGTTGGAGTACGAAGAGCTTTCCCCATTTTACGGCTGGAGAGACTGAGACTCTTTTCTAAGGTCACACAACAGTTCACAGAAGACCTGGGATTAGAATCTGGATTTACTTCTCCGGGCCCCACTGTTAAAAGAAGGAGTTAGGAGGGGATTTCCTGGAAGTCCAGTGGTTTAGATTCTGTACTCTCACTACCATGGCCTGGGTTCAATCCCTGGTTGAGAAACTAAGGTTTCTCAAGCTGGGTGATGCAGCCACTCACAAAAAAATGTTAGGCTAGATGGTCTCTAAGTGAGTGAGTGAGTGAAGGTCACTCAGTCGTGTCTGAGTCTTTGTGACCCCATGGACTGTAGCCCACCAGGCTCCTCTGTCTATGGAATTCTTCAGGCAAGAATACAGGACTGGGTTGCCATTTCCTCCTCCAGGGGATCTTCTTGACCCCAGGAATGAACCCAGGTCTCCTGCATTGTAGGCAGATTCTTTACCCTCTGAGCCACCAGGGGAGCTCCTAGATGGTCTCTAAGAATCCTTCCAAATCTCATAAGTAATGATTATTACTTTTATTTTTTCCGGTGACATTTAGCTGAGTGTCTAAGTGCCAGGCACTTTCTAGGAACTGGAAAATATACTGAGAACAAGAAAGACATGTTTATGGTGTCCCAGAGCCTACTGTGTGGTGCTTACACCACACAGAGACAGGGCTCTGTTAAGGCTTAAAACAGGTCACTGGGAGATACAGAGTTCAGGCTCTCCATCTGGATTTGGATGTGGGAGTCAGGGAAGGTGCCAGGAAGATGCGATATTTAAAGTGAAACCAAGTATGGCAGAGTCGAAAAGGAAAAGCATTTAGGGCAGTTGGAACTGCCCCTGTGTTGGCCTGGAAGCAAAGCAAGAGCACGTGCCTTGGAAAGAACAGCAAGTGAATGAATCAGGGCAGGAGTGGGATGAGGCACTCAGTGAGTGGAGTCTTCAGAGAATTCTAAGTAGGGAAGGACATTATTATAGTTGCATTTTATTACTGATATTTAAAAATACTTTAGTTTTCTTATTACAGAAGTAATGCATATTGATTATAAAAAATAGAAACATACATTACCTAAAAGAAGAAAAACAAAATAAAAAATGTAGGGTTTTATTATGAGATGCTTCATAAGTAGTGAGGGTAAGAGATGTGGAGACTGTGTCTGACACCCACAGGCAACTTGTCTCCTCCCTCCCAGTGGCCTGGCTCCTCCCCTCTGCATCGATTGATTTTCTCGTCCCTGGTTGGTAAACAGCAGTGGGAAATGCCATTCAGAAGGAATCAATGTAATTGTTGTAATCGACTGAGAGCTAAATGCTATCTCGCTTACTTGGCTGTATACTCAGCGTTGGTTGGTATTCAACACGCTGGGCGTCCACGTTCAAGTTCATGGGCAGGAGGAGCAGCATTGGGGTTCTCCACCCGAGAATCTCAGGTCTACCTCCTGTAGTTGGCTTTTAGTCCTCAGACCCTCAAGGTGGCCCATCTTCTAAGTCCGAGGGGGCAGGGCTGCCAGAGCTCTGGCTCAGCAGGCTCTAATATCCACCCTCCAGTCCTGCCTCTGAGAGTCCCTGATGGTCTGATTTCTGGAAACTGGGCAGCCTGCACACTTGTGAGACCGAGGTAGAGCATTCATTCATCTGTTCTTTCATTCAACAAACATTTATTGAATGCTTCCTGTGTGCCATCCCTCTCCCCACCGCTGTTATGTCTAGTTTCGCACTCTAACCTCCCCCAGTAACCTCCTCTAAAACTGTGAATTGTGGTGAAATAGGAAGCATGAGGTGCTTTAGTGGGAAAGCACCAAAAGCCTGGTGAGTGTTGGTGGGAAGGGGACATGAAGGGCAAGGTATGCGCCCACTGCAGTCAGAACCCAGAGACATTACCCAAGAGGAGAATGAAGAACCAGATTCTTATGTCTTCCTGCTCTCAAAGGAATGTCTCTTCTCTAAATGAGATGCAACTCAGTAAACACTTATGAGGCCCAGTAGGAAAACAGAGTGTGGAGGCTCAGGCTTCCACCCTCATGGAGCTCAGATCACCTAGCCAGCCAGGAAAGGAATGGACACAAATCTAATGTACAAAAGTGAATATGATAATGGTCAGAAAAGGTTCTATTAGATATTGTTACTATTAGATAAGCAGCTGTTAGATATTGCTTTTAGGTTGTTAAGATTACTTCCAGGTGAATCTGGAAGTGATGTTGGGGAGAAGGTAGCATTTGAAATGGCCCGTATTAGGTTGTTCCATCCTCCTGAGGTTAGCATCTCTAGATCTGATATTGTTCTGAAATAAGAGCAATACTTGATTTTTGCTGGAGAGGAGGCCAGTAATGTGTGAGGAAGAAGGACAGGGCTGAGGAGTACAGACATAAAGCATGACTGGATGTGAAGGACTGAGGGCTGCAGTCTTGGTGTATATAGGATATGGTTTGTAGAGTTGGAGCGTCAGAGAAATTTCATGTGGAAGGAATAGCATAAGCAAGGTGTGTAGGCAGGGGCATTCACACAGTTCAATTTAGTTCAACCATCAGCTGCATAAGTAATAAAATGTCTCCCTAATTGAGGACCTACTATGTACCAGGCATTTTGCTAAGCATGCCACAAATTGCACCTCATTTTATCTTTAAAACAATCCTATGATTATAGGTATTTTCACCTTAATTTTATAGATGAAGGCTCGGGAAGATCAAGTATTTCATCCAAATTCACATAGCAAATAGTGAGGTTGAAATCTGGTTTGTCTGATTATATAAAGCACATTCTCTCAATCACTCTGGTGTGTTGAGGCTGTAGAAAGGATTGATTTGAGACTGTGGGTATCCCTAACTACCAAACCAAAGTATTTGGATCTTATTTTGTAGCCGGTTGGGTACTACTGAAGTTTTAAGCAGCAGAGCAATAGCACAGTGTGACTTCAGAAAGATCAGTGTGGCAGGCATGACCATGAAGTGTTGAAGTGAGAGAAAACAGGTCCAGGGAGACCTGCTCTGAGGCCACTGTGACAGTGCAGCGAAAGAGAAGGAGGAGCTAAACTAAGATAGTAGGGGTCGAGAGTGGGACACAGGAATCACTGCTCTCTGTCATCACTGTCATCTTCTTCCTCAAATATTACATGTAGACTTCTGTCTCAGCTCCTTCATTTTACAGATTGCCCAGAGAGGGAAAGAGACTTTTCCTGGGCCACACAGCAATCCAGTGTGGGACTTTTATACAGAAATCTTGCCCTACTCCATTGCTTTTCCTATCCACTTGTAGAACTTTGAGGGCAGGAGCAGGAGAACCAAGGTGAATCTGCCATCGGGCAGGCTCTGCTGTCTTACAGAAACTCTGAGACAGCTCTGACTGGGTTTGGGATAAAATGCTTGAGAGCAGGACCTGTCTGCTAAGAGCTGGGGAACAGGGGCATTGAGAGAAAAAGAGTCCAGGCCTCATTCATGAGCTGCTGCTGCTTTTCAAGCTTTCCAGACCTCCGAGATGCATGGTGGAACTGGAGTCATAGATGTTGCCCCCAAATGTGAGGAGGGTCAGCCCCAGTCTCTTCACAGTCCTGCGAGAGTGTGGGGCTGACTCACCAGCACATGCAGAGTTTACTGAGTCCCGACTGAGTGCTAGGCACAGTGCTAGGTGCTTGAATGAACCCACTCCCCAGATTCTCACAGGGACACTGTTTTATGGATAAATTGAGCCTGAGAATTCTTAATGCTTTGTCTAAAGTTAGTGACAGGTTTCTCTGGTAGCTCAGTGATAAAGAACCTGCCTGCCAATGCAGGAGATGTGAGTTCGATCTCTGGTTGGGAAGATTCCCTGGAGAAGAAAATGGCAACCCACTACAGTATTCTTGCCTGGGAAATCTCATGGACAAAGGAGCCTGGCAGGCTGCAGTCCTTGGGGTTGCCAAAGAGTCGGACACGACTGAGTGACTGAACAACAAATGAAGGCACACAGGGGTTAAAGTGCTTTTCCTGACATCACATAGCTAGTAGGTGGCAAAGCTGAAATTTCAACCCAAGATGTTAGTGCCAGAGCCCGAGCATGTAGCCACTAGACTATACCACCCAGGGTCTCCCAGTTTTGCACTGAGCCACAGTTCTGTGATACCTCAGTGCCATCAGCAACTGCCTCTGGCTGCTGTTATGCACCTGTGGGTTTGTAGAGACCCGCAGTTAGCAGAAAGTGTTGAAAAAGGGCAAAGGTCTAACCGCTTCTGCCCCAGGTCCAGCAGGCGAGCACTCCTGCATTGTGCCTGGCTTGCCCCTGGGATTTGACCCTTTGTCTGCTCTACACTCAGATTCAGAGCTGGCGGAGTCCCTGTGCCTGACATTGCCTCTTAGGCTCCAGGTGCCTACTCCTCCCTCTCCTAAGTCACTACCCTGCCTGGAGAATCTCATTTGGATAACACACAATCAGGACTGCATTTGTTGTAAGGAGCTGTAGGTGGTTTGGACCAGTGGAGCGGAGCCTCTTTGTCTGTCTTTAGGGGATCACTAAAGCCCAGCATGAGTTTAATAATTACATAAAAATGCTAATAGCAGCTACTTTTATTGGGTGTCTAACATTTGCTAGAACTTTATATGCATTGTGTTTCTAAACTTTTTATCAACCTAGAACACTGGATATTATTATACTCATTTCACAGGGGAGTAAACTGAAATTCAGAGAGGTTAAACAGAGGTTAAGTGTCTTGCCTAGAGTCCCATAGCTTGTAGGTGCTAGAGCAGGAATATGAACCCAGGAATGTCTGGCTCCCAATTTCATATTCTCTTGACAATTACATGCTGCTTCTCTATTTTCTTTTTTTTTCTTTTTTGAAAACTAAGTTCCTAGATAGGGAAGTGAAAGAAACGTAGGGGACATAGTGTACTGGGACCTCACTGAGCCCCTGTGACAGGTTCACTCATGCATAT
Organism: Tragelaphus eurycerus; assembly: GCA_935064755.1. NCBI lineage: Eukaryota > Metazoa > Chordata > Mammalia > Artiodactyla > Bovidae > Tragelaphus > Tragelaphus eurycerus. Next base: position 34,160,812 of record CAKXYN010000014.1, on the reverse strand, counting down.
CCTCATGGTCAGTATCAGGTGGAGAACTTTGGATTGTAATACAAGCTGAGCTGGATTCGTAACTAGTTGCCAAAGGATGCAAATGGAAGGGTGACTATTCACTTGAAAAGAGGACAGAGGACAATATTGCAGCCGTTGTAGTCTCTAAGTCGCGTCCGACTCTTTGTGACCCCATGGACGCCAGCACACCAGGCTCCTTTGTCCATGGCATTTCCCAGGCAAGAATACTGTAGTGGGTTGCCATTTCCTTTTCCAAGGAATCTTCCTGACCCAGAGATCGAACCTGGGTCTCCTTCATTGACAGGCAGTCTTTACCACTGAGCCACCAGGGAAGCCCAATATTGGCAGTACGGGGCATGAAAGTGAGCTGAGCCACCAGAAAACTTGGAAATATAGGAAATAAGGTTGACCTCTGAGAGTTAAACTAAGAGCAGAGATGAACATGCAGCAGAGAACTTCGGCAAGGCTCAGCACATCACAATGACCCATGTGTAATCGCAGTGATTTATAACAGGCCTCTGCTTGTAATTTAATCAGTGGAACCCTAACTTATTGTATCATGTCTTGTTTAGAGAACTATTATATAAACATATTGAAGACGTTCATTCAGTGGTACAAGAAAGGGCAGTTTGAGGATCAGGGATTTGGTGATTGGTAAATTAGCATCATCTGGAGGGCGGGGTCACCCTGCTTAGGGGAGCACCAATTTTTTCATCACTAAAAATTTTTTTTTTTTTTAAGAAATCTTTATTTATTTGTTTGGCTGTGTCAGGTGTTAGTTGTGGAATGCGGAATCTTTTGTTATTGTGCACGGGCTTCTCTCTAGTTGTGGCATGCGGACTCAGTGGTTGTGGTATGCAGGCTTAGTTGCCCCAAGGTGTGTGGGATCTCAGTTCCCTGACCATGTCCCCTGCGTTGAAAGGCAGGTTCTTAACCACTGGACCACCAGGGAAGTCCCTGAAAAGAGGGTTTCTATGCAGTGAGACAAGGATGGCATCTTAGACCTGTCTCTGGCCCACATGAAATTTCCTCAAAACCTTCTTTTCCTCCAGTTCGGTACGTCAAAAGCAACTTTTCATGTGCTTTCTTGGTACTGGGAGAGGGGTAAGAGAGTGCTTTCGTGGAAGACACGTGCATGCTATTATTGGAATGGGAAGTCCCATCATAAATTAAAATGACTTGGTGGTCTTATTTACCCACTTCAGTCTTTCATGGGTTTGGTTGTCATTAGTCAGCCTTCCTGAATCTGACCTGATGGAGTGCCAACCCTGTGATGCTGTAAATTCAAGATTGTGATGCCTCCCTTGGTGGAGTCCTAGAGAGAGCCAACCAGCAGACCGTACCAAGACTAGCTATAATCTGTTTTCTGCCTTGAACAGACTCTAAAAGCAAATGTGAAGCCTCTCTTTTTGGCTTCCTCTCAGTCATCAGTTTACCAAGGTTTTGTGGAGTGTTGAGCTATGTCTAACTGGATGACATTTACTAGACTTTTTCTTGGATTTCCTCGACTCCAGAGTGTAAGTGATCTAGCCTTAGCTGTGTAGACAGAGTGAAAGTGTGATGGAAAAAGCAACAAACAAGGATCTTATCCACAATGCTAACCAACCTCACACAATATTCAGAACTAACCTGACAAAAAATATGTGACTTGTGTGTATATATATAGAAGTTATACATATATATATGTGACAAAATGATTCTAAAACCTTACTGAGAGGCATAATGGAATATCCCTATAAATGGGGAGACATACCACATTCATACAGTATTGTTAAGACATTAGCTGTCTGCAAATGAATCTATACATTCATTGCAATCCCAATTAAACTCTGAGGCAATTTTCATGGGATCAACAAACTGAGTCTACAGTTCATATGAAAAAGAAAATAGACTAGAAATGACAATCAGATCAGATCAGTCGCTCAGTCGTGTCCGACTCTTTGCGACCCCATGAACCGCAGCACGCCAGGCCTCCCTGTCCATCACCAGCTCCCGGAGGTCACCCAGACTCACACCCATCAAGTCAGTGATGCCATCCAGCCATCTCATCCTCTGTCGTCCCCTTCTCCTCCTGCCCTCAATCCCTCCCAGCATCAGAGTCTTCTCCAATGAGTCAACTCTTCGCATGAGGTGGCCAAAATACTGGAGCTTCAGCTTTAGCATCATTCCTTCCAAAGAAATCCCAGGGCTGATCTCCTTCAGAATGGACTGGTTGGATCTCCTTGCAGTCCAAGGGACTCTCAAGAGTCTTCTCCAACACCACAGTTCAAAAGCATCAATTCTTCGGTGCTCAGCCTTCTTCACAGTCCAGCTCTCACATCCATACATGACCACAGGAAAGACCATAGCCTTGACTAGGCGAACCTTTGTTGGCAAAGTGATGTCTCTGCTTTTGAATATGCTGTCTAGGTTGGTCATAACTTTCCTTCCAAGGAGTAAGCGTCTTTTAATTTCATGACTGCAGTCACCATCTGCAGTGATTTTGGAGCCCAGAAAAAGAAAGTCTGACACTGTTTCCACTGTTTCCCCATCTATTTCCCATGTAGTGATGGGACCCGATGCCATGATCTTCGTTTTCTGAATGTTGAGCTTTAAGCCAACCTTTTCACTCTCCACTTTCACTTTCATCAAGAGGCTTTTTAGCCCCTCTTCACTTTCTGCCATAAGGGTGGTGTCATCTGCATATCTGAGGTTATTGATATTTCTCCCAGCAATCTTGATTCCAGCTTGTGTTTCTTCCAGTCCAGCATTTCTCATGATGTACTCTGCATATAAGTTAAATAAACATGGTGACAATATGCAGCCTTGACGTACTCCTTTTCCTATTTGGAACCAGTCTGTTGTTCCATGACCAGTTCTAACTGTTGCTTCCTGACCTGCATACAGATTTCTTAAGAGGCAGATCAGGTGGTCTGGTATTCCCATCTCTTTCAGAATTTTCCATAGTTTATTGTGATCTACACAGTCAAAGGCTTTGGCATAGTCAATAAAGCAGAAATAGATGTTTTTCTGGAACTCTCTTGCTTTTTCCATGATCCATCGGATGTTGGCAATTTGATCTCTGGTTCCTCTGCCTTTTCTAAAACCAGCTTGAACATCAGGAAGTTCACGGTTCGCATATTGCTGAAGCCTGGCTTGGAGAATTTTGAGCATTACTTTACTAGCGTGTGAGATGAGTGCAATTGTTCGGTAGTTTGAGCATTCTTTGGCATTGCCTTTCTTTGGGATTGGGATGAAAACTGACCTTTTCCAATCTTGTGGCCACTGCTGAGTTTTCCAAATTTGCTGGCATATTGAGTGCAGCACTTTCACAGCGCCCCGCCGGCTGCGTCTGCGCACTAAGAGCGCCCCGCCGGCTGAGGAGCGCAGCCGAGAGGAGCTGCCCCACGACCGAGGAAGGACGGCGGTGAGGGCCAGTGCACTAAGCACGGCCGAGAAGAGCTACCCTACGACCGAGGTCAGGAAGGGCGGCGGTGAGGAGAGACCCCGCGTCCAAAGAAATGACAATAAAACCTTATAAAGGAGGAACAACAGAGGATTTTTTTCTCCTGGATATTGAAAACAGAGCAAGGGGACAATAAGCCGAGACTATTTATACACACAGCGGTTCCTGTAGCCCACCATATATATAGCCTTCCCAGTTGGCTTGGTGGGTAAAGAATCCACCTGCAGTGCAGGAGACACAGGAGGTGAGGGTTTGATCCCTGGGTCAGGAAGATCCCCTGGAGGAGGAAATGGCATTTAAAGACAGCATTTCTAATCAGTGGAAATTAGAATAACGCTGGAAAATTATCTAATCAGAGAAAAATAGAGTTAAACCATCATCACCTACTTTATAGCAAACTAAACTCCAAATGGGTTATGGAGGTACATATAAAAGAGGGAACTTATAATATTATTCAAATTGAGCATACGTGCTCAGTTGCTCAGTCATGTTCAACTCTTTGTGACCCCATGGACTGTAGCCCACTAGGCTCCTCTGTCCATGGGATTCTTCAGCCAAGAATACTGGAGTGGTTGCCATTCACTTCTCCAGGGACTGATCTTCCCAACCCAGGGATCGACCCTGTGTCTCCTGCGTTGGCAGGTGGATTCTTTACCTCTGAGCCACCTGGGAAGCCCTTATGTAATTGCCCACTATGTAAAAACAGGCAAACAAAAAAGCAAAGATACTCAAATTCACCAAGAATCTAGAGTGAAGATTAAAAATGACAACGAAATACCATTAAATCTCATTTGGTAAAATTTAAAAGCTTGGTGATATCTTGAGTTGGCAAGGATAAAAACACTGTTGTGGGGACAGTCAGTTATTGAAGCTTGTTTGGAAGTGATTTGGGCAATAATATTTGTCACAATAATGCAGGTCCCTTGACAAAGTAATTCCACTTCAGTGATATATCCTAAGGACACATGCAAAGAGTCATGTCCAGGACTATTCATGTTGACACTTGTTCGTAGTAATGAAAGCTTCATAAGCTTAGAGAAGAGTGGTTAAATACCATGGAAAGATGTTATATCCAGACCGTGGAATTTTATAGGTAGGCCGCAAGTCTGGAAATATTGATTAAAATCATTTTGTAATGTGTTGAATGTAATAATAACAAACCATTGTAACATTTCTAAATTTGAGGGTGGGTAGAGCATTAAGACGGGGAAGGCAATGGCACCCCACCCCAGTACTTTTGCCTGGAAAATCCCATGGACGGAGGAGCCTGGTAGGCTCCAGTCAGTGGGGTCGCTAAGAGTTGGACACGACTGAGCGACTTCACTTTCACTTTTCGCTTTCATGCATTGGAGAAGAAAATGGCAACCCACTCCAGTGTTCTTGCCTGGAGAATCCCAGGGACGGGGGAGCCTGGTGAGCTTCCGTCTATGGGGTCGCACAGAGTCGGACACGACTGAAGCGACTTAGCAGCAGCAGCAGCAGCAGAGCATTAAGAATGAGGTAGACCTATAGGTGGGCTTCCCAGGTGGCGCTAGTGGTAAAGAACTCTCCTGCCAATGCAGGAGACATAAGAGAGGTGAGTTCGTTCAATCATGTCTGACTCTTTGCGACCCCATGAACTGTGGCCCACAAGGCTCCTCTGTCCATGGGCTTCTCCAGGCAAGAATACTGGAGTAAGTTGCCATTTCCTCCTCTAGGGGACCTTTCCGACCCAGGGATAGAACCCAGGTCTCCTGCATTGCAGGTGGATTCTTTACCACTGCACCATATGCTTCTCTTCAATGTTCGTTGCAGTGCTATTTAAAGTAGACAGAACATGGAAGGAACCCAAATGTCCATTGACAGATGAATAGATAAAGACGTGGTACATATTTACAATGGACTACTACTCAGCCATAAAAATGAATGGAATTTGGTCATTTGTAGCGATCTGGATGAACCTAGAGTCTCTCACACAGAGTGGAGTAAGTCAGAAAGAGAAAAACAAATATTGTATTAACACATATATGTGGAATCTAGAAAAATAGTACTGATGAAGCTATTTGCAGGGCAAGAACAGAGACTCAGATGTACAGAATGGACTTGCAAACATGGCAGGGAAAGGAGAGGGTGGGACAAATCAGGAGAGTAGTATTGACATATACACTACCATGTGCAGAACAGAGACCTAATGGGAGGCTGCTGTGTAGCTCAGCCCAGTGTTCCACGATGGGCTGCAGGGATGGAATGGGGGGTGGCGAGAGGGAGACTCAAGAGGGAGGGAACACATGTGTGCATGGTACACAGAAGAAACTAGCACAGGATTGTAAACAATTACATACTTCAAAAAATAAAAAGACGTGGGGAAAAAAAGACTCAGCTTAAAAATGAACTGTGGTATGTGGCTGCTGTTACAATGCTTTGAGGCCCATGGAGGGACATGGTCCCTGTGCACTCCACTCAGCACTCCTCAGGGCTTGGGTTCACTTCTTGGCCTTTTAGTTCAAGATGGAAATTGACATGCTGGCTGTCCTGGGAGAGCACCTTGGAGGCAAAGAGACAGAACCAGGGAGAATGACCGAGGGAGCCAGGTGTGGGGAGGGAGTGAGGGGACTGACCTCAGTTTTTGGAAGGGCTGTCAGGTGCATAGGTTGGTTCTCTGTGGCCCCAGCATCAGAATGAAAGCCCTGGGCAAACGGAGATGGAAGAGGTGTCCCAAAATGAAATGGGCTGCCTTGGGAGGTGCAGGGCTTCCCATCACTGGGCGTGTGCAAGTCAAAACCACAGTGTTTGTGGCAGAGATTCTGACAACAGATGAGGGTTCAACTGGAGAAACTTCAAGGTTAATTCTCTCCCCAAATATTGACTGAACTCCTCTGGTTCAGGCAACGTGTTGGGTACTGGAAATATAGGGATGATTGAGAGAGACAGGGTACCCACTCTCAATAAGAAAGCAAACAAAATCACAAACTAACAAGCAAACCGTTACTTTTTAGATATAACTGAAGATAATAGAACATGAAGCAACAGTGACTGGAATGGGGGACATTTTTAGATAGGGAGTTGGGAAGGACCTCTGAAAAGATAGCTGAGACCTGAAAGAATGAGAGTCATTCATGCAAATATTTTTCTGGACAGAAGGAGCAGAACGTAGTAAAAGGATTAAGAAGCTCTTAAATTAGAATTTGAAGGAGAGTGCTGCGATCTGATTTAGGATTTAAAAGGCTCCCTCTTGGCTCTATGGGGAGTCATGAGGTTGGGAGGAAAGGAGGCAGGGAGGCCATTTAAGAGGCCATTTTAGTCAAGCAGAAGAGAGATGGTGCCAAGTTGAACTAGAGTTGACAGCAGCAGAGTTGGAAAGAAGTAGATGGACTTAAGTTTTATCTTGTATGATTCAAAATCAATTCATTCAGTCAACTGATCCCAATTCAATTCAATCAGTTGATTCAATTTAGTCAATTGATCCCAGAAGTAGGCTGGCATTGAGAAGTGACTGCTTCCTAAACAACTTTTATGGTTAGCTGCTGCTGCTAAGTCGCTTCAGTCATGTCCGACTCTGTGCGACTCCACAGACGGAAGCTCACCAGGCTCCTCTGTCCCTGGGATTCTCCAGGCAAGAACACTGGAGTGGGTTGCCATTTCCTTCTCCAATGCATGAAAGTGAAAAGTGAAAGTGAAGTCGCTCAGTCGTGTCTGACTCTTAGCGACCCCATGGACTGGAGCCTACCAGGATCTTCCATCCATGGGATTTTCAAGGCAAAAGTACTGGGGTGGGGTGCCATTGCCTTCCCCGTTTATGGTTAGACATAAGGACATTTAATCTCCTTACATGGAAGCTGTTTTCATACATCTTGAACTCTCATTTCCAAATATCCACAAGGATGGATGGCCAAGATACCCGTTCTGATAGAATTGCCCAAATCCTACTTGTTATCCAAATCTGAGGGCAGAAGACCAGGACAAGGTCGTCTTCCCGTGACCCTGCCTCCCTTTGGCACGGTAGCCTCTCCTCTTACCTCATAACTAGTGAGGATGTTTATTGGCTGGAAAAGCTTGGGTGAATTAAGCCTCTCTGAGCTTCAGTTTCCTCATCCATAAAATGGAATTGTTAGGTTATATGAAATAATCTCCATAATTTGCTAACTATCTATGCCTGATTTTTAGAAAAATGCTCAATAAATGACCACCACCATCACCACCTCATCTTTTTCCACAGCAAGCTTTGGGAAAGAATTATCTTCCCAGTGTCTTCTCATATTTTTGTCTTTTGCTTTCTTCATGTCCCTGAATTGCATTTCCTACCTTCATACATGCTTCCCTTCTCTCACATCCCATTGCCAAATCCACTGAATACAGTTCTCTTTTCTTAGTTGACATGTCTCCTCTTTTAACGCATTGAACACACACACAGAGGAAAACAACAGAATGGGAAAGACTAAGGATCTATTCAAGAAAATCAGAGATACCAAAGGAACATTTCATGCAAAAATGGGCTCGATAAAGGACAGAAATGGTATGGACCTAACGGAAGCAGAAGATATTAAGAAGAGGTGGCAAGAATACACAGAAGAACTGTACAAAAAGGAGCTTCATGACCCAGATAATCATGATGGTGTGATCACTGACCTAGAGCCAGACATCCTGGAAAGTGAAGTCAAGTGGGCCTTAGAAAGCATCACTAGGAACAAAGCTAGTGGAGGTGATGGAATTCCAGTGGAGTTATTCCAAATCCTGAAAGATGATGCTGTGAAAGTGCTGCACGCAATATGCCAGCAAATTTGGAAAACTCAGCAGTGGCCACAAGATTGGAAAAGGTCAGTTTTCATCCCAATCCCAAAGAAAGGCAATACCAAAGAGTGCTCAAACTACCGCACAATTGCACTCATCTCACACGCTAGTAAAGTAATGCTCAAAATTCTCCAAGCCAGGCTTCAGCAATATGTGAACCGTGAACTTCCTGATGTTCAAGTTGGTTTTAGAAAAGGCAGAGGAACCAGAGATGAAATTGCCAACATCTGCTGGATCATGGAAAAAGCAAGAGAGTTCCAGAAAAACATCTATTTCTGCTTTATTGACTATGCCAAAGCCTTTGACTGTGTAGATCACAATAAACTGTGGAAAATTCTGAGAGAGATGGGAATACCAGACCACCTGATCTGCCTCTTGAGAAATCTGTATGCAGGTCAGGAAGCAACAGTTAGAACTGGTCATGGAACAACAGACTGGTTCCAAATAGGAAAAGGAGTACGTCAAGGCTGTATATTGTCACCATGTTTATTTAACTTATATGCAGAGTACATCATGAGAAATGCTGGACTGGAGGAAACACAAGCTGGAATCAAGATTGCCGGGAGAAATATCAATAACCTCAGATATGCAGATGATACCACCCTTATGGCAGAAAGTGAAGAGGAACTAAAAAGCCTCTTGATGAAAGTGAAAGTGGAGAGTGAAAAGGTTGGCTTAAAGCTCAACATTCAGAAAACGAAGATCATGGCATCGGGTCCCATCAGTTCATGGGAAATAGATGGAGAAACAGTGGAAACAGTGTCAGACTTTCTTTTTCTGGGCTCCCAAATCACTGCAGATGGTGACTGCAGTCATGAAATTAAAAGACGCTTACTCCTTGGAAGGAAAGTTATGACCAACCTAGATAGCATATTCAAAAGCAGAGACATCACTTTGCCAACAAAGGTTCGCCTAGTCAAGGCTATGGTCTTTCCTGTGGTCATGTATGGATGTGAGAGCTGGACTGTGAAGAAGGCTGAGTGCTGAAGAATTGATGCTTTTGAACCGTGGTGTTGGAGAAGACTCTTGAGAGTCCCTTGGACTGCAAGGAGATCCAACCAGTCCATTCTGAAGGAGATCAGCCCTGGGATTTCTTTGGAAGGAATGATGCTAAAGCTGAAACTCCAGTATTTTGGCCACCTCATGCGAAGAGTTGACTCATTGGAGAAGACTCTGATGCTGGGAGGGATTGAGGGCAGGAGGAGAAGGGGACGACAGAGGATGAGATGGCTGGATGGCATCACTGACTTGATGGGTGTGAGTCTGGGTGACCTCCGGGAGCTGGTGATGGACAGGGAGGCCTGGCGTGCTGCGGTTCATGGGGTCGCAAAGAGTCGGACACGACTGAGCGACTGATCTGATCTGATCTGATCTTTGGGTTATTCCACTAAGCCATTCTCTCCTGGAAGGTTTTAACATGGAGAGAACCATGATCAGACTTCTACTCCAAAAAAAAAAAAAAAACTACTCAAAACCACACCACAGCATTTTCACAGCCCCTGGCACATCGTGCATGTTCAGTAAGCACGCCCTAACTTCGCTGCTGGTGTGACCATTCTCTGTGTTCTGGCGTTGTCCTGTGCACACCTCTATAATCTCACCCATCACACTGTGGTCTTGTCTCTGGTTTCCTTTCTCTAGGAGACTCCTTAAAAGCGGGGCCCTATTAGTCACAAATGTCTGGTGTCTCTTTCCTTATGGGAGGATTACAGTCTTTTTCAGATAGGGCCACGAGGCTTTACTTGGTTAGTGAAACGTGAGCAGAGGTGGTAGATGTCACTGCTGGGTGGAGAGCATTAACTTGCCAGTATGCTACCGTCTAATGCCTTCTTTGCACAGCAAGTGTGAAACCATGTTTCAGTGTGGAAATGCAAGGCTCAGCCGTGACGTAGAGGACAGTTGTCCTGGAGGGTCCCCCAGATCTGTGACAGACTTTAGAAGAGGGATGTATCAGTCTTTGTGGTTTGAAGACTCTAGGGTTTTGGCTGGTGTTTGTTGGTACAGGAAAGCCTAGCCTAAAGTGAGTAAAGCTGATCTATATCCCTTGAGCCTATGTAATGCTGTCTTTAGTACATTCAGTATAGGACTGTAAAAATGAGGGTAGAAACAATAAATGAATAAATAGGGAACAGAAGTGGGAGAAAAACCCTTAGGCTTATGTATTGGTGAGTGTGGCTGATTATTTTAGTAGTTAATAATCTGTTACATTTCTGTAGCATTCATAAAGGACTCTCATACCCATTTCTTGTGTTCCTACACTCTACTCCTAGAGCCAGGTGCCAAGGGAGAAGTGAGTCTCAGTGGTATTAGTGGCAGAGCTAGAGCTCAAACACTGGTCTCTTGTTTTCTGGTTCAGGGCTCTGTCCAATTCTCCCCTAATATCTACTAATAAGGCCAGGCATGTGGGCTCTAGTTGGCTAGGTTGTCACCTATTGCCAGGGGTCCTGGCCACAGTGTGCCTGTCTCTATGCCAGGCTAGCCCAACCCTTGGCAAGAGAGGCTGGAGGACACGTGCTTATCATGGAAATGCCGGGATTCATGCCCAAAGGACATCAGTAGCCCCCCACACACATTCTGTCTCTCTCTCACATCTGTTGGCATTCCACATGAATTCCAGCTGTGTGTCCCCATGTGCGCACATTCACATGTACACCTGCACACTGTGTAGTCATATTCATACCCACATGCTGATGCACATTTAAACATTCTTTCATTTATTCACATCTTTTTGTATGTACATACATTCGCACATGCATGCACACAGAATTTATATATGAGGGATGGCTCAAATGCTGATACATACTTAAATGCATGCATCAATATTCACAAATATCCACACACAGTTATATAACTGAAAATAATACCCTTCGTGTGTTTTCACTCTTAACCACTTTCACATATTCTTACATGTACATGCAGATACATGCGCATCCCCATTACACACATTCACATGTGCGATTATAGCCATAGAAGTATACCTACTTATGTTCATATCCCTACGTGATCAGACACTTTTCTCTCTGAGGTTACCTGTCTATATGGGCTTTCTTGGTGGCTCAGACAGTAAAGAATTTGCCTGTAATGCAGGAGACCTGGGTTCGATCCCTGGGTCAGGAAGATCCTCTGGAGAAAGAAATGGCAACCCACTCCAGTATTCTTGCCTGGAGAATTCTATTGACAGAGGAGCCTGGCAGGCTACAGTCCATGGTGTCAAAAAGAGTAGGACATGATTAACTGATTAACACTACCTGTCTAAATATATTCAAACTAGTGTGCACAGGTACACAGGCCTATGTGTGCATTCGCACAAACATATGGTCCTGTGATATACACATGCGTGCACATCTTCCAATGACATATAGATGCTGCAGAGCACACACTGATGTGCCCCCGGAAGCATGTGTGGTCACACAAGCTGGATGGTCCTGTTGAGGGCCTAGGTCTACATTTTCGTCTTATAGAGTGCTGGAGGCACTGCTGTAGACCAGCAGTCCCCCTTCCCTTTCTCCTTTCTACTTTCCTGTCTCAACTTCTACTTTTGTCCTTTTGCACAGACTCAGAATCACTCCAAAGGTTGAATGAAGGTCAGCTAGCCTCAGTGCTACCCCATCCGGAATGGATGGAGACCCCTGTTGCTTTGCTGGCTGCCTGCCTACTCTCAGTTCTGGTGAATAAAGCTGGGCCCTGGGAGGCAGACAGTCAGGCCTGGAGACTCCAGCTGGTTATAGAGCTGCTCTGCACTCCTGCTGCTCTTAGAGAACAGACACAGCCTGGAAAGTTTCTGACATTGGACTGTGACCATATTACCACAGACCCAGGGTACACGACCAGCTCCTTGCTTGGTTGGTGAGGCCGAGCCCTGGGCTGGAAGTATGGGGGCCTGGGCATGTCTGTTCAGTGAACTTCCCTTTCAGCTCTGACTTCCTTATGATGAAAAAAAAAAAAAAAGCAAGGGTTGGATAATTCCAAATATCCAGACATTAGGTGTTTATATTTGGCTCAGGAGAACATGGAGTTTGGGATGATATCTGACTTCAATTCCTACTTCTGCCACCGATTAGCTGTGTGTCTTTATGCAAGGGACCTAACCTTTGTGACCCTAAGTTTTCTTATCTGTAAAACTCAGCAGTGGCTACAGGATTGGAAAAGATCAATTTTCATTCTAATCCCAAAGAAAGGCAATGTCAAAGAATGTTCAAACTACCGCACAATTGCACTCATTTCACATGCTAGCAAGATTATGCTCAAAATCCTTCCAGCTAGTCTTCAGTAATACATGACCTGAGAACTTCCAGATGTACAAGTGGATTTAGAAAAGGCAGAGGAACCAGAGATCAAATTTCCAACATTTGTTGGATCGTAGAGAAAACAAGGGAATTCCAGAAAAACATCTACTTTTGCTTTATTGATTACATTAAAGCCTTTGATTGTGTGGATCACAACAAACTGAAAAATTCTTAAAGAGATGGGAATACCAGACAACCTTATCTGCCTCCTGAGAAATCTGTAGAACCAGACACGGAACAACAGACTGGTTCAAAATTGGGAGAGGGGTATGTCATGGCTGTATATTGTCACCCTACTTATTTAACTTCTGTGCCGAGTACATCATGTGAAATGCCAGGCCGGATGAATCCCAAGCTGAAATCAAGATTGGTGGGAGAAATATCAACAACTTCAGCTATGTAGATATGGGCTTCCCCAGTGGCTCAAGTGGTAAAGAACCTACCTGCAATGCAGGAGACCTAGGTTTGATCCCTGGCTTGGGAAGATCCCCTGGAGAAGGAAATGACTATCCATTCCAGTATTCTTCTCTGGCAGGCTACAGTCCACGGGGTCGCAAAGAGTCAGGCACAACTGAGCAACTAACGTTTTCAGATACGCAGACGATACCACTCTACTGACATAAAGTGAAGAGGAACTAAAGAGCATCCTGATGAAGGTGAAAGAGGAGAGTTAAAAAGCTGGCTCAAAACTCAAAATTCAAAAAACTAGAATCATAGCATCTGGTGCCATCACTTCATGGCAAATAGAAGGGGAAAAAGTAGAAGCAGTGACAGATTTTATTTTGCTGGGCTCCAGAATCACTGCAGATGGTTGACTGCAGTCATTAAATTAAAAAATACTTGCTCTGGAAAGAAAACTATGGCAAACCTAGACAGCATGTTACAAAGCAGAGACATCACTTTGTCAACAAAGGTCCATATAGTCAAAGCTATAGTTTTTCCAGTACTCATATATGGATGTGACAGTTGAACCATAAAGAAGGCTGAGTGCCAAAGAATTGATGCTTTTGAGTTGTGGTGCTGGAGAAAACTCTGGAGAGTCCCTTGGACTGCAAGAAGGTCAAATCAGTGAATCCTAAGGAAATCAACCCTGAATATTTATTGAAAGGATTGATGCTGAACCTCCAATACTTTGGCCACCTGATGCGAAGAGCTGACCCATTGGAAAAGACCCTAATGTTTTGAAAGATTGAGGGCAGGAGGAAAAAGGGGCAGCAGAATATCAGATGGTTAGATGGCATCGCCAACTCAATGGACATGAATTTGTGCCAACTCCAGGAGATAATGGATGGAGTAGCCTGGTGTGCTACAGGCTATGAGATCACAGAGTTGGACATGACTTAGTGACTAAACAACAAAAATGGAGATAACATGTCCTGCCTCGTGGGGGTTGTTGTGAGGTGTGAATAAGATGATACACGTGGATGTGCTCTGCATAATGCCTGACGCACAGTAGCATTTAACGTGAGGTTGTTGCCCTTTTTTGTGTTCCATATTAATACAAGTCTGTAGTCTTGCTTTTGAATGCAATCTTGTTTTCTAAGCATATTCTGAGTGACAAGGAAATAGGCTTGAATGGCAAAGTGATCCAGAGGGTTTGGCTGGTGGGATCTAAGAAAGAAGCTGCAGGGCAGTGGGGCTCTTGGCATTGCAGGGAAGCCTGGACCTGGGTTTCTGTCACACCCAGTGTATGCTGCGTGACTGTGCTCAGTCGATGTCACCAGTCTAGACACTGGACTCCCTTGCGGTAAAATAAAGACTGAGTTTCTTAGCAGTTTTTCTACCTCTGAGATTTTAGGTTTTCTCCTGAATTATCCGCAGTGTAAATTAAACACCTATATGGACAGGGAGGCCTGGCGTGCTGCGGTTCATGGGGTCGCAGAGTCGGACACGACTGAGCGACTGATCTGATCTGATGATCTGATTGATAATTAAGAACCCCATAGGAAAAAAAGTCACAGTATTACTGAATGTGGAAGCCAGAAAACGACAACTCTACTTTGGATTAACTTTAGTTAATAAAGAGAAAACTGTGTCAGCTGTGGCCCATTCCCAAAGAAGTAACTCATTGCCAGTCCTTAATGTTCTGTCTAAACATTATTATATCTCTGCCACAGGCAGCCATGTCTCTGGGCTCCTCCCCTCGTTGGTTACCTCCATTTTCAGTACTTTTTTCTCCTGAGCCATGCTGAGCCTGGCATGATTTGAGGTTGGGTTTCCACTTTGGATAACACTTAGGTAGTTGCTTAAGTGTGTTTGTGGGCCTGGGGTCCCTCAATTTCCCATGTCTATGCTCTTCAACCATTTTGCCTTTTTACATGCCTTTTTCTTGGGGATGGTTTCCTGGCAGTTGTGAGAATTGGACCCTAATTCCTGCTCGGTCACTAACTAGTTCTGGGATAGGGGTGTCTCAAAATCTCCATTTCCTCAGCTGTACACTGGGGAGCATTGTGTCTGCCAAGTCTGCTTTATAGAGTGGTTTTCAGAGCAAGTATTTGGTGAAGGAATGAAATGAGAGAATGAATGTGAAAGCTGTTGAAAATTACGAGTGGCATCTGAAAATAATAACTACCGTCCATTGTGTGTGTACTTTGTGTCCGACCCTGTGCTCAGCACTTCCATGCCTTATCTCCCAGTCCTCACACCAGTCCCAGGTGGATGCTCTTGGTCCCCTGCTCTACGAAGGAGGAGGCTGACTTAGGCTATCTTGTGCTTGTCCACAGAGCTGAGTCTCAAATTTCGTCTGGGCACGAAAGACTATGTCCTGATTGCTATACTGTCTCTGTAGAAAGCATATGTAGCAGGAATAAAGTCTGAAGAGGTAGACAGGATGGATATACTGGAGAAGGGAAAACTAAGGCTCAGAGAACTCAAGGAATTGCTCAGGATCACACAACTAATCTGGGGTGACTTTGGGGCTTCAGTGCCCAGAGCCCCCATCATTGCCCCCATAGTTCTCATCATTGTCATTGGAAACAGTAAGAGCACTTACAAAGCATTTACTCTGAGAAATGCTTTCCTGTTTATGATTTCCATCCATAATAACTTCAGGAGGCAAAAGAAATTAACTTGGTGAAGTAGTATGATATTAATCACCTCTGGGATTTTATAGACAACGAAGTTGAGGCTTAAAGATAACAAAGCAAATCAGCCTCTTACATAAAGTGCGTGCATCCAGGTTTCCTTCAGAGTCTCAGCTTTTAACCACCACACAAAACAAGGGCAAACCACTACTGCATTAGTAATTTGTAATAAGAAAATAGATTTCTGTGAGACTGTTATAGGAAAGCAGGGGTGGGGTTGGAGTGCAGATACGTACACCTGTCTCAAATAACCAAGTTCCTTACGTAACGGGGTCGTATGTAAACTGTTACTTGGTTTGATAACTCTTTACCATTTTGGAAGAAGAGTGGAAGTTTCAGCATTTGCCACACGCACTATGAATGATGCAGATGTCTGTGCATGTCTGGTCTGGAGGGAGAAGAACAGCAGAGGGGTTCACTAGGAGCTCTGAGAAGGCATCCATTCACAGGGTGGAACGACTTGGCTTTTGGACCTGGAGGTCCAGTGAAAAGCAGCCATGCTTGTTCTAGTTGATAGGCGGGACAATCTCCACGTGGAGATTAAAGGCCTGTTAGTTTTAGGGACTTTGATTGCTTGATTTGACCATATTAAAACAGACCTCTCTGCAAAAGGATAGATTTTGGATCATTTGCCCCATGACATATAGAACTCAGCAATTTTTGCGAATCTGGGACTAAAAAGTTAGATCTAATTGGTATAAATATTTCAGACCAAATAATGGTTTGAATCAACAGAAAATATATCAGATTTGGATTACTTATTTAAAAACAATTACTGAATGCCTGTTATTAAATCACTGTGCCAGGTGCTGAGGTTACCACAGGAAATGAGACAAGATTCTGGCCCTCAGGGAACTGAACTACGTTCCAGTGAGAGGAGGGACACACTGGCAGACGGTGAGAGTGTACGGCTAGCGCATTCAATGGGGACTGTAGCACACGTTGTGAGAGTGGGTAGAAGGAACCCATCCTAGCATTAGGTCAAGCACACACATGAACTTACACACGTGTACATGCGTGTTAAGAGTGTGAAGGCTTCCTGTGGCACTCATCCTAAGCAGGGAGTTAAGAGAATCTGAGGGTTGGCAATGGAAAGGAAGCTGGAGTGGGGGCCCTGGGCAGAGGCCTCTGCGGCATCAAGAGAAGGCTGGAAACCAGAGAGCAAGCACCTCCCGGGTGGAGAAGGCTGAGTAATTCCATTCATCTAGAATGGGAAGTGAGAGGGAAGAGATGCAGCCAACCAGAATCAGAGGGGCCTTGCAAGCTTGATGCTGAAGGTGAGGGGGCTCTGGGGGAGGTGTTAAAGCAGAGGACCGGTGTGGTTAGGTATATATCTTAGAAAGACCACAGTGTGAGGAAGAATAGATTGGAGGGGGCAGGAGGCAAGTTGGGGACACTTTGAAGTAATGTGAGCAAGGCACCGTGGCTGCCTGAGCTAGACTAGGGGCAGGTGGGCATCCAGGGATGGATGGTTTAGAGGATTTGAAGGCAGTAACATCTATAGGACTTGGTGATTGACTGACTGCTTCTCACTCTGCTCATAAAGAGTTGATTTGAGGCCACTTTAATTATTTTCTCACAAGCTTTATTGCATCCTTCAAAACAAGTACAATTGATTTTTTGTTTTCAAGCATTGAGAAAAATATTTTAAAGTAGATTACATTTATTTATAATTATTAACATAAGCTTTACTCCTTGACAAATTAGAAAAATATAAAAGTACTGAAGGATATGAAATCCTCCATAAGACTATGATTCAGGGATAACTGCTATTAACATTTTGGTTATTTTTCCTTCTAGAATTTTTTCTACTATAACAGATTTATTTTAAAATTTTAACTGTGGGAATTTTTAAATATATACAAACATAGAAGAATCACCCAAGTATACCCATCTCAGCTTGTATAACCCGTCTTTTGCTATTCTACAGCTGAATTTTAAACTCACAAGCAGGTCTTTATATTTTCTTTTAATCTAAAACTTTCACCTCTTGATAGAATTTTGCTTTTGTAATCCTGAGTGTTTAGCATGTGCTAGCCCCTAGCTCCTTGGCCATTTTCAGATATATGTCTTCACTCAAAACATTGAACAGGACAGTAAAAATGTCCAAATCCCATGAAGCCCTGAAAAACACCAGATTTCCCACCTCTTTGAGCAAGACCAGTACAGAGGGTAAATATTTCAGGGGGCGAGATCTCCCAGGCAGTAAGTAGCAGCCTGTGTTTTGACTCACTCACCATAGTTGTCTCAGCGATGGAACCAAAGCTGTTGATGAAAATATTGCAGCTGACATTCACTGGGGGACCTGCCAATTAAAAGAGATTCCTGCTTAGCTCCATGGCCATGAAAAAAATCCCCCAGACGAGACCCACTCATGAAATGCTGACTTTAGGGATCGATCCCCTTTGGTGGAGGAGACCCTTACTTGTCCTCCACCCCACTCTTAGGCAGCAGGGACTCGTAGCCACATCGTTATGCCAGATTCCCAGGTCCCCAAGTGAGCACCAGGTACAGAACACCAGAGGCTGAGATGTACTTTCATTAACACGAGATGATTCATCATCCTGCCATATGGTTGAAATGCCTGCCCCAAACCCCACCGGCTGCTTTCTAATTTGTGGCCGAAATGTATTTACAGCTACAACATTTGGAGGCCATCTTGGGAATTGCAAGAAACAGCAAGTTCCTTGCCTTGAACTTCTGAACCAATAATGATTGTCTGAAAGGGCATTGATGGGAATTACCAGCTGAGGAATCCAGAGGGAACCTCAAGGGAAGTCCATAAGTCTTTGGTAAATACTTTCCAAGCAAGCTTTTTGAATCCTACTGCAAGGGTAGGAAAGAAGAGGAGGATTATTTGCCCTTTGGAATCTCATTGCTAGCAGGACCTCTGTCCAACTGAAGCCCAGTCTCTTCATTTTGTACAATTAGTTACCATTAACTGAGCAGGGTTTTCTGTTGCACTGAGAGTGTTACTAATGTTATCTCATTCTATCCTCTCAGTAGCTCCATGAGAAGACACGGTTATTCCCATTATTTTACAGACGTGGAAGCGGGCTCAGAGAAGCTGTTTGTCCACAGCCACACAGCTAGTAAATGGTCAAGCCTGAGTTCAGATTGGTCTAATTCTGAAGCTAGTGGTTTTAATGACTATACTTTTGGAGAGAGGTTCAGAGAAAGGAAGGGGCATGCTCAAGATCATAATGTGGCAAAGTCCAGGATTTTAAGCACTGGGTTTCCACTCATGCTGGCAAGAGGGCCAGCATAAAATAACCAGGAAAGAATGTGAGGCCGTGGGTAAAAGTTATATAAGCAGTAAGAGTCCAGGTGTGAGAGAGGTTCTGAAGAGCGAGGCATTAGGGAAGCCCTTGTGAAGGTGATGATGAACTTGAGCTGATTTTGAAGGGGGTTCAGACTTGGATAATAGGTTATAATCCTTCACTTGAAAATGGCAACATGCCATTTGTGAATTTTTTCCAGGTCCACTTTCTGGTTGATCCCCATGAGGTCCTGAGGTAGGCAGGGCAAAATTATTGTTGCTAGGTCCCTCTAGCAATGAGATTCCCAGCTTCATAATAGAGCAGAGAACTTTAGTAGCTCACCTGGGCTTCTGTACCCAGCAAGTGGTGGAGCCAGGACTTGAATCCAAGTTTTCTTATACCCACTCCTCTCTGTTCATCTTGAAAAATTAGCCCAAGCATTTCACCCAAACTCAGCCAAGATTCTTTTCTTTTCAGAAATCCTAGGGTATAGAAAGGGACTCAATCCTGCTGTGAGGATCCAGGCTTTCCTTCCAAGGGCTTGCCGGGATCCCTGTGTTTGAGACACAGCCCCAGACTCTCACTGGCTCTTTTCTCTGAGGCATGCCCCTTCCCTTTTCTGGAATGCAATTTCCCCATCAACTTGGGAGAGTAGATCTTGATCTGGGCAGTCATTCTCAGCTCCATGGGTTTGGAATTCCCTTATGGGAGCTCTCAGTTGAATTATGAGGTTACTGTATAGGATTGCAGGGCTGGAGTGTTTCTGAAGGATCACTTAACCAACCATTTCTCAAACTGAGGTGCAGACGTAGAATCACCTGGGGCACCTGTTAAACTACAGATTCCTCAGCCCAACCCCAGACCCAGTGAACCCAAATCTGTAGTGATTTAGCCCAGAGTTTATTGTTTAATGAGTGGCCTGAGTGATCCTCATGCAGAGCTGGGTTTAGGAACCACTGCTACTCATTCAGGGCTGAATGCTTGATCACCTCTAGCAGTGGGGAACTCATTTCATCTCAAGCAGCACTTTCCATAGTTGGATAGCTCTGCCTGCTAAAAATTTTTTCCTTATGCTGAGCAGAAATCTGCCTTCTTGGTCACTTTCACCAGAACAAAGGCCCATTAGGGTGTTTCCCCCCCCCCCATTTAGACTCAGATCCAGGTTTCTCTTTTCATTTAGCCTCATACCATTAAGATGCCCCAAAGAGTTACTGCCTATGCCTTGAAATGACGTGCACAGAGTTCCCACCCAGGCCCTGCCAGTATCTGGTGCTGCGACTCCCATATAAATTAGATCCTGATTTATGTGTGCGAGAGGGCTCCAGCCAAAAGGACCTCATGGGGAGGTGTGGTTCATTGAAATAAATCTGAAATTAAATTATCCTCAAGAAAATTACAATCTGGCTGCCTTTGGCAGCAGTGTAATGTATATATTTCATTAAATATTAAAGTTTAATTTTGGTCTTGTGTGTATGTTTGCACTGGGTCGTGCCCTCGATCCTGGGAGCCATTGTGATACACAGAGTCTTAGCGAAGATACAGCAGATCAAAGCTGGCAGGGCCTGGTTCTCCCGGATCATTTCACAGATGCAGAAACAGAGGCCCAGGAGCGTCAAGTGATTTACTCTGGGTCACAGACATCAGGTAAGTAGCGAGAGGGTTAGAATCCAGTTTTTGAGCTCTCTACTTCAGTGTTAGGATTTTCACTGCCACTGTGTTCTGCAGAGCCCACTCTCCCCAGCACCCATATCTTCAGACGAAACTGTTGAGTGATTCATCACTCTGTGGGGTCCTCAAACAAGGCAGGCCCCTTCCTGTTGTCTTGGGGTCATAGGGGCCTACTCTGCCTGGCCTTTACAGGAGCTCTGTAGTTTGTAGAGGGCTTTTGGGACATGTGAAAGGGGCCATGGGGCTCAGAAGCAGGAGGTACCCTGCAATCAATGTTTCAGCCCTCACCACAAGGGAAAGTAGAGCTCTTGCTCCTCTTCACCTGGGGTGTGGTTCCAAGAAGATGTGCTTTGCTCAGAGCCCTAGTTAGAGATTATAGGGGGCAGAGATAGTGTAGGGTTGGGAAAGGCCCAAGGGATTGTCTTGTCCTGTATGTTTTGGGTCCGAGTGTTTGGAATAATGTTTTCAGGGTGGGGAGGGAAAGGGCCCTGATTCAATGGTTATGTCCACCGCTATGTAAGTAAGTAAGTAAATAAATTAATCAGGCAGTAAGCCACTAAATAAATCACTAGCATTAGACAGAGTTGAGTCAGAGCAGCGAGCTGGGTTGAAGTCCCCAGTCTTGGCAGCATGACTTGGGTAAGTTACTTAATTGTTCTACATAGCATATTTTTCGGAGAAGGCAATGGCACCCCACTCCAGTACTTTTGCCTGGAAAATCCCATGGATGGAGGAGCCTGTTAGGCTGCAATCCATGGGGTCGCACAGAGTCGGACATGACTGAGCGACTTCACTTTCACTTTTCACTTTCATGCACTGGAGAAGGAAATGGCAACCCACTCCAGTGTTCTTGCCTGGAGAATCCCAGGGACGGGGAAGCCTAGTGGGCTGCTGTCTATAGGGTCGCACAGAGTCGGACACGACTGAAGCGACTTAGCAGTAGCAGCAGCATATTTTTAGGGTCATTTGCTTTTGCGTTCATTTATGATGGGTTTACTGTGGGCCTTCTATGTGCCAAGTATAGTGATATGCACAAAGGATAAATAGCACATGAAACTCGGATGCCCCTATGTTCAGCAGATGGAGAAGACCAAGGCACTTCTACTCAGCCTGAAGTTCTGAAGGAGTCCACGAGGGGGCGCTAGGGGACGGAATTCCTGAAAACTGCGAAGCTGCAGGTGCAAACCGGTGGTCAGTTTTCTCTGATGTGTTTGATTTGGCCAATGATGTTTCCCAATGATATGGTTTAGCTGCCAACTTGGAAGATTTCACATAACCCTCCCGACTTAAGTCTCATCTGGGAAGGCATGCCACCCAGGGCCTGCTTCCTACCTGGCGGGAACCTGGCTGCCCTTAGCAGAGCCTGTGCTTTCTGGTTATCTCTGCTTACTCCCATCCTATTTCAGTTGTGCGCTGTACCTGCTGGGCCCTCTGGGTGTTTGAGACTGTGACTCTGGTGAAGGGCTTGTGTGCCGACTCACTGTCTTTGAGGGAAGAAAGGTGGTGTTCAATCCTGGAAGAGAATGGCCTCAGGAGTGAGGTGCTGGGGACCAAGAGCACCTCGACATCAACATGTGTGGGAACTGGGCCCCCAAACAAGCCTCAGTGCACCTCCCAGCCTGTTTTCCATTTGCAGAGCGCTCTGAGAAGGGGACTTGGAGGGTAGGGGGTTGAGGGAGCCGATACTAGGAAGCTGTTAGCAGCTGTCACATCTCTTGTTTGGTCTTGGACTTGAGCCAAAAGGAACAGCAAGGAAGGGCATCTGGAATCAAGGATTGATCAGGGGGTTGGCTGTGGGTCTTTGAAATAAGATTTTTGCACGGGTGCTGGGAGGAAGGTCAGGGTGCACAAGCTCCCCAGGAGGTCCTCAAGTCTGTGCATGCAGAAACCTGCCCAGCAGTTAGAGATGGATGGTTACAGTTTCCTGAGGCATCAGTGGATGATAGGAACTGGCCCCTCTTGTTGTAAGACATAAGAGCTCAGAGGACTGTGAGCCAGAAGAAGCTTCTCAGATCACTTCATTTGTGGTTAATAAATGGGCTACCCATAGGGCATATCTGGCTCCCAAACTTGTTTTGCTTGTATTTACATGTGTTAGGTTTCAGGAAGTTTCTCATAAATCTTGATTTGTGGATTTTCTTGGACTTTTGGATGGTCTGGCAGCACAAGACCTACAGTCCTGAAGGGTGACCAGGGACTGGGAGGACGGAAGGGCTGCCTGCTTTCCAGGGGTCTGCACCACTATTTTTCCATATCTCTACCACTCCCTATTGTCTTACTAGGCACTTGAAACTGTGGCTCTTATTAGGTGAGAGAGTTCCAAAATTATTTGTTATTCCAGGGGAAGCTTTCAGTGGATGAACTGTAGTTAGAAGCTTCTCATCTAAGACAAATAAAAGTATAGCTGCTTGGGGGAGAAACAAGGTGGGGGACTTGCTCATCTTGTCCTCTATTTCTCTCTTTTGGGACACAGGGAAGAAGCGCCAGGACTCCATGAGGCACAGTGTAAAAACCACAGAGATAGCCTGCTCCATCCCTGCCCAGGCCAGGAGACTGAAACCCAGAGAAAGGAAGAGGCTTATCTAAGCTCAGAGAGTAAGTTTGTACCTGAAGCAAAACCTGAACTCATTTCTCTACATTCTTAGTTCATTGCTTGTCCATTAGTAAAGCTAGCAAGTGGGTTTAGTTCCCACTGGCACAGGCAACCGGAGATCCTGTTGAGTTGGACTCTCCGAGGCTTTGTTTGGCCTTGGTGAATTGACTAATAGTCTCTGCCTTGGGGGTACAGAAAAGAGTCATGGAATTCATACCATCTGCATACAATTCAGTGGGCTTGCTGCCACAGTCTGGGAAAGCAGATCCCTGGGGCTCTGAAAGGCAAGTTAATCTACCTTTGAAATTGGGCCTGATCCTGGCGTCGTATCCAGAAGTCCTCCCCATGAGTTTATCCAGGAAATCGGACGGTGACATGGGCTTGGAAGCAGACCGAGCAGCTTCAGCCTCCTTGGAAGCAGCAAGACTAAGAAAGGAGAGAGGAGGCAGATGGTTAATGAGGGCTTTTCTCACACTGAGATCAGATTCCAGCCTTGCTCAGCCCAGCTCTAAGAACCACTGGTGAAGTAGATAATATGGGTCCTTAATGAGGTAAGGCCCAGGCTACCTTGTTTACCCAGCCCAGGTATCAGCCTGCATGGGATCCTGGCAGGTGGCCGAGTGTCTGATAGATGCTAAGAAACTGCTGATTCTTTTAAGGCTGCATCTCTACGGTTTTGGGCAATCACCTTGACTGCTCTTTTCCCTGGGAGAGGAGACTGAAGGGATAACTTCCCATGAGGCCCAGCCCTGTGTTTTGGGAGCCTGTACTTTCAGAGGTCCATGGAACAGTGCAGCCAGAAAAAATCGTAGAGGTCAAGTAGTCCAGCCTTTTTGGGCTTCCCTAGCTGCTCGGTGGTAAAGAATCCTCCTGCCAATGCAGGAGATGTGGGTTCGACCCCTGGGTCAGGAATATCCCGTGGAGGAGGAAATGGCCACCCACTCTAGTATTCTTGCCTGGGAAATCCCATGGACACAGGAGCCTGGCAGGTTACAGTCCATGGGGCTATAAAAGAGTTGGGCACGACTGAGTGACTAAACAACCACAGTCCAGTCTTTCCCCAAAGTTTCTCTTCAGAATGAGCTACTAATTTTTTTTTTTTTAAGAAGATGCCCAAGTCAAATGCATTTGGGAACACAAACAGAACCAGGTGTCTATACCTTGTGTCTTCTCAGAACCTTTGACAGACTTAGATGCTTATACTTATGGAACTCTCTCAAAACACTTTCAAAAATGCTTTCTCAAAAACACTCTCAAAAAAGTTTCAAAACACTTTCAAAAAACTGAGACACAGCTAGTGAAGGAGATGTAGGTTCCAGGTAAATCAGGGGTCACTTGCCTGGATGTAGCCAGAACTGGGGGATTTGAAATCAAACTAGGGGTGCTTCACATTGTTTCTGTCACCCTGCCCACACAGCAAAGTAGTTTTAGGTGTTCCTTTGTACCGTAGTACGTAGTACAAATGACTGAGGTCTAAGAACAGGGGCTCTTCCCCTGCCATACTGTCTGAGGCATGCACATTTCTAGAACAGTCAAGATTGGAAGCTGAAGGGTTGACGATCAATTATTTCTGTTGCTTTGGGTGACTGAGCTTCCCTGACCTGAAATGATTATATCCAGGAGATAGCTGGGAGCTGGTGCAGCCCCACTGTGTGTGCTCTGGGGCCTGTATGCTGGCGGAGGTGCATGTGTAAAGATGTACGTGTGTGTCGCAAAAAATGAGAGCTTCTGTCATCTGGCCAAGCTGGACATGGTATTCCCCAAGGATTTGCGCTGCTTCTCGTGTTCTTTGCCGTGGCTCCTTTTCTGGTGTCAGAGTTGTTGCTGTCTAAGTGGTCCCCTCTAATGGATGGCCCTCACAGCCCTGTCCCCACCCTGTCTTTTCCCATAGGCCCCCTTTCTTCATTTGCAGACACCTGGGGTGCCTGTCCATTTGGATGTCCTGCCAAGCCATGCCTCAAGTTCATTCCACACCAGATGCTGCAGCTTCCTTCCCAAGCCTCCCTCCCAAAGTTGACCTGGTGACACCTACGTCTTCCTGTTCTCTAGGACCAGATGCTTCAGGACTGTCTTGTCTCTGTGCCCCTTCTCCTGCCACGTCCCCTCACTGACTGGGGCCTTTCCAGCCATGCAGGGGTTATGACTGTGCTCTCTTGTTGGAAGTTACTTGTGTCTGTGTTCCGAGACCAGCAATTGTGGTGGGGTGCCTTCATTGTTTGTTTATTAATCTTCTACTGTGTCTGCCATGGTGTGTCTCACACATACTTGGTGCTCAATTATTGCTGAATGAATGAAATAATACTTTAATTAATTAGTCAAATAATCTTGGTTAGTAGGAAGTATTCAGAAATATTCATGTATGGATTAGCAATTTAAAAATAAGTAGACTATTATACTCACTAATGAAAAATAGTGAAAATAATCAGTTATTCCTTTGAAGTTTCAGAAAATTTTCTAGGATGGTTGCACTCATGCTTGGTAATCTGAAGATTCCTTATTCATTTCCTAAAGGGCTCTTTTAAAAAAAATTCTTAATTGAACAATAATTGCTTTACAGAATTTTGTGGTTTCCTGTCATACATCAACAAGAATCACCCATAGGTACACCCATGTCCCCTCCCTCCAGGGCCTCCCTCCCATCTCCCTTCCCATCCCACTACTCAGCCTGTCACAGAGCCCCTGTTTGAGTTCCCTGAGTCACACAGCAAATTCCCATTGGCTATCTATTTTACATATGGTATTGTAAATTTCTATGTACTCTCTCCATACATCTCCCCTTCTCCCTCCTCTCCTCCCGCCATGTACATAAGTCTGTTCTCTATGTCTGATTCTCCATTGCTGCCTTGAAAATAAATTCATCAGTGCCATCTCTTTAGATTCCATATATATGGGTCAGTATACGGTATTTACATTTCTCTTTCTGACTTCTCTCTGTTTAATATGCTCTAGCTTCTTCTACCTCATTAAAATGGATTCAAATGCTTTCCTTTTTATGGCTGAGTAGAAGATCCAACCAGTCCATCCTAAAGGAGATCAGTCCTGAGTGTTCATTGGTAGGACTGATGTTGAAGCTGAAACTCCAATACTTTGGCCACCTGATGCGAAGGGCTGACTCATTGGAAAAGACCCTGATGCTGGGAAAGATTGAGGGCAGGAGGAGAAGGGGATGACAGAGGATGAGATGGTTGGATGGCATCACTGAATCAATGGACATGGGTTTGGGTGGACTCCGAGAGTTGGTGATAGACAGGGAGGCCTGGCGTGCTGCAGTTCATGGGGTTGCAAAGAGTCAGACATGACTGAGAGACTGAACTGAGTATTCCACTGTATATATGTACCACAGCTTCTTTATCTATTCATCTGTTTATGGGCATCTAGGCTGTAAAGGGCTTGTTTTGATGGAAAGAATAAGGGACAATGCATTATACTGTTTTTACAAGTGTGAGTATGGATGTTTGTGAGTTTGTGTGATGTGGGTAGGTTTTTAGGTGTGATGAATATGCATATTTTGTTTATAAATGGATGGATGTGGGTGGATGTGTGGGGACTAGGGTGTGTATGAGGGTATTTGTGGTTATAGAGAGGATTGTGTTACATAGAAATGCTGTACAGAGAAACACTGGGCTGGATGAAGCATTAGCTGGAATCAAGATTGCTGGGAGAAATATCAATAGCCTCAGATATGCAGATGACATCACCCTTATGGCAGAAAGCAAATAAGAACTAAAGAGCCTCTTGATGAAAGTGAAAGAGGAGAGTGAAAACGTTGCCTTAAAGCTCAACATTCAGAAAACTAAGATCATGGCATCCAGTCCCATCATTTTGTGGGAGATAGATTGGGATAAAGTGATAACAGTGACAGACTTTATTTTGGGGGGCTCCAAAATCACTGCAAATAGTGACTGCAGGCACAAAATTAAAAGACGCTTGCTCCTTGCAAGGAAAGTTATGACCAACCTTGACAGCATATTTAAAAGCAGAGACATTACTTTGCCAACAAAGATCCATCTAGTCAAGGCTATGGCTTTTCCAGTAGTCATGTATGGATGTGAGAGTTGGACTATGAAGAAGGTTGAGCACCAAAGAACTGATGCTTTGGAACTGTGGTGTTGGGTGTTGGAGAAGACTCTTGAGAATCCCTTGGATTATAAGGAGATCAAACCAGTCCACCTTAAAGGAAATCAGTCCTGAATATTCATTGGAAGGACTGATGTTGAAGCTGAAACTCCAATACTTTGGCCACCTGGTGTGAAGCACTGACTCACTGGAAAAGACCCTGATGCTGGGAAATATTGAAGGAGGGAGGAGAAGGGAACACCAGAGGATGAGATCGTTGGATGGCATCACTGACTCAGTGGACATGAGTTTGAGTAAATTCCAGGAGTTGGTGATGGACATGGAGGCCTGGCGTGCTGCAGTCTATGGGGTCGCAAAGAGTTGGACACAACTGAGCAACTGAACCGAACTGTGTTACATAGATTTGGATATGCAAAATATGAAGATCTGTGTTCCTGTGTGTTGTTAAGGGTGATATTTAGTATGGGCATTTTTGTGTGTACATATAGCAACCCACTCCAGTATTCTTGCCTGGAGAATCCTATGGATGGAGGAGCCTGGTGGGCTGTAGTCCATGGGGTCGCAAAGAGCCGGACACGACGGAGTGACTTAACTTTCACTTTCATGGCATGTATGTAGACATGGGGTACAGGGTGTGAAAACGTCAAATGCCTTCGTGGCTGTACGTGTGTGTTACTGAAATGTACTGTCACATGTAATATAGAATGGTTCATAAAGAGTGAAAAGAACAGATGATTTGGAATCAGTCCTGTCTCAGTCATTTACTGGCTGTGTAAGCATGGGAACATTACCTAACTTCTCTTAACTGCAGTTGCCTGATACCCCAAAAGAAGTGCTGCACAAGGAGTCGCCGAGGGAGCATAGGTCAAAAATGTCAAAGGCCGTTCTTGGTTCATAGCTGGCATTCAGTCTGCTGTCTTGCTTTTCCGTTACCGCGTGTGTGTGTGCGCGTGCATGTGCGGCAGTTGAGAGTCAGTCTGGAATTTCTCCTGGTCTCACTGCTGCTTTCAGCTGCATTGTAGCCCCTGCATGACTTGGAAGTCCTGCCAAATGCCTTCCGTGGACTTACTTTACCACAGTCCCAGCCATTTCTCCATTCAGCACCAGACCCATGGCTTCTATGTGACTCTGGTGTGACAAAGGGGACCACGGGCACATAACTGGTGATTTATGACTTCACTGATGCTATGATTCACTTCTTGAACCACTCCAGGAGTGGAAGTTTGGAAGCTTTCATAAGCTCCTATTCTCTCTCAGCCCCTCCCCTCAGATAATAAGGTTTGGGAACGTGGTCCTCTCTCCTAGCAGTTACTATAGCATAAGACTTCTCTTGCCCTCAGGCCTCTTTCATAAGCCTGAATCCCATTAGGAAGTACAGTGAGAAAATGAATCTGCCCCCAAATATTCCCTACCGTTTGCTGTTAGCAAAATATGCCATTTAATATCTGAGTCCCCCCCAAGCTGCAGCATCTTCTGATTATCCTAGCTCACACGTCTGCAGCAAGGCACTTACAGTCTAGGTCACCTGGCCATTGACTCACCAACAATCCTTGTATGGTGAACTGAACTGGTGGGAATCGAGACTCTGAGAAATTAACTGGCCTCACATCACACAGCACTTGAATAAGGGAAAAGATTAGAACTCACATTTTCAAGCCCTGCTTTTTCCAAATGCTACGATGTATAGGAAAAACTTTTGTAAACTACAAAGAATATAAATCATGATGGTAGGTAGTGTTACTACTTGTTTTGAAGCTCTGTTGTATTGTTACAGCTAAGAAAATAAAAACCTATGTCTGACCCCTGGCAATCCCCGTACACACTCTGAATTTACCACACTTGAAACTGGGGAAGAAGTAGTGTGACTTAGCAAATGCTTCTCTGTTTTGTTAGGTGACTCATAGTAGAATTCTTGGAAATTTTGAGATTCTCTAGTCTAGCCCCTCCCATGTATCATGGTTTCTTGGAACATTGACAATTTTTTCCGAGTTTTTTAAATTTTTTAATCATGTCTACTATTAGTCACTTTAAAGTTTTCATTGCATTGACATGTACATTTTAAAGGCCTTGCTTTCTGTGTCTATTTCTAATCATCTTGAAAATTCATAGTTTCGGTCACATTAATGTCAGATGTTGAAATATTCCTACTTATTTAAAAGTGGATATGGAGGTGATATGTTTTAAATATTTGTTATTTAGGGGAGAACGTTCTCCTTGAATTATCTCACTTCTTTAAAAAAAAAAAAAGTAACTTTATATTTCACTCTTCACAAATGAAAAACCAGTATTACTTGCCGTAATAGAGGACAACCATAGCAGTGAATCGGGGAAGGCAATGGCACCCCACCCCAGTACTTTTGCCTGGAGAATCCCATGGACGGAGGATCCTGGTAGGCTCCAGTCCATGGGGTCGCTGAGAGTCGGACACGACTGAGCGACTTCACTTTCACTTTTCACTTTGATGCATTGGAGAGGGAAATGGTAACCCACTCCAGTATTCTTGCCTGGAGAATCCCAGGGACGGTGGAGCCTGGTGGGCTGCCGTCTATGGGGTCGCACAGAGTCGGACACGACTGAAGCGACTTAGCAGCAGCAGCAGCATAGCAGTGAATACAATGAAAACAAAACAGAAAGAGAAGAGTTTAAAATCCTAGTTAAATTCTGTTGCTGGCTGATATCCCAAACCTGAGGCCTGCCTTCAGTTCCGAAAGATCAGCAAGTGCTGGAAAGGTGTTAGAGACACGGTAACACCCAATGGAGACTTTCTTCCTGGGATAATGCAAATGACTGAAATGACGAATCTACGTTATTATTATGTGTTGAACCGCCTAAAATCGTCTCCCATCCCTTATTGCCCTTGTCCAAAATTTCTCTAATTCTTTTTCTGATAAATCTTCCATTTGAAAGTCAAATAGCCATGCCTTTCCTCTTGATGATCATTGTACATTTCTGGCTATATTTAGACAGCACATTTTGCACAGAATTATTTCTAGGGCCCCCTCAAGTAAATCTGTGCTTTGTGCCTCTGTGCAGAGAAAACAGGCGTCCAGGGGCCCTTCATGCACATTTGCAGCCCCTGCCTCTGGTGAACTTAAGCCTTTGCTTATAGACAGTGAGGGACTGGACGCAGAGGCTGGGAGTGAGTCCGAGAAATGAAATACTTGATTGTTAGGATTTGCTGACCCTATGAAAGTATTTGGAAATGATGCAAATTGTTTCAGGGATTACTGAGATGTAATGTGGTGAATCAGACTTGATTTAGACAGAGTTGATTAATAGTCATTTTCAGAATGTCCGTAAGGTCTCCTGGGACCAAGGGTTCTTCTGTCCCTCGTTGAGAAGGCTTATGGCGATGGCTGCACTGACTGGAGAGAGCCTTGAACTGTCTAGCACCTCTTAGTCAGGGCATTTGTCGCATTAGGAGACTTTGGTACTTAAAGGACCTCAGTTTTGACTCCTAATGACAGAGATTAAGCAAAAGTCCAGGAGTCTGTTCTACAGTGGCATTGGAGGGAGGGTGACAGAGTAAAGAGGGGGCTTTGTGACCTTTGACGAATCACTTCCCTTTTGAGCTTTCAGTTTCCCAAGCTATAAAATGAGGGAATTAGAATAATCTGTGAGTCCTTCTGGTTCTAAACCATCATTTTAGTAATCTATCATATTCCCTCTTTTTAAAATTTTCTTCTTTACACATCTGGTCTTGGGACCTGAATTTATCTGGAGCCCTCAGAGGAGGATGAGTGTGTGTGTCTTGCTGCCTTCCCATTCAGTCCCCTCATTTTTCTTCAGTGGAACAGCTCATTTCTCAGGGATTTGTTGGAAGTCAGGCCAGATCAATGCTCAGATTCTCATTCCCTAGTTGCAGCAACAATTGGAAATAGGGAATCAATGTGCAGTTGTCAATCTGAATTTCAAATGAGTTGGGCTTGGCAGTTAGCCTGGGGAGAAACTGTTTCAATTAGACCCTTCATGGTACCACATGCCCAAGGGCCAAGGTGGGTGGGGGTAGCAGTGGGGGGCGGGGTTCCTCCATCTTGACGCTAACAGATTCCATGTCCTGAGTTCACCATGGGCAGGAAAGTCAGGCTGTCAGGGATTGGGAGAAAAGGGAGGAAGGGCAAAATGAGGGGCAGAAGAGTGATTCAGAGGCCGAGGAGAGCCAAGGGAGGGATGCAGGGAGCTGGAGGAGGAAGCTGGAGACACAGAGTGAGAAGAGAAGTGGGGGTGGGAGAGAGAGGAAGAGGAAAGTGGCGGTGACTGAGGTGTGGCCAGTGCTACAAACGAGGAAGTCAGCGCAGAGGGTGTGTCCCCAGCCGCTGCACCTGGTGGGAGGAGGTGGCTTCCAAGAGGCTTTGTGGATATAGTGTTTTTTACAGTGAAACGTGAAGGTTGACTATGGAATTGGCCTGGAAGAAACAGAGGAGAGTGTTTTGGGTAGAAGGAACAGCATGTGTAAAGTCTAGAGGTGAGAGAGAACTTGGAGAATTAAAGAGAAGTTTAGTGAGCATGTGTGGGAGTGAAGGAGGGAAATGAAGGGGGGAGAGAGAGTGGGAGGGACACAGAAAAAGAGAAAGGATGAAGAATTGAGAATGGAGCCCTGAGTCTTCAAGATTGGGAGTAGCCAGGAACGCACCCCCTGTTCTGTGTCCTTGTGGTGGGTCTGGAAGTTAAGGAAGATTGTCCCTCCTCAATGCCTTGTTAGTACAAATAATCCATCTGGATTTCTCAGCTCTTGGCTGGTTAAGTGGAATTGTAGCCTGGTCAAGCTTGGGAAATGCACTCTCCAAAGACCCTCCAAATGGTGGGTGTCCAACTTGGTTTCCAGGCAGATGTGTCCTCTGACTTGGGCCAGGACATCCCCTTTGCCTTGGCAGGGAGGTAATCTAATCAACTGGTGTTTATTCCTTGTAGAAAGTACCAGGTCAACGAGTCAGGTGTTGACAGAAGGTCTGTCTATGTTTCCAGGAGCGTTCACTTCATGTTGTTCTTTTTGTTCAGTCACTAAGTCATGTCAGACTCTTCACGACCTCGTGAATTGCAGCATGCCAGACTTCTCTGTTTTTCACTGTCTCCCAGAGTTTGCTCAGACTCATGTCCATTGAGTCAGTGATACCATCCAACCATCTCATCCTCTGTCACCCCCTTCTCCTCTTGCCATCTCAATCTTTCCCAGCATCAGGGTCTTTTCCAATGAGTCAGCTCTTCACATCAGGTGGCCAAAATATTAGAGTGTCAGCTTCATCCTTCCAGTGAATATTCAGGGTTGATCTTTAGGATTGACTAGTTTGATCTCTTTGCTGTCCAAGGGACTCTCAAGAGTCTTCTCCATCTCCACAG
Organism: Tragelaphus eurycerus; assembly: GCA_935064755.1. Taxonomy (NCBI): domain Eukaryota; kingdom Metazoa; phylum Chordata; class Mammalia; order Artiodactyla; family Bovidae; genus Tragelaphus; species Tragelaphus eurycerus. Next base: position 34,128,296 of record CAKXYN010000014.1, on the reverse strand, counting down.
TTTGAAAGCATCAATTCTTTGACACTCAACCTTCTTTATGGTCCAACTCTCATATCCATACATGACTGCTGGAAAAACTGTAGTTTTGACTATATGGACCTTTGTCAACAAAGTGATGTCTCCACTTTTCAATATACTGTCTAGGTTTGTCATAGCTATTCTTCCAAGGAACAAGCATCTTTTTATTTTGTGGCTGCAGTCACCACCTGCATTGATTTTGGAGCCCAAGAAAATGAAATCTGACGCTGATTCCACTTTTTCCCTTTACTTCATACACAATTATAAAAGTCACTGTGGAATAGAGGGAGAAATATGAAGGTGGGGCAGGGAAACTGAGATAGAGTTTTGGCTCTGTGTCTAAATTTCTCTTGGTTTAATTCTTGGGCTAATTCTTTTTCTCAGATGGTCCCCAGTTTCCTCATCTGGGAAATGGAAGTTCTGGATTAGATCAGGCATGATAAACACTTTACTTTGAGTAGCTTCTTGGAAGATGGGTTTGGAGCCTGACCCAGCAGGAAAGTGGAACAGGGTGGATTATCAGTCTCTTGTCAAGAAACTAGATTGTTGAGTGGGGGCTTGTCTGATTTCTATGGGTTCTCTTGCTCTACAGTCCTCTGATCCTTCTAATGTATTAAGCACCTACTACATGAATAAGGCACAGTGGAGGAAAGGCGGATAAATATGTTGCTGTCTACAGAAGAAGCCTTCTGTGTGGACTGAGTTTGTGTTTGTCTACAGTGCCTGACAGGTAGTAGCAATCAGTGATCTTTTCTTTTTTTCTTGTCCACACCACACAGCTTGTGGGATTTTAGTTCCCTGACCAGGGATTGAACCCAGCCCTCAGCCATGAAAGCACAGAGTCCTAACTACGGGACTTCCAGGGAATTTCCAATGATCATTTGTCGATGAATAGCTTTTGCCCTCTTATTGTTTCTAGTTCAGCAGATAGACTAGAGTAGGTACATATAAACAACTATAAGAGGTTGCCTTCAGCCTAAGGAGCATAATTGGAGTGCTCTGGTGGTTCAGAGGAGGAAGGCAGTATTTGGAGGCAGATGGGGACAGAAATCAGAATTTTTCTGATTTTTGTGAACTTTTGCCTCTGTACACGTTTGGGAAGACCTGACATTTGTCGATGTCCGTGTTGTATATTTTTGGGGAGAAAGCTTTCTTCTGCCTGTGGGGCTGTCCTTAGAAGGGAATGGAGGGATGGTGTGAGGGGTAGGTATCCTAGGTCCTAGGAAGGGATGAGGCTGAGTACGGCTGGCACTCTCTGACCTTGTGGGCTGAACCAGTTTCCTGCCTGTGACTCTGACACCAGGGGCTCGGGGGTTGTTGCACAGTATGGGCCTTGCTGGTCGCTGTCAGCTTTGCCTGGGTTGCACCCTCAGGTCAACAGCTGGCTGGCTTTGGCCAGCTGTGCAATTCCGGTTTTATTTGATTGCAGTAAGGGGCTTAGGTTGGCCTGGAGTGCCTGACATTTTATTAGTTTCACTTCATGATCTGCTAAGCACCCCTTAGGGAGCAGAATGGCGCAGTTGGCGTGCCCTGAGCCTGCTTCTCCAGGTCTTATGAAGCAAGACTCCCTTCCCTTTTCTGTCTTACCTTCTACAGCTAGGTCTGCCTCTTATAAGGAACTATTATCTGGATAAGAAGCGCAAGTATTTGAACAGGGTTGGGCACCCCACCCCCAGTACTTTTGCCTGGAAAATCCCATGGACGGAGGAGCCTGGTGGGCTCCAGTCCATGGGGTCGCTAAGAGTCGGACACGACTGAGCGACTTCACTTTCGCTTTCCACTTTCATACGTTGGAGAAGGAAATGGCAACCCACTCCAGTGTTCTTGTCTGGAGAATCCCAGGGACAGGGGAGCCTGGTGGGCTTCTGTCTGTGGGGTCGCACAGAGTTGGACACGACTGAAGCGACTTAGCAGCTTGTCTGCAGTGAGATGAAATCTCGGGGGCGTACCCAGTGGTCCAGTGATCGAGACTCTGCCTTCCAATGCAAGGAATGGGGGTTCGATCACTGGTCAGGAAACTAGGGTCTCATGTGCTTCAGGGGTGCAGCCAAAGATTAAAAACAAACAGAAAAACAAACAAACAAACCTTGGATCCTTGGAGCTGAAAGGAACCTTGAGATTCCATCTGGTTCTTCCCCTGCCCTTAGGGAAGTCAGATTCTCTCGGGATATCTCACATTCCTTATCATTGTTTCCAGTCTGTTCTTCTAGATAGCTTTCCCTCCATTAATTCTTCTGTTGCATTTAAGTATCCTCATGAAGTAGGGTGAGAAGAATGAGGTGCCTGGCAAAATTCAAAGAGGCACTTACTTTGAGGGCTGTGTAGGTACCAACCCTGTATGTGCAGAGACCTGAAAGTGAGCGCCTCCTTAAAGTTTGTGCCCTCACTTGCTTTACCCGAGTCCTTGTCCTCCTAGAGCATCCTAGGTCCTCAAACCCAGTCGATCAAAGGTAGAGCTTTCTGTAGATAATCAAGTGTGGTCACCTAAAGATGGATGTCTGCCTCTCACAGCATCTCATTTCATTTTCAGAAAGCTTCATTTTAATTTTTCTTGTTTGGTGGCAAAAAATACCCTAACATTAAATATTTTATCACAATTTATCCTTTCAACAACCTGAGAGGTAGGGATGTCTGCCCCCATTTTAAAGTACGAAAATTAAGGCTTAAGGAGCTTGTGGCTTGATTGTCTAACTCCGGCATACCACACTGCATTTGCTTAAACTGTGCCAATGTTTTCTTTCTTCTCACCTCCCTTTTTCTTACCTCATGTGCTTGTTTCAGGACCAGAATCATGGCCGTCCTTGATGTTTTCTGGTTCAAGCTCAACCTTCCTCTTCCCCAAATTGGGACAGTTATATGTTATGTAGACAAGACCCCAAAAACATGACTTTGGCAAACTTCTTCCATATGGTTTTCATGAAGTACAAAGCCTGGCACCTGGTCAGGGCTCAGTAGGTATTTGTTAAATGGCTTGTATACACCTGGTACTTCAGAGGAAGCAGAATTTAGTTGTGCAGGTACTTAGCATCAATGATGTGATTTGACTGGAGTCAAAAAGCCCTGAATTCTGGCCCTGATATCTTTAATCAGTCTCTGGGGGAAAATACCTGATGTCCTCTGGGAAAATCCAAGGCAGGAAAATAAAAGGAGAAGCCATCCCTTTTTCTTTCAGGAGCATGTATAGCCATCCTACAGAAGGACTGAGATTAATGTCCTAGGTCAAATCTATGCCTTTCGTTTCTCCATCCTAGGTCACTAACTATAATTCTGCAACCACCGTCTCACTTTGTCCTGACTGTCCCTGTGTATCTCACTTAAGGAAGTTTTCCTGTGCCTCTGATCTTCAGTGTCATTCAGTGGTCTGGTTCCACAAAGAATTATTGGCTTAAGCCTGTTAGCTTCAGGTAATCCCCTAGATGAGTCACAATGTTAGGAATTCGGGTGGGGGGCTATTCTTCAGAGGCTTGATTGCTGAACAGGCCTGTGGGGGTTACTCTGTTTGAGTCAAAGCTCTTAGCAGGCCCTGTGTAATTAGCATGCATCCCACGAGTTGGACAGGAGAGCAAATGGCTCTCATTACCTTCAATGCAGTTTTCTTTTTAATCAGATAAATCCCACTGGAAAAGTATGTCTTTGTAGAGAATGCAGCTCAGGGATTGTATACAAAAGGTTTTGGGGAAAAAAGACTGCATTGATCAGCAGGGAATGGTCATTTGATGTGACAAAGTTCTGGGAGTATGAATATTGAGAAATATTAATAGTAATATGATAAAAACAGAAAGATATGTTATTAGCTAATGATAGTAATAGCTACCATTCACTGAGTACTTACTACGTGCTGGGCACTTTCAATCCTATGATGCTGGCAGCATTACCTCCATTTTTTAAATGGGGAAACTGATGCTTGCATTTTCTGAAATTTAGCAGAGGTCATATAGCTTATAAGTGGCAGACCCCACTTATAGTCAATAGTCAGTTGGTCTCTAAAGCCCACACTTTTTTATTGACTATCCCAAGTGATAGAGATTTCCAGAGTCCCTCTGAGGTGCTTCTCTGGTTTATAGTAGAAATGTTTGTATGACTCTTTGGAATTGTGAGTGAGAATTCACGGACCTCTGAGAATTGGAAATTATGGGTTGAGAAGTATATGATGATCACTTTGACACCAATAACACTTTTGCTATACTTGGCACTTCCAGTTCATTTGATCTTCCTGCCACCTGCATGACAGCATCTCCAGGTACAGCTGATGACATTGAGGATCGACTGAAAGGTTAAGATCTCATCTCAGGGTCTCAGATGGCAGAGCCCTAATGTGCCCAAGGGTCTGGGGCATCTTCTGCTTGACTATTTGGCCAGACCCAACATACAGGAAGGGAGTGAATAAATCCTTCTTGACTATTTATTAAATTGTCACTCAGAATTTCTCTGTAGTCAACTTGTCTTTCATTTTATTTTTCTCTGTCTCAGTTCACCCATCTTTGAAATACCACCTTCGTTTATCAACTTTAGAGTGGTAAAAGGGCATGATGCTTAAAGATGCTGTACGAATAAATTCCTTTCTTAGGTCAGTCAACTTTTTGCATTCACTAAGTACTTTGAGATCATTATCATCTCATTTGAGATGGCATTAATTTATTACTTCACTTATCTACTTACTTATCTAAAATAATTATGAAGTGCCTACTGTATGTCAAAGGTTGTACAGGTGACTGCTGTTGCTGCTGCTAAGTCGCTTCAGTCGTGTCCAATTCTGTGCAACCCCATAGACGGCAGCCCACCAGGCTCCCCCGTCCCTGGGATTCTCCAGGCAAGAACACTGGAGTGGGTTGCCATTTCCTTCTCCAATGCACGAAAGCGAAAAGTGAAATCGAAGTTGCTCTGTCGTGTCTGACGACTCTAGCAACCCCACGGACTGCAGCCCACCAGGCTCCTCTGTCCATGGGATTTTCCAGGCAAGAGTACTGGAGTGGGGTGCCATTGTCTTCTCTGACTAGGTGACTGACCAGAATACAAATAATAAAAATATAACAGCCCTTATTAAGTGGTTATAAAGGACCAGGCCTTACACAAAGAGCTTTATTTATGGTAGTGAATCCTGAATCTAATCCTTTCAGTCAGTCAGTTCAGTAATAATCCTTTGGGTTGGATTAATTACCCCCATTTTACTTATGAGGAAACTGAGATTTATAGAGGTTAAATAAGTTATTTGTGCTAAGTCACTGCAGTCGGGTTTGATTCTTTGCCATACTTTGGACCGCACCTTGCCAGGCTCTTCTGTCCATGGGATTCTCCAGGCAAGAATACTGGAGGGGGTTGACATGCCCTCCTCCAAAGGATCTTTCCAACCTAGGGATCTAATCCTCATCTCTTGTCTCCTGCATTGGCAGGCAGGTTCTTTACCACTAGCAGCACCTGGGAAGCCCTATTTAGGTACGCCTAACCCCAGAGTTTATTGTGTGTGGATCACAACAAACTGTGGAAAATTCTTAGAGATGCGAATACCAGACCACCTGACCTTCCTCCTGAGAAACCTCTATGCAGGTCAAGAAGCAGCAGTTAGAGCCAAACATGAAACAACAGACTGGTTCCAAACTGGGAAAGGAGTACGTCAAGGCTGTATGTTGTCACCCTGTTTATTTAACTTATATGCAGAATACATCATGCTAAATGCTGAGCTAGATGAATCACAAGCTGGAATCAAGATTGCTGGAAGAAATATCAATAACCTCAGATACGCAGATAACACCATCCTTATGGCAGAAAGTGAAGAGGAACTAAAAAGCCTCTTGATGAAAGTGAAAGAGAAGAGTGAAAAAGTTGGCTTAAAACTCAACTTTCAAAAAACTAAGATCATGGCATCCAGCCCCATTACTTCATGGCATATGGATGGGGAAACAGTGCAAAAAGTGACAAACTTTATTTTCGTGGGCTCCAAAATCACTGCAGATAGTGACTTCAGTCGTGAAATTAAAAGACACTTGCTCCTTGGAAGAAAAGCTATGAAAAATCTAGACAGTATAATAAAAAGCAGAGACATTACTTTGTCAACAAAGGTCTGTCTAGTCAAATCTATGGTTTTTCCAGTAGTCATGTGTGGATGTGAGAGTTGGACTATAAAGAAAGGTGAGTGCCGAAGAATTGATGCTTTTGAACTGTGGTGTTGAAGAAGACTCTTGAGGGTCCCTTGGACTGTAAGGAGAGCCAACCAATCCATCCTAAAGGAAATCAGTCCTGAATATTCATTGGAAGGACTGATGCTGAAGCTCCAACACTTTGGCCACCTGATGCAAAGAGCTAACTCATTGGCAAAGACCCTGATGCTGGGAAAGATAGAAGGCGGGAGGAGAAGGGGATGACAGAGGCTGAGATGATTGGATTGCATCACTGACTCAATGGACATGAATTTGAGCAATCTCTGGGAGTTGGTGAAGGACAGGGAGGCCTGGCATGCTGCAGTCAATGGGGTCCCAAATAGCTGGACACGACTGAGCTACTGAACAACAAAATCCAGAGACTTCTCTTTTAAATATCTTAATAATAGATATGCTATAGCTCTTGTATTCAAAGAACTCCCAAATTAATTGAGGGAAACCTGTGTGAAGACAAATTAGTGCTTGGATGTCTGAACCTATTAGAAAACCATATTACTTTCCCCTCTCAGATCTGTGCTGGTTCAGACCTAGTGTGGAAAATAAGCCAAGTTGCAATGAACCCCTGGGAAATGTATTGGCAAAATGGGTCTGTTTGTTCCAGAGAAAACAGGTTTTCCTAAGAGTGAATCTTAGATGTGTGTGGTCTTCAGGCATCCAAGAGACTATGATTCAAAGGAGGGTGTTGAGAAAATAGTAAACAGTCTTCAGTGGGCACTGGGGAAGAAATGACCTTAAACTGTAGAAAAAAGCAACTTGGATTCAAATTTGCATCTGCCATTAATAAACTGAGTGAATGGTCTTCAGAAAGAGCACACTTAACTGTGAGTTGAGAGGATTTAGTTGAAGTGGGTATTTGTATGTAAATACAGAGTTTTATTGATGCTCCCAATCTCTAATAAGGCTCTAAATAGCCCTCCTTGATTCCCCTGAATCCTCTAAGACAGAGAGCTGCAGCTATGCTTAGTGGAGTGGAACTTCTTTGTCTTACTTAACAGGTTCTAACGTCTTGGGGAAGAAGTGGGTAGCAGAGTCATGGAACTATGGAACTGGGACATCTTGTGCCTTAAAAAAAAGACATTTTTTGAGCACCTTATATAAATTAATGATTATATATTGTGACTGCAATGTCAGAAGAAATGTCATCTCCATTTATAGACAAGGAAATTGACTAAAGAGATTAACTAACAAGAATCCCAATGGCTACCAATGATCAAACATTTTCTAATTGCTACCCACCTTGTTAAGAAGTTTCCCATACATGCTTTCTAATCCACTCAACCACTCAGTGAGGTGGGTACCATTTTCTTCTCTAGTTTTCACTTGAGGAAATGGAGATTTGGAAAGGTTAAATGACGTAATCAAGGTAATTTGGTGGCTGAGTTGATATGTGACTCTAATTGAGGTGGAATTTTGCCATATGTTTTGGAGCAGCTGTTCAAATGTGCTAATATAGCTCACTCAACTTGAATATGCATTGTTTTAAGTTCCTGCTCCTCTGCAGTATAGTACCAGCTTCTGCAAGTAATATTTACTGAGGAGTATTCAGAAGATATGTCAGTGAAGCCTAAGGGACTCAATGAGCTGAAAGCAAGGTAGATGAACGATGATGCAAGATGGCTACTGTCCTTTTCTGGTTTTAGGAGGAAGGAGGGCTGGTGGTGAAAGGGTAGCAAGGGTCATTGCTGAGACTGTCTTTTCCTTTTGAGGCTTTCCTCCCTTTTCACCCTATACCTTCAGGATCCTCTAGCGGGGTCACCTCCCTGTGCTCCATAGGAGGACCAAATAGGGATCCAAATTCCACTGCCCTCTGCTTCTTGTTGCATGGCTCTGAGGCAAAAGGAACAAACTGGGTGTAGGATTAGAAGTCCTAAGTTTGACTACTATTCATTTCTATTCTTTCTTCCGTGATCATGAATGCATCCTTTGTTATACTGAAGCATCACTTTCCTCATCCATAGAGTGTAGATCCTTCCTGTCCTAACTCACAAATCACTACTAGTGGTCCAGTAGCTAAGAATCCAGGCTTCCACTGCAGGGGGTGTGCGTTTGATCCCTGGGCAGAGAACTGAGATTCCTCATGCTGCACAGTGTGGCCAAAAAAAGAAAAAAAAAGAAGTCTTACTGGGTGCAGTAAGATACCGCACTTAAAAGAGCTCATTCATTTCTGGATTGAAACAGAAGTTGGTCCAGGGTTAAGCACACAAATTCTGCTGTCAAATCCATGCTCTTTTGTTTACGACCTGTGTGGCCTCAGACAAGTTACTTATCGTCTTTGTTTCTGCATCTGTAAAACGGGTATCGTTGTTGCCACTCATGGAGTTGTGACAAAGATCAAACAGTTCTTCTGCAGTGCTTACTTTGGTACCTGGAACATTGTAAATGTTCAAGACAGTTTTTATTGATTTCAATTCTCATTGGTTGCTCTAGGCTGTATGGTAGGGAATGAATATATGAACTTCTAGAGGCTTCTTTGCATTTTACACTTGCATCTACAAGGACCACCCACATTCACACCTAGAGGAATACTACAGCACTCTCTGGTAATTCTTCTGCTCTGTTCTTAGTAATTTATCTCTTAAGTAGCAAATTAATAGAATTACTTTGGCATTTCAATCAATAGGATTAAGATGATCTGATGGTAACGGAGTAGTAATTGCTGCTGCACAGATGGAAACTGTCCAGTGGCAAAAACTCTTCTTCACAAGCTGGCTGGCAGCCCTCAGACCAGATTCTTTCCATCCTTTAAAAAAATAACATTTTCCTCTGGTGATAAAAGCAATGAATGCATATTAGAAAAATACAACAAGGTTCAAAGAAAAAAAAATAAAACCTACCTGGAAATCCTATTATTTAGATACCTACTGTTAACATATTAGTAAATTTCCTCTAGGTTTTTTTTTTTTCCCTCTATAGATTATAATCAGTTTTGTTTCCTGCTTTTTTACTGAAGCATTCTCATTTTACTAAATTAAAATTTTATTTCTTTTTGTTATTAAACCTTTAGAAAGATAATTGTGAGTGACTGCATGAGCCGGTGTGTGACTATATCAGCATTCATTTAGCTGTCCCTCTTTGATGGCCATTTATATTATTTCCAATTTTGAACTATTATAATTTATGCTGTGAAAAGCCCCCTTGCTCACAAACCTGTGTTCATGGCCTGGAAGCAAAATTGCTGAGTCAAAGGGTATGAATGTTTTTAAGGCAGAAAGCCTCTAGCAGTGTCAAGGGACCCCTCCCTACTCCAGGACCAGCAGCTTGGCTCCTCACTCAAGATGAGTTCCTCACAAGGGGACGGCTGCTCGCGGCTAGCGCTGAAGGCAATGGTGAGTAAGTGGAAGCTGAAGAAGAGAGGTGACCACTTCTTTTTCCTTTTTCTGTTTTAATGCATATTACCCAAGAAGCCCTAGACTCTGGAATGTGCTCGGGGGGAGAAGGAGAGATCTTGGTGACAGTGAAGTTTGGCAGTTCAGCGTAGTTTGGTGCAATACATTTCATTTGCTATTAAACTGCCCTGCTTATGTTTTTTTGCCTATGTCATATTCCATTTTTATCCCTGAAAATATTTATATATAATGAGTATACCATAAACACTTGCAATGGGGAGTAGGATATCATGGCGAGCTCAAATCTGGTTCTACCATGTAGCCGTGTGATCTTGGGCAAGTTACTTAACCTCTTCAAATCTGTTTTTTAAATTTTTTATCAGTAAAATAGTGTTAATAATAGTGCTCCTAGGGTGGTTGTAATTTAAGGAGAAAATCAGGTGTTGATGTCATGCTAGATAAAAACTACTTAGTATCTTAGCCATTATTACAAATAAAAATAAAAATCGTTGTTGGTAAGACTCAAATATTCTTCATTAAAATCTTATGCTAGTCTAGATTAAACCTGACAATTCTAAAGAACTTCAGAAAAACCTAAAGACTAAAAGAAGCTGTTATGGCAAGAAATACTGGATGTGGACTGTACTTCACATCTTGGCTAATTTATTATTTTCCATCACAGGTCCTGCATCTTAAGAGGGACATTAACAGGTTGGAGCAGGTCCAGAAAGGAACAACTGGGCTGGTAAACAAACTTGGAATTGACCTGTAAGGAATAATTAAAGACTCTGTGGGTGTTTGGCTCAGAGAAAACATAGACAGAGAGATCATTTTTTAACAAATCTCTGAAGGGCTGTCATGGGGAAGAGAGACTCAACTTAGTAAAATAATATTGGATATTTACTGTTTAACAGGCACTGAACCAAGCCCTCTGCAGATATTGTTTATGTCTTCTTCTCCAGAGCACTACATGAGGTATATATTTGTGTTCCTGTCATCTACATGAAGCAACCAAGGCACAGATGGCAGAAATGACTTGGTTGAAAGTGACATGGCTAGTAGGTGGTAGGGTAGGAATACAACCTGATCCTTCTGGTTCCACAGTTTAGGTACCTTCTGTAGGCTATTGACTTGTTCCAAGTGACTAGGGAAGGCAGATGGGACTTTCAGAGTGGGAAGTGGCTGCCCAATGTGAGGAAAGAATATTTTAACCATTCGAGCTATCAGGTAATGGAAGAGACTCCCTAAAGAGGTGGTGAGTTTCTTGCTTCTGGAAGTGTTCACACACAGGCTTAGTATCATACTGTAAGGATGAATCAGTCAGGGAGTAGGCTAGAGTCGAGTTTACTACTTATTGTATGACCTTGAAAGTTGCTTATTTTCTCTGACCCTCAGTTTCTTCATTTGGAAACTAGGAATACTTAATTCTAATTTTAGGTTTGTTGGAAGAGTAAAACATTCAGATAAATTGCTTAGCCAGGAATATATTCATTATATTTTAGGTGAACAATTATCTATGGTTTTTAAAAAATTTATCTGCACCTGTGCTTCTTGTTTTATAGAGTGAGCCTATCTGTTCATTTCTTCCTGGAGGTCACTTCCAGATTTGGAGATGTTACCTGCAGAGTAGGTACTCTAGCTCACTTCTGCAGAGGCAGGTACCTAGGTGTCCCCCAAGCAAATGACAGATTGGACTTTGAAATAGGGGTAGATAGTGGAAGAATGAAATGAAGTATGTTTAGACTGTAATCTTAAGCAACAATATAGATGTTATTGAGAGAGACACTAGAACCATTTTACCCTATTGATCAATTATCAGATGGGTGTGAAGGGCCCACTGTGTGCCCAGCACATGCCATGTAGATTAAGCATATATCCAATCAGTTGAAGGCACTCTCTTTGTCTTCAAGGACCTCAGTGCATGGGTTGGCTCAGACAGCTATGAAAAGATGAAAGAATAGGACTGGATATCATTCTGTGCTGAGTCCTTTGGCACAGGGCAGTTAGGGAAGGGATGCTTAGAGGCAGGAGGTTGGAAAAAATGATCTAGGAAGATTTCTTTCTGGCCTGGGATTTTCTCTGTTCAATGGTTCTCAGGATTGCATCCTCATAGGCACTGTGTGGTAATGTTGCAGTTGTAGCTCCCTTGGGCATGTTCTCTAGTCATTTCCCTAAGATGTCTCCTAGAACCTGGGAGTATACTGATCATCGTTGCTTATTGTTAAGGAAGGGCTGTCCTTCTTAGACACAGACAACAAGCCAAACCTTCCTCTTTTCAGGGCTCCTTTTAGGCCCCTGTTTTTTAGACATCAGGGATGCCCCTCACCAGCATTGTCTATGCCTCTCACCAACATCAGCCATACCTCTCACCAACATCAACCATAGCTTTCACCAACATCAGCTGTGCCTCTCACCCACATCAGCTATGGCCCCCAAACAACATCAGCTATGACCCTCACCAATATCAGCCAGGGCCCTCACCAACATCAACCATGGCTCCCACCAACATTAGTCATGCACTGCCCCCACCCACATCAGCCATGGCCCCCAACACCAACCATGCCCCTCACCAACACCAGCCATGCCTCTCACCAACATCAGCCATGGCTCCCACCAACATCAGCCATGGCTCCCACCAACATCAGCCATGGCTCCCACCAACATCAGCCATGGCTCCCAACATCAGCCATACCTCTCACCAACATCAGCCATGGCTCCCACCAACATCAGCCCTGGCCCCCAACACCAGCCATACCTCTCACCAACATCAGCCATGGCTCCCAACAACATCAGCCATGACTCACTGGTGGGAGACATGAGTTGGCTGCCTGAGAATAAAGCTCTTATTGTAATTCTTGATGTGAAAGTTCTTCCTTATCCTCTTTCAAAGAAATAGGCAGATATCACCTGCTTTGGGAAATGCCTTCCTTTCTCCTCCTCTTGTTTTCTCCTCCTTTCGTTATTCCTCCTTAGCATTTGCTTCTTCCCACCAACATTCCTCTCCCTCCTGGTCTTCTAGGTTTTCCTTTCCCTTCATTTGTTTCTAAATCCTAGAATGATAGAGCTGAGAGAGATGTTAAAAGTCATCTAGTCCAGTCCCTCCATCCATTTTACAGTTTTGAATACTGTGGTTCAGGGAGGGAAAGAGACTCTCATGTGAGTTCTTGGCCAAACCCACCCAGAGTAGACCCAAGTTGAGTGCTCTTTCTTCTTTCTTCTTCTCTCTTTCTTTTTCTCTCCCTTCTTGTCCCTGCCTTTTATTCCTTGCCCAGTACTATTCCTTATTTTTTTCCCATCTCTTCATAAACCCCACGGTGATAGATGGAAAGGAAATCAGGGCTTTGAGCAGCAGATCTGAGGGGAAGGGTGTTGTCAGCTCTTCCTCACCTCCCTTCCTCACTGGCAAAAGCTGTGTTTGGAGAAGGCCTCTCAGTTTTCTGCCTCAGAGGCTCTGTTCCTTCCCCCTGCCCCACCACATCTTTGGACAGGTTTGTACAATGTCTTACGAAGACTTTGTATTGGATTGGCAAGATGGCTGGCCTACAGGCATCCAGCTTGGGAAGATTCCCTGCCTCAGTTTCCTCATCCACAAAAGGGGTATGAAACTAGTACTTACTTCAGAGGACTGCTGTAAATATTAGTTAATGTACGTGGAGCATTGAGAGAAGTTCCTGGCATATGGTAGGTTCTTAATGCATGTTTTGTATAAAATTATTAATTTCAGATATTATTTAGAGGAATTCCTATCTGTCAGGCACAGGGTTGGGAGTCACAGATGTCATTCTTATATAAGAAGGGGACGGAAACCTATGAAAGTAGCTTCAATAGACACTCCTTGGTGACCTCATCTCCGCTGTGCTCTGCAAGGAAAATATGCCTACTTTTTACCCAAATGTGCCATCTTTTCCCAACCATTTGAATTCAGATAGCAGCTCATGTCTATGATTCACTCTGAGAAGCTGTTTGGGACTTCACATTAAGCCTTGCTCAGAACCTACCCAATCTCACAAGTCTCACTGGCATTTTCCAGTTGAAACAATAGCACTGTCCAAGGTAGAATGATAGGGTACCATACTCCCGAAGCCCAAATCAGTTGCGTATCATCTGACAGGTTTTGTCCAGTTCATATACGGTGATTTAATTGCTTTTTAATTTGATTTTTTTTTGTTTAAAATAAACTCTCAGTATTATAATGAAATTGATAATTCTAGTACCTAAGAAAATAAATTCATGATATGTATAACAAAATTATCCTGAACCACTGAAATCTATGTAATATACTATTAGTGGAACAATCATGAAATTTTAGGGAAAATCATCCTGATGTGGAGAGAGTTAGAGGTCTTGGTCTTTGTCTGGGCTGGACATTAATTCATGGTTGACTTTTCCCTCTGGCCTGTTTCCCCCTGGGAATTGAAGGAATGGGGTCAGAAAATTCTTTCCCTAAGTTGTTTTTTTTTTTTTTTAAATGACCTAGAGGATGCTATGAAATTACATACAGAATTGTGTAGGGCTCTAGTCACTCTGATGAAAATATATTCCAACCATCACTTGTTGTAAAAACCCAAATCTCTAATGTAACTCTGGCTTCCATTTTCCAATGACATTTTGCTTCCAGCACAAAGACTTCAGTGGGAAAAGCCACTTTCATTTGCTTGGAAAATTCCTTCAGAAACCCCAAACTGTCTCAGCCCCTAGGCTCGATTTTACTTGGAAGATACCAAGCAACTGGGCCCGGGCTCACCTTTCTCCAAATGTCTTTTTTCCCTACCTGGTATAGGTTGTCTTTTTATTAAGGTGAGCACCAAGTTTGTTTTTATGCCCATGCTTTCTGATATCCTCTTCTTTCTTTAAAAAAAAAAAAAAATAGTTTCCAGCTTTCAAAAGTAATAAATATTGTTGTAAAACATCCAAGCATTACTAAAATATTTAATGTAAGAAATAAAAGCACCCAATAGTCTCATTCTCAATAGATAATAACAACTATAAACAGTTTTGGGTCCATTTCTCTAGACTTTTTTCCCATGTGAGAACAATGAAACATTTAAAAAAATAAAAATGGGATCCTACTATACATATGGTTTTGCTTCTTGCTTTCCCCCCTATTGAATCTTTTTTCCTCAGTATTTTTGACTTTTTTGCATGGAATGAGGTCATCTGCCTTTGGCACTTACTGACTGTGGGACTGTAGATGAATCACTCCTCCTCTCGGCGTTTCAGTTTCCTCGTCGGTAAAAGGAAACAGCCCCTTCCCATTTCCCTGTGGTGTAAGCTTTAAGGGAGAGAGCCTGTGAAAGTGTAGGCACCCTGAGGTGGCCTCCAGTGAAGCCTCCTCTGTCCCATTTTCCTGTTTGACTGGGTTTGGAGCACTGACCGTGACCTGAAATTCTGTGATTTCCCGGCTTGTTTCTTTGTTTGTACCACCTCTAGAAGTTAAGCTGTGTGAGAGTAAAGACCACATCTCTTCTGCTCATCACTGTGTCTGTCCCCACAATGTAGAAAGATTACTGGTTTATGGTAGGAAGTCAATAAATATTTTTTAGATGATGAAGAAATTATCCCTGCTCAGCCTTGCTTCTGAATGATGAAAGACCCATAGGGAGAGAACAGGGCAGAGCAGGACTGGGCTGAGTCTTAGGTCACGGGAGATAGCTGGCCTATCCAGTGTTCCTGAACTCCCCATCTTCCAGTTTCCCCTTTCTGTAAGCCCTTTTCCTCTGCCTGCATCATCCTCTCTTGGCCCTCTTTGTCACCTGGTGAATTAGTCATTCTTTACGGCCCAGTTTAAGTGCCTTGATTCCCATTAAAATTGTCTTCAACTTTGTACTGCACCACACCTGCCCCCCACCCCCCCATCCCCAGGCCAGAGTTGTATGTGTATTAGTTGCTCAGTCATGTCCAACTCTTTGCGATCCCATGGACCATAGCCTGCCAGGCTCCTTGTCCATGGGATTTTCCAGGCAAGAGTACTGGAATGGGTTGTCATTTCCTTCTCCAGGGATCTTCAATCTCTGACCCAGGGATTGAACCTTGGTCTCCTGCATTGCAGGCAGATTCTTTACCATGTAAGCCACGAGGAAGCCCCTAGGCAGAGTTAGTCAGATTCTTCTTTATGATCCCACAATGCTTTGCACCTGCATTGCTATCACTCTTCATGTCTTTTCCTGTTGAATTCTTAGGGTGATTTGGCAGGGAAGGATAATTATCATTGCCATTTTACAGATGAGGAAAACTGAGGCTTAGACATATTAAAAACAATCTTGCTGCAAGTCATAGAGTGGTATACCATCGCATTTGGACTTCGATGGTGGCTCAGATAGTAAAGCGTCTACCTACAATGAGGGAGACCTGGGTTCAATCCCTGGGTTGGGAAGATCCCCTGGAGGAGGAAATGGCAACCCACCCCAGTATTCTTGCCTGGAAAATCCCATGGACGGAGGAGGCTGGTAGGCTACAGTCCATTGGGTTGCAAAGAGGCAGACACAACTGAGCGACTTCACTTTCTTTTCTTTCTTACTATCACAAGTGGTTTAACAAGGATTCCAGAACATATTTGACTGATGCCAAGCCAGAGTTTTTAACTGCTGGGGTCAACTTAAGAATTATGCAATGACAGCTGGAAAGACCTAGGATTTTTATGAAGTCCAATCTTATTTTAGGGATAGAGAAACTGAGACTCAGTTACACAGTCAGAGCAGGGCTTTCAGAGGGAGGAACATTCTGCTCTAGTCTCTAGGCTGTCCAGTTGAGGTGGTGTGGAGGTTGACTTTTTACTGAACCTTGTTACCCTCTCTTTGTCAGGAGGTGGAGCTTTTCATATTCCAAGGCATTTTCAGTGAATTCCTCCAAGACCCTTCCCTTTGGGCATGATGCAGTCTTTTCTTGGCTTCTGTCAAGAGTTTTTCTCTTCTACTAGATGTTTTAGGTCACATCACAAAAACTGGCTCCAGTGAGGTCTGTGTTTCCTGTGCAACTGCAAGCCGTTTTCAAAAGTTTGCCTTGTCTTACGGAGCAGCCGTATGTGCAATGGCACAGATGTTTTGAGAGGCCCAGAGATTGGACATCCTTGGCTAGACAGCAAGGATAAGGCTAAACAACTCTCTGCAACAGCTCTCGAGCCAGGGCTGAGCTGTATGTCTAGCTCACTCTCACTGTGACTCATTTCTTGGAGCAAAAAGGTATCACTGTGAGATAGAGCAGTGCATTGCATTGGCTGGTTAGCAGCCTTCTGGTCCTGGGCTTCAGCAGAGCCAATAAGAGAAGGATGGGAGCAGGTATATGGGGACAAAACAATTCAATTCAACGAGATCTGAATATCTAACATACATGAGCCACTGGGGTAGTGCTATCAATGAGGGGAATGGAGCAAACTGAAAACCCTGGTGAGCACCTTTTATTCATGTTGGCCTTTCATATGAACCAAGAAACCCATTAAGTCTCTAGTCTTTGAAGGGCTTATAGTCCAACTGAACAAGTAGAAGGGCACCCAAATGTCTGTAAGGCCACAGTGTGCAAACTGAGTGCTGAAGGTAATGCCCACATTTCCGAGGAGATTTTGGAAGGAGAATCCATGCCCAGTTCTGGGTAGGGATGGTGGCAGTCTGGGGTTGCTTCATGGAGGAAGTGTTGTTAGAGGTGTGGATAGGATCTGAGAGAAGTGGAGAGGGAATTCACTAAGGGCTTGTGCTCTGCTCAGAAAAAGTGCTTAAAGGTGACTGCATTTGTCTATTGGCAAAGTTTCATCCATTTTTTAAGATGAGGAGCTTGAGGCTCAGAAGGGTTGAGCAAACTGCCAAGATAATACAGCTAGGAAGTGACAGAGACAGGTTTCAAAAATCAAATGAACTTGAATCCAGAATTGGTGGCTGTGCCTTTCAGGGCAAAAATGAGGGAGAGGTCCTTCTAGATTTAAGGAACATTAGGGACCAGTGGGAAAAAAGTACAGAGATGAGAACAATGGGCATGTAACAGACCAATGAGAAATTCGGTTGAGGTAGAATTTGGTTTGTGTGAAGTGAAGGAGCTGGAAATGCAAGTGGTGACTGTTTTGTGGCAAGCTGAGAGTGGGGTCATACTCGAGCCTGGTGTTTTCAGAGAAGGACAGCATAAATGCACAGATGAATGAGATCTGTCTGTATGTGTACTGACAAGGTATTGCTGGGTGAAAAAGGGAAGTTGCAGAGCATAGCATTTAGTATAACCCTATTTTTGTAAAACAGAAACAGCTCAGGATTGTAGCACAGCTGTTAAAGACTCTGAAGTCGCACTGCTTGAATTTCAGTCTGGCACTGCCATTTCTAAGCTGGGCAGCCCTAGGAAAATTACTAAACTTCTCTGTTTCCTCATCTGTAACTTCATCTATACAATGGGATGAATAATAGTATATCCTTACAGGATTGTTCTGAAGATTACATGAGTTAATGCATATTCAAATTTCAGAAAGGCTTCTTGTCATTATCATGTTATTAAGATTATCTGGAAAGATGAATATTGAATTGTTAAGTGATTTACCTTAGGGAGTAGGACTTCTGTGTCTTTTAGCTTTAAACATATCTCCCTTTGTGGTTTAAATATTTTATGGCAAACATGTATAATGTTTATAATGTAAACAGACGAAACAGCAAGTTTATTTCAAAAGTTAACATTAGGAGGTTTAGATGAGAAGATTTTATTTCTATTGTGTTTTTTTCTCCTGCTGGCAACAGGCCCGCTAGTGACACATTCAGAATTGTCTCTGGTGTCACTCAGATGGCTGCTGGGAATAGGTGTCTGAGACGCGTTGTTTGGGTTTCCCACAGGCCTTGTCTAGAGTGATGCTCCTGCTTGTAAAGGAGAGCTAGCCCGGTCCTTGCTGCCTCTCCATTCTGCTCCCTGCCCTCATCTGGGTATGTTTTCCTGGCCTAGAGGTGTTCTGAGAAGCCCTTGGGGTCTGCTTTGGGAGCGGCAGGTCCCGAGTTTGTGGTGAGGTCTCCGATGCTGGAGATTGGGCTGCCTCTCCAACCTAACATACAGAAGGTGAAGGGAAATTGGGTATCCTCAATCCTGTGTGTTTGGAGGTTAGAGCATGAGGCTTGAAAAGGTCCAGGGACCAGCAATTAAAAAAAGAAAAAGATGAGCCTGAGATTATGCTGCCTTTTTTCCTTGCCTCCCTGCTCAGTCATTCTCTCCCATCATCCGCGATAGCTCTTTCAGTGGAGTGATTAGGGGACAAAGAAAGGCTGTACTGCAGGGACCCATCTCTACCCTGAGACAGAGCTCTAACCACATGCTCTCTGCCCAGGGTGGAAGGTAGTGTAATATTCCTCCTCTGTGGAGGGTGGAGATTAAACACTCAGATCCATTTATGGATGTTTGTTAACCTTATATCTAGAACCACCTGCAGGAGATGAGCTTTTGATTATTTGAAGAAGCAAACTCATCTCTTTTTTGCCTCCATCTTCCTCTTCCAGTTCAGTCTCCTCCCCGCTTTTCCTCCCAGGTTCATTCTTGGAATAACAGTGGCAGTACAGTGGTTAAGAGAAGTTTTCTGCAGTCAGACTTATCTTTGAATCTTAGCTCTGCTTCTTATCAGTTGCCTTACCTTGGGTAAACTACATAACCTATTTATGCCTCAGTTTTGTCACCTGTAATATGGGAATATCATAATACTTATGTCTAAGGATTTGTGACATGGGGCTCATGATGTTGTTAGCACAGTATCTAGCATTCAATAAACACTTGATAAATAGTAATGATTGGTATTGAGTGGTTGCAGTCAAGGCTGAGATGGAGCATCCTAAGGGAAGGAAGGAAGGGATGCCCGCCCGCAGTATCTGTTAACGTAAACGATGTGCCAGCTTTGTGCCCCAGCAATTCCATTTCTGTTCTTGTTATCTGCCTGGAAAAATGGCCTGTGTTCTTTCACAAAGATGTAGGTTCACTGTGATTAACAGCACTGATTTCAGTGAAAAAATTGGAAAAAAGTAGAAATGTACATCAATACGGAAGTGGCTGGAAAACAGTGGGATATCCATAACATATGTTCTGCAGTAGCTAAAAGAATGAGGTGGAGATGTTTGCCTCAACAGATAAAGCTTTCCAAGACATGCTGATATGTGAACAGAGTAAGTTGTAGAATCATATGGGCAATTTGATTCCATGAAATGATAGCATATATATTTCAATGAATAGTATATACAGCTCAATAAATAGTATGCTAAGTCGCTTCAGTCATGTCTGACTCTGACTCTGTGTGACCCCATAGACGGCAGCCCACCAGGCTCCCCCATCTCTGGGATTCTCCAAGTAAGAATACTGGAGTGGGTTGCCATTTTCTTCTCCAATGCATGAAGGTGAAAAGTGAAAGTGAAGTCGCTGTGTCGTGTGGGACTCTTAGCGACCCCATGGACTGCAGCCTATCAGGCTCCTCTGTCCATGGCATTTTCCAGGCAAGAGTACTGGAGTGGGGTGCCATTGCCTTCTCCAATAGATAGTATATATAGTTCAATAGATTTCAATATATAAACATATGTATGTATAACTAATGAACTATATATACTATCACTTTGTGTGTGTATATTTATATATATGTGTGTGTATATATATACATATATGAATAAAAGTTATCAAGTAGGTTACCTCTCGAAGAAATAAAAGCTGGGAGGGACCTGGAGATCATCATCAAAGGCGATTTTAGGTTTAAGTCCAGTATAAGCATTTTTAAAAAGATTAAGAAGAGAGAAAGAAATAACTATTTGGCTAAGAATCCGAAGACAATGACTCTGTCAAATCAAAACCCTGAAGGGAAATTCCCAGCTTGTAACTCCTGTGGCCCCCTGGTCATGCTATTAGCATGATGGCCATATCAGTTCACAGGGGCTGCAACTTTGAGAGGAATATATAAAGAGGGGTACCTATTAAGGAGGGTAGTGTATATACATGTTAGGGATGTAGATAGTCCAGCTGTAGGTGAGGGATATATATATATATATATACACACACACACACACACACACACACACATATATATATATACACACACATACATACACACACACACACACCAACTTTAAGAAGATAGGCAGTGTGGTGAGCTAGGAGGAAGAAAGTTTGTATTTGAATCTGACGTAACCCTGAGATTAACAGTATGTCTTAGGGAAGTCACTTTTCTTAAGTCTCGGTTTTCTTGACTCTAAAATGGGGATAGTAGCCACTGCCTCATATCTATTTTTTTAAGGTGATTGGAAAGCTCATATGGGAATGCAGATGCGAAACACTCTATAGCCTGTGAAGTGCTCTTGTAAGAGAACCCCGCAAGTCTTCTGGCAGCCGGTTGCAGCAGCCTTGCCGCATTCCTCTGGAGCTGGGGAGTGTTGCAGAACTGAGCGCAGAGCAGTAAACACGCAGCTCTCAAAGGCTGAAGATCTTGACAGTCACTCTATTAGATGTGTAAGATACTAATATGCTTTTTGGAAAGGATGACAGGATAAAGGGCTAGAGAGGAAGGAAGGAAGGACATCGTTTTGAGATCAGAAAGATGACAGAAGGGACGGCAGTCTCTGAACATCTGGGGAGTCCTAAATAAGCCTCCAGTTATGCAGAGTTAATAGTACAATGTCCACAGGAAGACTTGTCAGCGAGATCATCCTTGGAGAAAGAAAGCACAGATTCCCTCCTTCTGATCACCTTTGATCTGCCTCTCCCATCAATCCCTATAGACTCACTGCTGTGCTCCAGGGCCCCTTGGTGCCAGCATTCAAAGCCAGTTCCTCAGGTACCCCTTCTCTTCATCCACCCATCACACAATTGTACTTCCCAGCTGTGTGGATGAGAATTTTTGGTGCACTAGGATTACCTCCCCCACTAGTTTGGAGATACAAATAGCTCCCTGAGGAAACCTTCTTAAGGTGCATGTTTGTCTTCATGAGGAAGCACAGCATGTGAAAGGGTCAAAGGAAGGAAAGCACAGCAGCAGAGTCCGGGGCACAATGGGTTGTAGAGGAATAAGTTTGGGGGATGAGCACATTTGTGTAGGGCCTTGGGTAGGCTGACATTCACTCTTGAGGAAGTCATTTGTTCTCTCCTGATCTGCAAGATAAATGGATTGGTCTATGTCCAGAATCCCAGATCAGAATGGTT
Organism: Tragelaphus eurycerus; assembly: GCA_935064755.1. Lineage (NCBI taxonomy): Eukaryota > Metazoa > Chordata > Mammalia > Artiodactyla > Bovidae > Tragelaphus > Tragelaphus eurycerus. The sequence continues at coordinate 34,106,680 of CAKXYN010000014.1, read as the reverse complement.
TAGAGTCTTGTTATTCAAACCTGTGGTCCACAGAAGCAGAAGCATCACCTGGGGGCTGCTAGGAATGCAGGCTCTCAGGCTCCACCCCAGACCTCCTGAATCTGAATTAGCATCTTAATGAGATCCTCAGGTGATCCACACACATTGAAGTCCTGTTACCTTTAGAGGTTTCTGGGTCCCCATCCTCAGAGATGCTGTTTTAGTTAGTCTAGTATGATGGTGGGAAGCTGTATGCTTGACGAGCCCCTCATAGCTAGATGTGAGAGCTGTTGAATTACAGAATGCCCCAAGTCTCCATGATTCTAGCAAAATATTCTCTGGGCATGAATGGGTGGGAGATGGGGACTGGACTTCGTGAGCGAGGGAGCAGAGCCTTGTTCTCTAGGGGCCTGGGGTTGCCCAGTATACGAGGCAAGAGAGAACGCTGCCCATTTCACGGCTGGGATAATGACTGTCATCAGCTCCCCGTTAAGACGGTAAACTCATTTAGCAACAGACACTGAAAAACAGCCGAATTCAAAAGCAGAGAGTGGTAATCTAATTGCACTGAATTAGCCTCGGGGGACTCGGACAATATCAACTTCAGAAAACCACAAAGGGATCCTTTATAAGGAGTTTCAAAAGTGCCAGGGCCTCAGCACCTCTCCTAAGGGCTTGCACTACAAAGCATAGGCACTGTGCATATAAGCCCCTCTCCCCAGCATCTCAGGGCATTGTTCCCTTCTAATGTGCTTTCTGAATGAATTTCCTGGCTGGCCTGATGGTGTTTTCAGTTGCGTGAGGCTGAACAGGGAGTTGGTTCAGGAGAGACAGCTGGAGTTCAGGGCTGCAAGGCCTTCATCCATTCAGTCCTGTGAACACCATCTGTGCCTGAGGACTGGTCCGTGAACCAGTGAATTTTCTGGTGGTCTTTCTGGCTCTGACATTGTTTTATTTCTGAGGTCCTTCTCATTTCTTAAAGCCAGAGTCTTACATAACCAAGGTGATTTCCTTTTAATAATCCTTAGCTGCATATGAGTTTGTGTGTGTATGTGCGTGTTCATTGCCCAATTTATTATCCAAGCCATTTCAGAGAAGGAAAAGGCATGAGTGGATGTGTATTTATGGCATGACTCGGAAAATTTACAGAGATCAGATGATAATTTGGAGATCAGGAGCGGGGGGATGATTTGTCTTTGACCTGCATTTCATTTACTTTTCTGCAGCAAATTACAAATCCCAATTCACAAAAGTAGCTCGAATTCCTTCTACATCCCTCCTGGGAGGTGGATTTCCAGTCTCTGCTTACATACCTCCACTGACGGGGACCCTCACTACAACTGAGGCAGCCGGTACACAGTTGACTGATCAGTCAGAAGGTTCTGAATTACATTAAAACAGAATTTGTGTGTGTGCATTAAAAATATATTTATCTATTAATTCCAGTTCTTCTCTTGGAGCCATATAGAATAATTCAAATCTAATATTTCCCAAATGGGGTCCCTGAGTACCTAGAGGGTTTATGAAATAGTAATGAGGACTCAGAATTCACTTTAAACATTTCAGAGATTATCAAATTGCATATTTACTTCTGACAAGGCTCTATAGACTAACAAGAAAGCATCACACCTTTTCTTTTGTATTTTCTTAGGTTAACTCATTGTGGTGGCATTGCTTATCACATGATGTTCAGTATTTCTGGCAGTTTATCTTTGGTTAATAAAGATGGGGAAAACAAGTAACAATGGATGGGGTTTGGTAAACAAATTTTTAAAAACTTAGCCTTATAGGGGAGGGAAAAACCTAAACAGAATCACTGATAAGAGTATAGACGCCTTTTGTCTCTTTCTCAGGCCTTTCTTCAGATCGGAGGATAGTGATCAGATGTCATATTTTCTCATCACACAAAGCACTTTCTGGGGAAACTGACATATCTATGGAATCTGTCAATAATCATATCCAGATTGGGATAACTTTCCAGGGAGTGAGATTATTTATTATGGTCCTCAATTCTTTTAGACCTTTGAACATGAATATAATTCTTATAATAATTGAAATACCCTGCTACCAAAACTGTTCTATTGTGAAGGAGATTGGGAGGTGATAATCCTTGACTGGCACAGGGAAAATTAATTTTAGAGACAGTGATTTGTCAATTCTCTTTATTTTATAGCTGGGGAAAGTGAGGCTGGAAAGGTCAGGAAACCCTCTCAAGGACATGCCACTAGCTAAATTCTGGATCTTCTACCCTTGGGGCCAAGGCCACTTTGCCTAAAGAAGCAGAGAACCTGCAGAATAGTGTCAAGATGGCCAGGCAGGAGACAGTGCCATCCATCTTAAAAATCATTCTGGCTTCTGCCAGCTGATGAAGGAAATAAAGTTAATGACGCCCACATAAATGTGATGCTGTCGCAGGCCGCGTGCACAGACTGTCTGAAGGGGAGCTCTGCGGGCCCTCTGACGAAGGAAAAAGGTATTTAATGGAGCTTTAAAAGGAGCAGTGTCTCCCCTTTCTTCAAGGACAGGGACTGTGGCATCTATTACCTCTGTCTCCCCTGCAGAGTGCCTAGTTTTGGACTGGGCACGTCAACACAAATAAATACCTGGTGTAGGAAAGAAGGCAGTATTGTCACTGAGGTAAATTCAGCTTGAGCCTTTGTGGGAATGGACCTCTGTCTTTTATGAAGACCTTATGTGGGTTGGGAGGGATATTAGAGGTATCGGAGTTAATTGTTTGAGTGGATTGATAAGAGAACTGAGTCCCTATGAAGGAAAGGGATTTATCAGAGCCATGCAGCAGGATAAGAGAAGAGCCAAACTCTCCAAGGAAGGCTCTCAAATCGTAGCCTAACTGCTCTTTACATGGCACCGCAATGGTCGCAGCCTCTTTCATAAGGTGGTCTCAAAAATAAATTCCCTCCATTTCCCCTGATAGGTCATTCCCAGTTTTGTAAGTATGCAGAAGTTATGTGCTGATTCATGACTCCATTTACCAGGTTGATGTTCTTGTCCAAAATGTCCCTCAGGAATGAAAAACATGAGATTTTCTCTTTCTCAAGCTTCCTGAGTGCCCAAAGAGGGTAGACTGACATTTTGATTGGCCCTAATGCAAAGTTGCCCAAGGGGCATTTTTCCTTGGGAAAAAGTCCTTGGCCCACTCCAGAAGCTCCTAGACACTTTCCACAGTGCCCAAAATGCAGCAGGTAAGATTGGAGAAGGAATACAGCTATGCTACCCGGAAGAAAAGATCCAGGTTGTCATTTGCTCCTCTTGGCAAGCTTGGAGAACGGGAAGCCAGAAGAGCTACCTCAGAAGAAAGCTCATTTACCTTTCAGCTGGGTGGTTTTTCCGGGGCTGAGATATGAGCAATCTGTTTACCATGCTCCTTTTGACCTCAGTGAGGTAGAGACAGCTTTGCTTCAAGGTTTCGATGACCTTTCTTAGCCAGAGAGTACCATATTCATTACAAAACCCTGTGCAAGGAAACACCTATGGGTTGGCAGACAGAAGTGATAATAAAGGAAAGCTGATCATTTTTTGGGAAAACCACCCGTGGGTTAGACGTGGTTTATCTCCTCTGCCTTTATTCTGGTCTCAAGCACAAGCTAGGTCTTTGTTTGCTTCACTCTTGTGCCTTCTGCGTTCCAGGGGGGCATTTTCTTGAAGAAAAGACTTTCCTTCTCATTACAATTGGTTCATCAGAGTCTTAGGTTAAATATTTGGTCATTCTATACCAGTGGTTCCCAACTGTGGGCAATTTTGCGCCTTCCTCCCATCCCAGACTTCTGGAGACATTTTTGATGGTCATGACTAAGGGAGAGAGGGTTATTGATGCCAAAGATACTGTTAAACATCTTATAATGCATAGTTCAGCCCTCATATCACAGAATTTTCCAAAATATTCAAAATGTCAGTAGTGCCAAGATCGAGAAACATGATTATATACCATGGATCTATTTGAGTTACTCGGAAGGTGAGAAAATATGGGGCCTACACTGGGCCCTTTCCCAGCCATAAGCCAGTGTAAGGGCTCTGGGAATCAAATCAAGTTTCCTTCTACTTAAAAAGAGGTTTGAAAGGAATATGCTCCCATTAAAAACAAAAACAAAAACATATCTTTGCTTATTGCTTTTGACCAGTCTGGATATAAAGCCCCATCCCAAACTAAAAACAAAGAGACAGCATTTAGTTTATTGAATACTTGAATATCACTCATAGAATTTTAGAACCGCAGGTTTTTAAAAATATTAGGACAAGAACTTCAGCCAACTCACTTCATTTTAGCTACAGGGACACAGTTGGTAAGGACTGCAATGCTGTTTGTCCCCCTGTACCCTCGTATCTCTTTCCCCTCAGTTTTTTCTAAGGCCTCAGTTCCTCCTCTTTGTTGGCACTGTGAGGTTTCTCCTTCACTCACTTTGCGTGTTTTGTTTGTTTTGCTGTCATTGTTGTCGTTTTGCTGGTTATGTGTGGATGCAGCAGCACTTTTGTCATCAAGAGCCTTTCCTTTCCTAGCCCCCAGATTTCCCAACAAGGTGAGCAGCTGGACTTCATTTAATCTAAGGACTATCTGGGTGCCTGAGATGATTGGATTGGCTCATTGCAACATGGTACCTGTCCCCCGGAGGAGAAGGGGTTATTCACATGGAATTTGCTAGGAAACCAGTCTCCAATTACCTCTACATACAATCTCTTGAGCCCCCAGATTTTAATGCTTCTGTATTTTCACCTAAACTTTAAAAAATGAGAGAGTTAGTAATGAAAACGCCAATTAGACATAGACAGTACTTTCTCTCCTTGTAACCTTTTTATTTTTCTCATCTCTCTGAAAAATTGCTGAGGGTATTTCCCTAGTTCAATTCTTATATTTCCTATTTTATGTTTCATGTCCTAAAACAACCTTTATTCCCCAAATAATGTAGCCATTTCTGTATTTTGAAAGTGCAACAGCACCATTCCCTTCCCAGCTCTCCATAGTCATGACTCTTCTTTCCTTATAAACACATGGCATTATATCCCATATTCATTGTAGCTCATGTCTGCCTTGTTGCAGGTAGGGGGTGGAGATGTGGACTTATGTGTCCTGATAAGCCACCACCCATAATTTAAAAAATTAACACAGTGGATTTCTAACCTTATCTAAATAATTACAGTGCCAACCTTTCAGACTATCTCCCTATTGTAAAAGACAATGTCTAGGAGAAGAAAAATCAAGCTTTACATACTGTTCAGCAAGAAAAAAAGGAGTTGCAAGGAACGATGTGCTTGGTCCTATTAATTTGCTCTTTAATCTCTCTGGTTCATTTCTGTCTCAGAAAGCCAAACAGAATCAATTTGCATACAAATGTTACCAAGTATCCCACCTCCACAGCATTTTCCACTTCTACTATGTATGTAGAAGAGAAAGAATTCGGTATTGTTCAGAGCATACTTCCTGCCCTTTAGCCCATAAAGTAGCTACATTTCGCAAGGCTCTGGATTGTTGCACTTTTTAAATTTGATTCCTTGAGTATTTGTATTCTGAGCTGTAGGCAGGACCATGGCCTATCAAATAATTATTTGAACTGGAGATTAGAAGCTTTAGTGTTGGGTATCTCAGAGAAGGAGAGAGGTGTTTTCTTCATCCCAAGAGAAATATATGAAGAGAGGATCACGTGTAGACCCTTAGAGTCTGGAGAGAGGTGTCATTCATTTAATAAAGCAACCACTGGATTAATCAAACCAGCAATTCATATGCAGAGTTCACTATAATGTAAAAATGAAAAACAAGAAATATTTGCTGTAGATTTATGATGGGAAAGACTAATATGTGTTGGTTTACTTATTTTTAAAAATAACCTAGAGTGGATTTTTCAAGTGACTGTTAATCCAATGTGGTGGTAAAACATGAGAGGCAGACGTCTAAAATGAAGATTAATGATCCCTGCAGGTCATGGGAGAAGACTAATTTTTTTCAATTCATGTAAATGGAATTTATCATAACCATCTCTGAAGATGGCATGATTCACCCACTTACGAAAAGACTGTACATTTCAATGCTTCCTGAAGAGGTGATTTTTCACTTTTCACTTGTGCTAATGTAAGAATGCTAAGCCTATGGGCAGAAAAATTTAACCTAGGAGATGGTGGCTGGGGGAACTCATTTCTGAGTTGGAGATAGACAGAAATTAAAAAAACAAAACAAATGAGACTTGTCCATCAGTTCAGGATCTGCAGCTAGCAAGCAGAGTTTGGAAAGATGAATGGGAGATAGGAGGGAGTCAAAGTTTCAAAAGAGAAATGTGTTCTGGAGTCTGTTCCTGAGTAGATTCCCCTCTGCACCCACGTTCAGAGCTTTACAACCTGAGGTCATAACGCTATTGTTTCCAATCACTGAGCCTCAGCAACAACCCCCTACCCCCACACCGCAGAAAAGGAAAACAACAACAAAAAAGGAGAGAAAATAATATGTTCTATGTCCAGTGGGTTCGAGTGCAACCTTCCCCGTCACCGCTAGTTGTCACTTGGCTCCCAGACGGGAGACCTGAGGTTTTCGGCACTGCGGTTAGAGAGAATGCAGTCCTAATTAAACTGAGTAACTCCTAAAGCTTCCCCTTAAAGTCCTCAGCCGAGTGAGAGTCCATATGCAGGGGGTTTGGGGGAGAGTGATGGGGCAGGGAGTGTAGAAGGCAGAAGGACAAACAAATCGCAAGAAACAGGCAAACAGCTGCCAGGGCGGCCACTGTCTCAGACCTCCACGCACAAGCCAGACACCCTGCGGGCAGTTGGGGTGGTGGTGGTGGGGGGGAGTGAGGGAGCGGGGGATGGAAGGACCCGATTGCCGCGGTATACAGCACCCTCCTCCCCGCCAATGAGGGGATCACGGACAGAGTCAGCCTCCATGCTCCTTTCCCCCATTTCCATCAGAGCGATGTGGTCAGTAAAAAATTGCATACCTGAAGAATACAATGGTCTCCCAAAGGTAGAGTCGAAGAGTATTGAAGCTGTACATTTTTCAGGTCCTTGTGCTTTGTAGTCCACGAGTTATGGGGGCAAAAATGTTTCAAATTGGCACTTACAAAACCTGCGAGCGCTGCTGAAGAAAATAATCCAAATCCTAAGGGGAGGTGGGGAACAGGGGCGCGGAGGGAGAGCCCCAGGGGAAATCGGAGCAACGGGGCTCTAGGTACCACGGACAGAGGCAGCCTCTAAACGTTTCAGCACCACGGAGAGCGTCCAGCCCTGCTTTTCAGGCGCGCGAAGAGTATTGCTGTTTGTTAAACTCCAGCGTGTCTGTTGGCTCCCTGCGGCGCTGGGGAGGCACGTTTGGGGGTGGGTATATTTTCTTTTTTACCCCTGTTTTTCTGTTTAAACGGCCAGCCCCGTGAAAGGAAAAAAAAAATCTGTGGAGATCAGAGCGCTGGCCTCGGACCGTTAGATTGGGCGAGCATCCTGGGTAGGGAGAACAGGGCTTTATGCCCCTGGGCTGGCCTGAGGGGGTTAGGGGGTAGGGGAAGCGATTGGCGATGTTGCCTTCAGTTAAATCCCGGAGAATGTGCCAGGCTGGTGCATCACCACCGAGTCCCGGAATCTCGTTACCCTGCCTGCGTACCCGTCTGCTGTCGCCTTGCGATCCCTGTTCTCTGGTCCCCGCCGAATAAGTTATGATCGCTGCAGAAGAGGTGTCCCATTGCTTGGGGCTGCAGACGTGAGAGAGCTCAGGGCAAGTTTCAGGGGCTGCCGGGGTCCATGGCGACCCCGCGGGGCTCAGGAGCGCAAGGCTTCAGATGCATCTCGGCTTACTGAGCTCGCCCATCTTCCTCAGGCCAGGACTCCTTCAGGTCTTCAGACTTTCTTACTGCATTAATTTAACAAACTGGCGGCGTGGGGGATTGATGGTAGGAGGGTGGCGGGAGATGGCTGACGGGAGGGGGTGGAGAGAAAAAAAAGGGGGGAAAAACTCCTTAGTATCTTCAAACCCTCCCACTTGAAGCGCTCATTGGCCCGTGGCTGCGAAAACCAGATCTTTTCCCAGTGTTTGGCCAATCGCGTGTTAGACTCTGGATTGAGTTTAACACTTAGAGTGCTGAATGAGATCCGTGTCTCCCCTCTCCATTGCAGGTTGGTGATGGAGTGGGGGAGTTTATTGAGTTAATCTCTCGAGGTCTTTCAAAATATTGCCTTTATTTTTAAAGAATATAGTTGTACGTTAGTGAAGCAAACACCACGGGTCCCAGTTCAGACGTGACTTTGGGCTCAGTTTATCATCTTGAAAGGGAAGAATTGAACTTGATCTCCGAGTTTCTTTAGAGCTCTGAAGTAGTATGGTTTGGCTCCAGGAAAAAAAAAAAAAAAAAAGAAGGGAAGAGAGGTTTCAGAAAGAAGTCTGATCCATAAAGGAAGATTCCCCACCTCCTCTCTCCTCAGGACCACTGCAGCAGGAAAAGACAGAAGAAATTCCTTGAGCGGTTTACATAGTTGAGAGGGAGCAGTCCTGGCCTCACTGCAAGATATGTCCTCTTTCTACTGGGCAGGAGACAGTTTATTTACATTCATAAGCTTGGGAAACAGAGCCTCAGAGAGCTGCGGCTTGCTACAAAATAATAGTAGTGCCAAGTTGTACATACAGGTATTCAGTACTTACTGCTCCCATTTCCTGTTTTTTTTTCTTCCTCCTGCTTCTCTGTTTCCCCAGCTTATTTGAATCTCAGAAACCAGCTATACATTTCACTCTAGAGCCCAGCTGGGGAGGTGGAGTTAATCAGATTTTCTCCAAGCTATCGGACTTTAGTGGATTAATAGCCTCTGCAGGATTTTCTGGCTGATTTGAACTGGCTGGGACACTGGGGTCTCTCTCTCTCCCAGCCTACTGAAAGGAGGTAACCCCTCCCTCTTACCTAGTAGCTTTAGGAATTCCTTCTTTTGAGTTTTTGGAGGCTGAGTAGCCTCCAAAATAGCCTTCAAAATCTCCCTAGAATAGTTCTTAACAGCTTATTTCTCTCCAAGCTCAGGCTTTTTCTGAGCAAAAAAGTCTGGAAAACTTTGTCCACTAGTCTCCTATCAGCAGGGATTCGCCCCCTACTTTGCACGCTGTTACAGCACACCCTTCATTACTTCCTTTTCTATTGGCTCCCCCACACCAGAACAGTGATGAGTTGTTTAGAACTTCCGTGAAATTCTGACTAGTGACTGAGTAGGACATTTTGCTTTGAAGGTGAATATTCACATGAGTCTGATACAAATTTATATTGTCAGTCTGTTATCTATCTACTCCTATCTATCTATTTATCAGTAACCTTGATTAGTATCCCTTCAATGCACCAGGCACTGTTGTGCACTTTACATAATCTCATTTACTTCTTACAGTCATACCTTGAAATAAATATTATCTTTGTGAATGTGTTCTATACTTTATGTGCCCACATAAAGTATGGCTTTGAGTTTGCTTGGAAAAGACAAGCACACATATTTCTGTGGATATCAACTGATCTATCCCACCTGCCTAATTCTGAAGTGAATGTGAAATGTATATGTGTATTTGTACATTTGGGTTTGTGAATAGGTTTCTGTCCACATAGGCACATATGTTTGCATCTATCTGTGCCATTGCTGTGCCCGTGGAGGTACTGAAGTAAACTGTGAGCTGGCAACTTTGTTTTTGCTCCTGACCTGGCTAGGAAGCTGCAGGCAGGTAAGGATGACGTGTGTACAGTTAGTTTTTCTTTTCCTTCAGGAGACGCTGTGTGTTTGTGTGTGTATATGGTGTTGCTGTTTATGGGTGTGAATGGCTCTAAGACTGTGGCCTCTGCAGGAGATGAGAGTAATTATTGCCTGTTTTCTAGTAGGCTTCTGTTTAATGTGAGGCTTCTATTTTTATTTAGCACACATAACCTGAGTATGTGCCAAGCATTGGGGATATAATAATCCATAAGATAACTAGTACTTTGTACCTCTGGGGCATATGGTCACTTCAGATTTACAGTGGTAAAAGTTTCTCATTTTTACTTCATACCTCACATATTTCTTATGACTTAAACAGTATACCCAGATCTTCCTGTCTTGTGTATGTCACTTTTGAAAATAAAAACCATGACCTCCATGGTCAGGGATTTTTGTTCTTATTTTCTCTCAGCTTTAAAAAGCCTGGATGACATTGGATAAATGACCAAACCTCTCTGGCCTAAGTCAAACAAAGACAGTCATCCCCGCTCTTCTCCCCACAAGAAGCTGCATAGAAGCAATAGCATTCAAGTCTAATCTTAGGGTGATCACCATACTCTGAAACAGAACTCTTAATAGAATGGGATGGATTGGCTTCAGTTGATTGCCTTTTGCTATTGGTGAACATCCTTTGTAGCCTAAGTCCAGTACTTGATTGGTCTCTTATAGGCCCCATTAGCCAGATTTGAACCCCTCTAAATATGACTAAATTATGACATGCCCTGAGACCTTATTTTATTACTAGAGGAGACACATTCTTTCATTAACTCAACAAACACTTTTTGAACATTTACTTCATGTCAGGCACTGCTCTAGGCACTGGGTATACAGCAGAGAATAAAACAGGTAAATATCCCTCTTCCATTGGAGAATATCTTCTAGTAGATGGAGACAGAAGATAAATAAGTAAATTATGATGTATTAGTCAATAATAAGGATTAAAAAGAAAAAAGCAGTAAAAGGTCAGAGACCAACACTGAGATGGTCTTTTATACAGGGTGGTCAGATCAGGTTTCCCAGGTGACACTAGTGGTAAAGAATCTGCCTGCAAAGTAGGAGACATGGATTTGATCCCTGGATTGCCAAGATCCTCTGGAGAAGGAAATGGCAACCAACTCCAATATTCTTGCCTGGGAAATTCCATAGACAGAGGAACCTGGCGGGCTACAGTGCATGTGGCTGCAGAAAGTTGAACACAACTTGAGCGACTAAGCAGCAGCATTGGAGGACGGCAACTGTGGCATGGCAGATCAGGGACTGCCTTCTGAAAAGGAGATCTTTGAAAAAATGACTGAAGATAGTGAGGAAATGAGCCCTGTGAACTTCAGGGAGGGGAGAAAGAGCTTTCCAGGCATCAGAAAGGCAAATTCAAAGGCCCTGAAGGGGGGAGTATGCTTAAAGTGTGCAAGAAACAGCAAGGAGGCCAGTGTGCCTGGGTGGAGTGAGTGAAGGAGAGGGCGCCTGAAAAGAGTTTAGAAAGTAGTTAGGGACTAGATTGTATTCTACCTCCAAGGCATAGTAAGAACTTTGAGTTGTATTTTGAGTGAGACCCACTGGAAGGTTTTGAGCAAAGCAGTAACAATATCTGACAACATTTTAACAAGGTTAGTTTGGCTGCTGTGTTTAGAATAAATGTGCAGGGAGGAGAGAGGCAAAATGAAAGCTGTAGCCTAGTTAGGACCTACTGAAAAAAAAAAATCCACGTGAGATTCTTAGAGACTATTCCTATTCTACTCTTTTATATATGGAAGAGGAAAATTAGCAGAGTTGGGATAAGAATACAGGTACCCTAATTTTGGCTAAAGGATCTTTCCACTCTTTTTTTTTTTTTTTTTTAATTCCAACAAAGATAAAGGTTAAGGAAATCTACAAGGGAAGAGCTTTACCAGGCTTGTTACTGATATATACCTAGCACTTGGCACAGTGCCTGGCATATAGGAAATGCTCAGTAACTATTTCTTGCAAGAATAAATGAGTGAGTGAATGAAAGAAGAACAAAAAGGTTCAGGCAGAGGACCCGAAGGGAGGAAAAGAAGAGGAAGGAACAGTGTTATTCAGGTGAGATTATGTTGTCCTGAGCCAGCTAATGTAATTAACACAATGGCAATCCTCTGTCCAGAATGACATTCACAGAGGAGAGTGCTGGAGACTTCAGTGCTGCTTTGACAGGCTCTGGTGATACTTTGTAAAGAGTGATGTATATTTGGAGCAACTAAGCAGCTTGCCTAACTGTGCTGAAGTGTTATGATGAATTTGGGTCTGAAAATGGGACTATGGAAGACACTTTCCTCCAAGGAGCTGCCAACTTGATGCCAGCCTTTCCTAAGCCAACTTAGAGGAGGCACTTGCTACTTTTAAACATTTTTAGTCACAAAGCAATAGTCTGTTCTTTGTGCTTTAAATGATCTTTTATTTATTTGGCTGTGCCAGGTCTTAGCTGCAGCAGATAGGATCAAGTTCCCTCACCAGGGATCAAACCTGGACCCCCTGCATTGGGAGTGTGGAATCTTAGCAACTGGACCACCAGGAAGGTCCTATGTTCTTTGTGCTTTAAAGAAGGGAACTCAGAGCTTCTTAGGAAGTCTCAATGGTTATTGTTGCTCAGTTGCTCAGTTGTGTCCAACTCTTTGTGATCCCATGCCAGGCTTGCCTGTCCACCACCTCCCAGAGCTTGCTCAAACCCATGTTCATTGAATCAGTGATGCCATCTAACCATCTCATGCTCTGTTGTTGCTTTCTTCTCCTGCCTTCAATTTTTCCCCAGCATCAGGGTCTTTTCTATTGAGTTGGCTCTTCACATCAGGTGGCCAAAGTGTTGGAGCTTCAGCTTCAGCCATCAATTCTTCCAATGAATATTCAGGGTTGATTTCCTTTAGAATTGACTGGTTTGATCTCCTTGCAGTCCAAGGGACTCTCAAGAGTCTTCTCCAACACCACAGTTCAAAAGCATCAATTCTTTGGTGCTCAGCCTTCTTTGTGGTCCAACTCTCACATCCATACATGACTAATGGAAAAACTATAGCTCTGACTATATAGACCTTTGTCAGCAAAGTAATGTTTCTGCTTTTTAATATGCTGTCTAAGTCAGTCATAACCTTTCTTTCAAGGAGCAAGTGTCTTTTAATTTCATGGCTTCAGTCACCATTGACAGTGATTTTGGAGCCCAAGAAAATAAAGTCTTGTTACTTTTCATTGTTTTCCTGTCAATTGGTGAATTGATGGGACCAGATGCCATGATCTTAGTTTTTTGAATGTTGAGTTTTAAGTCAGCTTTTTCACTCTCCTCTTTCACTTTCTTTCGTAAGAGGCTCTTTAGCTCCTCTTTACTTTTTGCCATAAGGGTGGTGACATATGCATATCTGAGATTATTGATATTTCTCCTGGCAATCTTGATTCCAGTTTGTGCTTCATCCAGCCCAGCATTTTGCAAGATGTATTCTTCATACAAGTTAACTAACCAAGGTGACAACATACAGCCTTGGCATACTCCTTTCCTAACTTTAGAACCAGTCCATTGTTCCATATCTGGTTCTAACTATTGCTTCTTGACCTGCATACAGGTCTCACAGGAGGCAGATGCATAAAATACTGAGAGAGCTTTCCTTCCACTTTATAGCCTGGTCACCCAGGGGTCAGGAAAGTGGTGTGTCTGGCTTAATGTTCCACCACAAAGTTGAATCTAGATCTCAAAATTCCTGCCTCTCAAGTCATGGCTCCCAATGCCTTCACTCAGAGACCTAAAATACAAGCAGAGAAGGTTGGATGAGGGAGGACAAAAGCTTCATATCATGTTGATCACACCCTGGCTTTCTGCCTGGAGACTCTTAGATTCTCTTTCACTGCCAGGTCTGTACTTCCACCCTGGGCTCTAGTATCTTGACATCCATGTGAGACTTTTTATTACCCCTCATGCTTCATTTTCTCCTCTCCCTCAAGCCATCTCTGCCTCTTTCCCCCCTGCTTTCTTCTCAATCTGCCCTTGACTCTGATTTCATGTTTATTCAGTCTGTTCCTCTTACTGGGTCTCTCATTTTCTACTGCCTCCACAAGGACTTTTGGCATCAACAAGGTTCAGCAGAGGATACACCTTTTTTTGTGAGTTTTCACTCGGTGATTCATTCATTCATTTTAAAAGGACATGTAGTTTGAACACTGGCTGTGTGTGTGTGACACAGTGCTGTGGTTTTCCATGTTTCACCAAAGGTTTGTTCATTCAGTTTTTAACAAGTATTTAAGTACCTTCTCAGTGCTAGAAACCATGGCAAACAGTAAAACAAGAAAAGCCTACACAGTGTTGCCTGAAGAGAGGAGGTGATGAAAAGAGATTCTTGTACTGCATCTTTAAAAACTGTTTAAAATGGGGAAAACAGATATATATGTGTGTGTGTGTATAGTGCACAAACTATTAACAAAATGGAAGCTATCAAGAGAAAAGCAAATATCATATATTAATGCAAATATATGGAATCTAGAAAAATGGTAGAGTTGAGTCTATGTGCAGGGCAGCAGCAGAGAGGCAGACATAGAGAACAGACTTGTGGATGCAGTAGGGGAGGGAGAGGGTGGGATGAATGGAGAGAGCAGCCTTGAAACGTACACCCTCCCATAGGCAACACAGACAGCCAGTGGGAATTACTGTATAACACGGGGAGCTCAACCCTACGCTCTGTGACAGCCTAGAGAGGTGGGATGGGCTGGGGAGTGGGAAGGAGGGCAAAGAGGGAGGGGATATATGGATACCTATGGCTAATTTATGCTGATGTAACGCAGAAACCAATACAGTATTATAAAATAGTTATCCTCCAAATTAAAAATAAATTAAAAAAAAGATATTGAGGAAAAAAAGTAAGCTATCCATATCATGACAGAGAACATAACCTGCCTGCCTCATATTCCCTCCCAGGCATTATCTACCAAAGGGACTATATTAATATTATTCTAATTTCTATTGCTTCTAATTTGCTTGTTTTTGTCTAATTAAAATCATCTTTGTTCATAAGCGGAACTGACATGAAACGTTCCTTTTTAAAAATGTCTTCTTCAGGTTTTGGTATAGATTGTGGTGGCTTCATCAACAAGTTGTGAATGTTTCCTCTTTTCTTTAGAAATGTCTGTGTAAGATTGGTGTTATTTCTTTTTTGAATGTTTAGAAATGTTCATTGGTGAAGCCATTTAGGCCTGGTGGTTTCTTAGTAGAAGGTTTTAATTTACAGAGTCAATTTATTTGGTAGGTGTAGGACTGTTAAGACTGTATATTTATCCTTGTATCTGTTTTAATAAGTTGTGTTTTTCCCTGGGCATTTGTCCATTTTAGGTAAAATTTTCACATTTAATTGCATAAAATTCTGTCATCTTATCTTTTTAGTCTGTTGGATCTGTAGTGATGTCTTTTGTTTGGTATACTGGTGGTTTGTACTTTCTTTTTTCTTGATTACTCTTTCTAGGGTATTAGCAATTTTATTAGCCCCTTCAAATAGCTGGCTTTAATTTTTTTTCTATATTATAAATTTGTTTTCTGTTCTTTTTTTCCCCTTCTCAACTTATTCATTTTTTAGGTAGGAGGTTAATTTACTTGTTTTTCTGGCTTTTTGAAATGGATGCTTATATAATTGTTTTAACTTTTCTTATTTTCTAATAATGTATGTATGTAATGTACCTAATATATATACATATATATATATATATAACTTTGTATTCTCTCCTGATTTTTTACTTTAGATGCATCCCACAAATTGTTATATTTTCAATATTATTCAGTTCAAAATATTTTCTAGTTAAAATATTAAATCCTTAAGGTATTTGGAAGTGATATCATTTCATTCTTTCTGCCTTACATCACAGTGGCTCCCTACGATTGGTTTCTTTCTTTCTTTTTTTAAATTGAAGTGTAGTTTATTTACAATATTGGGTTAGTTTTTGGTGTACGGCAAAGTGATTTAGACATATTATATATATTCTTTTCTTTCTTTCTTTTTTTTTTTTTTTTTTGCAGGGGAAAATGGACAAAGGAAAGGATCAATGAGGGTGGGAGGGAAATGGGAAGAAAGAAGGGGAGTAATGGTGGGGAGGAGTATATGTAATTTCTTAACTAATGGCTTTCTGTTTTTAATCACAAAGAACACTTTAAAAAAATCATGTTGAATTCATCCTATATTAAGAGGTTTGATCTGGAAATGAAAAGTTCAGGAAACTAAAAGTCCAGTTTGGGTGTCCTCATCTTAGGCACATCTTGGTATTTTGTATTGGTAGGTCTATCTTTACCACAATATATTATTTAGGACAGGATCACCTTTGTCACTACTTCCTCCCTACTACCGAAAGTGGTATTAGACCCATAAAATAGTCAATAAACCTTTACAGAGTGAACAAATAAGTCTATTTTTTTTTTTAACTCTCCTGTGTGAACTGAATTTTTTGAGGCTCGTAAGTGAATATGTTTTCCTCTTTACTTTGTCTATTACAGCCTGATTGTATGGGTGGGGTATTAAAGTCTCCCACTATTATTGTGTTGTTGTATATTTCTTCTATCATACTAATTAATGTGTGTCTTAGATATATCAATGCTCCAATGTTGGGTGCATATATATTTATAATTATTATAACTTCTTTTTGGATTGTTCCTTTAAGTCGTTATGTATAACCTTGATTGTCGCCTTTTCAGGATCTTTAAAGTCAATTTTATCTGATATAAGTATTGCTAGTCCTGTTATCTTTTGGTCCATATTTGCATATAAAATCTTTTTCCAGCCCTTGATTTTCAGTCAGTATATATCCCCTATTTTAAGGTGGTTCTCTTGTAGACAACATATATAGGGGTCTAGTTTCTATATCCATTTGACCCATTTTAGTCTTTTGGTTATCTCTTATAGACAAGGTATGTAGGGGTCTTGTTGTTGTATAGATTCGGCCAGTCTTTGTTGATTAGGGCATTCAGCCCATTAACGTTTAAAGCAATTATTGATAAATAGGATTTACTTTATTGTTTTGGGTTCGAATTTATACACCCTTTTAGTCATTCCTATCTAGAGAATGTCCTTTAGTTATTGTTGGAGAAATGGTTTAGTGGTGCTAAATTCTCTCAACTTTTGCTTATCTGTGAAGCTTTTGATTTCTCCTTCATATTTGAATGAGATCCTTGCTGGATACAATAATCTAGGCTGTAAGTTATTTTCTTTCATCACTTTAATTATGTCTTGCCATTCCCTCCTGGCTTGGAGAGTTTCTATTGAAAGATCAGCTGTTATCCTTATGGGAATTCCCTTGTAAGTTATTTGATGTTTTTCCCTTGCTGCTTTTAATATTTGTTCTTTATATTTAATCTTTGTTAATTTGATTAATATGTGTCTTGTGTATTATATATATTCTTTTCCATTACAGTTTATTATGAGATAGTGAATATAGTTCCCTGAGCTATACCATAGGACCCTGTTATCTGTTTTATATATAGCAGTTTGTATCTGTTAATTCCAAACTCCTAATTTATTCCTTTCTCCTCTTACCCCCTTGATAACCGTAAGTTTGTTTTCTGTGTCTGTGAGTCTATTTCTGATTCATAAATAAGTTCATATATGTCGTATTTTAAAGTCCACATATAAGTGATATCACGTGGATTTGTCTTTATTTTTCTGACTTCACTTAGCATGGTAATCTCTAGGTCCATCCATGTTGCTATAAATAGCATTATTTCATTCCTTTTTAATGGCTGAGTGATATTCCATTGTATATATGCACCACATCTTCTTTATCCATTCCTCTGTCAGTGGACACTTAGGTTGCTTCCATGTCTTGGCTATTGTGAACAGTGCTTCAATGAACATGGCAGTGCATGGATCCTTTCGAATTACAGTTTTCTCTGGATATATGCCCTGGATTGGAATTGTGGAATCATTTGGAAACTATAGTTTTAGTTTTTAAAAGAATATCCTTACTGTTCTCCACAGTGGCTGTACCAATTTATATTCCCACCAAGATGTAGGAGGCTTCCCTTTCCTTCCCCATCCTTTAGATTTTCTTTTTGAGTATACTGCTTGATGTATTTTAAATTTGTGTCTTGATGTATTTCATCAATAGTCAGTATTTCTTTAATTATTTCTTCTTTTAAATTGTGTCTTGATGTATTTCATCAATAGTCAGTATTTATTTCTTCTTTACTTTCTCTTGTCCATCTAGAATCCCAGTTTCACATGTTAGATCTTTTCATTATATGCCTTATGTTGCTCATGCTTATTTCTGCATTTTTATATTCTTCTTTCTCCTCTCTCCACATCAGTCTGGATGTTTTCTACTCCTTTGATTAATCTTCTCATTGCTCTGTTTAATCTTGTTTTGCACGTATTTATTGAATTAATTTCAATTGTTTTAATATTCAGGTTGGCATTTCCACTTCTTTTTCTTTTTTAAAAATAGATTCCACTTCTCTGAAGAAATTCCCTATCTTTTCACCTATTTTCTGGAAGATATTAATCATAATTATTTTACAGTTCCTGTCTGATAATTCTAAAATCTGGGTTATCTATTACTTTGTTTTGTTGCCTGGTATTTTAAAAATTGGATTTAGGTCATTTGTGCCTGTATACTGCCATGCCTGGTATTTTTGAAGTGAACACCTTAAATTGTCTATGAAAAATTATAGTGGCGTTGAATCATGTTATCTTCTAGAAAGGACTGAATTTCCTTGTGGCTGACAGAGTTTGGACAGCTCACCTTGATCCAGCTGTGGGTTGAGGTGATCTGAAGCTGTGTTTCAGGCTTTGTGAGGGGCATCCATTCTGATTCCCTTTATCCTTGGGTATAGCCTACAGGATCTCAGCTGAAAACCAGTACCTTCCCTTTGATGGGCCCTAAATTCCAACTTTTGTTTCCCCAAATGTATGGGACTGCTAAAATCATTGCTTCACTTTTTTTTAACCTCTTTGCAGGTGCTTCTTCAAAACTAGTCTTTTAATTTTATTTTGTAATGAAGCTTTCCCTGACCATCTTCCCTATGGTATTTCCCATCACTATCATTCTTTTTGTTTTATGTTTAGATTTATGGAAAATTCCCATATGCCCTTCACTGAGTATCCCCTAATGTTAATACTTTACCTATCATGGTACATTTGTCAGGATTAAGGAATAAATATTGGTACATTACTAATAACTAAACTGTAGGATTTATTTGGATTTTTCCAATTCATTTTTCCACCCTGATTGTCTGTTTACTGTCTCAGGGTCCAGTCCAGGATACCACGTCATATTTAGTCATCACATCTCTTTAATCTCCTCAGAATTGTGACAGATTCTCAGTCTGTTTTTCATGACCTTAGCAGTTTTGAAGAGTCCTGGTCAGGTATTTTGGAGAATGTCACTCAATTTGAGTTTGAATGATTTTAGTTTATTCTCATGATTAGACTGAAGTGATGAGTTTTTGGAAGAATATCAGAGTGGCGAAGTGCGCTTCTTATCATGTGATATCATCAGGTACATGATATCACCATGATTTATCACTGTGGATGTTAAAGGATGTTAACCTTTGTCATTTGGGTAAGGTAGTGTCTGGCAGGTTCCTGCACTGCAGAGTCACTATTTGTCCATTCTCATCTTCTGTTCTTTGGAAGTAACTCTGTCATTAAGTCTAGCTCTTACTCAAGGACTGGAAAATGAGCTTCACCTCCTAGAGGAGGTTATCAGCTAGATTTGCTTGGTTCCTCAGACTCTCACCACATACATGTGCATCTGAGAATTTGGCAAATGTATGGAGAAACCCAATCCTAAAGGAAATCAACCCTATATACTCATTGGAAGGAATGAGGCTGAAACTGAAGCTCCAGTACTTTGGCTACCTGATGCAAAGAGGCAACTCATTGGAAAAGACCCTGATGCAGGGAAAGATTGATGTCAGGAGGAGAAGAGGGTGACAAAGGATGAGATAGTTGGATGGCATCACCGACCCAATGGACATGAGTTTGAGCAAACTCTGGGAGATGGTGAAGGACAGGTAAGCCTGGTGTGCTGCAGTCTGTGGGGTTGCACAGAATTGGACATGACTCAGCGACTGAACAACCACAACAGAAACTGCTTGCAAAATATGCAGCTCACTTTTCTGTGGTTCCTTTTTCTCTAGGATATTGGCTCTTCTGTAACTGTAATTTCTGGCTGCCTGTAACTAATTTTTTGTTTGTCCCTTCAGCCCAGTGGAACTGCTAAGCCCCTGTTTTCTGTTTTGCCTTTTTTGTCCTGCAGTGAGTATCAGAAAATACAGTGAGTGGAGAAAGCATTAATTTAGGACCCACTTCAATATGTTTCCTTTCCTCTGGCCCTTTAAGACACAGTTGTCTTATTTCCCATTGCCTTCCAACTCCTGATTTTATTTTTGATCCAGTTTTTATAGTTGTTCTCAGTAGGAGGGTTTGTCAGATACAAATTACTTCTTCATAGCCAGGAGGCAATAGGGAGCTGCTGACAGTGTCCCACAACCACTCTGCATTATGTGCCTGGCTTCTTTAACGTGCTCACTTTTGGTCCCATCTTTCTGTCTATCTCATCTGATGCTTTCCTCAGGGATTAGCCTTTGTTACTTTTCTACTTCTCTTTCCTCAAGCAGTTTTTCTTTGCTAGCTCTTATTTCTACTTTTACATCCAACTCATAGTTCATTCTTTACACAGCAGTGGAGTAATCTTTAAGATATTAAATCTTCACACTGATTTCCATTTGCTCTTAGAATGAAATACAATTCCTCACCATGGACTTAACATGGTCAGCCCGACCTCCCTCTCTGACCACATTTCCTGCCTCTCTCCCCTTATCTCACCAAGCTACGGATGTTTTCCACTTGTCGTTGAACTCTGATCTTCCTATGCTTTGTTTTTTTCTCATTCATATCTTAGTTAAAATGTTACCTTCTCAATAAAACCTTCCCTGACTATCTTTTCTGAAATCCCTCTCCCCCATCATTATCACTCTTTTTTTTTCTTCCTAGTACTTAGCCTCATCTAAATTTTTTTTGCTCATTTACATATTTACCTTTTCATGTTAGAACGTAAGCACCACAATAATAGGAACTTTCTTCTTCTCTCCTATATTGCCAATGCCTATAAGTAGCTGTTGGAACATTGTAAGCATTAAATGAATGAATGAAATCCTACAAGATTTCTTTATAACATGCACTCTGCTCGTTCTCCTGATAAACTCTCTCATTAAGTTATCACAATAACATTGTGGAGGATACTCTATTATTGCCCCCATGTTACAGAGGGATAATGTTTAAGGCACAGAGAGATCAAGTGTTCAATTATAGCAGGTAATTGGTGGTACTGGGGTTTGGTTCCAAGCCTGCACTTTAAACTCGCACCATCACTTTTTAGACTGATGCTCTGTATTGTACACTTCAGGTTATTTGTTATAATCAATTAGGTTTTATATTAATTTTACATGTGGCAACTTCCTCTCAACTAGATAATAGTTTCCTTGATGACAAAAATGTGGCTATTTTGTGTGGATTTGTGCCAGGAAGACTTTTGAGAATAGGTGTCTGTTGTTTTTGCTCTGCTGGTATCTATTCACTTTTCTGGTATCAGTACCTGAATTTTGCTTGAGGAATACCCTGTCACTTCACCCACTGTCACTCCAGGTGGTTTGGGTGGAGTTATCCTAAGATCCAAGAGTGGGAGGGTTTCATACAGAACTGTATAATCAATCTACTCCAGTCCCTGAACAGTGACTTGCTCAGGAATAAACATATGACTCAAATCTATCCAATCATAATGAGTTAGACTTAATGCCTTGAGGATGTAAATTGGAGAGCCCACTCCCCTTCTCCCTGACCCTACTCCCATTAAAAGGAAACGAAGAAGATGAAGCCAATACTGACAAAATCAGAACGGAGAGTTGGAGAGAAGCCGGATTCCCAATAATTCTGTTTGAGCACCTGCCTTGAGCTAGCCTCAAACCGTGATCTCCTCTGTCCCCTTTAGTTAAATGGACCAATCCATTTATTTTGTGCTTAAGCCAGTTTCAGTTGCATTTCTCTTCCCTTTACACTGGAAAGAGCCCTGATCCATGTAGTTCTCCATAAATGCCTGTTGATGGTTGATTGGCCATGTGGACATGCAACTTGTACCTAACCCAAGAGTGCATCCTTGTAGCCTGACTAGAGGCAGAAGCGTGTTTTGTGTGCCTTGAAGAAAATCTCACCGTGTTCCTCCCTCTGCTCTCTGCTTTCGGACCATGACTCTGTGTGAGGGCGGGCGCTTCTTTCTCATCTGGTGGTAATGAGTCAGATGGAATGGCTGCTGATGCTTGGATGTCAATTAGTGAAACTCTAACTGCAGGGAAGCCTCTCAGACAGGTCCTAAGTGTCTTAATCTCTCAGTAGGCCTTCTCCTCTAAAGGCTTAGGTGGTTGATAACATGTTTGAGCTGCTGATCCTTTCTTTGATCATGCCTTATAGGATTATTCTGTAATGAGATGGTGCCAAAGAAGTGAGGCTGTGATTTGGTTGTCGTGCTCATGCTTAGGCCAACTCCATCCTTTCAGTTTTCTTCCTTCTTCTTTTGCTCCCTTCAGTGGCATAGAAACCCTTCAGTAGCATTCTCACCAAAACACATGACTTCTGATTCCTCCAGCTCTCACCAAACTGTAGAAGAGTCGGAGGAATCCTCAAACAGGAAAATAGGGTTTATTAGTTCCTTGCACACCCAGGGCACTTTACCCTTGTTATCCTCTTATTTCAAAACCCTGATACCTGATCCTTATGGCAGTTTGGGGATAGTCAGGGTTAAGTGTTACTATTTCCAATTTACAGAAGATGAAAATAAGGTTCAGAGAGAGCGCGAGCTACAGGACAGCAGATCCATTCCAAGTCCAGTACTCTCATTTCCTTACCACACCAGGACCCTCTGACCACTCAGGTCTTTGGAACAGCAGATGGTCAGTAATACTTCTTATTCTTCCAGACCAGGCTCCGATGGTGTTTCTTCTAGGTTGTCTTCACACATGACCTAGCTGGAAAAGATCTCTTGTCGGAACCTGTGTGGCACCCCTCCAGGTATTCCTATGCTTTCATCATTTTCTACCTTGTATATAATGATCTGTGTATAGTTTTATCTTCTTTCTGAGAATTTAAGCTCCCTTGTCCCCTCAGCACATAGATAGCAGAGTGTTTGATCTATGCTGGGTATTCGGGGGATGTTTACTAAGAGTGTGAACAAGTAGATAAATGCTTAATTTTTGTCCTTGTTAGAGGGGTGGCGGAAGGTGACCACTCCTGTAAGGTGTATTCCAAGGGACCAGAATCGTTTCTTCAGTACCTAGAGGACTGTCAGGTGGAAGAAGGGCTGAACTTATTCTTGCCACCCTAAAAGGCAGAAATAAGCCCAGTGGGTAGACATTTCAGAGGAACATGTTTCAGCTCAATGTAGGATTTCCTGTAACCAAAGCTCTTGAAAGGTGGTGGATCTGCCTTATAAGGTAGTTAATATGTGTAATTGAAGGCATGAAAGCAGATTTGGGGTGATGATGAGTGCAGAGGACATTCTAGCATCTTAGGAGGGGTTAGGCTTCTAGGTTCAAGAGATCTTCAGTGTGGTTGGTTGTAGAATGCTCTAGGGAGAAAAGCTTGTACTCAAAAGGTAAATCTTACTCAGTTGATACCCACATCGATGGTGGTCACAATGACTAAGAATGTGGGCTTCAGCGTCTAAATCCTGGCTTTGCTACTTGCTAATGTGTGACCTTGGCAAAGCTATTTAATGTCTCTGAACCTTGGTTTCCTGATCTGTAAAATGGTGATGGTAACAATACCCACCTCATTGGGAGATTGTGTGGTCATGCATACAAAAAAGAAACATATCTTGGCACAGAGAAAGCGCAGGATTATTATTGTAATTGCTATTACCACCACTCTTCCCCTTCCACCATGATCCCTAGCCTGTGAGTGTGATTTGCCCTTCCTGGGGGCTGTGTCCATCCTTCCTCTTGATAACATATTAGAGGTCCAGGCAGGGCTCTCAGAGACAGACCCTGGAATGTTTGCCTTTGAGCAGTTAGCTGACAGCTGACTTTGAGATTGGAGATCTGAGCCTTTGAGGCCTCCAGCCACTTTCCAAAGCCAACAGTGCAAGATAAAAACACAATATCATTTCTCTACTCCCCTGGGATCCTAGTTGCTCCCACTCATTAAAGGCAGTTTTCTTCTGATTTTCAGAAGCAAGGGGTCCTTTTTTGTTTTAAAAGCTTCATGTCTAACATTGGGTTCCCAAAAGGCTGTTGGCAGTTTCTTCACTTTCCCCCCAAATCCCTGACCTGAATTTCCAGTGCTTGGGTTATTAGTGCATCAACAAAACATGTGCTCTGGGATCAGAAAATCCATTCTTGTCCTTTGGCCATTTAGAACAGGGCAAGAGGAGGTCTCCAGTTTCCAGCCAATCCTTTGGTTGAGAGCAAGGTTGCTACCAGACTCATTCTCTGTCCTGAGAGATTTGAGATTTAATAATTTAGTTGCTAAGTCATGTCCAACTCTTTTCAATCCATGGACTGTAGCCTGCCAGTTCCCTCTGTCCATGGGATTCTCCAGGCAAGAATAATGAAGTGGGTTGCCATTTACTTCTTCAGGGCATCCACCCAACTCAGGGATTGAACCCAGGTCTCCTGGATTATAGGCAGATTCTTTACTGTCTAAGCCACCAGGGAAGCCCTCTTGAGATTTAACAAGTGTGGAAAAAATTGACTCAAAGACTCTCTTATATAATTTTTCTTTTATATAAGCTCCTTGATCAGAAATGATTACATATATAGGTGCTTAGTAAATGTTTTATCTACATGATATCTCCATTTTAAAGGAGAGGAATAAAGTAGTGGTTTAGTTTCTGTTTTAAATATACAGGAAAAAGGTCACAGTAACTCAGCCCACCCAGCTAGTAAGGGATAGAGTTGAGACTCTAAGTCTGACCCCCGAAAACTTAGATTATTTAAGGTGAATCATGCTGTCTTCTATTAGGAGGGCTATAAGGGTGGATTTATTATTTATATAATGCATTTAAGAAATGAATAGAACACAGTTGTAGAAACCCCAGACTCATATGATGACCCATCTGTACAATGGGCTAATGTGTACATCTTCATGTTTATCACTCAGGCCAACCCAAGACATCAAAGTTCATATCCTTGATTTATAAGTAGGAACAAATAGACTCCAGGAAGTGAAGGAGTTTACTCAAAGTAGTAAAACAGCCCCAAGAAGCAAAACAGGATGCAACCACTGCTTCCTAAACCATTTGAAAGTGAAAGTTGCTCAGTTGTGTCTGACTCTTTGCAACCCAGAATTCTCCAGGCCATACTGGAGTGGGTAGCCTTTCCCTTCTCCAGGGGATCTTCCCAACCCAGGGATTGAACCCAGGTCTCCCACATTGCAGGTGGATTATTTACCCACTGAGCCACAAGGGAAGCCCAAGAATACTGGAGTGGGCAGCCTATTCCTTCTCTAGGTAGATCTTCCCAACCCAGGAATTGAACTGGGGTCTCCTGCATTGCAGTCAGACTCTTTACCAACAGAGCTATCAAAATGCACCACCTAAACCATATAGGTGATGCATTTTTTTATCATATCACATTGTATCTCAGTTATAGCTGTCCAAGAAAGAAATTTTTAAAAATCACCCTCAAAATATACCTAATTTAACTTTTTTCAAAGCACTTTGAGGAATCTTCATGGGATCTTCCTATGATCCACCAAGCCAGGCAGGATGGACTCTCAATACCCTGTTTTAGTAATGACAGACCCGAGGCCAGGAGGTTTGCCTCTTGTCAAACAAGAGGGTGATTGGGCAAGAAAGGTTAAAAGCAGCTGTTCTCACGTATGAGAAGCTCTGCTCTGGTTCTTCTCTGCTTCATTTTTTGTTTTGCCCACTTTCCCCATCCCTTGAGTTGTTAGGTTTCTTTTAACCACTCAGGGTCTCCAGTCCAGTGCTTCCTTGGGCTTCCTCTTTCTAGTCGCTCATTCAGTCCACACATTGAATGCCAGCTAGTTGGTGAAGAAGAGTTGACCTGAAAACCAGTTCTCCTGCCTATCCCTCACTCCCCCACTCCTTTTATCTCTCTGAAACCTATTTACTGGTACCTGTCCTACCCCTAAGGGTTTTATAGATACACATTTAAGTTGATGGTAACCTAAAGTGTTAACCCCTGTGTAACAGAGGTCACTGTGAGAATGGGAAAAAGTCAACAGCAAATTCTTAGAGATGAGGAGAGAGCTTGCTGTTGAGGTTATGAGATCAGTCTTTGGAGTCAGATAATGTATGATTATGTGTGGTCCCTTATTAGCTGTGTGACCTTAGGCAATTTAGTTAAATCTTTCTAGCCTTGTTTCCCAGTCTAGTAAATGTGTCCAATTTATAGAGTAACCTTGTGAAGATTATAGGAGGTAACTAATATAAACTGTTGAGCATAATGCATGTATTATTTTATTACTATAGTAAATGCTAAATAAATGGTAGCACCATTGATTGGGTAGATAAGACTTATATAAAATAATTCAGATATGGAGCAGACACTATTTGAACAACTGCAGAATCTCCAGTGCCTATTTCAGGATCTGGCATAAAGTTGAGGTTCTAGGTCTATGTCTGTGGATTCATTAATGTGTGTTCAATTGTGAAGTTGTGTCTGACTTTTTGTAATTCATGGACCATAGGTTGCCAGCCTCCTTTGTCCATGGGATTTCCCAGGTGAGAATACTGGGGTAGGTTGCCATTTCCTTCTCTAGGGGATCTTCCTGAACCAGCTATCGAACTCCTGTCTCCTGCATTGGTAGGTGGGTTCTTTACCACTGAGCCACCAGGGAAGCCCTCAATATCAATGGGTATCACCTATTAAATGCTTTTCTTGCTCCAGAAATATGCTAAGAGTTTGGCGTGCCTTATGTCAATTAATCCTCCAACAACCCCTGAGGAGTGTAGTCTGGGCCTCTTGCAGCTAAGGTTTGGAGAGTTCGTCATTCATGGTCACGTGTAGTCTAAAGATGACATCTAAAGATGACACACTCCTAGAGTCAAGGTGGTATCTGCCTCCCAAACCTGTGTTCACCCTCTAATTTGAGGAGTGAGTTCTTCAGTCACAAAACATTTCTCTTGGGAGAAGTGCTAGATCTAAGATGGCACAGTCCCTCCCCAAAAGGATTCATTAGTTGGGAAGTGGACTCCAGTAACATGGGAAGGGAGGACGAGGTCCATGAAGAGGGCGGCACCAGAGCTGTGAGCACGCTCCAGAGGAACTTGTTGGCTTCTGGAAAGTGAAAGTGATAGCCACTGATAGTCGTGTCGGACTCTTTGCAACCCTGTGAACTGTAGCCTGCCAGGCTTCTCTGTCTGTGGAATTCTCCAGGCAAGAATACTGGAGTGGGTTGCCATTTCCTTCTCCAGGGAAATCGTCCCAATCCAGGGATCAAACCCGGGTCTCCTGCATTGCAGACAGAGGCTTTACTGTCTGAGCCACTAGGGAAGCCCAGGAGAGGTTATTTTAGGGAGTGGAAGTTTGGAGTCCTCTGACATAAGACACAGGGTCTCAGCTGTCTTGTCCCCCTTCTCGCCCTGGGAAATGTGCGCATGCAGTGAGATAAGGTGAACTGTCGGCAAGCCTCAAAGCCCCGTGTGCACTGTATGGTGATGATAATTAAGGGGGCGAAGGATGGGCCGGGTCTCTCTGATGATTCTGCTGAGGGCCAGTCCTGCTGCTTCCATGGGGCTCCTGGGAGAGGCCCCGCTGGGTGTTTTCTGCAGCTGCATTGCAGCCACACCACCTTACAGTGTTATTCCACCAACCAATTGTGAGGTTATCGAGTTATCGAACACTCTGGGAGCACTGCAGGTGGGAGGCAGCTCCTGCAAACTGCATTTGCTTCTCTGTGATTACATTGCAGTCTGTAAAGGAGAAGAGTTCCCATATTTATGTGTGGGTTTCCAAATGGAAGTGAGAGCAAGCAATTGAGCATATGATACCCTCTTTCTTTCTCTTTAAAAATTACCATCAGTGCTGTTCCAGTCCTGGGCCAGTTCTGTGCAGTATAATACATTTGGTGGCCTTGGAGAACTGGCCCTCCATTGGTAGGTGTGGTCTCAGTACAGGGCAGCAGGGTCGAGCATTGAGAGCACTTAATTTGAAGCCAGACAGAGTCACCCAAATGAGACCACCCCAATTACTTCCCTTCACTTTGGCTGGAACTAGGGCAACTCAGTATGGTCAATACTGATCTGTCATGGTAACTAACAAGAATGTATGTCATTGGTTAAGCAAACAGAAGGACAATCACTGAGACTTAAATCATTTAGGACTTAAGTCATTGAAACATTCTGAAGCCAGGAATGCACAAAGGCAAATGAGAAATGGGTCTTCAGTGGTACAAAAGTCAAGAGCCATCAGTCCTCATTTTCTCTCTGATCCTATGGGTCTTCTGTAGAAACCCTGGTCCAATCTCCTTCTCTCTCTCTCAGAGAAGAACCTAAACATATAGCCTTGAGCATCCACTGATTTGGGGAACACTGAGAAAACAAGAAGGCTGGTATGCACAGCCTGCGTTATGCTCTTCCAGGCCCTTCATAGCTTAGAAGTCATATCTCTTTTGTTCCATCTTTCTGTACTCTTTTTTTTCAGTTGGTCTAAAGTATTCTTTCTGAATTTGATGGCTAATGAAATGTTAGACATCATTCAAAGTCCTGCTGAAAAAGACCACGTCCTCTCTATAGTTTCGTCTGCACTCCTTCTGCGTGGTTCTCTCTTGCTTGTACGAACCTAGGGCACTTGGATTGTGTTAGAGCAGTTTCCAGACTTTGGGATTCATGCACCTGGTGTCTGGGAATATGGTTTTACATGGACAAAGATGTGGAAATGAAGTATGTGGTAAGGCAATTGTTTCCACTTCAATATTTCTGATTATACCAAGAAGGTCTCCTGTTGGTGCTGCTATGACTTTACACTTTTTTTGCCGCTCACCAGTTTCTCATTTTGAAATAAAGGTAGGGGACAGAGCAGGCCTCAGGCCCAGAGTGGTTATAGGTAGCTAGAATTTAATAGCACTCATTTAATTACATGGTTTTTATTTTGGTTCATCTTCTGATTTTGGCCAGTAATATGGGTTTTCTGTTTATAAAAATGTTATAATATTAAAAAAAGAAGCTTATAGAAGTAAGGAAAATGAGTTGATGGACAAAAAGGATTATAGAAATTTTCTGCAGCTGAGGCAAGTATCGTGGAAGTCATACGCAGTGACAAAAATTTAACTGAAATGAATTCTTTAGGAGGAGAATTGATTATGCATCCTCTTCTCTCAGGTCTGGAGGGCAGAGGTTATGTCTTATTCATCTCTGAGGTCTCCTAGGTAGGAGCTGGCAAGATGCCTTCTGTAGGTCAGATCTGCTCCACTGCCTGGTTTTGTGTGGCCTGCCGGCTGGGAACAGCTCTTACATTTTTTTACCAAGGTTGAAAACAATTGAAAGAATAATATTTTGTGACACATGAAAATTATATGAAATTCAAATATAAGTTATTTTATAAATACAGCTCCTTCCATTTATTTATGTAAGTCTATGGCTGCTTAGATCCAACCGGTCCATCCTAAAGGAGATCAATCCTGGGTGTTCATTGGACTGATGCTGAAGCTGAAACTCCCAATACTTTGGCTACCTCATGCGAATAGTTGACTCATTGGAAAAGACCCTGATGCTGGGAGGGATTGGGGGCAGGAGGAGAAGGGGACGACAGAGGATGAGATGGCTGGATGGCATCACTGACTCGATGGATGTGAGTCTGTGTGACCTCCGGGAGTTGGTGATGGCCAGGGAGGCCTGGCGTGCTGCAATTCATGGGGTCACAAAGAGTCAGACATGACTGAGCAACTGAACTGAACTGAACTGATGGCTGCTTTCATGCCACAAGGGCAGAGTTGAGCATTTGTGACAAAGATGGCACAGCCCACATGCCTAAAGTGTTTACTGTCTGGCCCTTTGTAGAAAAAGTTCACAAACCCCTAGATTCAAGACGCCTGGCGTGGGCCCCTGGCACTTTTACTTAGCCCCCAGGTGACCTTGGGCAC
Organism: Tragelaphus eurycerus; assembly: GCA_935064755.1. Lineage (NCBI taxonomy): Eukaryota > Metazoa > Chordata > Mammalia > Artiodactyla > Bovidae > Tragelaphus > Tragelaphus eurycerus. The sequence continues at coordinate 34,076,942 of CAKXYN010000014.1, read as the reverse complement.
ACCAAGTCTATTCTCCTCCCTTCAGGTCTCTATTTATTATGAATGGAGCTAATGATACTACCTGCCTCTTAGGACCATTGTGAGGACTGGAAGCATGTGAATCTGCTTCATAAGCGTGAAAGCATTATAAAAATGAGATACTTTGATTTCCCTCAATAGTTCTAGCTTTTGTCACAGTGTGTGTTCATAAATACCCATTCCAGTTCCTCATGCTTTCTAATGGAATCTGGAAGTCTTTCTAAGCTAAGGAGGGAGTATTCGATCTTATTTTTCTGCTTCTAACATTTATTATCTGGTTATTTACCATGATTTCAGGTGCTTCCCCCCCGCCCCCCCCTCCCCCCCCTGGTAACTGAGAAGCACTCTCTTTCCTCTTTCATTTGAACTTCTTCATCTTGACCTTGATAATCAACTCTTCTACAAACCCAGGATTCTTCCTCCAAACCAAATTGTGCTTAAGGAAATACTATCAGATCTGAAGCAAGAAACTATTTTTCCTTAGTATTGTCCTGGATCTGCTGTGTGCTCTAACACTTTCTTTTTTTTTTCTGACTATGCCATGTAGCATGCAGGATCTTAGTTCCCCAACCAGGGGTCAAACCCATGCCATTGCCAGGGAAATCATTGAGAACATTCTTAACTTCTCTTTGTCTTTTCACATAGAATTTGCTCAGGCAGGGATATTTGCATGAAATTGTGTGTGTGTATGTGTGTATGTAAGAGATAGTATTTGGATGATGAAAGATGCTTTAAGAAATTATTTGGCCTTTATTGAGCATTTACTATGTGCTGGGTGCATGCTAAAGGATTTTATAGTCATTGTCTCATTTAATCCTCTCCATAGTATTAAGAGAAGATAACATGATTATCCCTACTTAATAGACTGGGACTGAGGTAGAAGTCACTTGCCCATTGTCTCTTAGCAAGAAAGAGAGGGTACTGGGAGCTGTGTCTGATACTCTAGAGCTGATAGGCTTAACGGTAACAATATACATTTAATCCTTGAACATGATGATTAGGGGAGCTGACACTCTGCACAGTTTGAAAATCTGTGTAAATTATATACAGCTTATCATCTACCAGTTTCCTCTGTTCCATATTTTTCCATATTGGTGGATTCAACCAATCCTGGATTGTGTAGTGTTGTAGTCCTTGGAGAACAGAGTCTAAATCCACTATCTTCCAATGTGCCTGGAAGTCACATAATAACATCTCTATTAGTTCTTTATTGAATGAATTAACAGGATATGGAAATATTCCCCCTCTACTTTGCTCCCTGGGCTTCTCAGGGGTAAAGAATCCGCCTGCAATGCAGGAGACATGGGTTTGATCTCTGGGTCTAGAAGATCCCCAGGAGGAGGAAATGGCAACCCACTCTAGTATTCTTGCCTAGAGAATTCCATGGACAGAGGAACCTGGCGGTCAGTCTGTGGGGTCTTGAAAGAGTTAGACAAGACTGAGCACACAAACAGACAGGTAAGGTAGTATTTACTCTTAAAAAAATCTGCATATTAGTGGACCCATGCAATTCAAGGTCAACTGTACAGCTGCCCTTGCCCAGCAAGCTCCCTCTGAGCTCCTTTTGGTGCTCCAAGCATCATGCGCTTCGCCCACTCCTGTCCTCGTGACATTGCATCATGATTGCCTGTGCAGTTAGAGTCTATCTCCCCAACAAGCCTAGAAGCCTGAGGAAGGCAGGGACCTGGTTTTCTTCTTTGCTGTATCAGGAGAAGGACTCAAAGGAGTGGGCATCTGCAAATGTTAAATAGATGAAAAAGTAAATGAGTATAGTGAGCATTTATATTGCTGAAAGCATTCACCTAGAATCTAAGGGAAAGGAAGATGATGCAGTCATATTTCTTTTCAGCTGCAGATTCCTCTGTTGCTAGGGAAGCCTTGGGAAAACAAAGGAAAAAGGAAGTTAAAGAGCCTCAGTTTTCATTTCAGCTGGAAAAAACAAGGCAACAAGATATATTATTTAATTTAAGAAAGGAGGAAAAAAGTTGCATGTCATGTATTTCTTTCCCACTAATCCAGTATTTCTTCAATTTTAGTGTTTTGTATCCCAGCTTTATGATTGCTGCCATATCGGGGAACCAGCTATATTATTTACTTAATATTTAAACAAAATCAGTTCCCTTTAAAAAGCATATGTATATTTATTTTAAAAGGATCTTTATATACTACGATAAATGGGAAGCCATTACCACTTGCTTTAAGAAGTAGGCGATGTGAAAGTAAATATAACAAAAATAGAAAAAGTAATTACATTCTTGCAGATATTGTTGCCTTAGGGACCTCGGCCAGGGCCTGCTTTTTTTGTTGAAAAGGATGATTAAGAAGTGGCAGTAGAGTGTTAGAAAGACACACTGGTACCAAACGGAGACTTTCTTCTTCATAATGAGAAGGTTTTAAGCAGAGTTGGAAAGGAAATAACTTTTTCACGAAGTGACTCAAGGTGCTTTAACGTCGTGTCTGTGTCTTACCCAAAATCATCTCCTGTACCGCACGAAGCGGGTGTTGCACTGATTGGAAAATGCTGAGTCAGTGAAAGAAAGCCTTCTCTCTCCTCGGGTGTGATATCTCAGACAATCCTACTAAAAGCTGTTTTCCTTCTGAAAAGAAACAGGATGGTTTATTCCTTCCTATCTCCACTTATAGCTTTGTCCCCAAGAGAAGGGAGAGGAGAAAGGCAAGCTTAGCAATGGCTGGGACTCTTCCACCCAGGGCCATCTGTGCTCCAAAGTCTTCTGGCACCACCACCTTCCCCCTCCACCCCGCCAGGCCACACTGGATGGCGTGGAAGTGAGTGGCAACCCTAGGACATCAAGGGGCCTGGAAACCTCTGCAAACAAAGCAGATCCACTTCAAGTCACCTTTTCAGCCAGAACATTTTATTCTAGTGAAATCTCCCTCCTGCCCCAATTCACTCACTGCAAAAACCAACATAATTTATCTTCTGGAAGGAAGGGTGCAGACTTCAGCCTGGTTTTTTTTTTTTTTTGGCTAAAGTAACAGCTCAGCCTGTCACTTGAAGGAAAAGAGGGGAAAAAAAAAGCTTAGAGAAGGATGCCAAATTGCAAGCTTGAAAATAAAAATCAACATGGGCATCATCTCAAAGGTTGAGGAGATTGCCTTAGTGCTCTTGAGAGAGAGTAAAGAAGATTTCCATATCAATGTTTTGCTTGTCCTATTTTATTTGTAATCAGACTTTAAGAAATGTTATGAGTCTTAGGATCAGGGGATCTTGGAATTCCTTGGGCTCCCTTAGAGGGAAGGAGGGAATTAATATTTGCTGAGGACCTGTGTACTCGCAGGGTACAGCCCCCTCCCCCTGCCATTGTCAACCCCACTGATAATCCAAAGAGGTAGAGGAAAGTCAGCCATGATTCACAGGTCAGGAACACTTGCCCCAAGTTCATACGGCCTCTAAATAGCAGAGCGAGTACTGAACTGCATTGTCCTGATTCTGAAATCTATGCTATTTGAACTGATGCCCTCCAAGAATCATGGGAACGGAACCCAAGATTTGGAAGGGCCTTGAAGGCCTCTACTTAATTCTACCCAAAAGGATCTGCTACAGGGTCCCGAACAGATTAATTCAGCCTCCCTTTGACTCCTTGTCCTGTGGAGCCCACTCATTCCATTGACAAAGGACATTAATTGTTAGTGGGCTTTAATTGACTTAAGAATTGTCTTTCTCCTCTGCTTTCCTCAGTGACTTCCTTATTGCCCATGGACATCTCAACACAGACCCTTGCAGTCGGGTTACCATCTCTGGCTTCCACAGCAAGGAGACCCCAGGAGACTGAACATTAAGAAATCTTGTTTTATATGGAGACAGACCAAAACAGGATTGTTTTCCCTTCAAACCCATAAACCCTACAGGATTTATTCCATTCTTTTCCTGCTGCCAAAATTTTTTAAAAATATTTCCCTGACCAAGGAAGCTGTTTGTTACAGAACAGACGAGAGGAGTTCAGGGTGATTTCTTTAGTCCCTGTGGGGGCTAAAGGCCTGTATTAGATTAGGCTAAAGGTGCTCACTTGCTGGAACCAGCTAACAGCTCGACCAAGACACCCCAGACCTCTCAGTAAGGCTCTGTGCAGACGGTAGCACTCTACCCTTCTTGCACGTGGTGTGGTTGTCTACAGAGGCTGGAGACATGCCCAGGCAGAAGCCAGATAGCTGGGGTTTCCTTGCCACCTCTCCAGTGAGTGATGGTCCCCTGTCTGGGCCTGCTGGGTGCTGCTGGGGTCATATCTGGTCAAGAGAGAATAAAGGGAGAAAAACCCTGGGTTTTATTCTTTGTGTTGATTTATTCTGCTGTCTTGGTCCAGACTTTCCTCTCTCTGAGCCTTAGTTTCATTTTCTCTAAGAAGGGGATGACACTACTGACTTTCACAGATCATAGAGTTCCTGAAAAAGAGAAACTCATACATACTGAATTGCCATCCTCCATTGGATACATGCAGTATGCAGCCTTGGGTTAAGCACAGCAACCTCACGCCTTCTACCAGAGGGCATAGAATTGTCAGCATGTGCTGCCCAGGACCTGTGGCCTCCTCTTCCCAGGATCTTCAATATTGTCCATGATTTCATGGTCACACAACCCTGGTCCCTGGTAGTGTCTCATAACTCTGGATCTTTGGTCCCAGCCATGCCACCTCTGGGAGGCATTTCAGTGTTGGTTGCAAGACTTAATTACAAGTCCAGTCATGGGAGTGGGGGTCCATGGGACCTGGATTCTCAGAATGATCATGTACCCAGTATGTTCTTTTGGCAAGTTTCCTAACTGAACAGGTTTTTTGCTTTCTTTTAAGATTCCTTTCCTTTTATAATTGAAGTTTGCTATGAGCCTGACATGAGATGAAAAATGAGGAGGCTGTTTGTAAAGAAGCTTGGGACCATGAGGCAGTGCAAGGGGATGGTAAGGGATGATCCATGGCTGGACTTGCCTGGGCCTGAATCCTGTCCATGTGATCCATGTGGCTTCTGAACTTGTGACCTGTGACAAATTACCTAAGTTTACTGCTGGAGGAAGAGGTTGAAAATACTCACCTCACAGGGTTGTTGTAAGGATTAAACTTTGTGTCTATTACTCACTGAGAACAGAGCTTGACATAGAGTTAGAATTCAATAAAAACTACTGCCGTGCCTTATATTCATATTTTTATTACCAGTAATGTGGGCTGTCAACTGTGTAAAGGGAAAACTTCAAGGGCTGGTAGAGAGGGATGAATCAGCAAGACTTCTTGGAGGAGGAAGTCTTTAACTGGTCTTTAGAGCCTGGTCTAAGCAAAGGGAGGAATGCAGGCAGGTGCTAGAAACAATGGTACTGGAAACAGTAAGGTACGTTAGGGAGACATCTACCTCCGAAATGCTTGGTTGCTGAATGTATTTTCTTTTCTCTCCCCTGAATCCCACATGTGTGTGTGGTGGGTGCTTTTTTGTTTGGCTCAGTCAGAACCAGGCTCTCACTGACCCCATTTCGGGGGAAAGGGGGAGAAAGAAGAGAGCAGGGTCTTCTCAATTAGTCAGGCCTGGGTTTAAATCCTGTCTCTGCTCTGCACAGAAATACTTAAGGCTAAATTATGTAACCCCTTTGAGTTTCAGTTTTCTCACTTGTAGGGATATTAAGAAATGATTGAAAGGAGGAGATTCCTTTTTCTCCCTCTCCATCCCCCCACGCCTCTCCCTCCTGTCCCCACCCCTCCTTCTCGCCTCTTTCCACTCACTTTTTGGGAGAAGGAATCTCTTGCCAGGCTACAGTGCTACTTCCCACGAAGATCCTCTGGAGAAGGAAATGACCGTCCACTCCAGTATTCTTGCCTGGAGAATTCCATGGACAGAGGGCCTTGGTGGGCCACAGTCCATGAGGTCACAAAGATTTGGACAGGACTAAGCAACTAAACAACAACATAGACACAGATATAGATATAGATATAGATGTAGATGTAAACTGTTTCCACTTAATCATTTAACTTTGTGAATCCTAATCTGGCTCGTCCCTTTCTTCTGACAGACGAGAAAGCTGAGGTCAAGAGGGCAGAAATGATTTGCTCGAGGTCACACAGTTGCTGGGCTAGACCACCTGCGTCTTGAAACTGAGCTCTTGTTGGCACAGAAAATGGTGTCTAAAGCAGAAGGACAGGAAGAAATACTTTGCAGGAAAAAGGGAGTTTGTCTCATGGGTGAGGTCAAGTCTCCACACGTTGTTTTGATTGTTTAGTCCGCAATGAGTGCTCCTCCCAGGATCCTGCAGATTGGATGTTTCTCACCATCTTTTAGGCTTGGTGAAAAAGAGAAAAACAAAAAACCAAAAAATGATCCCAGCCCTGAATTTCCCTGAGAACCTGCGGCTTCAGCTCCCCAGCCTCTGTGCAGGGCCCCTCCTGTGGGCAGGTTTTTAAGCATGATGAATTGCTGTGGTCAGCGCGGCAGCACGCCCTGCCTGGGGGAGCCTGTGCTCGGCTCTGTGGCCAGCCTGCATCTCTCCAGCAGGACAGCCTGCTGCATGCGTCCCCGCTAGGCACTGTCACCGCTGCTGCGTTCCCTCCATCCCAGCAGAGGCATCGCAAATCACCGGAAGGGACATTTCCACCCCCTGGCCTGGCAGAGCGGAGAGAGGAGGTGGGTGTTGCAGAATCGGAACAAATTGCTTCTGGTCACCTGGGGCTTGAATCACCCCCACTGGACTGGTTAGATTTTGCAATATGTCTTGTAGGAATGGACTCGACTGGAGGTTGTGCTATAGAAGTGCCCGGGGCCCTGATCACTCTGTCCCATAGACACCAACCCTTTGGTGTTCATTTAGGTCTTTCAGGAAGCATTTGTTGAATCCTTAAAGCTCTGCTGCACGCAATGGGGCATACAGAATTGAAAGACCAGTCTGACCTTCCGTACTTGTGTGCTGGTTGAGGAGCATGTTCACAAGTCAATAATGTTATAAGCCTGTGGGAGAGACATGAATGTTTATTGACTGCCTGCTGTTTGCCAGGCGTTGGTGTCTTATGGTTGTAGTTCACTGGCAAGTGAGCTCAAGGGGTCTGGAATAAGGAAAAATGTCAGTGGAATGTGAAATTTCATCTCAACAGCAACTGATATTCATTCATCACCTGCATGGAGTCAAACATGTGATGTGAAAACCTTGTTATCACCCTGTGAGTGAGGGACAATTGTCATCCCACTTCACTCATGGACCTAGAAAGAACCATATGCCCTCCTGGGTCACCAGCTGTTAAGTGATGGGGCTAAGGTCAAGTCCCATGTCTCTTTGACTCCATGGTCTCAATCCCCAAAGGCATGACTCTTCTGGTGGGAACTGACTTTGAAGGGTAGGCAAATCCCAGAGGAAATAGTCTCAGGGGTTGAGCCTCTGCAGAAGTTGCCACTTTCCTAAATGAGGCAGGCTTCCTTCCTCTTCCAGAGACAAAAGAAAACTGGTAGTACTAATAAAACCCTCTTTTTGCCCCCTGGGCCTTCAGGCTATCCCATTGTTCAGAGCATGAACATCGACTTCTCCATCATTAAACTTGTTTTTGTGAGGAACAAGCAAGAACTGATTCCTTCTTTCCAAGCACATTTTCTCCCTTTGCCCTGTGATGGCCCAAATTCCCCCCGCCACAACCCCATATCCTGCATGACCTCAGGGGAGTTACCTGACTTTATTGAGACTCGATTTCTTTATAAATTGGGGTGATGGTAGCTACCTTTAAAGGTGTTTCGAGATTTAATAAGATAATACTAAGTTCCTAGAGTAAGAGCTCAATCTAGTTAACTTTTTTTTTTTTTTTAAGATTTATTTATTTTGACTGTGCTGGATCTTCGTTGCTGTGTGTGGGCTTTCTCTAGTTGTGCAGGGGCTACTCTCTGGTTGGGGTGTATGGGGCGTCTCATTGTAGTAGCGTCTTTTGTTGCAGAGCAACCAAGGACTCTGGGGCTCATGGACTTCAGTAGTTGTGGTGCACAGGCTTAGTTGCTCTGGGGCACGTGGGATCTTCCTGGACCATGGATCAAACCCGTGTCCCCTGCATTGGCAGACAGATTCTTATCCACTAGATCATGAAGGAAACCCGTAGTTAACTTTTCTTATTATTCTGTACTTTATATTTTGCCTTAATTTCGGAATTTGGTCACTGTACTAGACGCTAACTTCACCCCTTCTCTGCCCCTGCTTCCACTCCAAGTTGTTTTTCACCTGACAGACTCTAAATATCAGGCCTGAAATAAGTTTTGAAGCAAAAATGAATGAGTGTCTAAAGAGCTGTTTTCATTATTTATATGGGGCAATAGTGAGCAGCCCCTCATGCTTTAGTAAATTATATTTTTATTTGCTTGTTTATTTTTTTATTCTTATCCACCCACTTACCTTAGGGATGAGTAACTGTGCCTAGAATTAATATATATAGATATATATATATTTTTTAATTGGAGATGTTTAAAAGTACATGTTGTAAGGAATGATAAACTTAACACCCAGTTTTAGCAGTTACTGACATTTTGCTAATCTTGTTCTGACTATTCCTCTACTTTTTTGAAAAGCTGGAGCATTTTAAAGTAAATGCCAATAAATAAATACATAAATAAAGTAAATGCCAGAATCATGTCATTTTAGCTGTAAATTCTTCCTAACTAGCTTAACTGATAATGACTTAAAATATTATGGTTAGTAGTAATTATCAGATCAGATCAGACCAGATCAGTCGCTCAGTCGTGTCCGACTCCTTGTGACTCCATGAACCGCAGCACGCCAGGCCTCCCTGTCCATCACCAACTCTGGGAGGTCACACAGACTCACATTCATCGAGTCAGTAATGCCATCCAGCCATCTCATCCTCTGTCGTCCCTTTCTCCTCCTGCCCCCAATCCTTCCCAGCATCAGAGTCTTCTCCAATGAGTCAACTCTTCTCATGAGGTGGCCAAAATACTGGAGTTTCAGCTTTAGCATCATTCCTTCCAAAGAAATCCCAGGGCTGATCTCCTTCAGAATGGACCGGTTGGATCTCCTTGCAGTCCAAGGGACTCTCAAGAGTCTTCTCCAACACCACACTTCAAAAGCATCAATTCTTCGGCGCTCAGCCTTCTTCACAGTCCAGCTCTCACATCCATACATGACCACAGGAAAGACCATAGCCTTGACTAGGTGAACCTTTGTTGGCAAAGTGATGTCTCTGCTTTTGAATATGCTATCTAGGTTGGTCATAACTTTCCTTCCAAGGAGTAAGCGTCTTTTAATTTCATGGCTGCAGTCACCATCTGCAGTGATTTTGGAGCCCAGAAAAATAAAGTCTGACACTGTTTTCACTGTTTCCCCATCTATTTCCCATGTAGTGATGGGACCAGATGCCATGATCTTCGTTTTCTGAATGTTGAGCTTTAAGCCAACCTTTTCACTCTCCACTTTCACTTTCATCAAGAGGCTTTTGAGTTCCTCTTCACTTTCTGCCATAAGGGTGGTGTCATCTGAGGTTACTGATATTTCTCCCAGCAATCTTGATTCCAGCTTGTGTTTCTTCCAGTCCAGCATTTCTCATGATGTACTCTGCATATAAGTTAAATAAACATGGTGACAATATACAGCCTTGACATACTCCTTTTCCTATTTGGAACCAGTCTGTTGTTCCGTGACCAGTTCTAACTGTTGCTTCCTGACCTGCATACAGATTTCTCAAGAGGCAGATCAGGTGGTCTGGTATTCCCATCTCTTTCAGAATTTTCCACAGTTTATTGTGATCTACACAGTCAAATGCTTTGGCATAGTCAATAAAGCAGAAATAGATGTTTTTCTGGAACTCTCTTGCTTTTTCCATGATCCAGCGGCTGTTGGCAATTTGATCTCTGGTTCCTCTGCCTTTTCTAAAACCAGCTTGAACATCAGGAAGTTCACGGTTCGCATATTGCTGAAGCCTGGCTTGGAGAATTTTAAGCATTACTTTACTCGCGTGTGATATGAGTGCAATTGTGCGGTAGTTTGAGCACTCTTTGGCATTGCCTTTCTTTGGGATTGGGATGAAAACTGACCTTTTCCAATCTTGTGGCCACTGCTGAGTTTTCCAAATTTGCTGGCATATTGAGTGGAGCACTTTCACAGCATCATCTTTCAGGACTTGGAATAGCTCCACTGGAATTCCATCATCTCCACTAGCTTTGTTCCTAGTGATGCTTTCTAAGGCCCACTTGACTTCACATTCCAGGATGTCTGGCTCTAGGTCAGTGATCACACCATCATGATTATCTATTTCTGGCCCTAGGTCAGTGATCACACCATCATGATTATCTGGGTCATGAAGCTCTTTTTTGTACAATTCTTCTGTGTATTCTTGCCACCTCTTCTTAATATCTTCTGCTTCTGTTAGGTCCATACCATTTCTGTCCTTTATCGAGCCCATCTTTGCATGAAATGTTCCTTTGGTATCTCTGATTTTCTTGAAGAGATCCCTAGTCTTTCCCATTCTGTTGTTTTCCTCTATTTCTTTGCATTGATCGCTGAAGAAGGCTTTCTTATCTCTTCTTGCTATTCTTTGGAACTCTGCATTCAGATGCTTATATCTTTCCTTTTCTCCTTTGCTTTTCGCTTCTCTTCTTTTCACAGCTATTTGTAAGGCCTCCCCAGACAGCCATTTTGCTTTTTTGCATTTCTTTTCCATGGGGATGGTCTTGATCCCTGTCTCCTGTACAATGTCACGAACCTCATTCCATAGTTCATCAGGCACTCTATCTATCAGATCTAGGCCCTTAAATCTATTTCTCACTTCCACTGTATAATCATAAGGGATTTGATTTATGTCATACCTGAATGGTCTAGTGGTTTTCCCTACTTTCTTCAATTTAAGTCTGAATTTGGCAATAAGGAGTTCATGGTCTGAGCCACAGTCAGCTCCTGGTCTTGTTTTTGCTGATTGTATAGAGCTGCTCCATCTTTGGCTGCAAAGAATATAATCGATCTGATTTCGGTGTTGACCATCTGGTGATGTCCATGTATAGAGTCTTGTCTTGTGTTGTTGGAAGAGGGTATTTGCTATGACCAGTGCATTTTCTTGGCAAAACTCTGTTAGTCTTTGCCCTGCTTCATTCCGTATTCCAAGGCCAAATTTGCCCGTTACTCCAGGTGTTTCTTGACTTCCTACTTTTGCATTCCAGTCCCCTATAATGAAAAGGACATCTTTTTTGGGTGTTAGTTCTAAAAGGTCTTGTAGGTCTTCATAGAACCATTCAACTTCAGCTTCTTCAGCATTACTGGTTGGGGCATAGACTTGGATTACTGTGACATTGAATGGTTTGCCTTGGAAATGAACAGAGACCATTTTGTTGTTTTTGAGATTGCATCCAAGTACTGCATTTCATACTCTTTTGTTGACCATGATGGCCACTCCATTTCTTCTGAGGGATTCCTGCCAGCAGTAGTAGATATAATGGTCATCCGAGTTAATTCACCCATTCCAGTACATTTTAGTTCGCTAATTCCTAGAATGTCGACATTCACTCTTGCCATCTCTTGTTTGACCACTTCCAATTTGCCTTGATTCATGGACCTGACATTCCAGGTTCCTATGCAATATTGCTCTTTACAGCATCGGATTTTGCTTCTATCACCAGACACATCCACAGCTGGGTATTCTTTTTGCTTTGGCTCCATCCCTTCATTCTTTCTGGAGTTATTTCTCCACAATATGCTATCTCCAGTAGCATATTGGGCCCCTACTGACCTGGGGAGTTTCTCTTTTAGTATCCTATCATTTTGCCTTTTCATACTGTTCATGGGATTCTCAAGGCAAGAATACTGAAGTGGTTTGCCATTCCCTTCTCCAGCGCACCACACCCTGTCAGATCTGTCCACTATGACCCGCGACCGGCGCACTAAGAGTGCCTCGCCGGCTGCGCGGCGCACTAAGAGCGCAGCCGAGAGGAGCTACCCCTTGACCCAGGAAGGACGGCGGTGAGGACCAGCGCACTAAGTACGGCTGAGAGGAGCTACCCCACGACCGAGGTCAGGAAGGGCGGTGGTGAGGAGATACCCCTCCTCCAAAGTCAGGAAGGGTGGCGGTGAGGAGAGACCCCTCGTCCAAGCTAAGGTGCGATGGCTGTGCTTTGCTGGAGCAGCCGGGAAGAGACACCCCACGCCCAAGGTAAGAGAAACCCAAGTAAGACGGTAGGTCTTGCAAGAGGGCATCAGAGGCCAAATACACTGAAACCATACACACAGAAAACTAGTCAATCTAATCACACCAGGACCACAGCCTTGTCTAACTCAGTAGTAATTATAATAACCCCTTAATATCACTTATAACCAGTCACATTTAAATTTCCCAGACTGTTTCAAAGCTGCCCTTGAATAGTTGATTGTTGATATCACCTTAGCCTGTTTGAGAAATTGGGTTCTTTTGTTGATGATCACATATTAAGAACTTAGTCAGTTGGTTCTTCCTAGTGTTATTTAAGTTGTTCTTTTAGCCCCAGTATTTCCTATAAAGTGGTATTAGGTCTAGAATGTGATTATATTCAGACTCAATATTTTAGGCTAATTGACCTTTTAGGCAGGTATGGTGAATGGGTTCTTTCTTTTCTATCACATTCCAGGCATGTAATGTCAAGTTGTCCTAAGCTCCATGATGTCAGCCTGGTTCCCACCATGACAACTTTTCACCTAGTGGGTTTCATATACTGACTATCTTGTCTAGATCATCTTCTCATTAATAGTTAAAAAAGATGGTGACTTTCTAATTCTTTCATCCTTTCAGGCCCTGTTTTTTAATGCATTTTCTACCCTAATTTTTTTTTTTTAATATAGTATCCAGCAACTTTCAAATGTGGACCTGTATGGGGGTTCCCAGTAGTTTGGAGTTGGGCTAGCTACATAAAAATCAGTGGGGATCTTTATAAAAATACAGATCCTAGGGTCCATCTAGCCCAAGCTATGGTTTTTCCAGTAGTCATGTATGGATGTGAGAGTTGGACTATAAAGAAAGCTGAGCACCATAGAACTGATGCTTTTGAACTGTGGTGTTAGAGAAGACTCTTAGGAGTTCCTTGGACTGCAAGGAGATCCAACCAGTATATCCTAAAGGAAATCAGTCCTGAATATTCATTGGAAGAACTCATGTTGAAGCTGAAACTCCAATACTTTGGCCACCTGATGCAAAAAACTGATTCACAGGATAAGACCCTGATGCTGGGAAAGATTGAAGGCAGAAGGAGAAGGGGACAATAGAGGATGAGATGGTTGGATGGCAGCACCGACTCAATGGACACGAATTTGAGTAGGCTCCAGGAGCTGGTGATGGACAGGGAGGCCTGGCGTGCTGAAGTCCGTGGGGTCACAAAGAGTCAGTCATGACTGAGTGACTGAACTGAACTGAGGGTTCCACTCTGGGCTTTCTGACTTAATAGATCTGGAGAAGGAGGAAGTGTTCTTAGTTTTTATTAGAAACCAAGTTGCTGAAACGTAGCCAATTGAGGAGAGGGGAGCTCTTAAATCCATCACTGCTTAACATTGTGAAGGACCATGTTTGCCACCATGTATGCATGTCCTTGTTTGATGGGACACCAGAGTGGGGACAGACAGCAAGGGTGACAGAGGCTGAAATGAACTTGGAGTATTCCAGGTTTACTGTGGCTCCCCCATGCTGCCCTTCACTTGGGATTTATGGCTGTGCTTTCCTTTGCTGATCCTGGTCTCCCTCATTGCATGAGCCTCAGAAACTTCAAATTGCATTAATATACTATTCCTTTGTGCCTCTCCTCTGTCTAGATCTAATTACTCTGAGCTGTTGGGACTTGAGCATGATGACAAAGGATTTTCTAGGATTATTCTCAACATGTGACATTCAATTACCACTCCCCAGGAGGCTGGGGTTAGCCAGGCAGGGAACTGGTAGAGATGGATAGGATTTCCAGAGGAGATTGGCAGGAGCCTCCATTTCTGGATGGACTCTAGGGTTTTGCTACCTGAACTTAGTGCATGGTTGTTAAAAACCCCATCCTGGAACCCCACACCTGACTGTACATTTAAGTAGGTCTGAGGTGGGACCAAGCCTTTAGGGTTTTTAATAAACTCTCAGATGATTTTGGGGACTTCCTAGGTGGCACAGTGGTAAAGAATCCACCTGTGCATGCAGGGGACATGGGTTTAATCCCTGGTTGGAAGGATTGCCTGAAGTAGGAAATGACAACCCACTCCAGTATTCTTGCCTGGAAAATTCCACAGAAGGAGGAGCCTGGTGGGCAAAAGTCCATGGGGTTCAAAGAGTTGGATATGACTGAGCGACTGGGTGTGTGTGCACATGTGTGTGATTTTGGTGTATGAGGGTCATGAACCTTGGAGAGTCACTGTCATGGGCTCTCAAAAGCCATGGGTGATGAGAGACTCAAAGGCATCTGGAGAAGCAGACAGTAGTGTGGAGCTCGTATTGACCTAGATATTGGGAGACCAAGCTCTAACCCAGTTCTGTCAGCGACCCCGAGGGATCCTGGGCAAGCTCTTCTCCTCCCTTGCCCTTGTGTAGAATAAGAGCATTGATTGGATCTGCAATCTAACTTTTTTTAAAGCACAAGAGTGTTTTTGCACTCTCAGTTTATAAATAGATTAAATGGGGGTTTTTCTGGTAGAAACAGGGGTGTGGGGTTAGCACATTCAACATAACTACTTGCTTCTCTCATCAGATTTTGAAACTCCTGCCCGTTTACATCCACACGCAATCCTAGGCCTTTGTAGAAGTGGTTTGAAAACCTCTGATGGCTAAAGTTTCTTTGCATTCTAACATTCAGTGATTCTGGGTTTGATTCTTCTATATTAATATATGACCACGGGCTTAAATCCCATACAGGGCTCTTCTTATGAGCATAATGAGAATGAGAAGGCTGTAAGGCAGTTTATCCCCCAAGTTGAAATCGAAACTTAATGCATGTCTACAGCTGCTGATGGAGAGCAGCAAGGCAGGGTTTTCTGAGTTCCTACTCTGAACAATGTCTGGGGTACTAGGCATCATGGGGTCAGGCAGACATAGCTTCTTTTTTCAAGGAAGTTCACCTTTTATTTGGGGAGCTTCTTTTATTTAAAAGTTGAAACACATTAGACATATAAAATTGTGAAAATGTAAGGTGTACAAGACTTTGACTTGGGACATTTATATGTTGTAAGGTGATTGCTATTGCAGCGGTAATTTATACCTTTATCACATCACATAATGATCATTTGCTTTTAGTGGTTGGAATAATTAGGATCTAACCTTTTAGTAAGTTTGATTATAATATAGTATTGCTGTCTGTGTTCACTATACTGTGCATTAAGTCTCTAGGACTTTTTTTATGACTACTTGCAAGTTTATACCCTTAAACAGCATCTCCCCAATTCCCCCACCCTCTAGCCAATGGTATTCACCATTTCACTCTCTGTTTTTATGAGTTTGGCTTTTAAAAATTTCACATATATATGATATCGTACAGTATTTGTCTTTCTGTCTGACTTACCTCAATGAATATAACATCTGCAAGGCTTATCCATGTTGTTGCAAATGGCAGACATCTGTCTTTCTTCTGACTGAATAATATCCCAGTGTGTGTGGGTGTGTGTATGCGTATAAATATGTGTATGGTTCCAGGAGAGCCCTAGCCCAGTCTGAGCCTCTAAGACTTAATATCTGAATGTTGTCAGAGAGAGAGAGAGCCTTGCCCTTCCTCTGAAACTTCAAGCTAAAAATATCATAATAAGCCGTAAAAAGCCACATATTGACATATGCACATCCCACATCTTCTTTACTCATGGATCCTTTGACAGACACATAGCTTGTTTCCGTGTCTTGGCTGTTGTAATAATGCTGCAGTAGATGTGGGAAAGCTTAAGATCTCTTAATATTCTGTTGTCATTTCCTTTGGGTATGTATCCAGAAGTGGAATTGCTAGATCATATGGTAGATTTGTTTTTAATATTTGGAGGCACCTCCATATTGCTTTCCATAGTGCTGCACCAATTTATATTCTCTGTAACAACTCACGAGAATTTGCTTTTTTCCACATCCTTGCCCAAACTTATCTTCTATCTTTTTGATGATAGCCACTGTAACAGGTCCGAGGTGGTATCTCATTGTGGTTTTACTTTGTATTTCTCTGATGATAGTGATTTTGAACAACTTTTCATGTACTTGTTGGACTTTTGGATGTCTTCTTTGGAGAAACGTTTATTTAGTTCTCTGTTTTTAAATTGAATTGACATATGAAAAATGAACCAATTAATAATATGTGGGAATATGAAGTAGAAAATTGGTGCTATAACGTGAGAGAAATGAGCTTTGAGGAACACACTGATAGCTTCAAGAATGAGTGAGGTTGTTTACCATTGTTCACAAAATGTAATACATACATACATGAAGTTGTCGTTTAGAAAACACATGTGTTAGGTCTGTTGTAGAAATCCAATTCAATGAGTTTAAAGCGGAGATCTGTTGGATCACATGAAAATTTCAGAATCACTTCAGCTTCAGATGTGACTGGGTTCAGAATCTCAATCATTTGGGTTTTTTCTCCATTATTTTTTTTGGCTCTGTTTTCCACACTGTCTTGCCTTCATTCTAAGGCATGATTTCCTCTATGTAATGGAAGAAGCATAACAAATTTCCCAACAATTCTTAGCTTATTATGATATTTTAAGCTCAAAATTCCAACGGAAGAGCAAGGTTCTCTCTCTGACAACATTCAGGTATTAAGTCTTAGAGGCTCAGACTGGGCCAGGGCACTCCTGGAACCACCCACTCAGTGCAGAGGGATAGACAACTTGGCTAGCCTGAGTCACGTGCCAGTCTCTGGGGTGAGTGGCAGTGATAGAGGCAGGAATGGGAATACTGTGATTGTTCTGCCACAATAGGGTGCGCAGGATGGGTGTTCCCCAAAGAAGTCGAATGTGAGTGTGCAAAATCAATAGCTGTTTCCTGAAAGTATGGACATAAGAAAGAACAAAATCACTAGTACTCTAATGCTGTTCATGCACACATATGTGCAGAAAGATGTTTATTCTACTTTAAGTAAAAATAAAAGATCTTGATAGAAAACAGTTCATACAATAACATTTTATTTTAATTTTTAAGTGTATATTCTATCTGTACATGAACAAATATATATGCTTTGAAAGCATAGAAATAAAATGTGCTATTTTCTTGGAAGAGGGTTTTCCATTTGACAGTCATGAACATTTTCCCCTACCATTTAGTATCACCCTGTACTATCCTTCTCGGGACTGTGTTTTGTTATGTGGTTGTAGAATGACTCAGCTGACACCTGGGTTCCTTTGGGGCTGGGGAAGTACTGACTGAGCTGGCAGTGGGCTCTGTCATCCTTGTTATTCGTGATAACTTGTGTTTCAGGGAAGAGGGTATCTAACTCTCATTTTCTTTTTGGTCCTTTCTAGTGAGACCCAGTCACTCAGGTCCCCAGCAAGCTTAAGGAGTTGAGGGAGACTTTTAAGCAGGAGTGTATCGACTGCTTCTGAAATAGGAACGCCAATGCCCTGGCATTTATATATAGCCTTTGTCTCAGCAGCCTTGTGCAGAGCTGGCATTTTTGGGGTCAAGGCAGAAAAGATCAGGGACAAACGAAAGTTGCAGAAATTGGTTGATGGAAAGTAGTTTCTTTCAAAGCTGAGGCTGGGATTTGGGCTTGATGATGACCTACTGAGACTCCAGAGATGTTGTGTGGACACCAAGGGTGCAGTTGTCTCATCTACCTTGCAGAACTGCAGATGAGAGCGCCACAGGTGAAACGGGGGAGGGGAGGAAAGCTGCAGTAACCACTGTGGGCTTTGGCTCTGAGGAGCCCTGACTGAACTTGCTGGTGGCCTCAGTGATCGTGGGAGACCTGTCAGGTCACTAGTCTTGTCCGATCAGTGGAGGACACAGGTTTGCTGAGATGCAAAAGGCTGTCCGCTTCCTTTCTGGGTAAAGGTCGACCCTTTCGCTGACTCACCCATCTCAGACACAAGGTGAGGAGCTTGGGAGGAAAAGAAGCCAAGGGTCCGATTTTCCATTTTAGAGCAGGGGCCTTTCGAACTGAAAAGAAAGAAACAGAAAAACAAAAACAAAAAACAGGTGGCTGAGGGTCCCTTTCTTCAAAAAGAATTGCACTGAGGTGGGAAGGCCAAGGCTATCTGTAAATGCCAAGGCAGTAGTGTTCTATTTCAGAAGCAGTCTAGTCAGTACACTCCAGCTTAAAGGTCTTCCTCAACTCCTCAAGCTTGCTGAGGACCCCAGTGACTGCGCATTCGCCCCTAGGTATAGGCCCTGAGGGTTTGACTCTGGCTCGCCTCCTTGCTGGCTGAATGGCTTTGAGTAAGTTACTCAACCAACTGCCAGTTTCCTCATGTCTAAGATGGGAATCAAATAATAGCTACCTTACAGGCTCATTGGGAGTAAATGAGATCATGATGCACAGGAAAATGCTTAGCATTGTGCCTGATAGGGAGTAAGTGCTCAGTAAATGTTAGCTGATGCTATTAGCAGATGTGAAGACTGGCTTTGGTAGAAACCAAGGTAAGAGATGCTACTTTCTAGGGCACTGTGTATTTTATGTCAGTCATGTATAGTTACACAGAGGCAAAGACTGGGCATTCTATTGTGTAGTAGTAGGATGTGCCCTCAACTAGAACCTGTGAGTCCTGAAGTCTAGTCTGAATTCTGCCCTAAACTCACTTTGACTTTCTTCACTCCTCTGGGCTTCAGTTTCCTTATTTGTAAAATGGGCTCCTAAATGGATGGTCTTTGGACTGTTCCTTGGGGCACTCAGGTTTCAAAGAGGTGCTGGTGATTGTTCTGTGGCCCTCAATTCTGTGACAACCAGAACAGAAGTTGGGATTTGATCAGTTTTGTGTCTTGGAGTTCCACACAAGAGTCCTTTTGAGAGTAGGGTCCACTAATTACCCGCTCTGCTAGTTGCTTTTTAAGGGTTCATGCAACTCTAGCACTTTACAGCATGGGATTAGAAATCCTGGGGGCAGTTCTGTGTTCTTCTCACAGTATTATTACGATGATAGCTTAAACAGTGACCTCATTTTAAAGATGAGTAAGGTGAGGGGAAGGGGGAAGGATAAATTGGGAGTTTGGGATTAACATGCACAAACCATTCTATGTAATAACAGTGAGCCAACAAGGACCTACTGTACAGCACAGGGAACTATATTCAATACTTTATAATAACCTATAAGGGAAAATAATCTGAAAAACAATATATATGAATATATATAGGAAAATAAATATATATACATCAGTTCAGTTCAGTCGCTCAGTCGTGTCTGACTCTTTGCGATCCCATGAATAAATGAATCAGTTTGCTGTATACCTGAAAATAACACAACATTGTAAATCAACTAGATTTCAATTAAAAAAAGGGAATGACCAAGAAAAAAAAAGATGAGCAAATTGAGATTCAAAGGGCCCAAGCAACAAGGTCCAAAGACCAGCAGCTGATGCTAGGATTTTGTGTCCTGGGTTTCCCCTGCCCTCTGGGACTCCACTGCTTTCATTCCATTGCTCTGCCTTTTGAAATCCCTGGACACTGCATTTGATAAAATGGGACTGCCACGGGCTGGGTGAATTCAGTGTTCCCGATAAGGTACTCATCTTAAAATATCACCATCTCGCTGTGCTCATGTCTCAGACACATTTGTCATGAAAGAAGGCAGACAGACATCCAGCCTTCATTTGACCTTTAAATTACCTCCTTCTTATCAGCCGTGGCTGATCAGCTGCTCTTGTGGAGAACTGGTGGGTCGACATGAGATTGATTGGTTTTCTCTGCAGGGGATGTGACTTGGCCCACTCTAACCTGACCTGCAGAGGTCCTCTGAGCTCTGGAAGCCTCAGCCAGAAGCAAGAGTGTGGATTAATAAGGCAGGACAAGGGGTCCTCTGTGCCTGGATCCAGGATCAGGAGAGGAGATACTAGCTGCTAAAGATTCAGAAGGATGGCCAGTGTTTGGGACCTTGGACAAGTCCAAGTCTCTCTCTCCTTAGGATTCTAGAATGTTTTTGATAATAAATGAATGTTACTCGCCATTCAGCTCTGAAAGGGTCAAGTCACTGGCCACTGCACTTGCTAATGTTCAACACCCCGTGAAAGCAGTTCAGGGAGGCGGTCAGGAATGAGGTGCTCTGTGCTCTGGGAAAACTGGCAGAACAGACCTTCAGATAGATACTTTCTAGCAAAAGTTTTTTTTTTCTTTTTCTTTTTAAAATGTATTTGTTTATTTTAATTGGAGGCTAATTATTTTATAATATTGTAGTGGTTTTTGTCACAAATTGACATGAATCAGCCACAGGTATACATGTGTCCCCCATCCTGAACCACCCTCCCACCTCCCTCCCCCATCCCATCCCTCAGGGTCATCCCAGTGCACCGGCCCTGAGCACCTTGTCTCATGCATCAGACCTGGACTGGTGATCTGCTTCATCTTTGGTAATATACATGTTTCAATGCTGTTCTCTCAAATCATCCCACCCTTGCCTTCTCTCACAGACTCCAAAAGTTAGTTCTTTATATCTGTCTCTTTTGCTTTCTCACATATAGGGTCATCATTACTATCTTTCTAAATTCCATGTATATGTGTTAATATACTGTATTGGTGTTTTTCTTTCTGACTTATTTCACTCTGTATAATAGGCTCCAGTTTAATCCACCTCATTAGAACTGATTCAAATGTGTTCTTTTTAATAGCTGAGTAATATTCCATTGTGTATATGTACCACAGCTTTCTTATCCATTTGTCTGCCGATGGACATCTAGGTAGCTTCCATGTCCTAGCTATTGTAAACAGTGCTGCAATAAACACTGGGGTACATGTGTCTCTTTCAATTCTGGTTTCCTTGGTGTGTATGCCCAGCAGTGGGATTGCTGGGTTGTATGGCATCTCCACACTGTTCTCTATAGTGGCTGTACTAGTTTGCATTCCAACCAACAGTGTAAGAGGGTTCCCTTCTCTCCACACACTCCCCAGCATTTATTGTTTGTAGACTTTTTAATAGCAGCCAATCTGACCAGTGTGAGATGGTACCTCCTTGTGGCTTTGATTTGCATTTCTCTGATAATGAGTGATGTTGAGCATCTTTTCATGTGTTTGTTAGCCATCTGTAAATTTTCTTTGGAGAAATGTCTGTTTAGTTCTTTGGCCCATGTTTTGATTGGGTTGTTTATTTTTCTGGTATTGAGCTGCATGAGCTGCTTGTATATTTTTGAGATTAATTCTTTGTCAATTGCTTCAATTGCTATTATTTTCTCCCATTCTGAAGGCTGTCATTTCACCTTGCTTATAGTTTCCTTCATTGTACAAAAGCTTTTTAAGTTTAATTAGGTCCCATTTGTTTATTTTTGCTTTTATTTCCATTGATCTGGGAGGTAGGTCATAGAGGATCCTGCTGTGATTTATGTCAGAGAGTATTTTTCCTATGTTTTCCTCTAGGGGTTTTATCGTTTCTGGTCTTAGGTTTAGATCTTTAATCCATTTTGAGTTTGTCTTTGTGTATGGTGTTAGAAAGTGCTCTAGTTTCATTCTTTTACAAGTGGTTGACCAGCTTTCTCAGCACCACTTATTAAAGAGATTGTCTTTTCTCCATTGTATATTCTTGCTTCCTTTGTCAAAGATAAGGTGTCCATAGGTATCTCTAGACTTTCTATTTTGTTCCATTAATCTACATTTCTGTCTTTGTACCAGTACCATACTGACTTGATGACTGTAGCTCTGTAGTATAGTCTGAAGTCAGGCAGGTTGACTCTTCCAGTTCCATTCTTCTTTCTCAAGATTGCTTTGGTTATTCAAGGTTTTTTGTATTTCCATACAAATTATGAAATTATTTGATCTAGTTCTGTGAAAAAATACCATTGGTAGCTTGATAAGGATTATATTGAATCTATAGATTACTTTGGGTAGCATACTCATTTTCACTATGTTGATTCTTCCAATTCATGACCATGATATATTTCTCCATCTATTTGTGTCATCTTTGATTTCTTTCATCAGTGTTTTACAGTTTTCTATGTATAGGTTTTTTGTTTCTTTAGGTAGATTTATTCCTAAGTATTTTATTCTTTTCATTGCAATGGTGAATGGATTGTTTCCTTAATTTCTCTTTCTGTTTTCTCATTTTTAGTGTATAGGAATACAAGGGATTTCTGCATGTTAATTTTATATCCTGCAACTTTACTATATTCAATGATAAGCTCTAGTAATTTTCTGGTGGTGTCTTAGGGTTTTCTATGTAGAGGATCATGTCATTTGCAAACAGTGAGAGTTTTACTTCTTTTCCAATCTGGATTCCTTTTATTTCTTTTTCTTTTCTGATTGCTGTGGCTAAAACTTCCAAAACTATGTTGAGTAGTAGTGGCGAGAGTGAACACCCTTGTCTTGGTCCTGACTTTAGGGGAAATGCTTTCAATTTTTCACCATTGAGGATAATGTTAGGTGTGAGTTTATCATATATGGCTTTTATTATGTTGAGGTATGTTCCTTCTATGCCTGCTTTCTGGAGGATTTTTATCATAAATGGATATTGAATTCTGTCAAAGGCTTTTTCTGCACCTATTGAGATAATCATATAGTTTTTTATCTTTCAATTTGTTAATGTGGTGTATCACATTGATTGATTTGTGGGTATTGAAGAATCCTTGTATCCCTGGGATAAAGCCCACTTGGTTATGATGTATGATCTTTTTAATATGTTGTTGGATTTTGTTTGCTAGAATTTTGTTGAGGATTTTAACATCCAAGTTCATCAGTGCTATTGGCCTGTAGTTTTATTTTTTTTGGCATCTTTGTCTGGTTTTGTTATTAGGGTGATGGTGGCCTCATAGAATGAGTTTGGCAGCTCAACTTCCTTTGCAATTTTTTGGAAGAGTTTGAGTAGAATAGATGTTAGCTTTTCTCTAAATTTTTGGTAGGATTCACCTGTGAAGCCATCTGGTCCTGGGCTTTTGTTTGTTGGAAGATTTTTTATTACAATTTCGATTTCCATGCTTGTGATGGATCTGATAAGATTTTCTATTTCTTCCTGGTTCAGTTTTGGAAGGTTATACTTTTCTAAGAATTCCTCCATTTCTTCCATGTTGTCCATTTTATTGTCATATAGTTGCTGATAGTAGTCTCTTATGATCCTTTGTATTTCTGTGTTGTCTGTTGTGATTTCTCCATTTTCATTTCTAATTTTGTTGATTTGATTCTTCTCCCTTTTTTCTTGATGAGTCTGGATAATGGTTTGTCTATTTTATTTATCTTCTCAAAGAACCAGCTTTTAGTTTTGTTGATTTTTGCTATATTCTCCTTTGTTTCTTTTTCATTTATTTCTGCCCTAATTTTTATGATTTCTTTCCTTCTACCAAAGCTGGTGTTCTTCATCTCTTCTTTTCCTAGTTGCTTTAGTATAAAATTAGATTGTTTATGTGATTTTTCTCTTGTTTCTTGAGGTAAGCTCAAGCAAAAGTTTTATGAACCCAATTTCTTGTATCTTCCCAAACTTAGAAAAGCACTAAAAACCTTATCATCTGAAATAAGTTTCTTATGACTAGCAATAGCCTTCTACTGAGATGTGTGCTTAATTGCACATACCCTTTCTCCAAAATTACGTCTGTTCTGACTGCCCCCCTTTCCTCTTTGGAGCAGTCCCTCAGGCCACATGAGAGGCTGTCTCTTGGGTTATAGTCCTTAGTAAGTCCCCAAAGAAAACTGAAGCTCATAGCTCTCACGTCGTGTGTTTTTATTTCAGGCAATAGAAATTGGGTAGAAGCTCAGCAGCCCAGGATGCACTTGTGCACCAGTGACTCAAAAACCCTTGTGCTGTGGTGGAAAAAGTATGAGCTTTGGATCCAGACCAGGATTTGAATCTCAGACCCGGTCCTTAAAGGAGAGAAAGTGTTGAGGTAGTTGTGAAGCCTTGGAATGGTCACTAAACTCCCCTGTGCCTCGATTTCTTCATTTAAGAAAAGGAAATAATAACGCTACCTTGCAGGATTATCTTAAGGATTTATGACCATCAATTTGCCTGGTGCTTATTTAATACTAGGTGCTCAAAATACTAGTTTTTGTGATTGACAGGAAAATGTTTTATAAAATAGAGACCTAAGGGCTTATAAGTGATGGTGATTGTTTTGTTGGTTAACAGGATGTCTATTCCTATTGGACCAACTGATAACAATTAGCTACATTCAAAGAAAGAGTTTTGAATGGGACAGAACACGTAAGTTGCCTTGGAGGTTTTTTTTTTTTTTTGATGGATTCTGCCTGGTTGCATTCAGCTATGAACCAACTAATTGTTAACAGTAGAGCTGAATTACACACTGGCTAGAGAAGCCACTTTGAAAAATACTTAAAGAGGTCTTAGTTTTCTGAGAGCAAGCACATCAGAAGTCATTGTGTGACCTGGCTACCAAGATAGATACTGGGCTTTTAGTGTATTAACAGAAGTAGCAAGCCTAAAATGAAGGAGGAGATGTCTTTGGATACCCTTAGAGACCTGGGTTCAGTTCTCTGGGAGTCTCACTGTTAAACCTGAGCATGTCCTGAAGAAGGTGATAGAGATAGGAAGGGTCTGGAGGACTTTCTAAATGAGAGGCAAGGGCAGAGATGAGAGATTGTTTTTATCCTGGAGAAGACAAGCATCAGGATGATCAGTTTAATACCTGAAGGGCTGCCTTGGGGAAGAGGGAGATGCTTGGTTCTGTGGGACACCAGAGTTATGGGGTTGGGAGTTGGGGAGGAGATGGAATCAGTGCTCTTTTGCACAAAGTTTCAAGAAGACATATTCAGTTCAACTTAAAAAGACACCTTGTAGTGGAGAAATATCTGCTATGAAACTGGGCCACCTTGTGAGGTAGCGTGTACCCTGGCAATAGACATTCCAGCAGAGGCCAGCCAGAGTGATACGGGATGATGAGGAGGTTGTGAGAAAGAGATTTGATGTCAGATCTGGGTTCAGATCCTGACACTGTTGTTTACTATGTGGGCAAGGAAACAAACCTCTCCAGATGCAGCATCTTTAAGAATAAAATGGAGATAGAGCCTACATTCCTGGACTGTGAGGATTAAATGACCTAATATATGGAAAACCCTTAGAAATTGCTGTTCCTATTATTTTGGTTGGTTACAGGGATGTTGTACTTGCTGGCTTTCCTTCCTGCTCCTCTTTCTTGGTATTCTATGAGCAAACAGACTGCTGCTTTTCCTCCTTCATTGTTCTCCTTTGTTCTCCACTTGCAACCAATTGCTGTTTCACTGCGTTGTGTTAATAACATAATTCTAGAGAAAGCTGGCCTGACGTGATTGTTTTTTAGCATTTCTTCCTCATTAATTTATATATTCTTCCATGGCTGATGAGCATTTTTTTGCCTAGCAGAAGTTCGTTACTTCTCCCCTCCCCTGCTCATTCCAGCAATGCAATTTAAACTGCATTAATCCGGTATTTAGCGAGAAAATGGGGTTTTATAATGGGAAACACTCAGTTTGAGAGGTAATCTTCTTTTTCTTTTCTGAAACAAGATTTTTTTTTTAATCTTAGTTTAATGACGAATCACCACCACTTGTCTTGGAGAATGGTTGCAGAGGAGATAATGGATGAGGGTTCTGGAATTTTAGAGCCAGACCTACTCTCCTCCACTCCCTTCATCTTGCATG
This sequence comes from Tragelaphus eurycerus, assembly GCA_935064755.1. Taxonomy (NCBI): domain Eukaryota; kingdom Metazoa; phylum Chordata; class Mammalia; order Artiodactyla; family Bovidae; genus Tragelaphus; species Tragelaphus eurycerus. The sequence goes on along the minus strand of CAKXYN010000014.1, from coordinate 34,051,307 downwards.
AGGAACTCAGGCCTCAAGGAGGTTGAGTTATGGGCTCTGGGCCACCAGTCAATGGCAGAGATTCTGGGCCATCAGTCTCTTCTCACTGTACTGAGATGTGTTTCCTTTGTGGTCGTGTCTGCAGGATTGAATCCTATTCCTCTGCTGTATAGCCAGCTCTCAGCAAGTATTTTAACGCCACTGAAGTTCAGTCTTTTAAGTTTACGAACTGCCCGTATGGTAATATAATTTACTGTAAGTACTAGGGGTCGGATGATCTAAGTGAAGCCATTGTGTCATCACTGGTAACTAGAAGGTATGAACAGAGTGTTGAATGAAGGAATACTAAACTCAGGTTGTTACTGTTGATGGTTACTCTTTACCTGAGTGCTTCCTGGATGCCAGGACTTTGCTGAGTCTTCCAAACAAACCCAGGAGGCAGGTATTATATGTCACTACTGTTAAGAGAACTCTGCAGCTCATGTTATTACCCTAGCCCTGTCTTGTTAGTTGCTCCCCTCCACAACCCACCCCTACTGGACTCAACAGCAACACGCTTACAAAGAAAAGTTCTAGGGGATGTGTTTGAGAACAGCAGAGGCGGATCCTGGAGAGTCACCTTTCACTCCCCAGTCAGGGCAGCAACACCTCACAGTACAGGGTGGGGCTTGGCAGCCTTTCAGAGGAAAGAAGGGTGAGTCCACACTGTGGGTCCAGGAGGAGGACTCTGACTAATCATACCTTACACCATGGGTCTCAGCCGGGGACAATTTTGCCCCCAAGGGGACATTTGGCAATAGTCTGAGACTCTTGGTTGTCATAGCCTGGCAATGGGGGCTGGTATGAGTGTGCTACTAGCATCCAGTGGGGAGAGACAAGGATGCAGCTAAGTACTGGGATGTGCCCAGGATAGCTCCCACTGCTAAGAATGACGGGACCCCAAATGCCAGCCGTGCTAAGGTTGAGCTCCCCTGCCTACACCCATCCTGTGATTTGATTTTCACAACACCTCGTGATGCTGGATGGAGGCAGATGATATTTAATAAGAGTAATGGGCCCTCTTTTGTGCCAGGCATTGAATTAGAGTTGGGAAAATAGACTTTAATCCAAGTGCCAACTTGATCAGTTGGTGGGGGCTTCTGGGATTGCTCTAGGGACAAGGATTCTGAGGCTCAGCAGGAAGGGAGGCTGCAGTCAGTTGGCTCCTTCTCTGCCACTTGTCCATGGTGCAGCACTGGGCAGTTACTTAACCCTTCTGTGCCTTAGTTTTCATATTTATAAAATGCTAATCATAATAGTATCTACCTCACTGAGTTGTCAGAGGATTAAATGTTTATTCCCAATATACAACAGTGCCTGGCACACTGTTATCATCATCACTACCTTCAATATCAGGGACATAACAGTCTTGCCATGTATTTATCATGCGTCTTCTACTCAAATTATATACACTATCTTATTTAAGTAGGCAACAATAACTTGTTTAATTGGTCCCATTTTTAGGTTGAGAAAATTGTATTTCAAGCTGGTTAGCGAGTTCAGAGAGATGATTCCAAGTGTTAAAAAGAGGAGAGTCTTTAGAGAGAGTGTCATCCTAATTCATGAAGTGTTTTGTCAACCGGCTTTATCCCTTGTGCAACTCTGAAATGTCTGTACAGATCCTCAGGGGCTGATCTTTACGGCACATTTGTACTGTTCAGGTTGGCCTGAGCTGTGTTCTTGTCGTTAGGCGATAAAGGGCACTTTGGCGCTTACTGATCTGACTTGGCCTTGGGGCTTCCAGAACAAGAACAAAGTGGAATCCCTGAGTCCAGAGGTGATATGGGCAGCCAAAGTATGGCATTATTTTGCTTGTCTCTCTCAGTCTTTTTTTTTTTAATATTTAAAATTTTGTATTCTCTTTGTTTTCAAAAACTGAGAATGGAAATTTCTTTTTTTTTTTTATGTTGGAGTATAGCTGATTATCCAGTAACCTCAGATATGCAGATGACACCACTCTTATGGCAGAAAGTGAAGAGGGGCTAAAAAGCCTCTTGATGAAAGTGAAAGTGGAGAGTGAAAAGGTTGGCTTAAAGCTCAACATTCAGAAAACGAAGATCATGGCATCTTGTCCCATTACTGCATGGGAAATAGATGGGGAAACAGTGGAAACAGTGTCAGACTTTGTTTTTCTGGGCTCCAAAATCACTGCAGATGGTGACTGCAGCCAAGAAATTAAAAGACGCTTGCTCCTTGGAAGGAAAGTTATGACCAACCTAGATAGCATATTCAAAAGCAGAGACATTACTTTGCCAACAAAGGTTCGCCTAGTCAAGGCTATGGTCTTTCCTGTGGTCATGTATGGATGTGAGAGCTGGACTGTGAAGAAGGCTGAGCTCCGAAGAATTGATGCTTTTGAACTGTGGTGTTGGAGAAGACTCTTGAGAGTCCCTTGGACTGCAAGGAGATCCAACCAGTCCATTCTGAAGGAGATCAATCCTGGAATTTCTTTAGAAGGAATGATGCTAAAGCTGAAACTCCAGTATTTTGGCCACCTCATGCGAAGAGTTGACTCATTGGAGAAGACTCTGATGCTGGGAGGGATTGAGGGCAGGAGGAGAAAGGGACGACAGAGGATGAGATGGCTGGATGGCATCACTGACTCGATGGATGCGAGTCTGAGTGACCTCCCGGAGCTGGTGATGGACAGGGAGGCCTGGCGTGCTGCGGTTCATGGGGTCGCAAAGAGTCGGACACGACTGAGCGACTGATCTGATCTGATCTGATCTGATAGCTGATTAACAGTGTTGTGTTAGTTTCAGGTATACAGCAAAGTGAATCAGTTATACGTATTCATGTATCTGTTCTTTTTCCAAAATTCTTTTCCCATTAATATTACAGAATACTAAGCAGAGTTTCCTGTGCTGTACAGTAGGTCCTTATTGGTTATCCATTTTAAATATTAAGTAGTCTGTACATGTCACTCCTGAAGTAGGAGATAGATGTTTAGACATTTACAACTGGCCTCCTGTTTGCATTTCCTGAGACAAGAGATAGGTGGGCTCCAGTTGAGGAATTTACAGTCAGCCTCCTGTTTGCCCTCTGAAATGAAAGTAACCACAGGAACAGGGTAAATAACCAGTCTTTGTCTCTTGTAAACACCTTAAGGTAATAGTTATGGCGGTAGTCAAGGTAATACTCATGGCAAGGACAAAGAGGGACAAAACTCTGTTGGGTAAATAATTGAGGGGAGTCCACTCTCCCTCAATTGGGACAAGGGACACACTACAAATGTGAAGAAAGACTCCTTGGGGGCAAAAGTCAGGGGATAATTTCAGACCATAATGAGTCTTGCGCCTCTCAGAAACTTTCACTTGGAGATCCATCTTGACTGAGGGATGTGTGTGCACCTCAGGGGAGGGTCCTGAGACAAATTAAGCAAGGGAGGATAAGGTAAGATGATTGGCCTAAGGGGAGGCAGGAAAGACCTGCCTCCAGACCCAGGAAAGACCCAGGAAACTGCGCCCTTAAAAAAGATTTAAACTTCCCAAAGGCAAGATTCTCTCTCTGAATTCACCTGTGCACCTTTCTGCATGTACTTTTCTTTTCACTAAATTTTTACTTTTTACCTTCTGCCTCCTAACCTGAATGCATTCTTGACTAGGCAGGCAAGGACTCAGGACTCTGGCCCTGACTGCTGGCCCTTGTGGTCCAGTGGTTAGGACTCCTGCTCCAGGAAACTCAGACCTTGTTTCCAGCTACTGCTCACTGCTACTTGCGGCAAGCTGCCACGTGCAGCTGTGAGCATCTGAAATCAATCCGGAACTCCCTATTTATCCCTCCCCTCTACCTTTCCCCTTTGGTAACCACAAATTTGTTTTCAATGTCTGTGAGTCTGCTTCTATTTTGTAAATAAGTTCATTTGTATCATTTTGTTAGATTCTGCATATAAGTATCATATATTTGTCTTTGTCTACTCAGTATGACAATCCATGTTGCTGCAAATGGCATTATTTCATTCTTTTTAGTGGCTGAGTAATATTCCATTGTACACAGGTACCATATTGTTTTTACCCATTCATCTGTTGATGGACATTTAGGTGGCCTCCGTGTCTTGGCTATTGTAAACAGCACTGAAGTGAACACTGGAGTCCATGCATACTTTCAAACCATGATTTCCCCCAGACATATATCCAGGAGTGGGATTGTTGGTTTATATGGTAGCTCTATTTTTAGTTTTTTAAGGAACCTCCTCCATGCTGTTCTCCATAGTGGCTCCATCAATTTACATTCCCACTAACAGTGTAGAAGGGGTCCCTTTTCTCCATACCCTGTCTGGCATTTATTATTTGTAGGTTTTTTTGGTGATGGCCATTCTGACTGTTGTGATGTGATATCTCATTGCATCGCAATAGCTTTGATTTGTTTTTCTCTAATAATTTGTGATGTTGAGCCCCTTTTCATGTTTGCCTTCTGTATGTCTTCTTTAGAGAAATGTTTATTTCAGTCTTCTGCCCATTTTGTAAAAGATGTGTTAATTTTACTTTTTGGCTGTAGTGGGTCTTTATTGCTGCGAGCAGGCTTTTTCTAGTTGCAGGGAGTGGGCGCTACTCTTCCTTGCAGTGGGTGAGGTTCCCGTTGCAGTGGCCTTTTTTGCTGTGGAGTACGGGCTCTAGGCGAATGGGCTTCAGTAGTTGCAACACATGGGCTCCGTAGTTGTGGCTCATGGGCTCTAGAGCACTGATTCAGTTGTTGTGGTGCACAGGCTTATTTGGTCTGTGGCATGATCCCTTCCCAGACCAGGGATCAAACTGGGTGTCCCTTGCATTGCAAGGCAGATTCTTAACCTATGGGCCATCAGGAAAGCCCATTCTGCCAATTTTTTGATTGGGTTATCTGTTGTCTCTATCAATCTTTAAAATCTGAATTGTTGTCAACATTTAAAAATCAAAAGATAGCTAAAAAATGTAAAGTTCCAGTGTCTTTGAAAATGAGAATATCTGGTTATACTCAGCCCACTTTACTTCATGATAAAAATTCACTGGGGTAGCCTCTCTTTTCCCTTCAGTTGCCAGACTTGCTAGTTTTCCCCACTCCCCACCATGCCTCAGTGTGTACTCAGCACCAGGGCTAAGTGGTGGCTGCCATCTGTTCAGTCAAACTTGGTCTGCTTTACTTATTTTCATTGCTTGTCTGATCCTGCATGCAGGAGTTTGTAGCTGTTTGTACAGAGTTGATTATGGTAGGCAATGGCACCCCACTCCAGTACTCTTGCCTGGAAAATCCCATGGACGCAGAGCCTGGTAGGCTGCAGTCCATGGGGTCGCTAAGAGTCAGACACGACTGAGTGACTTCACTTTCTCTTTTCACTTTCATGCATTGGAGAAGGAAATGGCAACCCACTCCAGTGTTCTTGCCTGGAGAATCCCAGGGACGGGGGAGCCTGGTGGGCTGCCGTCTCTGGGGTCACAAAGAGTCGGACACGACTGAAGTGATTTAGCATAGCATAGCATATTCCTTACATTCAAAGATGTATTGACCTTTCCTATCTATATGGATGTCGGGGCAGGAATTATTGTGTACATTTTCCAGATTGGAAAACAGAGGCCCAAAGTTAAAGAAGTTGCCCAGGATCACACAGCAACTTTAGTACTGAGGTGAAAGTAGTTTTACGAATGCTCAAGATTTGCATTTGGTTTGTTCAGTTCAGTTCAGTTCAGTTCAGTCGCTCAAGCGTGTCTGACTTTTTGCATCCCCATGAATTTGTAATTGATTATTAAAACATGGAGACATTTAGTTTTTTGCCACTATCCTCTGGTCCCACAACTATAAAAGGACAATACTGGTTTAGATCTGTAGTTTTCAGACTTCATGTATTTCTGAAATTTCTGAAAAATTAAGGTACCCAAGCACAAGTCTCTTGGGTACCTTAATTGGTTGGTGCCAACTTTCATCTTGCTGGTTAAGAATATTAAAAAAAAAAAAAAAAAACACAAAACCTCAAACCAAGCACTATTTACTGCCACTGCTATTTAATAACTGTAATGAAGGAAGAATATAGTCTCAGAATAAAGGAGGCCTTTTTAAGGAAAGGTATCTATGCATACAGACAAATATTATTAAACATTTCCTTAGTTTTTTATTTCACTGTGGCAGATGCAGACACAGTGGGAGTTGCTGGACTGGGAGATCTTTAAGGTTATGTCTATCTTACTCATTTTAGGTCTTTATTTTTTCCAATGCTTTAGTGAGAGCCAGTTCACCAAGCCAGCCCCCAAATGTACATCAGAATGCCTGATGGTGTCTGGGTAGTTATGTGGGCACATGCCCTTTTGGTTTCTGTTCTACTCCTGTTTCCAGAGTCTCTGGTCTTCATAAATAGAAAGAAATCACCTGGTCCTTATGAAAAGATTATTCAAGAACTGGGAGTGAATTTTGGTCACAAATGGAGCTTTCACCAAATAGTACCATGCTAAGCACTCTCCGTGGGTGTGACAAAAAAGAAGCTGGACACACAGAGCCTGCCTGATCTCAGAAAACACTGATTCTGAAAAAAAGAATCTTGACGAGCTAGACAAAAATAAACTTTACAGAAGAGGTTGAGAGATAAATGGTTGAGTTGCAATTTTGCTACCAGTTTACTGTGCAACCTTGGACAGTCCACCTCCCCATTCTGTGCCTGAGTTTTCTTCTCTATAAAGCAGAGGGATCAGATTGAATGCTTTGTTTTCTTTTAGTTTTGATATATTCAATATAAATCAGTTCATGAAATCCAAATATAAATAGGGAAGGCCCTTAAAAGACCATCTAGAAGAAGTACCCTTCTGCCGATTTAACTAAATGTAAGTGAAACCTCTCAGCCACAGCTTCAAGGGACCCCAGACATCCCTTCCATCCCTCAGAACAATGCTTTGTTCTGGACAGGCAGGGCGGTGGTGTGGTGGAATTACCCAGTGTGCCTTTGATGGGTAGGAAAAGGCCTTCTTGCTTCATTAAGAGCCCAACTTTCCTATCCCTGGGCTGTAAAGCTCATGGGGAGGGGTCCTCCTTCTCTGCTATATTTGTTGACTCTAGTTCATCTTTTCAGCTGGGAGCAGATGATGACTACCTCTGAGGATTTACTTCCATGCTGAAATTTTTCTTTGGAATCTCAGGGAAGGAGGGATAGAAGGGGTGGGTGAGACTCACAGGTCCTTGGAATCTACGGGTTGGAGGGACACATCAGGAGGATGTAGTTTTAGATCCCCAGCTGAAGCAGGAATTATCCGGTTTCCTTCCTATCACTTGCTTATCCAGCCTTTTCTTGACTACCTAAGAGAAGCACTCTGTATTTTGGCATAACACTGACTGTTGCTCCTGTTGTTATTGTTGTTTAGTTGCTAAGTTGTGTCCAACTCTTTTGGGACTACATGGACCATAGCCCTCCAGGCTCTCCTGCCCATGGGCTTTCCCAGGCAAGAATATTGGAGTTTGTTGCCATTTCCTTCTGCAGGGGATCTTCCTGACCCAGGGATCAAACCCATGTTTCCTGCCAATGTCTCTTGCATTGGCAGGCAGATATGGTCTTCCCTGGTGGCTCAGATGGTAAAGAATCTGCCTGCAATGCAATCAGACCTGGGTTTGATCCCTGGGTTGGGAAGATCCCCTGGAGAAAGGAATGGTAACCCACTCCAATATTCTTGATTGGGGAATTCCACGGACAAGGAGTCTGGCGGGCTACAGTGTTTGGGGGTCGCAAGAGTAGCACACGATTGAGTAACTAACACTTTCACTTTTACTTTTTTTTTTTTAACCAGTGAACCACTAGGGAAGCCCAATGGTTCTTTTACAGAGCTGGAGTCTCCTTCTTGTGATTTCTTTTTTTTTTTTTTTTAAACCAGTTGTTTCTGGCTCTGTCCTCTGTAGTCACTCAGAAGAAATGTATTTTCTTCTTAATTCTGAGGTCAGCTTTGTAGCTTTTCTCTCAACCGAGCATTCCTTGTATCCTCAGCCATCTCTTTTGATGTAATTTGTAGACTTCTCCTCACCCTGATTTGCTCATTCAGTTACTTTCAACAAATGAGTAATCTTTATCATAGAACAAATGAGTATTGTTTACTAAGTGCCTATCATATGGCAGGTATTGTGCAGGTGACAGAGTGAAGATTAAGACTTGCCTCCTGGATTCTGGGATGTGGTGGGAAGAATGTGCATTAAGGGAGGAATTCTGAAGTTAGAGTGGGTGGGTTTGAACTCCAACTCTACCACTTACCAATTCATGCCATTGGGTGAGTTTTTCAACCTTTTGGGTCCATCATTTCTGCATCTGTTGAATGAGGGGAAATGATAACTATTACTTCATTAGAGTTGTTATTAGTAGTTAATAAATAAAAAGTGCTTATCTATTTCAATTATGTATCTCACTGTCTCTAAATATTGAAGGATAAAAGAATTCTCAATTTGCAAAATAAAAAAAAAATAAGAAAAGTGCTTAGAGTCAAGCTTGGCATGTTCTAAACACTGAGAGAATGTTAGCTCTGGTTACTACTGTGATGGAGCAGAAGAATTGAGGTGCATAGACTGAAGAGTTGTGGACTCATGGGAAGTGTCATTCTCTAGCTTTTGAGCTCAGACTTGCAGGGTAAGCAAGACCTGGCCAGGTGATGAGGGGGAGGAGAGCAGTTCAAACAGAGGAAACTGTGTGCCAAGGTCCTAAGGAGAAGATCTCAGCATGTGACTGGAGCTGAACGCATGTCAACATGGGTGGCTCTTCATTAGTGAGAGAGGGAGAGCAGTGTGGGATGTGGGGCTGGAGTGGTGGCCAGGGCCGTGTAATGCAGGACTTCATAGGTCATTTGAAGGACTTAGGTATCCTGAGAGCACTGGCCATTCGGAGGGCTTTAAGTGGTGGAGAGCATGGCAAAGATTTGCCTTTTAAGATCACTCTGATCGCTTCATGGGTTCTGAATATAGGGACTTCTTTGGAGCCATCTTCTCTTTAATTTTGTACCCTCTGATCAGCACAATGATGGATCATACTTGTTCTTTAGGCAGTCTTAAAAAAACAGTGGCTCATATCCAGGATCTCATTCAAGAAGGCCTTGCTTTCACTTATTAGTTTTCAAACTCTCCAAAGAATTACATGATAAAAGCTTAAAGTATGGTCTCATATAGAAGACTGAAAATCCTTTAGGTTGGAAACCTTTAGATTGCTGCTGCTGCTGCTAAGTTGCATCAGTCGTGTCCGACTCTGTGCGACCCCATAGGCAGCAGCCCACCAGGCTCCCCCGACCCTGGGATTCTCCAGGCAATAACACTGGAGTGGGTTGCCATTTCCTTCTCCAATGCATGAAAGTGAAAAGTGAAAGTGAAGTCGCTCAGTCGTGTCCGACTCTAGTGACCCCATGGACTACAGCCTACCAGGCTCCTCCGTCCATGGGATTTTCCAGGCAAAAGTACTGGAGTTGGGTGCCATTGCCTTCTCCGAACCTTTAGATTATGGGAGCACAAACTCAAATCTTGTGGGTTTAGGCATTATAACTGGTGGTGGGGGAACAGCTTTGGGCTAGAGGATCTTTAGATAGTCCCGAAATCCCAAGGTGGTTTGAACCCTCTACTCTCCAGGCATGGGTGCCTTTGACTGTGCATCATTTTGGGATGCCTGTGGAGTGGAGTGAGGCCTTTGAACCAAGTCTTGGGTGGAGAGACAATTCTTTTATGAAGCACCATGTCCCCACTGCTTTCCTGTCAGTGGAACTGAAATAACAGGGCAAGAGTTGGGTGGATTGTTAAGTGACCCGTTGACATCAGAATGACAGATCAAATAATTTATTTTCTTCTAAATCCGGATTATGTTGCTATAACTCCCAGAAACTATTTTTAGCGCCCATCAGTCTTGTTCTACTTGTGAGCATTTGTTGAGGTGTGCACACATGCACACATACACACTGCTTAAAGAGACATACACACACAAACAGAAGCAGGTATGAACACATATATACAAATGACCTTGACAATAAGAGCACATCCAGCCTCCAACTCACAAGGTTTCTTCCTGACCTACAGATTCTCACATCCCTGACACCCCACACAGGCCTGCCTTTAGGCCCTCCCCTGCTTCATCTTGGGTCCTGGTTGACTGTTTGGTAGGTAGTTAGGATCTTGCTGCTCAAAGTGCTGTTGGTGGACAGGCAGCATTGGCCGCCATCACCCGGGGCTCTTAAAAAAGCAGCCTCTCAGGCCCCATCCCAGGCCTCCTGAATGAGACTCTGTTTTTGAACAAAATCCCCAGGTGACCTGTATGCAGGCTGAAGTTTGAGAAGCCCTGTGCTGAAATATTTGCCCACTTTGGCAAACAGCTGTGGCTCCAACCCTCTCCTAGGCTCCCAGGTCACAGTGAGTGTCTGTTTCCTAACGCTGAGCACACTTGAAATTATGTGCTCAAATAAAGCTTCTCCTGGCGGCTCAGGTGGTAAAGAATCCACCTGCCAATGCAGGAAATGTGGGTTTGATCCCTCCCCTGGAGAAGGAAATGGCAACCCACTCCAGTATTCTTATCCAGAAAATCCCATGGACCGAGGAGCCCGGTGGGTTACCGTCCATGGGGTTGCAAAGAGTTGGACACGACTGAGTGATTGACACACACATAAAGCTTCTCCAGGAGATTGCAAACCCCATCAGGTGAGAAATCATGTCTGTCTTGTTACCTGTATGGGTGTGCAATAAATAAGCGTTGAAAGAATGAATGATACAGGTAGCTTATTCAAAGAGGAATATGAGTAAAGGTCATTCATTCATTTATTCAAGCAGAAAACATTTCCTGAGCATCTGCTATGTGCCAAGGAGTGTGTGAAGTCTTGGGGACGTATGTAGCTCAGGCTTAGGTCCTGACTTCGTGCTCATAGTCCGGCAGGTAGAGAGGGACATGTGAGCCACCTCCCTGTGTGCAGGTGGAAGCCCATATCGGTTACCATGAGACGCTAAGGAAGAAGAGACTGATTGTGCTTTGTCCCTGACATGGTTTGTTAACATTTCAGCCAGGCTTTGCGCTGCTCTGTGTCTCTCTCGGTGAGGAACTGGCTATTCCAAGGAGCTTTCTCAGAAGGAACTCTTGGCTTAGAGGACATTCTGAGTCTTGAATTTTTCTTCATTCCATGGCTAAATTTCTCAGGCACAGGTATTAATTTTTAAAGAAAAAAAAAATCTCTGACTTCTCTTGTTTTTTTCTTCTTCTCTTTCAGTTTGTTGGGGGGTGGTTCCCTATCCTTCATTTCTCCCCAGAGGTCAGATGAAGAATCAATCCAAACAGAAAGACAAAGGCCTGAATAAGGAAAATCTCAGAGATCTTAGGCAATTTCTTCTTTCTCTTCTGCTGTCTCTCTTTCCACTACTCCTTCCTTCCTTCTTTCTTAGGTTCTTAGGATTCAGTATCATTCATTTCCACACATGGCTTATCATCTTAGTGGAGCGAAGAGATAAATAAGCAATTGCAGCCAAGTGTGACGTGCCCTGTTATGGGAAAGGCAAGATGCTCTGAGGGCACAGCACAGAGCGTCTGTCCTCGTCTAGGGTCAGGAGAGGCTCCTGGAGGAAGGGACCCTTCAGTTGAGAACTGGGGATTGAATAAGTGTGAGGGCAAGTGTCTAAGGCTGAGGGCAGTGGAGGGGGCTGGGGAATGGGGGTGGCTCAGTCAGAGTGGTGTGAGTATTTCAGGGAACACTCTGCATGGGTAAAGGCCCAGAAGCAAGAGGGAGCACAGAATGTTGGGGGAGCTGAGAGAGGAGCAACAGTGGCTGGGACACAGGAGCTTGGAAAGAAGGGGTTTCGGGGGTGACGGGAAGGCAGTGGTTTCAAGGTGCAGGACTCAGCCATTCACAGTTGTTTGGACTTGGTCTTGAGCAAATGGGCAGCAATGGAGGATTTTAGGCTAAGGAGTGATATGACCAGATTTGAGTACCAGTAAGATTGCTAATGTGGAGAACATATTCATGGGATAAGTCTGAAAGTGAGGCAACTGTTTAGGGGGCTGCTGTAGTTGCTTTGGACTGAGCAGAGTAATGTGTGTAGAAATGCAGCTTAATGGTGCTTAAGACCACATTGACCCTGACTACCACTCAGGGAGCCCTTGTGCCATGCTTGTGCTAAGTGCTTCATAATTTGACTTCATTCAAATCTTGCATAATACTGCCCAACATTTTTACCTCCATCTATGAAAGAAGGCTGAGCGCCAAAGAATTGATGCTTTTGAACTGTGGTGTTGGAGAAGACTCTTGAGAGTCCCTTGGACTGCAAGGAGATCCAACCAGTCCATTCTGAAGGAGATCAGCCATGGGATTTGTTTGCAAGGAATGATGCTAAAGCTGAAACTCCAGTATTTTGGCCACCTCATGTGAAGAGTTGACTCATTGGAGAAGACTCTGATGCTGGGAGGGATTGGGGGCAGGAGGAGAAGGGGATGACAGAGGATGAGATGGCTGGATGGCATCACTGACTCGATGGATGTGAGTCTGAGTGACCTCCGGGAGTTGGTGATGGACAGGGAGGCCTGGCGTGCTGCAATTCATGGGGTCACAAAGAGTTGGACACGACTGAGCGACTGATCTGATCTGATCTGATGAAAGGGACAAAGATCTACGCTTTGTGTTCTTGGTTGGGGACTGGGGGAGGTTTGCAACTGCCTTAATAAGATGTCATTTAGAAAAGGGCTTTAAAAAAATGCAAGCTGCACTGATAAGGATGATTGTAACTGGAAGTGAATGAATGATTTCCTGTGATTTCCAGACCACCCTGGGGGAGGTCCCCAAATGGACATATTGGGCGTGAGTTGTATGGAAGCATTTCAAAGACTTCAGAAGCCCTCTGCCCTGCATGACTTCCTCTCACACTCTGCAGATATCTGAAATTCTGTCACCTTGGCTAACACACAAATCCAAATGGAACTATACAATTATTAATAAGTTAAGATGTAATGAATCTATTTATGTTGCAGAGAAACACTGTTCATGCACACCTGGATTTGGTCCTAATTTCATTCCCTGGTCTAGAATTCTCTATCTAGGAATAATGGATTTTCATACATTTTCTTGCATTGATCTACAGTCTTCATACAGTTCACCTCTGTAAGAGGTCATCGGAGAGGTCTGGGATTATTATTTCCACTTAACAGATGAGGAAGTGAAGGAAGGCTCTGGAAAGAAACTGAATTGCTCCAGGTTAATGGCAGAGCCAAGACTAGAGCCTGGTGGCCTTCCTCCTGCGAAGGCCTCCCTCCCTACTCTACATACACAAGTCCAAGGGCAGTGTTAGCCGACCCAACTGGAAACTGGAGGTGGGGATGAGGGGAGGGCTGGGGAGAGAAGAAGATAAAGGCATCGGCACCCATCTGGTGGGAGCCCACCTGCCCGAGACTTTCTGGCAGTTCCTTTCCCTGTAGTCTTCTCTTTGGGGCGATAGACTGTCCGTCTGCCAACCCAGGGGCCTTCCTGTGGGCTCATTCATCCTGTTTGCTTTCAGCTCCACCAGTGGGATGGGAAAATGAAAAAGTATTTATTACAGGTTTTTATTTCACTTATGTACTTTTTAGATGAGTAAGGAATGGAAATGGAGCAAGAGGGAGGTATCAGGCCAGAAGAGAAGAGATAGGGAACATGGCTGATCTTCTGCCTGTTACTTAATAATAGCAGATCCTCTGCCTGTTACTTAATAATGCCATTAAATATCATTTGTGTCTGGAGTTCTTCATGGCTCAGAAAATGCTCTCATCTCTGTCTTCTCACTCAACCACTTTCTAGAGCTTTCCTGGTAGGTTTGTTGAGGGAAAGAAATGAGATAGTGCCATAAATTATGTAGTAGAAGTTCCCAACTATCACCAATACCTCACCTTCCTCCTTTGTCCCTCCATTGCACCGGGTACAATTTCAATGATAACATTCAAAATTGCCTGCATTTATCGAGCACTTACTATAAGCCAGACACTGTTCTAAGCTCTTTGCAGGCCTCAATTCCATTTAATCTTCATAACAGTCCTCTAAGGAAGGGAATAGGACTCTTCTTAAATAGATGAGAATGTGGAGGGCAGAGAAGTAAGCCTTCTAGTCAAGTAAGCACAGTTACATTGTAGACAGCTACATTTTACTGTCCCAAATTCATTGCTGCCTCTCAGCCTCCCCTAAGTATCATTTCCTTCAGTTCAGTTCAGTTGCTCAGTCATGTCTGACTCTTTGTGACCCCATAGACTGCAGCATGCCAGGCTTCCCTGTCCATCACCAACTCCCAGACCTTGTTCAAACTCATCTCCATCCAGTCAGTGATGCCATCCAACCATCTCATCCTTTGTTGTCCCCTTCCTCTCCTGCCTTCAATCTTTCCCAGCATCAGGGTCTTTTACAGTGAGTCAGTTCTTTGCATCAGGTGGCCAAAGTATGGGAGTTTCAGCTTTAGCATCAGTCCTTTCAATGAATATTTAGGACTGATTTCTTTGAGGATTGACTGGTTGAATCTCCTTGCGGTCCAAGGGACTCTCAGGAGTCTTCTCCAACACCACAGTTCAAAAGCATCAATTATTTGGCACTCAGCTTTCTTTATAGTCCAGCTCTCACATCCATACATGTCTACTGGAAAACCATAGCCTTGACTAGATGGTTGACTAGCCTTGACTAGCCTTAACTTTTTTCAGCAAAGTAATATCTCTGCTTTTTAATGTGCTGTCTAGATTTGTCATAGCTTTTCTTCCAAGGAGCAAGCATCTTTTAATTTCATGGCTGCAGTCAGCATCTTCATTGATTTTGGAGCCCCCCAAAATAAAGTCTTTCACTGTTTCTATTGTTTCCCCATCTACGTGCCATGAAATGATGGGACCAGATGCTGTGATCTTAGTTTTCTGAATGTTGAGTTTTAAGCCAACTTTTTCACTCTTCTCGTTCACTTTCATCAAGAGGCTCTTTAGTTTAGTTCTTCGCTTTCTGCCATAAGGGTGGTGTCATCTGCATATCTGAGGTTATTGGTATTTCTCCTGCCAATCTTGATTCCAGCTTGTGCTTCATCCAGCCTGGCATTTTGCATGATGTACTCTGCATATACGTTAAATAAGCAGGGTGACAATATATAGCCTTGGTGTACTCCTTTCCCAATTTGGAACCAGTCTGTTGTTCCATGTCTAGTTCTAACTGTTGCCTTTTGACCTGGATACAGCTTTCTCAGGAGACAAGTAAAGTGGTCTGGTATTTCCATCTCTTTAAGAATTTTCCAGTTTGTTGTGATCCACACAGTCAAAGGCTTTGGTGTAGTTATTAAAGCAGAAGTAGATGTTTATCTGGAACTCTCTTGCTCTTTTGATGACCCAGCAGATGTTGGCAATTTGATCTCTGGTTCCTCTGCCTTTTCTAAATCCAGCTTGAACATCTGGAATTTCATGGTTCACAGAAGGCAATGGCACCCCACTCCAGTACTCTTGCCTGGAAAATCCCACGGATGGAGGAGCCTGGTGGGCTGCGGTCCATGGGGTCGCTGGGAGTTGGACACGACTGGGCGACTTCACTTTCTCTTTTCACTTTCATGCGTTGGAGAAGGAGATGGCAACCCACTCCAGTGTTCTTGCCTGGAGAATCCCAGGGATGGGGAAGCCTGGTGGGCTGCCGTCTATGGGGTTGCACAGAGTCGGACACGACTGAAGTGACTTAGCGTAGCATAGCATAGCATACTGTTGAAGGCTGGCTTGCAGAATTTTGAGCATTACTTTGCTAGTGTGTGAGATGAGTGTAATTGTGTGATAGTTTGAACATTCTTTGCCATTTCCTTTTTTTGGGATTGGCATGAAAACTGACCTTTTCCAGTCCTGTGGCCCTTGCTGAGTTTTCCAAATTTGCTGGCATATTGAGTGTAACATGTTAGCATCATCTTTCTCCCCCTCAAATCTGAGTTCCCCCTACTAGCATCTTCACCTTATGACAGTGGCTCTCAACTTTGGCTGCATGCTGGAATCCCTAGGAGAGATTAAAAACACTGATGCCTGGGCCCCATCCCAGATGCTCTTGAGGTAAGTGGTCTGGGGTGTGGCCTGGACTTTGGGATTTTTACAAGCTCTCTGGGTGGGTCCATTGTGTACAGTCAGGGTTGAGACTCAGCGGTAAAGTGTTAGTAATGGCATTTGTCTCCCCACGTTTCACAGGTTGACCAGGGTTTTGCTTCATAGACTTAGACACCTACAGGGATCAGACAGGTAAAAGCAGTTTAGTTGGTAAGTTGGTTTTGTTTTTAGAAAATCAGCACAGTGAAAGTGTGATAATAAAGGCAATTGGGAAGATATTAGGGAGCAGTGGGGACAGTGGTAAACTTAAGAGCCCTTGCCCACCTATGGAGGAACTACTCTACTCCAATAACTTACTGCCCTCTGGGCCCAGAATAGTGAAGTCTTACTTTTCTAAAGAGAAGATGAAAGTCACTATTTATTATAGAAAATCTCCCAATTTTTCAATGTTGACAATCACTTTTAAAATATTAAAACACCATCTGGATTAAAGATGTTTAGTTTTCAGATGTACCTTATGGGATGCCGGTTCATGTTTTCTCTCTTGATTTTTTTACTGAGCAAACTATTCAGAACCCTGGTCCTTAGGGTTTATTTATTTGATCACAAGTCACCTTGTGTTGTTAATTTACACCAAGTAGCTTATGATTTTTAAGTGGATAAATGTAATACATGTATTCATTATGGAAAATGAAAAGTATGCACATAAAAGGCAAGTAAAAATTACCTGTATTCTTTCTACTCATAAATAAACATGTTGTTTATACACTCAGTCTTTTTCTCTTATCATGTAGAGATGTTTGCATACGGAGCATGGTAAAAATACAGATTTCAGTTTCTGCTCTCGGACCATTCAGTAATCCTGGGTGAGACCTGGGAATCTGAATGTGTAATGTGCTATGAGTTAACTCTGATGTACAGTTGGCACTGTGATGCTCTTTTCTTAAAATATAAGCTTTTAAATAAGCTTTTGTTATGACATTTAGTATTCTGTATAATTAATGCTGTATAATATCCTATTGTTTGTACATATCAAAACAATGTTTTATATAAACAATAATAACAAAATGAACATCTCTCTAAATAAATTGTCTTATATACTTGTATCACTGGGATAAATTCCTATGTTAGCATCATTGCATCAACAAATATATATATATATATTCAGGCTTCTGATATAAATGGCCAAATTGCCTTTTATAGGATTTAAAAAAATTAAACATCTTACATATTTGTATTCTATAGAGAGCAGAGAGTCAGTTTCTCCATATCTCTGTTAAAACTGGGAATTATCATTTAAAAGATCAATTAAGTAGAAGCAAATGGAGCTCATTTTAATTTGAATTTGCTTGTTACATTCTAGAGAGGTTGAACATTTTTTTCTTTTTTTTTTTGTCATTTATACCCCTGTTATTGACTATCCATTTCCTACTTATTCTTGTTTATATTAAAGGTTTCATATATTTTTCTGTCATGCATGTGAAATCACTTTCTCCAAATTTTAAATTTGTCTTTTCATAGTAAAAGATGTTTTCATTCTGAAATTCTAATTCAGTATAGTCAAATCTGAATATATTTAACTTTTTAAAATTTTTTAAAATTTTATTTTAAAATTATTCTTATTCAGTTGGCTGTATTGGACCTTTGTTGCTGCCTGGCTTTTCTCTAGTTGTGGTGAGCGGTAGGTCTGTTCTCATGGCGGTGTATGGGCTTCCCATCATGACGGCTTCTGTTGTTGGGGGCATAGGTGCTAGGGCATGCAGGCTTCAGTAGTTGTGGCACGTGGGCTCTCGGGTGGTGGCTAGATAGTTATGGTGCATGGACTTGTTATCATGTGGGATCTTCCTAGATCAGGGATTGAACCCATTTCTCCTGCATTGGCAGGTAGATTTTTTAACCCCTGAGCTACCGGGGAAGCCCTGTATATATATTTTATCTTTATGTAGATTTTTTTCTTTATATGCTTGAGGATTTTTATAATCTCAGGTTTAGAAAATCACACACATTTTCTTCTACCTAAGAACTACACTTTACATTTTATTCATAAACCCACTGCAAATTATTTTTGGCATATAATTCATGATGGTGTTCAAATTTTTATTTCAGTTTCTTTCTGTGCTATCAAAATAGTCGTTTTTTAAAATGTCTTTTTGAGTGAACTTCATTAATTTATCTTTTCCTAGAAAATGATCTATTTCAATGAGATTTAAAAAATTTATTAGTGTTCTTCATACTATAAAAGAAAGTCTTATTTCTAATATTTTGCATTTGCTTTAGCTTTTTATCAGATTTTCTAAACATATTTATTAAAATTGAATAGTCCCTTGGATAACTATTCAACTTATCAATCAGTTAAATTCATTATTTTTGCTGTTGGATTTATTACTTTTGCTTACCTCAGTTTATTATTTTTCTAATATCTTGTCTTTAATGCTTAATTTATTTTCACTTTTTGTCTTTAAATAATGATACTTGTTATAAATTTTAATACATGTACAGCTTTGACTATATCTCATGTATTTCAATATGTAGAAGTCTTAAATTTTATTCTTGAAATAATTGGTAATAATGATTTTCATTTTCACTTTCACTTAGCAGTTAGTATTTGGGATGGTGCTAATAGTTTCTAAGTTGTTAAGAACTTGAAACTCTAATTTCTTATTTTATTCCATTATGATCTGAAATGTGGTCTATACATTTATTTTTGCAGCTCACTGAGGTATTCATTATGGCTTGATAAACGATCATTTTTTTTATGACTCTTTCATCACTGCTAGAAGGAAGCTCCATCCCATTATTGTGGGAAATCCCAGTTTGTTAAATCACAATTTACATTATTTATGTCCTTCTTGTCTTAATTTTTGTTCACTTTTCCAGTCAAAGATTTAGGTGTATTTAATTATCTCAGTACTATTTTTTCTCCTTAGTATCTATATAATGTAATTTATTTCAAAGAAATTTCTTGTGCATAAAAATCTAATAATTTTCACTATGCTTTTTATTCTTTACAACATATGTGTTTTATGTTCTTTAAGCATTCTCTTTTTGAAATTTGAGTCAGTTCTTCTAGTAACAATACTGTGATCCCAGTTTTTGTTGTTGTTGTTGTTGTTAATTTGCTTGTCATATCTTTCTCCATTTTTTTTAGTTTTAAAACTTTTTCTGCATGTATATTATTAGATTTTAGAGATGTTTTGCAATAGCATGAAATTTAGTTGTGTGTATTACAAGGGTTTACTCACTTTGAAAGTTGTCATTTAAGAGAGTTGTTAGAACATATATATTACCATATGTGAAAAAGATTGCCAGTCCAGGTTCGATGCATGAGACAAGGTGCTCAGGGCTGGTGCACTGGGATGACTTGGAGGGATGGGATGGGGAGGGAGGAGGGAGGGGGTTCAGGACTGGGGGACACATGTGCACCCATGGCTGATTCATGTTGATGTATGGCAAAACCCACCAAAATATTGTAAAGTAATTATTGTCCAATTAAAATAAATTAATTAAAAATCATTTAATACATATAGTATTATTCTCTTTATTCAAATAATTTCTAAAAAGGTGATAGCACTTTTTTCTATGAGAATGGCATTTAATTGATTAGGAAACTAGCAGACCTTTTTGATCTGTATATTTATGAGTCCTTTCCATCTGAGCACATTTAATTTTTGTCTTATCTTTGGTTATGGCTGCTATTTCTTTTCTTCTAATACAGTTTTCAGAAATGTTAACCATCTGCATATTACCTATTTATTTTCTTTCTTCCAGTTTTCTCATGGTTTTTATCTTTTTCTCTTTGCAGTCTGGTAGTGCATGGACACAACTGAGCGACTTCCCTTTCACTTTTCACTTTCATGTGTTGGAGAAGGAATGGCAACCGACTCCAGTGTTCTTGCCTGGAGAATCCCAGGGATGGTGGAGCCTGGTGGGCTTCCGTCTATGGGGTCGCACAGAGTTGGACACGACTGAAGCGACTTAGCAGCAGCAGCAGTGCATCTCACATTACTGTTGTGATTTTCTGCTTTATCAATTACGCGTTTTTACTGCCTCTCCTGTGCCGTTGGATTTTGTGATTATAATTTTAGTCTTTGTTAAAACTTTCCCAAAAACCTTATCCATTTTTATTTCATTCTGTTCTTCTACCTCATTGGGTCATGTCATATTTATTACCTTTTCCTACAGCCATCTGTCCTCATGGCTTTCTGCTCATTTCATGGATGCCAGATCTTTGGGCTCTCTGAGAAAACAGTTTTCTCAGGTTTTCTCCTGTATCTCACAGTAGATTGTTTCTGGGGTCTTTAGGATAATTTTTCTTTTCCTTTGTTTTGCATTTTTCCCCCCTATGAAGCCTATAACATTTTTTTCACACTAGTTATCCTTCTAAGTTTCTCAGAACCTTCAGTTTGTCGATATTCAAGGATATTGCCTTCCTCTGGCTTTTTTCCAAGTGTATTTGTGTGGTGATGGGTCAGCTTTACAGCTAGAGGGCAAAGTGATGTGAATAACTCACCATATGATTTCTAGCTTCTTAAACATTCATCTATGACAGCGGTCCTAAACTGAGGGTGATTGTGTCTGCCAGGGGACATTTGATAACATCTGGAGACATTTTTGATTGTTACACATTGGGGAGGAGTGTATTTCCAGTGATGGGAGGCCAGGGATGCTGCTGAACACCCTATAATGTATAAGATACTACCCACAAAAATGAATTATGTGGCCCTAAGTGTTAATAGTCGGAGAAGGTAATGGCACCCCACTCCAGTATTCTTGCCTGGAAAATCCAATGGATGGAGGAGCCTGGAAGGCTGCAGTCCATGGGGTTGCTGAAGGTCGGGCACAATTGAAAGACTTCACTTTCACTTTTCACTTTCATGCATTGGAGAAGGAAATGGCAACCCACTTCAGTGTTCTTGCCTGGAGAACCCCAGGGACAGGGGAGCCTGGTGGGCTGCCGTCTATGGGGTCGCACAGAGTCGGACATGACTGAAGTGACTTAGCAGCAGTAGCAACAGCAGCAAGTGTTAATAGTACCAAAATTGAGAAACTCTGATCTATGACAGCTCTATGATCTATTCTTCTAAGGTGGCATTTTACCTAGTCCCTGGACCTTTCTGATACTCTGAGTCAATGGAACACATGCAAAATGCAATTTTCAGTGTCTATTGCTTCCCCTAAATCCCTTTTTTTCTTTTCCCAATTGAGCCACTTTATATATACAAATGTCATGTTCCAGGATGTAGTTCACCATTTCCAGCTCTCCCTGCTTCATGCCCACAGAGGTGCTGTCTCTCAAAGAATGTAGTGTTAGGGTATTAGGAGTGGCAGTGTGAGAATGGGTGGATCAGGGAAGGGCTTCTTCATTCATTTAGCCATTTAGCAGATGCTTAATTAGTGTGCACATGTACCAAACACTGTGCTACGGCCTCCTCAAAAGGCAGCGTCCATGTAATATTGACATGGCTGTTTGGTGATCTGCTTGAGTCTCTGAATTAGGCAGACAGTGAGGAGATTCGTTTTAGGGCTTTAAGAGATGAAGCCTGGCATCTTGAGGCAAGACTTTGCCAAGTTTTTCTCTAGCAATATCAGCTGCCTCATGATTAGTAAACATTCCTACCACATTCTGTTTTTTTTTAATTATGAATTTTTATGTGTTTTCTTCTGTCATCTGGATATTTTAGTGGGAAGTTGACAAAGACTGCATCAGGGGTAATAATAAGACACATTTTAGAGCTCTGTCTGATTTTTAATAAGTACATATTATGCTTCCCCCGCCAAACTCTTCACTCTTTGAAAGAACAAACTACATTTCATTTTGTCTCTGTAACCCTCATGGAATCCTGTGTAATGATGTTTGGCAACTGCTTGTTCAATGATGAGATTTTATCTGCATTCATAACATAAGGACCAGAGAGAATTTACCACATACCTCTTTGGAATATATAGTGTAGCTTAAGGATGGGTTAGTGATTCAGCTCTAGAGATGGAGTTGGTAGAGACTCTGGGCAGTGTCGGCTGTCGATCTAATGTGGATGTTTTGACTCTCATCTCTGCAGAACATTTTAGGCTGCTTTCCCCAACATCATCTGCAGAAAAGCCTGTAAGAGGCCCAGCAGTGGCAGCAGTTATAGCTACTTCCTTTTTGCATTTTACTGGCTAGAAATATGTAAACTCCAGGACCATCTGGCCAATAAGAAGAAGCTAAGGCAGGTATCATAAATGTGGGGATAGATCATGTAAGATTGCCATAGAGTAACGTTTCTCTTTTGTTTTCAACTGTGTCTGAAACTTCCTTCCTTTCTGGGTGAGCCCTGCAGCAATTATACCAATGGCACGAACATCTGGGACCCCTCAGGGAAGCATGGCAAGGAGACATTGTATAATTCAATGGGCTGGATAAGCTTTAGTGTCTGCAAAGCACTTGGGCATGGAAGCTGAAGAAGGACAGCAGAGAGGATATGGGGCAGGTAAACATCTCTCATCCAGATGAAGGCACGAGTGCACACCTGGGTATTCCCAACACCATTTTCCTGTGCATTTTCTAGTAAGAGGACTTGTTTTAGGGCTGAGGGTCACTTCCCTGTGCCACAATTACCATCAATAAGTATGTGGCCTGATGGGATATGACCTTGGGCTTGGGTTTGGAAATCCTGCTTATAGTTCTGACTGCCCCTCATCAGCTGTGTGAGCTTGGGTAAGTTCCTTTCCCTCTCTGGGCCTCAACTGCCTCATGTGTAAGTAAGGAAATTGGATGGAATCCACAAAATTCTGATTCTGTGACACGGAGGGGCATTTTACATCATTGTATAGAAATGCATTTTTGGTCAGCAAGTTTGGCAAGGGTGTTGAGAGATTTGTCACACTGGTAAGTAGATGCAGGCAGAGGGTCACATCAGCTGCAGAATCTATGTGTGAGAGCAAAGCTGCTTCTCTTACTCTCTTTTCAAACCACTCCCTTCCTTCTACCCTGAGCACATTGGGCAAGTGACTGATTCCACCAACTTGCCTCTTTCAGTGACAAGCATTGCCTTGCAAGTCATTGAAAATCCTGTCTCAGTACCAATCCTGTCACTTGGTTTTTAAGGGCCAGAGTCATCCTTACATGGTGGGGTGTCAAAGGGAGTCAGCATTATAAAGGTAACATTATAAGGATGACACTATTATATATTTGGATTCTATAGTAATAACCATCATTTGTCGAGTACTTATATGTATCCAGAATGGCATCAAGGGCTTTACTTAAATAATAGTAATAGTAGCCAATGCTTTTTATAACCACACTAATTGTAGCTAATATTTATTAAGGCTTATTCTGTGCTAGTGCCAGCAAGATACTCTTGTAAATACTTTTTATGCATGTGTGTTAGTCGCTCAGTCATGTCTGATTCTTTGCGACCCCTTGGACTGTAGCCTGCCAGGCTCCTCTGTCCATGAGATTTTCCAGGAAAGAATACTGGAGTAGTTTTCCATTCTCTTCTCCAGGGGATCTTCCTGACCCAGGGGTTGAACCTGGGTCTCCTGCACTGCTGGCAGATTTTTTACTGTCCAACAGGGAAGCCCCCTCGCCCACCTCCTGCCACCAAAACTCGATAGTTATGAGGATTCAGTGATTATATTTAATATTTATATTAAACCACTTATATATATTTATATTAAATATATAATTATATATTATATAAATATAATATTTATATTTAATCACTGAATCTTCATAACTATCAACTGCAGTAGGTACTGTTATTATTAGCATTTTGCAGATGATAAAACTGAAGCACAGAGAGGTTAAGTGACTTTGCCAATGTCACACAGCTTGTGAAGAGCATAGCTGGGCCTGAACTCACATAATCTGATGCCAGAGTCCATGCTTTTAACTAATACATTATTTTTTCATTCTTGCAACCCTGTATAGTATTTAAAATGTAATTGCCCTGGTTTTACAGATGGACAAGCTGGGCCTCAGAAAGAGTAGATAACTTGCTGCAGGTCACACAGCTAGAGCTAGGATTTAAATTCAGGGACCAGTGACTTTAAGCCCAGGTTTCTAATCACTGATTCTTGTCAACAAACTATGATGAAACAGCCCTAGGAGATAGCTATATCTGATCTTATCCTGGCCACTCATGAGACGACAGTGTGGAGGCTCAGAGAAGTGAAGTATCTCACTTGGGGTCGCACCCCACTCTATACTTCCTTCTCCAGCCCCGGTCACTCATCCATACCTTATTCTATGGCCCCAAAGAGTGAACACCTTCCATTCCTCACCAAGAGATGAAGCTGGACATGAAAATATTTATAGCGGAGAAGATACAGTGACTGATATCCTCACTTTGCTGGAAAGGACAGATAGGAGACGCCTTTTCTGAAAGCAGTCGTTGATAAGGGGAGAGGAAGACAACAGGAAGACAGCAAGTCCCTGGGTGGGAGGAGAAGACATGATGAATTGCCGAGAGCTGGCGCAGAAGGCGGAAGCTGAGGTGGTTGACGTCAAACCTGCTGCTGCACAAATTTAACTGGGAACGGGTTTCATTTAATGCTGCACACCTTTTCTGCATTGAATCAATTTTCTCTCTGTAAATTCGGGTTTCCCGCAGCACAGATGCTTTTTTTAAAAAAATTTAATTTAGTTTTATTTTTTAACTTTACAATATTTTATTGGTTTTGCCATATATCAAAATGAATCCGCCACAGGCAGATGCTTTTCCAGTGCAGCCTCACTGCCAAGAGTCCAGTTTCCATCCAGAGAAGGGGAGGGGGCTGGATCTCCATTCATCTCGCCAAGAGCTATTGAGCACCCCAGCTCCAATCCGAGTCAGCGCAAATGTGCGAGCTGGATAGGACGCATGGGTTGCGTGCCGGTGGGAATGTCACAGATGGAGATTGCTGGGCTGCAGTTGGGGTTGAGCAGAGAGTTGAGTCCCTTCACCCTGATCTGCAACCCTTAGCCTTGTCTGGCAGCCCTGTAGCCCTTGGTTGAAGACAGAAGAGACTGTTCGGCTCTTCTCCCAGTCGTGCGTAGTTTGGGAGACGGCAAGAGGTCCGTCGCAATGCAGAGGCTGCTAAGGCGGTCCTCCGGACTCTGATGCTGGGAGTGGAGCGAGGCAGAATAGAGAGGGTGGGTGAACTTTTAGGAGCTGGACAACTGGTCAGCAAGTGTGATCATTCAGCCCATTTTCTTTTATGGAGTGGGAGGCAGGTGGGGGTTGGACAGGGCTTTATTCGGGTAGACTTGGTATGATTCAAAATGAGGCAGAGGTCAGGGATCAGGCCAGAGCTGAGGATGTCAGTGATGGGTGACCTCTATGACTTGGGTTACTAAGGCATTTTTTAGTCACCATAGAGACCCTGAGGTATTTTGGACTGAAAGGTGGTGGCAGGAAGAGGGCAAAACCCCTTTATGTTTGGTGGCTGGGAAAAGTGCCTAAGAACTAAATTTGGAGTGAAGAGAATGCGGCTTGCCTCCTTGCGGTTGCACTAATTTGCTCTGTGACCTGTGTGAATCATGTCACATCCCTGGGGCCCCTGTGATGGGGATATTAGCTGCTCTGCCTCCCCCACAGGGTTGACACAAGGATCAAGCAAAGCGCATCTCAAACAGAGATCTGGCATAACATCCTGAACATGGCAAATCCCACACCTTGTTCTTTGCGGAGAGCTGTAAATTGGCTAATAGAGAAGGCTGGGATCAGAGAAATGTCACACTTTCCCAACTTGGGATTCACCTGTGCCCCTGTGAGGCCTTGTGGGGAGGAAGGAGTCCTTTCTGGTAATGGCAAGGCCAGAATGAGTTATCCAGGTCCCACTTTGTGATGGAAAATGGCCAGAATCCCAACCTCCAGTTCTTGGTGAATGGACTATACCTGCTAGATAATATTTTCATCTTAAACTCTTGAATACATTTTTCTGCACCAAGGCAAACATTTCTTTGCTTCCTCTGTCACAGGCAGTTGCTTGCCCTGGACAGCAGTCTGAGGAATGATTGATTCTCAGTGAAGTGATGCTGATCCATGACTGCCCAGAAGACAAGCCATAGACCTGGGGAAAAGTGGGGTTGAAGGAGACTCGTGGGTCAGCTAGCCCAGCTCTCTCATTTTATTGTAATACTGGCTTCAGTGTATTTATCACTAAGGGCATGCGATGCTTGTGTTCTTTCTTTGCATTATCTCATATAGTTCTGTGAAGTCAGGACCTTTCTCTGTCCTCTACAGATGAGGGATTTGAGTCATAAAGAGGTTAAATAAGGGCGGAGGTCACACAGCTAGAAATGGAAGACAAAATTTGAGCCGGGTAGGGTATGCTGTTGGCTAAGGATACGCAGCCTGTGGCAAAACTGGGTCAGAGGCACAGAATTTCAGAGCTAGCAAGAAATTTAGGGTTTCTCAGCATTCATTGCCTCCTTGCCTAAGTGAAGATCCTGGGAGGGAGAAAGGCGAAGGCTGTTCTGAGGCCTCCCAGTGAGTCACTAGCAGAGCAAGGATGTGAACTTACATCTCCTAACTATCCACCAATGCCCATTATTTTTCTTAGACTCCTCAAGTCCAGATGTATCCAGACTCAATGTCTTCCTTACTCATGCTCCTCTCTAAGAAATGAGAGAGCAGAAGAGAACTGACAAATTCTCTCTTCTAAGATCACATACGAGACAGCTAATAAAGGAGACTTTTCAAAACAGGGTGAGTCTTTGAGCCAGTGATTATATGGGCTGCTGCTGCTGATTTACTTCAGTCGTGTCCAACTCTGTGCAACCCCATAGATGGCCTCCTACCAGGCTCCTCTGTCTTTGGGATTCTCCAGGCAAGAACAATGGAGTGGGTTGCCATTTCCTTCTCTAATGCATGAAAGTGAAAAGTGAAAGTGAAGTCGCTCAGTCGTGTCTCACTCCTAACAACCTCATGGACTGCAGCCTACCAGGCTCCTCCATCCATGGGATTTTCCAGGCAAGAGTACTGGAATGGGGTGCCATTGCCTTCTCCGGATTATATGGGCAGAAACCTACAATTCACTCTCTCCACGTGAAATCACATGAGAGATACATCTTGCAAACCTAGAAACATGCTTGGCCAAAACAAAAGAATATTGCCAAAACAGTAGTAACAACAACAACAAAATAGCAATTTAGACTGTCGACCAGTGCAACCTGCCTATCATGCCCTCCTGTGATGGTATGCTCCGGAGTGCACATGAGACGGGAGATGTGAAAGACACGCATTCAGTCAGTCTTGATTTCTACAGTGTCTCTTAAACATTTTGCCACATTAAGTGATGTGCCAGTGACTAAAGATGTGAACTTTTACATATAGCACAATTGCTGTCTATACATATTCCTGTCTAGTGTTGATATAAACACTATCATTTACTATATTATACTTAATGAGAGATTTAAGGGTTTTTCAAAGATAGTTTTGATTAATCACTGTTTTCACTCTTCTCTGACTTCAGAAATTAACTCCATCGGTGAGCATCCCCAAAAGGGTTTTTTTGCTACCCAAATGGCTCCTAAGCCAGACTACCCCAGCGATATTCCATCACTATTCCCTTGTTTAAGGCAGCAAAGACTCATGTGAAGAAAAACCTTAGTATGTTATTAATATACTAATATGGACTTATTTGCAAAAGAACTTGAAGCCTGAGAGCATGAGATATGACACATATATATTTGATTATGGAGGATAAATGAAGAAAAGGTTGAAGAATATGGAAGACCAGATTAGGGATATCAAGCTAAAAGGTGAGATGGGAGAATGCAAAATCTATATTCCCCATCTCATAGGTTATTTTAGGGCAGCTCTACCAATGTCCTCTCCCCCAAATACTATGCTTTATTTGTTTTTCCTTCTGTTCCAGAAATTGGCATCTGGTCCAATTTGAGTCCAGCTTCTTTCTGCCATTCCTTTTGCTTTTGAACTGAATTGTTCCCTGGCAATGATTCTTTTTTTAAAAAATTCTTCTTTGTTTTATTTTGATGTGGACATTTAAAAAATCTTTATTGAATTTGTTATAATATTGCTCCTGTTTTGTGTTTTTTTTTTTTGGCTGTGAGGCATGTGGGATCCTAGCTCCCAGACCAGGGATTGACCCAGACTTTGGAAGGTGAAGTCTTAACCACTGGACTGCTGGGGAGGTCCCAGCAGTCAATGATGCTTAATTGCCATTATCTAGTCCCTTGAATTTGTAATGAATACAAATTCATTCATCTCTTCCGAGAAGTATGCACGTATCTCTGAAGTTTACCTAGATGTATAGAAGGTCTTTTGGCCCTCAAGTTAGAAGCCTCTAGTTCATCTAATGGAATGTATAATGAAGTGGAGTAGGGAGGGGTTAGGTCCTCGCCCTGGTTTTTACCAATTACCCATTATGTATATTTGAGTGAAATCTCTTCTTTGAGGATGAATTTTTCAATTTATAGAGTTAGGGGGTGACTCGAGATGGTGTGGACAGTGCAGAGAGGCCCTGGGAAAAGGAATGGGGCAGGAGGCTACCAGTAAGGTTCCTCACTCTCCATTCTTGAATCTGAGCAATCTCTGACTATTGGAGTTCAGTCTGGTTACTTCTGGGAGTCAGAATGGCTCAGAGTTTTCTGGCTGGCTCCCTTTATGCAGTGGGAGGGAGCAGTCAGGCTTCCTTTTGGGGTGAGTGACTCTCAGTGCCCCGGCCATGCTTGAATATTCATGTTCTTTCTTCTGCCCACTGCATTGTTCAGTCTTCCCAGCTGGCTTGTCTCCTGGGGCTGAGACCCTGGCTCCTTTAGGAGAAGGTCAGGCTCTGTTACTGCTGGGTGGAACAGCTTGATTTTGCTTAATTGCCCCAAAAGAATGGTGCCCAGGTTGAAGAAGCAGGAGGCGGGGAGAGACTGGAGGATGGATGCTCAAGCTCAGCTGTGGCCCTTTGGAGAAGTGAAAGGAAGATTTATGATGCCATTTGTCAACTGGAAAACGGATGGAGGTACCCAGACGCGTGAACTCCGTGTTTGAAGCAGGAGGTTATGGTAATAAATGGGGCCCCCGGGGATGTCACTGTTGGAGGTGGGGATCACCTCTCTGAACACGGGTGATTTCCAAGCCCCCTCCTTTCTCTCTGTCCTCTAATGGGCATTCTTTGTCCCTTTGCTGAGTCTGTCACTCTGTTTTGAGCACAGCCAACTGCTGATTGATTATCTGTATTTATAAAGGGGAGTGTCATCATGGTGAGAAGAAATCTTTCATGTGAGTGTCCTGGAAAAATGAAACAATGAAAAATGCAAAAGCAATTTATTTTGGGGTTCACTTTTCTCATGCTTTGAACTATTGGGAACAGCCTATATGCGTATGATTGCCCCACATTTTATGTCCACTTTAGATTTCTCCTCATTTAGAACTATCCAGTCAGTCAAAGTGAAAGGCTCAGACTTTCGGTCGTAGTTGTGTCCAACTCTTTGTGACCCCATGACTGTCAGGGCTCCTCAGTCCACGGAATTCTCCAGGCAAAAATACTGGAGTGGGTAGACATTCCCTTCTCCAGGAGATCTTCCCAACCCAGGGGTAGAACCTGGGTCTCCTGTGCTGCAGGCAGATTCTTTACTGCCTGAGCTACCAGGATTTGGAGGATAAGGAGGAACTAGATATGCTCTCAAAGAATGTACCTACGATATTCAATGGGATACTGCTCCTGGAAAAAAGGTCTCTGAAAACAAGGTTACCGGGATTAAATACTCTTGAAACCACTGTATACACATCATGGCCTCATGGCCTCACAGTTAAAACACACACTGGCATGTCAAAGGTGGGGAAAGTCCTGAAGTAGAAAATGCAGTTTGAAAGTTTCCCATCCTTTTATTACAGATCCTTCTGCCTTCCTTCCTTCCTTTTGCATGATGCTGACTAACCATCTGCAGATTTAGTCTTATTCAAAACCTGCTTTGGAAAGCCTTAATGTCATTAATAGTTCAGTTCAGTCACTCAGTTGTGTCCGACTCTTTGCGAGCCCATAAACCGCAGCATGCCAGGCCTCCCTGTCCATCACCAATTGGCAATAGCAAATATCCAAACCGATCCAGTCCTCCAAATGGAGTATGGCTTAGATGTTTTCTAGCCTGGCGTTGGTGTAGACTTGATGTATGACTTTTGCAAACTTGCCACATCTCATTTTTTAAGCACTCTTAATATGTAGCATTTATCCTGTTTAGAATGGGCCCTTACTAGACTATGGTATAATTGATTATTATTATTATTTATTTATTTATGGCTGTACTAGGTCTTTATTGCTTCACATGGGCTTTCCTCTACGTGTGGTGAGCAGGGACTACTCTTTATTGCAGTGCACAAGCTTCTCATTGCTGTGGCTTCTCTTGCTGCGGAGCTCCAGCTCTAGAGACTGGGCTCAGTAGTTGTGGTGCATGGGCTTAGTTGCTTCACATCATGTGGGATCTTCCTGGACCAGGGATCAAATCTGGGTCCCCTGTATTGCAAGGTAAATTCTTAACCACTGGACCACCAGGGAAGTCCTGGCCTGTGGTTAAAAGTGGATTTGTTGTGGTAACACTTTTGTTTAAAACCCGAGGTGTAATTAACATAAAGTAAGCTGCATTTAAAAATAAACTACATAAAATACACTACATTTATACATTTAAAGTGTGTAATTTGATATACTTTTCCATATGTATGCATCTGGAAACCATCACCTCAGTCAAGATAATGAACATACTTATCACTCAAAAAGTTTCTTCATGCCCCTTTTTATTTATTTTTAAAAATTTTATTGAAGTATAGTTGATTTACAGTGTAGTGTTAATTTCTGCTGTATAGCAAAGTGATTCAGTTATATATCTATATATATTTTGGGGGCTCCAAAATCACTGCAGATGGTGATTGCAGCCATGAAATTAAAAGACGCTTATTCCTTGGAAGGAAAGTTATGACCAACCTAGATAGCATATTCAAAAGCAGAGACATTACTTTGCCGACAAAGGTCTGTCTAGTCAAGGCCATGGTGTTTCCAGTGGTCATGTATGGATGTGAGAGTTGGACTGTGAAGAAAGCTGAGCGCTGAAAAATTGATGCTTTTGAACTATGGTGTTGGAGAAGACTCTTGAGAGTCCCTTGGACTGCAAGGAGATCCAACCAGTCCATCCTAAAGGAGATCAGCCTTGGGTGTTCATTGGAAGGACTGATGCTGAAGCTGAAACTCCAATACTTTGGCCACCTCATGTGAAGAATTGACTCATTGGAAAAGACCTTGATGCTGGGAGGGATTGGATTGGGGACAGGAGGAGAAGGGGACGACAGAGGATGAGATGGCTGGATGGCATCACCAACTTGATGGACATGAGTTTGCGTGAACTCTGGGAGTTGATGATGGACACGGAGGCCTGGCGTGCTGCAATTCATGGGGTTGCAAACAGTCGGACACGACTGAGTGACTGAACTCAACTGAAGCATTCTTTTCCATTACATGGTTTATCAAAAGATATTGAATATAGTTCCCTGTGCTCTATACCTGTTGTTTATTCATCCTATATATACTGGTTTGCAGATGCTAATAGCAAACTCCCCATCCTTCTCTCCATTACAGCCCTCTCCTTTGGCAATCACAGTCTGTTCTCTATGTCTGAGTTTTTCTGTTTTGTATATAGTTCATTTTTGTTATTTTAGCTTTCACATATGTGTGGAACCATAACTTATTACAGTATTCTTTAAGTGAGATTGTTTTACTTTACAAATGGTATAAGAACTTTACAATAGTATTGCATCCATTTCTCTCCTCTCAGTCTGTGCTAATATTGTCAGGTATGTTACTTTTTTTTTGTTATACGCTCCATGATTATTTTTGTTTGAAAGTCAATTGTATTTTAAAGAGATTGAAATAATAAAAAAATCTTATACCCGCATTGGCACCATTTCCAGTGATTTTGTTCTTTTGTGTGGATCTGTATTTCTATTCACTCCTATTTCCTTCTCTTTGAAGGATTTCTTTTAACATGTCTTTTAAGGCAGGTCTCTTGATGGTAAATTTTTCTCAGGTTTTGTATGTCTGGAAGTCTTCACCTTTAGTTTTAAAAGATATTTTTGGTGAGCATAACATTCTACACTGACCATTTTTTCCCTATTACTTTAAATTTGTTGATCCACTATAGCCTTACTTACTTTGCATCTATTTTTTTTTATTGTAGTTTATGGTGCCACTCAGTTTATGGCGGCCTTTGTAAACTAATATGATGGATTTATAGTTTTCATAAGATATAGATACATTTTGGCTATTAAAAAAATATTATTTGTCTCCCCCTCTCTAGCCTGACCGGAGAAGGCAATGGCACCCCACTCCAGTACTCTTCCCTGGAAATCCCATGGATAGAGGGGCCTGGAAGGCTGCAGTCCATGGGATCGCTAAGAATCGGACACAACTGAGTGACTTCACTTTCACTTTTCACTATCATGCATTGGAGAAGGAAATGGCAACCCGCTTCAGTATTCTTGCCTGGAGAATCCCAAGGAAGGTGGAGCCTGATGGGCTGCCATCTATGGGGTCGCACAGAGTCAGACATGACTGAAGCGACTTAACAGCAGCAGCAGCAGCTCCTTCCTGACTCCCCTTTCAGGAACACCTCAGTACATGGATGTTAGACTACTTGAACTTTTGTTTTAAATCTTTTTTCTCGGTTTCATTTTGTATAGTTTCTATTGATATACAAGTTTACTAATGTTTTCTTCTGTAAGGCCTCAGTTCAGTTCAGTCTCTCAGTCATGTCCGACTCTTTGCGACCCTATGAATTGCAGCACGCCAGGCCTCCCTGTCCGTTACCAACTCCCGGAGTTCACTCACTCACGTCCATCGAGTCAGTGATGCCATCCAGCCATCTCATCCTCTGTCGTCCCCTTCTCTTCCTGCCCCCAATCCCTCCCAGCATCAGAGTCTTTTCCAATGAGTCAACTCTTCCTATGAGGTGGCCAAAGTCCTGGAGCTTCAGCTTTAGCATCATTCCTTCCAGAGAAATCCCAGGGCTGATCTCCTTCAGAATGGACTGGTTGGATCTCCTTGCAGTCCAAGGGACTCTCAAGAGTCTTCTCCAACACCACAGTTCAAAGGCATCAATTCTTCGGCACTCAGCCTTCTTCACAGTCCAGCTCTCACGTCCATACATGACCACAGGAAAGACCATAGCCTTGACTAGACAGACCTTTGTTGGCAAAGTAATGTCTCTGCTTTTGAATATGCTATCTAGGTTGGTCATAACTTTCCTTCCAAGGAGTAAGCGTCTTTTAATTTCATGGCTGCAGTCACCATCTGCAGTGATTTTGAGCCCCCAAAAATAAAGTCTGACACTGTTTCCACTGTTTCCCCATTTATTTCCCATGAAGTGATGGGACCAGATGCCATGATCTTCATTTTCTGAATGTTGAGCTTTAAGCCAACTTTTGTACTCTCCACTTTCACTTTCATCAGGAGGCTTTTTAGTTCCTCTTCACTTTCTGCCAAAAGGGTGGTGTCATCTGCATATCTGAGGTTATTGATATTTCTCTCAGCAATCTTGATTCCAGCCTGTGTTTCTTCCAGTCCAGCGTTTCTCATGAGATAGGCCTAATCTGCTGTTAATCCCGTTCAGTGTCTGGTTCATCTCAGACATTACAGTTTTCACTTCTAGAAGTTTGATCTTGGTCTTTAAAATTTTTCTTTCACATCACTAATTTTAACATCTTTAATTCTTCCTCTAGCTTGGTGCACATATGTAACATAGTTACAGTGTTTCAGCACTCTGGTCTACTGATTCTAACATCCATGTCCGTATTGGGTTGGTTTTGATTGGTTGATTTTCCTACTTGTTATGGGTCATGTTTTCCTGTTTATTGACCTTTCTGGTAATTTTTGATTGGATATCGGAGGCTATAAGTTTTATTTTATAGGTGCTGAATACTTTTCTATTCCTCTAAATATCTTTGAGCTTTACTTTGGAAGACAATTAAGTTACTTAGAAACAGTTGATTCTCTCAAGTCTTACTTTTAAGGTTTTTTTTAATGAGATCTGAGTAATGTTTATTCTAGGGTTTTTTATTCTCTCTACTGAGACAAGACTCTTCTGAATTATCTGCTCAATGCCCCATAAATTATGAGATTTTCCAATGTGGCTGGGGAGAAATAGCTTTCTTCACACGTCTCTGTGAACACTTAGACCACTAGGGTATACGTTGCCATTGAAAATTAGAAGCTTAAGTGCATTCTATTTGCATAATAAAATTCAAAGGCACAATCTGCTGAGAAGGGTGCAAACCTCACACATCACTTTGGAATCCCACTTTTACATTCTATGCATACAGCACATTTCCTCAGCAAAGGATCATATAAGGTCATGTCTACAGTGCAGCACTGACTAGGAAGAGACATTTCAGTACCACTGATAGCAGAATTAACCCTGCATAGAGCTTACTCTCCAACCCTACCTTGAGTAGAGCAATTCATTACGTTTAAGAGTTGAAGAAATTTTAGACTTTCAGTCTGTGGGCCACGTATTTATAGACAGTTTTGTTTTGTTTAAGTCAATTGCTAATATTTCTTAATTGGGAGAGTATATTCAAAAATACAGATTTCCAGCCTCTCTTGCAGGAACAAAACAAAAAAAATAGAACAGGAAGTATTTCACTGGAAGTAAGAAGCAGCTGCTCCTTTTGGGGTGGGTTAGATGCGGCCTCAGTCTTCAGTTTGGACTGAGGTTGATTGGCAGTGGCATTCATGATTTTGCATGTACTTTTTTGTAGTAGAGTTAAAACAGTATTGATTATATACATTTCTTTATGCTAGTGGGAAAATGAATGATGGATTGAGAGGGACTTTAGTTTCAAGAAAAATATGAGAACATAGATTATTCTTGTAAATAAAGAGCAAATATTTGTGTTGCAAAAGATAATTAAGATGTTACTGTAATAAAACTCAGGTTTTTCATCCATGTATATACTGCCCAGGAACTTGAGTTTTCACCATCTCTTTAGAGATTGTCTGTAGTCCTATTACCTTATTCTGTAAGCAAAGAAACTTAGTAGGAAGTCCACAGAGATCTGGGATTAGGGTTAAAACTTCTAAGTGTATTTGATATTTGTAGAATATCGTGCTTTTAATATTTGCAATCTAAACATTTGGTAGAAGTTGTAACACCCCAGCTTGTATACTGTAGAGTGGTATAATAGTTCATAAAAAAAGGCAAGAATAGAAGCTGTTTTCTCATCAAGGACTAATATACCAATGTTCATTGCTGGTCTATGTCTCTACTCTGGCAGTGTCTCTGTGACTTTGAGTTGTACTTTACTGGAAATACTGGGCAATATGCTCAGTGCTGTGTGAATATAAGGCTTAAGATCTGGCCTCTTCTTTTGGGAACTTTTAGCTAGTTGAGAAGATGAAGGACATGATAAGTGTACAATAAGTAGAACTTACATCATTTATTGCACTGAGTGGAGAACATTGGTGAGCTTAAGTGGTTTGCCAAGCCTTTTTCAAAAAAAGGTAGAATTAGACCAGGATAGGATCTGTATAGGCAGAAGATAGTCAGGTGAATAAATTATGGGAGGAAATTTGGGGAATAGTGAAATGATCCCATATATAACCTAGTATAATATGTTCAATTTAGAGATAAACTAAGGCCCAGAGAAAGATGTATTTCTCATGGATGAATAGTAAGTTTATCCCAGGTCTCTAGATACTGTTTCACAACATAGCCATCCATGCATGATCCCTATGGTAGGCCTTGCCAGTCTATACTTTCTTTTTTATTTTGTCCTTTTCCTTTTCTAATTCATCATGCATGCTCTTTGAGAGAAGGCACCATGTCTGTTTTGGCTGTATTGCATTTTGCAGAACCTAAAATACAGTCCCCTCCCTGGACCCAACACAGAGACACTTTTCAAGCCTTGAAGGAAAAATCCAGAGAATTAAGTTCTCACTTGATACATTCTGAAATTCACATGTGAAAAGGTTTAAATGTGGACAAAGTTTTTAGGGAACAAAGAGCAGGTCTTAGACTTTAGATCACAGTGTTGCAGCTCGAATAAAGCCAATTATTCTATCAAGTTGTCCTTTGGTATACATGCAGACAAATCTCATTATTTCAAGTATATAAAATGGAAGGGAATCAAGATTTGTAAATGCTTGTTGGAGGAAAAAATCTAGCCCACGAAATGATGAATCAAAAGAAGAGAATAGGCTATAGAAAAGCCCTGCTTAAAGGACAGGTAAGCATAAGTACAGAATGAGGACTGAGTAACTACAAGTTGCAATTACGAATTACAATAGAAATGCTACACATCTTGACAGTGTGAGATAATGGAAATACAAAAAACTTGAATGTGGAAAAAGAGAATAAAACATAAAAGTTGTGACAATTTTATAAAGAATTGTGGCATTTTTATCATAGAGACTGAGATGACACTATCCAAAACTAAAATGTGGCTGAAAAATAGGATCATAGCTTCTAAATGATTTTTCATACCTTCTCTATTAAGAAAGATATTTTAAGAGATACCATTTCTTGGAGTAAAAAAAACCCATCTTCTATGGTCTAATTTCTGCTAATTGATTACTTTTTTCAATTAAATTCAAGTATAATTATACTTATTACACTTCGTTTAAAGGTAGGTCTATATTAGGAGAAGGCAATGGCACCCTACTCCAGTACTCTTCCTGGAAAATCCCATGGACAGAGGAGCCTGGTAGGCTGCAGTCCATGGGGTTGCTAAGAGTCGGGCATGACTGAGCGACTTCCCTTTCACTTTTCACTTTTATGCATTGGAGAAGGAAATGGCAACCCACTCCAGCGCTCTTGCCTGGAGAATCCCAGGGACAGAGGAGCCTGGTGGGCTGCCGTCTACGGGGTCGCACAGAGTCGGACACGACTGAAGCGACTTAGCAGCAGCAGCAGGTCTATGTTATAGTCATTCTTATTTAGGAAGGCACCTTATATATACACACACACAAAGAGAAAGTCATATACATATGATATATCTGAAATTGTGTTCATCTAATGTTAATGATAATATATAGAAATAATGGAATTTAGGCTGCTATTTTTTTCTCTGATTTTACTATACATCTTGAGTTTTTCATCATAATAATTATTAAAAATAAAATTAGTTTTTAAAAACACAACCCAGGGGAAATCAGAGTGTTTCCTTCCTTTATCTTTTACCTTCATAAACATTTTTTAACACATTTTGAACCTTACCATATATATATATATATATATATATATATATATATATATATATATATATATATATATATATATATAAAACACACCCTCATTTGTTGTATCCTCATTTGTCCAGGTATTATTATATTATATTCATGTTCTGCTATCACAGCCAATTTTCAAAATATGAACATTCCTTTTATATACAATAATTTAATCATTTCTTTGGGAACAAGTGAAAAAGTTGGCTTAAAGCTCAACATTCAGAAAACGAAGATCATGGCATCTGGTCCCATCACTTCATGGGAAATAGATGGGGAAACAGTGGAAACAGTGTCAGGCTTTATTTTTCTGGGTTCCAAAATCACTGCAGATGGTGACTGCGGCCATGAAATTAAAAGATGCTTACTCCTTGGAAGGAAAGTTATGACCAACCTAGATAGCATATTCAAAAGCAGAGACATTACTTTGCCAACAAAGGTCTGTCTAGTCAAGGCTATGGTTTTTCCAATAGTCATGTATGGACGTGAGAGCTGGACTGTGAAGAAAGCTGAGCGCTGAAGAATTGATGCTTTTGAACTGTGGTGTTGGAGAAGACTCTTGAGAGTCCCTTGGACTGCAAGGAGATCCAACCAGTCCATTCTGAAGGAGATCAGTTCTGGGTGTTCTTTGGAAGGAATGATGCTAAAGCTGAAGCTCCAGTACTTTGGCCACCTCATGCAAAGAGTTGACTCATTGGAAAAGACTCTGATGCTGGGAGGGATTGGGGGCAGGAAGAGAAGGGGACGACAGAGGATGAGATGGCTGGATGGCATCACTGACTTGATGGATGTGAGTCTGGGTGACCTCTGGGAGTTGGTGATGGACAGGGAGGCCTGGCGTGCTGCAATTCATGGGGTCACAAAGAGTCGGACACGACTGAGTGACTGAACTGAACTGAACTGATATTGCTTGTAAAATTTTGCAAATATAGTTATAAATACTATTATAAGCATACATCTGCCCATATCTCAAATGATTTTTGAACACTCATTTCTGGGAAAGAATTTATTGGATCAAAATATATGAAGATATTTGAAGTCCTTGAAATATAGTACTGAATTGTTTATAATGGTAATCTATAGGAAAAGTTTGTAAATATAGATTAGAGCCATTTGGGGGAGAGATGAATTAGATGAGTTATATCATGGGAGTGGAAAAGAATAGAGCTTACAGGGGAATCAATTCTGTGTGCCTTTTTTGTGTCTTTTGGGAAATAAAATTTTGACAGCAGAATGTAGCCATGTGTTCCTAAGGGACAAGTCAAATATCTTGCCGCTACAAAAGGCAAGTCAAATGATAACATCTAAGGTTGCTCATTTGTTCTTAGCCTGAGTGAAGTCAGTCAGTCAGTTGACAGGTGTGTATTAAATTCAGTTTCCTCACAACTCTGTGGACTTTTCTGAAGTGTCTGCTGACTTTGGTTGGTACATTAGTCTCATTGGCCTGGATTCTCCATTCATGTCTTATTGGCTGGATTTAACTTTACATTAATTTTTTTTTTTTAACAAGGACATACAGGTTTTGTACTCTCTGAATTCTTCAATGTTAAAAAAAATTGCTTTTATTCTCTTTTTTTAAAATTTAAATTTATTTATTTTAATTAGAGGCTAATTACCTCACAATATTGCACTGGTTTTGAGTTGGTGGGATATAGTATTCTCTGGTCATGATTTTTTGTTTAGAACTTTGTACACACGCCTGTATTAACTTCTGGGAACAGATGCTGCTGAAGAGAACTGTTAAGTGAGCTTAACTTTTTTGCCTTATAGAAGAAAAAAATGTAGAGAGTACACTGTATTACATAACATTGCATGTTATATATATTTTATATAATATTATACACATATGCATATACACATATACATTAATACCTGAGTTTTTAAAATTTAGATTGGAATTGATATATATACACTGCTATATATAAAATAGATAACTAATAAGGACCTACTATATAATTCAGGGAACTCTACTCAGTACTCTTTAATGGTCTATATGGGAAAAAATATAAAAAAGAGTTGATATATGTATTTGTCTAACAGATACACTTTGCTGTACACCTGAAACTATTAATAACATAATACTGTAAATTAATTATATTCAAAAATTAAAAAATGGGTTTTAATATGTATGCATCAATTTTTATTTTACTATTTTTTTTCAGTGTACATATTTACTTCTTTCATTTAAGGAATAATTTTTTGTTTTATGGTGTTTTAAATGGTTAAATATCTTTTCAGGGATACTAGTTATCCCCAAGTTAGAGCACCTTTGTCCCCCATGTTGACTGACTTGTAATTTTCGTATCTTGTTTTGACTTTGTTCTTTTGTTTCATTCATTGTGGTTACATTAAGCCTTTGTTTCATTTCAGTAATTAATTTTATAGTGATGTCTAGCCTCTCTTTTTGTTTCTAATTTATTATACTGAACAGTTTTATAATAATAGCATCTTGACTCTTGTTTCTATAGCTATACAATTACCTTTAATCTCATTCTGTACTTTCATCATTTGGCATTTAAGGTCTTATTTTATTAAGTCTTATTAAAATTTTAAGTCACATGAAGTACTTGTGGGGAATTTTCCTGTTTCATAGAGCATGTTTTCTTCCAGATGGGGTTCTTTCAACTGTCTTTTGTATACTATCTTCCACTCTAATATTTTGCTATAGCATATTTGTACACTTGACATGCTCTTTTTAAATTAAAAAAAATTTTTTTCTTATACTTAGTATGAAAAGTTTTAGTTTTCCAGTTGCTTGATATAGCATCAATGAATTTTTCATGACTCTTATAATCTATTTGTCTTTTACTTATCAGCAGCAGGTCCAGTAGTTTTAAATTGAATTGATTTAGGTGTGGCAGAGGTTGGAAGCAGGGGCTAAGGAAGTTGTTCATGTTTAGATTTTTATGTTACAAATCAATAAAACTAGAGTATTCAAAGATAGAAGTATAAAGTGGATAATTGCCATAATGCTGGATAGTGCAAATGTTTGCTTAATATGCATAATATAATCAAATGACTGCTACTAATTACCAGAAAGTGAAACTGGATCCTAATCTTTTTCCTGAGATTTTGTTAATCTCATGGTGAGGTGGAAATGACAGAATATATGCTTTCATTTTTTACTTAAAATTTTTTTCTTGGAGTATAGTTGATTTAAAAATACTGTGTTAATTTCTGTTGTACAGCAAAATGACTCAGATATTTTCATATTCTTTTCCATTTTGGTTTAGCACAGGATATTGAATATATTATAATTCCCTGTGCTATACAGTAGGTCCTTGTTGTTTATCCATCCTACATATACCAGTTTGCATCTGCTATACCGAACTCATTGGAAAAGACCGTGATGCTAGGAAAGATGGAAGGCAGGAAGAGAAGGGGACGACAGAGGCTGAGACGGTTGGATTGCATCACTGACTCAACGGACATGAGCTTGAGCAAGCTCCAGGAGTTGGTGATGGACAGGGTAGCCTGCTGTGCTGCAGTCCATGGGGTCACAAAGAGTTGGACATGACTGCGAGACTGGACTGAACTGAACTGACACCAAACTCGCAGCCCCTCTTCCCCAAACCCGCCCTCCTGCTTGGCAACCATAAGTCTGTTTTCTATGTCTGTAAGTCTGTTTCTATTTCATAGACAAGTTTATTTGTGTTATATTTTAGATTCCACATAAAAGTATTTTTAGTTTTTTGCAGAACCTCCATACTATTTTCTGAATGTTGAGCTTTACGCCAAATTTTTTACTCTCCTCTTTCACTTTCATCAAGAGGCTTTTTAGTTCCTCTTCACTTTCTGCCATAAGGGTGGTGTCATCTGCATATCTGAGGTTATTGATATTTCTCCTGGCGATCTTGATTCCAGCTTGTGCTTCTTCCAGCCCAGCATTTCTCATGATGTACTCTGCATATAAGTTAAATAAGCAGGTGACAATATACAGCCTTGACATAACACCTTTTCCTATTTGGAACCAATTTGTTGTTCCATGTCCAATTCTAACTGTTGCTTCCTGATCTGCATATAGGTTTCTCAACAGGCAGGTTGGGTGGTCTGGTATTCCCATCTCTTTCAGAATTTTCCACAGTTGATTGTGATCCACACAGTCAAAGGCTTTGGCATAGTCAATAAAGCAGAAATAGATGTTTTTCTGGAACTCTCTTGCTTTTTCGATGAACCAGCGGACGTTGGCAATTTGATCTCTGATTCCTCTGCCTTTTCTAAAACCAGCTTGAATATCTGGAAGTTCACAGTTCACATATTGCTGAAGCCTGGCTTGGAGAATTTTGAGCATTACTTTACTAGTGTGTGAGATGAGTGCAATTATGCAGTAGTTTGAGCATTCTTTGGCATTGCCTTTCTTTGGTGTTGGAATGAAAACTGACCTTTTCCAGTCCTGTGACCACTGCTGAGTTTTCCAAATGTGCTGGCATATTGAGTGCAGCACTATCACAGCATCATCTTTCAGGATTTGAAAGAGCTCAACTGGAATTCCATCACCTCCACTAGCTTTGTTCATAATGATGCTTTCTAAGGCCCACTTGACTTCACATTCCAGGATGTCTGGCTCGAGGTGAGTGATCACACCATCATGATTATCTTGGTCGTGAAGATCTTTTTTGTACAGTTGAAAGTGAAAAAGGAGAGTGAAAAATTTGGCTTAAAGCTCAACATTCAGAAAATGAAGATCATGGTATCTGGTCCCATCACTTCATGGGAAAGAGATGGGGAAACAGTGGAAACAGTGTCAGACCTTATTTTTTTGGGCTCCAAAATCACAGTAGATGGTGATTGCAGCCATGAAATTAAAAGACACTTACTCCTTGGAAGGAAAGTTATGACCAACCTAGATAGCATATTCAAAAGCAGAGACATTACTTTGCCAACAAAGGTCTGTCTAGTCAAGGCTATGGTTTTTCCTGTGGTCTGCTGAGTGCTGTGAAGAAAGCTGAGTGCTGAAGAATTGATGCTTTTGAAGTGTGGTGTTGGAGAAGACTCTTGAAAGTCCCTTGGACTGCAAGGAGATCCAAACAGTCCATCTAAAGGAGATCGGTTCTGGGTGTTCTTTGGAAGGAATGATGCTAAAGCTGAAACTCCAATACTTTGGCCACCTCATGCAAAGAGTTGACTCATTGGAAAAGACTCTGATGCTGGGAGGGATTAGGGTCAGGAGGAGAAGGGGACGACAGAGGATGAGATGGCTGGATGGCATCACCATCTCGATGGATGTGAGTCTGAGTGAACTCTGGGAGTTGGTGATGGACAGGGAGGCCTGGCGTGCTGCAGTTCATGGGGTCACAAAGAGTTGGACACGACTGAGTGACTAAACTAACTGACTGATACTATTTTCAACAGAGGCTGTATCATTTTACATTTCCACCAACAGTGTAGGGAGATTCCCTGTTCTCCATACCCTCTCCAAAATTTATTATTTGTAGAGGTTTTTTTTTTTTTTTTTTAAATGATGGCCAGATAGCAGAACATAGTCTTCAAACTGGAATTGTTTTCCAATTTCATCATGGTAATTTGAATTTTTTCATCTGAAAGAAGAAGTCAGTTCAGTTTTCAACTTCACTTTCCATCAATCATTAACATCAGTTCCTTTCATATTATTTAAATCAGAGAGAGGAAAATAAAAATAGCTCTTCCACAGGATGACAGGCAGGTTATAGAACTTTTCCCCTTTCCTACCACCTCACAGGCCTGGATGCTGCCAGTGCGTTTTACATTTTTATTGATTTTTACAATTTGTGGGCACTTAGAATTAGTGGAGAAGGCAATAGCACCCCACTCCAGTACTCTTGCCTGGAAAATCCCATGGACAGAGGAGCCTGGTAGGCTGCAGTCCATGGGGTCGCGAAGAGTCGGATACGACTGAGAGACTTCACTTTCACTTTTCACTTTCCTGCATTGGAGAAGGAAATGGCAACCCACTCCAGTATTCTTGCCTGGAGAATCCCAGGGATGGGGGAGCCTGGTGGGCTGCCGTCTATGGGGTCGCACAGAGTCGGACACGACCGAAGTGACTTAGCAGCAGCAGCAGCACATGCTAGCAAAGTAATGCTCAAAATTCTCAAAGCCAGGCTTCAACAGCATGTAAACCGTGAACTTCCAGATGTTCAAGCTGGTTTTAGAAAAGGCAGAGGAATCAGAGATCAAATTGCCAACAACTGCTGGGTCACCAAGAAAGCAAGAGAGTTCTAAAAAAATATCTACTTCTGCTTTATTGACTACACCAAAGCCTTTGACTGTGTGGATCAGAACAAACTGTGGAAAATTCTTAAAGAGATGGGAATACCAGACCACCTCATCTGCCTCCTGAGAAATCTGTATGTAGGTCAAGAGGCAACAGTTAGAACTGGACATGGAACAACAGACTGGTTCCAAATAGGAAAAGGAGAACGTCAAGGCTTGTACATTGTCACCCTGCTTATTTAATGTATATGCAGAGTACATCATGTGAAATCTGGGCTGAAGTACAAGCTGGAATTAAGATTGGTGGGAGAAATATCAATAATCTCAGATATGCAGATGAGACCACTGTTATGGCAGAAAGTGAAGAACTAAAAAGCCTCTTGATGAAAGTGAAAGAGGAGAGTGAAAAAGTTGGCTTAAAACTCAGCATTCAAAAAACTAAGACCATGGCATCTGGTCCCATCATTTCATAGCAAATAGATGGGAAAACAGTGGAAACAGTGAGAGACTTTATTTTTCGGGGCTCCAAAATTACTGCAGATGATGACTGCAGTCATGAAATTAAAAGATGCTTGCTCCTTGGAAGAAATGCTATGACCAATCTAGACAGCATATTAAAAAGCAGAGACATTACTTTTGACCAACAAAGGTTCATCTAGTCAAAGCTTTGGTTTCCCAGTGGTCGTATATGGATGTGAGAGTTGGAGTATAAAGAAAACTGGGCAGTGAAGAATTGATGCTTTTGAACTGTGGTGTTGGAGAAGACTTTTGAGAGTCCCTTAGACTGCAAGGAGATCCATCCAGTCCATCCTTAAAGGAAATCAGTCCTGAATATTCATTAGAAGGATTGATGCTGAAACTGAAACTCCAATACTTTGGCCACCTGATGGGAAGAACTGACTCATTTGAAAAGACCTTGATGCTGGGAAAAATTGAAGATGGGAGCAGAAGGGGATGACATAGGATGAGATGGTTGGATGGCATCACCAACACAACGGACATGAATTTGAGTAGGCTCTGGGAGTTGGTGATGGACAGGGAAGCTTAGCATGCTGCAGTCCATGGGATTGCAAAGAGCTGGACACAACTGATCGACTGAACTGAACTGAATATAACATTAGTTTTAGGTGTACAACACAATAATTCAGTATTTGTATATATTTTGAAATAATCACCACTGTAAGTCTAGTTAATATCTGTCACCATACCTCTTTACACACAAGAAGAATTTTTTTGTGTGTGATTAAGACTTTCAAGATCTACTCTCTTAGCAACTGTCAAATATGCAATACAGTATTATTAACTACAATCACCATGCTGTGAATTACTTCTCCATGACTTATTTATTTTATACCTGGGAGTTTGTGCCTTTTGACCCCATTACTCATTTCATTCACTGTCTAACCTCTTGCCTCTGGCAACCAACCATCTGTTCTCTGTATCTAAGATCTTGTTTTTTCCCTTTTTTAGATTACACATAACAGTAAGGTCCTATAGTATTTGTCTTTTTCTGTCTGCCTTGTTTCACTTAAAATTGTGCCCTAAGGGTCCCTCCATGTTGCAAATGGTAAGATTTTCTTCTTTTTTATGGCTGAACAGTATTTTATTTTGTGTGTGTGCGTACTGCATTTTCTTTTTCTATTGCTAGACACTTAGATT
This sequence comes from Tragelaphus eurycerus, assembly GCA_935064755.1. Classification (NCBI taxonomy): domain Eukaryota; kingdom Metazoa; phylum Chordata; class Mammalia; order Artiodactyla; family Bovidae; genus Tragelaphus; species Tragelaphus eurycerus. Next base: position 34,006,312 of record CAKXYN010000014.1, on the reverse strand, counting down.
GTTTCTGTATCTTGACTATCGTAAGTAACACTTACAAAGAACATGGGGATGCAAATATCTTTTCCACTCATGTCAACTCATGTTTTTATTTCTTTGGATAAATATCTAGGAATTATATTTATAACTTTTTCAGGCACCTCCACTGTTTTCTAATTAGTGGCAGCATTAATTTATATTCCCACCAACAGTATTCAAGGGTTTTCTTTTCCCCTATCTTTACCGATATTTGTTACTTCTTGTCTTTTTGATAACAGCCTTTCTAGCAGGTATGAGATGATATCTCATTGTGGTTTTGATTTCTGTTTCTGAAATGATGAATGTTGTTGAGCATATTTTTATGCATCTGCTGGCCATCTGTATATCTTCTTTGGGAAAATATTTTTTAGCTCTTCTTTCCATTTTTATTTATTTTTTAAAATTTAAAATCAGGGATCACTTTATTTACTCAAGGTGTCAGCCTTCCTCATATCCCATGTTAAGATCCAGGATGAGGGAATGAGGCCAACACAGAGATGAGTAGAGCCCCATAGACATTGTTGGTGTTTCTCAATCCAGTTGTCCCTGAAGTCCTTTCTAGTCTGTTCATATCAATTACATGAACTAATCTATGTCCGCTTTTCTTCTTGGGCTGCTTAGACTTGGACTTCTGGAGGGTATCTTGGCTTGTTCAAGGCCCAGCCTTCTGTTTGCCTTCCCGCCCCTATGGGCAGCTTCCATTTAACTATCAGGCTTCATGCTGGGAGGAGACATGTGACTGATTAGTACTTTTGTGGATGATAGAGATCTAGAGCTGAACTTTTCCAGCTCCAATGGGCACACCAGTCACTCAGGGAAATCCTGTTAAAATGCAGATTCTCACTCAGCAGGTTTGGGTGAGGCCCAGCTGGTGCTGATGCTGTTGGTCCCAGGACCACACTTTGAGTTGTAAGCGGCTGGAGAGATGGATGTCACCGCTCACCCAGACCAAGGAACCCAGGAGCCCCAGACCTCCACAATAACCCCACATCCAAACATGCATGTCGGCAAGCTTTGGCCTCTCCTCCCGTCCTGAAGTGTACTCTGCCCCCATTTTAAAATCTGATTATTTGGAATTTTTTGCTATTAAGTTGTATGAATTCTTGGTATATTTTGGATATTAATTCCTTATCAAATATATCATTTACAAATATTTTGTCCTATTCAGTAGGTTGCCTTTTCATTTTGTTGATGGTTGCCTTTTCATTTTGTTGATGATTTTCTTTGCTATGTATATTACTTTTATAAGTAAAGAGATATTTCACAAATTGTATTCTCTATCTCTCCTTCAAGTTTACTTCAATTTCTATTCCTTTCAAGAAACCTCCTCTGATATCCCTAGCCAAAATGACTTCTTTTGAGTGAATTACCACAGCATCTTTCTATTCATTCAAAATATATTTTATTAACTGCTATCATAGCGGGGCACATGTTTAGGTGCTTGGAATGTATAATATGTAAAACACAATTTCTGTCTTGATGATACTAGCATTTCAGTGCTTGAAGGCTGTGGAGGGAGCTTGGCCTATGGTCTATTTTAACTATTTGGTTCTGCATTTTAGCTTATTAAAGTTAGATATATATCCACCCCCTCCCCGTAGTCTTATATAATGTACAGAACACAACAGGAGCTGATAGTGTCTCTTGAATTAACAGACTCAAAATGAATAATCTTATTAGCTGCGATGTGGGAAGACAGTGCTTTAGAGAGAGAGGTAGGTAAGATTTCAGGCCTGTTTGGCTGAGGAGATGCTTATGTAGGCAATTTTAATAGCCTCTCAGTGGTATAGGCATGTAAGGATAACAACGTGAAGCTCAGGTGGGTGGTCAAGGCTAAGAAATAATGGGCACAGAGACTGTTAATGATTCATAGAGCAGAAGGAGCCAGACCATGTAGCCCTGAGAGAGTCCCTGGAGTGGGACGTTTAAGCCATTTCTCAATGTTCTACCCCTTCTCCAGGTTGTAAATTTTTGCCCACATTACTCAGCACAGAAAGTGCAAAATCATTTATAACTGTCTCTCAGGGAGAAAGGCGTGAGCACCCAGAGACTTAGAAAGAGTTGAATTCTCACAATTAATTTCATTCTGGAAAGGCTAAGCTCGGGACTTTTTCCTTTTTTATTATAAGGCTACCATGTGGCTAGCTTTTGGCATCATGGGTTGATATTTTTCCAAAATAAGGATCTCCACAGGCATCTCATTTAGAGCATTAAGTAATGAAATATCATTCTTTGTAATATTGTGACCAAGAGTAAAAAGGAACCAGATGTGGGAATTAAAGAAACCCACGAGGCTGTGCTAATATAAATGTTCCCTTATATTTTGCTTTTTAAAAATTTAACATCTAGGTTTCATACAAAATACTCAGTATAAAGTATAGTTAGTGTTCAATAAAGGTTATTGTTTTTTATTCTAAAGGAACTGAGTATTTTACCCTTGGGAATTTGTCAATACAGAGAATAAGAGAAAGTTTTAGGGAGGAAGAAAAGGACATGAGCAAGACCTTGAAATAAAAGGGAAAAATAGACTCAGACCTCTGGAATGAATGCAGTTTTGAATAAGCTAATATATTTTGAAGACTATTTGAGCTTAGAGTTGAAAGGGTCATGCAGTCCAGTGTTTTGAGGAATGTGGTGTTTTTACTTAGTCTAGACTTGAATATCACTTTAATGATTGTACATATACTTTGGAGTGTATTAGGGGGAAATCAACTCCAAGTTCATTTATATGAACAAGTAGTCTTATTTAAAGGCAACTGAGTAAATAACAGTGCCGGCAAAATTTGCAAGTAGAGGTTATAGCTTCCAGAATAAAAGTAAAAGTTATGGCTTCCAGTAGCTTAGTGCTCTACTGAATGTCTCCAAAGGATATTAAATTAGTCAGCCAAGGATTACTGTGTATTTTCCCGAACATCTTTGAGCCTTTCTTTAGGGTATTTGGATGGAGTGTCTGTGATGAAATTGTGGCAGGGAAAGCACTGTTGTTTTCATACAGATGGCATGTGGAGAGAAACTCCATATGGGCAACAAGGACTCAGCATTCAGAAGCCCAGTGGATTCTCCAGGAATACAAGTTCATGGTGGCCTGAGGAAGGGGGGCTATGCTCTATGCTCTGTTTAGAGAAGGCTTAAGTAGGTAGGAATGTAAAATCTGTTTTTTCTATTATGCACTTTCAGAATCAAAGGACAGTCAAAAATAGCAGAAGAAAAATAATGTGGCCTCTCTTTAGAAGGATAACTCAGCAATTGTGGAGCAGACCAAAGATATATGACAGTTGTATTCTAAATAGTTACCAAGAAAGTGAGGGATTCCTCCCAAGTTGAAGTTCATGTTGGATGACAGATCACACACACACACACACACACACACATACAAAGTGGGTCTTGGGTTAAGTGTGAGAAATGTAATCTGAATCAAAATCATGTTCAGTATAGGAAGAGAGTGGGCAAAGGATGAGGTGGAGTGGATGGAGAGCTGCCTCCTCAAAACACAGATCTCTTCAGTATTAGACAGCTTCAGTCCAGAGTATCTGAGTTGTGTTGTTTTTCCCTTTAGATCAGACATTCCTAATTCTCATTATTATTTCTGATTTGACATAGTCTTATCTCCTTTTACTCTGGATGATATTTTATCTAGTGATATCATCATAGAAAGATAATGACTGGTAGAAACTTGGATATCATCTGATCTGGTGTCTGTTAATAGCACTAGAACCTCCTTCCTTATCTTTCTCCTCTTCTCTTTTTTCAAAAGAAATTCTTTGTAGGACTACAATTATAAGAGATAAGACAGGAACTTCCCTGACTGAAGTGGGTGATGAGGAAAACATATGGAGCCTGACAGGCCAATCTATTCCCCAGCAAGGTTTTTGTTTGTTTCTTTTCCCTTTTTTGGTTTATGAATTCCACTGTTCTACAAAAGAGTTTGAAAAAGTTGAGTTTCCTTTACATATTGCTTGTTGTTTCTGATTGATACATAAGTAGTCCACATTTTAGTGGCTTCAAACAATTTATTGTCATTTATCATGATTTGTATGTTGACTCAGGTTAGCTGAGTATTTCTTTTTTGAGAGAGAAAAAAATACAGTTGCATAGAGTTGCATTCAAGTGACACTTCCCTGGTAGCTCAGATGGTAAAGAATTCACCTGCAATGCGGGAGACCTGGGTTTAATCCCTGGATTGGGAAGATTCCCTGGAGGAGGGCATGGCAAATCAGTCTAATGTTCTTGCCTGGAGAATCCCCATGGACAGAGGAACCGGGAAGGCTGCAGTCCATGGGGTCACAAAGAGTCGTACATGATTGAGTGATTAAGCACAGCACAGCTGCATTCAGATGGCATCTGGAGCTAGAGTCATTGGGAGACTTCTTCATTTTCATATCTCTGGCTTAAGCTGGGATTACTAGAGGAGCTAAGGGTTACTGGGTATCTCTCTTTTCACCTAGCCTCTCCATATGACTAGATTGGACTTCCTCTCAACATGGTGGTCTCATTTTACAAGATGGCAAAATGCTCACCACTCAGAGTGAACATTTAAAGAGGCCCAGACAGAGGCTGCAAGGTTTCTAGTGACCTGTCTTTGGAAATTACACAATTTTACCATTTCTATTTGCCTAAGAATTAATAGACAAGTCCAAATACAAAGGGGTGAGGGAATAAATTCTACCTTTCAGTGGGGAAATGATTTTTTTATAAGGAGGGAAGATACTAATGGTAAAGCTACCATAGGTAATATGAAGCCCAGAGAATGCAGAGATTTATCACAAGACCACAGAACGCAGAGCTGGGTTTAGAGCCAAAATCATAAAAAGATGGAATCCACCTTCTAAAACAACTTCATTTCCAAATTCTTTCACCCTATCAGTTCAGTTCAGTCGCTCAGTCATGTCCGACTCTTTGTGACCCTATGAATCGCAGCACGCCAGGCCTCCCTGTCCATCACCAGCTCCGGGAGTTCACTGAAACTCAAGTCCATCGAGTTCGTGATGCCATTTAGCCATCTCATCATCTGTCGTCCCCTTCTCCTCCTGACCCCAATCTCTCTCAGCATCAGAGTCTTTTCCAATAAGTCAACTTTTCGCATGAGGTGGCCAAAATACTGGAGTTTCAGCTTTAGCATCATTCCTTCCAAAGAAATCCCAGGGCTGATCTCCTTCAGAATGGACTGGTTGGATCTCCTTGCAGTCCAAGGGACTCTCAAGAGTCTTATCCAACACCACAGTTCAAAAGCATCAATTCTTCAGCACTCAACTTTCTTCACAGTCCAACTCTCACATCCATTCATGACCACTGGAAAAACCATAGCCTTGACTAGACGGACCTTTGTTGGCAAAGTAATATCTATGCTTTTGAATATGCTATCTAGGTTGGTCATAACTCCTTTCAAGGAGTAAGCATCTTTTAATTTCATAGCTGCAGTGATTTCATCTGCAGTGATTTTTGAGCCCCCCCAAATAAAGTCTGACACTGTTTTCACTGTTTCCCCATCTATTTCCCATGAAGTGATGGGACCAGATGCCATGATCTTCGTTTTCTGAATGTTGAGCTTTAAGCCAATTTTTTCACTCTCCACTTTCACTTTCATCAAGAGGCTTTTGAGTTCCTCTTCACTTTCTGCCTTAAGGGTGGTGTCATCTGCATATCTGAGGTTATTGATATTTCTCCCGGCAATCTTGATTCCAGCTTGTGTTTCTTCCAGTCCAGCGTTTCTCATGATGTACTCTGCATAGAAGTTAAATAAGCAGGGTGACAATATACAGCCTTGACGTATTCCTTTTCCTATTTGGAACCAGTCTGTTGTTCCATGTCCAGTTCTAACTGTTGCTTCCTGACCTGCATATAGGTTTCTCCAGATGGTATTCCCATCTCATTCAGAATTTTCCACAGTTGATTGTGATCCACACAGTCAAAGGCTTTGGCATAGTCAATAAAGCAGAAATAGATGTTTTTCTGGAACTCTCTTGCTTTTTCCATGATCCATTGGATGTTGGCAATTTGATCTCTGGTTCCTCTGCCTTTTCTAAAACCAGCTTGAACATCAGGAAGTTCACGGTTCACATATTGCTGAAGCCTGGCTTGGAGAATTTTGAGTATTACTTTACTAGCGTGTGAGATGAGTGCAATTGTGTGGTAGTTTGAGCATTCTTTGGCATTGCCTTTCTTTGGGGTTGGAATGAAAACTGACTTTTTCCAGTCCTGTGGCCAGTGCTGAGTTTTCCAAATGTGCCAGCATATTGAGTGCAGCACTTTCACAGCATCATCTTTCAGGATTTGAAAGAGCTCAACTGGAATTCCATCACCTCCACTAGGTTTGTTTGTAGTGATGCTTTCTAAGGCCCACTTGACTTCACATTCCAGGATGTCTGGCTCTAAAAATCTTATCCTGCTGGTGATAGATGAGGGAAGCTTTGTATTAAAGATGTCATTATAGTTTGCATGAATTTGAATTTTTAAAAGTTATAGGATACAAAAACCGATAGGTAAAGAGAAGAAATAATTTCTAAGTGTGTTAGAGAATATCAAGGTCTTAGAAACAAATCTAACAAAATATTGGAAAAGCTTAATAAAGAGAAAATATAGAACTTTATTAGAGACACATATTAAAGAATACCTAGATAATGAGATGCTTGATTGGGAGCCATATACCACATTCATGGATAGGAATTTTTAATATCATAGAATCAATTATAAACTTGTCTATAGCTTTAATGGATTTCCAATGAAAGTTACAGTAGGATTTTTTCCCCCTCACAGAACTTGATAAAGATAATTCTAAAATTTATAAAACAGTAAAGGGCTGACAAAAGCCAGGACATTTCTGTAGAAGAAGAGCAGAAAGATATGTAAAACAATGTTCATAGCAGTAATACTCATAATGGCAAAAACCTGGAGATGGCCCAATGCCCATTTGAAAATGTGTGAATAAATGGTGTCACATTCACAGAACTGAATCTTATACAATAGTCAAAGCAATGAAGTACAGGGAAATGCATCAGGAGCGATGAATCTTAGAAACTTAATAAAAAGCTTGAAAGGAAAGAATTCACATTTTCATCCAAATTGATAATCATTTTTATAAAATAAAAATGCCTATAACCAAATACTTCTAACAAATTCATGTAGATATTTAAAAGCTGTATAAAAAGGAAAACAAGCTACTGAGAACACAAGGTTTAGAGTCATGCTTATCTCAGATAGGGGAAGAGAAACAGGATGAAATGGGGCTCATGTAGTTAGAGTAAATTATTAGTAAAAGTGCATTTTTGGTTTTGAGTGGTGGATTGGAGATACTAAATAGTATAGATTAAAATATATTAAAAATAACCAAATACAGGCCCTTTGGTCATTTTAAAATTGGATTATTATTATTATTTGCTATTGAGTTTGTGAGTTCCTTATATATTTTGGATATTAACCGTTTATCAGATATATGGTTGCAAATATCTTCAGTTCAGGTCAGTTCAGTCGCTCAGTTGTGTTTGACTCTTTGCAACCCCATGAATCGCAGCAAGCCAGGCCTCCCTGTCCATCACCATCTCCCGGTTCACTCAGACTCACGTTCATCGAGTCAGTGATGCCATCCAGCCATCTCATCCTCTGTCGTCCCCTTCTCCTCCTGTCCCCAATCCCTCCCAGCATCAGAGTCTTTTCCAGTGAGTCACCTCTTTGCATGAGGTGGCCAAAGTACTGGAGTTTCAGCTTTAGCATCATTCCTTCCAAAGAAATCCCAGGGCTGATCTGGTTGGACCTCCTTGCAGTCCAAGGGACTCTCCAGAGTCTTCTCCAACACCACAGTTCAAAAGCATCAATTCTTCAGCACTCAGCTTTGTTCACAGTCCAACTCTCACATCCATACATGACTACTGGTAAAACCATAGCTTTGACTAGATGGACCTTTGTTGGCAAAGTAATGTCTCTGCTTTTTAATATGCTGTCTAGGTTGGTCATAGCTTTTCTTCCAAGGAGCAAGCATCTTTTAATTTCATTGCTGCAATCACCATCTACAGTGATTTTGGAGGCCCCCCTGCCCCACCAAATAATGTCTGTAACTGTTTCAATTGTTTGTCCATTTATTTGCAATGAAGTGATGATATCAGATGCCATGGACTGTTGTTTTAAGCTAACTTTTCCACTCTCCTCTTTCACTTTCATCAAGAGGCACTTTAGTTCTTTGCTTTCTGCCATTAAGGGTGGTGTCATCTGCATATCTGAGGTTACTGGTACTTCTCCTGGCAATCTTGATCCCAGCTTATGCTTCATCCAGCCTGGCATTTCACATGATATCAGATCAGATCAGATCAGTCGCTCAGTCGTGTCTGACTCTTTGCGACCCCATGAATTGCAGCACGTCAGGCCTCCCTGTCCAACACCAACTCCCGGAGGTCACTCAGACTCACATCCATCGAGTCAGTGATGCCATCCAGCCATCTCATCCTCTGTCGTCCTTTTCTCCTCCTGCCCCCAATCCCTCCCAGCATCAGAGTCTTTTCCAATGAGTCAACTCTTCACATGAGGTGGCCAAAATACTGGAGTTTCAGCTTTAGCATCATTCCTTCCAAAGAAATCCCAGGGCTGATCTCCTTCAGAATGGACTGGTTGGATCTCCTTGCAGTCCAAGGGACTCTCAAGAGTCTTCTCCAACACCACAGTTCAAAAGCATCAATTCTTCGGCGCTCAGCCTTCTTCACAGTCCAGCTCTCACATCCATACATGACCACAGGAAAGACCATAGCCTTGACTAGGCGAACCTTTGTTGGCAAAGTAATGTCTCTGCTTCTGAATATGCTATCTAGGTTGGTCATAACTTTCCTTCCAAGGAGTAAGCGTTTTTTAATTTCATGGCTGCAGTCACCATCTGCAGTGATTTTGGAGCCCAGAAAAATAAATTCTGACACTGTTTCCACTGTTTCCCCATCTATTTCCCATGTAGTGATGGGACCAGATGCCATGATCTTCGTTTTCTGGATGCTGAGCTTTAAGCCAACCTTTTCACTCTCCACTTTCACTTTCATCAAGAGGCTTTTGAGTTCCTCTTCACTTTCTGCCTTAAGGGTGGTGTCATCTGCATATCTGAGGTTATTGATATTTCTCCCAGCAATCTTGATTCCAACTTGTGTTTCTTCCAGTCCAGCGTTTCTCATGATGTACTCTATAAGTTAAATAAGCAGGGTGACAATATAACAGCCTTGACATACTCCTTTCCCAATTTGGAACCAGTCTGTTGTTCCATGTCCAGTTCTAACTGTTACTTCAATTACAATAATAGTAAATGGAATGTTACTCAGTTATAAAAAAGAAGAAAATCTTGCCATTTGCAACAACATAGACGAACCTGGAAGATAAGTGTGAGAGCAAAAGATAACAATGCATTTGTTGTTGTTGTCATTCAGTCATGTTTGACCCTATGCTACTGCATGGACTGCAGCATGCCAGGCTTCCCTCTCCTTCACCATCTTGGAGCTTGCTTAAACTTATGTCCATTGATTTGGTGATGCCATCCAACCATCTCATCCTCTGTCATCCCCTTCTCCTCCTGCCTCAATCTTTCCTAGCATCAGAGTCTTTTCCAGTGAGTCAGTTCTTCCCATCAGGTGGCCAGTGTATTGGAGCTTCAGCTTCAGCATCAGTGCTTTCAATGAATACTGTCAATGACAAATTGGCATTTGCCAGGATCATTGCCAACAACTGAATAACAATGGCATTTGCCACCTGCCTCTGTGGAGAATGAACCCTGAACCCTGCACTGTTGTAGCTGTTGACCTTCAACATTCCCTGAGAGAGTTCAGGGTGGATAGACACATTCTGTGCTCCAGGAAATCTAGTGGGACAGGTATTTAGATAGATGTTTTAGGAACAGATTTTATAATCTCAATCTTTGCATCTCCTCATATCTAGAAAAGCACTAAATCCCTTCATGATGATATCAGATGCTGTGACTAGCAGAAAACCCTTTGTAAAATGAATGCTTAATGGTATTGAACTCCCCCTATCACCAAAATCTTATATATTGACCTTCCCCTATTGCCTCTTTGGATCAGTCTCTGAGCTATCTGAGGTGCTGCCTCCCGGGCTGCAGTCCTCATTTTGCCCCAAATAAAACTAAACTTGCAGCTCTCAAGTTATGCATCTTTTTAGTCAACAATACTCAGGGTTGATTTCCTTTAGGATTGACTGATTTGACCTCCTTGCAGTCCAAGGGACTCTCAAGAGTCTTCTAGATTACCACAATTCAAAAGCATCAATTCTTGGCACTCAACCTTCTTTATGGTCCAATTTTCACACCCATATGTGACTACTGGAAAAACCATAGCTTTAACTAGATGGATCTTTGTTGGCAATGTAACGTCTCTGCTTTTTGATACACTGTCTAGGTTTGTCATAGCTTTCCTTCCAAGGAGCAATACTGTCTGGTATTTCTTATATGTGGAATCTGAAATTAAAAAAAAAAAAGCCAATTTCATAGAAATTGCAGAATAGTGGTGGCCAGGGGGTGGGGGTGGAGGGACAGGGGAAAATGGGAAGATGTAGGTCAAGGATATACCATTTCAGTTATAGCAGGATAAATTCTGAGGATCTAATGTACAGCATGGTGAACATAGTTAATGAGGCAGTATTCTACATTTGAAATTTGCCAAGAGGATCATACACGTACACACTGAGTTTAGTATTGTCAACTAAAAGAGGTGCACAACTTGAAGGTTGCAAGTTAAGTTTCATTTGGGGCAAAATGAGGACTGAAGCCAGGGAGGCAGGACCTCCTAGGTACTGGGAGCGATTGGCCCTGAAAGATTGCTCCAAAGATGTAGTTAGGGAAGGTCAATATATAAGATTTTGGTGAAGGGTTCAGTGCAATCAAGTGCCTACTTTACAAGAGGTTTTCTGCTGCTCATGAGGAGCTGATGCTATCATGAAGGGATTTAGTACTTTTTTAGATATGAGGAGATGCAAGGATTGGGATCATAAAATCTGTTCCTGAAAATATCCAACTATCTAAAGACCTGTCCTGAAGATATTAAAATGAGATGGCAACAGTACACAGAAGAACTGTACAAAAAAGATCTTCATGACCCAGATAACCACAGTGGTGTGATCACTCACCTAGAGCCAGACATCCTGGAATGCGAAGTCAAGTAGGCCTTAGGGAGCATCACTACAAACAAAGCTACCGAAGTTGATAGAGTTCCAGTTGAGCTATTTCAAATCCTGAAAGATGATGCTGTTAAAGTGCTGTACTCAATATGCCAGCAAATTTGGAAAACTCAGCAGTGGCCACAGGACTGGAAAAGGTTAGTTTTCATTCCAATGCCAAAGAAAGGCAATGCCAAAGAATGTTCAAACTACCACACAGTTGTACTCATCTCACATGCTAGTAACTGCTACTGCTGCTAAGTCGCTTCAGTCGTGTCCGACTCTGTGCGACCCCATAGACAGAAGCTCACCAGGCTCCCCTGTCCCTGGGATTCTCCAGGCAAGAACACTGGAGTGGGTTGCCATTTCCTTCTCCAATATATGAAAGTGAAAAGTGAAAGTGAAGTCGCTCAGTTGTGTCCAACTCTCAGCGACCCCATGGACTGGAGCCCACCAGGCTCCTCCGTCCATGGGATTCTCCAGGCAAAAGTACTGGGGTGGGGTGCCATTGCCTTCCCCCACATGCTAGTAAAGTAATGCTCAAAATTTTCCAAGCCAGGCTTCAACAGTACATGAGCTATGAAATTCCAGATGTTCAAGCTGGATTTAGGAAAGACAGAGGAACCAGAGATCAAATTGCCAACATCCACTGGATCATGGAAAAAGCAAGAGAGTTCCAGAAAACCATCTACTTCTGTTTTATTGACTACATCAAAGCCTTTGACTGTGTGGATCATGACAAGCTGTGGAAAATTCAAGAGATGGGAATACCAGATCTCCTGATCTGCCTCCTGAGAATTCTGTATCTAGGTCAAGAAGCAACAGTTAGAACAGGACATGGAACAACATACTGGTTCCAAATTGGGAAAGGAGTACATCAAGGCTGTATATTGTCACCCTGCTTATTTAACTTCTATGCAGAGTACATCATGAAAAATGCCAGACTGGATGAAGCACAAGCTAAAATCAAGATTGATGGGAGAAATATCAATAATCTCAGATATGCAGATGACACCACTCTTATGGTAGAAAGTGAAGAAGAACTAAAGAGTCTCTCGACGAAATTGAAAGAGGAGAGTGAAAAAGTTGGCTTAAAACTCAACATCAGAAAACTAAGATCATGGCATCTTGTCCCATCACTTCATGGCAAATAGATGGGGAAACAATGGAAACAGTGAGAGACTTAATTTTCTTGGGCTCCAAAATCACTGAAGATGGTGACTCCAGCCATGAAATTAAAAGACTCTTACTCCTTGGAAGAAAAGTTATGACCAACCTAGACAGCATATTAAAAAGCAGAGACATTATTTTACCAACAAAGGTCCGTCTTGTCAAAGCTATGGTTTTTTCGGTAGTCTTGTATGGGTGTGAGAGTTGGACTGTAAAGAATATTGAGCATTGAAGAATTGATGCTTTTGAAGTGATGTTGGAGAAGACTCTTGAGAATCCCTTGGACTGCAAGGAGATCCAACCAGTCTATCCTAAAGGAAATTAGTCCTGAATATTCATTGGAAGGACTGATGCTAAAGCTGAAATTCCCAATACTTTGACCACCTGATGCAAAGAACTGACTCATTGGAAATGACCCTGATGCTGGGAAAGACTGAAGGGGATGACATAGGATGAGATGGCATCACTGGATGGCATCACCAACTTGATGGACATGAGTTTGAGTAAGCTCTGGGAGTTGGTGATGGGCAAGGAAGCCTGTCGCGCTACAGTCCGTGTGGTCACAAAGAGTCAGACAGCACTGAGTGACTGAACTGAACTGAAAGACCTGTCCCACCTGCTTCCCTGGAGCACAAAGAGTACCTCACTGCACCTTGAACTCCCTCAGGGGTTGTTGAAGGTCAGCAGCTGCAGCAGCACAGGGTTCAGTCTCCAGAGAGGCAGATGGGAAATGCTATTGCTGTTCAGTCATTGGTAATGCTCTTGGCAAGTGCCAGTTCGTAGTTGACAGTATACAAGATGATGAATGTATTAATTATCTTGATTGAGATAATCATTTCATAGTACAATGAAAGTGTATATAAAATCATCTTGTTTTTATTTAAGCTATACATGGAGTTGCATTTCTCAATTACTCTGCAATCAAGGATGAAAAAATTATCAAACACATGGAAGCGGCCAATGATGAGTTCAAGGTTTATGATTAATGTCAGCCTGTGCACTTAAGGTCCAACTAGCCAACCAAGCCAACCTTAATAAGTATTGTTCAACCTAGGTAACCTGCCCCTGCATTGAAGATGGTATGCTGGCCTTTGGCAAAGTTATGAGATTGGGTAGATTTATCTTTGTTGTCTGTCCACTAGCAGAGCCTGTGCCTCTTTTTAGCTATTTCATAGGGTGTGGAATGATTGACTTTAGGAGTCATAAAGATTTTAATCTTCTAAATAAACTCTATGTTTAAGAGGAGAAATCCAAGGATAAGAGAGGTTATATGGCAATAAGATACAATCAAGCTGGGATAAGAATATAAATTACATGACCCTTTGAATGACTTTATTTATTTATTTTTTAACCAATCAAGTTTTTTTTTTTAATTTTATTTTATTTAACTTTACAATATTGTATTGGTTTTGCCATACATCAAAATGAATCCGCCACAGGTATACATCAAGTTTTAAATCATTGATAGACCAGCAGTAGGTATGTACAAGGAACTGAGTACCAGAAAAGGGCAGATCACTCACACACCCATCAAATGCTCGGTGAGCAGCCCTGTGTGCCAGGTATTACACAAGTACTGGGGAAATGGCAACAAGAGACATGCAGTATTTGTATGTGCAGGGAGGTTGTTGTTGTTGTTCAGTGTGACCCTGTGGACTGTAGCTTGGCAGGCGTTCCTGTCCTTCAACATCTCCTAGAGCTTGCTCAAACTCATGTCCATCAAGTCAGTGATGCCATCCAACCATCTCATCTTCTGTTGTCCACTTCTCCTCCTGCCTTCAATCTTTCCCAGCATCAGGGTCTTTTTCAATGAGTCAGTTCTTTGCATCAGGTGACCAAAATATTGGAGCTTCCGCTTCAGCATCAGCCCTTCTAATGAATATTCAGGGTTGATTCCTTTAGGATGGATTTGTTTGATCTCCTTGCTGTCCAAGAGACTCCAAGATTCCTTAAAAAACTGGGAATAGAACTGCCATATAACCCAGTAATCCCACTGTCAGGACTACACCCTGAGGAAACCAGAATTTAAAGAGACAAATATACCCTAATGTTCATTGCAGCACTATTTACAATAGCTAGGACATGGAAGCAACCTAGATATTCAGTGCCAGATGAATGGATAGGGAAATTTTGGTACATATACACAAAGGAATATTACTCAGCTATAAAAAAGGAATACATTTGAGGCAGTTCTAATGAGTTGGATGAACCTGGAGCCTATTAAACAGTGTGAAGTAAGTCAGAAGGAGAAAGACAAACACTGTATATTGACACACACATATATATATGGAAATTATAAAGATGGTACCAATGATCCACTATGCAGGGCAGCAAAGGAGACAAAGATGTAAAGAACAGAGTTTTGGACTGAGAGGTGAGGGTGGGATAATTGGAGAGAATGCCATTGAAACATGTCCACTATTATATATAAAATAGATGACCAATGCAAGTTCGATGCATGAAGCAGGGCACCAAATCTAGTGATCTGGGACAACCCAGAGGGATAGGGTGGGGAAGGAGGTGGGGGGTGTTGAGGATGGGGGCAACACATTTATACCTGTGGCAAATTATTGTTGATGTATGGCAAAAAACATCATAATATTGTAAAATAATTATCCTCCAATTAAAATGAATAAATTAAAAACAAAGTTTTCTCCAGCACCGCAGTTTGAAGGCACCATTTCCTTGGAACTCAACCTTTTTTATTGTCTAGTTCTCACATCTATACATGACTACTGGAAAAACCATAGCTTTGACTATTCAGACCTTTGTTGGCAAAGTAATGTCTCTGCTTTTTAATACACCATCTAGGTTTATCATAGCCTGTCTTCCAAGGAGCAAGTGTCTTTTAATTTCATGGCTGCAGATACAATTTACAGTGATTTTGGAGCCCAATAAAATAAAGTCTGCTGCTGTTTTCATTGTTTTCCCATCTATTTGCCATTAAGTGTTTGGTCACCTGATGTGAAGAACTGACTCATTGAAAAAGACCTTGATGCTTGGAAATATTGAAGGCAGGAGGAGAAGGAGACGATAGAGGATGAGATGGTTAAATGGCATCACCTACTCAATGGACACTAGTTTGAACAATCTCCGGGAGTTGGTGATGGACAGGAAAGCCTGGCATGCTGCAGTCCATGGGATCTCAAAGAGTTGGACATGTGTGATCACTGACCTGGAGCCAGACATCCTGGAATGTGAAGTCAAGTGGACCTTAGAAAGCATCACTACAAACAAACCTAGTGGAGGTGATGGAATTCCAGTTGAGCTCTTTCAAATCCTGAAAGATGATGCTGTGAAAGTGCTGCACTCAATATGCCAGCACATTTGGAAAACTCAGCACTGGCCACAGGACTGGAAAAGGTCAGTTTTCATTCCAACCCCAAAGAAAGGCAATGCCAAAGAATGCTCAAACTACCACACAATTGTACTCATTTCACACACTAGTAAAGTAATACTCAAAATTCTCCAAGCCAGGCTTCAGCAATATGTGAACCGTGAACTTCCAGATGTTCAAGCTGGTTTTAGAAAAGGCAGAGGAACCAGAGATCAAATTGCCAACATCCGCTGGATCATGGAAAAAGCAAGAGAGTTCCAGAAAAACATCTATTTCTGCTTTATTGACTATGCCAAAGCTTTTGACTGTGTGAATCACAATAAACTGTGGAAAATTCTGAAAGAGATGGGAATACCAGACCACCTGATCTGCCTCTTGAGAAATCTGTATGCAGGTCAGGAAGCAACAGTTAGAACTGGACATGGAACAACAGACTGGCTTCAAATAGGAAAAGAAGCACGTCAAGGCTGTATATTGTCACCCTGCTTATTTAACTTCTATGCAGAGTACATCATGAGAAACATTGGACTGGAAGAAACACAAGTTGGAATCAAGATTGCTGGGAGAAATATCAATAACCTCAGATATGCAGATGACACCACCCTTATGGCAGAAAGTGAAGAGGAACTCAAAAGCCTCTTGATGAAAGGGAAAGTAGAGAGTGAAAAAGTTGGCTTAAAGCTCAACATTGAGAAAACGAAGATCATGGCATCTGGTCCCATCACTTCATGGGAAATAGATGGGGAAACAATGGAAACAGTGTCAGACTTTATTTGGGGGGGCTCAAAAATCACTGCAGATGGTGACTGCAGCCATGAAATTAAAAGATGCTTATTCCTTGGAGGAAAGTTATGACCAACCTAGATCACATATTCAAAAGCAGAGACATTACTTTGCTAACAAAGGTTCGTCTAGTCAAGGCTATGGTTTTTCCAGTGGTCATGTATGGATGTGAGAGTTGGACTGTGAAGAAGGCTGCGCACTGAAGAATTGATGCTTTTGAACTGTGGTGTTGGATAAGACTCTTGAGAGTCCCTTGGACTGCAAGGAGATCCAACCGGTCCATTGTGAAGGAGATCAGCCCTGGGATTTCTTTGGAAGGAATGATGCTAAAGCTGAAACTCCAGAACTTTGGCCACCTCATGCAAAGCGCTGACTCATTGGAAAAGACTCTGATGCTGGGAGGGATTGGGGGCAGGAGGAGAAGAGGACAACAGAGGATGAGATGGCTGGATGGCATCACTGACTCAATGGATGTGAGTCTGAGTGACCTCCGGTAGTTGGTGATGGACAGGGAGGCCTGGCGTGCTACAATTCATGGGGTCGCAAAGAGTCGGACACGACTGAGCGACTGAACTGAACTGAAAGTGACTAAATTGAACTGATGGGACCAGTTGCCATGATCTTCATTTTTTGAATGTTGAGTTTTGAGCCAGCTTTTTTACTCTCCTCTTTCACCTTCATCAAGAGGCTCTTTAGTTCTTCTTCACTTTATCATAAGTGTGGTGTCATCTGCAAATTTGAGGTTACTGATATTTCTCCCGACAATCTTAATTCCAGTTTGTGCTTCTTCCAGCCCAGGGTTTCTCATGATGTACTCTGGATACAAGTTAAATAAGCAGGGTGACAATATACAGCCTTCAGGTACTCCTTTCCCAATTTGGAACCAGTCTGTTGTTCCATGTCCAGTTTTAACTGTTGCTTCTTGGCCTCCATACAGATTTTTTTTTTTTTCAAGAGGCAGGTCAGGTGGTCTGGTATTCCCATCTCTTTAAGAATTTGCCATACTTTGTTGTGATCAACAAAGTCAAAGGCTTTAGGGTATTCAGTGAAGCAGAAGTAGACACTTTTCTGAAATTCTCTTGCTTTTTCTATGACCCAACAGATGTTGGCAATTTGATCTCTGGTTCCTCTGCCTTTTCTAAATCCAGCTTGAACATCTGGAACTTCTTAGTCCACATACAGTTGAACCCTAACTTAAAGGATTTTGTGCATTACCTTGCTAGTATGTGAAATGAGTGCAATTGTGCAGTAGTTTGAACATTCTTTGGCATTGCCCTTCTTTGGAATTGAAATGAAAACTGATCTTTTCCAGTCCTGTGGCCACTGCTGAGATTTCCAGATTTGCTGGCATATTGAGTGCAGCACTTTCACAGCATCATCTTTTAGGATTTGAAATAGCTCAACTGAAATTCCATCACCTTCTCTAGCTTTGTTTGTAGTGATGCTTCCTAAAGCCCACTTGACTTCACACTGCAGGATGTCTGAATATAGGTGACTGATTGCACCATCATGATTATCTAGGTCATTAAGATCTTTTTTTGTATAGTTTTTCTGTGTATTATTGCCACCTTTTCTTGATATCTTCTGTTTCTGTTTGGTCCATACCATTTCTGTTCTTGATTGTGTCCATTTTTGCATGAAATGTTGACTTTGGTATCTCTAATCTTATTGAAGATATCTGTAGTCTTTCCCATTCTATTGTTTTCCTCTATTTCTTTGGACTGATCACTCGAGAAGGCTTTCTTAGCTCTCCTTGCTATTCTTTGGAACTCTGCATTCAGATGGGTATATCTTTTCTTTTCTCCTTTGCTTTTAGCTTCTCTTCTTTCCTCATAGGAGGCCTATTTGTAAGGCCTCCTCAGACAACCACTTTGCCTTCTTTCATTTCTTTTTCTTGAGGATGGTTTTGATCACCACCTCCTGTACAGTGTTACAGACTTCTGTCCATAGTTCTGCAGACACTCTATTTATTAGATCTATCCCTTTGAATCTGTTTATCACTTCCACTGTATAAATCATAAGGGATTTGAATTAGGTCATACCTGAACAGTGGGAAGAGATTGATTAATTACTTAGCTGAAAGTTTCAACACAAGCACTATCAAACATAATAGGATACATATTTATTCTCCCTTTCTCCCCATAGTGTAAAGCAGGTGATAAGATTTAGGAGCACACTGTTCTATGGAGACTGAGATGTTCCTTTAGCTTCATGATCTTCATTAAAGCATGATAGCTATCTTCTAAAAGAGAGAAGTCCAAAGTATGCCAAACTTGTATTGCAGTGTTTTTAGTTTATCTGTTTCTAGGTTCCATCAGATTAGAGGGGGGAAGTAAGTCAGGTTTCATTTGATAGAAGGACCCTGAGAAATAATTTTCTCATTTTGTAACTGAGAAAGGCCTCAGAGGGAGGAGGTATCCAGGGGTAGTATGAGGATTGTTTTTGTTTAGTCTCTAAGTTGTGTCCGACTCTTTGTGACGTAGTGGACTGTAGCCTGCCAGGCTCATCCGTCCTTGAGATTTCCCAGGCAAGAATACTAGAGTGGGTTGCCATTTCCTTCTCCCAGGGATCTTCCTGACCCAGGGATTGAACTGCATCTCCTGCACTGGCAGGTGGATTCTTTACCACTGAGCCCCCAGGAAAGCCCCAGTCTGGGAATAGCTCTAATTAATTTTGAGAAGGATGATAGACTGCCTTGCTGTGACAGTTACATGTATCAGCTTGGCTGAATACTGGACTATTTAGTCAAATACTGATCTGCTGCTGCTGCTAAGTCCCTTCAGTCGTGTCCGACTCTGTGTGACCCCATGGATGGCAGCCCACCAGGCTCCCCCGTCCCTGGGATTCTCCAGGCAAGAACACTGGAGTGGGTTGCCATTTCCTTCTCCAATGCATAAAAGTGAAAAGTGAAAGTGAAGTCGCTCAGTCGTGTCCGACTCTTAGCAACTCCATGGACTGCAGCCCACCAGGCTCCTCTGTCCATGGGATTTTCCACGCAAGAGTACTGGAGTGGGGTGCCAGGTGTTACTATAAAGATATTCATAGATGTGGTTAACATCTACATTCAGTCAGCTTTAAGGAAAAGAAGTTACTTTTGGTAAGGTGGATGGGCTTCAGAGCAAAACCACATTTCCAGGAGAGGAAGAAGCTGTCTCAAGACTGCAACCCAACTCCTGCTTGAGTTTCCAGCCTGCTGGCTGGCCCTACAGACGTAAGATATGCTAGTCTCAACAATTGTGTGAGCTAAACCCATTAAAATAAAATCTTTTTATGCACATACACACATGCCCCATTGATTCTGTTTCTCTGGAAAAGCCTGATTGATTCCTCTGCCTAGCAAAGTAAAAGAGCACTAGAAACTGGAGTTGACTTTGCTTTTTACCAGTTAGGTGAACTTGGTCAGTCTATAGTCGCTTAGGGCAGGGAATCCATTTCCCTTATTGGTTTTTTCCTTGGCACTTATGTAGTACTTGGCACACAGTGGAGCTCAGTTGAGTGTTTGGTGGGTGAATGAATTGTCTGCCATTTTCTGGGTCTCAGTTTTGATTTCTGTAAGAAATGAGGAGGCTGGTGTAACTAAATTCTCCAAGGCTCTTCTAAAAATATAGTCTGACAATTAAGAGACTGAGGTCTGGATTTAGGCATAATATGTTTGGATCCTAGCCTTACCACTTAGTGACCTTGAGTTTGGCTAGTCAAACTCAAACTTTGACTAGTCTGGGTTTCAAGTTCCTCATCTGCAAAATGGGAGTTTTGACAGTACCTCTACCATTAGACTCATGGTGAGGATTGGATGAGGTGGTGCTTAGTTCTGAGCGCTATGCCTGAAAACAAATCACATCACTAGGTATTAGCTACTGTCACCACCATCACCATCATCATCATCTACCCATGTGATTAACTATCTCTTAGGTATCTTTTTCTAGGGCTCTGATTATCTGGAGACTGCTCTGGCTAGGGAACAGAGGTAGAAGAGGTATGTATACAAAACTACCAGAAGTTAGAAGTTGAATCAGAGGGCCAATGTTCAGGCTGAGAAGTACACAGCAGCCCAAGAATGTTGGTACTCAGCGTCTCATGGGTTGAGAGGTAAATTCTGGTAGTGTTGGGTTTTTTTATAAACTTCTTCCTATAGAGGGAATTCAGTTCTCTGTGTGACTCGCCCCCAGCCTTCAAGTATGTGAAAGCTTGTATGCAGAGGAGTCAGAGTGGTCTTACAGCAGGGATTGTTTGAACTGAATTTACAGAGCACATACAACTAGTCTCACAGTCTCGGGGCAAGTCTCACTGTGGTCCCTTGCCATTTCTACAGGAAGTAGAGAATCCGAATGTTACAGAGCAAGTCGGTGGATCAGCCTGAACTTGACTTTGCAGACTCCAAGATGGACTTTGCTTTGTCCAATCTTTGCTGCTAGAGCCAGGAGCTGTAAGGTTGGGCCCTCTCTGTGTTTATGGATAAGCCCTAGGAAGGCAAAATGACATGAAAGATCCAGGAGCTAGAGCTTTTCTTTCTGGTTGTGTGTTCAGGCCACTCAGGGTGGTTGTTCTCTTGCTCTCTGTACCTGCCCTGCTCAACCAGTGTTTGCTTCTGGTTGCGTACCTTCACCTACACCCATGACTGACCTTCCTACATACTTGCCACAGACCTCAGTTAATGATGGTTTTTATCAAAGGGGCGTGGCCCCTGCAAGTTTCCGTGAGCCATGTGTATGTGGTAGTCACTCAGTCATGTCCAACTCTTTGTGACCCCATCATGGACTGTAGCCCACCAGGCTTCTCTGTCCATGGGATTCTCCAGGCAAGAATACTGGAGTGGGTTACCTTTTTCTTCTCTGGGAGACCTTCCTGACCCAGGGATTGAACTTGGGTCTCCCGCAATGCAAGCAGATTCTTTACTGTCTGAGCCACCAGGGAGTTCACCCGTGAGCCAACCTGATGTCAGTTCCCCCTATAACTGGCAATCCCCCTTTCCCATGCCCCAGCGAAGACTGAGGCCAAGTTCTGCCCATTGTCTGCCACACACGGTAGAGTGTCTCTTCAGGACCTTTCTTCAGATGTATAACCACCCCCTCACCCCCCAATCCATTAAACCATTGATATCTCTGTTGCTGACTCTGGGCTCTTTCTTCAGTCTTGAAGTTGGTCAGGTGTGGGTCTTATAGGCATTTGCAGTACAGTCCAGCATTGACTATTCCCATTAGCTAATCCTGTCCCATCTCTGGGTCTCAGGTTTCTTACCTGTTTATCCAGGAAATGAGAGTAAACGATCTGTAAATTTCCTTCTTGCTGCAAAAGTCTAAGCTCTTGGGTGACACATGTGCCCTGATACTCTAAGTGCTTTTATTATGTTATTTTGTTCCATTCTCATAACAGATTGACAGGTATATGTATTACTTCCATTGCATAGGTAAGTAACTGAGGTTTAAGGAGTTAAATGAATTGCGTGAGGTCACATGGCTAATTAGTGACAGGGATGCATTTCAAACCCAAATTTATATGATTCCCAAATCTATGTTTACTAATATAGTCTCTCCAAATGATTTGTCTAACAGAGTTGTGACAAACTGGATCAGGGTTGCCTGTGACATTGAGGTTAAAGCATTATTAATCCTGTTTATTCTCCCTGGAGCCCATCCTGCTGTGTCCCAGTATGCTCAAACTTTCTTTCTGGGTAAGACATAGGGAGGGCAGGAGCCTGTGTGAGTCTTTTCAACAGCAGAGACATTGGTGCCTCCTCCTGTTTACCTGGTTGGTCTGGGCCACAGCCAAGTGTGCTGCCCAAGACATTTGGCAGACTAACCTCAGGTTCAGTTAGATGTGTAAAGAGTAAGTAAATAGCTCAGTGGGCAACGTGACAAGGTCAGCCTTGTGGACTCAGCCCATGTCTGTATTGTACCCTGAGCAATGGGCTTTGGCATTAAATGGAGTTGAGGGCAGGCTGGGTCATACATAGGAGCCAGAACTCAGCTTGCTTTCTTATCTATGAAATGAATCATGTGGGCATCAGGGTCCCAGGGATTTCCCATGAGGAGACACTGAGCATTATTCCAAGGGGAGAACTATAAAAATCTGTGTAGACTTGATACAAAGTCGGAACACAGTGTGGGAACCAGGTATCTAAAATTCTCCCAAAAGACCGCTGCTGTCTCAACTGGCTGCATACTGTGTATCACGTAGTCCTATTATATTGCCTTCACATTACCTAACATCACTAATATTTGATTCTCTGGAAAAGACCCTGATGCTGGCAAAGATTGAGGGGAAGAAGAGAAGGAGTCAACAGAGGATGAGATGGTTGGATGGCATCACTGGCTCAACAGACATGAGTTTGAGCAAGCTCCAGGAGCTGGTGAGGGACAGGGAGGCCTGGCATGCTACAATTCATGGGGTCATAGAAAGTCAGACACAACTGAGTGACTGAACAAATTACCTGGTATTATTTTGCTCATTTGTTCATTTGCTTATTTATTGTCTGTCTCTTTGACCAGAATGTAAGCATTTCAGAGCAAGAAACTTAATCTGTTTTGCTCAGTGTTGTATAATTAGCTTCTAGAATAGTTGGTTCAATATATATTTATCAAGCAAGTAAACAAATGAAAAACAATCCTTTCTCTAGGGGACATCTGAAAGGCACCAGACAACCAGTGGAGATGCACAGTAGTTTTGTTCTTTTTCTTGGCCACTGACCAAACACCTTTCTAGATCGTGAGATTGTAGGGAAAAGGAAAAGTTTGGTTAAAAAAGGACTGTGGTCCCTCTCTGATCTAAGCTTTAGCACATTATGATTTGTTTTCGAAAATCTTTCTGATGTTCCGTTCAGTTCAGTTCAGTCACTCGGTCGTGTCCGACTCTTTGCAACCCCATGAACCGCAGCACGCCAGGCCTCCTTGTCCATCACCAACTCCCGGAGTTTACTCAAATTCATGTCCATCGAGTCAGTGCTGCCATCCAACCATCTCATCCTTTGTCATCCCCTTCTCCTCCTGCCCCCAATTCTTCCCAGCATCAGGGTCTTTTCAAATGAGTCAGCTTCTGATGTTAGTGATTTTATATGATTAAAGTTATAGGTTTTTGGAATTAATAAAGAGTAGCTAGAGAAAAGAAGGTTACACTACCTAAGTGTGGGTTTAAAAATAAGTGTGGATGGTTTTATGAACCTCCCTTTCCTCGCTCTGCAATATCTGGAACATAAAACAACCAACCTTGAGGTTAGGGTTCAGAAACTTGGGCTCTAGTCTTATTTATGTCACTAGCTCTCTGGGTGAACTTGGGGAGCTTACTGTATCTTTCTGGATCTTAGTTAATATTCATCCCATAAACATATGTTAAGACCTTACTAAATGACGTGTGTCAGTCTAGATGATGGGGATACATCTATGGGAGGATCCAGTCTTTACCCTCTTTGAGTTTACCTGGCCAGAGTAGGAGGAGGGGTAGAATAGACAGTAGAAATGTAAAGAAATAAGAACATGTAAGATAGTGCTAAATGCTACAGAATAAGAATATAGACAATAAATAGAGAAATATATAGATGGATGGATGGATAGAAATGGAATGGAGGAAGAGGGGTAAGCAGAGAGGGAGGAAGAAAGAGAGAGAAAAGAAAGAAAAGCAAACCAAGATAAGAGATTATATGGATTGAATAGGGAGTAGGTGACAGAATGCCTCTTCATGGAATCAACATAAAAGCTCTTAGAACTAAGTGACAAGAAGAAGTCAGCCAGAAAGTCTGGAAGATCTTCCCAGGCAAGTCCAAAGGTTTGAAGGAAGAATAAAATTCCACTTATTTTAGGGACAAAATGAGATGCACTGTAGCTAATGCATAGTGAGTAGGGGGAGGGGAGAAGGCAAAGGATGAAGGTTTCAGTTGTTTTCTTGTGCCCTGGAAAGTGATCCATGTTTTATCTGATTGATTCCTCTATTAAAAAAAAACGTCTTTTAACTATGGAGCATCCCACGGCCCAGTCTATGGACTGACCTCTCCTTTTCCTCTCCTAGCTCTCTTCCCAGAAGATCTCATCTAGTTTCCTGACTTTAAATACTATCCATATGATCTTTTTACCCTGATTTTATACTTGTAGAGTGGACCTCCTCCTTGCATTGTAGACCTGTATATACAATCGACTACTCAGTGGCTCCACTTCAGTGTCTAAAAAGAAATGTAAACTTAACATTCAAATCTGAATTCCTCCTGACCATCTCCTACTGTCCCACAAGTCTGCTTCACTCATAGTCTCCCTTGTCTCTGTTAAGGGTGAATCTACTTGTCCAGTTTCTTGAGTAGCCTTGATGCCCCAAGCCCCAGACATTCACTCTGTTAGCAAATGCTGATGGTTCTGCCTTCCAGTTCTTAATTGCTACACACATTGCCTCCTCTTAGTCCATCTCTTGTACAAACCTCTTACCTGATCTTCCTGATTTGACCTCCTTCACTGTATTTGCAACATAGCAACCTGGGTGTATTTGCAAAAGTGTAAATTAGGTTGTATCATTCTTAATCAGTACCCTCCAAGTTCTCCCCATCTCACTCAGGGAAAGGTCAAAGTCTTCAGGATGGCTTACATGGTCCTACATGACCTGGCCTTATGTTCCCTTCCTGGGCTCCCCTCTCACTGCCCTCTTCCTGCTCAATCTGCTCCAGCCATGCTGGCTTCTTCCTGTTTGTGCAGCATGCCAGGCCTGCTCCTGCTTCCAGACTTTTGCTCTGACTGTTACCTCCATCTGCAGAGCTTTTTACAGATGTTCACGTGGCTCATCTTCTCTCTTGCCCGGCTCTTTGCTCAGTTGCTACTTTCCCCTTAAGGCTATTCCTTCCCAACTACCCATATGAAGATGTATTCCCACATTCCCCATTACTTGTTTATTGTCTGCCTTCCTAAGTAGGATGTGTGTTCCCAAGTGCAGGAGGGTCTTTTCAGTTTGTTTACTTTACTACATTCCTAACAGCTCAGACAGGATACCATCAATGCTGACTGCTGGATGAAGGAGAGGGTTTTGAGGAGGCGAGTGAAGTGATGTATTCTACAAAGATCATTTGGTTGTTGTATGACAAGTGTATTAGGGAAGATTGAGAAGAAACTGGGACATCTCTTAGTGGCTGTTGTAGGAGTGAAGGAATGAAACCACGGTAGCTTATTCTAAGATGCTTCAGGGAAGCTGCTGAGAAGTGGACAGTCTTGGGATATATTTTGGAAGAGCTGATAGTATTTGCTGATGAATTAAATGTAGACTGATGGTGCAAAAGCAAGGATGACTCAGGCTTTTTATCTGAGCAACTGGAGAGATGGTGGTACCTTTATCCGTGATGAGGAAGATTGAAGGGAGAGCTGGATTTTATTCATGATTTATTTATTTGAAGATAGATTAAGAGTTCTTTTGGAGAAATATTCAAAGTCCCTTTATTTATTAAGTTATTTATTTGGATTCAATACCTATATGAATCTAGAGCTCATGACTGAGATCCAGGCTGGAGATATAAATCTAGGAACATGAGCATGTTTAAAATAAAGCATGAGCATGTCATCCTGTATTCTGGAAGAGTTCTTAGGAGAAAGGCTAGAGGGGTAGGGAGAAAGTAAAATGCATCCAAGTATTTAACTAGTGAAGCAAGAAACAGAGAAGTGGTCCTGCCAACCATGGTCAACCAGGGACTTATCTGTAGAGCACCAGTAATCCACCCTGGAC
The DNA here is from genome assembly GCA_935064755.1 of Tragelaphus eurycerus. Classification (NCBI taxonomy): domain Eukaryota; kingdom Metazoa; phylum Chordata; class Mammalia; order Artiodactyla; family Bovidae; genus Tragelaphus; species Tragelaphus eurycerus. The sequence goes on along the minus strand of CAKXYN010000014.1, from coordinate 33,980,196 downwards.
TCTGCCCAGAGCTGGTATTCCTAGAGTAAGTTAGATGGACTTGATCCTTGCCTTCAGGGACTTATGGGCTATAGATTCACCTGCTTCCTCCTACTTCAAGTGCTATCAGGACGTAAGGGACAAGAAGATTCTGTCATTGATTTTGATAGGATGAATGCACTTTTCTCCCCACCCTGCGCAGTTAGAGAATTCTGATAATTAAGTTTGGAATGTCCAAAATTTACCTCGGCATAGATGCATGTGGGTACGCAATGATTCTAGCCAGGGTGAAGAGTGCACTCAAGTAATGGAATGATGAAGTCCCTGGGCTATCTGAGTCTCTCTTTGGTCAAGGCTGTGGTACAAGGTAGTTGCCTTTATTTCCAATTCTCTGTGATAAAGAGGAACAAACATTTGTTGAACCCTTGTATATGTTATATCAGATCAGATCAGTTGCTCAGTCCTGTCCGACTCTTTGCGACCCCATGAATTGTAGCATGCCAGGCCTCCCTGTCCATCACCAGCTCCCGGAGGTTACTCAGACTCACATCCATCGAGTCAGTGATGCCATCCAGCCATCTCATCCTCTGTTGTCCCCTTCTCCTCCTGCCCCCAATCCCTCCCAGCATCAGAGTCCTCTCCAATGAGTCAACTCTTCGCATGAGGTGGCCAAAATACTGGAGTTTCAGCTTTAGCATCATTCCTTCTAAAGAAATTCCAGGATTGATCTCCTTCAGAATGGACTGGTTGGATCTTCTTGCAGTCCAAGGGACTCTCAAGAGTCTTCTCCAACACCACAGTTCAAAAGCATCAATTCTTCGGCGCTCAGCCTTCTTCACAGTCCAGCTCTCACATCCATACATGACCACAGGAAAGACCATAGCCTTGACTAGGCGAACCTTTGTTGGTAAAGTGATGTCTCTGCTTTTGAATATGCTATCTAGGCTGGTCATAACTTTCCTTCCAAGGAGTAAGCGTCTTTTAATTTCATGGCTGCAGTCATATACTTAAGAACATTTACTTACATTATTATTTTTTCCTTTTTAATTACCTACATTATTTAGCCCTCCCTTTAATGTATGAAGTAGGTGGCATTATCCCCATTTTGCAGCCCAGAAAACTGAGAGTGTGAGGCTTAGTTAATCTTGCAACATCAAAAGAGTGAGGCATTGGACCATTCAGTGCCCTCCCTGAAGTCTGACAGGAAACCCTGTGTTCTTTCAACTCTGAGGCCCACAGGAACACAAAATAAACTTTGTGTTCTTTTCAGGTTATAGCAAATATTTAAATTCAGTTGACTTTTCCTTCCCCAGCTGCCTTTCTTTGGGCTAAACATCTTCAGTTCTTTCACCTAATCTGTGTGACATGTTAACTGTTAAAGTACTTGGCACGGTGCCTGGCACATAGTAAGTGCTTAACAACTACCAGTTAATGTGATTATGCCACTTGACAGCTAAGGAAATAAAGTCTCATAGAGGAAAAGGGACTTTTCTAGTGGCCCACACCTATTCATCTGCTCCACTTCCAAGTGCTAGGCATATTCTACTCTTATAAGTGTTTCTTTCTTAAATGCCATTAAGTATAAAGCCTTTCCTCCCTCCTCCCTTATTCAGACCTCTACACCTCTTTTAATGTGGCCTCGTTTGTCTTAGAATTCAGAGAACTCTCCCGGTATCCCAGGCTTGTGTCTCCTCTTTGCTTTAGTGCAGCAGTTTATTTATTCATTCAGTTTCTGAAACTGGAGCTGGCTGCTTGGCAGAATTTAATCAGAAGATTGTGTAAGCATGGCAAGAGGCTGCCCAAATCCATAACTGTAATGAAAGAATGGGTGACAGGAGAATTGAATTAAAAGGCTGCTCACTTTGTGAAGGGTGAAATTCCATCCCCCACCTCCTCTTCGCATCTCACTATTCACCTGCAAGAAGATGAACCAACACTGACGGTAAAAATATGGTGGGAGATTAGCACTGTGTGACCCCAGGGAATTTCATTAAAAAAAAAAAAAAGTTTATTTTAATTTATTTATTGGCTGCTCCATGCAGCATGTGAGATCTTAGTTCCCCAACCAGGGATTGAACCCACACCCCCCTGCAGTGAAAGTACAGAGTCTTAACTGCCAGACCACCAGGGAAGTCCCCTTTCCTCACCCAGGGAATTTCTAAAGCAAGGGAGTTAATTAGATATGTGGAGTATGTATTGAGTGGTGGAGTCTCTGGAAGAAGAGAGATGAGCATTAGAGTCAGCTTATGCTGCTGCTGCTAAGTCACTTCAGTCGTGTCTGACTCTGTGCGACCCCAGAGATGGCAGCCCACCAGGCTCCACCGTCCCTGGGATTGTCCAGACAAGAACACTGGAGTGGGTTGCCATTTCCTTCTCCAATGCATGAAAGTGAAAAGTGAAAGGGAAGTTGCTCAGTCCTGTCCGACTCTTCGTGACCCCATGGACTGGAGCCCACCAGGCTCCTCCGTCCATGGGATTTTCCAGGCAAGAGTGCTGGAGTGGGGTGCCATTGCCTTCTCTGAGAGTCAGCTTATAGAGAAGTGGAATCAAGAATGGGTTATGTCCCACACTCCCTGAGAAGAACCCTAACTCCTCTCTGTTTCCCCCACCCCATCCCCACCACTACTCTGGTGCCAGAGATCTATCCAGTTGGCAGTCACTGCTTTAGCTTCACAACCACAATAATACATTCATACATATATATATATATATATATATATATATATATATAGGTGCATAAGTGTAAGCATGCACTTAGGAGCATGAAGTGATTTTTCATATCTGTCTTCTGTGAACTGCATAGACATGTGAAGTGTTCACAGCAAGAAGAGTTGATCCAGTACAAGAGATCGGAGCTAAAGTTTGGAGTTGAGAGGACCAACTTGCTATGGGGGCCTTGCCATGGTATTAAATCTCTCCAAGTGTTGATTTTCTCACCATAAACTAGGTATAATAATACACATAGCCTGGAGATTTGATGAGGATTAAATAACACGATACAAGTCACAGTGCCTGGCAGGCATTAAGTACTCAGTTGGTGTTTGCTATTGTTATTGCCACCCCCATTTGACAGATGAGGAAACCGACAATCTGCTTTAGAAAGAGACTTGCCTGAGGCTGCCAGAGCTGGACGGGCGCCCAGGTCTCTTGCCTTCCTGCCAGCTCTGCCTGCTCCAGCCCACTGAGCAGCCTCGATTCATCTCCCTACACGGCAAGGACAGTGTCATCAGGGAGAGAAGCTGTCAGGTGAGAAGGGGAAAGCCTTTCTGTTTTTTTCCTAAACCAGGTTTTACTTCAGGGTCATTAAGATGCTGCCGCGGTTTGTAGGGTTTGTTGCAGTTTCCAAGTATTTTTAATTGCTAAAGCATTGCTTGAGGCTCCGGGGCAAAGGTGTTTGGGTTTCTTTTTTTGTTTTAAACAAGATGAAAAAACAAAGTAGGAGGAACAAGATGTTCTGTGAAGACGTTGAACTGGCTGGGTGCTGAGGTTCTTTGAGCATGGACATCTTATGAGCCTTACTCCTCATCTGTCTGTGACTTCCCACAATAAACCTGGTGGGACCTCAGTAAGTGCCCACGCCCAACCTAACACTGTGTCCCCAAACTACCCAGGGAAGAAACTGATCTTGGGGCCAGATAGCAAGTTGGCTTTTGGACTAGGCTCACTGCTCAGTGTGGTCCTTTAAGATGACAGAGACATCCTGGAGTGGTTTGACCAAGATCACAGTGAAAGTCACAGAGGAAGCTAGAGCTCAGGTCCCCGGATTCTCAGGGAGCGTGCTGTATGCTGCACCACACAAATACCCAGGAACTCTCAGAATCCTCGTGCATGAATGTGTGTGTGTGTGTCAGGGGCACTGCTTTGGGAGTGGGAGAACGATGTCACCCTGTGTGTTATCTCTTGCTCTCCTCTCTAACACACCTGTGTTCCAGGGAATGCAGTGTTTGGTAGCATCGATGGCAGCCTTGGGACAGGATTGGTGTTCTTAAGAGATGGGTCACAGTCTGAGGCTTTCACACACAGAGGTGGGGCATCTCTGTCACGTCACCTGGGAACTTATCTTCCCCACTGTGGTTCCTGGACTGACAGCAGTGGCAACCCTGAAAGCTTGTCAGAAATGTAGCATCTTGGGCCCCATTCTGGACCTACTGACTGAGAATGTACGTTTTAAAAGGATGCCACGGTGATTCATAGGCATGCTAAAAGTCTGAGCAGCACAGACTGGGAGATGGTGGTGACTTACAAGCTGACTTGTAGTTTGCCAACCTCTGGTATAGTTGGGTGAAAACAATGAGTTTGTTTCACGTGTAGCTTTAATTAAGAGTTAAAAATTTCTCAGGGCACCATGTTGAGAAATATTACTGGACCTGTCCTGATCAATTAGTGGTTTCTGCTGTGGGTGTGGGAAGGGGAATTGGGTCCTGTGGTCTTGGTACTGGCCATCACTAAACCAGACTGCACCAGAGTTGTCTTTTGACCACTAGAATTATCTTACTTTAATGCTGGCAAATCTCTCCTGAACCAGAGAGTGGGTAATGTCTTCTGAGAGTCACACTGGCCCTGCTAGCCAGCTCCCTGACCTGGAAATCACATACACCCAGAGCCTCAAATTCCACACTACTACTAACTCTAGATTCTTTAGGAAACTTGAATGAGATTGAGAATACCAGTGAATACTTGTAAATCTGAATATCCTATAAAAATAACAGGCATTTTTATAATTATGACAATAATGAAGACAATTAAAAAGGCCCAGAGAATATCAGTGATATTTCCAGAACACAGGGAGTTAACAGCCAATTCAACTCAGAATTCAAGTTTCCTGATTTCCAGTTATGCTGACCGCCTCTTGGGATCAGTCCTAGGCTCCATGTCTAAACCTGTGGACAAAGAAATCATACAGATGAACACATCCAAATTTAGTGGTGATGATAGTGATGCAGTAACTGCTATCATATTGAGTGTATGTTTTATACCAGGCACTCTGACAAGTCTACTACATATATGTATTATCCCTTTGGTTCTTACATTATACTATTTGAAGTGGGTATTGTGCATACTCCCTGCTCTACATGATTCTAAGGCTGAGTGTGTTCCTTTCCATGTATGTTTTGCTTTTTAATGGGGAATGATGCTTTAAGTCAAAGGGATACATTTATAGAATGGTGCAAGTTCAGGCCTCATGATAGGCCACTTGGGGGGATGGGAGGGGAGCTCTGTTTGGGTACAGACTGGGATATCCCAGTGCTTCTGAAATTGCACCACAGAAGTGGTAGCGACCCTGCCAAGAAGGCTTGGCAAGAGCTGAGTTTGTCACCTTGTAGCAAAGCGTGCTTTCCTGCCCCTCTCAGCCTGAAGACACGGTCGCTGGCAGTCTGGGGGCAGGCAAGTGCCCAGCCAAGTTGGAAGGCAAGACTTCAAGATGAGATGACTGGCAAAATTGGGGCCACGGAGCTGGGCACGACCAGGCTGCTGTGTTGCATGTTCACAGTGTAAAGCCCATCTCCAAATTAAATCTCCTGGACTTCTCACTTGGAGAGAGGTGAGGAAGGACAAGTCAGCAGAACAGAAGTGAGAGAACAGGAGCCATTTTTCCATCCTTGAGAGCTGGAGGCCCAAGTAATCCTGGGATGAGTGCATTAGCTCTGAGTGTAAATCTAATAAGTGGGGCTCCTAAGTGGATTCTCTCCCACTGTTGAGCAAAGGAGCATAGTGGTTAAGGGTTTGGGTCCTGCATCATCGACCCAGGCTCACGTCCTCTGCCATCATTTGCTGCTTATGTGATGACGGGCAGATTTAATACTCGCTACATCTCCATTTTCACATCTGTGATGTAGAGATAACAATAGAACCTCTCTCACAGTTGCATCAGCAAGATTCAGTAAGACAATGCATTTAAACTCATCACTGTACCTGTCACAACAAACATGCAAAACAAGATGTTGGTTTTGTTATTGTTCATTCCTTAAGTCGTGTCTGACTCTTTGCTACCCCACGGACTGTAGCACGCCAGGCTGTTCTGTCCTCCACTGAATCCTAGAATTTGCTCAAATTCATGTCCACTGAGTCAGTGATGCTATCTAACCATCTCATCCTAGGGTCATCCCTTTCTCCTTCTGCCTTCAATCTTTCCAAGCGTCAGGGTCTTTTCTAATGATTTGGCTCTTCTTATCAGGTGGCCAAAGTACTGGAGCTTTAGCTTCAGCATCAGTCCTTCCAATGAATATTCAGGGTTGATTTCCTTTAGGATTGACTGGTTTCATTTCACTGCAAAACAGGATAGCTTAAGAATATAGCTATCGTTATATCACAATCATGACTGTTGAGATGTCCCAGGGGGTCCAATAAGTAGCAATCCGTTTCCCTGCCTGTTCTGCATCAGTAATGAGGTAAGACAAAGGAGTAAGTCAGGTGGGAGGTCAAAACATCACCTTTATAATTGGAAAGTTAGCACTGGAGGCTGTGGCTCGTGGACAGAATTACAGAGTGATTCTCCTCCCTTCCTGGCCAGCACTCACCCACATCTTAGGGGAACCCACTCCTGTATGATTCACCATCTAGAGGATGGGATGAACTCCCTGCAAGTCACCTGGTTCTCAACATGGAAGAGAGAAAAGTCAGAGCGTCCTGTAACTCACCCGTCGATTGCATGTTACACATACCTTCATTACAATAATGAATGAAGGCTGCTCCAAATGGAAGGAATATCAAGAGTGGATAAGAAGAGTATCCCCAACCTTTACCATATAAAAACCCCATCCTATCCTGAGCACATTTGATCTTTGGAGAAGATCACTTAATTCTGTTAGGCAACAGAATTGCTTTCAGTGGTAACAATGTAGTGAAAGGGAGTCACTCAATCATGTCTGACTCTTTGTGACTCCATGCACTATACAGTCCATGGAATTCTCTAGGCCAGAATACTGGAGTGGGTAACCTTTCCCTTCCCCAGGGGATCGTCCCAACCCAGAGATCGAACCCAGGTTTCCCCCATTGCAAGTAGATTCTTTACCAGCTGAGCCACAAAGGAAGCCCAAGAATACTAGAGTGGGTAACCTATCCCTTCTCCAGCTGATCTTCCTGACCCAGGAATTGAACCGGGATTTCCTGCATTGCAGGTGGGTTCTTTACCAAGTGAGCTACCAGGGAAGCCTTAACAATGTAATGATCAGGAGTAATCCCTGTTTTCTTGATTCAATTTTTGGTTTTAAAACAATCGACACACAAGACAGAAGAGTTTGATTTTTAATAGTATTACTCAAAGTTGTAATATATTTCATATCTCAACTTTACTTTTCACTTGCCAAACAAAAATGTTACAGTTTTCATTTTCACTGTTTCACTGTTTTAAACTCCAGTAAAAACTTCAAGTTATATAGGATGACAAAATTGAATGATCTGAAATTTTGTTTTTCCTTCTTTTCCTTAACTGTTTTTAAAATTTTTTCAAATCTACTGCTTAAACACTGAAATATATAGTATTAGGTTGGCCAGAAAGTTAGTTTGGGGTTTTGTTTACCATTTTCTGGAAAAACCCGATGAACTTTTTGGCCGATCCAGAACAAAAGGGGTTGGAGACAGCGACTGTGGCTGAAGCGAGCTCAGATAATTTCGAATTGTCACAGATTTACTCTTGAAATTACTGTGTGAGGCTGAGCCCACCTGTTTCAAATTACTTACATATTTTCAAAAGTTGGCAGTGACCTCAGCAATTGTTTATAACTTAGACAAACTATTTTTTTTTTTTTTTGGCGAGGGTTGTGTATTTTGAACCTGGCATTGTTCAGAATCTGAAGCAAGTGGCAATGATAAAATGTGAACTGATTTCTGATTTCTGGTCACTTTAGAAATTATTGTTTAGAATGCTCTATGGACAGTGCACGTCCTTACCGCCCGCGTCTGGGACCAGTTACACCCACTGTCTGGCCCTTGTTACACCACTAAGTAAGAGCTGCACTGGGTTGGGACTGGGAGTTAGAATTTCTGGGTATTGTCTTGTCTCGGCCTGCACGTGGCAATTCTCAGTTCCTAACTGGAAATTTCTCCTTTTCCTCTTTGGGCCTTAGTTTTCCTAACTGTAAATTTAGGGGGCTGCACTGGGTCATCTCTCAAAGTTCTAATTCTGGTTTGAGAAGTCATCTTTCACCAGGTAGAGGGAGACTAGAGAACACATTTGGAATCCAAATTTGTTTCTGTTCAGGGAGCTGCACTGATTTATGGGGAGGAGTCAGTGAAAGGAGATTGTCTGCCTTTGATTTATGTCAGAAGCATGAATGCTCTGGCTTCTGCAGCTCTTGTGCAGCCAGGAATGAAGTAGAGGAAGTTTCAGACTTGGGTCTGAGAGGGAAGAAGAAGAGGCAGCTATGACCTGGTGCGGGTGGCAAGGATGGTGCCTGCAAACGTTTATTGAGTGCTTACTATATGCTAGGCATGGGATCATCATAGCATAATTATGATGAAGCTACTACTATTTTTTTTTTTTTTTTTTTAAAAAGGAAATTTCCTGATCTCAACATCATATGCTCCACACTGAACACTTAAAGGCAAATCGTCATCTTAAAGAACTACGTTTAGGGATTCAGTTAAAATATACATGGGTTGTGTCTTCCCCTTGATCCGACTGTTGGTATTGCTTCTTCAGAAGACCATAAAAAGAGTTGATACCCTAAAAAAAAGGACTCGATTTGTTTAAAAAAAGAGCAACAATGCGGGGTGGCGTGGGGGTGAGGGCGGAAAAGCGTTTCCTCTCCCCCCTCCCGCCCACCCCCTTTCGTTTGGCTCACAAAGCTTTTTTTTTTTTTTCCCCTCTTTGCTGTCGGTGTGGCCCTAGTGGCAACCATCCAGCCATCCATCCATCCGTCTGTCCGTCCGTCCGTCCCGGGCGCTCCAGGCGGCGGGCTTCAGGAGGCGTCCCTGGATATCCACCCGCTCTCGGTGAGGAAGTTTAGGATCCTCTTCTTGAGGACTTTGTCCAGGTAGCTGGGCAGGCGGCTCTTGGAGGGGATGCCCTGGCGCTTCTGCAGGTGGTCCTTGATGATGATGGTCTTCACGGTCACATAGCGCGCGGGGCTCAGATTCAGCGAGCTGCACAGCACCTTCTCGCGGTCCGACAGGAGCTCGAAGCCTGGCAGGTGCTCGATGGCCGCGAACTCGCCGTCCCGGCCGTCCTCCTTGCCGCGCTTGGCACCCCCTGCTGCAGCGGCCGCGGCCGCCGCCGCCTTGTTCTCCTTGCGCTTCTCGCGCTTGTGCCGGGCCGCCTCGTACTCGGCCGACTCTTCCATCTTGGTGATGCCATTGCGCCGGTAGCGCTGCAGCTCGCGGATCTTGGCGCGCAGCATCTTCTCCTTGTGCATGTTCTCAAACAGGTCGTCGAACTCCTTGCACGACATGAACTGGTAGAGCGGCCGCAGCTTGAGCCGCAGCTCCTTCTCCTCCTTGGTGACCTTGCGCCGCGCCGCCCGCTCCTTCTCCTTCTTGTCCTTGCCCAGGAAGGCGGGCACCAGGTTGTAGTCGCACGCGATGTTCTTGCGCCGCTGCCGCTCGCGGAGCTTGCGCACGTACATGTCCACGTGCGCGCGCTTCAGCTCGATCTCCACGTCGTCGTCGTCATAGTTGACCGAGAGCCCGCTGATGAGCGTCTCGGCGTCCTGGTCGTACTCGATCTCGTAGTCGTCCCGCAGCGGCATGTAGCCCAGCTGCTGCTGCTCGGCCACCGAGATGTCTAGGGGAGGCAAGGGGGTGGTGAGGCTGGGAGAGAGGGGGCCCCCACTGGGGCAGGTGTGGTCGGTCACCCGGTTGGGGATGGTGTCGGGGATGCAGGCCTTCCCCAGGTTGCCGTGGATGTACATGCTTACGTAATGCTCCATTACTTCCTGGGGGGTCCGGGAAGCGCCCACGTGAGCCGCCATGTCCTCCCAGTTCCCGAAGCCGAACTGCTCGATGGCATCCAGCAGCAGCTGCTCCTCGCGGCTGGTCCAGCCGCCCTCGGCCTCCGGCCCCCAGAGCGTGAAGCGCCCGCCGTCCACCAGCTGGTAGCCGTGGTAGCGGCGGTGGTGGCCGATCAGCTACTACTATTTAAACCCACTTTACTAATGAAGAAATTAAGTTGTGCCAAAGGTCGTAGTGTTAGTAAATAGCGATTATGGGATATGAGCCCAGATTGTCTGACTCCAGATGTCTGTCTTTTATTTGGTATGGTGGAGTTGCTGCTCTCTCCTAGGCTTTGTGTCTCTGCTCGAGGCTGGCTATATAGACACCTGGCTATATCTCTTCCAGGTACTGGAGTCATAGACAGATATGGTCCCTACCTTCATGGAGCTTATAGTCCAGTGAGGGATAGATGTTAAATAAGCCACAAAATAGTTAATTAATTACACTTGTCATTATTTAACTTATACATGCATGCAAGAGTATAGAGATTGTTTTTTCCTAAATATTATGGGTAGTCCAGAAAGAACTATGAGCTCTTTTCTAATCATTGCTTTCCCCTGAAATCTTATATGTCATTTTTATTATATCTCACTTTGTTTAAAAAATGTGGCATATTTTACAGTACATTGTCAAAAATGTCACATTGTTCTTTATCCAAAACAAATGAAATTTACCTTGTAACCAAGTCTCTCTCTCTGAAATAGCTATAGATCTGAGCAGAAAACAATGGAAGGCAATATATCTTCTTCTGTGATTGCCTTAACATTCATCCTCCTTCCTCAATATTTTTCTTATTAAAAACTAAAGGTTAGAAAGTCCATTCTGTTTGAATTTCAGTCAAAGTTTGTTGAGGATTGCAACTGGCTGGGTGTTCCCTATGTCTACATGTAATCAGTTATAATGCCTGGTATACATCATGGAGCTTTTTATTTTCTCTCCGGATGTTTCAGCTGTAGGACACCAAGTTCCTAACTCAGCTTCATAGTACACCACGGCCATCCCATTATACAGAGAGAATAGGTGAGGTGATGTATCTCATGCAACACAGCTAAGAAAATAACTACTGACTATAAGTTGGGGAGTCTTCTCACAGGTGATATTTATTCTTCTGAAACCTAGGTTAAATAGACTCGAGTTAGAACCCCAACATTTCCACTTCTATCTATCCATTCATCCAACACATATTTATTGTACATCTTCCATAAGTCTGGCATCCCGCCTGAAGCTGAGAATACATGAAACAAATCAAGACTTCACTTTCATGGAGCTTATATTTTAATTGGGCTGCCTAACTATAAACAAATAAGTATACATGATATACATCTAAAAAAACCATGATAACTTGAAACTGTGATAAGGATGGTGAAATAAAAGGTCAAGGTTGTGGAATAAGACTAACTTGGTGGTGGTGGTGGTGAGGGGCAAAGCTATTTTTGAGGAAATGACATGTGAGTCTCAAAAAAAAAAAAAAAAAAAAAAAAGAAGGAACTAGCCAGGTAAGGACTGAAGTGAGAATATTACAGAACATGCAAAGACTATGGGTAGGAAGTAGCTTGATATGTTTGAAAAACTGGAGGGAAATCAAGGGACACAGAGGGTGAACGGCAGAGAAGTTGGTGGGGAGACTGAAGGGATATGAGTGTGGAGAGGAAGCAGATCACAGCATCTGTAGTCTTTAGGGAGAGCAAGGGAGTTTGGACTTCATTTCAAGTATGGTTGGAAAACCACAGAAGGTTTAAGGGAGTGATGGTCGCATATTAGGAAGTTCCTTCTATAAGACAATTTAAGGGGAGCAGAATTCAAAGAAGGGAGTCTGTCACAGTGGTCCAGGCAAGAAATGATGGTGGCCTGGCCTAAGATAGTCGAATTGAAACGGAGAGATGGGAAAGTTTCAAGATAAATTAAGCTTTAGGGGCAAGGGAAAGGGAATTAAGGCAATCCCTGAGGTCTGGCACGGGCAGTTTATTAGTTGAATGGTTTGGGTAAAGAGCCTGATCTTCTCTGAGTCTGAGAGTTGGCTAAGGCATGGGACCTTGGACAGAGATGGAAGGCTTAGGTGAGATAAGCCCAGAGGGCAGTGAAGAAAAGACCAGGAATGGTGTGATTATCTCTGGAGTGGATGAGTCACTCCCTTCACCAATAATCATAAAATGTCACTACCTAAAGAAATCTCATCTATTTCTGCCTTATTGACTATGCCAAAGCCTTTGACTGTGTAGATCACAATAAACTATGGAAAATTCTGAAAGAAATGGGAATACCAGACCACCTGATCTGCCTCTTGAGAAATCTGTATGCAGGTCAGGAAGCAACAGTTAGAACTGGTCATGGAAAAACAGACTGGTTCCAAATAGGAAAAGGAGTACGTCAAGGCTGTATATTGTCACCATGTTTATTTAACTTATATGCAGAGTACATCATGAGAAATGCTGGACTGGAAGAAACAGAAGTTGGAATCAAGATTGCTGGGAGAAATCAATAACCTCAGATATGCAGATAACACCACTCTTATGGCAGAAAGTGAAGAGGGGCTAAAAAGCCTCTTGAGGAAAGTGAAAGTGGAGAGTGAAAAGGTTGGCTTAAAGCTCAACATTCAGAAAACGAAGATCATGGCATCTGGTCCCATCACTACATGGGAAATAGATGGAGAAACAGTGGAAACAGTGTCAGAATTTATTTTTCTGGGCTCCAAAATCACTGCGGATGGTGACTGTAGCCATGAAATTAAAAGACGCTTACTCCTTGGAAGGAAAGTTATGACCAACCTAGATCGCATATTCAAAAGCAGAGACATTACTTTGCCAACAAAGGTTCGCCTAGTCAAGGCTATGGTGTTTCCTGTGGTCATGTATGGATGTGAGAGCTGGACTGTGAAGAAGGCTGAGCGCTGAAGAATTGATGCTTTTGCACTGTGGTGTTGGAGAAGACTCTTGAGAGTCCCTTGGACTGCAAGAAGATCCAACCAGTCCATTCTGAAGGAGATCAATCCTGGAATTTCTTTGGAAGGAATGATGCTAAAGCTGAAACTCCAGTATTTTGGCCACCTCATGCAAAGAGTTGACTCATTGGAGAAGACTCTGATGCTGGGAGGGATTGAGGGCAGGAGGAGAAGGGGATGACAGAGGATGAGATGGCTGGATGGCATCACTGACTCGATGGATGTGAGTCTGAGTGACCTCCGGGAGCTGGTGATGGACAGGGAGGCCTGGCGTGCTGCTGTTCATGGGGTCGCAAAGAGTCGGACACGACTGAGCGACTGATCTGATCTGATCTGAAAGAAATCTCAAAATGCCACTAGCATCAATTACTCAAGGAAAGTGACTATGACATATACTGCTTCCTCTTATACCTACAACACTTAGTTAATAGAAATTAATAAAGACTTGTTTTCTGGCTAAAATATGTATTTTCAACTCTTTGGTTTACACCTGAAAGGAATGCACTTGAGCTTGTCAAAGCGAAAAGAAAAATTGTTGGCCTACATAATGAGAAGACAAGAGGATGGAGTGGGACTTCAGGCATAGTTCAATCTAGGTGTTTATGTACTGTTATCAGTCATCTGAGTTTCTCTGAGTTCAACATCTGCTTTCTTCTGTGTTGTTATCTTTCTCAGGCAAGTTTCCTGAAGGAGTAGAAAAACTTCCACCTGCTACTTCTAGGCTTATATCTTGGCAGCTCCAACAGGCAGGAAGCAGCTGTTTTTTAACAGACACAGTCTGGGTCTTTGACCTGGCTTGGATTACATGCTCATCTCTGAAACAACCTCAGTGGCCAGAAGGCAGAGTATGTAGATGGGCCAAGGTCTGGCTTATAAATGGGGTCATCCTCATCTGAACTATATGGACAGAAAGTGAGTGATTCCCAAAGGAAAAGTGGGCTGCTGCTGTTGGGAGATGTCATCCATGCTGGGAAGGCAAAAATGACCGACCAGTAAGACTCCTCGTGAAATCTGTGCAAGCATCTCACCTCTCCAAGCCTCACATCTCCATCCACCTACCAGTATCCTTGGAGGTTGTCAGAATGGGGAAGCACACAGTCTACACTCCAGAAGACAGAAGCAGTGTTTCTCATGTTACACATGGCTTTAAACCGGCAGGAGAGGTACGGGGATCCTGTGGACATCAAGCCAGTTGCAGGAACCTTTGGAATTGAGAGCTGGGTAACTCAGCTTTTCTTGATGTGTGGGAGAAGGCCATGGTGAATGGCACTGAGGCAATTTTACTCAGCTCTCCTCCAAAGGCAGCATTTCTTAAATCCTCCAAATGCTTGTCAGCTTCTTCAGAAAGCGTTTTATCACAGTATCATAGACTGTAAGAGCTGGAAGGCAGCTTGGAAATCTTTCAGTCCAGACTGGTCTCTATTTAGATAAGAAAACTAAGGCTGAAAGCACTGAATCTGGAGAAAGATTGTGAATCCAGGCTTTGTGGTTTTATTCCTGTGAATAGCATGCGGAGTTTCTTATTGCTTCCCTTGGTGAATTTGTACATATCAACTCTCCTTTATCTTTTTCCCTATAAAGAAGTTTGTTTAGTTTCCCATGGGGAATAATCTTGGCCTAGCTTTCACTCACTAGGCTTTCTAATTCTTGAATTTAAAAATCCTTCTGAGAACTGAGGGTTCTTTGGGAGATGACGGCTCAGTGACATAAGTCACCGGTGAGATACTTTGAGCCCAAAAACTAAGACCGTGGACAGCATTCCTAGTTCTGTGACAAACTGTCCCTACTTGATGCATTTGCATCTGAACCTCTGAAGAGGTCATCTTATAAAGCATCCAACGCATAGGGCTCTTGATGGAGCATCTGCTCCTGAATGAGGACTTGCTGGGCTGGATGAGGAATGTGATAGGTGTCCTGATTAAAATATTTTATTTTTGGCTGCTCTGGGTCTTCATTGCAGCATGCAGTCTTTCTCCAGTTGCAGCAAGCAGGGGCTACTTTTCACTGAGGTACGTGGTCTTCTCACTGCGGTGGCCTCTCTTGTTGGGGAGCACAGGGTCTAGGTATGTGGACTCAGTAGTTGTGACTCACGAACTTAGTTGCTCTGTGGCGTGTGGGATTTTCCTGAATCAGGTATCTAACCCACGTCCCCTGCATTGGCAGTTGGATTCTTAACCACTGGACCAACAGGAATGTCCCTGATTAAAATCTTGAATGTTAGATCCAAGTAGCCTTGCGTGCTAATCCAGGCTCTGTCAATTACACAGTGTGTGAGCTTGACCAAAATTACTAAATTTTGCTGAACCTAGCTTTCTTTACATAGAAAATGAACAGATTCATACAAGCCTATCTCATTAGATTGTTGAGAGGATGAAATGAATGCATAAAAGCACTTAACACACTGCCTAGAAGGCGAAGGCAATGGCACCCCCACTCCAGTACTCTTGCCTGGAAAATCCCATGGATGGAGGAGCCTGGAGGGCTGCAGTCCATGGGGTCGCTGAGGGTCAGACACGACTGAGTGCCTTCACTTTCGTGCATTGGAGAAGGGAATGGCAACCCACTCCAGTGTTCTTGCCTGGAGAATCCCAGGGACGGGGGAGCCTGGTGGGCTGCCGTCTGTGGGGTCGCACAGAGTCGGACACGACTGAAGTGACTTAGCATAGCATAGAAGATTCTAAGGACTCAATGTAAATGTGAGCTGGGATTGTTGTTGCTGTTAATAATATTTGTATCATTGTTCTGGTAACATTGAATGAGAGCTTGGAAATGATATTGTGTAACTCATTGAAGATCAGCAGCCATTCAGAGTTAAGTATTGAAAGGTTGTTGTTGAATCACGCGAAGACACCGGGATTCTTGGCCCCCGGAGGAGAAGAATTCAATCCGGGGCCAGAGACGAGGCTTGATCGCTCAGAGCTTTTGTGTAATAAAGTTTTATTAAAGTATAAAGGAGATAGAGAAAGCTTCTGACATAGGTGTCAGAAGGGGGTATAAAGAGTACCCCCTTGCTAGTGTTAGCAACGAAGTTATATACTCTAAAGAATGTCTCAGGTTGTAAAGACCTAATTTACATTTGAAGATTTTTCAGGCAGGATGCATCCTGGAAAAGACCAGGTCTACCCCCCTAATTTACATTTTAAGATTACACTGTTCAGGCAGGATACATTATCGTTGTATAATCCTAAGGAATGTGGAGAAAGAAAAAAAGTTTGTCCTTTCTTCCTCCTTGAGAATTCCAGATCCCTCTCTCCTTGGGGACCCCTAGACTCCTTATCAATCTGCCTAGGACATAACTCTCTCAGTATGTGTGGTGTGGATTTAGTGAAAAATTAACTCTAGTTGGTCCAACTCCCACTCTGTCCATCTCTCTTTGGAGTCCCTAAAATGTAGACATTCTGCTGTTTCTGTCAGAACACCCCTTTATTTTATCACATAGTTTTGGTAACTTGTACATGAACCCTCTGACTTCATTGACTAATTCTGATACTTTCCTGTCCTTCAGTTCAATAGATTCTTTGTTCGATCAATACCTCTCATTCCACAAGGACTCAGTGAAATAACACAGGTAAAGCCTTTAGCCACATGGTTGGTACATGATCACTAATCATTAAATGTTAGCTACCAGTGTTACTTTTCTGACCACTCCTGGAATAATTATCAGCACCAGGCACAGGGGTAGCAATGAGAGTAAGAGTGATGACGAGGGGTTATCTGGGGCCACCAAGATATACTTCTTATCTTTTTGAAAAGACTAAGCCTGATTCACATTCATCATCTTAATTTTTTTTTTCTGAAAGGAGAAATAATTTATTAGATCACCTTCTCATCCCATTCCCCTTTTAAGATCAATTTATGTCAGTTTAAAAAAAAAAGGTTTTATCCTAGATCCAGTTCTTTACCAACTGTTGCCAATCATTTCATTTTCACTAATCTGGATTGGTGCTTCAAACAGATCTTATGGGCCAAAAGTCATCCATTCGAGAGGCAAGACTTCCCACATGTAAGTTTGATTTCATCATCATTATCAGTTTCCAGAGCACTTTGTCAAGTATCATTTAATCCTCAAAATAACCCAGGGTGTAAGCATACTGCTTTCCCTGTTTTCAAAGGATAGTGTCAGGGAGGAATTAAGTAACTTGTTCAGTGCCAAAGACAAGTAAACATTTAAATCTTTTCAGATCAAAGTTTGTTCTGCCATGTCACAGGAATCCTCATGAGGTTTAATGTAAGTTGTCCACATGGAGGTGAAGTCATTACATCCATTCTTCATATTGGCCTGGGGACTAATGTGGGGAGAAAGCAGGACATTGCAGAGACACGGACATTCACCAGAGGTGGAGCATGTGGGGCTGGGCCATTAGCTGTAGGAGTTTAGTTGGCATCTTTTACTGTTACCCTCAAAGGTCCTTCCACTGGCTAAACTCATTGCCTTCAGGTTTGGTCCCAACTGTACCTCTGCATCATAGCTGTGGAGGGTAAAGCAAGGACAAATCATAAAGAATATTTTTTATATCAGATATATCTAGGCTTCAAACCAATCACGTACCATCTATGTGATCTTGGGCAAAGAAAGTATTTTCAAGCTTCAATTCCCACATCTGCAAAATGAAAACAGAAAAACTTGGACATACATTCTATGTTATAAGAAAGATTAAGTTAAATTATATGATTTATGTAAAGTGCCTGGGAAAGAGTAAGTCTGAATAAGTTCAGCTGACCATCATCACTGCCTTTAATATTTCAAAAAGCAGAGCCCTTGAAGCATGAGAACTAAGCAGGGAAATGCTAAGTTCTTCAAACCTAATCACAGGCCCTTATTTCTCACTGTTCGTATGATCTTGTCATCGCCCTCAGGTTCAATTATTCACTTTATACTAATAATGTCTAAATGTATATTTTGAGCCCCAGATATGCATATACAACTACCTGATTAGTATTTCTTCCTTGATGCTTCAAATTCACTGCCAGTTCAATATGTCTAACCCAGAGCTCGTAATCTGCTCCCAAACCTGATCTTTGTTGGGTTTGCCTTTCCCAGTGAACAGACTCTGTCTGGTTTTGAAGGCCAGGAGCCCAGTGTGTCTGTGATGTGCCCTCCCCAGTCCAGTGTATCAGAAAGCCCTTACTATGCTGCTTCCTCCATAAATGTTGAATCTGTCTGTTTCATGCCAGGCCCATGCACCATCCTGATAAAATATACCATCATCTCTGGTCTGGACCCCTACAAAACCTCCCAGTTGACTGCTCTGCATCTTCTCTAGCCTCTTCCAGGCCAGCCAGAGTAGTTTTTTGGGCATCGGTTATCCCATGCCCTCCCCATGCCATCCCACCCACAAACACCTCTTCTGTGGTTTCCCATTGACTTTGCCCAAGGTAAAACATGCTCAGAGACATGGCTATAAGGTCTGTCATGATCTGCACCCTGGCTGTCTTCTGGGGACATTTTCCATCATGTTGCCCCTTGTATTTTCTCTGCTCGGACTGACTGATCACCTGGTCTTATTTCCCATTGACTGTGTTTCTTTCATGGGTGCTTCGCCCATGACTGTCCTTCCTGGAGTACTTTTATACCCTATTTTCGCCTAAACTGTATCCCTTCCTAGTTTAGTCCTCAGTTTGAAAACTTCTTTGACCTCTATCACAAGTTCAAATATCCCTTTTATAGGCTTCCCTGTTATCCCAAATCTGTCTTTCATAGCACTTGGCAGAGTTGCAATTTTACGTTTGATTGTATGATTTTTGTTTCATATCTGTCTGCCCAGACTAGAGTCTTCACCAATTTCACTTATCACCAGTTCCTCGTAACCAGCATGGTGCCTGGCACTGGTAGTCAGTGACTACCTATGGATTCCTGTGAGTGAGAATCCTCAAGGAGGATTTATGTTTCTGAACCATGAATCCAGATCCATTGTTCTGGTTCGTGGATCTCTAAAGAGCAGTGTATATATCTCTAGCTCATATTACCAGTGCTTCCCCGCTAGTAAGTGTCACAGCTGGTGTGTGAAACCAGGTCTTCCATATGAAAAGCAAGACTCTTAAGAATCTAACATGAGTTCTTACTGCTCCCTCTTGCAGTCAGTCCAAGAGAAGAAGGGGGTGGGGGGTGGGCAGGGGCCTTGGCCTGGGAGCAGGTCTGCTCCAAAGTTGATGGTCTAGAGCTGGAGGTTTAGAGATGTGGATGAGTACGTGATTCATTGGGAAATGACTCAGAGCCTTGTGAAGACCTTAGAAGACATTCTTTTTACTCCTGGTTGGTCATGTATAGGACCGAGAAACAAATGGAATGATAATGAAATATATTTTCTACCCTTGTTTGGCATCAACTGAGTTTCAGTGAAATCTTCTCTTCTATAAAGGGAGAAAGTAGAATTTCTAGAGCCAGGGCAAAGTCATATCTCCTCTTGTCCTTTCTACTGACCCAGATTTATGTCCCTAACTGCTTACTCACTTTTGATGAACAATGTTCTGGGTAGAACCCGCATCCATTTGTTTCTCTGATTTATCTCTTCTACTGCTTTCCTGCCGCCACCCTCACAAGATCCTTGTCATTTCAAGCACTGGGCCTGGTTTGAATGTTGATAATATTGGGGCTCAAGCATCAGATTGTCTCTTAGCTGATTTATTTCTTATCTGAAGCAGAATTATCTTCCTTATGCAGATGGGAACCTACAGTGGCTCCCTGTGACCAGCAGCTGCAACATGAAGCTCTCTTCTTTGGTCTTCAAGGGACTTTGGACACTGTTCCATTGTCTTTGCTCCTATTTCTACTTATTGTGTGCTATGAGAATTTTTCCCAATTGCCTACCATTACTGAACTCATTACAAATGCTTCTTGAGCTCTTACTACGGGATAGGCACCATGTCACACACTGGGGTGAAGCACTAATGAGTTATCAGTCATAGCACCTTCCCTCATAGACCTATGTTCCATGAAGAGACAGACATTTAAATAATTCCATTCACCATCGCTTGTCTAGTCAAAATGGTAACAAGTGCTGCAAAGAGGGAAGGAGTGCTAAAGTGTGTTAGAAGAGACCCCTCACTTAGGAAGGAGAATCGGGGAAGGCTTCTTTGGGGGAAATGGTGCTATTTATTTATTTTCTGTGTGTTTCTGTTTATTTATTTATTTTTGGTGCTGTTTAATCTGAGATCATTCCCTATATTCATTCCTAGTTTATATCTAGCTCTGTGTTTTTCTTCCTCCTAGGAAAAATATCCTTTCTTCTCTCTCTCTCCTAAACGTTCTCCATTCCTTTAGAGCAACTTGTTAGGTGAGTTGACTAAAAGTCATTGTAGTTAAAAACTCAGATGCTCCAATCAGGCAGAGCTGAAGTCACACTCCAGCTCCACTATTTTTATGCCGATTATTCACTTTGCTCTGTGTCGTATTTGCTCAGCTGTCAGATGAAGATTGCAGTGCATTCCTCTCAGGACTATGCTGGGTGTGAAGTGCTTAGCCCTGTGCCAGCACTTAGTAAATACTCAGTTAATAATGGCCAAGGGCATTAGAGTGATTGCCTCCTGGGTTGGTGGCCCATGCCTACTTCCTCCTCTTTACCTTTGAATCATTCCACAAACATTAGCCAAGTATAGTGCCGGATATTAGGGATCCATCAATAATTAAAATAGCCCTGCCCTCAGCCCTGAAAGATCCCCTTTGGTCTCTGCTCCACCCCATATTCAGGACTAAGCCCTGTGGGCTTGAGAGCAGCCCAGCCCCCAAAGTGGTGTGACTCAGCACCCAGGCCCCCAACCACCCCAGAGACTTGCTTCTGAAAACTCTCACTCTGCCTGGTGCCCAATGCCTGGATCCCTTCCAGGATTACCCGCCTCTGCCTGGGTTGCTCCCAGGCCTGGCAGCAGCTTTTTGCTTTCTGGATGTTCCTTATCCCCGCCCCACCAACACACGGCTGGGCTCATGGAAGGTGGCCAGGAAAGACCAGTCCACTGGTTGTGCTGAGAACCAAGACTGACATCTGTCCTCAGGCGCTGCTCCCCACTTGAAGCATCCCTCTGCTGTATGTATGTTTTCACCAAGCACATCCTGTTGACTTGTAGCTTCATTCCTCAGGCACCAAACCACACCTTGGATGTTAGCGACCACAAACTATTCTGCTATCCCCATCTCAGGCTCACTGCGCGTGTTCCTGGGCCTCCTGGTCTACCACTGAAGAGAACTAACTTTGAGCAGAGCAGATGGGCTTGAATCTTCATTTGTGGGGGCAGTGCCTGTATGTGTCTCCTGACTTGGGTATCCAAGATATCTAAGATAGAGTGGGGGAGTGATAGATTTTGCCTGAGAACCAGCTTGAGGTAAGGCCATAGTGTTTAAATCTCACTGAATAGCAGATCCTTTTTTAAACAAATGAAATCTTGATTGGAGAGTCAAAATACACAACAGTTAAAGGGACTCTGTTCTGAATGAAGGAAGGTAGACATTGAGGCCTGGAGTATACCTGCCTTCCCAAACTTAGGCTGGGTTTGAGACCCATCTTTGTTACATGCTAACTTAGGAACTGGGGAAAACATTCCCCATCACTTGGCTTCAGGTTCCTCATCTGTGATGTGAGGATTCATTCACTCATCCAGCCAAGCTCTTAACACTTGATATGCACTGGGCACTGTGCACAGCTGGAAGCACTGTGATGTGCAAAACAGACATGGTCCCTCCCATCACAGGGCTTCCCCAGGGTAGAGGGAAGAGGGCACAGACATGGATGTGAAAATGGAACCTGTGACAAATGTGGTGAAGGGAAGTTATATTGCCCTGGGAGGGGTGTGATGTGGCAGGGCTGGGTCTGGGCATGAGGCCAAGAGGGACCCATAGCCCAAGAAACAGAGTTCTTTGATGCTAGCCTTTCTCACCTTATAGATATCGTGTGGCTAAATGACATAGTTTGGGAACTCTCTGGCCTCACACACATGTGAAAACTGACTCTTGGCTCAAATGTCGCCTCCTCTGACAGCAGTCCCTCATCCTCCACAGTCTAATGGAACGCCACACTGTTGGCTCTCATGAAATCCCTCATTCTTCACTTACAGCCTTAACTGCAATAATTAATTATTTACTTAGCATCTGCTTCCTCTCTGAGGCCAGAAGGACAGGCATTGTGTCAGTCTTTATCTGTCGAATCCCAGTCCTGAATATTAATATATCTGAGTAGAAGCTCAATAAGTATCTACTGAACATATCAATACAATGATTAGAAATGGTGCTGAGTTCTAGTATGTGAAAATCTGAGCATTCTGTAGATTTGTAAAATGTCTCAGTTGGGGGTTTAGAGACTATTAGACCAATCCCATCTTACTGGTGGGAAAGTAAGATGCAGGGAGGGGAGTTGACCTTAGCTGAGACACACAACAAGTTGCTGGTGCTGTCCAGATTGTGGTTCTCTTGGTTTGGGGTCTTATTCCTGTAGCTATGGCTGTTTTAGCTGAAGCAAGATGAGCTCTTAGAAGCAGTGTTTCTGAAGGTTTAGGTCTTTGCTTCCGTTTTAGAACTGCAGGCAAACAGAGAAGCCCCCTTGACTGGCTCTCTCATCCGGCCTGGAGTGCTGCCATTAAGGATTCATCACACTGCCTGAAGTTGTGCCCTCTACAAGTGCCTGTTGGAGAAGGCATGTGTGATTGGGAGATGTGGCCAGAACCTCGTTTAGTAAAACACGTATCTAAGTGATTTGCTGCCTGGCATGCAGAATTAATATTAATGTGAATGTTTGTTTCAAGAGTGTGAAGACTGTAAAGAGAGCAGCATCAGAAGTGAGAGCTGATGGGCAGGGAGGAGGCCCAAGGTACTTGAACTCAGTGGGATCCAGGGCAGTGCCAAACACACACACAGAACTAAAGGGAGATGTTTGTAGAAATGTGGCCTCGGGATAGACATGGGTGGCTTCAAGTTGAAGGAGCTGCGCTATGTGGAGGAGGAGGCACTGACAGATCAGGTGCCACTCAGTCATGTCCTGTTTACCTTCTCCGAGCTGTTGTTGAAGATCCTGGGGAGCCCAAGCCCTGTGCTAACTGCTGGGAGTGTAGTGAGAGCCAAGAGGGATGGTCCCCCCTTCTTGGTGCTTGTAGAGCAGAGGGAAAGACAGGTATCAAGCAAATGATTGTTCTAATGGATGAATGAACAGAAACTGAGGTAATTGTGTGAAGGACTGGGATGCATGCAAGTGAATGATGAGGGAAGCTTGTTCTAACTGGGGTGGGGTAGATGGAAGGGGAATGAGTGTGTGTGTGTGTGTGTGTGTGTGTGTGTGTGTGTGTGAGGATGGGTGGTCAGAGCAGGCTTTTCTGAAGAAATAAATGTGAGCTAAAACCTGAAGGATGACTTGGAAGTGACTAAATGGATGAGACATGAAGAGAAGGGAGAGAGTTCCAGATGGAGGGAATAGTGTGTTAAAAAGCCATGAAGCAGAAGGAAGTGAGTGGCGGGCACCAGAGATGGGTGAGGACAGTGGCTGTAGAGGGGGTGAGGGCTGGAGTGGGATGAAACTGGAGTGGGATGAGGCTGGAGATGTCAGGGGTCGGGGGAGGGAAGGGTGGTCTGGCCGCACCTAGATGCCCAGTGCTACTCAGCATGGTCTGTGCACCAGGATGGTTGCCAAACTGCTATTTACAGATCTATGATGAGGCAGGCCCAGAGTGGAGAGTGAGCTTTTATAGCAATCTGACAGTAATTTTATGCCTGTTAAATCTTGTATTTTTAATGTCTTTTTATTCATTTTTCAGGCAATTCAGTTTTATATGATTCAGTATTTTCAATGGAATGATGCGGGGGAGGCAGTCTCATTGTTCATGGCAGGAGGATTTTGGTCTTTATCTGGAAGTCACTGAACGATTTTGACTAGGAGCGTGACAACATCAGAGTTGAGTTTTGCAAAGACAGTTCTGGCTGCTGTGGGAGCTCGGAATGGAGAGGGGCACAGGAGGAGCTGGGAGCATTGAGGGTGCTGAGCCGGGGCTCAGGAGACTGTGGCTCAGGAAGATGTCCTCGAGGATGGATTTGGGACTGGGCAGGACTTGAAACCAAGGCAGATTTGTTGGCAGGGGTTTTTGTCAGGCAGACAATAGAGAACAGGAGAGAGAGCTTCATTTGGACACAGTTTGGTGCATTGGAGGCAGGAAGTGCCATTGCTGGGAATGCAGAGGGACCCAAGTTCCCCAGGAGGAAAGGCCCTCATTCCTGTCCTGACCTGGAGCTGAGAGTACTTGTCTGGGCCAGCAGCAAGTGTGTATGTATACTGGCTGTGTGCTCGGCCAGAAACAGCACCAGGGAGGTTGTGACCCTTGACAGTGCTCATGAGCTCTCTGCAAGCCTGCAGCTTAATTTCTTAATGAACTTCCAGCTTCCTAGGGCAGGTGGGTGAGTGGAGTGCTTGGCACACTGGGCTGTGCGGGTAGAGGAAGACCCTGTTCCAAAGACTGGGTTGCTCTGGGTGAAGGGGGCACTGGACTCAAACCTAGCCTACAAAACACCATCACTGAGACCCTTCTTTTTGGACCCCAGGTGCTGTCTAGCCGTGTTCTACCCAGGGTGTCGGAACAGTCAGGCAGAGGAGGGACAGAAATGGTGAGCTTCCCTGTCCTGATCTGTGCCCCTCAAAGACTCCAGGAGACTGGTTTCTCAGAATCCTTCCCAGGGGAAGCTCAGTCCTTCCGTGGCTTCTACTCCATTGAGGACTTTTTTTTTTTTCCTATCTCAACCATGATACTGCTGTAAATCAAGTTTACTTCTGGTCATAATCCTCAGGCAGTGGCAGCTGGGAAACCTATTCAGGTCTTTGCCAATCTGATCTCAGATTAGATCCGGTGAAGGCAAAGCTAAGAGGGCGACAGACTCCCAGGCTGTCTTCGGAGCAGAGTGGGGCTGGTCTTATCCAGGAGGAGCTGGAGGCAGTGTTTGTGGGGAAGGCATAGTTCTCTCCCCACATTTCCCCCATTCACAATGCTTTTACTCCTGGAGGAGTATATGGATTTAGAACTATAGAATCATATATTGTATGAGCATAAACATATCATAATAATTAGCCATAATAATTAGCTAAAAGATGGCAAAACCCAGGTCTCTACTCCCTTCTCTCTGTAGGAAAGACATCATGAATTAATCCCTATATCCTATGCAGCCTCAGAAACCTCCTCAAGATACCCCTCCAGGCAGATGCTGCCAATAAGTTGGAGTTAGCATGCAGTTTGAGGGGATTTGTGTTAGTATCCTAAGGCTGCCATTACAAAGTAGCACAAACCAGGTGGCTTAAAACAATAGAACTTTTTCTTTTTTAAAAATTAATTGATTAATTTTAATTGGAGGATAATTACTTTACAGTATTATGATTTTTTACCATACATCAACATTAATAAGCCACAGGTATACATGTGCCCCCCATCCTGAACCCCCTTCTTACCTCCCGCTCTATCCCTCTGGGTTGACCCAGAGAAAGCACCAGATTTGGGTGCCCTGCTTCATGCCTTGAACTTGCACTGGTCATCTGTTTTACACATGGTAATATACATTTTCCCATGCTGTTCTCTCAAATCATTCCTACCCTTGCCTTCTCCAGCTGAATCCAAAAGTTTGCTCTTTACATCTGTGTCTCCTTTGCTGCCCTGCATGTAAGATCATCAGTATCATCTTGTTGAATTCCATATGTATGCCTTAATATACAGTATTTGTCTTTCTCTTTCTGACTTACTTCACAGTTCAGAGACTGGAAGTTCAAAACCAAAGTGTCTGTAGAGCCACATTCTCTCTGAACCCCTCGGGAAGAATCCTACCTGGCCCCTCCAGCGTCTGCTGGTTTCTGGCCATCTTTGGTGTTCCTTGACTTGCAGATGAATCTTCTGATCTGTGTCTGTCTCTTCACATGGCTTCTTCCCCATGTGTCTGCCTATTTTATAAGGATATTAGCCACTGCTAATCTTGAGCCCCTGCTCATCTTGATTGGTTATCAAGATGATCTTAACTTGATATCTGCAAAAGTCCCATTTCCAAATAAGGTCACATTCACAGGTTCCAAGTAAACTTGAATTTGGGAGTGGTGAGAGGGGCATTAATCTTTCCAGTACAAAACTTGATGCTATCCAGAGCCCCATGTATTTTCCTGCCTTTTTTTTTTTTTTTTTAATCTTCCTATTTTGTAGATGAGAAACCTGAGGCCCAGAGAGGAAAAGGGACTTGTTGAAAGTCACTTGGCTATTAACAACTGGTCCAAGATGAGAACTCAGAATCCCAGATTTCCAGTCCAGAGTCCAGTGCTTTTCTGCTTGTATATTTGAATGAATCATTAAAATTAAGATTTCTTCCTTCCCCTGGGAGAGATTTGCATAATCTAGTTTCACAGCTTGTGAAACTTTAGCCACAAGGGTAAGCCAGCAGGGCATGTAGAGATGGTGATTCTTGATTTCCACTTATGATGCCTTCTAGAGATTGTGTTTTAAAGGAAGTGCTGCTCAGTGAAGCCTCATGTGCTAAAATGACTCTAGCCTGGATCCCAGCACCACTTTGGACACACGAGAATAGATGCTTAGTGGGTTTTTGGTGAATTTAATGTGTAACAAGTGCTTGATAAGTGAGCAATCCATGCATCTGTTGCTTTTGTCTGTTTTGGATACAAGTAGAACCTTGGAATGAGAAATCTGGCTCAGGAAAGGTGGAGAGAACTGAAAGTCTCTCTAAGCAGTGCTGAACATGCAGATCAGGGAGAAACGTGCAGTGGCAGAACTGGGGGCTTCCTCTACCTATTCATTAATGACATGCTCATGAAGGCACCAGTTTCCATCGAAGGAGACAAGAGAGCAGACATAGAACACTTTCTCTAGGCTTTGTATAAGGCATAGTGTTGAATGCTTCATAAACATCATTTACGTCATTTTCTTAGCTCTGTGAAGTTCATGTTATTATGCTCACTTTATAGGTTAGGAAAAAAGAATTTGTTCAAAACCACATAGCTAATTATTGTTGACTTAAACCAATTCTTTCTGACTCAAACCTATTTTATTTAAAAAATTTACACCCAAGTGGAATGTAGGTCTTCCATTTTAGAAGCACAGTATGAGAAGTTCTGAGTTTGCAACAAAATTTGGCTTGTATGAAGCTGTTTGACCACCTGTGGAACTATCAAATGTCATTGGAATATGTTTAAAAATTTTTTTGTTTTGCTTTATCCCTTAGAAATTCTCATAAGACAGTGCCATTATATAGCTTTTGCCTTCATTAGATAGTGTGATCTTCAAAATTACATAGTGGGGCAGCAGAATAGGGGCAGTAGTGCCCATTTATAGGTGAGATAGTTGAGGTTCAGAGAATGAAAATGACTCAGATGAAGGCACATTTGGAGACAGTGGAGAAAGTAGGCACTTGACCAGGTCACCTGACCCCCAGTCCAGTGCTCTCTCATGTGCTCAGTGATGCCCCTGTACTTAGGTGTGTGCGATGGAATTGTTTCCCCTGATCCCATTAGTCTTGCACTGGGAACAGTGGGACTCACATGCACATTTTGGGGTAAAATGACTCCATCCTTTTATGTATCTGTCCGGCCACCCATTCATTTATCTCGCCATCATTCATAGTTATTCATCACCCATTACTCAGTCGTCCGTCCAATTCATCTGTCCATCTGTCTATCACTCTTTCACTCATCCTTCATTGAACCAGCTCTTGATCCCTCTAAGCATCCTTATCCACTGTCTTCTCATAGTTCATAACAACATGTGCAGTCTGACCCCTAATCTGTGGAGTGAACTAAGGTGTACATAAACAAAGGATGTCAAGAGATGACATGTTCTTGGCTTTCCAGATGTTAGTAGAAGATAGAGACCTGTCTACTGAAAGCTGTACTACAAAGCAGACTAGATTCATTTAGGATCTTACCTTACCATAAGGTTTAGAGAAGGGAATGCTTACTTCTGTCTGGCAGGGCCTCAGGATGGAGGGGGTATGTGATCAGAATCTCCATGCAAATTAGTGTTTCTTAGGGTGAGTTCCCCAGGCATTGAAATCACATGGGCTGATCATTCAAAAGAAAAAAGCAGATTTCTTCTTATACTTTTACTGAATCAGAATTTCTAGGGATAGGAAATGGAAAAATGCATTTCTAATAATGCCCCTTGGGTGACTTTTAAAAAATCTTTATTGGGGTATAATATGCATATGGTCTGGAGAAGGAAATGGCAACCCACTCCAGTGTTCTTGCCTGGAGAATCCCAGGGACAGAGGAGCCTGGTGGGCTTCCGTCTATGGGGTCGCACAGAGTCGGACACGACTGAAGCGACTTAGCAGCAGCAGCAGCAGCAGCATGCATATGGTAAAACCCAGTTTTAGTCTACAGTTCAACCATTATTAGAATCTTTACAAAGTTGTACAGCCATCACCACCATCTTAATTCCTTAGCGACTTTTAATTTGCACACTGAAATGGATCAGGTATCCAAGAGAGGTCTTTCCAATCCAGGGAACCCCTTAAGCAAAGGTGTAGGGAGTGGTGGCTGTAGAGATTGTTTGGGGAGGAGTGGATAGCCCCAACCTGCTGGGTTTAAGATGAATAAAAAGGGAAAAGAAATAATGCTAGAAAGAGCTGATGACACCGATTGGATCATTTCCAGAGAGTTGGTTTGGTGGGGAGAGGGGACTAGGTACCTATAGTCTAAGGTGAAGCTGGCGGGGATAGAGAGAAGGGATGGTGAGAGACACAATTCTTGGCTGCCCACTGTACTACAGAAGGAACTCCACAGGACCCCAGACCAGTTGGATGAGAGCCATTTTGCTTAATGATCGATTTGCCAGATGAAGAGTTCACTGATGGACTGAGGATACTTGATCTTGGCTTGCTTGGGGCTTTACCTGTGACTTTCTCTGATGAGAACTTCACTGTCTTTCAGTTGTCACTTCTTCCCCATTCCTGCTTCATACTCTCTGCCCCATGTCCCAGCTCCTGCTTGTCCCCCTATATCTGCTCCTTCTGCCCATTCCCAGGAGGTAAATTGGCAGTGGTCGATTCTCTTAGAGTGAGCTTCGGGATTTTTCTGACAGCTTAGTGTGAATCGGTCCTTTGCAGAATTGATTTTCAATGCGTTGTCTTATGCCTATCGGCTCTCAAGCCCAGACACTTGGCTCTGAAAGCTCCTTTACAGCTCTCTGATTTCTGTATTGACCTCTGAGTGCTTCCCTTTCTCCTGCTCATAATGAGAGAGCCCTCAGCCATCCTCAGCTGGTCCCAGGCCTCAAGAAGGAAGAATAGTAATAACAGGTGAACTTCTTTGGCCTCCTCGAAAGGAATGGGTGAGGTAAATGGAAGGCGTTGCTATAGTTATTATGTGATACCACATATATTGGTTTTTCTCTCCAAATCATTGCCTGGGGCTCTGTTTTGAAATTGGTTTTTACCCTCCTTGCTCTTATTGCAGCCTCCCATGCTCCCGTTCCATATTTAACTTTTCTGCAATTCAGCACCTGCTCTGTTAGCACACTTCCCTTCCAGGGTTTTAGTGTGAGTTATCTCTATTTAGATTTGCCTAAAGCTGTGGGGGGCTTTGGGTACCTTCACAGCCAGGCCTTTTAGAACTTCCCCTTACTCCATGGAGGGGAGACTAAGATACCTAGACCCCAGAAAGACCACTCCTCAGACTCTATTTAATGTAGTGATTAAGAGCCTAAACTCTGGAACCAGATTCATGGTTTGAATCCTAGCTCTTGCTACTTATTTGCTGTGTGACTCTGGACAAGTCCCTTAACCTCTCTATGCCTCCATTCCCTCATCTATAGAATAGGAGCCACACTAGTACTAACCTCATAGGGTTGGAAGCAGGATTAAGTGAGTTAATGCGCGAAAAGCACTTAGCGTACCGTCAGACACATAGCCAGCACAGTGGAAATGTTAGTTGATGGTGTTTCCTAGCTCTGTGGTTTTATTTACTTTTTGATATGTCAGGCTGCTGTTAAGGAGCCTGAACTCTGTTCCAGGCACAATGGCTAAGTTGCTGCGTGACTTGAATACGTCATTTCTCTGAAGTTCAGCTTCCTCCTCTATTAAATGAGACTAATAGTCTTCAGCCTGCGCTGCTCACTGCCTGGGGTGACTCTGAGGATGAAATGCCTCGATGGGCATGAATGGGCTTTGTGGATGTTAACACTTTGCCTGTGGGATTGGTGACAGGGTGCTAGATGTTCTGTGAAGGGTTGACTGTGTTCAGATCATTTCTTCGAAAGGGCTTCTTGCTCTCAGGGAGTAAGAGCCCAACGTGGAAACAGTAAGATCCTGATTACTCTGAGCCCCAGTTGGCTTAGTCCTTACACGTGGCGCCATTTTGAGATGTTGTCTTCCTGGGGTCTCCTGGGAAAACAGTGGTTGCACTGCATTTCAGCATCAGGGTTCTTGGTTGCAAACAATGGAAACCAACACTTGCTCATTTAGACAGTAAAGGGCATTCTTAAATGGCACTGGGTAGCTCACAGAGTGTTCTGAAGCACAAGAGGACCAGGAGGCTGTGAAGCCAGGATCAATGTCTAAAGTCACAGCAGAACTGATTGAGAACGGATGCAGTGGGAGCCGCTGCCACTCACACAGGGCGGCTGTATACAGGACGTGGCACCTGAAGCTGGGAGCTCCTTATGACCTAGAACTCTCTCATCACTGCTCTACCCTCCCGTGTGACTTCATTCTATCCAACCCCTGACTAGCTTTTCTCTTGGTCGGGGATTGTGGCCTTGGAGAGATTTGTATCCATCTCTTTCAAGCTCTACTACATCCCATTCGATTCCCAGTGAAGAAGGTATCCCAGGCAAAAAACTGGCCCTCACTGGTTGAGCTTTGGGCCATTGTCCATTCTTGGACCTGTCAGGATAGACCTTGGGGATGGGGTGTGGTTGATTGGCCAGCTTGACTCCTATGTCCATCCTAGGGAAGGAAACCATGACTGGCAACCCTCATGGAAGTGCATGGTGGGAGGGGAGAGAGGAGGAGAGGGGATTTCTCAGAGGCAGGTTTAGGGATGAGAAGCACTAGTCTAGGCAGTACTTTCATAGTCCAGTGCTCCTGGAAGATTCGGGTTCTGACTTCTGGGCTCTTTCTGTTTTCACTGTGCTGTGGCCCTAGATCAGGCCCTCATATCTCCATGCTAAGATTATATCTCCTTATGTCCATCAGGCTGACTGATCACGTCTCTCCCTGTGTGTAAGCTTTCATTGCTTTCAGACTAGATTCTAATTACATACTGTAATACTTAAAGGTTCAATTATTCTTTTAAAAAACTTTTTGTAATGATAGATTTCAAATGTAACTATGATAATGTGTTATACACATTCATGTACCCATAGTCCAGCTCTAATAGGTTTTAACATTTTGCCTTCTTCAGGTTGTTAAAAAAGAAGTAAAAAATTACAAATAGATTTGAACCACTCCAAGAACCCCTTCTTATTCTTATTTCCCCTTTTTCTTCTCTGAATAAAAAATAGAATGGTTACCCATTTGCAGGCATGACTTCTGACTTTTCGAAATATTCGAGTCCCGGTACAGTGCCCAGCATTTTTTTGTATGTTTTAGAACTTTATAAAAATATTCATACTATACATATTCTTTAGCTATTCACTTTTCTCGCTGAGTATATTTTTGAGGTTTATTCACATTGGTAGACTGTAGTACGTTCATTTTAACCATCGTATAGTGTTTTATTCATCTATCTCCTATTGACAGATTTTACTTTCTTCTTTGTTTTTGTTTTTTTTTTGCCACTATGAGCCCTACTGCAGTGAGCATTCTTGTGTAAACCCTGAGGGGTGTTCTTGGGAGTGGAGTCACGCCAGGGGAGGACAGGGAAAAACAAAGTCGTAGACCAGCATCTTCCCCACTGTCCATGGCTAGCAGGTGATTAAGCCCAGGAAATCCCTGGCAAGGCTGTTGAAATAGGATTTAGCAGCTTGTGAAATGGGACTTTATTTCCTTAACTAATCCCTTGCCGGGGAGAGGTCTGGGGTCTGACGTCAGCTGGCTTTGGGCCAGGAGGGGCCCGCAAGCCTTGACAATGGAAAATAGTTGCTGATTATATAGGACTGAGCCTCGTGAACAACAGGAGATTGGCAGAGTGGATCTTTGCTCCCCTTTCTATCCTGTGAGTCAAGCCACAAGTGGTGTTTACTCTGCTTGGGATAAATGCAGTGGTGAGGAAAAGCACTGAATCTGCAGTCAGAGCACACCAAGTTTGTGCTCCTTCTTTCTGCCACTTACCCGCCGTGTGACTGTGCTCTTTGCTTACGATCTCTGGATTTCCCTATTTGTAGACCGAAGCTCAGTGATGGCCTCTGCTTTCAGACTCAGGATAACTACATCCTGAATGGTCAAGGTTGCCCTGTAGCTAGAAACCTGGGGTGCACGATGCCACAGGTCCCTGAGGCAGGTCTTGGGGGCTGTAGCCCCATATGTGGCCTCTGAAGACAATATTCTGTCTTAATCCAGCACTCATCCTACCTGCCAGGAACTGAGTATTTCCTTGGGAATCTTTACGCCTGACTGGATACCCATCTAGTCTTTGCCAGGCCTTTTCTTGGTGAGATTGGACTCTAATTCTTACAGAGCCCTTCCCTCTGGCCCTCACCTTTGGACTTGGGGCTGTCAGGGACCCATATCCCCTCCCTAAACATCACGATTCAAATATTGGCAGCTACTCATGTGACAGCCTTGCTCTAAAACTGGCAGTGAACTAAGCCCTCTATTTGTGTTTCCATGAAGGTTGTAAGGAAGGAGTTGAGACTATACATTTGGAGCCATACAGAATCAGATACAGAGTCCCAGTTTCTTCACCTTTATAAAGACAATAATAACACATTTCTCTGGGAATTATTGTAAAGAGTATCAATACAAGAGTAAAGCTTGTAGCGTAAGGCCTAAGTCATAGTCAGCACTCAGTAAGTTGGAAGTAAACGTGCGGTAAGATGTTGAATGCTCAAGGTAGAAGCAAGAGAGCAAAACGATCAGGAACATGGGCTCTGCCATCAGATGGCCTGGGTTTTAGTTTCGGACCCCCCACATTTGTGTTGTAACCTTGGGCTAGTTGTCAAGTTATCTAACCTGTCTATGCTTAGTTTGCCCATCCCCCAAAGAGGACAGTAATATTGAACTTGTATGGCAGTTAGTGAGAGATAAAAGATAGAATATGTATAAAGCTGTGAGAGTGGACCTGGTGCACAGAAGCACCTAAGAAACACAGTTGCTACATTATGTCAGTTATTATTTGTATTACTGTTAATACACATATATGTATATAAATATTTAGGTATATATACCATGGATTCAGATTATCAAAGTGTAACTTGCTTTATTCTCCCCAAACTGGATCTACTTTCCTTCTTGAGCTCCATTCCAGCAGAAGGCAGAACATATATTCTTGTCAATTCCAAAAGAACGCTGTCATTTCAGTTCTTTGGGTCTTATGGGTATAAACTCAGGAAACCTCAGATTTCCCCCTCTCCTTCCTTTCCCTTGAAGTTGAGACTACAATATGACCCAGAGGGGCAACCTCTCCCAATCCAGGCTTCGGTCCACCCCAGTGTTGCCTGACAGGTAGCACTGCACTGGGCCTCCCTGTCCTTGACCCCAAGGGGCCCTCTTGTTTCTCTCCTCACGGAATGGCATAGAGTTTGTTAGGAGGGGGTTATCTTCTCCCAGAACCACCAAAGAAATCGGGAAGTAGGATGGGATGCTTGGGTGGGGTACAAAGCCTGTTACTAGTGCCTGAGATTTCTCATTTTTCCTTCAGCTATTTTCTTCCCACTAATGGTGGAGAATTCTGAAACATAGTAGAGTGGAGGAACATGTATGCATGTGTGAGAGAGAGAAAATGAGCCTGGACCTAATTGTTCTAACCCACTCAGTGGAAAAGGGCAGATCTTGGACTTAGGAGGATGAAGGGGAAAAAGCATATCACATTGTGTTTCACACACCATTCCACCATGAAGACAGTTTCACTATAAGACGGTTAACTAAGAACTGTCGCTCTTTATCCCATTTTCCAGATGAGGAAAAAAAAAACTCAGAAAAGCTAAGTAACTTGCTTAAGGTCATGCAGGTAGAAAGAAGTGGACTTAAAGCCAGGCCTGGGCTCCATCTCACAGGTCACAGTCTTTCTGTTGAGCCATGCTTTGTCTGGAAGGAGAGCATTGCTTCCCCCTGGCTACAGGCCCTGCTGCTTTCCGGAGCCTTCCTCGGCCATGCCCCACCAGGTGGCCTGCCTCACTCCCCATCAGGGACTGCCTGAGCCATCCCTGAAATCATGTAATATGATGGTCACTGAACATTGGACTGTCCAACTGCCCTGTTGCAGAATAACGTCAGGAATGATGTGAATTTTCTCTTATCTCATTCAGACTCAGATTTGCCCATCTCCTACTTGTCCCAGGATATTGTCATGTCAAGCATATGGAAGCAGTTATGTTTTGTAAATCACTTTTAATCATGAATGAATGTGTATCAAAGGGCTAAACACTTCTAAAGGCACCGGGCCTTCATCCTCTGGGGTCTGTGGTATGATGGGCATCTTTAGTTTCTGCCACCCCAGCTATCAGACTCATGGTCAAGGACCTTGCCAGTGATCTTGACCACACTTGCTGCCCCTTCTGTGCGACCCAGAACCGAACTCAGTGAGGCTATATTGATTTCGTAGGAAGCCAGACAAGCATTTTATTTTCCTTTCACTCCAGGTTTGTTGGCTCCCACCTGCGAGATGGCTAAAGGCCATCATTTTTGTGGGGAGGATTAATTAGAATAGATTCCTTTGACTCAGGCTGCCAATAAAACCTGCGGTCCTCAGCTATCGATTTATGATGCTGAGCAGGAAATGATGGGTCCCGTAACAGGCCCCAAGAAAGTTGTGGTGACAGGCATTTTGATGCCCAGGGGGTTAATCGTGGCAAACAGAAAAGAGAAGGAATGTGTGAGGTGATTGGAGGGGGAGCATGGGGAAGGGAGACGGTACTAGGGCTACTGTGATGCGGTGAATGAGGAGAGAATCTCATTTCTTATGAACGATGTGGCTGAGAAATTGAAAGGGACACCTGTGAACTTTGGAGGCCGAGACAACTGTGAGCAAATTAATAGCTAGATATCAGAGACATTTGTTCTTATGCAGATAATTGAGCTCTGAAGAGAGAGGTCACTGGTCCTTCAACTTTCCCGTCGTCTCGGAATCCAGATTATGATCAAGTTCTCGCTCTTTCCCCCCCAGGTGACCTGTCAATTTAATTCAATTCAACAAACATTTATTAGCACCTGCTGTGGTGGTGGGAGGGCTAGGGCATGAAGGGACACAGGAGCAGAAGGCATGCCTCATTCTCTTAAGGGGTTTATCACATGTGGGCAGGCATTTTTAAAAAGTAGACTATTTTTTAGAGGAGTTTTAGGTTCACAGCAAAACTAAGGGGAGGTTCAGAGATTTCCTGTATCTGCCCTCCCCACCACACCTGCTGTCACAGCCTTTCCCACTATCAACACTGTCCACCAGAGGGGGACATTTGCTACACTTGATGAACCTGCACATCACCACCACCCAAAGTGCGTAGTTTGTATTAGCGTTCACACTTGGTATCGTGCAGTTTGCGGTTTTGGACAAATGTGTGATGACATATATCGACTGTTCTAAACATCACAAAGAACAGCTTCACGTTCCTAAAAATCCTCTGTGCTCTGCCTCCTCATGGACCCCTACCAACCACTGATTTTTTTGTTCTCTCCATAATTTTACCTTTTCCAGAATGTCATGTAGTTGGACATTGGTTGGACATTGTTGGATATGGCTACAATATACAGCCTTTTAATACTGGCTTCTTTTACTTCCTCCATGCATTTTCATGGCTTAATAGCTCCTCTCTTTTTAGCACTGAATAATATCCCATTATCCGGCTGTTGTTGTTCAGTCGCTAAGTTGTGTCCAACTCTTTTGCAATCCTATGGACTGTAGCCTGTCAGGCTCCTCTGTCCACAGGATATCCCAAACAAGAATACTGAAGTGGGTCGCCATTTCTTTCTCCAGGGGATCTTCCTGATCCAGGGATCGAAACTGCGTCTTTGGCATTGGCAGGCAGATTCTTTACTGCTGAGCCACCTGGGAAGCCTTTATCTGCCTGTACCACAGTTTATTTATTCATCCCCTACTGAGGGGCATCTTGGCTGCTGTCAACTTTTGGCAGTTATAAATAAAGCTGCTGTAAACATGGGTGTGTCAATTTTGTGTGGACGTAACTTTCCAACTCCTTTCGGTGAATACCAGGGAGTGCAATTGCTTGATCATATGGCAAGAGTATGTTTATTACTCTGGCCAGAGACCACGGGATAGATGTTGTCAAACATAGTTAGAATAAAGAGTATAATACTGATGGGTGATGCGGGTAGCCTAGAGATTGACACAGAGAGGTGAGACAGAGAAGTTTTTATAGTGGGTGGCATCTGAGTGCAGCTTTAAATAGGCAAAGTGTTCCAGCAGAGAAATCATCATGAGAAGCATGTACAAAAGACTTTCCTGGGTTCTTT
The DNA here is from genome assembly GCA_935064755.1 of Tragelaphus eurycerus. Classification (NCBI taxonomy): domain Eukaryota; kingdom Metazoa; phylum Chordata; class Mammalia; order Artiodactyla; family Bovidae; genus Tragelaphus; species Tragelaphus eurycerus. Next base: position 33,943,840 of record CAKXYN010000014.1, on the reverse strand, counting down.
TCTGGAGTACTGTGACTAGAGCTTAGATGTAAGTAGTGAATATAAGGCTGAAAATGTGGTTTATGGTCAATCATGGTGGGTCTGAAGTGCAGGCTAGGCAGCTGGGGTTTGTCTTTGTAAGTAGCAGGGAGCTACTGAAAGTCTTTGAGGAGGAGAGGGCGGTGATTACATGTGATCCAGGAAGCATAGCCCTGTATCCCATTAGAACAGGGCAGGAGTCACAAGAGAGGGGAAAAAATATATCAGTGAAGAGGTTGTTATAATAGTCAGGAGAGAAAAGGATAGGTGTGATGGGGAGGCCAGACACAGGGGAAACCACTCAAACCTCATCAGCAAGATGGGAATGTGTTATTATTGTCTCTGGGGTTTGAGGACTGGCAGGCTTAGGAAACTGAAGGAAAGGATACATCAGAGATATCTGCTAGTTTTGCATCCTGGTGTCCTCTTTCTTTCTTGATCCCCTTCTCTCGCTGGCCCTCTCTTTCCCTAGGGAGTTGGCAGCTGTGAGTCAAGCATATCTTGGACCTCAGAGTGCAGGACTGAGTGGTCAGTTTGCAGTCAGGGACTAAGAGGTGCTACTTTTCTGCACAGGTAACTAGGCTAGGGGTTTCCCTGGTGGCTCAGATGGTAAAGAATCCACCTGCAATGCAGGAGACCCTGGTTTGATTCCTGGGTCAGGAAGTTCCCCTGGAGAAGGGGTAGGCTACCCACTCTAGTATTCTTGGGCTTCCCTGGTGGCTTACATGGTAAAGAATCTGCCTGCAATGTGCGAGATCTGGGGTTCGCTCCCTGGGTCAGGAAGATCTCCTGGGGGAGGGCATGGCAGCCCACTCCAGTATTCTTGCCTGGAGAATCCCCATGGACAGAGGAGCCTGGTGGGCTACAGTCCATGGGGTCGCAAAGAGTCGGACACGACTGAGAGACTAAGCACAGCACAACTAGGCTAGGAGTTCCTGAAGAGTGAGATGGTATGGGGCAGGGAGAGGACATGTGGGCAGAGTACCAAGAGGCTCTGCCTCTGACTGCTAGGTGACCGTGGACAAGTCACCTTCCTCCCTGACCTTCTGCCTCCATGTGTCATTTAAGGATAGCTTCCTGGCCTCAGACTTCTGTAAAGATGGAAAGAAATCATGTTCTTTTCTTAGCATATAAAACGCTAAAGCTGCTTAAACTGCAAGAGGTCATTACATATATGGGAGAAGAATCTAAAAAAGAATGGATATATGCATATGTATAATTGGTTCACTTTGCTGTACAGTGGAAACCAACAGAACATTGTAAAACAACTATGTTGTTGTTCAGTCACTAAGTCGTGTCTGACTCTTTGTGACCCTATGGACTGCAGCATGCTAGGCTTATCTGTCCTTCACTATCTTCCAGAGTTTGTTCAAGTTCATATCCATTGAGTTGGTGATGCCATCCAACCATCTCATCTTCTGCTACCCTCTTCTCCTTTTGCCTCAACTATACTGCAGTAACAATTAATGAAAAACAAAATACAAGAGATCTTTACCACCCTTGAGGGAGGCAGTATGATGGAGTCAGACAGCATAGGTTTGAGTCTTGGATCTGTTACCAACTTTGTGTTGCTGGATAGTCTAACTTCTCCATTCCTCATTCCTCTCCTTAGCAGCATGGGGTTAATAATAGGCCCATCTGAGCAGCAGCAGCAGCAGCAGCAGCAGCAGCTGATAGGTCTGTTGTAAGATGGGCTGAAATGATGCATGCAGTGCCTGGCACACTGCAGGTGCTGGAGGAATATTTGCAGCGGTGATGAATGACGCCATCACAGATACCACTGCACTGCCAATGCTGGGCTGCCTGAATACTCCCGGTATAGCTTTGGGTACCAGAAAAGGCCAACAAAACTGTGCTACTCCCTCTTCTCCTCTTAGCTATTGCCCAAGTTCACGATCAGATTTGGCTTCTCGCTGCATCACAGAGCATCACAGTAATTCAGCAAAGGAAGGGCCCTTGGGGACATCTAGTCCAATACTTCATCTGTTTCTTGGACCACTGACCAGAAGTGATCTTACTTCCAGAAATGGTTTGCTCTCTGTGAGGCCCAATCCACGTGTAGACACTTTTGATGATTAGAGTCCAAGAATATTTATTAATATCATATTGTGTGTGTGTGTATGTGTGCACTTGCATGCACTAAACACACCCAAAAAAGTAACTTTCAGGGTTATTTCACTGGTATTTTCACTTATACAGGAAGTGAGTCCTTATGAAATATAGACTGTTGACAGGAGAACAGTGATAGAAAAAACCAGTAAGACAAATAGTCAAGATTTGGAAATGTAGATAAAGAAGGAAAATCAATTGAGAACAGCTACATCCATAATGAAGTACTTTTTTTTTTTTCCTTAGAGGAGGGATCTTCCAAATTCAATGAGAGAAGCAGACTTCATGCAGTCAGAAGGATTTGGATTAGACAGTCAAGGACTTCCTGCCTGTTAAATGATCAGAGGAAAGTAAGGCTTTTCTTGCTGGCTCCCATGTCCTCTGACATGAGCCAGGCACTCTGTGATCTGAAGACGGAGGTGCATGAAGGAAATCTGGGAGGTGCTTTCATCTCAGGAATCTGCTAACTGCCAGAATAGGAGGTAGGAAGGAAGGGAGGAAGAGTCTATTAAAATCCACTCTGTTACAGAGAGGTTCAATAGAGAGGCTGGCGTCTGGGCTCAGAGTGACTCATGCCCTTGCTGATGTCCTGACAGCTAGAGGGGCTTGGCTGGCTTGGGTTTCCCTACTTGCATTGGCTCAGAAGGCTCTTGGAGGTGGAGGCCTCAGGCCGGTTTCCAGATAGACTCGGTTAGCACCAATAGTCCCTACTCTGGGTTGTGAGAGCGCTTTGGTAAAAAAAAAAAAAAAAAAAAGCAATACAGTAAAAATCTTGGCTATCTAAAATGCCTCTGGAAATGAAGCATTTTGGATAGTGGAATTTTCCATAAAGCTGAGGATTTTTCCATTTAAGTCGAGACGTTTATTTTGTGTGTTTTTTTAGATAGATTGAATCAATATAACATTTCTGGTTTACTTGGAGACAAGTGAATGATAGTTGGTCCATGCCATTAATACAGTCATTCCCTGGGGGTTAATGAACTACATTGTTTGCCCCAAAAGTAAATGCTGACACCTTTGTGTTTATTGAGCTCCTCTGTCTGTTTTTTCGTTTTTCTGACCTTCCTTGCTTTAGGAGATCTCACCTATCATTCCTTGTCAATATCAGTGCATCTGATTCTAGTGTTCTCAGTTTTTCTCTGCATTTGTTTCTTTTTTTCCCCATTTGTAGATCACAAGCTACTGGTGATTTTACCTATCTTTGTCCAGTACCTGGTATGGGATCAAAAATTTAGAGGCTCATTATTTATATGATTTGTTCAGTAAGCAAGTATTGGGCATTTACACTGTAAATGCCTACACTGTAGTAGGCAACATGGTAAGTGCTGAGGATATAATGATGAAAAACTCAGATGAACCAGCTGACTTGTTTCAGTGATTTGGGAATTCACTTCTAAAGGAGGCTGGCTCAGCCCTTCCCGCAAGTCCACTCCTGTCTCACTACCCTCCAGCCTCATGGCTCTCATACTGTGTGTGCTCTGGAATCACCTGGATGACTTGTTAAACACGCACATACCCACACATAGCTGGGCTGCACCCTTGGAGTTTCTGACTCTTTCATGAGACCCTGGAATGCTTCCTTCTCGTCAGTTCCCACATATGCTGATGCTACTGGTCTGGGAGGGTCACACCGGAAGCACCAATTTCCCCACATGACCTTCACTCTGCCCTTCAAGTGCTCAGACTTGCTCCTACGTCCAGGAGCTGGCTTCTGCTGTGCCCTCTGTCTGATCTTGGCCCCGACGGCCCGCGTTCATCCCCTGGTCAGAGAGGCCTTGCCTGAACATCCAAGAGAATGTTGTTTTCCCCTTCCCAGTCCCTCAATGTCATATTTCTTGGTTTCGTTCCCCCTTAGACTTCTGTCACTCTCTGAAATTAACTTTGTGTGGTTGTCTCAAGGGTAACTGTGACTGATGAAGAGATACTGACACACCCGGACAAAGGATGCACGTTTCTTTCATGTAATTAAAAGACGTAAGAGTTTCCGTGCATGAGGACGGCTACACAGAGCTGAGGTGGGGATGGGGGTGGGGAGTGGTGGGTGGGGAGCCATGGTTTTGCACTGAAAGTCACAGCCCTGCGGCTGGTGTGTCAGCCGGCTGAGGGGAGGATCCCCTCTGTCCTCAAGGAGCTCCGCCTTGTCGGTTCTTAGGGTCCTGTCACTCTCCAGACTCCTGTTTACTGCTCTGCAGACTAGAGCATTTCCTGCAAGCCCAGTTTCCCAGGTGAAGCAGCCTCTTGGCAGGATGGAATTCCGGATTTGCTTGCATCTGTTCCTTCGATCTTTTAACTTTTTGTCTTATCTCTCTTGTTGCTGTTGTTCAGTTACTTAGTTGTGTCCAACTTTTTGTGATCCCATGAACTGCAGCCTCCCAGGCTTTCCTGGCCTTCACTAGCTACTCAAGTTTGCTCAAACTCATGTTCATTGAGTCAGTGATGCCATCCAAACATCTCATCCTCTGTTGTCCCTTTCTCCTCCTGCCCTCAATCTTTCCCAGCATCAAGGTCTTTTCCAATGAGTCAGCTCTTCACATCAGGTAGCTTTGGCTACCTGTGTATTGGAGCTTCAGCATCTGTCCTTCCAATGAATATTCAGGGTTGATTCCCTTTAGGATTGACTAGTTTGATCTCCTTGCTGTCCAAGAGACTCTCAAGAGTCTTCTCCAGCACCACAGTTCGAAAGCATCAATTCTTCGGCTTATCTATCTTGTTTGTTTATCTGTCTCTCTCCCAGGAGTGTATAAGAACCATGGCAGGTCGGTGAGAGGTGAGGGGATTGGCTTTGCTCTTTTCTAGTGTTTCCTCAGTCCCCAGAGCCTTGCAGGGAAGGGACATTCCTACTTGTAAGCTCCCTCCTCCCCTAATGGGGAGGTAAGTATGTGCCTCTTGAATGTAATTTAATTCTTTAAGGGCCCTGAGCATCCACCCTCCAAAGACAGCCCCCTCTGTTACCCTGCAGCTCATTTCAGAGAGTGCCAGAAGAAGAAAGGCAAATGGGAGCAAGAGCACATGGTCCTTCCTCCCAATCTTAACAGAGCACGAGCTCTCAGGCAGGAGCCGTTTGTTCATGTTCTGCTTTTTTTTGTTTTTCTCCCTCATTTCCCCTGCTCTGGTGTGTTGCTCTGACTTCAGAGTTGTAATAACAAACCTATTACTACAATAAGACACCAGAAGGGGAAATGAGACTAAGTTACCAAGGAAGAAAGAGACTCAGCACCAACCCTGAGCCTAGCCGTAGAGCCTGCAGGATGTTGAATAAGGGATGTCAGTTTAATTGCAGCTTTCCCCTCTTGGTATGGTCAAGATGCATCTGTTCTTTGCTTCTCTGTGTTCTCTATTAGGTTCACAAATTATTTTGCCATAAGGTCCTAATAGTGTCTGCAAAAACGAAGCTAATTTTGGAGTGACTATTCTTGTGCCTTTCACCCTCTTCCCTGGCTGCTCCTTATTCTAAAGGTTTCTGTATGGGATGAAAAGCTCTTTGAAGACAGGGACCATCTCTTCTGGGTTACCTGATGATTCTGGGTTCGTCTCAGAAGCAGGTACAGGGTTGTCATGTCATCCACCTCTGCAGATTCCCCTGGAAGCACTTTCCACATTTCTTCTCCTCACCCTTTCCCTTTGTCTCTGTTGCTTGTCTCAACTGAAGGAGGTGATGAGTAAATGTGGACTTCCCTTCCTGGCTTTTCCCTAGAAAGGCTGATGGATATGTTGTGATGTGTTCATTTACTCGTATATATTTACTGGAAACCCTGCTAGGTGTCAGGCGCTGTGTCAGGCATGGGGAAGATAATGGTGATAAAGACAGACTCAGTCTCCACTCTCTTGCTGCTTACATTCTAATAGAGGAAGCAGACAAAAACAAGTTGACTGATAAGTAGTTATAAACTTGGTATAAGGCATGAATGAAAATGAAGTTGAGTAAGATAGTGGATAGTTAGAAAGGTGACCTCCTTTCCATGAGGTGGTTAGGAAAGGACTCTGAAAATTAACTCAAGACCTAAAAACCGAAAATCATCCAGCTGTGTTGAAGAGTGAGGGAATAAGCATATGCAAATGTCCTGAGATAATGTCCTGTTGGACAATTTTAGTAATATAACTCATGTTAGAATTTTTTTTACCCTTTGTTATAGGAAACAAAAACCAATTTTCTTGTTTTTATAAAGGGAGGACTCATTTGAAGGATATGCTTTGTCAAATTTCTTAAAAAATTCTCCTGAAATTTTAATTGGAATTGCACAGAATTAATAGATAAATAAGGGGAAAATTCTTTGGAAGGAATGATGCTAAAGCTGAAACTCCAGTATTTTGGCCACCTCATGCGAAGAGTTGACTCATTGGAGAAGACTCTGATGCTGGGAGGGATTGGGGGCAGGAGGAGAAGGGGACGACAGAGGATGAGATGGCTGGATGGCATCACTGACTCGATGAATGTGAGTCTGAGTGACCTCCGAGAGCTGGTGATGGATAGGGAGGCCTGGTGTGCTGCAGTTCATGGGGTCGCAAAGAGTCGGACAGGACTGAGCGACTCATCTGATCTGATCTGATCTGAGCATAGTTACAAATGTGAAGTAATTGCAACTATGAACATAACTCTCTCTTTCTTCAGTTCTATTATGCCATTAAATTTATCTTAAAATAACAAAGGTCTATAGTCTTCCTTTGTTGTTCTGAGCTATTTTTATCATTTTTGTTGCTATTATAAAGTAAGTTTCTCTTTTCTATTGTTACTGCTGGTGTAGACACATGCTATTACATTTTATAGATTTATTGTCAATCTGGCTGTTTTAACAAGTTTGATTATCGGTTCTTTTTGTGTCTTGATTATGTTCATTTTAAAAATACAGATGATTATTGTTGCTGTTCAGTCACTCAGTTGTGTCCACCTCTTTGCCACCCTATGGGCTGTAGCACACAAGGCTTCCCTGTCCTTCACTATATCTTGGAGTTTGCTCAAACTCCTGTCTATTGAATTGGTGATACCATCCAACCATCTCATCTTCTGTCATCCCTTCTCCCTCTGCTTTCAATCTTTCCCAGCATCAGGGTCTTTTCAGACCTGATCAGAGTCTTATCAAAGCCAATGAGCTGGCTCTTTGCATCAGATGGCCAAAGTATTAGAGCTTTAGCATCAGTCCTTCCAATGAATATTCAGGATCGATTTCCTTTAGGATTGAAGGCAATGACACCCCATTCCAGTACTCTTGCTTGGAAGATCCCATGGACGGAGGAGGCTGGTAGGCTGCAGTCCATGGGGTTGCTAAGAGTCGGACACGACTGAGCGACTTCACTTTCACCTTTCACTTTCATACATTGGAGAAGGAAATGGCAACCCACTCCAGTGTTATTGCCTGGAGAATCCCAGGGATGGCGGAGCCTGGCAGGCTGCCATCTATGGAGTCACACAGAGTCGGACACGACTGAAGCGACTTAGCAGTAGCAACAGCAGCAGTTTGATCTCAGTGATGTTCAAGGGACTCTCAAGAATCTTCAGCACTTATAATAACAATTTTGTCTCTTTCCTTCTAATATTATGCTTTTACCTTTCTTGTCTTATTGATTGGGCAGGGTTTCCTGTATTATTATGAATGGTACTGGTGATAGTTGAAACCTTAACTTATTCTTTTTTTTAAAAAAACTCATTCTTGATTTTAAAAAGATTTGAAAATTTGAGGGAAATATATCTAAAGGGTTTTCATTAAATTGAATATTAGATGTAGTTCTATGGAATGTAGCTTTGTCAACTTAAGGAAAGTTCTTTCAACTCCTAGTTTTCTGGCAGTTTTTCATAGTTAAATAGGTATTGAATTTTGTAATGCCTTTTCCTATATTGAGATAAGAATGTGACTTTTTCTTATTTTGTGCATGATTGTGGAAAATGATATTGATTATTATTTTTTTGATGTTTAATCATATTTACTTTTCTTGAATAAATCATACTTGGTTGTGATAGAATGGAAAAAATTAAAAGCTAACATTTTATTCAAAATTTTCATATATATGGTTAAATGAATAGACATATAATTTTTCTTTACTTGTAATTTTCTTTCCTAGCTTTTGGTAAAGTTTTTATAAGTCTTAAAAATTAATTGAAAATCTCTCTCTCTCTCTTTTTTGTTAAAAAAAATAAAACAATTTGTATAAGAGAGGGATTGCTATCTCTTCCTTGAAAGTTTGTTAGAAGTCATCCATCAAGTCATCCAGTCCTCAGGATTTTTTTGAAGAGAAAGAAGTATTTTTATTACCTTCTTAATTTCTTTAATGGATAATTACATTACTTGAGTTTTATATTTCTTTTTTGGTACTAATTTCAGTAATTATGTATAGTTTAAGAAATTTATATGTTTGATTTAGATTATCTTATTTTATTCATATATAGTTAATAAATTAAAAATTAAAAAATTATATTTGATATTAACCTGTGGTTTTATTTATTTATTTTTTTTTAATCAAGAATCTCTTTTATTGATTATCAGAAACATTACAAACATCTAGTATGAATAAATTGTAACATGATAGTGTTTAGTTTGAACAATTAATACATTTCAGATATAATATTATACATATTTCAATGCTATTCTCCCCAATCATCTCACCCTCTCCTGGTCCCAGAGTCCAAAAGTCTGGTCTATACATCAATGTCTCTTTTGTTGTCTCGTAAATAGGGTTATTTTTTACCATCTTTCTAAATTCCATATATATGTGTTAGTATACTGTATTTGTGTTTTTGTTTCTGGCTTACTTCACTCTCTATAATAGGCTCCAGTTCCATCCACCTCCTTAGAACTGATTCAAATGTATTCTTTTTAATGGCTGAGTAATATTCCATTGTGTATATGTACCACAGCTTGCTTATCCATTCATCTGTGGATGGACATCTAGGTTGCTTCCACGTTCTGGCTATTGCAAACAGTGCTGCTATGAACATTGGGGTACAGGTGTCTCTTTCAATTCTGGTTTTCTCAGTGTATATGCCCAGCAGTGGGATTGCTGGATCATAAGGCAGTTCTATTCGCAGTTTTTTGAGGAATCTCCATACTGTTCTCCAAAGTGGCTGTACTAGTTTGCATTCCCACCAACAGTGCAAGAGGGTTCCCTTCTCTCCGCACCCTCTCCAGCATTTATTGCTTGTGGACTTTTGGATAGCAGCCATTCTGATTGGCGTGAAATGGTATCTCATAGTGGTTTTGATTTGCATTTCTCTGATAATGAGTGATGTTGAGCATCTTTTCATGTGTTTGTTAGCCATCTGTATGTCTTCTTTGGAGAAATGTCTATTGAGTTCTTTGGCCCATTTTTTGATTGGGTCATTTATTTTTCTGGAATTGAGCTGTAGAAGTTGCTTGTATATTTTTGAGATTAGTTGTTTGTCAGTTGCTTCATTTGCTATTATTTTCTCCCATTCTGAAGGCTGTCTTTTCACCTTGCTTATAGTTTCCTTTGTTGTGCAAAAGCTTTTTAAGTTTGATTAGGTCCCATTTGTTCATTTTTGATTTTATTTCCAATATTCTGGGAGGTGGGTCACAGAGGATCCTGCTGTGATGTAAGTCAGAGAGTGTTTTGCCTATGTTTTCCTCTAGGAGTTTTATGGTTTCTGGTCTTACATTTAGCTCTTTAATCCATTTTGAGTTTATTTTTGTGTATGGTGTTAGAAAGTGTTCTAGTTTCATTCATATGGAGGGGTCTTGTTTTTGTATCCATTCAGCCAGTCTCTGTCTTTTGGTTGGGGCATTCAACCCATTTACATTTAAGGTAATTAATGATAAATATGATCCCGTTGCCATTTACTTTGTTGTTTTGGGTTTGAATTTATATATCCTTTTTGTGTTTCCTGTCTAGAGAATGTCCTTTAGTATTTGTTGGAGAGCTGGTTTGGTGGTGCTGAATTCTCTCAGCTTTTGCTTGTCTGTAAAGTTTTTGATTTCTCCTTCATATTTGAATGAGATCCTTGCTGGGTACAATAATCTGGGCTGTAGGTTCTTTTCTTTCATCACTTTAAGTATGTCTTGCCATTCCCTCCTGGCTTGGAGAGTTTCTATTGAAAGATCAGCTGTTATCCTTATGGGAATTCCCTTGTGTGTTATTTGTTGTTTTTCCCTTGCTGCTTTTAATATTTGTTCTTTGTGTTTGATCTTTGTTAATTTGATTAATATGTGTCTTGGGGTGTTTCGTCTTGGGTTTATCTTATTTGGGACTCTCTGGGTTTCTTGGACTTGAGTGATTATTTCCTTCCCCATTTTAGGGAAGTTTTCAACTATTATCTCCTCTAGTATCTTCTCATGGTCTTTCTTTTTGTCTTCTTCTTCTGGGACTCCTATGATTCGAATATTGTAACGTTTAATATTGTCCTGGAGGTCTCTGAGATTGTCCTCATTTCTTTTAATTCGTTTTTCTTTTTTCTCCTCTGATTCCTTTAATTCTGCCATTCTATCTTCTAATTCGCTAATTCTATCTTCTGCCTCTGTTATTCTACTATTTGTTGCCTCCAGAGTGTTTTGGATCTCATTTATTGCATTATTCATTATATGTTGATTCTTTTTTATTTCTTCTAGGTCCTTGTTAAATCTTTCTTGCATCTTCTCAATGCTTTTCTCCAGACTATTTATCCATGATTCCATTTTGCTTTCCAGATTTTGGATTAATTTCACTATCATTATTCGGAATTCTTTATCAGGTAGGTTCGCTATTTCTTCCTCTTTTGTTTGGTTTGGTGGGCTTTTATCCTGTTCCTTTACCTGCTGGGAATTCTTCTGTCTTTTCATCTTGTTTAAATTGCTAAGTTTGGGGCGTCTTTACTGTATTCTGGTAGTCTGTGGAGTTCTCTTTATTGTGGCGTTTCTGCACTATATGTGGGTTTGTACCGGTGGCTTGTCGAGGTTTCTTGTTTATGGAAGCTTGTATCGGTGTTCTGGTGGGTGGAGCTGGATTTCTTTTCTCTGGGGTGCAGTGGAGTGTCTAGTAGTGAGTTATGAGATGTCTATGCTTTTGGGGTCGCTTTGTGTAGCCTGTGTATTGGAGCTCAGGCTGTGTTCTTGTTTTTCTGGAGAATTTGCTTGGTATGTCTTGTTGTGGAACTTGCTGGTCTTTGTGTGATGCTTGGTTTCAGAGTAGGTATGGAGGCTTTTAATGAGCTCCTGTCAATTAGTGTTTCGTGGGATCAGGGTATGGACTTAAGCCTCCTGGTTCCAGTTATTGGTCTTATTTTTACAGTAGTCTCAAAAACTTCTTCTTCTATAATGCATTCCACAACTGGACTGCTCAGAGATGTTCACGGAATTATACATAGAAGGAAAAAGGGAGGAAGGAGACAGAGGTGGTCAGGAGGATAAAAGGAGGGAGTGTGAAGGAGAGAGACAGATCTAGTCAGTAATCAGTAAAGAAAAGAAAAAAGGAAAGGAAAAAAGCAAAGGACAAAAAGGAAAAAAGAAAAAAAAAAAAAACAAAACAGGGTCGCAAAAGTTATATCTAAACGTGGAGATTAAAGAAGTACTAGAGGATAAAAAAAATAATAATAATAAAAAAATAAAAGAAACAAAACAAACAACAACAAAAAAAAATTAAAAGGGAAAAAAAATTTTTTGTTTTCCTTTTTCCAATTAAAAAATAATAAAAATTTAAAAAATATATATATATTAAAAAAAGAAAAGAAAAAAAAAGGAAATAATGATGGTAAAAATAGTAACAATATATATAAGAGTTTCTCTATTATTGTTGTGGGTTCAGTTCATTTTCAGCTAGTTCCTTGCTCCGGCTTAAATTTCTCAAGATCTATAGGCCCCTTTCTCTGTGGTTGGTCTGTATAGTTCTTTGTTCTGTGCACGGTTCGGCGGTGTTCTGGGCCAAGGCCCGCCACTCGTGTGGTCGGCGCTGCACAATCTGGATTGCCGGCCCAAACTACTCCAGTTAGGCAGCACTCCAGACAATCAGGCGAACGAAGTCTGCGCTGAGGCCCGCAGAGGGGGAGGGGGTCGGCGACGGGAATGGCGGGCGGGCGGGTGGGGGAGGGGATGGGGTGGCCCTCGTGGGAGCCGCCGGCACAGCGGGCGGGGGCACGCCTGCGCAGGAGTGGCCGGCGGGGGAGCGTCCAGTGGGGGAGAGTCCCGCGGGGGAGCGTCCCTCTGGGGAGCGCCGGCAGCGGAGCGTCCCGCGTGGGAACGGCCAAGGCGTCTCCCTGCCCAGCCCCGGCTCCCCAATGGCAGATGCGGGCGTTTGCAGCGGTGCTTTTCCGCTGCGGAAGTTACCGCAGGGCCCGCAGTCTGTGGGTTCTAATTGCTCAACTGTTCTCCTCCCTGTTATGATAGTCTCCGTGTTTCCCAGGTTCGGCGCAGATTCCGCAGGGAGAGTGTTTCCTGGTGTTTGGAAACTTCTCTTTTTAAGACTCCCTTCCCCGGACAGAGGTCCGCCCCTCCCTCTTTGTCTCTCTCTGGCTTCTATATTCTTTCCTACCTCCTTTAGAAGGCAGTGAGTTGCTTTTCTGGGTGTCCGACGTCCTCCGCCAGCACTCCGAAGCTGTTTGTGGTATTTACTCGGCGCCCAGATGTCCCATTGATGAATTTGTGGAGGAGAAAGCGTATTCCCCGTCCTAATCCTTCGCCATCTTAACCGGAAGTGATATTAACCTGTGGTTTTAAAACTTTGCATGGTATCTTTTAAATTTTTAAATCAGTCATTCTACAGTTTACCCACATTATTACTATTTTCAAGCTCCATTTTGAATTTTTTCATTTTTGTTATTAAAATTTTTTTTTATTCACTGGTTTCTATATTTTAAAAAATTCGTGTTACTCTCTTTTGGTATATCTTATGCTGTTATATTTTCTTAAGTTGAACACTTAGCTTGCTACTTCAACTTTTCATTGTTTCTGTTAATTATATTTAAAGCTATGTGTGTGCGTGCGTTCTTAGTCGCTTGTCATGTCCAACTCCTTGGGATCCTATGGGCTACAGCCCACCAGTTTCCTCTATCCATGGGATTCTCCAGGCAAGAATACTGCAGTGGGTTGCCATACCCTCCTCTAAGGGATCTTCTTTACTCAGGGATCAAACTCATGTCTCCCAGTAGAACTCATCTCTCATGTGTCTCCTGCATTGTAGGTGGATTCTTTACCCACTGAGTCACCTGGGAAGCCCACTTAAAGCTATAATTTTCCTTTTACTACTGCTGTGCCATTTTCTACAAGTTTCAATATGCATTGATTTCACTGTTCTTTGATTAGAAAGCGAAAGTGAAAGTCGCTCAGTCATGTCCGACTCAGCAACCCAATGGACTATACAGTCCGTGGAATTCTCCAGGCAAGAATACTGGAGTGGGTAGCCTTTCCCTTCTCCAGGGAATCTTCCCAACCCAGGGATAGACCAAGGTCTCATGCATTGCAGGCAGATTCTTTACCAACTGAACTATGAGGGAGTCCCTAAGTGTTTTATAATTTCATTCTTGGATTTCTATTTAACCCAAGGATTATTCAATAGTGATTTTTTTCATTTTTGTTTGCAGTCACATTGAATTTTTAAGCTGTACTTAAAAATTGTTAATTTTATTCTACAAAGAGCATATTCTACATAAAGTTGACTCTTTGAGATATTGAAATCTTCCTTTGCGTCTTTTTTTTTTTTTTTTTAAAAGTTGCGTAAGTGCTTGAAAGTAGTGATGCTCTTCATTTGCTGGGTGCCAAATTTCACTTATTTTACTAGGTCTAGGTTATTCATTGCATTAAGAACATCTTCTATATCTTTATTTTCCATTGTTGTTTATCAGTTTTGAGAGGGATGTGTAAATCTCTGGTATTTCTCTATATAGTTCTGTATGATCCAACACTGACATATAAAGTCTACTTTTTAAATTTTTTTTTTTTATTCAGTAGAACCCTCTGTCACATGAACTATACAGAAAAGTGTTAGATGCTCAGTTGTGCCCAACTCTTTGCGACCCCATGGACTGTAGCCTGCCAGGCTCCTCTGTCCATGGAATTCCCTATTCCCTTCTCCAGGGTATCTTCCCGATCAAAGGATCAAACCCCAGTCTCCTGCTTTGCAGGCAGATACTTTATCATCTGAGCCACAAGGTGCTGTACAGAAACCTAATTTAAAAATGGATAAAGGCAGAGCAACCCTGATTGGAGGGACAACATTATGGAGGACTATGCTGCTGCCGCCGCTAAGTCGCTTCAGTCGTGTCCGACTCTGTGCGACCCCACAGACGGCAGCCCACCAGGCTCCCCTGTCCCTGGGATTCTCCAGGCAAGAACACTGGAGTGGGTTGCCATTTCCTTCTCCAATGCATGAAAGTGAAAAGTGAAAGTGAAGTCGCTCAGTCATGTCTGACCCTCAGTGACCCCATGGACTGCAGCCTTCCAGGCTCCTCCATCCACGGGATTTTCCAGGCAGGAGTGGGGTATGGAGGACTATAGTCCCTCCTTATCAACTTCTTCATTCTGCAGGGACTCCCTCCAAGCCTTACAAAGCCCCAGCACTACAGGCAGCTGGCTTATAAAGCCACTGGGGAAGACAAGAGAGAACAGACTTGAACTCAACACCTTTTCTGTTTTTAATTAATTTCGTCCTCCTAACCAAACTATTTTCCTCTCCATACCAATGAAAGGGTTGAGACAGGTGTTTTCTGAAGTCAAGATGTAAAATTCTTTCATTTTAAATAGTTAATGATCTATTTAAATTAATGGGGACTACTAAGTACCCAGTGCTATAATCATGTTTGCCTATGTGTTAGCGCTGATGATCTCTACGCTCTGTCAAGGGGCTTTTCTTCCATTATCTCATTTATTTATTTATTTTAAATTAAATTTTATTTTGCTTAACTTTACAATATTGTATTGCTTTTGCCATACATCGAGCTGGATCTGCCACCAGGATACACGTGCTCCCCATCCTGAACCCTCTCCCTCCTCCCTCCCCATACCATCCCTCTGGGTCGTCCCAGTGCACCAGCCCCAGGCATCCGTTATCGGGCATCGTACCTGGACTGGTGACTCGTTTCAGATATGATATTATACATATTTCAATGCTATTCTCCCAAATCATCCCGCCCTCTCCCGGTCCCAGAGTCCGAAAGTCTGTTCTATACATCAGTGTCTCTTTTGCTGTCTTGTAAACAGGGTTATTGTTACCATCTTTCTAAATTCCATATATATGCGTTAGTATACTGTATTGGTGTTTTTCTTTCTGGCTTACTTCATTCTGTATAATAGGCTCCAGTTCCATCCACCTTATTAGAACTGATTCAAATGTATTCTTTTTAATGGCTGAGTAATACTCCATTGTGTATATGTACCACAGCTTTCTTATCCATTCATCTGTGGATGGACATCTAGGTTGCTTCCAAGTCCTGGCTATTGTAAACAGTGCTGCTATGAACATTGGGATACACGTGTCTCTTTCAATTCTGGTTTTCTCAGTGTGTATACCCAGCAGTGGGATTGCTGGATCATAAGGCAGTTCTATTCCAAGTTTTTTGAGGAATCTCCATACTGTTCTCCATAGTGGCTGTACTAGTTTGCATTCCCACCAACAGTGTAAGAGGGTTCCCTTTTCTCTGCACCCTCTCCAGCATTTATTGCTTGTGGACTTTTGGATCGCAGCCCCATTATTTCATTTAATCTTCAATCATATAAGATTCACTGGAGATGCCACAGGGAATGAGATGGTCCCTGTCCAGAGCTCTCTGTCTCCAATCCATTTGGAATGCTTAACAGAAGAGAGAGGAAAAACTTTGTCGTTATTCCATCCCTGCTACTTATTATCATAACTGTGTGTCCTTAGGCAAGCTGCTTAACCACTCTGAGGTTGACAGTGATTTTCCTCATCTGCAAGATGGTGATAATAATAGTGTCTAGCATTGTGCTTGACACAGAGTAGATGGCCCATCAGTACTAGGGAGTCGTCCTTTAAGAAGGAGAGATTCTAGCTTGGGAGACACAAACAACTCTTGGCAAACAAACTATGGAAGACCATTGTGCTCAAGTATCAGGAGAAACGAGTGCTGGAGCTTCCTGACTTCTAAGCTAGATGTGTAAGTCTCAGACACATTTCCCTAGCACCTCTGGCCTTCATGGGTATGAACTGCCCTCTACTCAGGCCTGAGTTTTGATGGATGAGAGAAATAGCACAGAAACTCCAGAGACCTTGGCTTCAGGTCTCTCTGCAGGTCTGCTTAAGGCACACCCAGTCCAGGTTCATTACACAGTCACGAGGAGTCTCCAGTACTGAGCCGACCTTGTTAGAATTAATGGAGGGGTAACAGGTCTGTGCGAATCATTAGATATAGAAAAAGGATCCAGCTTTTCTACATTTAATTTAATTGAAACTCTAAAACATTTATTTCTTTGGGCACATGGCAATAACTTGCATTTTTAAATATCAAAGTGACACTTTCAGCTGTTTCCAAAAGGAAAAATGGGACTGGAGAGGGCAAAGCAAGAAAAAAATACTCAGGGGAGGGGGGAATTCTGGTCCAGAGCAAGGGAATTTGGAGGTTTGGGGTCTGTTTTTGTAGAATTTTGGCGAGTGACTCACACAAGTCTCTTTACCTCTTAAGGCCACAATATACTCAGGGTGAAAAGGAAACTGTTTTTTTTTTTTTCTTAATTAATTTATTTTAATTGGAAGACAATCACTTTGCAACACTGTGGTGAGAAGGCCACCGTCATTACATTTACCTCCAAGGTTCACCTGTGCAGAGAGCTATTCTGAGCTTTAGTAAACTGTCATCTAGTTATTCTTTGAAAGTTTATATATCTTGAAATTTACTGTATCCCTTTAAGGGGGTGAGATTTAGGTGTAGGAAGAAAGTATTAGCTAACATTTTGTTAAAATTTCTTCCAGGCTGCTCCCCATGCTCCCACGCACTTTTTTTTTTTTTTTTGGACTGCAGTTGAAAGTATACGTATGTGATCTTATATCCCTTTTCCCCTCTCCTAACTTAGAAATATTAGCATCTCCAAAAGTTATTAAAATTTCCTCAGGATCATCATTTTAAATACACATTTAAGATATGCAGATGACACCACCCTTATGGCAGAAAGTGAAGAGAAACTGAAAAGTCTTTTGATGAAAGTGAAAGAGGAGGAGAGTGAAAAAGCTGGTTTAAAACTCAACATTCAAAAAACAAAGATCATGGCATCCGGTGCCATCACTTCATGGCAAATAGATGGGAAAACAATGGAAACAGTGACAGGCTATTTTCTTCAGCTCCAAAATCACTGCAGCCATGAAATTAAGAGATGCTTATTCCTTGGAAGAAAGCTATGACAAACCTGGACAGCATATTAAAAAGCAGGGACATTGCTTTGCTGACAAAAGTCCATCTAGTCAAAGCTATGGTTTTTCCAGTAGTCATGTATGGATGTGAGAGTTGGACTATAAAGAAAGCTGAGTGCCAAAGAATTGATGGTTTTGAACTGTTGTGTTGGAGAAGACTCTTGAGAGTCCCTTGGACTGCAAGGAGATCAAACCAGTCAGTCCTAAAGGAAATCAGTCCTGAATATTCATTGGAAGGACTGATGCTGAAGCTGAAACTTCAATACTTTGGCTACCTGATGTGCAGAACTGACTCATTGGAAAAGACCGTGATGCTAAGGAAGATTGAAGGCAGGAGAAGGGGATTACAGAGGATGAGATGGTTGGATGGCATCACCAGTTCAATGGACATGAGTTTAAGCAAGCTCTGGGAGTTTGTGATGGACAGGGAAGCCTGGTATGTTGCAGTCCATGGTGTTGCAAAGAGTCAGACAAAACTGAGTGACTGAACTGAACTGATTATTTTTAATTTCTGCCAAGGGCTCAGTTGTAAGGAGGCATCATCATTTACTTAATCAACCTCTGATTGTTGTACATGGAGGTTATTTACAGTTTGTCACAATTGTAAAGGATAATAAGAACATCTTGGAGCATAAAGCATTTTAAATAATTTTAGGTTATTTCTTTAAGATTGACTTCTATATTTTAAAATATTTTCTGAGTTATAAATATAATATGAGAGTATTTTAGAAGATTTGAAAAGGAGGGAGAGATTGAAAAGATTGTCAAAGAAGCTCTGAACACAGGGAACACCTCTGTTTTCCAATCCAGACAGCTCTTCAGATGCACAAATTCTCCTTGATGGCACATAGTGAGTTTCTTCCCATGAGATCAAGCCCTGAGCCTTTGGAATGGGAACATTGACTCCAAGACCTTAGACTACCAGAGAACTAATCCTAGGGAGTATCAAACAGTGAGAACTCACACAAAGGAAATCACCTGAATGCAAGACCTGGCATCACTCAAGCACCAGTAGCACCCTGTGCAGGACACCTCATCTCAACAACAAACAAAACAAAATACAAACCCTATCATCAGCAAATAGGATTACCACCTCTCTCAGCCTCACTCATCAGAGGAAAAACAAGCAAACAAACAAAAACTCAGCACAAATCTCAGCTGATCTTTCAGCAGGAACTCTGCATGCCAGGAGGGGATGGCAGGATATATTTAAAGTATTGAAAGGGAAAGATCTACAACTAAGATTACAGTACCTGGCAAGGATCTCATTCAAAATTGATGGAGACATAAAAAGCTTTTGAGACAAGCAAAAGTTAAGAATTCAGTACCACCAAACCAGCTTTACAACAAATGCTAAAGGGACTTATATAGTCAAGAAATAAGAGAAGAAAAAAGATCTACAAAATCGACCCAAAACAATTAAGAAAATGGCAATAGGAATATAAATATATCAATAATTACTTTAAATGTAAATGGATTAAATGCTCAAATCAAAAGACACAGACTAGCTGAATGAATTCAAAAGCAAGACCTATATATATGCTGTCTACAAGAAACCCACTTCAGACCTGATGGAAAACATACTCCATGCAAATGGGAAGCAAAAGAAAGCTGGAGTAGCAATCCTCATATCAGACAAAATAGACTTTATAATATAGAAGATTATAAGAGATAAGGAAGAACCCTACATAATGATCAAGGAATCAATCCAAGAGGAAGACGTAACAATTGTAAATATCTATGCATCCAACATAGAAGCACCTCAGTACATAAGAGAGACACTAACAGACATAAAAGAAGAAATTGACAGTAACACAATAATAGTGGGAGACTTTTACACCCACTCAGGCCGATGGACAGATCATCAAAACAGAAAATTAATAAAGGAAACACAAGTCTTAGATGATACGTTAGATGAGATAGATCTCATGGATATTGTCAGGACATTCCATCCAAATGCAGAAGAATACACCTTCTTCTCAAATGCACATGGAACATTCTCCAGTATAGACCACATCTTGGGTCACAAATCAAACCTCAGTAAATTTAAGAAAATTGAAATCATATCAAGCATCTTCTCCGACCACATGCTATGAGACTAGATATCAATTACAAGAAAAAAAACTGTAAGAAACAAAAACACATGGAGATTAAACAACACGTTTCTAATTAACCAACAGGTTACTGAAGATATCAAAAGGGAAATTAAAAAAATTCTAGAAACAAATGGCAATGAAATCATGACAACTCAAAACCTACGGGATGGAGCAAAAGCAGTTCTAAGAGGAAGTTTATAGCAATACAATCCTACCTCAAGAAACAAGAAAAGCATCGAGTAGACAACCTAACTTTATACATAAAACAAATGGAAAAAGAAGAACGAAGAAACTCCAAAATTAGTAGAAAGAAAGAAATCATAAAGATCCGAGCAGAAATAAATGAAGAAGAAATGAAAGAAGCAATAGTAAAGATTAGTAAAACTAAAAGCTGGTTCTTTGAGAAGATAAAATTGACACACCTTTAGCCAGACTCATCAAGAAAAAAAAAAAAAGAGAAGAATCAAATGAACAAAATTAGAAATGAAAAAGGAGAGGTTACAACAGACAATGCAGAAATACAAAGGATTAAAGAGACTATTATAAACAACTATATGGCAATAAAATTGATAACCTGGAAGAAATGGACAGATTCTTAGACAAGTTTAATCTTCCAAGACTGAACCAAGAAGAAATAGACATTATGAATGACACAATTACAAGCACTAAAATTGAAGCTGTGATCAAAAATTTCCCAAAAAACAAAAGTCCAGGACCAGATGGTTTCACAGGAGAATTTTGTCAAACATTTAGATAAGAGCTAATGCCCATCCTTCTAAAACTCTTTCAAAAAATTGCAGAGGAAAGAACACTTCCAAATTCATTCTACGAGGCCACCATCACCCTGATACCAAAACCAGACAAAGACAACACACAAAAAAGAAAGCTACAGGCCAATATCACTGATGAACATAGATGCAAAAATCCTCAACAAAATTTTAGCAAACAGAATTCAGCAACACATCAAAAAGCTCATCCACCATGATCAAGTTGGCTTTATTCCAGGAATGCAAGGATTCTTCAATATATGCAAATCAATGTTATACACTATATTAACAAATTGAAATATAAAAACCATATGATCATCTCAATAGATGCATAAAAAGCCTTTGACAAAATTCAGCACCCATTTATGATTAAAACTCTTCAAAAAATAGGCATAGAAGGAATCTACCTCAACATAGTAAGGGCTATATATGATAACCCTACAGCAAACATTATTCTCAGTGGTGAAAAACTGAAAGCATTGCCCCTAAGATCAGGAACAAGATAAGGGTGTCCACTTTCACCATTATTATTCAACATAGTTCTGGAAGTCCTGGCTACAGCAATCAGAGAAGAAAAAGAAATAATAGGAATCTAATTCAGAAAAGAAGAAGTAAAGCTCTCACTGTTTGCAGATGACATGATACTGTACATAGGAAACCCTAAAGATAGTATTAGAAAATTACTATAGCTAATCAGTGAATTTAGGAAAGTTGCAGGATACAAAATCAATACACAAAAGTCACTTGCATTTCTATATACTAACAATGAAAAATCAGAAAGAGAAATTAAGGAATCAATCTCACTCACCATTGCAACAAAAAGAATTAAATATCTAGGAATAAACTTACCTAAGGAGATAAAAGAACTGTACACGGAAAATTATGACACTAATGAAAGAAATCAAAGATGACATAAACAGATGGAGAGATAGTCCATGTCCCTGGGTAGGAAAAATCAGTATTGTGGAAATGACTATACTACCAAATGCAAACTACAGATTCAGTGTGATCCCTATCAAATTGTCAATGGCACTTTTCACAGAACTAGAGCAAAACTTTTCACAATTCACATGGGAACATAAATGACCCAGAATAACCACAGCAGTCCTGAGAAAGAAGAATGGAGCTGGAAGAATCAACCTTCCTGACTTCAGATTATACTACAAAGCTACAGTCATCAAGACAGTATGGTACTGGCACAAAAACAGAAATATAGACCAATGGAACAAGATAGAAAGCCCAGAAATAAACCCATGCACCTATGGGTACCTTATTTTTTGACAAAGGAGGCAAGAATATACAACAGGCCAAAGACAGCTTCTTCAATAAATGGTGCTGGGAAAACTGGACAGCTACATGTAAAAGAATAAAATAGAACACTTCCTAATACCATACACAAAGATAAACTCAAAATGGATTAAAAACCTAAACGTAAGACCAGAAACTATAAAACTCTTAGAGGAAAACATAGGCAGAACCCTCAATGACATAAATCAAAGCAGGATCTTCTATGACCCACCTCCTAGAGTAATGGAAATAAAAAAAAATAAATAAACAAGTGAGACCTGGTTAAACTTAAAAGCTTTTACATGGCAAAGGAAACTATAACAAAGGTGAAAAGACGACCCTCAGAATGGGAGAAAATAATAGCAAATGAAATAACTGAAAAGCATTAATTTCTAAAATATACAAGCAGCTCATACAACTCAATACCAGGAAAACAAACAACCCAATCAAAAAGTGGGGAAAAGACCTAAACAGACATTTCTCCAAAGAAGACATACAGATGGCTAACAAACACATGAAAAGATGCTCAACATCACTCATTATTAGCAAAATGCAAATCAAAACCACAATCAGATATAACCTCACACTAGTCAGAATGGCCATCATTAAAAAGTCTACAAACAATGAATATTGAAGAGGGTGTGGAGAAAAGGGAACATTCTTGCACTGCTGGTGAAATGTAAATTGATACAGCCACTATGGAAGATAATATGGAGATTCCTTAAAAAGCTAGGAAAAAAACCCATGATATGACCTAGCAATCCCACTCCTTGGCATATACCCTGAGGAAACCAAAATTGAAAAAGACACATGTGTCCCATTTTTCACGGCAGCACTATTTACAATAGCTAGAACATGGAAGCAACCTAGACGTCCATCGACAGATGACTGGATCAAGAAGTTGTGGTACATATACACAATGGAATATTACCCAGCCATATAAAGGAACACATTTGAGTCAGTTCTGATGAAGTGGATGAACCTAGAACCTATTATACAGAGTGAAGTGAGTCAGAAAGAGAAAGACAAATATTGTATTCTAATACGTTTATACGGAATCTGGAAAAATGGTACTGAAGAATTTGTTTACAGGGCAGCAATGGAGAAACAGACGTAGCGAATAGACTGATAGACGGGGGAGAGGGGAGGGGAGGGTGAGATGCATGGAAAGAGTGACATGGAAGCTTACATCACCATGTGTAAAATAGATAGCCAACGGGAATTTGCTGTATGGCTCAGGAAACAGGGGCTCTGAATCAGTCTAGAGGGGTGGGATGGGGCGGGAGATAAGGAGTTTTAAAAGGGAGGGGATACGTGTATATCTATGGCTGATTCATGTTGAGGTGTGACAGAAAACAACAAAATCCTGTAAAGCAATTATCCTTCAATAGAAATATAAATTAAAAAAAAACCAAGGGAGAAAAAAAGAGGCTAAGAACCTACAGTTATTATTATTACCTAATGCTTATAAAGGGCATTCTAGGTACCTGTAACTATTTTAAGCACTTTTCATAAATTAGCTTATTAATTGCCATAACAATCATTTGAGATACATACATATATACATAAATATTTTTGCTATTTCTTGATTAGTTCCTTAGGAAAGAAAATTTCTTTAAAATATATAAATATTTTTAAGATCCTTCAGCTATATTACAAAGTTGCTTTTCAGAGATATGGTAACTGTTTATCCTCAAACCAGTAGGACATGTGTCCCTCTATTTGCACTTTCACCAGCAGTATTTTATCATTTAAAAAAGTGTTTGGAGTCCTGAGTGTTTTCTACTGCATCATTATACCTCCAAGGACCTTTGAAACTTTATGCTGATGATATAAATCTCCAACTGGTAAAATCTCAGCAGTTACTTGTGGTAGCTACTAAGCTGTTTGTACTTTGCTGGAGTGCAGTCTGGGAGCTGAGTTGAGGACAGGGTGGTATCCAGGAAACAAGGGTGTACACACATCTCTGATGTCCAGCTGTCAAGGATGTAGAAGTACAGGGTCCTCCTTGTGTCTGCTCCTCTTGGGAAAAACTCCTAAGAGCTCTAGGAAGATGTGAAACTCATGTTTCTGGTGCGTGTGTGCATGAGTCTTCGGTCACTCAGTTGTGTACGACTTTTTATGACCCCCTGGACTGTAGCCCACCAGGCTCCTCTGTCCATGGAATTTTCCAGGTGGGTTGCCATTTCCTATTTCAGGTGATCTTCCCAACCCAGGGATCAGACCCATGTCTCCTGCATTGACAAGTGGATTCTTTACCGCTGAGCCACCTGGGAAGCCTGTGTATATAGAGAAAAGTAAAGACAGTAGACAGAGGACTCTCACATTTAAGATGCAAGGGAAACAGCATAGACATTCATTTTGGAAAATAAAATTCATCCTGAGTTGTAACAACATAGTCTTCTTGCTTGACCTCCTGGAACCTAGCAGACTCTGAAGGGAGAAGAAACAGGTAATTCAGAGTCATGATCTATTAGGTCAATGCCATGCCTAAAATTCCTAATATCCATAAAGAACCAGGCATGATCCTGGAAACTGTAAATATATAAGGCACTTCTATCTATTTTGATCAAAAATCGTAAATCTCTCTATCTTTTACCACCCTTTCTTCTCCCTTTTTCTCCCTCTTGTCTGTTCCCTCCCTCCCTTCCTTCAGCGTTATTAGATTTTTCATATTATGAAAGTTATGCATATTTATTTTTATCATATCAAACAATTCAGAGGTACATGGGGGAAACATTAATAATCTTCCTCTTTAATCCCCTCCTCCCCAGATAATCAGTGTGAATAGTGCAGGCTGTATTTTTCCACACTTTATTTTAATGCTCTTACAACTGTATAAATTTCTTTTCCCTTGTATTTTTTAAAATAAGATAATAGAACCAAACTCTACATATTATTTGCTTTTCTAACTTAAAGACATATCAGAGAAAATGTTCTAGGTCAGGATATATAAATCTCACTCAAATAATAATACCTTCATAATATTTCACCATATGGGTACATACCAGAAATTTATGTTGCCAGTCCACTATTGAGGAACATTCAAATAACTTTCAAATTTTTCTCCTTTTCCTTTCCTCCATCCCTTCCTATACTGACTGAACTGTAATAAAAATCTGCATATATAATTCCTTTCATACAGATATTTATATTTTCATAGGTTTGAATTCTAAAATATGGAATTATTAGGATAAAGGAAATATAAATTTTAATCTTCAATAGTTTGTCTTGCCTCTTTCAGTTACTTATTTTTTTGTTGAGCACTTTCACCTGTATTATTTGATATTTATGTCATCTTCATGCAGTAGACAAGGTGAAAGACATTGCCTTTGCCTTGCAGGTGAACCTCAGTGAAGTTAAGTGACTTGTCCACCGTCAAACAGTCAGCAGATGGCTGAGACCTCTTAGAGCTCTTGTGCCTCTGAGACTTGTCCTTGATCCTTTAAATATTTCTTCTCTGCTCCTCCTTAGTTATATTTTTTGAAGATTCCTTGGGAAAGAGGGCTCCATCAGAAAGATGACCCCCTTTATTTAAAGGATGCTGCTGATGAAGGGCAGGTGTGCATGTGTGTGTGCTCAGTCGTGTCTGACTCTTTGTGACCCCATGGACTGTAGCCCGCCAGATTCCTCTGTCCATGAGATTTTCCCAGCAAGAATACTCAAGTGGGTTGCCATTTCCTTCTCCAGGGGATCTTCCTGACCCACGGATTGAACCTATGTCTCCTGCATTGCAGGTAGATTCCACTGCACCATCAGAGAAACCTGATGAAGGACATACTGGCCTGTAATTAAATGTTCAAAGGAAAGAGAGAAGAGGTTTCTTCAAAGTTTGGTGTTGGGTTTTCAACAGTAGTTTTTAAGTTTTAAGAATTTTCAGTGTTCAGATGTTTCCCTGCTTCTGGCTTCTTAGCCTAAATATCCAGCAGAATGAAGAGACAAAACTGGCCTCTGGTCACCTCCCTCTTTTGTCTCTGCGTCCACCCACCCAGCCTCCTGGAGCCTCCCCAGTGTCTGGTTTCTCACATTTGGGAGGCTATTCATGAACACCTGATGCCCTCTGAAGGGCTGAAGCCTCTGGGGGATGCTTGGTTTCCAAGAAAAGAGAAATCTGAGACTCTCAGGGGAAACAAGTCTGGATTAACACTGAGGAAAACTGCAGGACATGCCTCCACCCTTACTGCTTTTATCCCTCTCTAGATGTGGCCCAGTTTCTCTCCCTGCCTTCACATACCTTTGTGCCTTGGGACCTCCTTCCGCTCTTTCTGTCAAACTCTGCCTGCAAAAGAGGATCTTTCATTAGTCTTTATTCTTGAGCATGACTGCCAGCCTGTGGTTCTCTCTCCCTGAAGGATTTGCATTTTAACATCTCTTGGGGAAAATATTCATTGTTAAAGAAAGAATTAATGATAGGTGAGAAAGCGACTTGGGGAACAGGGGCATTTTCATAGTTTCTAAAATTTTTACCAGGATAACTAGCATTTTACTGAACACTTACACTGTGGCGTGTTAATCACTCAATCAATCATGTCCGAGTTTTTGTGACCCCGTGGACCCACCAGGCTCCTCTGTCCACGAAATTCTTCAAGCAAGAATACTAGAGTGGGTAGTCATTCCCTTCTCTAGGGGATCCTCCCTAGAGAAGATTGAGACCAGGTTTCCTACATTATTTCATTTTCATACCCACCCTATGAGGCCTTTAATATCCCAGTTTTACCAACAAGGAAACAGGCTCACCCTGGTTGAGTGACTAGCTCAAAGTCATATACAGTGCTTTACCAGTTTGACAAGTAATTAATGGTGGTGTTGATTGTAAGATTCACCATTATTTTATTTACACTGAGAAATAGAAATACTGCCAGTTATACTAAGAGATGGCTTTCCAAAATTATAAATGTGGGAAAAAATTACATTTTAGAATCCATGGCTGTATATGACAGAAATGGGGTTTTGAAGCCCAACAGATCAGCTGCTGTATTTAATAGTTTTTCTACTGTGTTACTCATGCCACAGGCGGAGTCATTTTTGATTACTATTTTATTAAGTCAGCGTTCCTCAAAGTGTTTTGAAAGAGTAGTAGATATCATAGTGGAAAATGTGGGCTGAGTAAGTTTGGGAAAGTTTGCATTAAATGGAACACAACGGATTCTTCTACTGTAGGACTTTTTCAAGGACTACAACATCCGCATGTGTTTCATACTTCTAGGAGAAGCATTTAATGGATCCTTTGCCCTTTGGGACACATTCTGGAATACTTAGTGATAAGTCACTTCTTTAATCTGGCAACATGTGTATAGAAGGTCAAGTTTTGTTTTGCTTAATGAATCCAGTCTTTAGAGGCAGAAATGGCAACCCACTCCAGTGTTCTTGCCTGGAGAATCCTTTGGACGGAGAAGCCTGGTAGGCTGCAGTCCATGGGGTCACACAGAATCGGACACGACTGAAGTGACTTAACTTAGCAGCAGCTGTGTATCAGACATGGTAGGTCTATAATGACAAGTTTGAAACTAAGCCTCCATCTCCAGGCGGTTTTCCTCACTTCTGGCCTACATCTTTCATTCAGTATTAATTTTAGACAAGATGTTCTCTAGCACATGTGTGCACGTGTGCTAAGTTGCTACAGTCGTGTCTGACTCTTTGCGACCCTCTGAACTGTAACTCATCAGGCATAGTGTTTTTCAAAGTGTAGTTTATTTTTGGCAGTGAACTGCAAACTTTTAAAGTAAGGCATCCCTCCCAGAAAACAGAAAATTTTTTTATGCCAACATCGTGGTTACTCTGGGATTGACTGAATGTCCTGATGGATGTGGAGAGCCCTTTGCAGACTGGAAGGCACCAATTTCCATTGTCTGATTAAAAAATTGTTTTGCAGAAACTTTTTGTATAGGTCATGATTGCTTTTAGTTATAAATAACAATGAACCTGATCCTTAATCTAATGATGTTTAAGCAATAAGATGTTTGGTTGTCTAACTCCCTAAACAGAAAGAGATTCAGAGGTAGTTGGTGCAGGGTTCACACATGTCATGAGTGACCTAGACTCTTCTTTTTTGCAACCTCTCCTTCCTGCAACCCCACAGTGCTGTCTTGCTGCCTAATGGGCCTAGGATGCTTGCTACAGTTCCAGGCATCACCTATCTGCCCAAAGCAGGAAAAGGGATAAGGTGGCACTAACCATACTCTTCCTTTTTGTTAAGAAAGCACAATGTTCCTGGAAGTCCCCAGCAAACATCTACTACCTTACTGACAGAACTGCTTGTATGCACAGCCACACATGGCTACAGGGGAGCTGGAGATCAGGACTGCCATGATTATATTGTCCAAGTGATTCTCTAAGGGAGCCCTTCAGACCAACAGCATCATCATGACTTGGGGGGCTTGATAGGCATGCAAATTCTTAGGCCTCACCCCAGACCTATTGAATCAGAACCCTCAAGAGTAGGGACAGTGATGTGTGTGTGTGTGTGTGTGTGTGTGTTATTGAAGTATGGTTGATTTATAGTATCATATTAGTTTCAGGTGTACAACATAGTGTTTCAATATTTTTATAGATGGTACTCCATTTAAAGTTATTATATAATATTGGCTATATTTCTCTGTGATAGACAATATACCTTGTGCTTATTTATTTTATACACTAGTTTGTTGCTTATTTTATATAGTAGTCTGAACCCCTATCTTGCCCCTCCTCATTCCCCTTCCACTGGTAATCACTACTTTGTTCTCTGTATCTGTGAGTCTGTTT
Source organism: Tragelaphus eurycerus (assembly GCA_935064755.1). Classification (NCBI taxonomy): domain Eukaryota; kingdom Metazoa; phylum Chordata; class Mammalia; order Artiodactyla; family Bovidae; genus Tragelaphus; species Tragelaphus eurycerus. The sequence goes on along the minus strand of CAKXYN010000014.1, from coordinate 33,915,549 downwards.
CTATTTTGTTATATTCAGTCATTTGTTTGATTTTTTAGATTCCACATATAAGTGATAACAGAGAAGATTTGTCTTTCTGTGTCTGACTTATTGCACTAATCATAATGCCCTCTAGGTATACTTATGTTGTTGCAAATGGCAAAATTTCACTCTTTTATGTGACTGAGTAACAGTCCATTGTGTGTGTGGGTGTTTTATTTCTACCACAACTTCTTTATCCATTCATCCGTTGATGGACATTTTGATTATTTCCGTGTCTTGGCGGCTGTTTTAAATAGTGGTATAATGAACATTATGATGCTTGCATATTTTTGAGTTAGTGTTTTCATTTCCTTCAGATATATACCCAGGAGTGGAATTGCTGGGTCAGATGGCAGTCCTATGTTTAGGACTTTGAGGAATCTCCATACTGTTTTCCGTAGTGACTGTACCAGTTTACATTCCCACCAACAGTGATTGAGAATTCCGTTTCTCCACATCCAACCCAAAATCTGTTATTTGTGGTCTCTTTCATGATAGCCATTCTTAAAAGTGTGAGATGATATTTTATTTTCACTTTGATGGTTCGCAACGCTGAGCATTTTTTCATGTGCGTGTTAGCCAACTGAGTATCTTCTTTGGAAAAATGTCTATTAGGTCTTATGCCCATTTTAAATTTGGGTTGTTTGTTTTTCTGATACTGAGTTGTATAAGCTGATTGTATATTTTGGATATTAATCCCTTTTTAGACCCTGTCTCACACCATATACAAAAATAAACTCAAAATGGACTAAAGGCCTAAAACTCCTAGAAGCGAACATAGACAAGGTACTCTTTAAGTCACAGCAATATTTTTGTGTAGGCTTCCCTAGTGGCTCAGTGGTAAAGAAACTGCCTGCACTGCAGGAGACGCTGAGGCTGGTCCCTTGGTCGGGAGGATCCCCGGGAGGAGGGCATGACAACCCACTCCAATATCGTTGCCTGGAGGATCTCATGGACAGAGAAGCCTGGCAGGCTACAGTCCATGTGGTTACAAAGAGTCAGACACTACTGAGCTAAGCACCAATATTATTTTAGATTTATCTTCTCAGAGGCAAATAAAATAATAAATAAATGAATTGGACCTAATTAGACTTAAAAGCTTTTGCACAGCAAAGGAAGCCATCAACAAGATGAAAAGAAAATCCAGTGAACGGGAGAAAACATTTGCAAAGGATATGTTCAATAAGAGATTTGTTTTAACAAAGTCTCTGGGTAATTCTGATACTCTCGGTTTTGAGAACCACTGGCTTGAATCAATTATTTGTCATCCATGACTGGGCTTGTTGTTGCCCTGAACAAAACTGAGATTCCCTCTGTAAGGTGAAGTTTAGGGTCGGGTATTGGGCAGGTATGTATGTCTAACAGGTATACTAACCTTTGGCTATCGTATATGTTGCAAACAGGGTTGATTATTATTAATGTGAAAGGCTTGCATCAGAAGTCAGCATCCTCAGGCTTGAGAACTGGTGCTTTGTATCTGTTTGCTCTGTGATCTTGCGCAAATCACTGAACCTTTCTCAATCAGCTTCCTGCTCCTTTTAAGGAGCGATATCGTTGCAGGTTTCCTATAAGAATCACTTAAGGCAATGAATGTAGAAGGATCCTGAAAACCCTAAGGCTTTATGTGCTGCCTCTTCCCACGTGTGGGCTGATCACCATCTCTCTGCTCCTTAAGCATCTAGTTCAGCTTTCTTGGCCTGGCCCAGACAGTCCTTGAGCAATACCAATACGGGCCCTACAGGCATAGCATACCGGGTTCCATCAATGAAGTGCAGGTCTCCTGCTTGCTCGAGGCAGGGGGTAACGTCTAGGGGAGAGGGATGGAACAGGAGAGGGATCTACCATGCCAGGATGAGCCTGTGTTTTATTGTTGCTGTGATTGTTCTTCTCAGCTTCTTACAATTCAGTTTCTTGAATTTAACAACCTGGAGCCTTTCAAAACAGCTTGCCAAACAGCTCACAGCCAAACAATGACAATAAAGAAGTTCAAGATGGGATACTGACAGTGGACATGGGTAGATAATTCTCTCCCACCTTCCAGCATGCTGCCACTTTCAGGGTAAGAGGCAGTGGAATGGAATTTCTTTAGGATGTGCTAAACATTTTAAATGGCTAGAAGCGGTTTCTCCCAGTCTACATGCATATAACATCACCCACTGTACTGTAATCTCAAGCATGTTTACAAGCTTTGAAAGTATTATAACCGTAAAGACCAACTGAGCATCAGATCAGATCAGATCAGATCAGTCGCTCAGTCGTGTCCGACTCTTTGCGACCCCATGAACCGCAGCACGCCAGGCCTCCCTATCCATCACCAGCTCCCGGAGGTCACTCAGACTCGCATCCATCGAGTCAGTGATGCCATCCAGCCATCTCATCCTCTGTCGTCCCCTTCTCCTCCTGCCCTCAATCCCTCCCAGCATCAGAGTCTTCTCCAATGAGTCAACTCTTCGCATGAGGTGGCCAAAATATTGGAGTTTCAGCTTTAGCATCATTCCTTCTAAAGAAATTCCAGGATTGATCTCCTTCAGAATGGACTGGTTGGATCTTCTTGCAGTCCAAGGGACTCTCAAGAGTCTTCTCCAACACCACAGTTCAAAAGCATCAATTCTTCGGCGCTCAGCCTTCTTCACAGTCCAACTCTCACATCCATACATGACCACAGGAAAGACCATAGCCTTGACTAGGCGAACCTTTGTTGGTAAAGTAATGTCTCTGCTTTTGAATATGCTATCTAGGTTGGTCATAACTTTCCTTCCAAGGAGCAAGCGTCTTTTAATTTCATGGCTGCAGTCACCATCTGCAGTGATTTTGGAGCCCAGAAAAACAAAGTCTGACACTGTTTCCACTGTTTCCCCATCTATTTCCCATGCAGTGATGGGACCAGATGCCATGATCTTCGTTTTCTGAATGTTGAGCTTTAAGCCAACCTTTTCACTCTCCACTTTCACTTTCATCAAGAGGCTTTTTAGCCCCTCCTCACTTTCTGCCATAAGAGTGGTGTCATCTGCATATCTGAGGTTATTGATATTTCTCCCGGCAATCTTGATTCCAACTTCTGTTTCTTCCAGTCCAGCATTTCTCATGATGTACTCTGCATATAAGTTAAATAAACATGGTGACAATATGCAGCCTTGACGTACTCCTTTTCCTATTTGGAACCAGTCTGTTGTTCCATGACCAGTTCTAACTGTTGCTTCCTGACCTGCATACAGATTTCTTAAGAGGCAGATCAGGTGGTCTGGTATTCCCATCTCTTTCAGAATTTTCCATAGTTTATTGTGATCCACACAGCCAAAGGCTTTGGCATAGTCAATAAAGCAGAAATAGATGTTTTTCTGGAACTCTCTTGCTTTTTCCATGATCCAGCGGATGTTGGCAATTTGATCTGAGCATAGCTCTCTACAATTCAATCAACTCACTGGCAAGGATTTGTGAAGTGTCTGGGAGAGGGCACACACTGGCATTCTGGCCAAAAAGGGCACAGAAGATGATTATTTTGATACGTTAGCTGGTTGCTGATACATCAGTGGTTGCCTTTGACCAATTGTAAGAGCCATCTTTGCCTACCAGCCGTAAACCACAGGCAGTGGAAGAGAGAATGGCAGACCCCAGAGAACTGGGGATGCCTCTGTACAAAAATCCCTTGAAATACAAGGTGTCTATCTGAGACAAGGATGACCTTATCAGGCTAAGATGTGAAGTTGTTTTGGGAAGAAGTTTGGTGAGTCCATTTCTCAGGGCAGACAGAAGCCCCATGAAGCTCCCTCTTAAGAGAGTGAGAAGTTATGAACCAAGGACTATAATTAAAAATCTCTGTACGATTTCAGAATTCTTACAAGTTTTGCTAATTCCTGCATGTGTCCTTATAGCAATTAGCACTCATGGAGAAAGACTTTTCTTTTTTCCTAGTAGGAAAAGCTGGAGAAGCAGCAAAGAATTAAGGAGAGGGTGGACTGAGGAGATGGTGATAGCCATTAATACTTGAAGAGAATCAACTGGGAAAGACGGGAGGAGAGCATAAGGGACAAGTTTACACTCGAGAAAGATCATTGAGTGTGAGCTGTGGAAACTGCCAGGTGGAATCCTGACAATAAGATTACATATTTCACCCTCAGGCCTCAGTGGGGTCACTGTCCTTTTCCTTTTCTGATACTGCAGCAGGTAAGGGGACTCACCTTATGTGGGTACGTGCTAAATCGCTTCAGTCATGTCTGATTCTGTGTGACCCCTTGGATAGTAGCCCACCATTCTTCTCTCTCTATGGGATGCTCTGGCAAGAATACTGGAGTGGGTTGCCATGCCCTCCTTCGGGGGATCTTCCTGACCCAGGGGTCAAACTCATGTCTCTTATGTGCCACCTGCATTGGCAGGCAGGGTCTTTACTAGTGCCACCTGGGGAGCCCACTTATACCATTTACCAAATCTTGGACCAATAATTAATTTATTCAGCACCTATTTCATATTTATTGAGTACCTACAAGTGCTGAGCGCCATATGTAGTGTCACACAGTGGTGAAAAACACCCTACAGAATTTCTGCCTCATGGGGTTATAAGGAAGACATAAAGAAGACATACAAAAACTCCACAAATAATTATGACTCATCAGAAGTCACATGAAAGAAATAGAGTGATGAGTGAGAAGGTTTCGGTGAGGCCATGTTGAACAGGGTGGTCATTGAGCTCCTCTTTGAAGACGTACATTTGCATTGAGAGTTGAAGGCTGAGAGTGAGTCAGCCTTATAAGGAGTATCAGGAGAGCATTCCAGAGGCGGGGGAGAGCCTGGCAGGTCCTAGGAACAAGAAAGGAGGTCCCTGTGTCTGAAGCATGGTGAGCAAAGGCAGGGTGGGGAGAATGCTGTGAAATGGGGTGGAGAGTTGAGGAAGACTCAGAGCACCAAGGACTTTGAGAGCCTGATGACCAGTTAGAAGTGTAACCTATGAGCAATGGGATTTTTTTTTTTTTTTAATGTGGCTGATTTACATTGTTGCGTAAAATGTGGCTGGATGACTCCCTCACAAACTACCAACTGATGTGTAACACATGAAAGGTAGAAACAAAGTACTTTTAGGATTCAAAGAAGGTGGAGAATTTTCCCAACCTGTGGGTAGAGGAATGCAGAATCAGAGCCTGAGTCTTAGGAAGGTAACAGTCATGATGGGCTTGACCATGTATCTCCAGAGAAAACTATGATTCAAAATGATACATGCACTCTTATGTTCACAGCAGCACTATGCATAATAGTCAAGACATGCAAACAACTTAAATGTCTATCAACAGATGAGTGGATAAAGAAGATGAGGGGTGTGTGTGTGTGTGTGTGTGTGTATTTGTATATACATATACACACACATTCATTGGACGTGAACTTGGGCATACTTTGGGAGATGGTGAGGGACAGATAGGCCTGGCGTGCTGCAGTCCATGGTGTCACAAAGAGTTGGACACAACTGGGTGACTGAACAACAACAACACACAATGGACTGCTTCAGTTCAGTTCAGTTCAGTCGCTCAGTTGTGTCTGACTCTTTGCGACCCCTCCACCATAAAAAAGAATGAAATTACGCAATTTTCAGGAACCAGATGATTCTAAAGATTATTATCCTAGGTGAAGTCAGAACGGGAAAAACATACCATGTGGTATTACTTACATGTGGAATCCAAAATACGGCACAAATGAAACAGAAGCAGACTCACAGACAGACAACAGACTTGTGGTTGTTGAGAGGGATGGATTAGGAATTGGGGATTAGCAGATGCAAATGATTATATATAGAATGAATAAGCAACAGGGTCCTACAGTATAGCATAGGGATCCATATTTGATATCCTGTGATAAACCATAATGGAAAAGAATATGAAAAAGAATGTCTGTATGTATATAACTAAATCACTTTAGTATACAGCAGAAATTAGTACCACACTGTAAATCAGCTATGCCTCAGTAAAATAAATTAAAAAAGTAGAAAAATATAGGCCTGGCTAGAAGCTCAGAGAGAAGGCACACACAGCAGGAAAGTGCGGCGTGTTATGTGATTGGCTTAGGGCAGAAATTCTCAGAGTATGGTCTGGGGACACTTTGACGTGGGGAGTCAAAACTATTTTCATTATTTGCCTTTTTCACTCCTTCCCTCATGAATGTACAGTTGAGTTTTCTAGAGGCAATATGACTTATGTATTGCAACAGACTGAATACAGAAGCATATATAAGGATCCAGCTATCTTCTATTAAGCCAGACATTAAAGAGCTTTGCAAAAAAACAAAACAATCCTGTGCTTCCCACTGGTTTTGTGTGTGTGCAGTTTGGGAAACAGTTACTTTTCATAAAAATGTTATTTTTGTTCATGGGCTTATTGTTGGGTTGTGTTACAATAAATGATTTTTTTTTAGTTCCCAATTTGAATTTCTAATTCAGTGAAATAGATAGATAGAACCTACATAAATCAAGCTCTTTGGGATCTTCAAGGATTTCAGGGAGTGTAAAGGGGTCCTGGGACCAGGACCTGCTGGTTTTATGTATTTGTGATCTGCTGGTCTTATCCAACAGTAAAGTATAGCTAGAGTCCCAGAGAAGTGAAAGGATCTTTTAGATGCAAATGTGGATTGGCTTCCATGCTTCAAGGTAGAAGCAGAGCCAGGCTCCTCTCTCTGGGCCTTGTTAGGAGTGTAGGACTTGGTATGTTTACATACATCATTGTGTGGCAGGATTCTCTTGTCCAGCTCCAGGCAGGCTTATTTGCCATCACCTCCTACAGGATGGTGAGTCCTAAAGGTGGGGCTGCTCTGGCAAAGAGTGAATTAGAGCCTTTAGACAGCAAGCACAGGCCTGCTTGTTGTTCAGCCACTAAGTCATGTCTGACTCTTTGCAACCCCGTGGACTTCAGCATACCAGGCTCCCCTGTTCTTCACCATCTCCTGAAGTTTGCTCAAACTCATGTCCATTGAGTTGGTGATACCATCCAACTATCTCACCTTCTGTCACCCCTTCTCCTCCTGCCCTCAATATTTCCCAGCATCAGGGTCTTTCCCAATGAGTAGAGTCTTCACATCAGGTGGCCAAAGTATTGGAGCTTCTGCTTTCTCATCAGTCCTTCCAATGAATATTCAGGGTGGATTTCCTTTAGGATTGACTGGTCTGATCTCCCTACTGTCCAGTCAATTCAGTTTAGTTCAGGTGCACAGTTGTGTCTGAATCTTTGAGACTCCATGGACTGCAACATGCCAGGCCTCCCTGTCCATCACCAACACCCAGAGCTTGCTCAAATTCATGTCCATAAAGTCAGTGATGCCATCCAACCATCTCATCCTCTGTCATCCTCTTCTCCTCCTGCCCTCAATCTTTCCCAGCATCAGGGTCTTTTCTAAGGAGTCAGTTCTTGGCATCAGGTGGCCAAAGTATTGGAGTGTCAGTTTCAGCATCAGTCTTTCTAATGAATATTCAAGATTGATTTCCTTTAGGATTGACTGGTTGGATCTCCTTGCAGTCCAAGGGACTCTCAAGAGTCTTCTCCAACACCACAGTTCAAAAGCATTAATTCTTCAGCACTCAGCTTTCTTTATAGTCCAACTCTCACATCCATACATGACTACCGGAAAAACCATAGCTTTGACTAGACAGATCTTTGTTGGCAAAGTAATGTCTCTGCTTTTTAATATGCTGTCTAGGTTGGTCATAACTTTTCATCCAAGGAGCAAGCATCTTTGAATTTCATGGCTGCAGTCACCATCTGCAGTGATTTTAGACCCCCCCAAAATAAGGTTTGTCAGTGTTTCTATTGTCTCCTCATCTATTTGCTATGACATGATGGGACTGGATGCCATGATCTTAGTTTCTTGAATGTGGAATTTTAAGCCAGCTTTTTCACTCTCCTCTTTCACCTTCATCAAGAGGTTCTTTAGTTCCTCTTCACTTTCTGCCATAAGGGTGGTATCATCACCATATATGAAGTTGTTGATATTTCTCCCGGCAATCTTGATTCCAGCTTGTGCTTCTTCCAGCCCAGCGTTTCTCATGATGTACTCTGCATATAAGTTAAATAAGCTGAGTGACAATATACAGCCTTGATGTACTCCTTTTCCTATTTAGAACCAATCTGTTGTTCCATGTCCAGTTCTAACTGTTGCTTCTTGACCTGCATATAGGTTTATCAAGAGGCAGGTCAGGTGGTCTGGTATGCACACCTCTTTAAGAATTTTCCACAGTTTGTTGTGATCTACACAATCAAAGTCTTTGGCTTTCAATAAAACAGAAGTAGATTTTTTTCTGGAACTCTCTTGCTTTTTGTATGATCCAACAGATGTTGGCAATTTGATCTCTGGTTCCTCTGCCTTTTCTAAAACCAGCTTGAACATCTGGAAGTTCACAGTGCATGTACTGTTGAAGCCTGGCTTGGAGAATTTTGAGCATTACTTTACTAGCATGTGAGATGAGTGCAATTGTGCAGTAGTTTGAGCATTCTTTGGCATTGTCTTTCTTTGAGATTGAAATGAAAACTGATGTTGTCCAGTCCTATGGCCATTACCGGGCTTTTCAAAATTTGCTGAGCTTTCCAAATTTGCTGGCATATTGAGTACAGCACTTTAATAGTATCATCCTTTAAGATCTGAAATAGCTCTACTGGAATTCCATCACCTCTACTAACTTTGTTCCTAGTGATGCTTCCTAAGGCCCACTTTACTTCACACCCTAGGGTATCTGGCTCTAGGTGAGTGATCACACCATCATGGTCATCCCAGTCATTAATATCTTTTTGTACAGTTCTTCTGTGTATTCTTCTCACCTCTTCTTAATCTCTTCCATTTCTGTTAGGTCCTTGCTTTTTCTGTCCTTTATTGTGCCCATCTTTGCAATGAAATGTTCCCTTGGTATTTCTGGTGGTGGTGGTCTAGTCACTAAGTCATGTCCTACTCTTGTGACCCCATGGATAGAGGAGCCTGGAAAGCTACAGTCCATGGGATTCTCCAGGCAAGAATACTGGAGTGGGTTGCCATTTCCTTCTCCAGGGAATCTTCCCAACCCAGAAATCGAACCCAGGTCTCTTGCATTGTAGGTGGATTCTTTACCAACTGAGCTACAAGGGAAGCCCTTGGTATCTCTAATTTTCTTGAAGATCTCTAGTCTTTCCCATTCTATTGTTTTCCTCTTTTTCTTTGCATTGTTCACTTAAGAAGGCTTTCTTATCTCTCCTTGCTATTCTCTGTAACTTTGCATTCAGATGGGTATATTTTTCCTTTTCTCCTTTGCTTTTCACTTCTCTTCTTTTCTCAGCTATTTGTAAGTCCTCCTCAGACAAACATTTTGCCTTCTTACATTTCCTTTTCTTTGGGATGGTTTTGGTCACTGCCTCCTGTCCAATGTTATGAGCCTCTGTCCCTAGCTCTTCAGATGTTCTGTCTATGGGTTGCAAAGTGAACAACTCTCACTGCCTTTCCCGTTCTCACTTTGCTACCTGAGAGGTCTTAAAGCAGAGGCTTGTTGTATCCCTTAGTTGCAATTTAGCTGGATTCTTCCACTTGTGGCAAGTGCTAAGTCCTCCTCGTCATTGGGATGCAGCATTGCACTGTGATTAGGTACATGAGCTTTATATTAACAGCCTGGTTTTAATCAAGACACTGATTACTGTCTTCTTGGGCTAGTTATTTAAACTTCCTGATCTTTTTTCATTAGTGAATGGAGATGATGATATTTACCTCATATATTTATTGAAGATATTAAATAACACAAGCTATGTAAAATACGTAGCATAGTGCCAGTCACAAAGCAAGACCTCTAGATGGCTTCTGTAGGGTGGCATTATGACCAGTGGGTTGAAACCATAGGTAGGCAAATTTCAGCTCCATGAGAGAACGTACATTAAGATGTTAGTATAGTGCTTAATATCTGATGATCATTTGATAAGTGGTAATTGCTGCTACTGATACAATTTTTTAAAATGTGAGTTTAAAAAGTTGTATGATATAGAACGTCCTTTTGCCTAGTTGTTTTCATTCTTCAGCCTCTAAGTCACATCCACTCTTTGTGACCCTACGGACTGCAGCATGCTAGGCTCCTCTGTCCTCCACTATCTCCTGGAGTTTGCTGAAATTCATGTCCATTCAATAGGTGCTGCCATCTAACCATCTCATCCACTGCTGCTCTATTCTTTTCCCTTCAGTCTTTCCCAGCATGAAGGTCTTTTCCAATGATTTTTTTTTTTCATGTACCTAATATACCTTTTGCCTAGAGTTGTCCCTGAATAAATTTGGATGTATTATATTAGATTGTTCAGTTATTTATTCATTTGATAAACTTATCAAATGGTAATAGGTACTATTCTTTATGCTGGAATTAAAAATTATTTAAAGGAATTAGAAGAATATAAGTTAAGAGCAGGCAATCAGTCATGAGATGCTGTAGAGGAGATTCATGCATTGGATAAGGCAAGGTAGGACTCAGAGACTTCAGAGAAACTCCTCTGCCTGGTGACTTATGAAACCGTACTCTGGTATGACAGTAACACTGCAGAGTGTCACAGCTGATATCCTGCAATGACATTCAGGTTCCAGAGATCACTTAGTGTGAGCTATTCTTGCACAAATGGAGAAATTGAGTCCTTTCTCCCAGTCCAGATCCTGATAATCTCTTTAATGTTTATGAGCCCCAAAGAATGCTGATTTAGATGGAAGGCGACAAGAAGAGGGAAGGATGATGAACTTTGGCCAGCCTTACAATAGCCAGATCAATCGCTCAGATCAATTCCACTCTAGTGGAAATGTGTTGGGCTCAAAGCCTCCAACATGGACCTGGATCCTATAAAGGAGGCAGTGAAGCCACATGGTTAATAATTCCTGGTAACACTCTCAGATCTCACATTTACTAAATGTGTGACCTTGGGAAGTCTTTTTAGTTTTCTGAGGTGAAGTTTTCTCAACTGGAAAATAAAGAGGTAGTTAGAAATTGCATTCAGCTGATAGGAAGAAGAAAAGCCCACTAATGGTGACTTGAACAAATTAGAGTTTTACTTTTCTTACTTAAAAAGGTCAGTGAATAGGCAGACCAGGGCTTGTATGGCAATTGCATAATTTAACAGTGACTCAGGATCCTTCTCCCTTTCTTCTTTACCTTCCTTAGTGCATGGCTACTTTCTTCATTTTTCGTGTGTGGTCATGACATAGCTGCTTCAGCTCCAATTATCACATTAAATTTTTTTTTTTTGTAGGAATATAGAGGAAACATAGTGGCTCAGATGGTAAAGAGTCTGCCTACAATGTGGGAAACTGGGGTTCGATCCCTGGGTCAGGAAGATCCCCTGGAGAAGGGAATGGCAACCCACTCCAGTATTCTTGCCTGGAAAATCCCATGGATGGAGGAGCCTGGCGGGCCCCAATCCATGGGGTCGCAAAGAGTCAGACATGATTGAGTGACTAACACACACAATGGAAGGGAAAGAAGTCAGTTTCATTTTAAAGAATGTTTCTTGAAACCTAGCTCACAAAATTCTTAACATTTCATGACCAGAACTTGGCTATGTGACCATCCCTAGTTACAAGAGGTGTTGAGAGATAGAATGTTTTATCTGGGTCCTTTGCAGCTCTGAATGAAATTGGAGTACACTTAGTAAGGAAGAAAGGGATAATGGATATTGAACAGGTAGCTCACAATCTTCACTATAGGAGCCAAATAATATTGCCTATCTCCTTAGGTTTTCTGAGGATTAAATGAGAAGATGCATGTAAAGCACTTAACGCAGTGCCCAGACATATAGAGAGGATTTATCCAAGAGAAGGTGAGTATCCCTATCCTCAGTACATTTGTCCTACAGGAGAAGAGACAGACAGACAGGATGGAATAATGACATGATAATTTACCTCAAGACAAGTGTAAAATCCAGTCATTTCACTGAATGACTTCAGCCACAGCCTCTCTGCCCTCCTATCCATCTCAGGACTTTTGTTATTGTTCAGTCACTCAGTTGTGTCCGACTGTTTGAGACCCCATGGATTGTAACACACCAAGCTTCCCTGTCCATCACCAACTCCTGGAACTTGCTCAAACTCATGTCCATCGAGTCAGTGATGCCATCCAACTATCTCATCCTCTGTCATCCCCTTCTCCTGCCTTCAATCTTTCCCAGCATCAGGGTCTTTTCTAATGAGTCAGCTCTTTGCATCAGTTGACCAAAGTATTGGAACTTCAGCATCAGTCCCTCCAATGAATATTCAGGACTGATCTCCTTTAGGATTGACTGGTTGGATCTCCTTGCAGTCCAAGGGATTCTCAAGAGTTTTATCCAACACAATAGTTCAACACCATCAATTCTTTGGCACTCAGCTTTCTTTATAGTCCAACTGTCACATCCATACATGACTACTGGAAAAAACGTAGCTTTGACTGGACAGACCTTTGTTGGCAAAGTAATGTCTCTGCTTTTTAATACACTGCCTAGGTTCAACATAGCTTTTCATCCAAGGAATAAGCATCTTTTAATTTCATGGCTGCAGTCACCATCCACAGTGACTTTGGAGCCCAAGAAAATAAAGTCTGTTGCTGTTTCCATTGTTTCCCCATCTATTTGCCATGAAGTGATGGGTCTGGATGCCATGGGCTTAGTTTTTTGAATGTTGAGTGTTAAGCTTAACCTTTTCACTCTCCTTTTTCACCTTCATCAAGAAACTCTTTAGCTCCTCTTTGCCTTCTGCCATAAGGGTGGTGTCATCTGTGTATCTGAGGTTATTGATGTTTCTCCTGGCAATCTTGATTTCAGCTTATGTTTTATCCAGCCCAGAAGTTTGCATGATATACTCTGCATTTAACTTAAATAAGCAGGGTGAAAATATACAGCTGAAAAATCCTATTATCTGACATTTTTTGAGTACTTGTCATTGAGATTCTTTCTTGTTGCTTTACATTCATGATCTCATTTGCCCTCAAGGCAACCCAGGGTGTGAGTGATATGAAGTAGGTACACTGATCTGGAAAGTGAGGCCCTTTGAGGTAAGTATCTCGCTGGAGCCATGCACTTATTAGGGGCTAGCTATGGGAGCTGGACTGTGAAGAAGGCTGAGCGCCGAAGAATTGATGCTTTTGAACTGTGGTGTTGGAGAAGACTCTTGAGAGTCCCTTGGACTGCAAGAAGATCCAACCGGTCCATTCTGAAGGAGATCAGGCCTGGAATTTCTTTGGAAGGAATGATGCTAAAGCTGAAACTCCAGTATTTTGGCCACCTCATGCGAAGAGTTGACTCATTGGAGAAGACTCTGATGCTGGGAGGAATTGAGGGCAGGAGGAGAAGGGGACGACAGAGGATGAGATGGCTGGATGGCATCACTGACTCGATGAATGTGAGTCTGAGTGACCTCCGAGAGCTGGTGATGGATAGGGTGGCCTGGTGTGCTGCAGTTCATGGGGTCGCAAAGAGTCGGACACGACTGAGTGACTGATCTGATCTGATGGGAGGAAGCCAGGTATGTGGGACTATGAATCTGGTGTCATGTTCTAGTCCAGGCTCTGCTACCCCCACCCCTCCCCAGGTCCTCAGACAAGTCTCACTTCCTCTCTGAGCCTCAGTTTCCTCTTCAGTAAAACACATTGAACTAGATTAACTTAAAGATATTTTCTGGCTCTGGCCATTCAGGACTCTCTCCTTTGAACTGTTAAAAAAAAATTGGAAATAAAAAATGATTCTTATACAGGTACAAAAATAAACTCATATTAAAGATTTTATTTAACTCCTTGAGTGAAGAAACAACTGTGATATTACAACCAGTTCAAAGGAGAATCCAAAGAACAGGAGCATTTAGAAATCTTGAAATGAATTTGCAAATGGAGACAAAACTAGTTTTTTTTTTTTTTCCCAACAGAGTAGGGAGGGTTGTTCTCCCACTGGAAAGAATTCATTTGCATGTCTACAGGCAAGAATTATTTGGTGCTGTTATCAGTTATCTATAGTTTATAAACAATTCCCAGAGTCAGATCAGATAAGGTGGGAGGGCGTGCTGTGGACAATATGTCATTTTCTGTTGAAACACACATTTTCCCCTACAGAACCACCAACAGAAGTCTTCTAGTCCAGCCAGCCCGATCCTGTTTCCTGCCCAGGCCTTATGTTTCTGCCTCCAACAAACACGTACTATCTTCTCCCTGCTGCTTCATAGATATCTGTGCCTTTTGGGTTTGGTTTGCTTTTTTAAAAAAAAATTTTATTGAAAAGTTCATTTACAATGTTGCATCAGTTTCCATTGTACAATAAAGTGAGTCAGTTTACATATGTATGTATAAATATGTATTCTTTTTTAAAAGGATAGTGGGCTACAGTCCATGGGGTTGCGAAGAGTCAGACACAACTGGGCGACTAACACTTTCACTTTCACTGTGCTATACAGTAGGTCCTTGGTGGTTATCTATTTTATATATAGTAATGTGCAGATTTCGGAGAAGGCAATGGCACCCCACTCCAGTACTCTTGCCTGGAAAACCCCATGGACGGAGGAGCCTGGTAGGCTGCAGTCCATGGGGTCGCTAAGAGTTGGACACGACTGAGTGACTTCACTTTCTCTTTTCACTTTCATGCATTGGAGAAGGAAATGGCAACCTACTCCAGTGTTCTTGCCTGGAGAATCCCAGGGACGGGGGAGCCTGGTGGGCTGCCGTCTATGGGGTCACACAGAGTCGGACACGACTGAAGTGACTTAGCATAGCATAGCATAGCAATGTGCATATTTTACCTCCAAACTCCTAATTTAGTCCTCCCTCCCCACTTTGGTAACCATGTTTGTTTTCTATGGCTTACCATTTCATGTCTTCCAGAAAGTCTTTATTGTTTAATCCGACTCTCTTTGAAGGGACCAGGAAAACCAGCTGGAGGGCGGTGACAGGTGTCATCCTTGTAGAGTGACAGAACCAGGTGTGTGCTAACTTTCTTCACTCGTGACCGACTCTTTGCTCTCCCGTGGACTGTAGTCCACCAGGCTCCTCCATCTATGAGATTCTCCAGGCAAGAATACTGGAGTGGGTTGCCATTTCCTCCTCCAGGGGGTCTTTCAGACCCAGGGATCGAACCCGCATCTCTTATGTCTCCTGCCCTGGCAGGCAGGTTCTTTACCACTAGTGCTACCTGGGACAGAACCAGGTGGTCACACAACAAGAAGCTTCTCTAACCACTTTGTTTCTAGGGCTAGGCTCGTGTGGTGGCTCCGTCACCAAATGGTTAAGTAGCCCTGGGCAAGTAGTTGACTAAATTTATCTGGAACATCCCAGAATGCCCCACATAGACTGCGCTGTCTTTGAGAGCTGGGGAGACGTTCCCTCTTTCTCTCTCTCTCTCTCTATCAGAGGGACTTTTGGGATGCCACATGGCAAAATTGAAGTGTCTTGAGTTTAGTGCAAGATTTGATTTCCATGTCTGTGGTAGGCTGGAAAATGGCCCTCCCCTAGAGGACATTCTCATCCAGTCCTCAGAACCTATGAATGAATGTTACCTTATTTGGAAAAAGGGTCTTCGTGGATGTAATTAAGGATCCTGAGAAAAGGAGATTATGCTGGATTAATCAAGTGATCTTACATGCAATCACAAATGCCCTTATAAGAGAAAGGCAAAGGGAGATTTCAACACACAGAAGGCAGTGATCTGAAGATGGAGGCAGTGATTGGAGTCCTGCACAGAGCAGTTCTCATCAGAAACTGAAAGAGGCAAGGAACAGACATGCTCTTAGAGTCCTTGAAGGGGACATGGCCCTGTGGGGTTTCAGACTGAAGGCCTCCAGAATTGTGAGAAATACATTTCTTGTGTTTTTAGACACCACGTTTGTGGTCTTTTGTTACTACAGCCCCAAGAAACTAACACAGTGTCTGCTGGCCTCCTGGGATTGCTGTGAAGCTCAAAGGGAAAAATCCAACAGTGCTTTAGAAATGGTCAAATGCAAACTAGGGTTCAATGTAGGCAAACAATTGGTAAGTCACGTGGAGATATCTGGGCTTCTCTGATGGCTCAGACAGTAAAGAAACCACCTGCAGTACAGGAGATGCAGGTTCGATCCCTGGGTCGGGAAGATCCCCTGGAAGAGGGCATGGCAACCTACTCCTGCTACAGTATTCTTGCCTGGAGAATCCCCGTGGACAGAGGAGCCTGGCAGGCTATAGTCCATGGGGTCGAAAATAGTTGGATATGACTGAATGACTATCACTTGCACTTTCATGGAGATAATCCATTCAGTTTTCACATTCACATGGAACTTTGATCAGCAATAATGAAGACTGCATGGAAAAATAAATAGTTTCTCAAGTAAAAATAATATTTCAAGCAAATATTCCCCATTGACCTGACTTTACGTTGGTCTCCTGTTGTTAGTGTAAGGGACTGAGGTCACGGCTTTTCCCTTGCAGTTACCTTGCCCATGGGGTCATCAGATAGACTGCCAGAGGGTAGATCTGTGTGCATCCCCAGCACCGCTGGCAACATTGAAATAGTGTTGTTACCACCGGGAGGCCTGGAGTGACAGAGAGAACAAGCAGCTTTTGTTTGGTGGGCCCCATCTCAGGGTGAAAACTGGCACAACAGAGAGACGCTTGGATTGAGTTGCCTTCACCCTGCCAGGACTCAGTGCAGCAGACCGCAGCGGCGGCAGTGCAGCACTGCAGGGCTGAAATGCAATGCTGAGGCTCAGCCTGCCAGCGCCAACCAAATTCCAGCAGTGCAGATGGCAGTCTGGGGAGGGTACAGTGCCAGAAGCAGGTGAAAGGACTCAGCTTGGCCAGAACAGAGCTGTGTCCACCCTCCACTTCCAACACACACATACATATGTGTGCACACATGCATGCACGGGCATTCATGCATGCGCACAAACACACACACAATATCTAGCCAAGACACTCTGTAATGGGCACGAGTCCAGCTTTGCTAATGTACCCCATGGACCTTTACAGGGCTGTATCTTGCTCTTGTTTTTTTTCTCAGCACTTAAGCCAAGACTCAGATGGTAAAATGTCTGTCTACAATGTGGGAGACCTGGGTTTGATCTCTGGGTCGGGAAGTTCCCTGGAGAAGGAAATGGCAACCCACTCCAGTACTCTTGCTTGGAAAATCCCATGGACAGAGGAGCCTGGTGTCCATGGGGTCGCAAAGAGTCGGACACGACTGAGCGACTTCACTTCACTAAGCCAAGATACTACTTGCCAGCACCTCAGCTGTGTCCCCTAGTTGTTGCTCTTTGGTTGCTAGGTTGTGTCTGACTCTTGTGACCCCATGGACTGTGGCTGCCAGTCTCCTCTGTTCATGGGATTCTCCAGGCAAGAATACTGGAGTGGGTAGCCATTAATTTCTCCAGGGGATCTTCCAAACCTGGGGATTGAACCTGTGTCTCCTGCTTGATAGGCAGGTTCTTCACCACTGAGCCACCTGGGAGGGCCTGTGTCCGCTAGACCAGTCCTATATTCCACTTCCTCTCTCTGACATGTTCCTACCTATATGCTCTGGGAGCTCACAATGATCATTATGTAGCTGTTAATTAGTTGATTAACTGCTTACTGAGCATTGAGCACTTACTATAATTCAGGAAGGACTTGCTGGGGCTACTTGGTAGACAAAACGGGTAAGACCCCACCCTCCAGGGAGCTTGTGAGCGTGAGACAGTCTTTAAGCAAATGATCTCTCAAGGAACCTGGCAGTGGTAAACCATGATGTACTGTGGAGAGAAATATAGGGTCCTAAGAGAGAATTTTTCAGATTGGAGGAATTGGGAAGGTGTCTGAGGAAGGGATTTTTATCTGGAGGTTTCATCAATAAGTAGAGTTCACCTGGTATACCAAACCCTTTTTTGGGTTTGATGATTATATGTGGGGGGTGCTTCCAAGAAGAATAAATAATGGGGACAAAAGCTGACCTGCATCTGAGGGACAGGAAAGAGCTGATGCAACTTCCTTGGAGTGAGTGAGAGGATAAGAGGTGGATATGGGAGGAAAAGCCTTTTTAAGCATCTTTGTCTTTATTCAAATGATGCTCATAGGCATCTGCAGGTAGATTTGAAGCAGGAAACTTTATCTGGATTGGCTGCCAGATGGAGAATAGATTGGAGAGGACGCAGTGGAAGCTGAGACAGGAGGCTCTGGAGAAAGAAGGATCATAGGAAGCATTGGATCCAACCTTTCCCCACATGGATGGAGTTGAACAGGTGGCCAAACTTTCCCAGTGAGTTGGCAGATGAGGCAGGACTTGAACACTGGTTTAGTGATTTCTAGGCCAATATACTTGCCTCTACACCCCACTGCATTTAAATAAATGATTTCCTTTTCATAGGAATAGTATAATGGGTGTGTGTCCTTCAATGGCCAATGAAGGCATTTTGTGGTCTCATTAAAAGTATTTCAAAGAGAGTGATAAAGGAAAATTGAACACTTGTACTTTTATTAGCTTGTAACCTGATCACATGGGGATGACCACTTTAGGTTACCCATCATGTTTAAGAAAGGATAATATGTGAGTCTAAGACTTAGGGCTTCCCTGGCGGCTCAGATGGTAAAGAATCTACCTGCAATGCAGGAGACCTGGGTTTCATCCCTGGGTTTGATCCCTGGGTTGGGAAGATCCCCTGGAGAAGGAAATAGCAACCCACTCCAGTATTCTTGCCTGGAGAATTCCATGGACAGAGGCTACAATCCATGGGGGTCACAAAGAGTTGGGTACAACTGAGCGACTAATACACACACACATAAGCCAGAGAGGCACAGGTTCAAATCCCAGATCCACTGTTTATTAAGCTTTGCTCCCTTAGCAAGTTACTTGACCTCTCTGGGACTGAGTTTCTTCAACTACAAATGGGCGTAATAATGATAGTTTCATATTGTGTTGTTTTGTTGAAAGCAAATATGTGTCTGGGATATAGTAAATATACAATAAATGTTGGTTATTAGCATCATGATGATAATGTTGATCTATTTAGTCAAAGACAGAGTGTGTCTTTCTGAAAAGAGTTAATTTCATTTTAAATTAATCAGTTCTATAAAATTTATGGTCTATTATATACAAGGGTTTTTCCTAGGCATGGTTCCTATCCCCAAGGCGATTAAATGGAGGGATAAGACAATCTAAAAGTAACTCTAATAACATTTCCTTGGAGAAATCCTTGGTGAAATGGAAGTTCAGTGACAGAGGTGTACCATCCAACTGGTGGAATTCTGAGAGTCTTGGGAAGAAGGTGGTTTCTAAAATGTTGTTTGGAGGATAAGTAAGATTTTATTGTTTTGAAGATGGGTAGTTAACCATTTTGGATATTTTCCTTTGCACTGAAAAAGTTATACTTGATCTCTAGATAATTTAGAAAAAGTCAGTAAACAAAAGGAAGAAAAATCAAAATTCCCTTGTGAAACCACCAGCTGAGTTAACTAGTTACCATGGATTTGCATAATTTTAGAACATTTTATTATGCAAGTGTATACACACACAGTTATACAAATGGGACTGTGCTACCCTAGAGCCAGTTTTTTTCTTTTTACTTCAAAACACATTTTAAAATATTTTTTCATGCCATTGAATGTCTTCATTTGTATTCTTTGACAAGACGGCCACAAGAAGGGACACAGCGAGGTGTAGAAAAACAAAGTTGATTTTATTCACAAGTCCTGGAGAGTCACTGGTGTACCGAGAGAGTGAAGGTAATGTACGAGGGAATGCCAGGGCAAGCGAGCTCCGCCAAGCAGGTGGGGAGCTGAGAGAGCAAGGAGCTGTGGGCTAGTGCCTTCTTGGAGGTCAGGGTAGAGAACATAAGCAAAAGGCATGAGGGGATTTCATAGGAGTGTTAGAATGTCACTGGATCACAGTCAGACTTCCCTAGTGGCTCAGACAGAAAAGAATCTGCCTACAACGCAGGAGACCCACACTGTTCAATGCAGATTCAATCCCTGGGTTGGGAAGATCCCCTGGAGTAGGAAATGGCAACCCACTCCAGTTTTCTTGCCTGGAGAATTCCATGGGCAGAGGAGCCTGGTGGGCTACAGTCCATGGGTAGCAAAGAGTAGGACACGACTGAGCGACTGACGCAGATCACAGTCAGGAGAGGACAAAAAGGGGCCAGTGGCAGGGGGCAGACTTCCCACTCTGGCGTGCTTGCTTATCTGGGTACCATACTCATAGCCTGTTTGTGGGAATGTTGAGACAGCAGGAAAATATATTTTATATGTCACAACATGTGAGCTTAGACTTTTTAATGGTTACTGGGTATTTGACTCTTGGAGATCCAATAGTATGTTAACCAAGCTTCTATGGTTGAACATCTGCAATGTTTCCTGTTTGTTTTTTTGGCTTGTTTGTTGCCTGTACAAACAATACTACAAAAAAACATAGTTGCAGCTACATAATGCAATCACACATTATTTAGTTCCTCAGGCTGATTTTTTTAATAGTAGAGTTTCTGGCCTTAAGGGGCCTGCCCTTTAAAAAAATTTATTTTCTAAGTTCTGGAAATGGTTAGTAGGCTTGCACTTTAAAAGGCACTGTATTTGTAAGTTTTTATTCTTTCAATTTTTATTAATGTCAAAATATTACATTAGTAATAATTCCTTACATTTTTGTATCATCTTCCAGTTCTGAAAGCATGTTAATATACTTTCCCTTTGATTTGATTCTTGCAGTAACTTTGGAGGTAGGCAGGTAGACAGCATTAGCCCTCATTTTTCAGATGAGGGAAACAGATCTCAGAGAGTGAAGTCATTTGCTTAGGGTACCGCTCTTGCAAGTGACAGAGCCCTTGACGAGGAGCCCTGCTGCCTGTATTACACGGGCTGCCATCTCACCTTCTCCCCATTGGCTGATTTATCTCTCGTGATATTAGCCTGAAAGAGTGTTAGACCTAGCGTACTCACTAGACCTGGTTTTGCAAGTTTTATACCACTTTTCCCTAACATACTTTCCACATTTATCTGTTTATTGAAGTATAGTTGATTTACAATGTTATGTTAATTTCTTCTGTACAGCAAAGTAACTCAGTTTTGTGTGTGTATATGTATTTTATGTTTTTTTTTCCAATATGGTTTATCTATGGGTCTTGAATATAGTTCCCTGTGCTGTATAAGTAGGCCTTTGTTGTCCATCCATCCTACATGAAATAGTTCATATCTACTAACCTCAAACTTATAGTCCCTCCCTCCTGCTCCCCCCACCCCCGCCACTCTGTTAACCACAAGTCTGATTTCTATGTCTGTGAGTCTGTTTCTGTTTTGCCAATACATTCATTTGTGCCATATTTTAGATTCCACATATAAGTGGCATAATGTGGTTTTTGTCTCTTTCTGACTTATTTCACTTAGAAATTAGAGTATGATAATCTCTAGTTGCATCCATATTGCTGCCGCCAATGGCATTATTTCATTCTTTTTTATGGCTGAGTAGTATTCCATTGTTCCACATCTTCTTTATCCATTTATCTGTGGATAAGCCCTAAGATTGTTTCCATATCTTGGCTATTGTGAATAGTACTGCTATGAACATAAGGATGCGTGTGTATCTTTTTGTTTTTTTTTTTGAATTGTAGTTTTGTCTAGATATGCACAGGAGTGGGATCATATGGTATGCATATATTTGGTTTTCTGAGAAACATCCATACTGTTTTCCATAGTGGCTATGACAATTTACATTCTTGCCAACAGTGTAGGAGGGTTCTTCTCTAATATTATATATTTTTTAAATGCCATAAAAAAAAACGAAACATTTTTCTTGGTGTTATATTACTTTCTCGGGTTATGAATAGGTAGGCTTTTAATAGGCAGTGGAGAAGGAGAGACTATTTTATATAGCAGGTGTGAAGTAGTAAAGGAGTAAAGATGTTAAAATAAAGGCTTAAAACTAGCCACTGTCAGTCTAGCTTTGACCCACAGAAATATGTTGTTTGTCTATAGCATGTTTGAAAAATTATTATTACTTACATTTGACCATCAGGATATTTCATACAGATATCTGCATTGCTGGGTTCTCTTCATTTAGAAGTTCTGGTGACTCTGAGCCAGACTTCAACCTGGACCATGATTATTTTTTCCAGATTAATTGAAATATAATTGACATGTCACAAGGTGCAGGTTTGAGGTGGGCAATGTGTTCATGTGATATATTTGCAAATAGTAATCATTTTGCAAATGATTACCACCATAGCATTAGTTGATACCTGTCTCATGGCACATAATTGCCATTTCTTTTTTCGAGTGAGCATATTTAAGGCTGAGTCTCTTGTCAGTTTTCAAATATATAATAGAGTGTTATTAACTATAATCATTATGTTGTATATTTGGTCGCCAGAACTTATTTATCTTATAACTGCTAGTTTGTACTCTTTGACCAGTCTCTCCCTTTTATCTCCTCCCAGCCTTTGTAACCACCATTCTAGTCTCTGTTTCTATAAGTTTGGCTTTTTTAGATTCTGCATATAAATGAAATCATACAATATTTGTTTTTCTCTGACTTAAGTTTAGTATAATGCCCTCAAGGCCCATTTATGTTGCCAAAAATTGGCAGGATGTTCTCTTTTCTCAACGCTTAAGAGTATTCCATTGTATGTGTTTGTGTGTTTGTATATGCATATATACATTATACCGTGTCTTCTTCATCCCTTCATCTATTGATGGGCATGTAGATTGTTTCCATATCTTGGCTACTGTGAATAATGCTGCACTGAATGTAGGAATAAATATATCTCTTCAAGGTCCTGTTTTCGTTTCCTTTGGATTATACCCAGAACTAGGATTACTGGATCATATGATGGCTCTATTTTTAATTTTTTGAGGAACTTCCATACTATTTTTCCATAATGGCTATACCAATTTACATTCCCATCAACAGTGTATAAGGGCTCCATTTTCCTTACTTCCTCTCAAACACTTGCTTATCTTTTGTCTTTTTGCTAATAGCCATTCAAACAGGTATGAGATAATACATCATTGTGGTTTTGATTTACACTTTCCTCATGGTTAGTGACAGAGAGCACCTTTCTATGTACCTGTTGGCTGTTTGTCTGTATGTCTTCTTTGTAAAAATGTCTATTCAGTTCCTCTGCTCATTTTAAAATCAGATTTTCTTATTTTTGCTATTGAGTTGTATGAGTTCTTTATATATTTTGGATATAGTTTGTTGTAGTCCCATTTGTTTACATTTGCTTTTGTTGCCTTTGATTTGGAGTCATATCCAAAAAATTTTACCATCACCGATATCAAGGCACTTAACACTCTCTATTTTCTTCTAGGAGTTTCATTCAAGTCTTATGGTCAAGTCTTTAATCCATTTTGAGATGATTTTTGTGTATGGTGTAAGATAGGGGTCTTTTTTTTATGAAGTTATCTAATTTTCCCAAAACCAATTATTAAGGAGACTGTCCTTTCCCTATTGTATATTCTTAGCTCCTTTGTCATAAACTAATTGACCATATGGGATTATTTCTGGGGAGACTATTTTGTTCCATTAATCTCTGTGCCTGCTTTTATGCCAATACTATGCTGTTTTGATTGTTGTTGTTCAGTCAGGAAGTAGTGACTGAACTAGTCAGTAGTAGTCACTGACGCTTTGTGACCCCGTGGACTGCAGCACACCAGGCTTCCCTGTCCTCCATTATCTCCCAGAGTTTGCTCAAGTTCATATCCATTGAGTCCATGATGCTATATAACCATTTCATAACCTGCTGCCCTCTTCTTCTTTTGCCTTCAGTTTTTCCCAGTATTAAGGTCTTTTCCAATGAGTTGGCTCTTTGCATCAGATGGTCAAAGTATTGGAGCTTCAGCTTTAACCTCAGTCCTTCCAATGAATATTCAGGGTTGATTTCCTTTAGGATTGCTTGGTTTGATCTCCTTGCAGTCCCAGGGACCCTTGAGAGTCTTCTCCAGTACCACAACTCAAAAGAATCAATTCTCAGCACGTTTTTATGGTCCAAGTCTCACATCTGTACATGACTACTGGAAAAACCATAGCTTTGACTATACAGTCCTTTGTCAGCAAAGTGATGGCTTTGATTTTTAATGTGCTGTCTAGGTTTGTCACAGCTTTCCTTCCAAGAAGCAAGTGTCTTCTCACTTCATGGCTGTAGTCACTATCTGCCATGATTTTGGAATGCAAGAAAAGAAAATCTATCACTGTTTCTATTTTTTTCCTTTCTATTTGCCATGAAATGGTGAGACTGGATGCCATGATCTTAGTTTTTTGAATGTTGAGTTTTAAGTCAACTTTTTAACTCTCCTCTTTCACCATCATCAAGAGGCTCTCCAGTTCCTCTTTGCTTTCTGCCATTAGCGTGATATCATCTACATATCATCATGAGGTTGTTGATATTTTCCCAGCAATCTTAATTCCAGTCTGTGACTATTTTGATGACTGCAGCTTTTAGTACAGTTTGATATCAAGAATTGTGATGCCTCCAACTTTGTCCTTTTCAAGATTTTTTGACTACACAGGGTCTTTTATGCTATGTTATGCTAAGTCACTTCAATCGTGTCCGACTCTGTGTGACCCCATAGACGGCAGCCTACCAGGCCCTCTCCGTTCCAGGGATTCTCCAGGCAAGAACACTGGAGTGGGTTGTCATTTCCTTCTCCAATGCATGAAAGTGAAAAGTGAAAGTGAAGTTGCTCAGTCGTGTCCGACTCTTAGCGACCCCATGGACTGCAGCCTACCAGGCTCCACCGTCCATGGGATTTTCCAGGCAAGAGTACTGGAGTGGGGTGCCATTGCTTTCTCCAGGGTCTTTTATAGTTACATACATATTTTAGGGTTGTCTTTTTCTCTTTATGTGAAAAATGTCATTGGGATTTTGATAGGGATTACACTGTAGATGTAATCCTAAATCTGTAGATTACTCTGAGTAGTATGCACATTTAAATGATATCAGTTCTAATCAATGAGCATGAAATATCTTTTCATTTATTTACGTCTTCTTCACTTTCTTTCATCAGTATCTTACAGTTTTCAGTGTACAGATCTCTAACCTGCTTTGTTAAATTTATTTCTATAAATTTTATTCTTTTTGATGCTATTGTAAGTGGGTTTTTCCCCCTAATCTTCTCTTTTTGATGATTTGTTATTAGTATGTAGAAATTCAACTGATTTTTATATATTGATTTTTGTATCTTGCAACTTCAGTATCTTACTGAAATTATTTATTAGCTATAACTTTTTTGGTGGAATTTTTAGTATCTTCTATAGGTAATATCATATTAATTGCAAATAGAGACAATTTTATTTTTTTTCCATTCCAATTTAGATGCTTTTTATTTCTTTTCCTTGCCTAATTGCTCTGGGTACCATGTCCAGTAAACTGTTGAATAAAAGTGGTGAGAGTGGGCATCTGGTTCCACTCTTCTTTTCTCAAGAAGAAAAGTTTTCAGCTTTTCACTGTGAGTATGATATTACTAATAGCTATGGACTTGTCATATATGGCATTTATTGTGTTGAGGTACATTCACTCTATAACCAATTTGTTTAGAGTTTTTATTATGAAAGGATGTTGAGTTTTGTCAAATGATTTTTCTGTATCTTTTATGATCATTGTATAATTACTATCTTTTTTTGTTGAGGTGGTATATCACATTGATTTTTGAATGTTGAACCATCCTGTGTCACTGGAATAAATCTCTCTTGATCATATTGTGTACTCCTTCTAATGTACAATTGGATTCAGTCTGTTAATATTTTGTTGAGGATTTTTACATATATGTTCATTGGGGATTGTTATTCAGTCACTAAGTCATGTCTAACTCTTTGTGACCCCATGGACTATATAGCCCTCCAGGCTCCCCTGTCCATGGGGTTCTCCAGGGAAGAATATTGGAGTGGGTTACTATTTCCTTTTCCACAGGATCTTCCCACACCAGGGACTGAACCATCTTCTGCATTGCCAAGCAAATTCTTTTCCACTGAACCACCAGGGAAGCCTTCATTGGGGATATAGGCCTATAATTTTCTTTTCTTATAGTGTCCTTGTTTAGTTTTGGTATCATGGTAATACTGGCCTTGAAAATTGTGTTTGGAAGTGCTG
Source organism: Tragelaphus eurycerus (assembly GCA_935064755.1). NCBI lineage: Eukaryota > Metazoa > Chordata > Mammalia > Artiodactyla > Bovidae > Tragelaphus > Tragelaphus eurycerus. Next base: position 33,889,551 of record CAKXYN010000014.1, on the reverse strand, counting down.
CCTCCTCTTCTATTTTTTCAGAAGAGTTGGAGAAGGATTGATAATTATTTTTAAAATATTTGATTAAATTTACTGTTGAAGCCATCTGGCCCTAAGCTTTGTTTTTTTTTTTTTTTTTTTTTTTTTTGATTCATAATCCTATCTTCTTACTGTAATTTATCTTTTCAAATTTTGTATTTCTTTATGGTTCTGTCTTGGTAGACTGTATATTTATGGGAATTAATCTATTTTTTCTTTGTTGTCCAATTTGTTGGCATATAATTGTATGGTAGTTTCTTATGATTTTGTATTTTTATCTATCAATTATAATATCTCCTTTTTTCTAGTTTTATTTGAGTCATGTTTCTGGGAAGCCATTAAGGTTTGTCTATTTTTTTAAAAAGTCAGCTCTTAGATTCATTGACCTTTCCTATTGTCTTCTGAGTCTGTCTTTCATTTATTTACCCTCTTGATCTATGTAATTTCCTTCTTTCTGCTAACTTTTGGCTTACTTTGTTCTTTGTTCCTTGAGGTGTAGAATTAGGTATCAGCTGGGCCTTGATTGACTGGAGCTAGGAAATTTCTACCCCTGTTAGGGCAGAAATGTTCCAGTTTGCCTCAGGCCTCATCAGCTCAATTCAGTTTAGTCACTCAGTCATGTCTGACTCTGTGACTCCATGGACTGCAGCATGCCAGGCTTCCTGGTCCATCGCCAACTCCTGGAAGTTGTTCAAACTCACATCCATAGAGTCAGTGATGCCATCCCACCATCTCATCCTCTGTCGTCCCCTTCTCCTCCTGCCTTCAATTTTCCCCAGTATCAGAGTCTTTTGTAAGGGGTCAGTTCTTTGCATCAGGCCTCATCACTCTACTGTTTTTCTAAAGGTCAGTAGTCATTAAAACTATGCCTGGTATATTGTTTTTTCCCAGCTGACTTTATTCCATTGCTTTTCTGGCTGGATCTTTTAGGCATCTGAATATGAACCCCTTGGCTTAGAGTATGCATGGGCAATAGTTCATTATGCAGGTGAGTAGTGAGAAAGAAAACTGGAAAGGCAGCTTATGATGGAGAAAGGGAGAGTCTTGAAACCAGCCATCACACCTGGACTTTATTTTTTAGGCATAAGGAAGCCACTGAGGGATCTGAGACTCTTTTAACTGACATCCTAGCGTCCTGTCCTAGAACAGCTGCTTCCTGTTCATTTAAATGTTCTTTCCTTTTGTTGCATTTTCTCCCTACCATCTCTGTTCCCAATGGGGAGTGTTTTCAAAAGGCTAGACAGCTGTTTACATCTCCTTTTAAATGGAGGCATTGTGGTTCTTCCCTCCCTCTAAGGACATCTTGTAAATGGCTCTGTTTACAGTAGAGCAGCTCTTGCGTCTCTGTCTGCTCCACCTCCCTGGGTGGAGGCTGGGGCAAATGGGACAGCAACACTTCACCCCACTGGTGTCCTCACTGATTCGCCGGGACTTGAGAGAAAAAAAAATAGAAAGGCCTTTGTTAGCTGTTGTCAAGTAGTTGCTTGGTTGAAATCCGTTTGTGGAGTGACTGGCTTGTTTTATTCCTAGGCGAGGTCCTTGAATGTAACCTGGATGTGATGGAGAGAAGCTCTGGTAGAGAATCTTCTGGTCTTGGCTGTGTAGCTCATGAGCTCTGTGACCCTGTTCACCTTCACCTTGCTGAACCTTCCTTTGCTCATCTATGAGATTAGACTAATCCTTGCCTCGTCTGCAGCACAGGGTCAACTTGAGGACCGAGTGGGAAAATAAACAAGAGCAGTACCAAGTGTTGCACAGAATAGTATGGTTACCACAAAGGTGGGATAATTGTTTCTGCAGAAAGAAATGGGTCCTGGTCCAGCACCTTAATTAAATTAAGGGACTGAGATAATTCAAGCAGATGAATTCAAGAGGCTAGAAAACCCCTTTAGGGCAGTATATCGCTGCTAACTCAAATTTGGTGGTCCTGGTTAAAATGCAAGCTTGGAGGAGGAAATGGCTACTCATTCCAGTGTTCCTGCCTGGAGAATCCCATGGACAGAGGAGCTTGGTGGGTTACGGTCCATGGAGTTACAAAGAGTCAGATATGACTGAACATGCAGGCTAAGTGTATAATAACAAGGTGCTTAAATTCATGGACTCTACCCAATGGCTTTATTTTTGGATCACACTCTTTCTGTGTGACAATACGCCTTATTTTATTTTATGTTTTTGCAAAGCAAGCATCTTAACAATAGTATCTATGCCATGAATTTATTGTGAGAGTTAAAGAAGGCAGTATAAGTCAAGCCCTGAGCAAGGCCATGCCTGGCCTATTGTAGGTGTCAAATGAAACCTGCTATTGTGAGTGGTTCTTGGCTGCCATGGAGGGGAGTGAGGGGGTGCAGGCCTGCTGGGGAGCAAACCGGAGAAACAGAGCCCCTGACCTGATAAGGGTATATAATGCAGGTGGTCCTGGGAGTAAGGGGAAGGACATAGCCCCGGGAGATTAAAGGTAGGGAATTCAGATGTCACCATATCCAGGGTGTTGTCCAGGAAACCCTGTAGAGGTGATAGACCAGTGCAGTTTAACTCATTTCTTCTCGTCTCAGGGGTAGTCAGGCTCTGGCTTGGGACCAGGCGACAGTCTCTGGGGAGAAGCATCTGCAGTGGCTTGGTGCTGAGGGATGCAGGAGGCTGGCTGTGCAGGCAATTTACGTCCAGCTGGCTATGGCAGGCACTGGGATTGTGGTGGCTCAGGCTTACTAGTGGCTGTTTATGGAAAGCATTATCACTTGCCTATTTTTTTAAAAGTCTTTATTGAATTTGTTACAACATCACCTCTTTTGTTTTATGTTCTGGTGTTTTGGTCTGTAGGGCATGTGGGATCTTAGCTCCCCCACCAGGGGTCGAACTTGCACCCCCTGCATTGGAAAGCGAAGTCTTAACCACTGGACCACCAGGGAAGTCCTCTATCACTTGCCTTTTTACTGCCAGCCTCCCAGATATTCTCACCACAGAGCTTGTCCCTTTGCCCAGAATCTCCCTCCCTTCTTCCTTGGTCTGTCAGAAACATGTGCTTGTGCTTAATCACTCAGTCCTGTCCAGCTCTTTGCAACCCCATGGACCATAGCCCATGAGGCTCCTCTGTCCACGGGATTCTCCAGGCAAGCCTCCTGGAATGGGCAGACATTCCCTTCTCCAAGGGATCTTCCTGACTCAGGAATTGAACCCAAGTATCTTGCATTGCAGGCAGATTCCTTACTTTCGGAGCCATCAGAAACACACAGATCTCAAATGAACTGTGGAAACCAAAAAAGTATGACACATTCTACACATATTGCACATGAAACCCTGTGACCCATCTCCTCCTGTACTGCTAGAACCCCCATGGGTGGAGGACAGGGAGCTGGCCCTGATGGGGCATGAAGAAAGCTCCAGTTCCAGCAAGCCTGGCCCAGCTCAGCGTCTCCCTGACCTTTGTTCTCCCCCTTCTCCCTTTTTCTTCTGCTAAAAATGCAGATGCAGAGATGGACAGTCAGTTTCACCAAGTCATCAATCTGCACATGTATAGTCTGCATCTGCAGATAACAGGCCCAGCATTCTTAGCACCAAGAACAGTACAGGTTAGTCTCATTAGAGACAAGGACCTTCACAGGAACAGCAAAGGGCCACACACTGGATGAGAGCCTAATCCTTGTCCTGCTACATCCTCAGCTGTGTGATCTTGCTTCTGTCCTTCCGTGCTTCTGGGTTTCAGTTTGCCCACCTAAACAGTAAATATTTCATGCTCGGTGATCTCTGTGATCCTGTCCTTGCTCCCTTGTATTCTATGATTCTGTTGAATCTATCATCTTGGTTTCCCCAAGCCCCTTCACCCTCTTTTCGGAATGAAGCGCTCTTGGTAACAGCCCATATTGTGATGCCTTTCATCTGCCCCTGCTAATGCAGTGTCTCTAGCTCCCAGCAAGGCCCTTCAAGCTATTTCAGAGGGCCCCCAGGGAGAGTCCCAGATGTGCTAGCAAATAAATCTGGTCAGCCACTACCTGACATCTGCCATCTCCCCCTTGTGGACGCTCTGCGATGTTCATAGCTGATGCTCTGCTGCATTCACTGGTCGTAGCTAGTTGCTTCACCAGTTGCCCCAGTACCCGGAGGCAAGCCACCTCCTGCCAAGCCCTGGTGTTTCCTCAGACCCCTGTGGCCTCCAAGGGAGCCCTGTGCTGTCACTGCTCCCACCGTGCCCCGTCAGACCCCGGGACTGTGGAATCAATTCTTCCTTCTGTTAGTCGATTCTGCTTTGTTAGTAGATTCATCCACCAGTGTAGTGAATGTAGCAAGGATCTAAGGAGCTGTCCCTGTGTGGGATTTGGGGGCAAAGTGGGAAAAATGTACCTCTTGTGTTGCTTTGTCTCCCAGTGGCTCATAGAGCTTTTAGTGAGAATTCTGTGTTTGTTTGCCCTCTATATACAAACCTGTAAGAAGCTGGGCTGAGGAAGAATTGGAGTGTGAGATATTGAAGTGGATTCTGAATATTCTATCTTCTAATAATAAAGGCTTGGCATTACTCTGACTTCCAGTAATAAGGCGTTTGGTTAAGAAAGAACACAGATTTGGAATATTCTCACTTGGAGTTTGCTTAGGGGATGCAGGGATGTCTACACTGTGTTCTAATCATATCCTTCACTCCTCATGGCTCCCAAGGGAGTTATGGTGACAGCCGACTGTGGTAAATGGAAAACAGGCATCGAATCGCCTCAGTGCGGAACACTAGCAGACGGTGAGAGTACACAGGAGTCCAAGGTCTAAAGGGAACTTTTACTTCTTCCTCTTCAAACCTGGATCTTGAGATCTGTCAGTCTGCACAGGTCAGAAGAGAGAGATGAAGGACCTTGTCCTGAGCGCTTACCATGGTACTTGGTATGGAGGAGGCAGACAATCAGTATGTAATGGCTGATGAATGAGGAACTAAATATAGGGAGGAAGAGAGAGAAGAGATTGAAAGAGCTGGGCTCAAGACAAATCAAGTATGTCTTCTTGTCAGGCTGCTGAGAACCACTCTCGTTTCTCTTGGACTAGGTCTGATTTCCAGACTTCCCTTTGTAGGTGACTGATCTTCAGCACATATACACATGGCATGCTCCTTCCTCTCCCAGTGGTAGCTATGGGAATGCACAGTCTTCGCTTCTTCTGGAAATGTGTTAAGTAAACCCAGGGTTAAGAACGGTGCTGGTGATTTTTGTAAATGACGTCACCTACTCACAAGTCCTGTTAGCTTGTCACATCCAGCTAAAGTTTCTCTGTCCTTTAAGATTAGGGATTAATTGGGACAGAAGCCACAGAAAGACAGAATTTCATTCAAACATAAAGCAGTGATTTTCAAGATCAGGTAGGTGATCCTGAAGTAGTGAGTTCCCTATTACAGGAAGTAGTTAATCAGAGGCTGGATGACTACCTGGTGAGAATATTATGGAAGATTCAAGCACCAAAAGGCAATTAAACTGGTCTCTATGTCTTTTTTAAATTAGTGGGAGTCTAGGTTTCTTAGTTTCTCATATACTATTCTCATGATAAGTATGTAAGTGTGTATCATTCAAACCCATGGCTTAGACTTCTTCCTTCAGTTTGGTACAAAGATGGGAAGGAAGAAGAAATCCTTTGTGGCCATCAGGTCATCTAATAATCATGACTTATACTGACAAAAATGTGGTAAGGGAATTTTAGACCATCAGTTTTAGCTCCCAGTCCCAGTTCAGGTATAATTTTTCTTATTCATGTCAACTTCCCAGTGGAGACACTCTCTTTGTCTTGATCGCCCCTCACTGGTGAATGATCATCAGTAAGATGGACTTTCTTCATGTTAGACTGCAATGTTCACAGTGGGAGAGTCCGTGTCTGTTTGATATATGGGTGCACGCTGAGTTCCTAGTGTGGAAAGTGGCATGCAGTGGACAGATAATGAGTTGATTCAATCAACATATTGGTTGACTGAATACTTTAAGTCTCAGTGTGCTAAATACTATGAATTCAAGGACAGAGATTTTCAGACCAATACCAGAGGTAGGAGAAATATTTCTATGAATTCAAGGACAGAGATTTTCAGACCAATACCAGAGGTAGGAGAAATATTTCCCACTCCGTTTTAGTCCTTGACCTAGAACATCAGCTTTATCTTAAGACTGCTTGAGAATTAAGTTATAACGAGAGAGATAAGTATGTAGTTGAATAGCTACTGAATCTTCTGAACTCAGGGTCCTATTGCATTTGATAGCAGTATAAATAATACATCAGTACCTTAGGGTTTGTGTGGCTGACTGATGAAGGGCTAATATTCCCAAATAGTGTGCATTTGAGAATACTAACTAAAGAGGAACCATTGATCCTAGGCTTATTAGGTAAGGAAGATAGAGAACTATGTTGATGAGGCTAAGTTAGAAAGTTTAGGCTTTATTAAAAATCATTTTGGAACAACTTCTTTCATAGCCAAACAAAGTTGCCTTAAATTTGGCCAGCTCTTCTGCAAATGCACGTCTTTGATCCCAGAAGGATAGGCTGAGAGAGTATTCATGATTGCGTGAACTCCATGCAAGCAAATGTTGACAATGTAGAATATAATGTAGTAACTGTTTCTAGAGTTTTCCAGTCTCCGGTGAATCCTCCATGCAGCTTAGTTATCCTTCCACATGTTCCAAATCATATTGCCTTTCTTGATATCTACAAGCTTATCTCATTCCATATAACTTTCTTCCTTCCTCCTCATCTCAGAGAAGAAAAATTCTTTCTCCTGAGCACAGGTGTTATCTTTGCCTGCCTTTCAGTACCATCATCACTTATAAACTTTATTATCATCACTTTCTTATAAACTTTATTCTTCCTGTTATCCACTTTGTGGTCTTATCCTCAATTGCTACCTCCATAATACTTGTGATTTTTCTTTAGTGTATAAATATCATCAATCCTATATTCCCCATGAGCTACAGTTTGATTTGTTTCCTCCCCTTCAAGGTCAGTTTTCTTCAAAAGTAGACACTGGTTTTCAACATTTTTATCACAGCTCATTCATGAGAACCCAATTACTCCTCTACCAATATCATGCTCTGTCCTCTCCCTCCACAGACATTTAAATTGTTCTCTTAACTGATAATAACATCTTTCCAGGTCCTATGGATACTTCTGCCTTTTTCCTTCCCAGCCTCTTGGTGGCATTTGCTATTGACCATCTCCCGTGGTTTCTGTAGCTGTTTCCTGGTTTTTCTGCTGTTTCCTGGTTTTTCTCCTATCTCCCCAGAAGTCTTTCTTAAATAGGGATCCTTACCTGAGACACAGAATACAGAATATGGCCTTAGGAACTATTTACTCAATTCTCCCAAGGTCACATACGTAATTAGTACCATCCTAGGTATCCAGGAGAGAAGTTATATCATTACATACAGTGGATGCTGTAGGGCACTGGAGTTTAATTTTCTTCGTGTCTGAGAAAGGAGTGGCATCGTCTGCTCTCTTCATAAATTCCTTCTTTCTTCTCTCCCCATTCTGATCCCTTTATTCTTCTAATTTTAAACACTCTCCCTGGGTGACCTTTTGTAAGCCTTTGGGAGAAACTATCAATTATAATTTCATGGCTCTGAAAATGAAACTCAAAACCACACCTCTTGTGGTAATGGCCACACCCTAGTTTCTGTTTGTCTGCTAGACAGCTCCCCTTCGATATCTCACAACTCTCTTAGATGAAACATTCAGAACAAACTCATCATCTTTCCCCCACATTTTCTTTTCCCCTGAATGGTATCATCATTTACCCAGATACCCAAGCTGTATCCAGAAGTCATTTAGATTCTTGATTCCATATATTCCCCCAATGCAGTTTTTCACTAAATTCCTTCGTACTTGCTTCTTTGATAGCTTGTGATTTATTATCTTATTCTAAATGTAATTCAGGCCCATCACGCTTAGATTTAAATTGGGTAGAAGCTTCCTAAGGGTCTCCTTGTTTCAAAGTACCCTTCTTTCCTCCCTCCTAATAACCACAGAACTGTTAATGTATATTCAAATATGGTTGTCCCTTTTCCTGCTTAAATAATTTCAATGTCGTCCTTCAACCTGCAATGACTTTAATCTGTCAGATGTATTGCAAACTCCTTACCTTGTAGGCAAGGTTCTCTACAACTGATTTTTGCCCCTTGTGTGATAGCATCGTCTTCCCATACAGCATTTATCCCAACCGTCTCATACACTTACCCATTCTGGCCTTTCCCTGAGATACTTGTTCATTCTATCTATCTATCATCTATCTATATGTATAACACAAGATTTACCCTCTTAACGAACTTTAAAATGTACATTATGTTATTATTGAATTGTTGTTTTTCAGTCACTCAGTTGTGTCTGACTCTTTGTAGCCCCATGGACTGCTGCATGCCAGGCTTCTTTGTCCCTCACTATCTCCTGGAATTTGTTCAAACTCATGCCCGTTGAGTTGATAGTGCCATCCAACCATCTCATCCTCTGTTGCCCCCTTCTTCTCCTGCCCTCAATCTTTCTCAGCATCAGGGTGTTTTCCAATGAGTCAGCTCTTCGCATCAGGTGACCAGAGTATTGCAGCTTCAGCTTCAGCACCAGGTACTGTTTTGTATGGCAGATCTCTAGGGTTTATTCTTCTTGCTTGACTGAAACTTTAAGCTAGTTGACTAGTAACTCCTCATTCCTCCCTCTCCCCAGACCCTGACAACCACCATTCCTTTTTTTTTTTTGGCTGCACTGCATAGCTTGCAGGATTCCAGTTTCCTGACCAGAGATTAAATTTGTGCCCTCAGCAGTGAAAGCATGGAGTCCTAACCACTGAACTGACAGGGAATTCCCACAATGTCATTCTTTGATTCCATACATTTAACTATTTTAGATACTTCATATAAATGCAATTAATCTTTATATAAACTGGACATTATATTAATATGTCCACTTTATATTAATCTTACTCTGCCTGGTTTAACTAATCCACATTGTCATATATTGCCGAATTATTTTCTTTTTAAAGGTTGCATAATATTCTATACTTTGCATATATTTCATTTTCTTTATTTTTCTGTTGATAGGTTGTTTCCATGTCCTAGGACTGTTGTGACTAATTCTGCAATGAACATGAGGATGCAGATCAGATGAGATATTGATTTTATTTCTTTCAAACATATACACAGAGATAGAGTTGCTTGTATCATATGGCAGTTCTATTTTCAATTTTCTGAGGAACTTCCAAACAATTTGCTATAGATGTTGTACCAATTTAAATTGCAACCAACAGTGTACAACAGTTCCCTTTTCTATTAATATGTATACTTGTAAGCCTGGAGTTTTCTTGTAGTATCTTTGTCTGACTTTGTTTTTGTCATTCAGTCCTAAGTCAAGTCCGACTCTTTGTGACCCCATGGACTGCAGCACTCCAGGCTTCCCTGTCCTTCACTATCTCCCAGAGTTTGTTCAAACTCATTTCCATTGAGTTGATGATGCCATCCAACTGTTTCATCCTCTATTGTCTACTTCTCATTCTGCCTTCAATCTTTCCCAGCACCAGGGTCTTTTCCAATGAAATGACTCTTCATCAGGTGGTCAAAGTATTGGAGCTGCAGCTTCAACATCAGTTCTTCCAATGAATATTCAGGGTTGATTTCCTTTAGGATTGACTGGTTTGATCCTCTTGCTGTCCAAGAGAGTCTCAAGAGTCTTCTCCAGCACCACAGTCTGAAAGCATCAATTCTTTGGCATGCAGCCATCTTTATGGTCCAGCTCTCACATCATACATGACTACTGGGAATACCATAGCTATGACTATATGGACCTTTGTCACTGAAGTGATGTCTCTGCTTTTAAATATGCTATCTAGGTTTATCATAGCTATTTTTCCAAGGAGCAAGCATCTTTTAATTTCATGGCTGCAGTCACCATCCGCAGTGATTTTGGAGCCCAGGAAAATAAAGTCTGTCACTGTTTCCATTTTTTTTTCATCTATTTGCCATAAAGTGATGGGACCAGATGGCATGATCTTAGCTTTTTGAATGTTGAGTTTTAAGCCAGCTTTTTTACTCTCCTCTTTCACTCTCATCAAGAGGCTTTTTGTTCCTTTTCTCTTTCTGCCACAAGGGTGGTGTCATCTGCATATCTGAGGTTATTGATATTTCTCCTCTGCAATCTTGATTCAAGTTTGTGCTTTATTTAGCTTGGCATTTCACATGATGTACCCTGCATATAAGTTAAATAAGCAGAGTGAAAATATATAGCATTGATGTACCCCTTTCCCAATTTGGAACCAGTCCATTGTTCCATGTCTGATTCTAATAGTTGCTTCTTAACCTGTATACAGGTTTCTCAGGAGTCAGGTAAGGTGGTCTAGTATTCCCATCTCTTTAAGAATTTTTCCATAGTTTGTTGTGATCCACACAAAGGCTTTAGCACAGTCAATGAAGCAGAAGTAGATGTTTTTCTGGAATTCTCTAGCTTTTTCTGTGATCCAATGGATATTGCCAACTTGATCTCTGGTTCCTCTGCCTTTTCTAAATCCTGCTTGTACATCTGGAAGTTCTCAGTTTACACACTGTTGAAGCCTATCTTGAAGGATTTTGAGTATTACTTTGCTCACGTGTGAGATGAGTGCAATTGTGTGGTAGTTTGAGCATTCTTTGGCACTGCCTTTCTTTGGGATTGGAATGAAAACTGACCTTTTCCAGTCTTGTTGTCACTGCTGAGTTTTCCAAATTTGCTGGCATATTGAGTGCAGCACTTTCACAACATCATCTTTTAGGATTTGAAGTAGCTCAGCTGGAATTCCATCACCTCCACTAGCTTTGTTCCTAGTGATGCTTCTTAAGGCTCACATGACTTCACACTCCAGGATGTCTGGCTCTTGGTGAGTGATCAGACCATCATGGTTATCTGGGTCATTAAGACTTTTTTTTGTACAGTTCTTCTGTGTATTCTTTCCACCTCTTCTTAATATCTTCTGCCTCTGTAAGGTCCATACCATAACTGGCCTTTATTGTGCTCATCTTTGCATGAAATGATCCCTTGGTATCTCTGATTTTCTTGAAGAGATCTCTAATCTTTCCCATTCTATTGTTTTCCTCTATTTCTTTGCATTGATCACTTAAGAAGGCTTTCTTATCGCTCCTTGCTATTCTTTGGAACTCTGCATTCAGATGGTTATATCTTTCCTTGTCTCCTCTGACTTTTGCTTCTCTTTTCTCAGCTATTTGTAAGGCCTCCTCTGACAACCATTTTGCCTTTTTGCATTTCTTTTCCTTGGGGATAGTCTTGGTCATTGTATCCTGTAAATGTTACGAACCTCTGTCCACAGTTCTTCAGGCACTCTGTCTATCAGATCTAATCCCTTGAATCTATTTATCACATCCACTGTATAGTCTTAAGTGACTTGATTTAGGTCATACTTGAATGGCCTAATGTTTTACCTACTTTCTTCAATTTAAGCCTAGATTCTGCAATAAGGAACTCATGATATGAACCACAGTCAGCTGCTGGTCTTGTTTTTGCTGACTGTATAGAGCTTCTCCATCATTGACTGCAAAGAATATAATCAATCTGATTTTGGTATTAGCCATTTGGTGATGTCCATGTGTAGAGTCATTTCTTCTGTTGTTGGAAGAGGGTGTTTGCTATGACCAGTATGTTCTCTTGGCAAAACTCTGCTAGCCTTTGCCCTGCTTCATTTTCTACTCCAAGGCCAAACTTGCTTGTTACTCTGGGTATCTCTTGACTTCCTACTTTTGCATTCCAATCTCCTATTATGAAAAGGACGGCTTTTTTTGGTATTCATTCTAGAAGGTCTTGTAGGTCTTCGTAGAACCATTCAACTTCAGCTTCCTCAGAATTATTCATTGGGGCACAGACTTGGATTACTGTCATATCAAGTGGTTTGCCTTGGAATTGAACAGGGATCATTCTGTCGTTTTTGAGATTGCATCCAAGTACTGCATTTTGAACTGTTTTGTTGACTATGATGGCTACTTCATTTCTTCTAAGGGATTCTTGCCCACAATAGTAGATAAAAATGGTCATTTGAATTAAATTCACCCATTCCTGTCCACTTTAGTTCACTGGTTCCTAAAATGTTTATATTCACTCTTGCCATTTCCTGTTTGATCACTTTCAATTTACCTTGATTTATGGACCTAACATTCCACGTTCCTATGCAATATTGTTCTTTACAGCATTAGACTTTACTTTCACCACCAGACATATCCACAACTGGGTGTTGTTTCTGCTTTGGCTCAGCCTCTTCATTATTTCTGGTGCTATTTCTCCACTCTTCTCCAGTAGCATATTGGGCATCTAGCAACCTGGGGAGTTCATCTTTCAGTGTCATCTTTTTGCCTTTTCATACTGCTCATGGGGTTCTCAAGGTAAGAATATACCTTGGTACTGTCCAAAGCTACATGTATGACTCACATGTTCTAGTGTTCTGAGAGTAAAGAATAGTCAGGCTAAGTATCTTAGCAGAAGAAAGCATCTGATATTATGTTGCTATTCACCAGAAGGCACAGTAGAGGAAAAGGCAACACACACCCCTGTAGTGTAAATCAATTCATTCATTCCATTAATCTTTATTGAGAAACTATATAGAATTAGACACTGATCTAGGTGCTAAAAGACATATAGACAATCAATGAAAATGAACTATGCCTTCAAAAATATATGTGTAATCTAAAAAGGGGCACAAATGAACTAGTCTACAAAACAGAAATAGAGTAATAGATATAGGAAACAAACTTAATGTTACCTGGAAATGAGGTCAGGGAGGAATAAATGAGGAGACCGGAACTGACATATACACACTACTATAAAAAATAGATAATAAGGAGCTGCTGCACAGCACAGGGAACCCCACTCACTACTCTGTAATGACCTATATGGGGAAAGAATCTAAAAAAGAGTGGGTGTGTGTATATGTATAAGTGACTCTGCTGTATACCTGAAACTAACACAATATTGTAAATCAACTATAGTCCAATTAAAAAAAAGTTTCAGTCTTCCATGTCCTGGCTATTATGAACAGTGCTGTGATGAACAATGGGATATACATGTCTCTTTCACTTCTAGATGTCCATCTGCAAATGAATGGATAAGAAAGCTGTGGTACATATACACAATGGAGTATTACTCAGCCATTAAAAAGAATACATTTGAATCAGTTCTAAGGAGGTGGATGGAACTGGAGCCTATTATACAGAGTGAAGTAAGCCAGAAACAAAAACACAAATACAGTATACTAACGCATATATATGGAATTTAGAAAGATGGTAAAAAATAACCCTATTTACGAGACAACAAAAGAGACACTGATGTATAGACCAGACTTTTGGACTCTGGGACCGGGAGAGGGTGAGATGATTGGGGAGAATAGCATTGAAATATGTATAATATCATATCTGAAACGAGTCGTCAGTTCAGGTATGATGCCTGATAACAGATGCCTGGGGCTGGAGCACTAGGACGACCTGGAGGGATGGTGTGGGGAGGGGGGAGGGAGGAGGGTTCAGGATGGGGAACACGTGTATACTGGTGGCGGATCCATCTCAATGTATAGTAAAAGCAATACAATATTGTAAAGTTAAGCAAAAAAAAAAAAAAAAAAGAATACATTTGAATCAGTTCTAATGAGGTGGATGGAACTGGAGCCTATTATACAGAGTGAAATAAGCCAGAAAGAAAAACACCAATACAGTATACTAATGCATATATATGGAATTTAGAAAGATGGTAACAATAACCCTGTATACAAGACAGCAAAAGAGACACTGATGTATAGAACAGTCTTTTGGACTCTGTGGGAGAGGGAGAGGGTGGGATGATTTGGGAGAATGGCATTGAAACATGTATAATATCATATATGAAACGAGTCACCAGTCCAGGTTCAATGCACAATACTGGATGCTTGGGGCTGGTGCACTGGGACGACCCAGAGGGATGGTATGGGGAGGGAGGAGGGAGGAGAGTTCAGGATGGGGAACACGTGTATACCTGTGGTGGATTCATGTTGATATATGGCAAAACCAATACAATATTGTAAAGTTAAGAAAAATAAAAAAAATAGTTTCAGTCTTGGAAGGAGCCTCTGCATGTCACTTTCTACTTTTCATTGTAGGTCTTTATGCCTAAATCATGAAAGAGGTGTAGATCAAAAGCTAGTGGAGGGATCCTGGAAGATTCCAGTGAGGCTGTGACATTGGTCTTTGGAGATGGATATGATATGGAAATACAGGACAATGGGAGTGAATGCTGACAAGTTGCATTGACTCCACTAGTGCAGTTTCAAGAGTAGGTCAGATTGACTTAAATGAAGGTAGTCAGAGAGAAAAGTGAAAAACAAATAGGAATAGTAAACTGGATCTTTAAGACTTAGATACGAATAAAATGGATGTAGTAGAGGATACGGTCTTGTAGTTTTTAGTTGTTGGAATTTTCCTCATTAGGAGAATGAAAGATTAGGTAACACCTGAGCGGGGAACCCAATATTTGTGCTCCAACTTTTGTTAGTGATGCTCTGAACCCTTCCTGTTTGGCCTAGCATTGGTTTATAATCCCCATTGTGGAACTGCTAGATGAATTTAATAATGCTTACCTTACCTCTCAGGGGTGTCATGGAATTATAAATGAATACATCCCAGCCAAAGCATTAATTGGGTGTTTCAGGTAAAAGGTGCTCAGTAAGTGAAAATGCTAATGCTATTATGAATTTCCCCCCTTCTCTGTCATCCTGGGAAGCAGAAATGATGTTTACATAGCAATGTGAAACTATCTTCTTCAGCACTGTAACCTTATGGGAGGATAAAAATATGCACAGTAATAACAATCAAGCTGAGTCTGAAGCATTGAGGTAGAGAGCCTGTCCACTGGATGGTTCCCTGGGGCAGGTAACTTGTAAACCCTCTTTTAATCTTCATCAACAGAAGAAATGGTTCTTAAAGAGATCAGTATTAAAAAGTAGTAAAGTGCCTGTTCTTGCAGACTGACAACACCATTGACAAGCCAATAGCATTAATTTTGTTTGTTGAGGATTTTCAGTAAACCATGAAAGACACAGCATCTTTTTATTTGGCACTTTTGTGGCCCTGCTAAAGTCTACCTGCCTGGTTATTTTCCTATGGAAATTCTCCAGTCAAATGCAGAGATATGAACCATTCACTTCCATCAGGAAAGACTGTCAGCATATATTCCCCATGTTTCTTGCATTTCATTTCTGGCTATCTTTTGAGTGAGAGACAGCTACAGCTTTGTTCAGAACTATCTTTTCAAGGATGTTTGTTTAGCAAACAGCCTTAGAAAATATAGACAGCATCTCCCTTGATGGCAGAGAAAAGATTTCTTTCTTGACCAGGAAAATGAAATAACATTCCACTTGCGGGGGCAAAGATTGGGCATGTCTGCTAATACTGCGTTATGAAATTGGAGGTTTCCTAGGTTTGGGGGTTCCTCAGCTGTCTCACAAACACATTGTGTTGGCTGCATTCACCTGGGCCCCGTAAGACTTGAGGGGCAAGGGAAACTGAGGCAGACTTGAAGCTCATGCTGTCTGCTGTATTTTGAGTAACAAAGTCCTTTGTCTCTGACTCCTGGGTTCCTTCAGCATCTGTGAAGTTGTGGCAGATTCAGTTATTGTTTTACAAGATCTCGTACTCTTCCCAGTTCTTGACGTCCTATTTCTTATCCAAATAAAGAACTTGAAATGCTCTCCCATCTATTTTCTTTGTTTTCTTTTTTCCTTACAACCACTGGAGCTATGTGCTGCCTTAAATCAGTGCCTTGTTACAGCACCTTAGGAGAGGGAGTGCGGTAGCCTCCTGACTGCTTTCTTGCCTCTAGTCTGTCTCCACCCTTCATTCTTATTCTACACTGTTGCCAGACTCCGGTCCCTAGAGCACAGCTTTGATCACACCTCTCCTTCACTCCTCAGCATCTAATGGCTCCCTGTTGCAGGAATGAATTATAAACCCCTTAGATGGAGGAGCCTGGTGGGCTGCAGTCCATGGGGTCGCGAAGAGTCGGACATGACTGAGTGCCTTCACTTTCATGCACTGGAGAAGGAAATGGCAACCCACTTCAGTGTTCTTGCCTGGAGAATCCCAGGGACGGGGGAGCCCGGTGGGCTGCCATCTATGGGGTCACACAGAGTCGGATAGGGCTGAAGTGACTTAGCAGCAGCAGCAGTAGGCAAAATAAATACTTTCTAAAGTCGGGTTTCCATGCCTGTCTCTGGTCCTCAACTTTCACTCTTCCTCCTTGTTTAGTGCTGCATCCTCTGACCGAGCCAACAACCCATGGCAATCCCAATCTGCCATTTTCTGCTTCCTTTCTTTGTTCATATTTCTTTTGCCTGAAATATTCATTTTATTCTTCAGGTCTACTCTCACAATTCTCTTCCTTTTTCATCCATGCTTAAATGCTAAATTCCTCAAGAAGTTAACTTCCTCTCATTTTCCACCCTGCACCCTGACTAAAACTATAATTTCTTTCATAAAAAAAAAAAAAAAAATCAGAGTGAAAACCATAGTAGTTCTGTTTTTGTTTTTTGCTCACACCAGACAACATGTGGGGTCTTAGTTCCCATGTTCCCTGCCCTGGATGTGTGGAGTTTTAACCACTGGGCTGCCAGGGAAGTCCCCAAACTGTAATTTTCTCATGACACTTTTCTCATTAGAATTTTGTATTATAGTCACCAGTGTTTGTCTTATCTTGAGTTTAGGGCAAGGTCACATTGTCTTCTTCTTTGCATAACTTTGTCTTGCTTATTACTGTCTTTTGATTAGACACTCAAGGACTGTTAGTTGAATTTTATTGAGTCCAGAAAGGTGGGGAGATTTGTTCAAAGCTGCACAGCAAGTAAGGAAGAATGCTTGAACCAAAATCTCTGTCTTCTGATTCTAAGCCCAGGAATCTGATTTTAAGCTGGAAATGTTTCACTTTGTGGGGTGCCTGATTTTGGCATTCTATGCCTTTAAGGGGAGAAGGCAATGGCACCCCACTCCAGTACTCTTGCCTAGAAAATCCCATGGACGGAGGAGCCTGGTAGGCTGCAGTACTGAGCACGACTTCACTTTCTCTTTTCACCTTCATGCATTGGAGAAGGACATGGCAACCCACTCCAGTGTTCTTGCCTGGAGAATTCCAGGGACGGGGGAGCCTGGTGGGCAGCCGTCTATGGGATCGCACAGAGTCAGACACGACTGAAGCAACTTAGCAGCAGCAGCAGCATGCCTTTAAGGAGTTGACAATTATATACTGGAGGTGAAGATGTTTATTACAAAGGTCAGATGTTAAAATCTAATCCAGAACTTTACTATCATATTTATTTTGATTCTACCTATAAATTCACAAATGAAAACCAATGGTGTAGACATTAATTGTGGACAAGTGTTGTGGGAGGAGTGGCTTTCCACAGGTCTCTATAACTGAGCTCTAGCCTGCCCATCGCTGGTAGCCAGGTTCTTGGAACTGTCTTTACTCTGCCCTCGTTGCCTGTTGGCGAGAGGAGTAAAGCAGCTGACAAAACTGCCCCAGGACAAATCCACTGACATCCCAGTCTGTTTAGGAGCGGGGGAAGGAGGCTGATTTCATCATATTGTTTTGCAGAAAGAAATATGATCTTTCCTGGGGCTGTGTCTTCCATGGGAAAAGACTGCCTGACTCAGGGTCAGTCCTTCCCTGCCTGGTGTCCCCAGTGGAGAGGTGATAATTCTCCCAAAGTGCAACGTTCCTGACCATCAGCATCTTTTGCAGTGGATGAAACAGTGAGATGGTTCTCTGACGGTAATAGTCATTGGATGTTTGCCATAGGCTCATCCAGACTGTTGGAGTAGCAAGAAACCATGGGTCTTATCTAGCTCAAACACCATCCTTTACTTATAAGGCAACTGAGGTCCAGAGAGGTCTCTTGACTCTCATATCTTCTCCATTCCTGTTCCAAGGCCATCATCTTCAAGGTGACCTTGAAAGGAGAGGGTGACATTGATTTGGGCCATCAAGGATAGAGAAATACCACAGAAATAGTCCAGGAATTCAGAGGGTGTGTGCTGCAGGTAGGCATGCCTCTTGCTAAGAAAAATGGACTGCATTCCCAGAAGAGAAAAGACCAAGATGTAGATCTTAAAACAGAGGTAATTCATAGAACTTGTAACCCAGATATGAGACCTTTTATCAAAGAACAAATTAGGAAGCATTTCTTGCTCTCTGAACGAAAAGCTGGAAAGGGGTGACAGGGTGAACATGAGGAACTGACCCTGCAGACTCATAAAAATTTTAGCACTGCTTTGTGCTGTATTATGTTTATTAGGGAGAGTCTGGGGGAGCTTTTGTCCATGCCCCGAATCACAATGGGAACAGTGGAATGTTTGCCATTAAAATTTGAAGATAGATAAACAGTAAATATTTCCAGGGATAATTACTTAGAGCTGGGGAAACCTCAGAGTGTTGGAAGTTCCAGCTCCTGTTGGATCCACGCCATAGATCAGGGTGTATTTATCTAAAGCTTATCTGAGTCATCTGAGCAGCAGAGGTAGGTACGATTTGGCAGAAACTCTTCACATGAGAGGTTTAATAATAACAATTAAAAAAAACCAAACAAAAACCTTTCCTAAGGAGACATTTATTATTCGTACAAAGTCACCACTGGCAGAATCACTCTTTCCTGATCTCTCTGGCCAGCACTTCCACCCCTTCAGTCCTCATTTACAAATTGCTACAAAACCAGCAAAGCCTGGTTTGCAAGATGAACATTTTTCCATGGAATTTGCTTTTTTATGGGGGGAGGGGGATATTTTGTATCCACTGGAATTTTTTAGCAACTGAACCAGGGGAATGACTGTTTGTTCTTGAGTATTTCAAATTGGAGTTGTATTCATTAAATGCTCTTACATCCTTATGATATAGAAAACAAATGGCAAAATGAAAGATCTCTACCAACCAAGAGACTCTGAGTTCAGAACCACTTCTGCCCCCACCATCATCATATGGGGATTTAACCTTGAGCCAGTCACTTTAAAACCCGAGTCTGAGCTTTGTCATCTACCGAATAAGAGGATGGATCAGATAATCATTAAGATATTCTCCAGTACTAAAATACACACAGCCACTGCCAGAGCTGGAATGGGTGTTATCTGTTTTGCAGTTTACTTTGTAGATGGGGCAGTGGGATTGAATGGGACAGTCACCTTGCCTCTTTGGATATCAAGTTTAACTAAAGCAAGGAATCTACAAAAGAAGTGGTTATGTTACCACTCAGAAAAAATAATTTATGTACTTTTTAGATATGTGGTCCAGAAGCAAAATCACACTTTAGAATCAGACATTTCTGGAAGGCTCCATGAAAGAGAAGTGGGACTTACTAGAAGAAAGGAAAAAATGGTGGGTCTGGACAACTTCAGCAAAGACACTGAGATGGGGATGTGGCAGGCTTGTGTGAACTTGATGTACATCAAGGCAGCATGTCCTGAACCACAGGCTGAGTGTCTCTGCTGGTACTTCCACCATAGTTTTAAGTGGTACCTCAACTGGGTCTTCAATAATGTAGAAATGTGTTATGAGACTTATTTTCTTTTCAATTCTCCTTTAATCCATCTCATCATGTCAGGGAGAAAGACTCATATTTGTGCTAATATATTTTTAAGACCCTCAAAAATTCCCTCCTACCTTTTTCTTTAACTAAATAAAGATTGAGTCTTAGGCTCAGAAGCACTTTCAGCACCAAGGCCTCTTAAATATAATAACTTTATCTTGTTCTTTTACTTATTTTGAAGTTTCTATTGAACTTCAAGCAATATAGTTTTTCCATTTAAACTTCCTTTTTCAATAATTTCCACAGCAAATGTTGTCATTTTGAATTAAAATACTAAGTAAATAACCATGCAGGTAGTATAAGGGTCCAGAAAGATCCAGAGTGTGACATGGAAATGGTGTCACTTAGGAAACCGCTGAGGTACTTGTTAAAGAGCCTGGGCTCCTGGAACAAGTCAGGCCTGGGTTCTAACCCTTCCTTTGATGTTTACTAGCTTTGTGACATTGAGCCTGATCTTGAGGGTTCCATGGAGGAAGAAGAATGAAGAAGGACGATGATGGCTCCAGGAAAGTATTTACAGGATTAGCTCATAAGGTGAAGAATCTGCCTATAATGCAGGGGACCCCAGTTCGATCCCTGGGTCTGGAAAATCCTATGGAGAAGGGAATGGAAACCCACCCCAGTATTCTGGCCTGGAGGATCCCATGGACAGAGGAGCCTGGTGGGCTACAGTCCATAGGGTCGCAGAGTTGGACACGACTGAGTGACTAGCACTACTATACTGCAACATGGTGTGAACACAGCTTTTTCCCTGCTTGTCCTTGCCACATACTCTGCCCCTTTGGAAATAGATGCTTTCCCTTAGCCCCTGGCCCACCTACCTTCAGGGCTGGGCTGTTTTTATCCTCCTTTAGTGCCATTTGGGAGAAGGCAATGGCACCGCACTCCAGTACTCTTGCCTGGAAAATCCCATGGATGGAGGAGCCTGGTGGGCTGCAGTCCATGGGGTCGCTAAGAGTCGGACACGACTGAGCGACTTCCCTTTCACTTTTTGCTTTCATGCATTGGAGAAGGAAATGGCAACCCACTCCAGTTTTCTTGCTTGGAGAATCCCAGGGGCAGGAGAGCCTGGTGGGCTGACGTCTATGGGGTCACGCAGAGTCGGACACGCCTGAAGTGACTTAGCAGCAGCAGCAGCAGCAGAGCCATTTGCCTTCAGTGAGGCCCCTGCATTCTACAGAAGGAAAGCTGTCTTAGCGTGGGGAAAAGAACTGTGGACCTGAACCTGAGAGGCTAAACGCTGAACACAGGATCTCCTACTTACTGACTATTGATATTTCAGAAAAATTTTACTTAGTGTCTCTGACTTTAACATTGATGTTAATAAAAGGGAGAGGACTGTATCACTCTCCAGGGTTATTGTGAGAAGGACATCAGTACATGGGACCTTCCTGGCACACAGTAGGTCTTCAATAAATGGCTGCTACCTCTCCTCAGTCATGTATCACGTAGAACCTATCAGCTTATCTTGTTGGAGCGTTTGTCTTTCATTAATGCTATGACATCACAAGAGTTGCAGACTTTCCTGTAGGCAGCTAAATTTCTCAGGCAAAAACTGTAGACTGTTAAAAATGCTCAGCACGACTGGCCAAAAGGGCATTTCAACAAATTGTTCTGCAACTTTGTCTGGCAGATTCTTGACATTGGCATGATCTTGACTCTACAGTTTTCCCCTTCTGACTCCTGACCTACAGGAAAAAAAAACCCTACGGAGACATCTAAATCTAAAGCTTTATATTATGTGCTATATGTAGCAACCTCACTTTCTGGATAGAGTGCATATTCTCAGATCTTTTTCAGTTACAAGTGATAGAAATGGGATACAGTAGGATTAATGGAAACAGGGAACTTTTCAACCCCTGTAAATTAAAAAGAGGATGTATCTGAATCATGACACTGGAAAATCTGGGGGATTGTTGGCTTCAGGCATGGCTAGATCCTGGTGCTCAATGATATTATCAGAATTGATGAGTAATACTAATGTGATCTTCAGAGAAGGCAATGGCACCCCACTCCAGTACTCTTGCCTGGAAAATCCCATGGACAGAGTAGCCTGGTAGGCTGTAGTCCGTGGGGTCGCGAAGAGTCGGACATGACTGAGCGACTTCACTTTCAATTTTCACTTTCCTGCATTGGAGAAGGAAATGGCAACCCACTCCAGTGTTCTTGCCTGGAGAATCCCAGGGACGGGGGAGCCTGGTGGGCTGCCGTCTATGAGGTCACACAGAGTTGGACATGACTGAATTGACTTAGCAGCAGCAGCAATGTGATCTTACCCTTGATCGTCTAAACAGAGTAGCAAATACTATGGTAGACATATGAGATATAAGAGTGTCAGCAACACTGCTGTGATTGCCTACCCTGTGGCATCATCATTCCTAGTGGATGACAATGGCTGGACACTCACCATGTCAACAGCTAGCTAGTCCATTGGACATGGTTAGAGATGTAGGGTGGTTTATACTGTGAAGGAAAAATGGAAAATCTGAAATCCCACAGGAACAACAAAATGCCAAGATATATTCCCATTTTTGTAAGAACATAAAATGCTATGATATTAGGGCTCAAAATGCGAAAGGGAACCAAGCTTTCTCCTTGGCTTTATGGGAGACACAATCAAGGCTCAGAGAAGCTAAGTGACTTTCCCAAAATTATATAGAAATCCAAAGATATATCTGGCTTCATAACTCAGACTTCCTGGGTCTCAGTTGAATATACCCTTTTCTTCTGTATTTTGCTACACTTCTGGGTGGCTTAGCCTCCAGCTTGCTGAATCTGGCTGTCTCTCTTATTTAACCTAAATGCATCTGCTCAGGGCTTAGGCTCCTCTGAAAACATTTATCCTGGCCCCAAATGGACCTCTGCCCTGGGACACAAGCCAAGGCAAGACACGAGAAGTCAGCTAAGTGGGACAGTGCTGACCAGACAGACCGAGGCAAAGGGAGAGCTGGAGGGCACACGGCGCTCTGCAACATTCTGAGACTTCTGTCTTTTCTTAGGGAAAGGCCATGGGAACTGGTTTGCTGAGATGGTTCTGGCTTATGCTCCTTTTGCTTGCTTGAGGATTACTCTTCTCATTTACATTCTCAAGTGTCACCCATTAAGTAGTAACCCATTGGCAAGCCCATTGATTCCAACTCTTGCACTTCTGGACCCTGGCTCCTCTCTGCAAAAGTCTTAGTAGTTCAGACTCCCAGAGGTTTGCCTCTGTATGCTTTTTGACTACTGGTGTCAAGATTTGGAGGTTGATTTTTTTGAGAGAACTAGTTCATTTTTTAAAATTATAGCTGAGGAAATCAAGGCTTAGAGACATTAGGTAACTTGCATAAGATTGACCTTCAATTCCTTATTCAATAATCTTTACACAGATCCTGCTGCCTATGCTTGTCCCTTGGGCCTTGATGACTCCTTCTGGCTCATCTTGGACTTGCCTCACATTTCGTTGCTTCCTTGGTAGTGACAGGAGAGGACCACCTGACTCTGTGTCCATTTTAACCCTTGGTCAGCACCGTAATTTGTGTATCTCTGGGTTTCTGGCTACCCATGGCTATTTTTAAAGCAATGCAAGTGGGCTCAGATGTTCTACTGAGCAGTATAATGGCAAGTACATGCTTGCAATTTATGGTGGAGCCACACCATACGTGTGATCAAGTTTCATTGCTTTTTCACTATTACTTTTAAAAATATTTATTTATTTATTTTATTTGGAGGCACTGGGTCTTAGCTGTGGCATGTGGGATCTAGTTCCCTGACCAGGGAATGAACCCAAACTCTCTGCATTGGGAGTGTGGAGTCTTAACCACTGGACCACCAGGGAAGTCCCTGTGGTCAAGCTTTAAAATCAACATGTAAGTAGAAAATTTTATATAATAAAAATGACCCTAGAAAATACTTTAAATTGTCTATAATGTTCAAAAATAATTCCATCTCTTCCATTATTGGGCACAGCCAGTTTGTCCTTGAGCGTTGGAACAGATGTCTATTTCTTTGATTGAGCCCCAAGTGAACTGGTTGCCTTGTGTTTAGAAACCATTAATACCAAAATAATACTGTGTCTTTAAGCAAAATAATCATGATCGTCTTGCTAAGATGCCCATGCTCAGAGAGGGCTACAGGGACAGACATGGCCTCAGGGACGAGCAGACTAATGTCTCTCACCTCATGCTCACGGAGGGGCATGCTCTTGCTGGGGGGAATGGCAGGGACACCTCTCAACTACTTAAATTCTTTCTCTTTCTCTGCTGAACACATGCCAATGAATTAATGTATATTAATTATGCATATTGCATAAGTCTACTGTACATGATAGGTAATATGAAAAATCAAAGGTATCCAGGAGTCCATAGCACTTTTGGTGCTTGAGGTTAAGGCTCAAGAAGATACCCCAAGGATTCTTCCTTAGTTCTGTGTTTACTATGCTGCTCTCCATATTCTTTCTTTTTCCTTCTGTTTAGCTAATCTTTCTCTACTGCTGCTGCTGCTAAGTCGCTTCAGTCGTGTCCGACTCTGTACGACCCCATAGACGGCAGCCCACCAGGCTCTCCTGTCTCTGGGATTCTCCAGGCAAGAACACTGGAGTGGGTTGTGAACTGCAAACCCTTTGTGCCTAGAATCATGTCCAAAGTATTTCTCTTCTCTCCATACGTGTGCCATAATGCTGAGCTCACATCCAATATATCATTGCACTGTGATACCCTTGTTGAAAGCATTTTGGTAAAGAGAGTGGACCATGGGCTTTGGATTTAGGAATTCCTGGTTACAGATCCTCGCCCCTGACTCTTCCAGCTGTATGATCAACTCTCTAAGGTTTTATTCCTTCAGTTGAATAGATTAGATAGCCATACCTAGTTTTAAAGTTTTGTGGGCACTTAGACATGCTATGTCAGGATGCGTGGGATATGGTGGGGTTAAACAATTGTTCAGTGCTCAGATTACTATTGCTAATTGTGTTGGAAGAGCACAGTCTCTCCTGGTTCCCTCTTAGACAGTTTCTTAAGCATCTGGACTAGAATCCCAAGATTCTGGGACTCTGGTCCTCCTTTTGCCACTGATTACTCTCAGTAACTAAAACCTCACTAGCTCAGGCGCCTCAGCAAACTCATTTGACTTCTTGGGGCCTCTGTTTCATCACTTGTCAAGAAGCGCTGATAATTAGTCCAGTTTCTCCCTTCCTGGATTTTTGTTAGATGTTTCACATGAGAAAAAACATACACAAAAGTGTGTTGTGATTGGGAAGATGTGGGTCCACAGAAAAGCCTGGGTTTGAGGTCAAGCACACTGACCTCCAGCAAGTGAGCCTCCTTCCTCACCCCACCCACCTCTGCAGGTTTTTTTGAAACATTAAATAGAGGATGAATGTGAAAGTAGGTTATAACCTCTGAAACAGTACGTTCATGTAAAGAACAATTGTTTCATTATTAATAAAAATGTTAAATGCTCTCAAATACCAGGGACATTAGCAGCTTCATCCCTCAAAGGAGAAATGACATCATGGGACTCCATGAACTGTTTAAAGATCCTTTTGGACTGATTTTGTCCTGGGAAGAGAGAGGGGTTTAGGAAGACCTCCCTTTGGCTCTGCAGAGTCTCTCTGGGTTAGGAGTGATGTTTTCATTTCTGTTTGGTTTTGTTTTCTGAGGAGTTGGCAGCAGGTCTAATTAATGCCATCAAAAGCATGACATTTAATTAACTAAATCACATGTTGAGCCTAATGATAACATATTTCAGCACCCAGCGGGCGATGATGGTCTCTCGGGCCATTTCTAAGGAGGCCTGTGATTTGATAAAGAGAAACTCTTCTCAGCTAAATCAGAGATCCCCTGAGAGCAGGCAAAGAAGGCACAGCGAGAGTGCAGATTGGGCGCCTTCTCTTATCTCCCAGACCGGCTTGGAGAAACCCAGGAACAAAGAAGAGAAATGGCAGAGAGCAATGGGTCCGCTAAACGGCCTCTTTGTCTTTTAAAAGAGTTGGTTAGAAATCTAGAGGCAAAGAAGAACAAACGTTGTTGTTCAGTCGCCTATCCCGTGCCTTGGTTGTTCCAATTCCTGCTGGCAAACGGAGCAGGGAAAACAAAGCAAGACAGAGGAGGTCCTTGCAGGGAGCTGTCTGAAACGATTGCTAAGTTAACAGTCCCTCCAAGCAGCCAAGTACGTGGACATGGGGGCCCTCTGCTGGACACTGGATAATCTACAGTGATGCTTATCTGAGTGCTCACCCAGGGGGCAAGGAGCCTCTCTGGAGTTGAATCTTTCGAGTAGAATTCTCAGGGTCTCATCAGTC
The DNA here is from genome assembly GCA_935064755.1 of Tragelaphus eurycerus. Lineage (NCBI taxonomy): Eukaryota > Metazoa > Chordata > Mammalia > Artiodactyla > Bovidae > Tragelaphus > Tragelaphus eurycerus. The sequence goes on along the minus strand of CAKXYN010000014.1, from coordinate 33,863,698 downwards.
ACAGGAGAGCCCACCAAGTTGCCCCAAAGAAATTGATTTTTAGGTCATTCTATGTCTTGGTTTCATCACTTCATGGGAAATAGATGGGGGAGACAGTGTCAGACTTTATTTTTTGGGGCTCCAAAATCACTGCAGATGGTGACTGCAGCCATGAAATTAAAAGATGCTTACTCCTTGGAAGAAAAGTTATGACCAACTTAGGTAGCATATTAAAAAGCAGAGACATTACTTTGTCAACAAAGGTCTGTCTAGTCAAGGCTATGGTTTTTCCAGTGGTTATGTATGGATGTGAGAGTTGGACTGTGAAGAAAGCTGAGAGCCAAAGAATTGATGCTTTTGAACTGTGGTGTTGGAGAAGACTCTTGAGAGTCCGTTGGACTGCAAGGAGATCCAACAAGTCCATTCTGAAGGAGATCAGTCCTGGGATTTCTTTGGAAGGAATGATGCTAAAGATGAAACTCCAGTACTCTGGCCACCTCATGCTAAGAGTTGACTCATTGGAAAAAGACTCTGATGCTGGGAGGGATTGGGGGCAAGAGGAGAAGGGGATGACAGAGGATGAGATGGCTGGATGGCATCACAGACTCGATGGACATGAGTCTGAGTGAACTCTGGGAGTTGGTGATGGACAGGGAGGCCTGGCATGCTGCAGTTCATGGGGTCGCAAAGAGTCGGACATGACTGAGCAACTGAACTGAAATGATGTCTTGGTTTTTGCACATCTCACTACTTTTCTATCCTATGTCCATTATGTTCACTGAGGCACTCATATCACTTTAAATCCCACCATATACAGTTGTTTTTCCTTTTGGCACCTTTGTAATACATTCAGTGAAATAACTTGTATCTGGCGTCCCAAACTACTTCAAGGTGGGTCATCTAATTTAAGCACTACTTTTAGTGAAATTTAATTATAGAGAAGAGTCAAAGAGAGACTTAGAGAGGTGAAGTGACCTAACCAAAGTGACCCAGAACATCAGTGGTGAGACTGCCTGACTTCCATCTTCTCCGCTTTTTCTTGAGGTGCTGTCTCCTGCTCTGTACCTCATGGTGTGTGTGAGGGGTTATGGGGAACTTCAGAGGAAGACAGTATATCCAGAGGGCTCAGGTTCTGGAGACAGAGGTTCTGGGTTTGAATCTTCGCTTTACCTTGTGTTAGCTGTGTGACATTGGGTGGGGCACCTGAGCTCTTGATGCCTCAGTGTCTTCATCCAATAGGGGGGCTGTCGAGTTGAATAATGTAAAGCAGGCCAAGCGCTCAGTACAGTGTTTGGTGCATAGCAGGTACTCCATGATTCTTGTCATTACTTCTGCTGTGACTGCTCGGTAGTATTGGTTGGAAGAGGTTATCTGTGGTTTTATAAGGGAACTACCATTTTAGGTACCAAGGGATAGCCTAATTTTTTTTAAAACAAGAACCGTGAAAGGCTGCCTTCCTCCCAGTGTAGGGGCATTCTTGGTGGAGTTTTAGGAAAATTATATGTGTGACTGAGGTTCCTTGAGAGAACAGTGGGGTTGAGGATGAGGCTGGAAAGGCAGGTTGATCCTGTGGCCTCCAATGGTGGGAGCTTGGCTGTTTCCTGCAGCTGGTAGGGAGATGTGGCTGATTCCGGAGCAGGGCAGTTTTCCATGTCTCTTGAATGACTTCTTTCTTGTGCTCCTCTGATGTGAAGGCTATCAGGAGCCCGAATGATGGCTGCCCCCGTCATGTAGTCACCTGTACAGGAACACACCCACTACCAGGGGGAATTCAGTATTCCAATAACCTTAAGGTTGTCGCCAAGGAAGCTGGAGTCTCTTGCAGCCACGTCAGAATGAGGAACGAGCTGGGCCATCATGGTTGGCTGCTGGTAGGGGCTTGTCACTTCCAGATTGAGTGGCTGTTCCCTTGTATGGAAATCTCTGATGTGGGTGCAAAGATGCTGAGGATGCTTAGATGGGGAGGAAAGGGGACAAGAGACTGTTTGTGTACAGAGAGAGGAGGAAGACTCCTTCCTGAAACTTCTTTCAGGCTTGTCCCCAGGAAAGCAGCAGTCAGGCACTTTAGCAGAGGTTGCCTCTGCCTTCTCACTCCTGTTGCTGACTCCAGATGACTGGATCCCTACCTCTTTCCTTTGCTTGCTTGGTATTTTATTTCCTGGATTTTGACAATTCTTATTTGCTGGGATGAACAGATATGTGGCTGATAGGAAACAGGGAGGAGTCTGATGGATGTTGCAAATGAAATGGAATTTGGTCTTTGGGTGGTGCAGTCTCTAATACCCCTCACCAGGACTCCCTGGTGGCCCTCTTGGTTAGAGCTGGCAAACTGGCAGCCCTGCAGGTTACTTGGGGGTGGTTTTGGCTTGGCACCAGAGTGCATTTTTTTCAGTATTTAGAATGAGATGGCAAGATTTTAATGTTGAGTTTTTTGATATAAAAATAGGGATTCCAGCTCCTCTTAAAAACCAGGCCATTTGGTGACACTGGTCTGCATTTACCCTTGGCACCAGTCTGCAAGGAATAGATAGATTCTGTCCTGGTCTAAATAGGGCAAGACTTCTTAAGTTCCCCACCATCCCCACCTGGTCCCTTGACCATTAACTTGACTGGACTGGCCCTGTCAGCGTGAGTTTGCGAGCCCCGATGTGGGCCAACCTCTTCATTTTAAAAGCAAAAGCACAGAGGTTCAGAGAGGGACTGTGATTCACCGAAGGTCACACGGCTTCTTCCATGAGCAGTGTCGGTTTCCCTTTTCATGATATAATTTAAAGGGTAGTAGAAAATACTTTTTTTTTTTTTTCACTTCCTTATAAAAAATTGACCTCCCATCCTTGCCATCCATTCCATAGAAGCCTGCAGTGGGTCCAGGGAAGAAATATTCAGCCATATTGCATATCTGGCCTCCTTCACATCTCACCCCATAGCTTCTGCTGCCTCTACTTGCTGGCACAGTCAACCTCACTGTGCCTCTCAGGCTCAAGTAGGAGGACGATGTCACCTCTGGAGCTGGGTAGTAGAGTCAGAGGCTATAGTCTGAGCCTGAGTCTCCTCATCTGGCAGAAGGAGGTCATACCCTCGGGAGGTTTTTGTGAAAATGAAAACAAAGTGCAGGATGTGACTTGCATCATAGTAATCACACTGGCGGGGAAAAAAAAAAAAAACGTAACCAACATTGTAACTTATTATTCTAGACAGACTCAGAGCTGAAGGTGCCCCAGGAGATCGTATTGTCCAACTGGCTCATTTTTATGGTTAGAGCTCTAACACGTGCTCACGGGAAAAATCAAAGGGTGGAGAAGAATGTAAAGTACTGTGTAAAAGGCTTTCTCTCTTTCATCACCTACATCTCAGTCTCATTTCCCCAGAGGCTACCACCGTTTGGTTTCTTGTGTATCCTTCCAGAAATTTTATTTGCATACACCTCATAGATAACTTGCCTTCCGTATTTTGACACAAATGCAATCAGACTACTCATGCTGTTCAGATACCTGCATTTTTATTTAGCAGTATGTAGTAGATCTCTTTTCGTGTCAGTGCATGCGAGTATCTTTTTTTTTTTCTTTTCATTTTCAGTGGCTGCTTTTTCACAGGAAAACTATACAATAGCTCATGGGTCAAGAAACTTATTCTGTGACGAGCCAATATTTTAGGCTCTGTGGGTCATGGGGTCTCTGTACTATCTCCTCTTCCTCTTCCTTCTTCTTCTGACAATGTTTTAGAAACAGGAAGACTATTCACAGCTCACAAGCCATCCCCAAACAGACCGCGGCCAGATTTAGTCCATGGCTGTAGCTCATTTATGCAGTCCCTTGGATGGCCGCATAGGCTTCTACTCTCAACAAGGCTGCAATGGATGTCTTTGTGCTACATCTTTCAGCGGTTGTTGAGTTTATTTGGAGGATGAATTCATCAGAGTGCAACTGCTGGGATGTACTTTTGAGTTATGACCGATATTGTCCCAGCCTCCTCATTTTAAAGATAGTTTCAGAAATCCAGTGAGAGTCCAGAGCCCCCAGCATATCAGCGGCAGAAGATGGACTTGAAATGACTTCCCCAGCCCTTACCATGGTACTGTCCCCCATAGTTCAGGCCCTGTCCCTGGCTGAGACCTCACATGGAACTTGTTTTGGGACATGGAGTCAGAAAGATCCAGGTTCCCTCAAGCCACAGAGCAGGTTCAGCAACCAGGAACCTAAATGTTCTCAGATCCTCTCTCCTTTCTGCTTCTTATTTCTGCTCTAGGAATCCTTGTTCCTGCTTTGCTATGCTATGCTATGCTAAGTCGCTTCAGTCGTGTCCGACTCTGTGCGACCCCATAGACGGCAGCCCTCCAGGCTCCCCCATCCCTGGGATTCTCCAGGCAAGAACACTGGAGTGGGTTGCCATTTTCTTCTCCAATGCATGAAAGTGAAAAGTGAGAGTGAAGTCACTCAGTCTTAGCTACCCCATGGACTGCAGCCTACCAGGCTCCTCCGTCCATGGGATTTTCCAAGCAAGAGTACTGGAGTGGGGTGCCATTGCCTTCTCCGTTCCTGCTTTAGATCCACTGCTTTCTGTGATGAGGGCCTGTGATCACAGCTGTGCTGCAATGACTGCCAGCAGCTCCAAAGTCAATTTGTAGCATCACTGTGGCCAGAAGGAAAGAAGTATGTATCACAAAGAAGGCTTTGAGCTTCAAGTAACAGTAGATTCAGGCACAAATTAATTTAAATAAAAAGGGAATTTATTATGCCACATAATAGGTATTCTGGTCAACACACAGTCAGTGTGTGGTGAGTCCTCATGGACCCTGGGTCTTCCCATTTCCTATTTTTGTCCTCAGTGTTGGCTTCGTCTTTTTTTTTTCTTTAGATTGAAGTATAATAGTTACACAATAAAGTTATAGTTGTACTATATAGTGATTAACAATTTTTAAAATTTGTACTCCAGTTGTAGTTATTATAAAACAACTATATTCCCTGTGATATATCCTGGTAGTTAATTTTACACCTAATAGTTTGTTTCTCTTACTTCCATACCCCTATTTTGCCTCTCTCCCCTTTCCTCTTCCTACTGGTAATTGCTATTTTGTTCCCTATACCTGTGAGTTGTTTTTTTTTTTTTTTTACAGTCACTAGTTTGTTGCATATTTTAGATTCCACACATTACTTATATCACACACTATTTATCTTTCTCCATCTGACTTATTTCATTAACATAATATCCTTCAAGTCTATCTGTGTTGTTGCAAATTGCAATATTGTTTTTAATGGCTAATATTCCATTGTATGGCTTCCAGGTGGCTCAGTGGTAAAGAATCTGCCTGCTAGTGCAGGAGATGTAGGTTTGATCCCTGGGTTGGGAAGATCCCCTGGAGGAGGAAATGGCAACCCACTCCAGTATTCTTGCCTGAAAAATTCTATGGACAGAGGAGGACACACCTGAGTGACTGAGCACATTCCATTGTGTGTGTGTGTGTGTGTGACATCTTTATCCATTGATCTGTTCATGGACACTTAGGTTGCTTCCATATCACTAGAGTGCATGTGTCTTTTCAAATTAGTGGTTTTCTCCCCCCCCCCCCCCCCCCCCCAGATATATATCTAGAAGTGAAATTGCTGGATCATATGATAGTTCTATTTTTAGTTTTTTCAGTACCCTCCATACTGTTTCCCACAGTGGTGGCACCAGTTTACACCCCCACCAACAGTGTACAAGAGTTTAGTTTGGCTTTATCTTTAAACCATTTGTAGGGTGTTTGGATGAGGTCCAGTGTCACATGCAGACCCAACAGTCTGTGGCTTCCTAGACATATACTTAACACTCTTCCTCTCATTGGCCAGACCTGGGTCACATGGTAGACATGGACTCAATTACTGATCAGAGGGATGAAATTACCATCATTGACCTAGAAAAATTATCTGGTGTTGAATGGATTTAGGACCTTTACTATGCTATCTATTATAAAGAACTTTTCTTTCAAATTAGGTCTAGAAAATTACAGAGAAGGATTTGGATTGGCTTGTCTTGGGTCGTATGTCTACCTCATGGTTCAATCCCTGTGGTCAATAAGATGGGACATTAGAGTTGCCAAGCTTGGATGAGTTAGCTATTCCTTGACTGATTTGCTCCAGTATAAGAATGGTGCCCATTTTGAGAAGGGGCAGAAGATAAGGAGAATGTGCTTCCTTCTAATAAAGGCACCCTGGTGAGTCTACCACGTCTTTCAGGAGATCCCAGGTCTTAGGAGGCAGCCTAAGGAGAGGAGGAGCACTGAAGTCAAGTCAGGCTTCCTGGGTGAACACTGGGGCTGTGTGGTCCACTGCACTCGATTTGCTATGTCTGTACTTGAGTCTGTCCAGTGTGGGGGTTGTGGTGCCTAGGCAGGCTGTTCACAGGTGCCTTGCAAGGATAAATGAGAATATGGTGAAAAGAAAGCAGGTGAGCCTTCAGATGCTATAACTTAAGTGAGGGATCCTGCCTGGCCCCGGGGTGTCTCTGGGTAAAAAGGGGAGGGCTCTTTCTCTCGTGGCTCCATGAACTCATAAACCATTGTTGTGGGGAAGGGGTAGACTTGGATGGGAAGAGGGATGGCAGAGGTGCTGAGGCAGAGATGGAGCTGCAGAGCGACGGTTCCCTCAGTCTCAGTTGACCCTGCTCACTTCTCCAGAGACCCTGCAGAGCAGCTCCTGCCTTGTTTCTTTGTTTTTGTCTCTTGACATCTTTTTATTTGGGCACCTGAGTGACTAGAGTGCCAGTTGCCGACAGATTGCTCCCTTGTCCTTTCTTTTTAATGATTGCTTTGTTAGAGTTGAAAAGATTTATTCAACCAAACTCTGCTTCTGACCTGTTGGCCTTCTGCTAATAAGTTTTATTTTAAGCTTCAAAGGTTCCTTTTCTTTTGCATCTTTAGAATGTATTTGAGACATAACTGCAGAATTCAAGCAGTTCTACTGTACCTTCACTTCATTCATGCCTTCATCCCATTCATTTATTCAGCAAATATTAATGATGATCTGTGCCAGGTTTTAGGCATAGAAGAAGGAGAAAACAGACATGGTTCCTACCATGTGGAGCTTATGTTATAGTGATATAGTGAGCAGCAGGCCACTGTGATTCCTCTTCTCCCTGACAAGGCACTCGTTGCCTTACCTGGAGACATGGCCAAGCCTTTTGGAGCCAGCATCCAAGAAAGGGCAGGTGAGAAAATACTGTGTTGTTCAGTCATCAAGTCATGTCTGACTCTTTGTGACCCTATGAACTGCAGTACATTAGGCTTCTCTGTCCTTCACTATCTCCCTGAATTTACTCAAATTCATGTCCAATGAGTCAGTGATGCTATCCAACTTCATCCTATGCCACCCTCTTCTCCTTTGGCCCTCAATCTTTCCCAGCATCAGGATCTTTTCCAATGAGTTGGCTCTTCGCAATAGGTGGTGCTTGGAGCATATTGGAGCTTCAGCTTCAGCATGAGTCTGTCCAATGAGAAAATATTAAGGACTAAGAAAGCAACTTCTTTCTAAGAAAGAAACATGGTCCCAATGTTTCTTCCCTACAAAGGTTTCAAGTAGAATGGCAACCATCCTAATTCTACCACCTGCTGGCTGCATTACCATGAGTAAAACTGTTCCCCTCCCTTAGACTTTGTTTACCCACTTGCAAAATAGAGACAGCAGAGCTTTCTCATAAGGTCACTGTGAAGATTAAATTAGGTCATCCAAGGGAGGCTATGCATCGCTCAGGCACAGGCTCAGGCTGGCTCGTTTGCATCCTGGCTGTGGCCCTCGCAATGTGATCCTGAGCAATCTGGTTTACCTTCCCTGTGTCTCAGTTTCCTGATCTGAAAAAGGGGACTAGTAATCATTTTTACCTTATAGGATTGTTGCAGAGATTAAGTGAATCAGGTACAATCATTGGGCCACACCCAGCCTCTAGCAGTGCTCAACAAAATTCATTATACCTACCTAAAAGTGTTTTTCCCCCAATAAGACTATTGTATAACTTGTAAGGCATTCTAATGGTATTTGCTTATTTTGCTTTGTGGAAAAGGAGCATCAGTAGAAGGTCCTCACTCATAGCTAGGTCTTTTTCAGCCCTGCCTTCAGGACACAGATCTGCTGTCACTCTGGGTTCATCAATCACTGGGCCTGTTAAAATCGAGCCTTCAGTTCCCATGTTAAGTGTGATCTGTGCAGGCAGAGACACACGATTGATGTTAGGCAGAACAAGATGTGGGAAAGGCTTTCCAACAGCTTGCTTGCAGAAAACACAATGCACGTATGACTAAAAATAACAATAAAAGTCACCTTGGAGTGGTCCAGTGGAAGATAACAAAGGCTACTGAGATGGAAAAGAAATGGGTGATGTGATAAACTCATTCCACCATTTACCACTGCTAAGGTTGAGTTTGGGTAAATTGCTAGACCTTTCTGTGCTCCTGCTTTCTCATGTGTTGAGAGAGAGGGAAAGAATGAATCATATTTTATTTGAGATCCCATTTTGGTGCCCACAGATGGGCTTTGTTTGGCTGGTAGAGGTCTTAAAATTTTGACTTAGTTGTCAACACTTTAAACTTCCGCGATTTTGGAAGAAACTAGGTATCAGAGCTGCTGGCACTAAGTAGGTGGAGTTGAGTAGCAACCTTCCGCCTTTAGGTGATGAATGTTTTCATAAGCCCTTCATTCCCAATAGACTATGTTTCTATTTGTTCACCCACTTGCCTCACTGAGGTTTGCTGCCTGGATCTTGAGAGTTTGTGACATGTTGAACAGGTGATCTCCTCAGTATCTTTTCATTTTTCTCATGAGAGTACTAAGTAGGGCAAAAATTGCTATATCCTTTTACCTGGAGTAGAAATAGTGAGCATCAGAGAGACTGCTGTTTGAACACATAAAAATGAAAGGCATTAGTGGGGCTTGAAAATAGACCTCACCTCCTCATTGATTAGTTTCCTCTCAGCTGTTTGATCCTTTCTCTTGGACACATGGCATTCTATTCACACTTCTGACGATGATGATGTTATTAATAATAATAATATTGTTCACTGTGTAGTGTGTCTTTGTTACCTTCTGTCACCTAATTATTTTGAGCTGTTGGTGTCAATAGCCTCATTTTGTAGAAGAGTAGATAGAGGTTCCAGAGAAGGCAATGGCACCCCACTCCAGTACTCTTGCCTGGAAAATCCCATGGATGGAGGAGCCTGGTAGGCTGCAGTCCACGGGGTCACGAAGAGTCTGACATGACTGAAGCAGGAGATAGAGGTTCATGCTGCTGCTGCTAAGTCGCTTCAGTCGTGTCCAACTCTGTGCGACCCCATAGACGGCAGCCCACTAGGCTCCCCCGTCCCTGGGATTCTCTAGGCGAGAACACTGGAGTGGGTTGCCACTTCCTTCTCCAATTCATGAAAGTGAAAAGTGAAAGTGAAGTCGCTCAGTCATGTCCGACTCTTCAGGACCCCATGGACTGCAGCCTACCAGGCTCCTCCGCTCATGGGATTTTCCAGGCAAGAGTACTGGAGTGGGGTGCCATTGCCTTCTCTGATAGAGGTTAATAGAAGCCAGTAATCTGTTTGTGGCCATATACTTATGAGGCAGTGAAGCCAACATCTGAACTCAGGTCTATCTGATACTAAATCCCCTGTTTTGAACCACGTGAGTCACACACACACAATTGCAAAGACAGGGCCAACCATTTGTCCCATTAAATAACAGTGATATGTAGAGTTTAGAGGAATTAGTTTTTCACCCTCAATGGATGCTCATTTCCCATGCTTTTAGTGCGAGATGCTCTGAATATACAAATCATGAAATGTGAAGCTCTTAGCAATACACTCGCCAAAGAGGAGAGAGAAGCCTCCAGAGAGGTCAGGGAGTATTATGGTTATGAGGAAGGAGGCTGCGGCTGTCAGGCTAGATATGGCAATGTAGTGACATGACTCTCAGTGTCAGGGAGAGGTGAAGGCACAGCCTGACTGAGCTCCCTTCCCGGAAGGAAAGCGTGCTTCCTGAGGCGTGTTCCTGGCGCAGTTTGACTCAGGGGTCTCCCATGAGATCCTCTGGCCTCGTTTGTCTTGACATCACACATTTAAGGATCTTAGGTTGGAAGACACTATAGAGGTCACCGGGACCCATTTTTTCTGCTGGGATCTTTTCTGTAAACATTCAGCTTCAAAAGAAGGAAACAAGTTAACTAAATTACTATAAATTCATATGATATAATAAGGAGTGCACTATATGTTTCTGCTGCTGCTGTTTTCTCAAATTATCAGGCCTAGTGGAAATGGCAATCCACTCCAGTACTATTGCCTGGAAAATCCCATGGACAGAGGAGCCTGGTAGGCTACAGTCCATGGGGTCGCAAAGAGTCGGACACGACTGAGCGACTTCACATCACGTAGTACAGTTCCAAAGTTGTATGTGTTGTTAGCCACTGGCACACACTGGTAGCCCATGCTGAGTCTGTGGTTCATTAAAGTTGTTAGGTCTTTTTGTGTGTGTGTGTGTGGGATCAGGTGTCGAGCCCATCTTTGAAAATAGGTTATCTGCATTCATATCTAGATACTGTTTTTTAATTTTTTTATAGTTGTTTACAATGTTGTATTAACTTCAGGTATACAGAGTGATTCAATTACACACATATATATTCTTTATATATATATTTTTTCAGACTCAAATAATGTGTACTTTCCTTTTTATTCCTCAGTTTTTTTCTTCTGTCCATTGGGATGATAGTTGCAGTCATCTCAAAAGAATTGCTGAGAGAATTAAGTGATTTGATACATATTAAGCGCTTAGAACCGGAGAAGGCAAATGGCACCCCACTCCAGTACTCTTGCCTGTAAAGTCCCATGGATGTAGGAGCCTGGTGGGCCGCATGTCCATGGGGTCGCTAAGAGTCAGGCAGCACTCAGCGACTTCACTTTCACTTTTCACTTGCCTGCATTGGAGAAGGCAATGGCAACCCACTCCAGTGTTCTTGCCTAGAGAATCCCAGGGACGGGGGAGCCTGGTGGGCTGCCGTCTATGGGGTCGCTAAGAGTCAGGCAGCACTCAGCGACTTCACTTTCACTTTTCACTTGCCTGCATTGGAGAAGGCAATGGCAACACACTCCAGTGTTCTTGCCTAGAGAATCCCAGGGATGGGGGAGCCTGGTGGGCTGCTGTCTATGGGGTTGCACAGAGTCAGACACGACTGAAGCGACTTAGCAGCAAGCACTTAGAACAATGCCTGATGCATGGTAAGCTTTGAATAAATGTTACTTTCATCCTCAAGATCATCATGTTTAACATATACAATTGAGCATTTTTTAAAAAAACCTTCCTTCACCAGGATGTAATTCTAAATGCCATTGGTATTATATTCTTGATACTGGTCCCTAAAACTTTTTTACTCAAAGTGTGGGCTAGAGACCAGTAGCATAAACATCACTTGATAGGTGGTTAGGAATCTCAGACCACACTCTGCTGCTGCTGCTGCTGCTACTGCTGCGAAGTCGCTTCAGTCGTGTCCGACTCTGTGTGACCCCATAGATGGCAGCCCACCAGGCTCCCCCGTCCCTGGGATTCTCCAGGCAAGAACACTGGAGTGGGTTGCCATTTCCTTCTCCAATGCATGAAAGTGAAAAGTGAAAGCAAAGTTGCTCAGTCGTGTCCGACTCTTCGCGACCCCATGGACTGCAGCCTACCAGGCTCCTCCATCCATGGGATTTTCCAGGCAAGAGTACTGGAGTGGGTCATTGCCTTCTCCCTACTCTAGATGCCTTCTCCCTACTCTAGACCTATTGAATCAGAATCTGCTTGTTAGCAAGGTTGCAGGTGATTTTTGTGTCCATTAAATTTGAGAAGCTCTGTTCTAGCCCATCTGTTGATTCTGGATCATTGGTTTCAGCTGGGATGAAGCATGCCTCCCAGCTCTTATGGGGAAGATAGTCCATTTTGCACTCTTAAGATCACCATATAAGCTGATGCTGTAGCCCAACCAAACCAGGCAATGCTTCCAGGAGCCAAGTGGACTGGGAGGAGATTCAGAGGTGAGTTTTTACTGCTAGAATTTGAAGTCAGCTTGAACAGGTTTGGATTTTACTCTATCACTTTGTGTGTGTGTGTGACAAACTGCTTACCTTGAAGGTTTGCTGTGAGGATGCAGTGAGGTGATCCTGTGAAGCATTTGGTACATAGTCTGACACATAAAATACTGGCTTGCTCTCTTCTTTCCACCAGTCACATGATTCACATGCAAAGAGTAACCCATTCCTTGAAGGAAGAAGTCTTTGACCTAACAGGAAAATTTGCTTCAAACAGCTTGGGAAGATGGGGTTCGTTTGAAAGCTACAGCAAATGCCTCACAGTGACATAAGTGAGCCACTGCTCATTTCTCTGGCCATGTGTTTGTGAATATAAATTGTATTTGACTAGAAAACTGTAAATGGAAGCATAGTGTAATTAAGAAATAAAGAAAAGGTTACTGGTGTATAAATTCGAATTAAATACCGTTGGTGTGCATTGTATATGTACAAGAGGTTGTATTGTGTTTGAAGTTCAGAAGAGTACAATGTTGAGGTTGCTGATTAATTTTGATACTAATTAAAATGCACCAATAAGAGAGGAAGTGATGACTTTTTGTGATCAATAGCTGAAAAATGTTAATCTTGGACTCACCCTAAGGCAGCTCAGGGGACCCTGTAAAACTAGCTTTTTTTTTTTTTTTTTTCCTCTGTAGTGTAGTAGTTCAGAGCCTGTCTGCAGTCAAGGTGCCCGGGGGTCAAACGCCACCTGCTGCCACTCGGCGCTGTGACTGAGCAAGTCACTCCATGTTTCTTATAGGCCTCAGTCTCCTCAATGGTAAAATGTGGAAGATAATGATATCTGAGGGCTGTGTTCCAGAGGACCATGTATGCTTCAAAACTCACATATTTCAAAATCAATTTTCTCATAAGACTGACAGAAGAGAGGAGTATTTCTGACTGTGATACTGTGATTTATAATAAGAAATACACATGTGGTCTTCATCCCATTTCTGTCTCAGGGTTCCTAAAACCCTTGGAATTTGGAGGAGAGCAGACATAGGTATCTTTTGTTAAGTGAATGGATGGACTTTTAGGACACCATCTAAGGATATGGAGTGAACTATGTGATTAGAGAGTTGGAGATTTCAGTTCCAGCCGCCCAATCTCTGGGGAGGAAAGAAGGTCTGGAGATTGAATCGATGACCAGCAGACAATGATTTAGTCAGCTGTACCTATGTAATGCTGCTGCTGCTGCTGCTGCTGCTAAGTTGCTTCAGTCATGTCCGACTCTGTGCGACGCCATAGACGGCAGCCCACCAGGTTCTGCCGTCCTGGGATTCTCCAGGCAAGAGCACTGGAGTGGGTTGCCATTTCTGTCTGCAATGCATGAAAGTGAAAAGTGAAAGTGAAGTTGCTCAGTCGTGCCCAACTCTTAGCAACACCATGGACTGCAGCCTACCAGGCTCCTCCATCCATGGGATTTTCCAGGCAAGAGTACTGGAGTATTCTTGTAATGAAGCCTCCATAAAAACCCAAAATAAAGAGGTTCAGAGAGCTTTGGGCCTGCTGAACCCATGAAGTTTTGGGAGAATGGCATGCTGAAGCTTTAAGAAATACTATAAACATCATCTATAAATCTTTCAATTCATAATTAAAATTGTGTAATATTAGGCCACCATGGAAGGAGTGAGGGCTGACATTATATTAAGTTCTGTGCATAATGTGAGCTTTTACCTTTTTATCACAGTATTTTAATTTGTCTAAAATTGGTAGGATTGTAAGAAGTAAGTGACATTGTGCAAATGAAATACTTTCCATTGTGTCTTGCCCATAATCTTAGCAACTACTTACTGACAAGTGCCAGGCACTAAATGCTTCAGATCTATCATCTCTTCTACTTTTCTCAACTTCCTAATGAGATAGGTATATTAGTTACATATTACTATGTAATAAACTATCCCCAAGTTTAGATTTTGTTCTCTCTCACAGTTTCTGAAGTTTGGGAAATCAGGAGGGCTTAGCTGGGTGGTCCTGGCTGAGGGTCTTTCAAAGAGTTGTGGGCTTTGCTGTTGTTTGGGGCTTGTCATCTTGAGGCTCAGCTGGGGCTGGAGCATCTACTTCCAAGATGCCCAGGTGGTCTTAGTCTTCACTGACTATGGACAGGAGGCTACAGTTTCTCACTTAATTGGCTCATAAATGGCAGTTGGCTTCTTCCAGATCCAAAGATCTGCGAGAGAGGACATGAGAGAGCGTCCAAGGTGGAGGTCATGGTCTCTTACACTCCAGTCTCTGAAGCGAATCCCATCACATCTGCCGTGTATTAGTGGTCACACAGACCAACACGTCAGGAGATGCTGCAAGGGTTTGAACTCTAGGAGGCAGGCTGTCTTAGTCTGTTTGGGCTACTATAATTAAAAGCACTGTAAGCTAAGTGCTTAAAACAACAGACATTTATTTCTTAGTTTTGGAAGTACCAGCAGATTTGGTAAGGGCCCACTTCCTGGTTCAAAGACAGCTGTCTTCTCCATGTGTCCTCACATGGCAGAGCGGCAAGGGAGCTCTCCAGGGCCTCTGATGTAAGGGCATCAGTCCTGTTCATGAGGGCTCCAGCCTCATGACCTCATCACCTCTCAAAGGCCTGTCTCCTAATACTGTCACATTGGGGATTAAGCCTCAACAAATGAATTTTAGGGAGACAGAAATTCAGGCCATAGCACAGCTATTAGGGAGCCACTTTGGTGGATCTGGTTATTATCTCTCTTCCAAAGTGAGAAAATTTGGAAAGTGAGGCAGAGAGAGCTAAGGGTGCATATTAATACATTAACTAACAAACCAACCAACCAAGTTTCAAATTTAGGCTATTCAGTGGCAGCTCCCACATTTCAACCCCAGCATTATTCTATCTGCAGGGTAAGTGGCCTATCACCATGAGCCACACTTGCTGTTTCACTTCCAACAACCAGTCTGCAAATCCATGACTCACTCTCGGCTTGGACCGCACTTGACATTACTCCTTCTGTTTAAAGACAAGAGCTCTGTAGGGAGCTTCTTTCTTCCCTCAGCCTGTATGCACAGGTCTATGTATGCACAGTATACAGAGAAGCAGGCAACAGGCCTCTTCTCTGTGTGGAGCATACAGCCTTGCTGGGGCAATAATACCAGCAGGAATGTTTGCCCTCTGAACTGCTATAGAAATTGTTACCTTTATGATTATTACTGTTATTGAGACCTCATATATATTCCTGTCTTGTCATTTACTTTTCCCACCTGTGTTTTTGCCTCCAAATGAGATGGAAACTTCTCTTGGGTTGAACTCTGCTCTCTGCTTCACTGAATCCCACCTAGTGTCAGGGAGAGTTAATTTTCACATAATGGAAATCCTCAACCAGTGTTTACTAGTGAAGATTATGTAAGGTTATTGGAGAACCCTAGGCAGTGTGTGATGAAATGGCAAAGCACACAGCCGAGACAAGGATTGCCCTTTCATGTCAAAAAAGGAGAGTTTGGGTTTTCTTCTTGAAATACACTCCTTTATTTGATGTCCTATCTCTGAGCTGTCTCTGAAGTATGCCCTTCTTTTATCTACAACATAACATGCTCTTCTCTGAAAAAATCTCAGTCCCTGACCTCCCAGTACTTCTCATTCCCACAATAGCCTGGGTACTCTGGAGTGTCTGTTCCTTCCACATAAAGGTCTTTGAAAGGGGTCTTGCTATAGTTTTCCAAAGAAGAACCTTCTAGTTTTGAAATCCGAAATGTCATTGAAGATCCTTTATTCTATTGCCTTCCCTTGAGATACATGGGCGTCCACATCAGGGAACAAAGGCTGTTGATTCTATTTGCGCATTTCACCACAGATTTAAAGACTATCCTTCCTCTTTCTCCCTCATTTCAAAGTCAAATCACCCTCTGTCTTCCTTCTCAGATTTGCCTTTGCTTCAGCATAATGTTCTAACGTCTGGCCATTGCTAAAATTCTTAGAAACCAACACAAGTCTTAATTTATTTTCTTTCCAGTCTTTTCCTGTCCTTTAGCTCAGCAAAATTGCACCATTTCAAAAACCCCTTTCATGTTCCTTTTCCCCCTCTAATGCTTTTGCGCTATCAGATCACTCCCCAAAGGTGGTTTTGTTTTGTTTATATCTGTTGTTTTCCCTCAGGAAGCAGAGACTCCTGCAAGGCAAAATGAACAAGGACTCCAGTGATAGTTCCTTGATGTGGTTTCTCTTTTCCCTCATCCGTCCAGTCTTAATGTCTGGTCCTGGCATTTCAAGTGGAAGAATGATTTCCTCGAATGTTTCAGTTTGGAAAATGTGATGCATCAGAGGTGGGAAAAAGGTGACTGCATCCCACAGTTCTTTGCTGCTCAGCCTGGTGAGGGTGAGATTATTAACGCAACTCAAGGGACCTAGATCTTAGGCTTTCCGAAATGCGTTGTTGTTGTTTGGTCACTGTCATGTCCCGATCCTTTGTGACGCCATGGGCTGCAGCATGCCAAGCTCCTCTGTCTTCCACTATCAACAAAAGTTCACGTCCTTCACTAGCTACAGAAATTCATATTCACTGAGTCAGTGATGCTATCTAACCATCTGATCCTCTGCTACCCCCTTCTCCTTTTGCCTTCGGTCTTTCCTAGCATCAGGGGTTTTTCCAATGAGTCGGCTCTTCACATCAAGTAGCCCAAGTATTGGAGTTTCAGCTTCAGCATGAGTCCTTCCAGTAAATATTCAAGGTTGATTTCCTTTAGGATTGACTGGTTTGATCTCCAAGGATAGTCTTTAAAACTATAGCAAGACTCTCAAGAGTCTTCTCCAGCACCACAATTTGAAAGCATCAATTCTTTGGCGCTTGGCCTTCTTTATAGTCCAGCTGTCACATCTGTACATGACTACTGGAAAAAAAAAAACCACACAGCTTTGATAATACATATCTTTATCGCAAAGTGATGCCTCTGCTTTTTAATACACTGTCCTGGTTTGCCATAGCTTTCCTTCTAAAAGGTTCACTTTCAATAAGTCGGTGGTGTAATAGGATGGGAACTCTATTGAGAATTCACAGCTCTGTTCTGGTTCAGCAAGCTGTGAACTTCTCTAGTTTCATTTGTCTCATCCGTAAAATGGGCAGATCCATTGTAGTGTGGACAAATCAAGGCATGGTGTTTGGAGATGACAGCTGGTCCCTGCTGTCCTCCCTATTCTCTTGCTCCCTGACGTCTCTGCTCATACTCTCTGTTCCATTCAGAAGGTCAGTTCCTCAAGATGTCCATGTCCTTCTTCCTGTCTCTAGGCCATTGTACTTCTTACTAATCCTTCAGGTTTTTTAACCTCAGATATCATTTGATTTTGAAAGCCTTTCTTTATTCCTAGGTCTGGATTAAGGGTCCCTTTTATGGGTACCCCATTGCACCCTACATTTGGGTATTTACTTTGTGTCACATAATTTTTTGTATTCATTTTTTTTTTTCTTTTCTGTCTCCCTTATTTCCTTGGAGTGGCGATCAAGTCTTATTCCCTTTATGTTCCCAGTTCTAACAACAATAGTGACTGTACCTTATATTTAAAGATTGCTTATTCTGTGTTATTTGGTTAAGCATTTCATATCTGTGACCTCAACCAGAACTCAACTCTTTGAAGCAGGATCTATTTTGACTTCATTTTACAGGTCAAAGACTGAGGCTTGGTGAAGTTAGATTACTTGTTGTAGGTCACTCAGTTAGAAAGAGGTAGACTGGGAATTCACACCCAGTAGTCTGGCACCAGAGTCTCTGCAATACAGCTTAGATATAATATGGTGAGATGCTGAATGAATTAATGTTTCAATCAGCCTCTGGGATGAAAGAACAATGAATTCTGTGCCAAAAGCCTATGATTTAATTGGAATGTGAGACATGAACACACATAATCTAAGTGTCATGAAAGGTTCTGCCTATCCTGAGAGCTCGTAATACAGCCTAGCATCTCCTGTTCTGAGTGTGTCTTGTCCGGAGCTATCCCCTCCTCCCATTACAGTCCAAACTGTGTTTTCCATGGCTGTGTTCTGTTTTTCCTTGTGTGCTCAGGAGAGCGGGCTGTCTGAGCCCAGTCCATCAGAAAACAGGGCAAGGGCAGGGGAGGAACTCGCGCGTCCTGGGCATCAGCTGGGCCAGTCTCTACGTGCGTTGCCTACCCACCTTTACTCTTTCCAATGGCCCTTAGGAGCAGTTGATATTATGTTGATTTTAGAGACAGGGAACTTGAAGCTTATAAAATAAAACTAATATGACTAAGATTGCACAGCTAGTGAAGGCAGGTTCTGACCTCACATTTATGATCCTCTAATTACGAGGTAGATTTCTATGGACAAGGAGGGTGGGTGAGTATCGATGTAATGGCAAGAAAAGCCTTCTATAACCTAATTCTCCTTTCCACCCCCACTCTTGGCATCCACATTACCTGCATTTCTCACCATTAATTACTGATTTGGATTTTGGGATGCCTTTTTTTCCCCTCTCTTAAAGTTACTATTTCTTGGATATGAAACCAAAAATCCAGAAATTTGTCAACAGAATTGGATTATAATGGGAAATGACTTGGAGCAGATGTGTAGATGTGAGAAAGACCTATTTGGGTCTTTAGGGAAACCCTTGAACAAATGAGGACAAGCATTCAACTGTCTTCCAAGCCTGTTACACTGGTTTGGCTAATTCTCTGAGGAGGAAAATCATACCCCCTACTCTCTCTCAGCTCTTCCCCTCTTCCATCCCTGCTCTGTAAACTTTCCTTTCCACCCTACTCCCAAATTTCCTTAGTGGATATTGAGTAGCCTAAATCTGACAAGGAAAATCTAACTGTTATGATGTTGGATATTGCTTAGAGTTCAGATCTGTTGTCTGTTTTTTTTTTTTTTTTTTGACAAAATGCAGCCCCAAAGTGATGAGATTCAGTAAGAAAAGTTCTTACTCCCAGGCTTCTGGGCCCTTCTCCTAGCCACGTGGTGGGAAATGGATAGGCTGGTGGAAAGGGAAAAAAAACAAAACAAAAACTGTTTCTTCCTTGCCTCCTGATTGTTTTAATTACTACTGAAAAGTTACAACTGGAAGAAGTGGTTTCCAGCTATCTTGCTATTAATTGATTTTCTGTGCTTCCAGCAAGCACACATCCCCTAAGACTTGGATGAGACTGATGGGCGGGGGGGTGGGGGTGGGGGGGGTGGGTGGGTGGGGGGTGGGTGGGTGGGGGTCCTTGGCTGGGACCAGCTGTGTGTGTCCATCACAATACCCTCTGGTCCTCAACCTAATGTGGAAGTGGCAGCCTGAAGCTAGTAGTCTTGGCAGCTCATGAAGTTGCAAGTGAGAGAACAAAGAGAGTCAGTAGTGAAAGTGTTAGTCGCTCAGTCATGTCCAACTCTTTGCTACCGCGTGGACTGTAGCCTACCAGACTTCTCTGTCCATGGAATTCTGCAGCAACAATACTGGAATGGGTAGCCATTACCTTCTCTAGGGGCTCTTCCTGACTCAGGGATCGAACCCATGTCTGCTGCATTGCAGGCAGATTCTTTACTGTCTGAACCACCAGGGAAGCAGCAGTAAAAGAGAAAATGTAGAAAGATCATCCTTAGAATGAGTTTTTACAGGCCTGTAATCTATGGACTCTTAATTTTGCAGCTCATAAATGGGCCTCAAGGATTCCACAAGACTCTTGAACTCATATGCAAAACTTGGTGTGTATGGGCATTTTTCTAGGGAAGGGATCCATGGTTTTCATTAGAGCCTAAAAATGCTTCATTATCCCCCAAAGTTTAAGTCCAGCAGTGTAATACACTTACCATTCTTTACAGGAGAAGAAACCAAGGCTAAAGAGGAGGTTGTAAGATATCCAAGATCATACTGTAAATTATTGGTAGATCAAATTTGGACAAATACCTCCACATACTTGATCCTATACATTTCCCACCTGCCACACATCCTCTTTGTCCCAGGCTTATGTTTAGAACTTGAGAGGTATGTTTGATGGAGGTTTGAGGACATAGTTAGTCCCCAAAATACAGTCCATTTGTTATTATTAGTCTGTGAGACCTGACTGTGTTTCCTCTCCACCATCCGCTGCTTTGAGGGTCTTACTTTCCATTGGGACCCATTTCTGTTAGTTCACTTTCCAACATCTTGTATCTGTGAAGACCCCCATCATATCACTTGATTTACCCAAAGGTAGTGTGTCCATGGCAGTGCATGAAGTGGCTTTCCACAGTGGGATAAGTCAGAGCAACACTGTTCATGGAGAAATCTTTTCTCTTGCTTCTACCTTTGGGTCAGCCTAACATCTTCATGAATCTTAGGTATCCCTGATTATTTTTTTACTTAATTTTTATTGAGATACAACTTGCACATATTCAAATGTATAAATTGTAAGTGTAGAGCCTGATGGATATTTACATATGTTTACATCTGAGTAACCACCATCCAGATCAACGTGTAGCACATTTATAGCAACCCAGAAGCTTTCTTCATGCCTCTTTCCAATCAATAGAAACCTCTCACCTGTAGGCAACCACTATCATGAACTTTATTATGATAAATTTATCTTTGTCAGTTCTTTAGCAACACATAAATAGAATTGTACAGCAGGTACCCTTTTATATCTAGCCTCTTTTGCTACACGTAGTATCCATGATAGTCATCAATGTTGTAAAGTGTGTCATCAGTCCATTCTTTTTCATTGCTGTATAGTATTACATTGTGCCAATCTAGCATGTTTTATTTATCCACTTTCCTGCTGCAGATCATTTGGATTGTCTCCAGCTTTTTAAAAATTATGAAAAATTTGCTATGGGTATTCTTATACATGTTTTTTTATGGGCCTAAGTACTTATTTTCACTAAGGATCAGAAATGTTGGATCATTGTATGTACATATGCTTGGATTTAGTAAATACTGACAGTTTTCTAAAGTAGTTTACTCAGCTTTCATGATTTTAAGCCAGCCAACCTTAGTACCTACCTTCAACCTTTCCCCAGATGAATCTGACTGTGTCGTTATCAGATTCATGCTTGCCCTAGTTTCTGCATTAAGCCCTGTTCTAATCTCCAATTCTTCCACGTTGGCTTTACTGAGTTATAAACAGATAGATATAGAACCACAGCAATCGTGTGGTTCAACCTCAATGTTTTAGAGATAGAAAAAGTGAGGTCTGAGCGTGGCTGGGTGAGGAAGCTGTCCAGTGATACCAAACAAGTTCCCAGCTGACCCGGGATGAAGATGCACAGATGTAAACTCTTTGATAGAATCAGGAGACAGTTCATACTCATTTTGTTGATCTCTCAAGCTTAGGAAAGCACCTAATATATGATTATCCTCAAACCATATTTGTGAAAGGAAGAAAAAATGAAATGCAAGGATTCTTAGAGATTATAAGGAATCTTAGAGTTCAGTATTTGTTAAATTGTGAATGTGTAAGTCTGATTTATAAAAAAGCTTTTAGGTGGGACCCTGCTGAATAAAGTATATCCATTGTGAAAAAGGGGCTTCCCTGGTGGCTCAGATGGTGAAGAATCTGCCTACAATGCAGGAGACCCATGTTCGATTCTTGGGTTGGGAAGATTCCCTAGAGAAGGGAATGGCTACCCATTTCAGTGTTCTTGCCTGGAGAATCCCATGGACAGAGGAGCCCGGTGAGTTATAGTCTATGGGGTGTAAAGAGTCAGACATGACTAAGCAACTAACACTGGTGATCAATCCCCAAACTTGTACTTAATTGTGAAGAAGAAATTTGCTCTTTGACCCTCCTTTAATCATTGCATTAGCTCAAGGGGAGAACGTCTCAGTCTCCTGCTCTATGTCACCTCATTAAAAATTGCCAGTTTCTTTTCAAAAAAAAAAAAAAAAAAAAAGACAGAAAAAAAGAGAGAGAGAGAGCAAGAAGCTCTAGCTAGATTTTCATAATGCTTTGTTTTTCTTGCGTTTTTTTCCCTTTACCTTTTATGGTGGTTACCTTTTCTTTGGAGGAGGAAATAGACATTTTTCTCTTCATGGCAATAGTAGAAAGAGTCCTTTACAAGTATATTTTAGCATAAACAGAAAATAAGAAACAAGTGGGTTCAGTGAAGAAAAAGGTTAAGTAGTAAATTTGGTACATGGATGTAGCAAAAAATCATATAAAGCTAATCAACTTTGTCTATTTCACACTCGCTGTTCACTAGATGGGGAAATGGAGCCCAGGAAAAAGAGACTTGAATGACCCTTGAAACTGGCAGCTAGGGTCCTCAGTACCGTGCTCCTGTGATATATGTCACTTTGGGAAGAAGAGACAGAGTTTTAGCCCACGGTGCCCCGTTTATTATTAAGGAGACTCCAGTGGTAAAGATGGAGAAGGCAATGGCATCGCACTCCAGTGTTCTTGCCTGGAGAATCCCAGGGACGGGGGAGCCTGATGGGCTGCTGTCTATGGGTTCGCACAGAGTCAGACACAACTGAAGCGACATAGCAGCAGCAGCAGCAGCAATGGTAAAGAATCAGCCTGCCGGTGCAAGAGATGTGGGTTTGGTCCCTGGATTGGGATGATCCCCTGGATTGGAGCTGGCAACCCACTCCAGTATTCTTGCCTGGAAAATCCCACAGACAGAGGAGCAAGGAGTCGGACACGACAGAGTATGCATGCTTGTGCATGAAGGATTATCTGGAGGGCATCTTAGAAGTGCTTCCATTGAATAAACTTGTCTTTCATAGAAGCCTCTGGAGCACCTTCTCTTATCTATTCCAATACACATGTCACCAAATGCCTCCTTTAAGGGGCAGCTCTGCTCCCACCTCGCCCCAACTCACACAGATTCCATGGCTCCCAATCGACTTCTTTAGCCTGACATTCAGAAGGCTCACAGCCTGCTTCCCTTCTCAGCTTCATGTCCCATCAGTTTCATGTTCCCTACACTTTCCTGAGTTCCAGACTTGCTGAACTGTACATCTTCCCTAAGGATACTACCTGTTTTCCTTCCCCTGTGCATCCCTCTTTAGTGTTTCTTTATCTGGAATGCCCTTCCTTCATCTCTGATCATCTGCCTCCAGTGACTTCCTCTTTCAGGAAGCCTTTTATGATTCCTCCAACTGGATGTGAATTCTCCCTTCACTGTAGGCATGATCCATTCTTTGCTGAACAGCCTACCTAAATATAGTTGACAAATGAATAACTCATTCAAATGAATGAGTCCCGTTCAAATGAATAACTCATTTTGTTCATATCAAACCTGTAGGCTGGGTATTATTATTAGGATCATCATTTTATAGCTGAAAATACTGAAGCACTGAGAGCTTAAGTAACATGCCCAAGGTCACACTGCTGGCAGCAGCAGAGCCAGAGTTTAGACGCAGGTCTTTTGGAGTCCAGAACTCACACTCTTGGCCAGGATTCCATCCTGACCACCCTGGCTGCCGGCAGCATTCTGCTTAGAGATGGTTAAATGAATTATAGGGGAGCTCTCTGCTCAAATCTTCCTGAGATGTGGCACTAGTCAGGCATATGTCTGAGGTGAAGATAGATATAGTAAATGCCTTTTTATTACTGTCAGTGATTTGGGAAGCAGGGTCTGGCAAAGATGTCTGCCTTGCACCAGCCCAGGTTGTCCACAGAATCACTGTACTGGCAGCTATAGAGTCCTGGTAAGAAATTGTGGTGGAGGCGGCGGGGAGTGGTGTTGGGGGGAGGCATCAGGGTGCAGTCTTTCTGATCTGACATAGGGAGCTCCTGGCCCACAGGAAGAGTGGCTCCAGCTTCAAGGAGAATGAGAGCTTGGCTCCTGTCCCTGGGCTGCCGCAGCAACAACGTTGCACAGGCTGCTCCTGCCCAGGGACACCATAAATCGCTGGGCCATGGACTTGACAGCCAGCCACGATGTGATCAGAAAGCCAACAGGAGCCAATGCCAAGCCTTTGGTGGCTGCTTCCTGCATGTTCCTCTCATCCATCATGCTGAGCAGAGCAGTCACGGGGCCAGTCACCTTCTTCCCAAATGGGGACTCAGAGGGCAGTCAGTCAAGTCCCAGGTGGGGAGAGGGCATTAATTAACCCTTTCAAAGCTGTAATCCTCTATTTTCCCCCTGCACGGTCTTACTTAACTCCCATTCATTTGTTGAACATGCGGCTACAACACGACTTTCAGGATCCAGGCATCTTTTTGTGACATCTTTGGAAATAGAGGAGGAAGGAATGTTCCCATTTTACAGATCAGGGGACAGGGAGAGGAAACTATGGGAAGCAGTGCATCCTTTTAGTTCTCAGACTCCTGCTCTCATTTGACTGAAGTTAGGAAAAGAATTTCCCTTCTCTGGATGAGAATTTATTTATTGCTTTTCATAAATTGTCTATCTTTCAGTTCAGTTCAGTCGCTCAGTCATGTCCAACTCTTTGTGACCCCATGAATTGCAGCACACCAGGCCTCCCTGTCCATCACCAACTCCCGGAGTTCACCCAAACTCATGTCCATCGAGTTGATGATGCCATCTTTAGACTTCATTATTTTTAAAAAAGGTATACTTGCATATGAGTGACTTACTTTCACTTTTGCATATGATTAGAATTTAAACTTTGTAAAAGGTATGAAATCAAGCAGAACTCCTCCTCATGTCTCTTCTTGGGCTCTGATTCCTCTCTTCAAAGATGACAACTCTTTCTGGAAAACAGTACGCATGTGTGTGTGTAACAAATGGAAATATACTATGCTGAACCTTGCCTTTTAGACTAAACAGTATATCTTGGAAATCTTCCCATATCAGCAAGATTGATCTAACTCACTCTTTTTAGAGGATACTTATTATTACATTGTAGGAATATACAACAATTAATGGTTTGACCACTGTGATATTGATAGATACTGAAGCAGTTTATATTTTGTTCTTTTATTGTTGCTTTACAAACAATGCTGCAGTGAATTTCCTTGTGCATATATCTTGGCATACCTTTGGGTAAATTCCTAGCAAAGAAACTGCTGAGTCAAAGGGTAAGTGGATTTTAATTATTGGTAGCTATTGCTTCATTGTCTTCCAAAGTTTGCCTTGATTAACATTTTAACCAACAGAGTTTGTGAGTGCCTATTTCTGAACTTTTGATCATTTTTTGGGCCAACTCTATGAATCCTATTTTAAAATAGGGTATGTAGAATTCTAATGCCTCTAAATTCTCCCTTCAACTTGAATTTTTTTTTGTGTTGTTATCTTCTGAGCTGTTATATATGTCTATTTATGTTTAGTTTGTTTTCTTATTTTTTCTATATAATGTTATAAAAACATAATTATTCACTTGTATAATAGTAAAGATTTATTTATTTAAAAAATTTAACAATGTATGAAGAAAAGGCAAATCTGCACGTGTTAACTTCTCAGTTAGCTGAGGCCACAGTAGCCAAAACGTGAGGACAGAAGGGAGTGAGCAGGGCCAGCAAGAAAGCGGTCATTGTTAAGAGTAAGTTCCTGGGGCACTTGACTATTTTACAAGGGTTTGACGCAGATGGATACTAGTCTTCTGACTGGAAGCTTCTAGTAGCAGTCATCAAGTCTCCTTCCATGATGCTTACCTCTAGAGAACTCAGTCCCAAATGACTGAAGCCCAAATGCTGCACCGATTCCTTGGGCAGACATGGCTTACTGGCAGAGTGCTATAAGCAAAACCTCTGTAAGTCTGAAAACTGTTTAAAGATCTGGTACTTCCTTCTGTCCTTGCCACCTCTGGTTGATCCTGGGCAAGTCTCTTCATTCCTGTAGGTCTCACCTAGATTATCTGTAAAGCTGAGGTAGGGATAAGACTAGGACAGTTCTCATGATTGAAGTGCTGTTTGTGACCTGCTGGTGGACCAGAATGTGATTTTTCCTGCCCCCCCTTTTAGTTTTAATATAGTACTTATTTTTTAATCAAAGTTTCAAGTTGAATGATTCTGTTTAGGTGAAAAAAATACACCATCCTTCCCAATAATCTTTATACTTAGAATTTTTTTTTTAATCTCTGAATAATATACATATATGGTCTCTTCATGATTTTTTTTTTAGTTTAGAAATTTGTTTTTTATGTCCCACTATGGAAAAATGACAAAACGTGGTCCACTGGAGAAGGGAATGGCAAACCAATTAAATACTCTTGCCTTGACAACCCCATGAACAGTATGAAAAGGCAAAAACTGAAAGATGAACTCCCCAGGTCAGTACGTGCCAAATATGCTATTGGAGACCAGTGGAGAAATAACTCTAGAAAGAATGAAGAGACAGAGCCAAAGCAACAACAACACCCAGTTGTAGTTGTGACTGGTAATGGAAGTAAAGTCTGATGCTGTAAAAATCAATATTGCATAGGAACCTAGAATGTTAGGTCCATGAATCAAGGCAAATTGGAAGTGGTCAAACAGGAGATGACAAGAGTGAACGTTGACATTTAGAAATCATTGAACTAAAATGGACTGCAATGGATGAATTTAACTCAGATGACCATTATATCTACTACTGTGGGCAAGAATCCCTTAGAAGAA
This sequence comes from Tragelaphus eurycerus, assembly GCA_935064755.1. Lineage (NCBI taxonomy): Eukaryota > Metazoa > Chordata > Mammalia > Artiodactyla > Bovidae > Tragelaphus > Tragelaphus eurycerus. The sequence goes on along the minus strand of CAKXYN010000014.1, from coordinate 33,837,257 downwards.
ATGGAGTAGCCATCATGGTCAACAAAAGAGTCCAACATGCAGTATTGGATGCAATCTCAAAAATGACAGAATGATCTCTGTTAATTTCCAAGGCAACCCATTCAGTATCACAATAATCCAAGTCTATTAGGCCCCAACCAGCAATGCTGAAAAAGCTGAAGCTGAATGGTTCTATGAAGACCTACAAGACATTCTAGAACTAACACCCCTCAAAGATGTCCTTTTCATTATAGGGGACTGGAATGCAAAAGTAGAAAGTCAAGAGATACTTGGAATAACAGGCAAATTTGGCCTTGGAGTACAGAATGAAGCAGGGCAAAGGCTAATAGAGTTTTGCCAAAAGAACACACTGGTCATAGCAAACACCTCCCAACAACATAAGAGAAGATGTAGACATCACCAGATGGTCAAAACTAAAATCAGATTGATTATATTCTTTGCAGCCAAAGATGGAGAAGCTCTATACAGTTAGCAAAAAGAAGACCAGGAGCTGAATGTGGCTCAGATCATGAACTCCTTACTGCCAAATTCAGACTTAAATTGAAGAAATTAGGGAAAACCACTAGACCACTCAGGTATGACCTAAATCAAATTCCTTATGACTGTACAGTGGAGATATCAAAAAGATTCAAGATTTGATAGACAGAGGGCCTGATGAACCATGGATGGAGTTTCATGACATTGTATAGGAGGCAGTGATCAAGACCATCCCTAAGAAAAAGAAATGCAAAAAAGCAAAATGGTTGTTTGAGGAGGTCTTACAAATAGCTGAGAAAAGAAAAGATGAAAAAGGCAAAGGAGAAATGAAAAGATATATCCATTTAAATGCAGAGTTCCAAAGAATAGCAAGGAGAGACAAGAAAGCCATCCTCAGTGATCAGTGCAAAGACATAAAGCAAAACAATAGAATGGGAAAGACTAGAGATCTCTTCTAGAAAATTAGAGATACCAAGGGAGCATTTCATGCAAAGATGGGCTCAATAAAGAACAGAAATGGTATGGACCTAACAGAAGCAGAAGATATTAAGAAGAGGTGGCAAGAATACACAGAAGGACTATACAAAAAAAGATTTTTATGACCCAGATAACCACAATGGTTTGATCACTCACCTAGAGCCAGACATCCTGAAATGCAAAGTCAAGTGGGCCTTAGAAAGCATCACTACAAACAAAGCTAGTGGAGGTAATGGAATTCCAGTTGAGGTATTTCAAATCCTGAAAGATGATGCTGTGAAAGTGCTACACTCAATATGCCAGCAAATTTGGAAAACCCAGCAGTGGCTACAGGACTGGATACAGTCAGTTTTCATTCTAATCCCAAAGAAAGGTGATGCCAAAGAAAGTTCAAACTACCACACAGTTGCACTCATCTTGCATGTTAGCAAAGTGATGCTCAAAATTCTCCATGCCAGGCTTCAACAATACATACTGTGAATTTCCAGATGTTCAAGCTGGATTTAGAAAAGGCAGAGGAACCAGGGATCAAATTGTCAACATCCGTTGGTCATACAAAAAGCAAGAGAGTTCCAGAAAAACATCTACTTCTGCTTTATTGATTATGCTAAAGCCTTTGACCGTGTAGATCACAACAAACTATGGAAAATTCTTAAAGAGAAAGGATTACCAGACCACCTGACCTGCCTCTTGAGAAACCCGTATGCAGGATAAGAAGCAACAGTTAGAACTGAACATGGAAAAACAGACTGGTTCCAAATTGGGAGAGTATACATCAAGGCTATATATTGTCACCCTGCTTATTTAACTTGTATGCAGAGTACATCATGAGAAATGCTGGGCTGGATGAAGCACAAGCTGAAATCAAGATTGCTGGAGGAAATATCAATAACCTCAGGTATGCAGATGATACCATCCTTATGGCAGAAAGAGAAGAACTGAAGAGCCTCTTGATAAAAGTGAAAGAGAGTGAAAGAGGAGAGTTGGCTTAAAACTCAACATTCAGAAAAATAAGATCATGGCATCTGGTCCCATCACTTCGTGGCAAATAGATGGGGAAACAGTGGAAACAGTGAGAGACTTAATTTTCTTGGGCTCCAAAATCACTGCAGATGGTGACTGCAGCCATGAAATTAAAAGATGCTTGCTCTCTGGAAGATAAGTTATGACAAACCTAGACTCATATTAAAAAGCAGAGATCTTATTTTGCCAACCGAGATCTGTCTAGTCAAAGCTATGATTTTTCTAGTAGTCATGTATGGATATGAGAGTTGGACTATAAAGAAAGCTGAGTGCCGAGGAACTGATCCTTTTGAACTGTGGTGTTGGAGAAGACTCTTGAGAATCCCTTGGACTGCAAGGAGATCCAATTAGTCCATCCTAAAGGGAATCAGTCCTGAATATTCATTGGATGACCTGATGCTGAGGCTGAAATTCCAATACTTTGGCCACCTGATGTGAAGAACTGACTCCTTAGAAAAGACCCTGATGCTGGGAAAGATTGAAGGTGGGAGGAGAAGGGGATGACAGAGGATGAGAAGGTTGGATGGCGTCACCAGCTGAATGGACATGAGTTTGAGCAAGCTCTGGGAGTTGGTGATGGACAGGGTAGCCTGGCATGCTGCAGTCCATGGGGTTGCAGAGAGTTGGACATGACAGAGGGACTGAACTGAATTGATGGAAAAATGCAAGGTAAGTTACCTTTCATCCAAAGCACCTCCCCCTGCCAATGCATGCAATACAAGTACATTTTCCATTCTTGCCCCTAATATACTAACTACATAATTAGTGGCCTGAGTTTTCCATGTTTATGTTCCATAAACACTGTTCACTACTGAGCCATTTAATGAAAATTACTTTTTGTTTTCTTTTTAACTTTGTTTTTTTTTTGTGGAGTTAATGATAGTCTCTTTTTGATTTGTTTACTTTTTTAAAATGTCATTTTTCAAAATGTATCCCAAGTGACATATCCTGCCCCCTATGCTTATCACAGTCTCCTCTCATTACATTGATTATACATATTATTTATTCTTCTCAATTCCTCTCAATTCAATGTTCTTAGAGACATTACTCTTAGAAATTTCTGACTTGCTTTAATTTGGACTTAATATTCTCTGAGTCTGCTCAAATTCTGGGGTCTCTCTTTTCATCATGAGTCATTCCTTCTCTTTCTTGTCTTGAATGCCAGTTCTGCCTCTTTCTCATCTCGGTGAAGCATCTCACTCAGTAGTTTTCTTCCTAAAGAATGCACAGGATAAAAATTAATTTGCATGTCTGAACATATCTCTCATTGGTCTCTATATTTAATCGACATTCTGGTTGGGTCTAGAAATGCGGTTTGGAAATTACCTTCCCTTATGATTTTGAAGGTGTTTACTCCATTCTCTTCTCGTCTAGTGAAGCTGTTGATAAACCTGAAGCCTATCTGCTTATTGATTTTTAATATGTAACCTATTTTTTCTTTTCCTCTGTGAAATCTCTTAGATCTTTTCTTTATTCTCAACATTGTGAAAATTTCATTATTATGTTTTGGCTTAGCTGTGCTTTTTATCCCTGTGGGTCTTTTTAGTGAGCATTTCAATCTGGAAACTCAGGTTTTTTGGCTGTGGGAAATTCATTTGAATTTATTTCTTTGATTATTTTCTCTCCACTCTTTTCTCAGGGCTCTTCTCACATAGATGTTGTATCTTATAGAGGGATTCTCTATTTTTATTGCCTTTTCGTTTTTATTTCCTTTTTTTCCCCCTTCTGTTTGGGTGATGTCTTCAGCTTCATCTTCCAATCCTTTGCTTAATTTTCCATTTCTCCTGTCATTTTTAATTTCTAAGAGTTCTGCATGCTTTCTAATTACCCATTCAACAGATTATATTTTTGCTTTATGAATGCAATATCTTCCCTTCTGTCTCTGAGGATGTTAATGGCAGCTTTTTGTTGTCTCTCTTTTTTTAAGGCTTTCATCTTCCTGAATAGTCTCTGTGTTAGCAAGCTGATTTCCCCCCTTATTTGTCTGCTATCTTGTTATCTGTCATTCGTTTTAAAGGCTTTTTCAGATAATTCATCATCTTTGGCTATCTTTACATATGTAGGAATGTAAATAAAAAAACTAGTTGGAATCTTGTGTATGTGTGCACACTTGCATTTTAAATATGCCTGCATATTCAGTGAAAGTGAAAGTTGTTCAGGTGTGTCCCACTCTTTGCGACCCCATGGACTTTACAGCCCATGGAATTCTCTAGGCCAGAATACTGGAGTGGGTAGCCTTTCCTTTCCTCAGGGGATCTTCTCAATCCAGTGATCGAACCCAGGTTTCCTGCATTGTAGGTGGATTCTTTACCAGCTGAGCCACAAGGGAAGCCCAAGAATACTGGAGTGGGTAGCCTATACGTTCTCTAGCGGATCTTCCAGACCCAGGAATAGAGCCGGGGTCTAATGCATTACAGGAGGGTTCTTTACCAACCGAGCTATGAGGGAAGCCCAATATTCAGAGATATTGATTTTATTCATTCTTTTAAAAACTATTTATTTATTTACTTGGCTGTGCTGGATCTTCACTGTGGCAGGCAGGATCTAGTTCCCTGACCAGGGATTTAACCCAGGCCCCCTGCATTGAGAGTGTGGCGTCTTAGCCATTCTACCACCAGGAAAGTTCCTGACCCCCCCCCCCTTTTTTTTTATTCTTTAGAATAAGCTTCCAATTTTTTGTCAAGGCCAGTAAGGTGCAGTTTCCCAGCTATGCAGATTGGAGGACATGTGGGAGTTATTTTTTTTAACCTTTTTAAATGGAAAATTTCAAACATAAGCCAAAATCGAGTATATGAACTCCCATCTTCCTAACACCCAGCTTCAGTACTTACAAATATTTTCTTTTTCAGTTTCAACTACTTTGACTGTACTTATAACCCACCCTCTTCTATTCAGCCCTGCCTTTGCTTCCTTCCAGAAGTGCTGATACCACCCATCCTGGAGCTTTTTGGGGTTTCTTCAGTGTAAACTGGATTGCTTTTATTTTCCCCTTGCACAGCCACATTAGCATTCTGCTTTCTTGGTCTTGCTAATGTAGTTACCACTTTTCTTTCTGCTTTACTAGGTTTTTATTGTTATTGTCTCTTCTTCTGGTGCCTTTACCATACTGAAATTTCAGCTTCCCCACACAGGTCACATGCTCCGATGTCTGAGATTTTAAATAAACTCCACCTAGAACTTTATTCCCTTAGCTCTTTGATGGGTTGCTCCTTTATGTCTCATTTCAGTCTTCACATTCTTCTAACAATTCTCCCTGACCTCCTGATTCTGGGCCCCTCCTCTGCCTTCTCATTTCAGCCTTGACTTTACCCCACCCAGCACTTCTCTCACTGCAGTGTAATTGCTTTTCCCCCTCAACAGACATGAATTCTGGGAAGAGAGGTATCTGTTCCACCACATACTATAAATATAACAAAGAGTTATTAGATATATACTATATGTCAGAAATAGTTGTGTTTTTCATATACCAACTTGTTTAACTTTCAGTGTAATCCTCAGCTGTCACCACTATTACTATTATTTTTTAATTGAAGTAGAGTTGATTTATGTTTCAGGTGTATAGCCAAGTGAAATGGGTGGGATTCACATCAGGTAAGTGGTGTGAGTAAAGGCATAAGGTTAGGAAATGAGTATGGTGTGTTCATGAGATGGGTAGAGATAAGGTCAGGATGGAAAGGCCTCTGAGAGACACATTTAAGATATGGTCCTTATTCTTCAACAGTGCAGATAGAAATAAAGAGAAATATGGGGGGGTGCATCTTGCAGTCAGAATCTGCATTCATTTATTTCTTAGCTTTCATTTATCCTAAAAATATTTATTAAATGGCTACCAGTTATGAGCATGTTCTGGATACATGGAATGGACAAAACAGACAAACCCTTCCCTCACGAAGCTTAGAGTTCTGTTCTTGTTCTCTGTTTACTTAAATAGTCCTTAAGTCCGAAGTCACTCCTCTTCTCCCTACCCCTCACCTTATGCCCATTACTTCGTGGGCTTAGTTCTGTGATGAGTCTTCCAAAATACATTTGTCTCTCAAATTATTATTGGGCTTCCTCGTGGCTCAGATGGTAAAGAGTCTGCCTGCAGTGGAGGAGACCCGGGTTCGATCCCCGGGTAGGGAAATTCCCTAGAGAAGGAAATTGCAACCCACTCCATTATCCCTGGCCTGGAAAATTCCATGGACGAGAAACCTGGCAGGCTACACTCCATGGAGTCGCAGAGAGTTGGACACGACTGAGCAGCTTCACTTTCTTTCTTTCTTTCAGTTATACATACATATATATATACTTTTCAAATTATTTTTCATTATAGGTTATTGCAAGATATTGAGTATAATTCCCTGTGCTATACAGTAGGTTCTTAATTGATTATCTAGTTTATATATATTAGTGTGTATATGTTACTCCCCAGTTCCTAATTTATCCCTCCTCTCCTTTCCCCTTTGGTAACCATAAGTTCATTTTCTATGTCTGTGAGTCCATTTCTGTTTTGTAAATGGATTCACTTTTATCATTTTTAAAAGATTCCACATATGAGTGGTATCATATGATACTTGTTTTTGTCTGTCTTACTTCACTTAGTATGATAATCTCTAGGTGTATCCATGTTGCTGCAGATGACGTTGCTTCATTCTTTTTATGGCTGAGTAGTATTTCACTGTCGGAGAAGGCAATGGCAAGCCACTCCAGTACTCTTGCCTAAAAATCCCATGGACAGGGGAGCCTGGTAGGCTGCAGTCCATGGGGTCACTGCGAGTCGGCCGCTACTGAATGACTTCACTTTCACTTTCACGCAGTGGAGAAGGAAATGGCAACCCACTCCAGTGTTCTCGCCTGGAGAATCCCAGGGATGGCAGAGCCTGGTGGGCTGCTGTCTATGGGGTCGCACAGAGTTGGACACGACTGAAGCGACTTAGCAGCAGTAGCAGCAGCAGCATTTCACTGTATACATGTACCACATCTTCTTTATCCATTCATCTGTTGATGGACACTTAGGCTGTTTTCATATCTTAGCTATTGTAAATAGTGCCACTATGAACATTGGAGTGCAAGTATCTTTTTGAATTAGAGTTTTCTATGAATGTGTGCCTAGGATTGGGATTGCTGGATCATATGGTAACTTTGTTTTACAATTTTTAAGGAACTTTATACAGTTTTCCATGGTGGCTGCACCAATTTACCTTCCCACCAACAATATGGGAGGGTTGCCTTTTCTTCAACACCCTCTCCAGCACTTATTACTTGTAGAGTTTTTGATGATGGCTATTTTGACCACTGTGATACCTACCTCATTGTAGTTCTGATTTGCATTACCTAGATAGCATATTGAAAAGTGGAGACATTACTTTGCCAACAAAGGTCCATCTAGTCAAGGCTATGGTTTTTCCAGTGGTTATGTATGGCTGTGAGAATTGGACTGTGAAGAAAGCTGAATGCCAAAGAATTGATGCTTTTGAACTGTGGTGTTGGAGAAGACTCTTGAGAGTCCCTTGGACTGCAAGGAGATCCAACCAGTCCATTCTAAAGGAGATCAGTCCTGGGTATTCATCGAAAGGACTGATGCTAAAGCTGAAACTCCAATACTTTGGCCACCTCATGCAAAGAACTGATTCCTTAGAAAAGACCCTGATGCTGGGAGGGATTGGGGGCAGGAGGAGAAGGGGACAACAGAGGATGAGATGGTTGGATGGCATCACTGACTCAATGGGCATGAGTTTGAACAAGCTCTGGGAGTTGGTGATGGACCAGGAAGCCTGGTGTGCTGCAGTGCATGGGGTTGCAAAGAGTTGGACATGACTGAGTGTCTGAACTGAACTGAAACTGCTGCTGCTAAGTCGCTTCAGTCGTGTCCGACTCTGTGCGACCCCATAGACAGAAGCTCACCAGGCTCCCCCGTCCCTGGGATTCTCCAGGCAAGAATACTGGAGTGGGTTGCCATTTCCTTCTGCAATGAATGAAAGTGAAAAGTGACAGTGAAGTCGCTCAGTCGTGTCCGACTCTTAGCGACCCCATGGACTGGAGCCTACCAGGATCCTCCATCCATGGGATTTTCCAGGCAAAAGTACTGGGGTGGGGTGCCATTGCCTTCCTAAGACATTGTTATTCAGTAAGTTGCCCAATTTCATATCACCAATAAGTAGAAGAGGAGCCAGGAATGGAATCCAAGCTATCTACTTCCAGAACCTGTCAGGTAAAGGGTATTTCAGGTACAATCATAGAATAAATGAGCTCATGAGGTGTGATTGAATCAGTCAGGCAGCCAGGGCACTAATGAGGCTAGGAAGCCCCAGGTGACCACTTCACTAAGAGCACTTCTGTCTTACCCCATGCACTGGATATTTCCAGTTTGAAAAGCATTCAAGGTCATTGCTATTCACTGCTATAGATATTCATCTGCTGCCTGCTCTCTGGACACCCAGGGATGAGACCTTCAGAATCATCACACAGTGATCTCACAAAATCTGCTCAAATGCCGAACCTGAGTTTAGTTCTTATCAACAGTCTATCCTCCAAGAGTCTTACAGGATGCCTCACATTAAGCAGATTTGCAGTACATGTTGAATGTTGCAATACATCAGTCAACACGTCAGATCAGTTGAAAAATCAGTCCTCAATTACTGAATACTAAGTTAGAAGGCACAGTTCGCCCAAGTCATACCTGGAAAATAAACATTAGGAAATGATAAGATCAGAAGCTTTGCTAGTGGTCTAGTGGTTAGGAATCTGCCTGCCAATGCAAGAAACATGCATTCGATCTCTGGTCTGGGAAGATTCCACATGCCAGGAGCAACTAAGCCTGTGCGTGGCAACTACTGACCCTATGCACTGCAATTACTGAAGCTCTTGTACCTTGAGTCAGTGTTCCACGACAAGAGAAGCCACAGCAACAAGAAGCCCATACTCCGTAACTAGAGAGTACTACTGCAACAAGAGTACTCGCTGCAACGAGAGAAAGCCTGCACTCAGCAATGAAAACCCAGCACAATCAAAAATAGATAAATCTTAAAAAAATGATAAGGTCAGGGTTTGTCTCCTACCTTTCTTTTAGTATCTACTCTTCCCTGTTCTGGTGCCAGTTTCAAATGTCTTGTGTCCAAATGCTATTCATTTGTTTGCTTTGCCCATTTCCCCAGAACACCCCACTTGGAATGTCTTCTGTGTGTATCAGTCAACAAGTATTTATTTATTGAAAAAAAATGTCTATAAAGTACCAACTAAATGCCAGGAGTTTAGTGGTGAGGAAAAATACCTGTGATCTGTAGGTATTGTCAGGTCCTTAAATTCCTATTGTGTGCTGTGTCTTAGGCTTGGCTTAGTAAGGGATACAACTAGGCACGATGATATCTCTGCCTTCCAGGAGCTTACAGCCTGGGTGAGAATGCAGAACAAGAAATTAGAGCATTGTTAAAAACTCAACTGTGAGAGAAATTGAATAATGCAGCAGGCTCTCCAAAAAGGGAGACAGCAGTGTGGATTAGGGTTTAGCACTCACCACAGGAATGTGAACACAGAGACTAAGGGTGAGTGTCAAAGATTAGAGTTTCTTTACAACTGTCAAACTTCTCCACTAGAATGCCAAGACCTTGCCTGCTTTGGTTACCTTATATCACTAATATCTAAAACAGCACTTAGAAAAGAGTTCATGAATGAATGAATGAGTGTGCCTTAGGGTGGAGGAGGAGATGAACGAGGTAGAGGAGACAGAACCAGATGTGGACTGTACTTTTCTCCCCTGAGGATATGGTTCTGAAGGTCTGCTGCTGCTGCTGCTGTGTCACTTCAGTCGTGTCCGACTCTGTGTGACCCCATAGATGGCAGCCCACCAGGCTCCCCTGTCCCTGGGATTCTCCAGGCAAGAACACTGGGGTGGGTTGCGGTGATAGTAAATTAACTCATAAATTAATCTCTAAAAGTCCCTTCCTGCCCTGAGAATCTCTGATTCTGTGAGTCTAATCCCTGTAGAAATGCTAATAGTTGATAATAGCTTAATGTTGTATTCCTCCTAGAGTTATTTGCATTTTAACATCTGACTCCTGAAGATGCCTACATCCCTAACTGGAGGAATTTTGGTGCTGAGCCAGAACCAGATGGGGGCATATTGTAGGCTGCAAGTAATGTGTCCCAGACTATTATTAGCTCACAAGGTTTTCTCTGCTCTATCTACCCACAAGGGTGACTCAGGAAGAATGATTTTGGCAGCCATTCTTCTTATTCCAGGGAAAGTGGGAATTTTAGAGTTTCTTCCAGTTTCTTCTTCCTCTCTCCTTCTCTCCCCTTCCCTTACCCCTTTATTCCATCTTTCTTCTGTCCTATCCTCTCTCCTCTTCTCCCTCCCTCCCTCACTTTCTTCTCCTTATACTTCTTTGTTGCTGAGTCAGTGAATGGGTGTCTCCCCCTGCAGTCCCCTAAATTATGTTCTCATAACTTGTCTGCCAGCTCTGATTTCCATCAGTGACAGGCTTAGAAATCTTAACTCCAGACTGGCAAGTGGTCCTCTAGGTTTATAAGAGAATAATTGGGCAAGAGGTCCATAGTGTGTGTGTGTGTGTGTAAAAGAGAGAGAACACAATTCAGTTCAGTTGCTCCATTGTGTCTGACTCTTTGCGACCTTATGGACTGCAGCACACCAGGCTTCCCTGTCCATCCCCAACTCCTGGAGCTTACTCAAACTCATGGCCATCAAGTTGGTGATGCCATCCAATCATCTCATCCTCTGTTGTCCCCTTCTCCTCCCACTTTCAATCTTTCCCAGCATCAGGATCTTTTCCAGTGAGTCAGTTCTTCTCATCAGGTGGCCAGAGTATTGGAATTTCAGTTTCAGCATCAGTCCTTCCAATGAATATTCAGGACTGATTTCCTTTAGGATGGACTGCTTGGATCTCCTTGCAGTCCAAGGGACTCTCAAGAGTCTTCTCCAACAGTTCGAAAGCATCAATTCTTCAACACTCAGCTTTATAGTCCAACTCTCACATCCAAACATGACTACTGAAAAAACCATAGCTTTGACTAGATGGAACTTGGTTGGCAAAATAATGTGCTTTTTAATATGCTGTCTAGGTTGGTCATAGCTTTTCTTCCAAGGAACAAGTGTCTTAATTTCATGGCTGCAATCACCATCTGCAGTGATTTTGAGCCCAAGAAAATTAAGTCTCTCACTGTTTCCATTGTTTCCCCATCTATTTGCCATGAACTTATGGAACTAGATGCCATGGTCTTAGTTTTCTGGTTGTTTTAAGCCAACTTGTTCATTCTCATCTCTCACTTTCATCAAAAGGCTCTTTAGTTCTTTGCTTTCTGCCATAAGGGTGGTGTCATCTGCATATCTGAGAGTATTGATACTTCTCTTAGCAATCTTGAGAAAGAGCATAGGTGCACACAATTGATGGATTGTTGGATTAATGGGTCAGGGCCTTAGGCCCTATTGTATTAATACTTCTTAATGTTTAGAATGACATTCCTGGGTTCACCTGTGTATGTTCCATACCCATTGTACCATCCCATGTTGCCTCTTACCTTAGTCCCTGAACTGTCTACCACGGTCCTGAAGAGGAACCCGTTTTCCCTGCATTTGTGCTTTAATTCATGCTGGGTTTTTTTTGATGTATCATGCCCTCTACCCTGATCTCTATGTTGCCAAACCCCACCTATTATGAAATCCTAGCTCATGAAGCCTTTCCTGACCTCCTTCTTATCTGAGTAGAAACCTGAGTGAACAAAAGAGCAATCTATGCTAGAATCTGAGGGGAGAGTTTCTGGGCAGAGGAAAGACTCCATATCTGGAATCTACTCGGTAGACTTATGGACCCACACAGAGGCCAGTCAATGTCCGATTCACTTTAGTATTATTGTCAGTGGTGATAAGGTATCATGGAAAGAATTGGTGTTATTTCAGTGTTTTGAGGTTTAGATTTCTGAGTGGGAAAAGAGACATTAATGGGGTACTGTTGAGGCTTCAAATGTTTCACATTCATTTTCTCTTTTATTCTCAAAATAACTCAAAATTAGGTGAATATCATTCCTACTTTGGAGATGAAGTAGCTGAAGCTCAGTGTTTGCTGGAGGTTACAGACCCAGAGAGTGTTGAGCTGGGGTTCTCTCTGGTGGCAGAGTCAATGCGTTTGCCCTTTGTTACATCACTTCCTGCATCAATTACACACAGACCAGCTTCCTGGCTTTTTAGCAGCAGTGACGGGCCTCAGTTTATTACTGAAATTCCTAAAACCCATTCCTGCTTCTATCAGATGCATCTAGAAATACAGGGGGTGTCCAAGTGTGGCTGAACCTCTGTCTCTATACCGCCCTGGTGGACGTGGCGATGAAGGGAGAACACTTAAATGCGGGGCCAAGAGACTTGGGTTTCAATCCTTGCTCAGTGACTTGTGTTTTGGATATTCTGAGCCACTTAAACTCTTCTGGGTCTTAGTTTCCTAACTTCAAAGCAAATGCCCTATTTAGTAATAGAACAAAAATACAATAAAAATGACCACAACAATAGTTAACAACTGCTATTTTTTGAACACTCAAACAGTAAAGAATCTGTCTGCAATGCAGGAGACTCAGGTTTGATCTCTGGGTCAGGAAGATCCCCTGGAGAAGGGAATGTCTATCCACTCCAGTATTCTTGCTTGGGAAATCCCATGGACAGAGGAGCCTGCTGGGCTACAGTCAATGGAATCGCAAGAGTTGGGCATGACTAAGCAACTGACACTTTCACTTTTGACTTTCACTTACTGTGAAGATACCATCTCACTAAATCTTTTGACAGTTCTGTAAGGCAGGAATGATCAATGTCTGTCCCACCTCCCCAACAGAGAGTGACACTAGTTTTTAGAGACTTATTCAAGGTCACACAAATAGTGACTTTTAGGATAAAGATTGAGATCCTTACCATAGCCTACAAAATCCAGCATGAATTCTCTTCCAACCATGATTCCCCCATCCGATCCCTCACATCTTACTTTCTGTGCTGCACTCTCTTTTTTCTCCAATATGCTATGATTTCTTCTATAACTTGTTCTTTCTTATACCAGGCTCTTCTCTGTAGATGTTATGTCTCCTTTCCTCTTCTATTTGCTTAATGCTACCTATTCATTCTCCAGTTGTTAGTTCAACTCTCATCTCCTAAGGAAGCATAAAATTAATCTAAAAATAGGCCATTCATTTCTTTGGCATGCTAATTAACCCTGAATGTTCATTGGAAGAACTGATGCAGAAGCTCAAGCTCCAATACTTTGGCCACCTGAGGTGAAGAGCTGACTAACTGGAAAAGACCCTGATGCTGGGAAAGATTGAGGGCAGGAGGAGAAGGGGGCCACAGAGGATGAGATGGCTGGATGGCACCGTCAACTCAATGGACATGATTTTGAGCAAACTCTGGGAGATAGTGAAGGGCAAGGAAGGCTAGCATGCTGCAGTCCATGGGGTCTCAGAGTCAGACACGACAGAGCGGCTGAATAATAATAACGATAATACCCTTTGACAGGAAGGGTCTATATCCTCGCTCTTGGGTCTGAGCTGTTTATAATTGCTTTGACCAAGAGTGTGATGGAAGTGATATTATGTACCTATGAGGCTAGGTCATAATATACCAGGCAATTTCCACTTTGTTCAGAATAGTGGTACTTGGAGTCCTGAGTCACTTCACAAGAACTCCAGCTTCCCTTAGAGTCTGTGCTGGAGGCGCTCTGGTCAGCAGCCAGCTGAGCTCCCCACTGACAGCAGCATCACCTGCTAGCCTTGTGAGTAACCTGTCCTAAACACCCAGCTCAGCCAAACCTTCAGAAGACTGCAGCATCAGTTGATAACTGACTGAAACCTCATTAGAGACCCAAGACAGAATTCCCAATGAAGCCTTTCCAGAATATCTAACTCACGAAATTGTGACCTAAATAAAGTGATTGTTTTAAGATATTAAATTTGGGAGCAGTTTGCTGTATGGAAATAAATAACTTGAACAAAATTTTCCATGGGTACTTCCTTCTCGTTCATAACTAGCCTAGGTCAGTTTCCATTTTATAGACTCTAATGTAACTGAATACCCCTTTTTTCAGAGTACTTGTCTCAGTTTGCAGTTATACATCAGTAGTATAACTATTTTGCTATTTGTCCCCACCCCCACTAGACTGGAAGCTTCATTTTTTTAAGAAAAGAGCTGTGGCTGTTTTTGCTTGATTGTTGTATCATGTAGAAGTGAATTTGGCCGCAAGTAACAGGATTTTAATAGTTGTGGCTTAAGCCGGCAGGGGCTTGTTTCCCTTACAAAATATAAAATGTGGAGATAGGTGGCTAATGGTATTAGTATTAGTTCAATGTGGCATTTACTTTCGAGAACCCAGGCACTCCCTCCCTCCTCTTTTTGGTCATACTCAGAGTGTTGTATTTTTATCTTCATGTTTGTGCCCTTGCTGTTGCAAGATTGATGCCTTAACTCTGGGTATTTTATCTTTATTCAATATCTCAATAAGAAGAAAGTAAAAATGATAGACAAAAAGGTTTTTTTTTTTCTTTATGTAGATCTCTTAGTTTCCCAGACAGAAAGTCTCCAACAGACTTCTTATGTCTCATTGATCAGAACTGACATATTATGCAGAAGAGAGTTAACATAGTAAGACAGGGGGTGCTACTTTTAGAAGAGCCTGCTTGCAAGGTTGGCCCTTGGCTGGCCTCTGAGAACTCAGTATTTGACCTAATCCCTAACAGATAAGGGTTGTTTGTGTTAGTCACTCAGTTGTGACTCTGAGTCACTCAGAGTTCAACTCTGTGACCCTACGGACTGTAGCATCAGGCTCCTCTGTCCATGGAATTTTCCAGGTAAGAATACTGGAGTGGGTTGCCATTCGCTTCTCCAGAGGATCTTCCTGATGTAGGGATCGTACCTGGGTCTCCTGCATTGCAGGCAAACTCTTTACACTCTGAACCACCAGGGAAGCCCAAGGGTGGTTTATGGCTCTTCAAGTATTTGTGTTGTTAAGTCACTTCAGTTGTGTCCCACTCTTTGTGACTCTTTGAACTGTAGCCTACCAGGCTCCTCTGTCTTTGGAGATTCTCCAGCAAGAATACTGGAATGTGTTGCCATGCTCTCCTCCGGGGGATCCTCCCGACCCAGGGATCGAACCTTCATCTCCTGTGTCTCCTGCAATGGCAGGAGATTCTTCACCACTAGTGCCACCTAGGAAGCAACGTAATTTATGCTGAACATCTGCTTTTCTTCTGAGAGTATGGAATTTTGGTAATATGCTGAGCAGAGTGTGCTGATATGACCAGTCCCCAGTAAAAAACTTCAATGCCAAGTCCAAATGAGCTTCCCTAGGCAAAAACATTGTGCATGTTACTGCATTATTTTGATTTTTAAAATTGAAGTATAATGGCATATAATATATTAATTTTAGGTATATAACATAATGATTCAATATTTGTGTATATTGCAAAATGATCAATACAATAAGTCTGGTCTAGTAAGATCTACTTTTTGTAACTTTCAAACATGCAATACAGTATTATTAAGTATCGTCATCATGCTATGCATTACATCCCCATGGCATGTGTTTTATAACTGGAAGTTTGTTCATTTTGATCTCCTTCACCCATTTTTACTGTCTCCTACCCCCAACCTCTGGCAACCACCAATCTGTTCTCTGCATTTATGAGATGGGTCATTTAAAAAAAATTCTACATGTAAATGGGATGCTATAGTGTTTGTTTTCCTCTGCCTGAATTAGTTTTAGTAAGTACAATACCCTCCAGGTCCATCCATGTTGTTACAAATTACAAATTTTCAATCTTTTTATAAGTTCTGTGAATATTTTTATGAGTAGTATTCCATGATATGCATGTGTGCATGTGTGTATATATATATGTATATGTGTGTGTGTGTATATATATATACTTTTCTTTATCCATTCATCTGTTAATGGATGCTTCCATATCTTGGCAATTGTAAATAATGTTGCAATGAATATGGGAGTGCAGATATCTTTCTGAGTGTTTTCATTTTCTTTGAATACCCAGGATTAGAATTGCTGGGTAATATGGTAGTTCTGCATGTATGCGTGCTAAGTTGCTTCAGCCGTGTCCAACTCTGTGCAACCCCATGGACTGTGGCCTGCCAGGCTTGTCTGTCTGTGGGATTCTCCAGGCAAGAATACTGGAGTGTGTTGCCATGCCCTCCTGCAGGAAATCTGCTGGACCCAGGGATCAAACCATCATCTCTTGCCTTTCCTGCTATGGGCAGGTTGTTTCTTTACCCCTAGCACCACCTGGGAAGCCTGTGGTAGTTCTATTTTTAATTTTTTGAGGTACCTCCATGCTGTCTTCCACAGTAGCTATGCCAATTTACATTCCCATGAACAGTGTACAAGTTTTCTCCACATTCTTGGTAATAGTTATTTCTTGACTTTTTGAAAATAACCATTCTGACAGGTGTGAAGTGACACCTCACTGTGGTTCTGATTTGCATTTCCCTGATTAGAGCGTCTTTGCAGTGCTTGTTGGAGAAGGCAATGGCACCCCATTCTAGTATTCTTGCCTGGAACATCCCATGGACGAAGGAGCCTGGTAGGCTGCAGTCCATGGGGTCGCTAAGAGTCGGACACGACTGAGCGACTTCACTTTCACTTTCATGCATTGGAGAAGGAAATGGCAGCCTACTCCAGTGTTCTTGCCTGGAGAATCCCAGGGACGGGGGAGCCTGGTAGGCTGCCGTCTCTGGGACTGCACAGAGTCAAACACGACTGAAGCGACTTGCAGCAGCAGCAGCAGCAGCAGTACTTGTTGGCCATCTGCATGTCATCTTTGGAAAAATGTCTCTTTAGATCCTCTGCCCTTTAAAAAAATTTTTGCTGTTGAATTCTTTATGTATTTTGGTTATTAACCTGTTATCAGATATTGGCATGCCTCATTTTACTGTGCTTTGCTGTATCACACTTACAGGTGTTATTCGTTTTTTCTTACAAAGGTTTGTGGTGACCTTCGGCCAAGCAAGTCTGTTGGTGCTGTTTTCCCACTTTGTGCGTCTGTGTCGTATTTGGTAGTTCTTGCAATATTTTAAACATTTATATATTATTATTTTGGAGGAGGAAATGTCAGCTCACTCCAGTATCCTTGCCTGGAGGATTCCATGGACAGAGGAGCCTTGTGGGCTACAGTCCATGGGTTGCAAAGAGTCAGACACGACTGAGCAACTAACACACACATATTATTATTTTATCATGGTGATCAATGATTAGTGAGCTCTGATATTATTATTAATACTATGGCTTGCTGAAGGCTCAGATTATGGTTAGCATTTTTTTTTTTTACCACTAATGTATTTTTAAAATTATGTATGTATATCTTTTTATTAAAGCATAATATTATTGCACATTTTATGGACTAAACATAACTTATATGCCCTGGGAAACCAAAAAGCTCATGTGACTTGCTTTATTACAGTACTTGCTTTATTGTCATAGTTGGAACTGAACACACCATATCACTGAGCTATGCCTGTATACTATTAGTTGCCTTTTCATTTTGTCGAAAGTTTCCTTTGCTGTGCAGACGCTTTTTAGTCTGATATAGTCCCACCTGTTTATTTTTGGTTTCATTGCCTTTGTTTTTAGTGTCCAATCCAAAAGCAATCATCATCAAGACTGATGTCAAAGAGTTAGCAATCTCTTCTCTGCTAGGAGTTTTAGGTATCAGGTTTTACATTCAAGTCTTTATTCATTTTCCTTTTCAATTTGGAGGCTTCTGGTTTCTTTTACTTGCCTAAATGCTCTAGCTAGGACTTCCATTACTTTGTTGAATAAAAGTGATAAGAGTAGGCACCCTTGTCATTACATTTTTATTGTTGGCAAGCACAAGCACACTCATGTGTCACCTCACCAGATGGAGACAGCTGGGCATGGATTTCTCTAGATTCTGCCTTGTGTCTTTTCCCCTTGATCATCTTATTACACATCCTTCTGCTGTAATAAGCTTTAGCCATTAGTGCTTTTAGAAAAACATCAAGTGTTTGCATGGTCTTTGAGACCCCTGGGACGCGTGCTTATTGTGAGACTTATAACAATCAAAGGGGAAGGGGATGAACTGCAGTGACCAGAGTCGATGAGCACAATTCATCCTTTTGACCTGAGGGAGGCCAAAAGGGCCCAGTACCTGAACAAACATGAGGTTCTGGGAGTGATTGGGAGAGGAGGATATGTATGCATGTTGGAGAGTGATATTAAAGCCTAAAAGAATTCCTGGCACTTAGAAAGTGTACAATACATTTTGAGAGAGAAGGAAAAAGAATGAACTGAGCAGAGCTAGATTTTGGCTTCAGATATCATTTATTCCGAAGTGTAGATCTTAACTATTATGCTATATTGCCACCTCCATTGCCTTCATTTCTTATAGTACTGTTGGGAGAGTCACATAAAGGGCTTTTTAAAGGACCACACACCACACAGATGGGAAGGCTCTCTTGTCAGTCTCCATGCAGTGGCACAAGGTAAGGAAAATGAATAAAACAGCATCGACTTCTCTTTCATCTGGTGTTGTATCTAGATAGGATATTTTGGAAGTGCTGTTGGCTTGATTTGGATGGGAGTTTTAGTTTGTTTGCTTAAACAATTTCTGCATTAAGCCAAAATAATTTTACTTTAAGAAGCATTGCTTTTATTGGCCTTGCTTTTTAAATAGCTCATTCTTCATGAGGAAAAACTAGGAACTTTCAGGAAGTATTTTCTTTGTGGGTTGAGATTCCAGAGAAATTGTCCAACAGGATAATTATGCAGGCAGCATAATGCTGAGAGTAGAGTGAAATCTTGCCTAGGTAGGGACTGGCCACGTGTGGTAGCTGACTGCAATGCAGAAGCTCTAAGCACAGCACACAGCACTCATAGGAGGTTCTCATGGCTCTTCCCACTGAATTTGTTGTCACCTCGGTCAATGTCTTCCTGCTACACATGGAAGAAATATATATCACTTTGATTTATAGAATATCAATTCCAAGAATGGCACTAGATTTAAGCCAGCTCATGACTCTAATTTTACAGAGAAACTAAGGTTCAGGGAAGGGAAGGGACTTGTCTAGTGTTACTAAGGAAGTCTGTGTCAGAGCCACAATGAGGAACCAGTTCTGGTGACTCTCAGCTACTGTGCTTTTCCTTACACATCAGAGACTACCAATGGTAGAGTGGGTATTAATAAATATTCCTTCTTTACGTTTGTGTCGATCCTTAGGACTTTTCAAATCCTCATGATTTTCAGAGGTATACCTGTAAATGAAAAGTGAGGAAATGGAGATATGGCATACTGAGTGGAGTTACTAAGATTTGAGCTCAGATTTCTAACTCTGAATTTTTGCTTTGTATGCTTCCCTGGTGGCTCAGATAGTAAAGAATCCACCTGCAATGTGGAAGACCTGGGTTCGATCCCTAGGTTGGGAAGATTCCCTGGAGGAGGGCATGGCAACACACTCCAGTATTCTTGTTTGGAGAATCTCCATGGACAGAGGAACCTGGTGGGCTATAGTCCATGGGGTCACAAATAGTCGGACATGACTGATTGGCTAAGCATACACAAATACTGCTCTGGACAGTAGAATTTTAGCAATGATAACAGCAATTATTATGACTGCTACTCTCGGAAGACTCTTGGATACAATAAACAGAAAACCTGCTAAAAGTAGTATAACTAATAGGCATTTCTTTTCTCATCTAGCAAGAGCAAGCAGGCTGAGAATAGGGCAGTTCTAGGGTTGTGAAGAATATGGTGATTCAGTGACATCATCACAGGCCCAGGTTCCCTCCATGTTTTTGCTCTGTGATACTCATTCTATCAATAGAGTCTTTATGGTCACAGAGTGACTTAACATTATAACCTTAACGACCAAGAAGTATCTTGCAGATGTCTCTTTTATTTATTTTACCAAGAAATTACCCAGAAAAAAAATCATCTCAGGTCTCAATGGCCAGGATTGTGTCACACGGCCACTTACACAATCACAGGCAAGTAGAAAAGACTATGGTGCCATATAGACCCATCCAGATTCACTCCCTGGGACAGTGGGGCAGAGTCTGCTGCTATTGAGAAACGTGGAATAACAAGTCCAACTTCACCCAGGTAGAATGGGATAGAGATAGGAATGAAAGCAAGAAGCACCTGACTCTGCAACCAATACTCTTAACCACTAAGCAAAACTACCTCCCATTCTTGTGTTCCCTGCTATGTCTCCCCTTTACAGCACCACTTGCCAAATTCCAAGCCTGCATGCCTAAGTTGCTTTGGCTGGTGATTGCAGGATCGTCTTCTTGCCAGGTTGGTGTCAGCAATCAATCCCTATCTCCTGGGCATGAAAACCAGCCGATTAGAGCTGTAAGTGGGTGTTTAACAACACAGAGGCAGCCAGAGCATTCGTCAGCAGTTTTTTTCCCCTGGTGGCTGGGCATTAGCAAATCTGCTGAGAAGGCACCCTTGTTTCAGTGCTGCTGGGAGGAGGGCATCTCAACAGAGCAGATGATTTGAGAAAAGTAGAATGATAGGATGTCAGAGTTGACGTGGTCTAGTCCAGCTCTATTACTGTGCTAATGGGGAAACTGGGGACCAGAGAAAGGAAGGATTGCTTAGGACCACACAGAAAATCATTTTTTGGATCTAGCACTAGAGCCTGGATTCACTCAATGGTATTTTCAGGCCTAGCTCTTTACCATTGGCTTTCAATTCCTACTCAAGTAATCAATTTTCAAATGAAATAACATCTGAAAAACAAAAGCATTTTGGATTATATTGTCCTGTCCCAGTGAGATGTCTCATGGCCATCCACCCGTAGCAAATCCCCATTCATCTCCAGCTTCATTCTTCCTTTCCCACTATTTGAGTCTTTTTGGTCTGATCATTCAAAACAAGTCCTGGTATTGTAAAGTTCTAAAGGCATATGAACCTTGGTGCCTCAAGATGGAGAGAATGCTCCCAGCTTGAGAAGAAAAAATTAACCAGCAGGTCAGAGTGCAAGGATTCCTTGTAGCTTTATGGGATGGCTTGAGATCCCTGTATTTCTAATAACTGTTATATATGTGGATTTGGGGAAGTCCTAAGAATTTAATCAGTAATTACTGAAGGCCAATAGGAAGGCCAGTAATAGTAGCAGCTGCTATTTTTTGAGCATTCTCTGTGCCAAGCACTGTGCCAGGTCCTTCACATGTGTTTCTAGCTTTAGTCTTCAAAATTAACTTCTTTATTTGTTCCTTGCCTGAATTTTAAGATTAGAATGTCTGTTCTATAGTCAAAGGAACCTTTAATTACCACTACATCCCCATCTCCTAGAAGTGTCTCTTACATAGTAAATGCTCAGTTAATATATACTGAACTAATGATGTGACAGTAAACTGCTGAGATAGAATGGTTGTTCCTCATTTTACAGATATGGCAACTGAGGCTTCGGGAGATTAACTTGTTCAAGGTAACTCTATCAGTTGTCTTTTGGCTGCAACGAATGTTGTTTTACATAAATGTGGGTATTTTTTTCCCCTCAGATGAGAATTCTGGTGATCCTGTTGCTACTTATTCCACTTCAGTGATGTCATTAAGGATTCAAGTTCTTTCTAACATTCTGCTATGCCTCCACCATCTTCAGTGTATTGGCTTTTCTTCTTTATGCTTGAATACCCCTGGTCACATGATGGTTATGACCTAGAGCACTTGATTCAGGCAGCAAATATGTATTCAGGGAAGCAGCAAGAGGAGATGGGTAGTGCTAGCCATGTGTATTTTTTTAATTATGAAAAGTAAAAAATTTTTTTGAGGACCTTGGCTGGTTTTACTTATGTTTTGGCCACAGTTATGTGGACACTGCTGAGTATGCGTGCACATACACAGACACAAGGAATGAGGAGAAAATGAGTATTTGCCTTTCTCTGGCTTTATACAGGAGGTAGGCCAAGGCAATGGGGATTAGCAATAGACACATGCTAGCCAATAGATGGGACTGCTACAGTCAGGCCGATAGTGGTAGTGGAGTCAGGACCGGAACATAAGTTTATTTCCCTCTAAAGTCTGTGCTTTTATTGACCAAGCATTAGCTAATTTGACTTTTACTCCTTATCTCAAAAGAAAAAAAAGATCAACTTGGGAAACTCTTGATCTGTTTTGAATCCTTGTTCTGTTCCGTGGAGTAGTTCATCTTCATAATGAAGGGGTTGGGTTAAAAGGAGGCTTATATGAGTGCATGATTTTATATCCTAGTCTCACTGATGGCCACTTTTAAAAGTCTTATTCAAAGCCAAGTCAAAATCAAAGTCACCATCTCAGTGGAGTAATATATTCCCCAGGATCTAAATGCATAAAATGCAATTGATTTTTTTTGAGTTTGTTTTCATAGATGGTGTTTATGCATTTCCCTTTGAGATATCTGATTCAGTTTCAGATAGTGAATGAAGATTGATTTTTGTCTGTTGTAATCTGTAAAGCCCAACTGTTACTGTTAAATACAACTTCTTCCATCCTTTCCTTTACTGTCTTCCTAAACAGCCTCATCTATGGAGTCAGTATGTTTTAGAATTTGTTTTGTGTTACTATTGCATCTTGCTATCAGTAATTCATCTCCTAAAGTTGTGAACCAGGCAACATGAGTGCCGGTCCCAAATCTTCAACTGATCAGCTGTGGGACCCTGAGGAAGCCCCTCTGCTTCTCTGTGTCTTTGTTTTCGCATTTATGAAAGGACCTGATTGTTTATATCTTAGGATGCTTTTAGCTATGCTATTTACATGTCTGCAAGGACAAAGTTGGTTCTGATTAATAAGCAGAAGAACATATTAGCATTATTTCTTTCATCTGCACTGTGGCTATAAAGATCAAAAGAAGTAGAAAATATTAAATAAATAAGTGAAATATTAGTAATTACTAGCTTTATAATCATTCTTAAAATGCCAAGTCAGACTTATTATTATTTTTTGAAATTAGTTTATTAGGGAGGATTTGGGGAAAGCAAGGTAATGTATTGGTAACTTTAGCAAGATGTGACGTCAGTGGTGTGAAAAGAGAATTGGATGCAGAAACAGACCAGTGGGGCTTCCACTGTGACTCTGTTATGTGATAGCTTTGTGAGCTGAGTCATGTTATTTATGTCCATGGTCCCAGAGTTCCTTTTCTACAAAATTTGGATTAAATATATTTAAATCAAAAGGTGATGATGAGGATGAAATAAGCAAATTTATGGAAGGTGCTCTCAACATTCAGAAAACGAAGATCATGGCATCTGGTCCCATCACTTCATGGGAAATAGATGGGGAAACAGTGGAAACAGTGTCAGACTTTATTTTTTGGGGCTCAAAATCACTGAAGATGGTGACTGCAGCCATGAAATTAAAAGACGCTTACTCCTTGGAAGGAAAGTTATGACCAACCTAGATAGCATATTCAAAAGCAGAGACATCACTTTGCCAACAAAGGTTCATCTAGTAAAGGCTATGGTTTTTCCTGTGGTATGGATGTGAGAGCTGGACTGTGAAGAAGGCTGAGCACCGAAGAATTGATGCTTTTGAACTGTGGTGTTGGAGAAGACTCTTGAGAGTCCCTTGGACTGCAAGGAGATCCAAACAGTCCATTCTGAAGGAGATCAGCCCTGGAATTTCTTTGGAAGGAATGATGCTAAAGCTGAAACTCCAGTACTTTGGCCACCTCATGTGAAGAGTTGACTCATTGGAGAAGACTCTGATGCTGGGAGGGATTGGGGGCAAGAGGAGAAGGGGATGACAGAGGATGAAATGGCTGGATGGCATCACTGACTCAATGGATGTGAGTCTGGGTGACCTCCGGGAGTTGGTGATAGACAGGGAGGCCTGGCATCCTGCGATTCATGGGGTCGCAAAGAGTCGGACATGACTGAGCGACTGGACTGATCTGATGGAAGGTGCTCAACTGGTACATTTAGAACTAAACAGTCAATTTTCTGAGTGTAAATTTTAACTCTGGTGATAGAGCTGCTTTTAACTGGACTGGGCATGAGGCTCCATGTATCCTTACTATATTGGCCATCTGAAGTTTTGTTGTTTCGTATCTAGTGGAATGAGTGAATTTTTAGCAGTCAGGACTCCTATTCTCTTTAACTTATAAGATCTAGGACATTGGAAACTTCATTTAATTTTTCTAGTGTTCAGTTTGCACACGTACAAAACATTAACACCTATTTTAGAGCCCTCCAATAATTTGAACAGACTTGGTAATCTCTAGAGCATTATGAAAATTTAGCACTTCTGATATCTGTTCACCTAAACAGATCTTTAGGTCCATTCTCTGGGAGCACAGTCAGTAAAGTATCTGTCTGCAATGCAGGAGACCCAGGTTTAGTCCCTGGGTCAGGGAAGATTCTCTATAGAAAGAAATGGCAGCCCATTCTAGCATTCTTGCCTGGAGAATCCCATGGACAGAGGAGCCTGGCAGGTTACAGTCCATGAGGTCACAAAGAGTTGGACACAACATAGGGACTAAACTGCCACCAAATATCTTTATACTGGTTCCCTCTTTACTTGTTCAAAAATTCTTTCTGAACTTCAACATCAAGGTCATCCCATCTGTTGTAGGAAACCTTTCTTCTATCCCAACTCTAAATCTCCCCCATCACTAATTTCTCATAATCCTTCACTGCTTAGACTCCTCAGTTGGACCTTAGCATAGCTATCATATAACATTAGTTCTTTCTCCCTGTTTATGAATGTTTCTCTCTGATTTGATATTGGTAATGCTTTATACACATTATTTCAAGTATTTTATAGCCTTAATCTATGCATCTATCTCATGAGCATGCATGGGTGTTTCATTGGCTGGTTGCGTCCAAATCTTTGCAACCCCAGGAACTGTAGCCTGTCATGTTCCTCTGTCCATGGGATTCTCCAGACAAGAATACTAGAGTGGGTTGCCATTTCCTTTGCCAGGGGATCTTCCTGACCCAGATATTGACCCAGATCTCCTACATTGCAGGTGGATTCTTTACCATCTGAGCTAGCAGGGAAGCCCTCATCTATCTCAGTGAAAGAAAGTGAAGTTGCTCAGTCGTGTCCGACTCTTTGCAACCCCGTGGACTATAACCTGGCAGGCTCCTCTGTCCATGGGATTCTCCAGGCAAGAATACTGGAGTGGGTTGCCATTTCCTTCCCCAGCATCTATCTTAGGGGACAGTTAAAAGAAAATGTGTGTTGGGGGATTGGTTCTCTGTGTTATTATTTCATTGTTCAGGCTTACCAATTTGCATTCAGAAACAACTTATTTTTATTTATAATTAATTTTGAGGTGGGATATGGCTAATATATTCCCATGGCTCAAAATTCAAAAAGTGAAATGCAAAAATGTGTCTCCCCTCCCACCCCTGGTCCCGACCCACCCCACCTCCCCGGTTTCTCTCCCAGGGGCAGTCTCTGTTACCAGTCCCCCCATTGTCTGCTCCTTTCCCTTAAAATGGTAGGTTTCTCTTATGTACCTTGTGTTTTCAGCTATTGTATTATAGATAAATTAAGTCAAATAAATATTTAATATCTTCATTCTCAGTATAAATAGAGCAGTCTCTCTCTTTTTTGTATTTTGTTTAAACAATTACTTTTAATCAGAAATGTTAATGAAATAATTGTAGATTCTCATGCCATTATAAGAAATAACAGATCTTGTGTACTATTTATATAATTTCTCTTAATATCAGCATTTTGCAAAACTGTTAGCATAGTATCACATCTAAAATGTTGACATTGCTACAACCTGCTGATCTTATTTAGATTTCCCTAGTTCCACTTATATTTATTTAGGTATAAGAGAGCATGTAGGAGTATTTAGTTCTGTGCAATTACATCACATGTGTAGTTCTTTGTGTCCACGGCCAGTCAAGACACTGAACATTTTCTTCACGCTTCACACCCACCTTCCTCCCACCTCTTATTGGTCCCTAACACCTGTCACTCACTGATCTGTTCATTAAAAAAATTTTTGTCATTCAAAAAATATTATATGAATGTAATCATATATTGTGTTACCTTTTAGATTTGCTTTTTTTCTTATTGAACATAATTCCCTGGAGATTTGCCCAAGTTCTCTATATCTATAGCTTGTTCCTTTTTATTATTGAGTATGTATTTGTATATCACAATTTGTTTCATCATTCATTTGCTGAAAGACATTTGAGGTGTTTTCAGACTTTTATTACAATGACTCAAGTTGCTATGAATATTTACATACACTTTTTTTATAAGTTTTCAATTTTCTGTAATGCACAAGTGTGTGATTGCTGGTTTCTATGGTAATTGTGTGTTTAGTTTTATAGGAAACTGTCAAACTTTTTCATAGTAGCTCTACCATTTTACATTCCCATCAGCAATTACAAGTTTTCCATTTTCTCGCATCCATAGCAGTATGTGGTGATGTCACTATTTTTTATTGTAGACATTCTGTTTGGTGTGTAATGGTATCTCATTATGATTTTAATTTGTTTTTCCATGATGACTAATGATAGTGGACATCTTTTCTTGTGCCTTTATCATCTATACATCCTCTTTAGTGAAATGTCTGTTTATGTCTTTTGCCAGTTTTCTAATTGTGCTGTTTTATTTTTTACTGTTGAGTTTTCAAATATATTTTAGATACCATTCCTTTGTTGGATATATGGCTGGCAAATATTTCCTTCCAGTCGGTAGCTTGTGTTTTTATTCTCTTTCCATCGACTTTTACAGAGCAAGAGTTCTTAATTTTGATGAGATCTAATTTATTAGCATTTTCCTTAATGGATTATGCTTTTGGAGTCAAGTCTGAAACTTTGTCTAGCCCTAGATCCTGAAGGTTTTCTGTCATGTTTTCTTTTAAAGTTTTATAGTTCTACATTGAAGCCCATAATGCATTTTAACTTAGTTTTTGTATAATACGTGAGACTGAGATTGAGGCTCATTTCTTATGCCAATTGGTGTCCAATTACTCCAGCATCACTGGTTGAAGAGGCTGTCCTTCTAGTGAATTACTTTTGCACCTGCATCAAAAATCAATAGCACATGCTTGTGTGAACCTGTTTGTGTGCTTTCTGTTCTGTGCCATTGATCTGTGTCTATCCATCCACCAAAACCTCACGGTCTCAATTATTGTAATATATAATAAGCCATGAAATCAAGAAGACTGATTTCTTCCACTTTATTTTTCTATATAAGAATGTTTTAGCTATCCTGTGGACTATGGTTTTCCACATGAATTTCAAAGTAAGCCTGTCTATGCATATAAAATACACTCTGGGCTTTTGTTAGTAATGACGTTATACCTATAGATCAATTTAGGAAGAAGTAACATCTTTATTACATTGAATATTTACTATGCTCTCCATTCACTTAGATCTTTTTTGGTTTATTTAATCAGCATTGTGTAATTTTCAGCAGACAGATAATCTGTACATGTTGTTATCTAAATGCTTCATTTTTTTGGATTGGTTGTATATGGTAGCATGTTATTTTCTTGCTATATTGAGATATGACTGACAAATAAAAATTGTATTTATTTAGGTTGTACAACATGATTTTTTAAAAGCTGTAAAAGATGATGATTTAATATACATAAACATTGTGATATGATTAATCCAGTGGTGAAGGTGGAGGTGTTAGTTGCTTAGTCATGTCTGACTCTTTGCGACCCCATGGACTATAATCTGCCAGGATCCTCTGTCCATGGCATTCTCCAGGCAAGAACACTGGAGTGGGTAGCCATTCCCTTCTCCAGGGGATCTTCCTACCCCAAGGATTGAACCTGGGTCTCCTGCATTGGCAGATGGATTCTTTACCATCTGAGCCACCTACTGTGTTATAATTTCAATTTCCATAGGTTCGTTGTTAGTATAGGAAATGCATTATCTCTTGTGCTTTGATTTTGCATCCTGCAAGCTCAATCAACCCACTCATTGCTGAAAAATGCCAGAATTAATTTTGAATAGATTCCCTGTATTTTCTACATTAGACAGTCAGGTCACCTGCAAATAGGGATAATTTTATTTCTTCTTTTTATTTTAAAACTCTGTATGGCTTCTGTTTCTTTCACTGGCTTATTTCAGTGGTTATAACATCTAGTACTTTATTGAATAAGAGTGGTAAGAGTAGACCTCCATGCATTGTACCTGATTTCAGGGGGAAAACATTTAGTTCCTTAGCTTTAAGTATGATGTTAGCTTTATTTTTAAAAAGACTACTGAAGAATAGTCCATTGAAAGGTTGCTATAATTACTTCTCCAGTTCTTTATTAGTGGATTTTTATTGCTTTTAATCTTTCGTATAATGACTCTCCTATGAATGTTCTTATACATATGTCACTTTTCAAATATTCATGAATATATGGGTAGAATAAATTCTTATGATGTTGCCCTCTTTTCTGTCCTACCTAGTCTTACTCCCTAAAGGATACTGCATGATTTTTTGGCCTTAAATACCATACAGGGAGAACTCCCATATATATATATATTTCCATCCTGACACCTGCCTGAAGCCAGATCTATGTATTCATTTGCCCACTGACTGTCTGTTTGGATGTCTACATTTTGTTTCTCCAAGTAAACAAGTCTGAAACTGAACTCATAAAATGCTAAATCCATTCCTGAAATCTGTTTCTTTTTTGAAGAAAAAGTCTATTATAGTAAATGGCATTGCAGCTTTCCAGTGTCTCAAGCCAAAAATGTTGTATTCATCCTTGTTGCCTTTCTCTCACTCACACCCCAAACTAGCTGCCAATCCTGTCTGTGATCAATTCTTCCCATTCTGTGGCTACCACCATGGTCTAGACTACCATCCTGTCTTCCCTGACTTATTGCACTGGCTTCTGATCTTGTCTCTTTCATTCTGCATTGCTACCCTACCATCTCTTTTCTTTACAAGAGGTCACAGTGATTGTCTTACTTTCTGTCCTGCTCTGTTCAGAATGTCCCCATGACTTTACGCCTCTCTTAGAGCAAAATCAAGGTCCTTACTCTGACCTGGAGGCCTGCGATAATTTGATTTTTGACTTTTGCAGGCTTTGGATCCTGCTTCCTCTCTGAGTTATCTCACTCTGCTGGCCTTGTTTCCATTTCTTAAAGTGTCAAATGCTCTCTGACCTCAGAGCACATAGGGTCCCCATACCTGGAACACTCTTTCCCAAGGTACCCACATAGCTTACCCATCATTCCCTTCAGTTTTCACTTAAACCAGAGAGGCTTTCTCAGAATATCTTTGTCCTACCTTGGCACTCTCCATTCCTTCTAACTTCATTTGTTTTCCTGCTTGTTCCTTATCATCACTTAAAATATTATATATTCACTAGTTTGTGGATTGTATCTCTAGCAGCTCGAACAATACACAGTAAATATTTCTGGAATGAGTTAATGACTTTTGGGTCAAATGGAATATACATTTAAAATTTGGTGGGTGTTGGCAAATTTCTCTATAAAGAGCTTGTACTACTAGTATATGAAAGTTACGCTACCACTGATAATTTTGAGCCAGTTTCTTTTCATATACAGGCTGTGAAGAGTTTGTCTCAACGCTTTAGTACTCCTCCAGAGGCAGACATGATGGATTCAACATCCACACGTTTATCAGGCCTCTAGGACAAATTTCAGAAACATCCCATGTAGTTCTGTTTTTTTTTTTTTTTAACAGTAGAACAGCTTAAATAACTTGGCTCTCAAGGTTTGTGTGTTCATGACATTTCATAGATTAGAAGACCCTGGAAAAGTGCTTATAGCTTGTGTCTTGTTGACACTGGATATCAGTAGAGCTAACCTTATCTTTCCACTGAACTTTCTCTTGGATTATAATTCAGAGAGCAGAGGAGAATCATCTTCCTGGTGACTTTTTTGCTCTTAAAGGAGAATAGTAGTTCTGTTCTTTCCTCAACAAAGATCATCTTCTAGGTTCCCTGAACTACAGAGGATGGTAGCTTAGCTGGTAAAGAATCCACCTACAATGCAGGAGACCCCTGGGAGATCCTCTGGAGATGGGATAGGCTACCCACTCCAGTATTCATGGGCTTCCTTGGTGGCTCAGATGGTAAAGAATCTGCCTGCAATGTGGGAGACCTGAGTTCGATCCCTGGGTTGGGAAGATCCCCTGGAGGAGGGCATGGCAACCCACTCCAGTATTCTTACTGGAGAATTCCCATGGAGAGAAGAGCCTGGAGGGGTACAGTCCATGGGCTCACAAAGAGTCAGACACAACTGGGCGACTAAGCACAGCACAGGGAGTGGGGATGACAGGTGTGAAGATGATACCATTCCAAGAATTAGACCAGAGAATAGGGACCTTATTGCTTGCTGTTATATTCCTATATAACAAAACTCATTGGAAAAGACCCTGATGCGGGGAAAGATTGACAGCAGGAGGGGAAGGGGGTGCAGAGGATGAAATGATTGGATGGCATCATTGACTCAATAGACACGAGTTTGAGCAAACTCAGGGAGACAGTGAAGGACAGGGAAGCCTGGCGTGTGGCAGTCCCTGAGGTCACAAAGAGTCGGACACAACTTAGCGGCTGAACAAACATTCCTACTACTGACCCTTAATGGGTGCTAACTAAATAGTTCTGGAGTATTGATTTAACAGTCTGTTATTGACATGACTGCTATAATAACAGTCCTGAATATCAGTTTACACTTTGTAATCCATAGAGTGGCTTTATATGATTCCCAAAAGGTACCCTGTTTTTGAAAAGAGTCCCAAGAGGGTGAGTCAGGAAAGATAGAGGCAAAACTTGGCAGTGGACGTGTTTACCAAAGTATGTAACTTCAGTATTAATATATTATGCAGGTTTCTAAGCAGCAGGGGATTTTGAAAGCCTCTTCAGGGACTCTTGTGAATATGCTTTGTGAATGCTTAAGGGGGAATACAGTGTGTGGTGTTTGCCTACTTACTTGAACCTGTCTTTTATTTCCTAAAGTACACCATGGGTTTGGGGTTTCAGGGAACAGGTTTTTAGGAAGACTGGCATAGGGCCTTTTGTTCAGGGTAAGCACTTGGAGACAGATAATCCCTTATTCTAGGCCTGATTCTTTACTGGAGTTTCATTTCAGAGCTTTCATCTAAAGAACGAATATTGACATTTTGCTTTGATTTTCAGGACAGAGTGCAAAGGACCATCCCTAGAAGGCCCATGATTTATTTAGGATACTTGGAGCAGTGAAACTTCTCTAGAAGGTATAAGTTACTCAGTTCTGTGGGTTGTTTGATCTTCTCATTAGTTGTCCTTCTTAATTCATTTTTCACTGGTTGGCACAGCCAGCCAAGATACGTGTTTGGCAGAAGCTGTTCAGGTGAGATCAGCAGAAATAAAGGCAGGAGCTGGAAGCAGCTCATGAAAACCTGGGCTCTTTACTTGACATTCATTTTCCTCTCACCCAAGGTACTGTTCCAGGTACTGACACCAGAAGAATAAAAGTTAACTCAAATGTAGAGCTGCCACTGAGAAGAAAAAAGACTGGGAGGACCATGCCAACAAGAGATAGAAATGTTCTGAGGGCAAGGGCGGATTTCTAGCCAGAGGAGTCAGGGTTTGCTTCAAGGAGAAGGGGGCACTGACTTAAAATGCCCATATGGGAGGAGTTCACAGTGATTGAAATTAGTAGGAGCAACTTGACTATCACATTTTATTTTTTAATTTTATTGAAGTATAATTGATTTACGATGTGTTCATTTCCTCTGCATAGCAAAGTGACTCTCATATATATATATATGTTCTTTTTCATATTTTTTCTATTATGATTTGTCATGGAATATTGAATATGGGCTTCCCAGGTGGTTCAGTGGTAAAGAATCCACCTGCAATGCAGGAGACACATGTTCGATCCCTGGCTCAGGAAGAGCACCTAGAGAAGGGCAGGGCAGCCTCACTTTACTTGCTTGGGTCTCAGTTTTCTCAGTCCAACTGTGGGACTACCCATCTGTATATATCCTCCTTATTATAAAGAGATATTTGGGGATGAATGTAAATACTGACCTGGCTTTCATCTCAAAGGTGTGATAACAGTCAAATGGGCAGATGGATATGTAAGTGCTTTTATCACTGTAGAGTGGTTTCTCAGCCTTGGCACTTTTGTCATTGGGACCACATATTTCTTTCTCGGAAGCCATCCTATGTCTTGTAGGTTATTCAGCAGCATCCTTAGCCTCTGCTTATTAGATGCTATTAGTCCCCTTTTCCCTACTGAGACAACTAAAAATATTTCCAAATGTTGCCAGATGTCCCCCCAGGGGACAAATCAACCCTGATCAGAGCCACTCGTGTATATTGACTTCAAGCATTGTTGATTATACAACTGTTCTGAGAGGAAGCAAATGAAAAGTCACATAAGTGCAATTCCAGAGAGTGCCAGAGATGACTCCAGTGAGGAACAGAAGATAATATGAGAGTGAAGATAGTGCCAAGCACAGCATCATTTCTGGGCAGTCGTATTTCCTATGGGAACAATCTGTATACACTTAAGAAAGATGGGGAGATCAGTCTTGTGGAGGAAACTTTCTACCATGGCATAGCACACTAGGGGCTTGTAGTTCTTGCCAACTTCTGGTTATGGATGGTGATGGGAGGGGGCCTTGAAGAAACAAGAAGGATGTAGCTCATTCTACAAGGTCAGAGACATGCAGAATGTCATGGATATTAGAAAGCATTTAGTCAAATCTCTCCTTCAATTGCTACACTGTTCTGTGGAGTATTCTTAATTCTACCAGATATTTGACCTTGAGCAACTTATTAATCCTCTCTGAGCATTTGTTTCCTCCTTTATTCTTTGATTCCAGAAGAATATTGGTTTTGTCCAGGTACATTATATCACAGCATAATAGTTGTGAGTGAGATTAATCATTGTTTTACTGTACTTCGTACGCATATTAGACATTGTTGTTCAGTTGCTCAGTTGTGTCCGACTCTTTGCCACCCCATGGACTGCAGCATGCCAGGCTTCCCTGTCCTTCACCATCTCCAGGAGCTTGCTCAAACTCCTGTCCACTGAGTAGGTGATACCATCCAACCATCTTGACCTCTGTCATACCCTTCTCCTCCTGGCCTCAGTCTTTCCCAGCATCAGGGTCTTTTCTAATAAGTCGGCTTTTCACATGAGGTGGCCAAAGTATTGGAGCTTCAGCTTCAGCATCAATTCTTCCAATGAATATTTAGGACTGGTTTTCTTTAGGATTGACTGGTTTGATCTTGCAGTCCAAGGGACTCTCAAGAGTCTTCTCTAACACCTTAGTTCAAAACCATCAATTCTTTCGCACTTAGCCTTCTTCATGGTCCAGCTCTCACATCCATACATGAGTGTTGGAAAAAACATAGCTTTGACTATATGGACCTTTGTTGGCAAAGTAGTGTCTCTGCATTTTGCTTTTTTTTATAGGCATATAGTGATCTATATAGCAACATCCGTTGTTATTGTTATTGCCCCATTTTGTCAATGAGAAAATTGAGGATGGAGAGAGGCTTTAAACTCAACTCTGTCTCCAGAGCTCACATTCTTGCCTATGAGTCCAAATAACACTGCTTCACAAACAACACTGCTTAACATATAACACAAAATCCTGGATCACTGTTGGTAAATCATCCCACTCTGTCAATTGCTAGACTGTTAGTGACTTGACCAACTCCTATACCTGCTTCCAGACTCCAAGCTCTCCAATATATGTATTGCACTATTCTGGAGGCACTATGCTTTAATCTTATGAAATAAAGAGCTAATGGTAGAATTTCAGACATCAGGGCCCCAACAGGGCAGCAAGAGGGCATGTAAAGAGCCTGAATATATGAGAAATGTTGGTCTTTTCAGGCAGCAAGTGACCAAAATATATTTGTAGATTTGTAAACTAGGATTAAATAGAAACTGAGAAATCATTTTTCCAGGGCCTTGGATTTTGAAATAAGAAAACACAGAAAGATTAAGTACTTATTCATGCTCACATGATGTGTTGGTAGCAAAACAGGGTTGAGACTGGGCTCTGGGTCCCAGTCCTGTTTCCTGCCCTTATCAGTGGAATGCTGTGCAGGGCAATGGATCAGAATACAGCCTTTGGAAACACGTGCCTTTGGCTGCAAACTGAGATCAGAGCAAAGATACTTAACCTCTGTGACTCTGCTTTTACTTATCTGCAAATGGGAATCACCATAGATCATACCTCAAAAGGTTGGTGAGGATTAAGTGAGACAAAGTGCAAAAAACGCTTCACACAAAGTCATGTGGTAAGAACTCAACAGGTGTTAGTTATTATTTTTAAAGATTTTGAGAGATTTCTAGCTACATGTTTTGGATTTTTCCTAGAATGCAATATATATTCACTTTTGAAATCTACATGGATGCAATATTTAGGTTTTTTTTCTGTGTATAGTTCTTGGACTTTTGGCAAAGTCATATAGTCATGTAACTACCACCACGATCAAGATACAAAACAGCTCCATTACTCCAAGAAATTCCTGACTTTTCCATTTCTATTCAACCTCTGCACCTACTCCTAGACTTGGCAAACATGAATCTGCTTTCTGTTCCTATAATCATGTCTTCTTCAGAATGTCATTTAACTGGAACCCCATATTATGTATGCTTTGAAACTGCCTCCTTTCTTTTTGCATAGTTCATGAGATTCATCCATGTTGTGGTATACCTATATCATTTGCATAGTATTCCTTTATACAGATATACCCTATTCATCTATTCACCAGCAGAATGGGGGCTTCCCTCATAGCTCAGTCAGTAAAGAATCTGCCTGAAATGTAGGAGATCTGGTTTTGATTCCTGGGTTGGGGAGATCGCTTGGAGAAGGAAATGGCAACCCACTCCATTATTCTTGCCTGAAGAATCCCATGGAGAGAGGAGCCTGGCAGGCTGCAGTCCATGGGGTTGTAAGAGTTGGACATGACTTGGCGACTAAACCACCAAGCCAACACCACCACTTGAAGGACATTTCTATTGTTTACAGTGTGTATGGAGCAAATATAAATAAAGATGTTATAAATATTTGTGTATTAATACAGGTTTTAGATAAATATAACTTGTCATTTGTTTTGGGTAAATAGCTAGGGAGTGTGATCGCTGGGTCCTGTGATAAATGTTTGAGAAGGAAATGGCAAACCACTCCAGTATTCTTGCCTGGGAAATCCCATGTACACAGGAGCCTGAAGGGCTACAGTCCATGGAGTTGCAAAAGAGTCAGACATGAGTTAGCAACTAAACAACAATTTGTTTCCTTAGTATCAAAGTTTGAGAATTTTCTGTTTTGAACACAAATCTTTTGTCAGATATGTGTTTTGCTAGTATTTTCTCTCAATTGTGATTTATCTTTTCATGCTTTGAACTGTGTCTCTTGTAAGGTGGAAGTTTTGAATTTTGATGCTGCTCAACTCATCAGTTTTTCTTGCTTTAGGTGTTGGGTATAAGAAATCTTAGCTTTATCTGAAACTACATAGGTTTTCTCATATGTTTTCTTTGAGCAGTTTTATAGTGCTAAGTTTAACATTTATGTTCTATAATACATGAGTAAATTTTTATATGAGATGGGAAGTATGGATTGAGGGTTTTTTTGGCATATGGATGTATATTAATTTCATATGGCTAGTTACTTGTAAACAGTGGCTGCTGCTGCTGGGGCTGATGTATCATACATTATTATTCTAAGAATATTGATAACATATTAACACAGTTATGATTATAGTTATGATTATCCATCTGTCCATCCATAGTTCTTCCTTCAACAAATGAGTATCTACTATGTAGTAGTCACTGTCTTGGGCAAATGTCAACATTATCGACCATGTGGTCAAATAACACAGGCTCCTTAAGAAGGGCAGTTATGGAGGTGCACAAATTAATAATGATAATGCGAAATGCCATGGTTATTTGTCAGACTGATGAGGAGTCAATGTCTTGAGCCTGAGAAGGTAAGAAACTTGAAACTTGACAAAGTCAATTCTCTTAATTTCATATCTCACTTCAGACTCTGGGGACAAAATGATCAGGTTTTAATTGAGCCAGGAACTTAGGAACTTAGAAAATGTCTTATAAGTGACTTTGCTAGTGGATTGAGTACCCAGGAGCAGAGAGGGTTCTAGGAAGAAATTGCTTGCCATCTCACTTTATCTCCTTTCTTAGTAATGAATTATCTTGTCTCTCTGTTTGAACATCTATAAATAAAACTTTCCTATGGATAATTTAGAAAACCTACCTGAAATCTTCAGGCCTGTGTCACATCAATTTCTCTCCAAGTATGGAGAAGGCAATGGCACCCCACTCCAGTACTCTTGCCTGGAAAATCCCATGGATGGAGGAACCTGGTGGGCTGCAGTCCATGGGGTCGTGAAGAGTCAGACACGACTGAGCGACTTCACTTTCACTTTTCACTTTCATGCATTGGAGAAGGAAATGGCAACCCATTCCAGTGTTCTTGCTTGGACAATCCCAGGGACGGGGGAGCCTGGTGGGCTGCTGTCTATGGGGTTGCACAGAGTCGGACACGACTGAAGTGACAGCAGCATGGGATAGTAGGAAGAACATGGGAAGGAATCCATGGTCCATCTCTCAGTGAACAAGACACACGGTACATGACTTTATTTCTCTTTAGCACAGTTCTCTTATCTGCAAAAATAAAATATGTACTAACTTTTTTGGATTTGCTACCTCATGGGAGTATCTTCACGGGACAGTGATGAAATTAAGGCTATGACTCTTTGTACACTATTCAGTTTAGTTCAGTCGCTCAGTCATGTCCAACTCTTTGTGACCCCACGAACTGCAGCACACCAGGCCTCCTTGTCCATCACCAACTCTTGGAGTCCACCCAAACCCATGTCCATCGAGTAGGTGATGCCATCCAACCGTCTAATCCTCTGTCATCCCCTTCTCCTCCTGCCCTCAATCTTTCCCAGCATTAGGTTCTTTTCAAATGAGTCAGCTCTTTGCATCAGGTGGCCAAAGTATTGGAGTTTCAGCTTCAATAACATCTTCCAATGAACACCCAGGATTGATCTCCTTTAGGATGGACTGGATGGATCTCCTTGCAGTCCAAGGGACTCTCAAGAGTCTTGTCCAACACCATAGTTCAAAAGCATCAATTCTTCTGTGCTCAGCTTTCTTTATAGTCCAACTCTTACATCCATACATGACCACTGGAAAAACCATAATCTTGATTAGATGGACCTTTGTTGACAAAGTAATGTCTCTGCTTTTGAATATGCTATCTAGGTTGGTCATAACTTTCCTTCCAAGGAGTAAGGGTCTTTCAATTTCATGGCTGCAATCGCCATCTGCAGTGATTTTGGAGCCCAGAAAAATAAAGTCAGCCATTGTTTCTCCATCTATTTGCCAGAGTAGCCACTAATTTATACAACAGCACCACATGTTCAGTGAATAATTTCTATATGCTGGGCCCTTCTATATGCTAGGCTTTGGAGCTATAGTGGTGATTTCAAAACAAATATAATCCTTGCCCATGTAGAGCCTGTGGTTCAATGGGGAAGAATGAGACTAAAGGAGATAATCGAATATAACTGTATGATGTTAATACAAACTGTATTAAATCCTAAGAAGCTGTATAATTGTCTGTGCTGGAATGAGTCCCTAGTCAATTCACATATCCCCTGTAAATTTCATGGTTGTCCTTTCTCTAAATAATTCAGTGTCCCCTAGAAAAGAGTTGTTTTTCAACTAAGAATAAAGAATGTTCTCATCCATTCCCCAAAGGGTCAGAAAATATACCAAAGTCATCTAAGTGAACAGTCTTGGGTATAACATGAAAAATCAAATCTATTGTATTACCAAACTCATTAATTTAATATTTTAGAATTATGCATAATTTGTTTTCATCTCTGTATTAAGAATGAAAGGGTAGAAGTTAATCTGTACTAAAAATTGTACTTTCCATCTTTCTCAAGCACAGTGGAGTCTTCTTGTAACTCAGAGTCACCATCATGACCTTTTGCTCTGTAGGACTCATTGAGTCCGGACTACATGTCTCTACTGTGAATGGACCCTGGCTATACTTTTTTGAGTTACATAAATCTACTTTTATAATGTTGCTATTTTTCTACTGTTTTCAGCTGTCACACTTCATGTTCTCAATGTGTTTTGTTCTTGGGGACCTTTTCATTTCCATTTCTAATCTGCTATGATTTGGGAACCAGTATAACCACATTTATTAGAATCATTTGAGAAAAGAGAACAGTTTCAGGAAGGTCAGAAACCCTCTTCCTTTAACAGAGTATATCAGATTTATGCATGAAAGATGTATGTTTGAAAATCAGTTTGGGGTAGTCATAGTATTAATAGTTGCAGTCATCACAAAAGTATCTTTAAATAAATGAGGTGATTGATAATAAACCAGAGGAAATGGCAGCCAGTTCAAATCTATCACATTTACATGGTACTTTTCACCTTTTAAATGCTATTTTACCTTCCTGCTTACTTCATCTTCACTAAATCAGAATAGGAAGAGATGAGATGAATATTATAAGGCAACTCAGGCTCAGAGATGTGAAGTGATTTATCTCAAGTCATTAGGTGAACTGTTGACATAATTATGCCTAAGCCTTAGGTTTCTGGACTCTCAGCCTGAAGATTTTAGAAGGGCAGAAAAAAAAAAAATAAAGAGAATAGAGCTCAAAACAGACATTTTACATTAACCCATTTTACTGGAGACAATCTCAATTGTTTGGAGGAAAAAAACTCAACTTCATTTTGGGCAGCTGTGAGTTTCTAAACATGTTTGAATCACCCATAAATGCACAGTGCTGACTTTCTTGGCCTCTTGGGTATTTTAAAGTCCTATTTTCTCTGCCATAGTAAATTCATCATTGACTGCAATAAGTTGGTGAAATGTCAAGGAGAGGATGGAGAGTGTGTATGAAAATGAAAGCTTCAAAATTAGGTCTTGTGTCTGATAAAGGGCCTTCCCTGGTGCTTCAGATGGTAAAGAATCTGCCTGCAATTCAGGAGGCCTGTGTTCGATCCATGGAATGGGAAGATCCCCTAGAGAAGTGGATGGCTACCCAATCCAATCTTCTTGCCTGGATAATTCCATGGACAGAGGAGCCCAGTGGGTGGAATATGTCATGATTTGGGCATTCATTTTTGCTTCTCATTTATTTTTAAATTGCTCAACAAATACTTGGTGACAAGTACTACTCTATGCCCTGAGTATGTAAAGATC
The DNA here is from genome assembly GCA_935064755.1 of Tragelaphus eurycerus. Lineage (NCBI taxonomy): Eukaryota > Metazoa > Chordata > Mammalia > Artiodactyla > Bovidae > Tragelaphus > Tragelaphus eurycerus. The sequence goes on along the minus strand of CAKXYN010000014.1, from coordinate 33,798,161 downwards.
AACGAAACATGGCAGCACCCTCAAGTTGCTTATGTGCTATCAACACTTGTGATGGAAACATTCTAAAATTAGGTCATGGGCATTGTTCTAAAACTCTGTAATATATGAATATTAATTAAATTGTGCACTAAGAATAGGTTAATTTTATGGCATGTACATTATACTCTCAAAAAAGCTGTTTGAAGAGAGGCAAATTAAAGTAAGCATAATCAGTGCCATAGTAGGGATAAAGTGTCAAGGTACTACGGGAACTCTTAAAAGACACCAAATTCAAAGAAACAGGATGAAATTCTAGAAAAAGTGATATCTAAGCAGAAACCTGAAGAAGGAGTTAAGGAAGATTGGACTGAGTGACAGAAACAATGTGAACAAGTGGCTAAAGGGAATTGAGAGTGTGCATGGTCTATATTCTGTAAGATGTAGAGTGATTTAGCTTCTAGAGCTCAGCTCATGAGGGGAAGTGACCAGAAGTGACAGAGTGGCAGGGAGAGATAAGCAGGAATTAAGCACCATGGCTTTCTATATCATAAAGAGGAATTGGAATTTATTCTAAGGGCAATATGGTGTCATTAAAAGTTTCAAGGCATAGGGATGTCTTTGAATAAGTTTGTGCTTTGGAAGATCTGTCTTGCTGTAGAGAGGACACTTGTTTAAGGAAGAAAAAGTCTAGAGGTAAGGAGACCAGCAATACAGCTGATTCTATAAACTTGGTGAGTGGTTCTGAACTAAGTAGATGAATTTAGAAATAAGGAAGAATCAGAAGGACTTCATGATAAATTAAATGTAGGAAGTAAGGATGTTGGTGAAGATGTAGACAAAGATTCTAGTTTGTCTTTGGTTGACTATATAGCTCACAGAACTATTCATGAGGAGAATGAATGCTGGGTGTAGTTGAAACTTAGAAAAAGGAAATTGTAGTAAATTGGCATTTTGTTGTTCATTTTAAAATTGGGGAGTTTTTAGGATATTTAAAGGATATATCATTTCAGTTCAGTTCAGTCACTCAGTTGTGTTTGACTCTTTGTGACCCCATGAACTGCAGCATGCCAGGCCTCCCTGTCCATCACCAACTCCCGGAGTCCACCCATACCCATGTCCATTGAGTCAGTGATTACATACAACCATCTCATCCTCTGTTGTCCCCTTCTCCTCCTGTGCTCAATCTTTCCCAGCATCATAATCTTTTCAAATGAGTCAGCTCTTTGCATCAGGTGGCCAAAGTATTGGAGTTTCAGGTTCAGCATCACTCCTTCCAATGAACACTTAGGACTGATCTCCTTTAGGATGGACTGGTTGGATCTCCTTGCAGTCCAAGGGACTCTGAAGAGTCTTCTCCAACACCACAGTTCAAAAGCATCAGTTCTTTGGCGCTCAGCTTTCTTTATAGTCCAACTCTCACATCCATACCTGACCACTGAAAAAACTATAACCTTGACTAGACAGACCTTTGTTGACAATGTAATATCTCTGCTTTTTAATATGCTATCTAGATTGGTCATAACTTTTCCTTCAAGGAGTAAGCGTCTTTTAATTTCATGGCTGCAGTCACCACCTGCAGTGACTTTTGAGCCCAGAAAATAAAGTCAGCCACTGTTTGCACATCTATTTGCCATGAAGTCATGGGACCAGATGTCATGATCTTAGTTTTCTGAATGTTGAGCTTTAAGCCAAACTTTTCACTCTCCTCTTTAACTTTCATCAAGAGGCTCTTTAGTTCTTCACTTTCTGCCATAAGGGTGGTGTCATCTGCATATCTGAGGTTATTGATATATGGGTAGAGAGAAAGTGAGGGAAAGGAATATGTCCAGGTTGGTACAGAGATTTTGGTGGTCAGTAGATCATATGAGATCATTTAAGTCAAATTACTGAATGAAGTTTCTTAGACAGAAAAGAATGTGTAGCAAGAAGAGACCAAACATAAAACCATAAAGGACATAAAAATTCACTATGTGGGCAGAGGAGGAGGACACTTAGAAGTATTTTTAGAAGAAATAGCTTAATGGATAATTGTGAGAAAAATAGGGGAGTATAATGTTGACGATCGTGAACCAATTAGACCAGAAAATAATATGGAAAAGTGTTCAGAAAAGGTTTTCCTAAGGAAAGATGGTGCAAAGAGTTGACTCATTGGAAAAGACTTTGATGCTATGAGGGATTGGGGGCAGGAGGAAAAGGGCACGACAGAGGATGAGATGGCTGGATGGCATCACCGACTCAATGGACGTGAGTTTGAGTGAACTCCAGGAGATGGTGATGGACAGGGAGACCTGGCGTGCTGGGATTCATGGGGTCGCAAAGAGTTGGACACAACTGAGCGACTGAACTGAACTGAAGGAAAATAATGTTGAACCTGAATGTAGAAAAGGTGGCAGTCATGCCAAGAACTGGGAGAAGAATGTGCCTAGCTTAAGAGCAGTGAATGCAAAAGTTTACTCTAAGGGTGAATCCAGTGTGTTTAAGTGATAAAAGAAGACCAGCATGGAACTGCAGTAAATGCCTGAGAGAGTGTTGGGATATCAGAGAGAGGCATGTGGGTCTTTTAGGCTTTAAATGGCCATTCAAGGGATTTTAAATTTTGTGATTAGTTGTTTGTCTGTTGCTTCATTTGCTATTATTTTCTCCCATTCTGAAGGCTGTCTTTTCACCTTGCTTATAGTTTCCTTTGTTGTGCAGAAGCTTTTAAGTTTGATTAGGTCCCATTTATTTATTTTTGATTTTATTTCCAATATTCTGGGAGGTGGGTCGTAGAGGATCCTGCTGTGGTGTATGTCAGAGAGTGTTTTGCCTATGTTTTCCTCTAGGAGTTTTGTGGTTTCTGGTCTTACATTTAGCTCTTTAATCCATTTTGAGTTTATTTTTGGTATGGTGTTAGAAAGTGTTCTAGTTTCATTCTTTTACAAGTGTTTGACCAGTTTTCCCAGCACCACTTGTTAAAGAGATTGTCTTTAATCCATTGTATATTCTTGCCTCCTTTGTCAAAGATAAGGTGTCCATATGTGCGTGGATTTATCTCTGGGCTTTCTATTTTGTTCCATTGATCTATATTTCTGTCTTTGTGCCAGTACCATACTGTCTTGATGACTGTGGCAAATGAAGCAACAGACAAACAACTAATCTCAAAAATATACAAGCAACTCCTACAGCTCAATTCCAGAAAAATAAATGACCCAATCAAAAAATGGGCCAAAGAACTAAATAGACATTTCTCCAAAGAAGACATACAGATGGCTAACAAACACATGAAAAGATGCTCAACATCACTCATTATCAGAGAAATGCAAATCAAAACCACTATGAGGTACCATTTCACGCCAGTCAGAATGGCTGTGATCCAAAAGTCCACAAGTAATAAGTGCTAGAGAGGGTGTGGAGAAAAGGGAACCCTCTTACACTGTTGGTGGGAATGCAAACTAGTACAGCCACTATGGAGAACAGTATGGAGATTCCTCAAAAAACTGGGAATAGAACTGCCTTATGATCCAGTATTTTGGCCACCTCATGCGAAGAGTTGACTCATTGGAGAAGACTCTGATGCTGGGAGGGATTGAGGGCAGGAGGAGAAGGGGACGACAGAGGATGAGATGGCTGGATGGCATCATTGACTTGATGGGTATGAGTCTGGGTGACCTCCGGGAACTGGTGATGGACAGGGAGGCCTGGCGTGCTGCGGTTCATGGGGTCGCAAAGAGTCGGACACGACTGAGCGACTGATCTGATCTGATCTGATGATCCAGCAATCCCACTGCTGGGCATACACACTGAGAAAACCAGAATTGAAAGAGACACGTGTACCCCAATGTTCATCGCAGCACTGTTTACAATAGCCAGGACTTGGAAGCAACCTAGATGTCTATCCACAGATGAATGGATAAGAAAACTGTGGTACATATACACAATGGAGTATTACTCAGCCATTAAAAAGAATACATTTGAATCAGTTCTAATGAGGTGGATGAAACTGGAGCCTATTATACAGAGTGAAGTAAGCCAGAAAGAAAAACACAAATACAGTATCCTAACGCATATATATGGAATTTAGAAAGATGGTAACAATAACCCTATTTTCGAGACAGCAAAAGAGACACTGATGTATAGAACAGACTTTTGGACTCTGGAAACGGGAGAGGGCGGGATGATTTGGGAGAATAGCATTGAAATATGTATAATATCATATCTAAAACGAGTCACCAGACCAGGTACGATGCCTGATAATGGATGCCTGGGGCTGGTGCACTAGGACAACCAAGAAGGATGGTATGGGGAGGGAGGGGGGAGGAGGGTTCAGGATGGGGAGCACGTGTATACTTGGGGCAGATCCATCTCGATGTATGGCAATAGCAATACAATATTGTAAAGTTAAGCAAAATAAAATTTAATAATAAAAAAAACAAAAAACAACAAAAAAATAAATTTTGTGTTATGTGTGAGAAAAAGCTCTCAGATTCTAATGGGGGGAGGGAGATATGTGACCTAATTTATGCTGCTATGTGAAGGATAATGTATAGGAGACTGACAGTGGAGAGGTTGAAATTTCCAAGGTAAGAGGTGATGGTGACTTGGGCCAGCTTGTTAGCAGTGGAGATAGCAAGGAATGGTGGGATTCAGGGTGTATTTTGGAGAGATAATGGATGAAACTTGTTAATGGATAGAGCTAGAGTCATGAGGATAGAAGATAAAAGGTGGCTCCAAATTATTGACCTAAGAAATGGATGGACATGAAATGTGGAGTCAGGGGGGAGCAAAATCCATGATTCCATTTTAGCCATGTTAAATTCAAGATGTCTACAACTTCTTTTTAAAATTTTATTGAATATAGTTGATTTATAATATTGTGTTTAATTTCTGCTGTATAGCAAAGTGACTCAGTTGTGTGTGTGTGTGTGTGTGTGTGTGTGTATGTGTATATACATAATCTTCATGTTTTTTCAATTATGGTTTATCACAGGATGTTGAATATATTACAGCTCCCTGTACTATCCATCCTAGGTGTAATAGTTTGCATCTGCTAACTCCAAACTCTCAATCCTTCCTTCCCCTACTATTCCTCCCACTTGGCAACCACAAGTCTGTTCTCTTTGTGAGTATGTTTCTGTTTTATAAACATGTTTTACAGATTTGTGTCATAGTCCCTGGTGGCTCAGACGGTAAAGCATCTGTCTACAATGCGGGAGACCCGGGTTCGATCCCTGGGTTGGGAAGATCCCCTGGAGAAGGAAATGGCAATCCACTCCAAGACTATTGCCTGGAAAATCCCATGGACACAGGAGCCTGGTAGGCTACAGTCCATGGGGTCGCAAAGAGTTGGACACGACTCAGCGACTTCACTTTCACTTAGATTCTGCATATAAGTGATAGAATATGGCATTTGTCTTTCTCTTTCTAACTTACTTCACTTAGTATGATAATTTCTTGGTCTATCCATGTTGCTGCAGGGAGCATTATTTCATTCTTTTTAATGGTTGGGTAGTATACCCTTGTCGGGGAAGGCAATGGCACCCCACCCCAGTACTTTTGCCTGGAAAATCCCATGGACAGAGGATCCTGGTAGGCTCCAGTCCATGGGGTCGCTAAGAGTCTGACACGACTGAGCGACTTCACTTTCACTTTTCACTTTCATGCATTGGAGAAGGAAATGGCAACCCACTCCAGTATTCTTGCCTGGAGAATCCCAGGGACGGGGGAGCCTGGTGAGCTTCCGTCTATGGGGTCGCACGGAGTCGGACACGACTGAAGCGACTTAGCATAGCATAGCATAGTATACCCTTGTATATCCATTAATTCCATGTTAATCCATTCATCTATCAATGGGCATGTAGGTTGTTTCTGTCTTGGCTACTGTGATTAGTGCTGCTATGAACATAGGATACATGTTCATACTCCATGTATCTTTTTGAATTATAGTTTTGCCTGGATACATGCCCAGGAGTGGAATTTATGGATCATGTGGTATCTCTATTTTTAGTTTTCTAAGAAACTTCCATACTATTTTCCATAGTGGCTGCACCAATTTACATTCCCACTAACAATGTAAGAAGATTCCATATTCCTCACACTATCTCCAGCATTTATTATTTGTCTACAACTCCTTGATGTGATTGTAGAGTAGGTCATTAGATATTTAAGTCTGGATTATGAGGAAATAGTCAGGACTGGAATTATAGATTTGGGTGTCTCAGAACATTAGGTAGTATTTAAAGTCATGATACTGGATGAGATCCCATAAGGCATGAGAGTACGGAGAGATAAAAAGAGATCTGGTGACTGAATCTTGGAGTACTGCAATGTTTAGAAACATGGAAGAGAAAGAAGATTGACCAAAGGAGACTCAGAAAGAGCAGCAAGTGTCTGGAAGAAAGCAGGGAGGATGTGGTATCCCAGACAGCCAGGGATGACAGTGTTTCAAATCAGATGAACTGTTGTTCCACCCTGGTTGGAAGTAGAGGTACAGGTTAAACAGAAAGTCAGGGAGAAGGGATTTGGGGTTTTCTCCCCTTAGATCCCTTGTCTTTTCATTCTTCACCAGCCCATTGAGCTTCATAGCCAAGGCTGTTAAGTTAGCCACCTATGTGACCTTAACCTTTGAGGAAGGAAAACAGCATATCCCAGGAAAGTCTTGTATAGAGGTGAACAGAAATAATTCAAAGTAGAAAGTAACATGGCATTAAAGAGCTTCAGGTGAAATGATTGAGAGGTTTTATATTGTCTTTCTGATGAGAAGTAGGGAAATCTTCATGTTGGAGGTTATGCTCATGTGCACACATACACTCACACATACACACTAACACCAAAGCAGAATCTTGTACAGATGGGAATAGGCAGGACAGGTATCTTAATCAGAGGGATAACTGCATAAGCAGGGCCCATGGGAAGAAACTTGTAGCCTGTGTAGAGGACCCCAATCAGTTAATTTTGTTTGGTTCACTGATTGGTTGATAATTGATTCTGTGCTCCACCCATTCCCAGTGCTCACACAACAGTCACTCCATGCAATGGTTTTTGCCACAGATGAAAATGTCCATCAAACCAGAAACTCAGAAGATTTGCTCTGGGTTTATAGACTCCTCCACTAGCACTGTTCCCTTTCCAACCTTGAATCCAAGTTAGTTAAAATCCCTGAAACTTCTCTGGTCTCCAAAGAGGAAGGATAGCAATGAGATTGCATTGAAGTCCTAAATCCCCAATGGCTCAGCTTAATCGAATGGACATATTTCATTAAACAAATGCCTGTGCCATCTGCTCTACTCCAATTAGGAATGCATGAGGAACATATTTCTCAATTATGTTGGAGAAGATGTCTGGGCTCAGAGGCCCCAGCCAACAGCCTTTCCTCAGGCAGTGCTCAGTGGGGAGACCTGCCTCCAGCTTGTAGTGGCCCTCATGTTTTTTTCATGTCGCCTCTTAACTCCACCACTCACTTTACTTTAGTGCATTCCCTTTTGGGTTAGAACTGATTGGATCCAACAGTCTAAAGGAACATGCTCCATGCTGGTTTAAAATCATTGTATTTATTGCACACTACTAACATTTATTAAAATCTTCGTTATGGCCAGATGCTGGGCTAAGCATTTTCTGTAGCATTTTATCTAAACCATAAAACTTCTCTATTAAGTAAGAAGGATCCTTATTCTGTAGATGAGAAAATTGAAGCTTTAGCAATCTTAAATCATTCAACCAAGATCCCACAGATGGTGAGTGATGGAGCTAGGAATACATGGGCAGCCTGGGACCAGAGCTGATGTTTTGATACAATATGTGTTACATATTGTATGTAACATATGTGTTACGTACAATATGTGTTACATAGAAGTACCACACACTGTCAATGTGCAGAGTGTGATGTAGGTGCTATTCTACTTTCAGGGCCTTAACAGCCAGATGCAGAACAAACAAGGAAATGCATCAGGATGGGTGGAGACAAGTACAAGTTGGGAGTGGAAGAAGTTACTCCCAGGGTTCCAAGTCAAAATACTGGTATAGTATACTCAAGCATTTAAAGTCTAGCTCAGAAATGTAGACTGCAGAGCAACCCACCACATCTGTTTACACATCTATGCCCTCAGATCTCTTTGTGATTTAACCAGTCAACTACGCTAATCCATATGCCTGGCTCACCCCTTCTCAGGGCTGCTGAGGATGTTGGAGAAAAATCCACAGCATTGATTTTCTGTTGTTCAGTTGCTCAGTCGTGTCTTATTCTTTGCAACCCCATGAACTACAGCATGCCAGGCTTCCTTGTCCTTCACTATCTCCTGAAGTTTCCTCAAACTCATGTCCATTGAGTTGATGGTGCCATCCAACATCTCATCCTCTGTCACTCTCTTCTCCTCCTGACCTCATTCGTTCCCAGTACCAGGGTCTTTTCCAATGAGTCAGCTCTTCACATGAGGTGATTAAAGTATTGGAGCTTCAGCTTCATCATCAGTCCTTCCAATGAATATTCTACTGATTTTCTAGTTCTACAAATTCAGGCACCTATTTCAGTTTCCTATCTCACTTGCTTACATGCTTCTCCCTGTCCCTAATGCCTCATTGGACAGAAATTTTTTTACCAGTCTTAATCACTATCTCCAAGCCTCCAATCTTACCACCTTGCTTTCACTGTTGAAAGGTTGCTTATCCATCTCCTTTGCAGAGAAAACAGAGGTCATCAGATGGTGATTCCTCGGGCTGCCTGCACTACCCCTAGCTCATTCCCTGACATCTCAGTAGCATAGTAACAAAATTACCTGGTATTACTTCTTTAGTACATTTTATAAGCCAGGCACTATTGGATGTTTACATGCATTAGCTCACTCAATCCAAGGAACCACCTTGTGAGAGGAGAACTATTTTTAATCCTTAATATACAGACAAGAAAAATGAGTCTCAGAAAGGTAGGGAGATGTTCCTCAGGATTACCTTCTTACAGCTTTTGCCTTCTCATCACATGTAGTGTCTCTAAGAAACAGCATCTTCTTAAATGACATCAGTCACCATCTATATCCTCATGGCCAAATCTGTGTTTCCAGCCTAGAATTCTTTTTGAGCTGCTTTTTATTCAGTTTCCCAGTAGATGCCCACTGGCATCTCAGAATTAAACTTAGCCTCCCATCATCACCCATCAATGGAATTGCTCATTTTACTACATTTCCTAGGTGTGTGGGTAATACCTCACTGAGACTGGAGCACCATACTGCTGTTGCTGCTAAGTCTGTGTGACCCCATAGATGGCAGCCCACCAGGCTTCCCCATCCCTGGGATTCTCCAGGCAAGAACACTGGAGTGGGTTGCCATTTCCTTCTCCAATGCATGAAAGTGAAAAGTGAAAGTGAAGTTGCTCAGTCGTGTCTGACTCTTCACAACCCCATGGACTGCAGCCTTCCAGGCTCCTCCATCCATGGGATTTTCCAGGCAAGAGTACTGGAGTTGGGTGCCATCGCCTTCTCTGGGAGCATCAGTGTCCTGCAATTGAGCAGATCAGCATTCTTCCTCTTTGTGAATGGCATATCCTCTCCTTAAAAGCCCTAGGGAGGAGTAGCGAGGGGTCTGATGAAAGGAGCATCGAGTAAGTTTGAATTCCTTCTTTTCGAAGTCCTCCCTTTGTCAGCTGTGTGACCTGTTTTTCATCTCAACCTGCCCAAGCCTCAGTTTCTTTGTCCATATGTGTGAATAACAACTCTACCTGACACATAATAAACCATCAGTTGTGGGGAGGGAAGGAGAAGTTTGAGGCACTGGTAGAAGAGGGGCAGGTGCAGCTGTAGTCACAGTGTAGAGGAGCAGAAGTGGTCATACTGGTGACAGTGTCGTTTTTGTGGTAGGCAGTAATCATCTACTGGTTAGTCAGAATAGAGAATTGTGTGACTTTTCATCCTCCCTCTCCCTTATAATACTTGATCCATCAACATCTGTAGATTTTATTTTATTAATTTATGTCACTTCTTATAGTCATCATCCTAGTTAGAACACCCGGCATGATTTCTTTTAGCCCAAGGGGTGACTTGACTTCCTCAGGACTGTGCAGTGAAGATCCAGTGCTGGTCTAGGTCCTTTTATTCCATGTTCTTTCCACTCTACTGGGGACAATAGAGTAGAACAGTTAGACGTCAGGATGACTAGGTACAATTGTGGCTCTCCTCCCCCACTGACCCTATTTTCTGGGGAAGTTACTTACCCTCTTTTACCTACCAGCAAAGTAGGCAATAATAGTAGTACCACTGCATAGGGTTGTTGGGAGATTGTGATATGATCTTGGATTTAAAGTATGTATTAATTTCCTAGGGATGTTGTAACAAAGGACCACAAACGAGGAGCTTGAAAGAGGAGAAATTTGTTGTCTCACAGTTCTGGAGTATGGACATCCAAAATCAAAGTGTGGGTAGAGCCATGCTCTTTCTGATGGCCCTAGGCGGCAATCTTGTGTTGCTTCTTCTCACTCCCACTGTTGCCAGTAATCTCTGATGTTCCTTGGGTTGTAGATATTGTACCCTAGTCACAAAGCTATCTTCTCCCTGGGTGTCTGTATGTCATCTTCCCTCCATGTGTGTGTCTGTCACTGTGTCTGAATTTCCCTTTTATAAGGACCCTGGTGATACTGGATTCGACTCATTCTAATTACTCATTATAACTGGATTCTCTCTGTAAAGACCCTATTTACATATAAGCTCATGTTCTGAGGAACTGGGAGTTAGGACTTCAATATATCTTTTTTGATGGGGGCATAATTAAATTGATGACAAAGAACTTTGCTCAGACTTGGGAAGAGAGTAAATGCTCACTAAATATTTTCTTTCTTAGCAAGGAGCCTCCACTGTCAAAGAGAGCTCAGAGCTGAAAGACTGACAGCTCTGCCTCGGCAGTGGCTCCTGTTACACAATTACACATTCAACTCTGGAGGCAGGCGGCCGCTGTGTTCTTAGGGAACTTCATCAATATTGTGACACTCCGACATGTGTCAGCCACAGGGTTCTCCAGGGCTCCTTCTCTGCAGATTCTTGTGAAGCTGAAAAAATTAACCTCCCATCCTGGACAGTCTGAGTGATGGCCTGCCCAGAGGCAAGAGGGTAAAAGGGTCAGAGTGGCAGAGACCTCAGATAACCCAAGTGGTACTAGTGGTAAAGAACCCACTTACTGATGCAGGAGACATAAGAGATTTGGATTTGATCCTGAGGTTGGGAAGATCCCCTGAAGGAGGGCATGGCAACCCACTCTAGTATTCTTGCCTGGAGAATTCCATGGACAAAAGAGCCTGGGGGGATATAGTCCATAGGGTTGCAAAGGAGTCAGACATGACTGAATCAACTTAACACACACATATATGTGTATGTATATATGAGTGTGCATGTATGTATGGGCATATATATGTATGTACTTATATGTGTATATATGTATAATGTTGGTCTATGAAAATATCATCTCTCAATCTGATCTGTAATTATCATTAAAAGTCCAATAGAGGTAAAATGTCTATGGGAAATGAAAGCAAAAATACCAACGAAGATTTGATTTGATTTTTTTGTCCTATGGATTGTGGAACATTTTGACTTGCAACACTGGTTTGAATGTGAATGAAGTTTTGTAATAGGTCAAGCCATTGTATTGAACATTGATTTCTCTGGTGTTCAGTTCAGTTCAGTTGCTCAGTTGTGTCTGACTCTTTGCCACCCCATGGACTGACTACAGCACACCAGGTTTCCCTGTCCATAACCAACTCTTGGAGCTTGCTCAAACTCATGTCGATTGAGTCGGTGATGCCATCCAGTAATCTCATCCTCTGTCATCCCCATCTCCTCCAGCCTTCAATCTTTCCCAGCAACAGAGTCTTCTAAAACGAGTCAGTTCTTTGCATCAGGTGGCCAAAGTATTGGGGTTTCAGCTTCAGCATCAGTTGTTCCAATGAATACTCAGAATTGATCTCGTTTAGGATGGACTGGTTGGATCTCCTTGCTGTCCAAGGGACTCTCAAGAGTCTTCTCTAATACCACAGTTCAAAAGCATCAATTCTTTGGTGCTCAGCTTTCTTTATAGTCCAACTCTCACATCCATACGTGACTACTGGAAAGATCATAGCCTTGACTACACAAACCTTTGTTGGCAAAGTAATGTCCCTGCTTTTTAATATGCTGTCTAGGTTGGTCATAACTTTTCTTCCAAGGAGTAAGCACCTATTTATTTCATGGCAGTACTATTTGCAGTGATTTTGGAGCCCCACCTCCAAATAAAGTCTGTCACTATTTCCATTGCTTCCCCATCTATTTGCCATGAAGTGATGAGACCAGAGGCCATGATCTTAGTTTACTGAATGTTGAGTTTTAAGCCAAATTTTTACTCTCCTCTTTCGTTTTCATCAAGAGGCTCTTTAGTTCTTCTTTGCTTTCTGCCATGAGGGTGGTGTCATCTGCATATCTGGTTATTGATATTTCTCCCAGCAATCTTGATTCCAGCTTGTGCTTCTTCCAGCTCAGCGTTCCTCATAATGTTCTCTGCATATAAGTTAAATAAGCACAGTGACAATATACAGCCTTGACATACTCCTTTTCCTATTTGGAACCAGTCTGTTGTTACATGTCCAGTTCTAACTGTTGCTTCCTGATCTGCATACAGATTTCTCAATAGACAGTTCAGGTGGTCGGTATTTCCATCTCTTTCAGATTTTCCGGACTTATTGTGATCCACACAGTCAGAGGCTTTGGCATAGCCAGTAAAGCAGAAATAGATGTTTTTCTGGAACTCTCTTGCTTTTTTGATGATGCAATGGATGTTGGCAATTTGATCTCTGGTTCCTCTGCCTTTCCTAAAACCAACTTGAATATCTGGAAGTTCATGGTTCACATATTGTTGAAGCCTGGCTTGGAGAATTTTGAGCATTACTTTACTAGCATGTGAGATAAGTGCAACTGTGTGGTAGTTTGAGCATTCTTTGGCATTGCCTTTCTTAGGGACTGGAATGAAAACTGACCTTTTCCAGTCCTGTGGCTACTGTTGAGTTTTCCAAATGTGCTGGCATATTGAGTGCAGCACTTTCACAGCATCATCTTTCAGGATTTGAAATAGCTCAACTGGAATTCCATCACCTCCACTAGCTTTGTTCGTAGTGATACTTCCTAAGGTCCACTTGACTTCACATTCTAGGATGTCTGGCTCTAAGTGAGTGATCACATCATTGTGATTTTCTGGGTTGTGAAGATCTTTTTTGTACAGTGTATTCTTGCCACCTCTTCTTAATATCTTCTGCTTCTGTTAGGTCCATACCATTTCTGTCCTTTATTGAGCCCATCTTTGCATGAAATGATCCCTTGGTATCTCTAATTTTCTTCAAGAGATCTCTGGTCTTTCCCATTCTATTATTTTCTTCACTTCTTTGCACTGATCACTAAAGAATGCTTTCTTATCTCTCCTTGTTAGTCTTTGGAACTCTGCATTCAAATGGGTATATCTGTCCTTTTCTCTGTTGCTTTTCACTTCTCTTCTTTTCTCAGCCTTTTGTAAGGCCTTCTCAGACCACCATTTTGCTTTTCTGTATTTCTTTTTCTTGGGGATGATTTTGCTCCCTGTCTTCTGTAGAATGTCACGAACCTCTGTCCATAGTTCTTCATGCGCTCTGACTATCAGATCTAATTCCTTGAATCTATTTCTTACTTCCACTGTATAGTCATAAGGGATTTGATTTAGGTAATTCCTGAATGGTCTAGTGGTTTTTCCTACTTTCTTCAATTTAAGTCTGAATTTAGCAATAAGGAGTTCATGATCTGAGCCACAGTCAGCTCCTGGTCTTGTTTTTGTTGACTGTACAGAGCTTCTCCATTTTGGGCTGCAAAGAATATACTCAATCTGATTTCGGTGTTGACTATCTGGTGATGTCCATGTGTAGAGTCTTCTCTTGTGTTGTTGGAAGAGGGTATTTGTTATGACCAGTGCATTTTCTTGGCAAAACTCTATTAGTCTTTGCCCTGCTTCATTCTGTACTCCAAGGCCAAATTTGCCTGTTATTCCAGGTATCTCTTGACTTTCTACTTTTGCATTTCAGTCCCCTATAATGAAAAGGACATCTTTTTGGGGTGTTAGTTCTAGAAGTTCTTGTAGGTCTTCATAGAACCATTCAACTTCAACTTCTTCAGCATTACTGGTTGGGGCATAGACTTGGATTACTGTGATATTGAATGGTTTGCCTTGGAAACGAACAGAGATCATTCTGTCGTTTTTGAGATTGCATCCAATATTGCATTTTGGACTCTTTTGTTGACCGTGATGGCTACTCTATTTCTTCTAAGAGATTCTTGCCCACAGTAGTAGATATAGTGGTCATCTGAGTTAAATTCACCCATTCCAGTCCATTTTAGTTTACTGATTTCTAAAAGGTCGATGTTCACTCTTGCTATCTCCTGTTTGACCACTTCCAATTTGCCTTGATTCATGGACCTAACATTCTAGGTTCCTATGCAATATTGCTCTTTACAGCATCATACCTTGCTTCCATCGCCAGTCACACATCTGCAACTGAGTATTGTTTTTGTTTTTGCTCCATCCCTCATTCTTTCTGGAGTTTTTTTCTCCACTGATCTCCAGTAGCATGTTGGGCATCTACCAACCTGCAGAGTTCATCTTTTAGTGTCCTATTATTTTGCCTTTTCATACTGTTCATGGGGTTCTCAAGGCAATGATACTGAAGTGGTTTGCTGTTCCCTTCTCCAGTGGACCACATTTTGTCAGAACTCTCCACCATGACCTGTCCTACATGGCATGGCTCATAGTTTCATTGAGTTAGACAAGGCCCAGTAAACTTCCAGATGTTCAAGCTGAATTTAGAAAAGGCAGAGGAACCAGAGATCAAATTGCCAATATCTGCTTTATCATCACAAAAGCAAGAGAGTTCCAGGAGAACATCTACCTCTGCTTTATTGACTATGCCAAAGCCTTTGACTGTGTGGATCACAAAAAACTGTGGAAAATTCTTCAAGAGATGGGAATACTAGACCACCTGACCTGTCTCCTGAGAATTCTGTATGCAGGTAAAGAAGCTACAGTTAGAGCTGGACATGGAACAATAGACTGGTTCCAAGTTGGGAAAGAAGTATATCAAGGCTGTATATTATCACTCTGCTTATTTAACTTATATGCAGAGTTACATTATTCAAAATACTGGGCTCGAGGAAGCACAAGCTGAAATCAAGATTGGGGGGAGAAGTATCAATAACCTCAGATATGCAGATGATACCACCCTTAAGGCAGAAAGTGAAGAAGAACTAAAGAGCCTCTTGATGAAAGTGAAAGAAGAGAGTGGAAAAATTGGCTTAAAACTCAACACTCAGAAAACTAAGATCATGGCCTCTGGTCCCATCACTTCATGGCAAATAGATGGGAAAACAGTGGAAACTGTGTCAGACTTTATTTTTGACGGGCTCCAAAATCTCTGTCGATGGTGACTGCAGCCATGAAATTAAAAGACACTTACTCCTTGGAAGAAAAGTTATGACCAACCTAGACAGCATATTAAAAAGCAGAGACATTACTTTGCCAACTAAGTTCCATCTAGTCAAAGCTAATGTTTTTCCAGTAGTCATGTATGGATGTGAGAATTGGAGTATAAAGAAAGCTGAACACCAAAGAAAAGAATTGATGCTTTTGCACTGTGGTATTGAAGAAGATTCTTGAGAGTCCCTTGGACTGCAAGGAGATCCAACCAGTCCATCCTAAAGGAGATAAACCCTGAATATTTATTGGAAGGACTGATGCTGAAGCTGAAACCGAAACTGAGCTGACTCATTTGAGAAGACAGTGATGCTGAGAAAGATTGAAGGCAGGAGGAGAAGGGGACAACAGAGGATGAAATGGTTGCATGGCATCACCGACTCAATGGACATGAGTTTGAATAAATTTCGAGAGTTGGTGATGAACATGGAGGCCTGGCGTGCTGCAGTCCATGGGGTCGCAAAGAGTTGGACATGACTCAGTGACTAAACTGAACTGAAGCTCCAATAGGGCAGGCATTCACTTTTTTAAGCCACTTTCCTGTCACCCAAAACCATAGTTGATTTTATAGACACTAAGTAAATGTTACTTGACCATTCTGCATACCTACAGTATTTCATTTGGAGGCAGTTTCTTCATGAACTGAGAAGGGGACAAGTGAAGTCCATTTGATCCTTTTTCACCTGGACATTGGCTCCCACTGGACCAATCCTGGGCTCTGTGGCTTGTGATCACTCAATATTTGGAAGCTCTGAAGATTCTCTACACTTTCTTCTGGGCACGCTGTCTCTTTTGGACAGCAGAGATGCTGTCAGGTGAGTTTGCCATTGGCATTGCATTGGCAATCACGAGGTTCATCCTGGTCACAACTTAACACCTCATTAGCCAGGAGATCTTGGGAAAGCCACTGAAATCTTAATATACTCATCAGTCCCAGGTTATATTTCTGGTTGGTGACTTCAGCCTGAAATTGATTTGTCAAAATCTGTCAAATGATGGAGGGCTGGATCCATGATCTCTGGAGGGCCTGTTCTGGGTTTGGGAAGTGGGGATATCTTGTCAGAAACTGTGTTTCTGGTAGCTCTCAGTTCTGAGAAATAGAAACTTGTTACAGGAATAAAGGTTACCTCTTTTTCACCCAAGGTCACAAGTGAGTCACGGACTGTGCCTAAAATAGAAATTGGCACAAGAAGAGGGTTCTTACTGTTTTTGAACATCACCCAGATATTTGTTGGGCAGTGAATGTTTTCCCTATGTTTTGATGAATATGGACTATGAGTACTGAGGAAACAGGCCCAAAGAGTTGAGGAAGGGGGTCCAAACAAGTTGAGGAACATATGCCTGGGTCTCTGGTCCCTTGGCTTGGGAGAATGTGCTGGAATGGAGAGAGTCCTGGACTGGGCTTTAGTTGTAGTACTCATGCCAACTACATGGGAGCTGTAAGCTTTCTGGACCACAATCTCCCCTTCTGGAAAGTGAAAAGTGTCAACTTTGATCACGTCATTGTCATGTTGTAAAAATTCCAATAAATACTGATGTAAAAGTATTTCATAAACACAAGGCCCTTTACAAATAGAAATCTAGTGATTATTTTTGTTGCCACTGAGGATATCTTACATTTTGATGAAGTCCCTATGTGGTGAGAGCCCTCTGGACTCAGTCATACACTGTGAAGAGTGAGTCATTCATGTCTCTGGAACTCAACTTTCGTGTCTGTGAAATGGGGCAAGCAGCTCTTTCTCTGCTGGCTCACTGAGTTGCTCTGAAGATGCAAAGTGATGTCAAAACACCTATAAAAGTATAAAACTTTCCTCCTCTTGCCTTCTAATCCTTTGCCTTCCTTCCTTCCTCTTCTCCCTTTCTTATACAATCTTCCTGGGCATCTGTTATGTGTCAGGTACAGTATTAGTTATGGAGGACATGTGTGTAAGATATATGAGCCATGTCATGGCTTCAAGGGATATTAGAATTTATTTGGGGAGACAAATGAAGAAATACATGACTGTAACATGATGCTTTATAGCAACATTGGCTGAACACTTACAATGTGTAGGCACTATTCTAAGGCACTCACATTACCTTGTTTAATTCTCATCCTAACCCACTAGTGGGAGAAGGCAATGGCAGCCCACTCCAGTACTGTTGCCCGGAAAATCCCATGGATGGAGGAGCCTGGTAGGCTGCAGTCCATGGGGTCACTAAGAGTCAGACACGACTGAGCGACTTCACTTTCACTTTCCACTTTCATGCATTGGAGAAGGAAATGGCAACCCACTCCAGTGTTCTTGCCTGGAGAATCCCATGGACGGAGAAGCCTGGTAGGCTGCAGTCCATGGTGTCTCACAGAGTCAGACACGACTGAAGTGACTTAGCAGCATCAGCAGCAACCCACTAGTACCCGAGGGTGTCAAGATTTTCCCTAGTTTTGAAGAGGGGGAACCAAAGCCCAGAGGAATTAGGTAACTTGCCCAAGGATGCAGAGCTAGTGGGTTTGGGTGCTTTGACTCCAGAGCTAATTCCCTTAGCCATCAATGGTTAGTTGTAACCTAGGGAGACCAAGGGAAGCTCTGGAGGAAATGACACAACCAGGGAAGGGCATTCCAGGGAGAAAGAAGAACTACTACCTGGGAAACCACAAGGGCCTCCATGATTGGGCTCCTGCCAGCATTAATCACCTCCTTTCCTTCTGCCTCATTTACCCTGTTGTGGTCACATTGTCCTCCTTGCTTGTCTCCAGACATACCAGGCCACTCTTGCTTCAAGTCTCTTGTGTCAGCTTTTTCCTCTCTTAGGCCTCTCGCCCCCAGATGTCACTGCTCAAGAGGCCTCCCTGGACAGCTGTGTCAATGACAGTTGCCTATCTCCATCCCCCAACCTCCCTGCCAGCTGGTAACTTACTCTTTTTTGTTGTTGTTCTGTCGCTCAGTCGTGGCTGACTCTTTGTGACCCCGTGGACTGCAGCGCACCAAGCTTCCCCTGTCCTTCACCATCTCCTGGAGCTTGTTCAAACTCTTGTCCATTGACTTGGTGATGCCATCCAACCATCTCATCCTCTATTGTTCCCTTCTCCTCCTGCCTTCACTCTTTCCCAGCTCATCAGGGTCTTTTTCAATGAGCTGGTACTTTGCATCAGGTGGCCAGAGTATTGGAGCTTCAGCATCAGTCTTTCCAGTGAATATTCAGAACTGATTTCCTTTAGGATTGACTAGTTTGATCTCCTTGCAGTCCAAGGGACTCTGAAGATTCTCCAACACCACAGTTCAAAAGCATCAATTTTTTTGGCACTCAGTTTTCTTTATAGTGTAACTCTTACATCCATACATTACTACTGGAAAAACCATAGCTTTGACTAGATGGACATTTGTCAGTAAAAGAATGTCTCTGCTTTTTAATAAGCTGTTTAGGTTGGTCATAACTTTTCTTCCAAGGTTGGTCATAACTTTTCTTCCAAGGAGCAAGTGCCTTTTGATTTCATGGCTTCGGTCATCATCGGCAGTGATTTTGGAGCCCCCTTCAAATAAAGTCTGTCACTGTTTCCACTGTGTCCCCATCTATTTGCTATGAAGTGATGGGACCAGATATTTCCCTTGTTTTTTCTCCTTATGCATCACACTACCTGGAAGAATATATTTATTCAGTTCAGTTCAGTTCAGTCGCTCAGTCGTGTCCGACTCTTTGCGACCCCATGAATTGCAGCACGCCAGACCTCCCTGTCCATCACCAACTCCCGGAGTTCACTCAAACTCATGTCCATCGAGTTGGTGATGCCATCCAGCCATCTCATCCTCTGTCATCCCCTTTTCCTCCTGCCCCCAATCCCTCCCAGCATCAGAGTCTTTTCCAATAAGTCAACTCTTAGCATGAGGTGGCCAAAGTATTGGAGTTTCAGCTTTAGCATCATTCCTTCCAAAGAAATCCCAGGGCTGATCTTCAGAATGGACTAATATATTTATTAGTTCACTTTATTTTAACCTGACTGCCTTTCCTGAGTTGATTATAATGTCTCGATTATAGGGATCTTGTCTGTCTTGGTTCACTGCTATGTCTTCAGCTCTTAGAGTAGTGCTTGGCATACAGGCCTCACCAGGGGTATCTCTAGAATGAATTAGATTAGGATGTGAGGGGGTGTGATGGGGCTAACTTTGTTACCACAGCAGGGGCCTTTTAATGAAAATCTTAAAATGACTATAGGCTATTCTTATAACTTTCTCTAACAGGCTACTTTTCTTATTAATTTTTATTTTACATTCGAGTACAGTTGATTAATAATATTATGTTAGTTTCAGGTGGACAGCAAAGTGATTCAGTTAAACATAAATCTATTCTTTTTCAAATTATTTTCCCATTTAGGTTATTACAGAATATCGAGCAATGTTCCTTATTCTGTAGAGTAGGTCCTTCTTGGTTATCTGTTTTAAATATAACAGTGGGTACATGTCAGCCCCAAATTCCCAATCTATCCTCCCCCCATCCCTTCCCCACTGGTAACCATAAGTTCATTCTCTAAGTCTGTGAGTCTGTTTCTAATAGGGTCTTTCACTAAGGCAGTGTTGCCCCTCCCACCTCCCCACCCCCTACCCAGGACATTTGAAATTGATGTGGTCACTTGGTTGGTCCCAGAGGAGTAGGGGGCACTGCAAACATTTAGTAGATAGGAGGTCAAAGATGCCATTTCTCCTGTGATGTGCAGAACAATCCTGTTCTGTACAACAAAAGATGTCTTGCCCAAAATAACAATAGCACCCCTAGTTCCCCTTAAGAAACACAAGGAGTATTTAATGAAAATGGCCTTTGAGAGACAGGACAAGAGCCCTCCTCCAGCCTTAGCCTTTTAGTGAAAATAAGGGCTTGACGTGGAGTTTGGTTTTATTCATCTTTAAAATATAAGTCTTTTTCTTTGCCACTAGGTTACCTAAGCTAACGGAGGGGAAATTGCTTCATGAACTGCAGATTGCTTTGTTTTTTAGTTAGTTAGGGTCTCATATTATGCATCTCTTCATGTATATGAAACTCATTGTTATATGATTTGCATGAAAAACATCTCAGCCATGACTTCTTTTTAATCTAACAGTTCATCTAAAGTATGGCGATACTAACCACTATACTACGCTAGTGAGGATGGTAATTTAGCTGTGAATTCAAGAATAGGGATAGAATCTCTGCATTCTGGGGCCTAGCATGATTCTGTCTGTAAGAGATCCTCAGTGTAAATGAATCAATGAATGAGCAAAGGAGTGAGCTGACAAATGAGTCTCCTCTGGTGTCTGTTGCTCGTGGTGAAAAGGAGCAGGTAGGACCAAGTCCCTCAAGCTGGTTGTTATGCACCATTTCTATAACAGCCCCACCAAGAACAAGTGTGCTTATCTGTGACCTGCCGTGTCCCAGCCTAGACAGAAGTAAATTCTGCCTTGGGTTAAAGCTGGATTAATGGCCCATGAACGGTTCCTTTCTCTCCTGGCTGAGCGCAGTAAATATTGATGGTAATATAATGTTCTTTCTTGATAGGGGGAGCGTGAGAGAAAGAAGAGAGGAGGGATTGACCTTTTAGCTTTGAAAGAAAAGAATATTGGAGAGGCAGTGTCCCATCAAAATACTCACACATGCACACTTGCTAACACTCATGCATGCACACACACATGCGGTTGGTAACATGTCTGAGACAGTCTCCTCTTAACCCACCTTCTCTGGGTTATGGAAATCCTTAGAAGAATCAATTGAAAACTCTGAACCCTTTCTCAGGAGAACACATATACGTACATGCATATGATGTCACAGAACTCAGAGATCCACTAAAAAGTGTCTCTAGATGCAGTCAGGAGGAGATACGGTTGTTCACATTTTGAGTTTAATTTGCAGATATATCTTGCTTGGCTTAAAGGTCATTTAAAATTCTGTTAAATTAGTTCCTTAAAACCGAAATCAGAAGATTCCACCTAAAAATCCTTGTATCTCACTTTTTAAAAAAAATTATAATGTCTGGCACTCTTGGACTCACATGGTGGCAATCAGCTGGGTTGAACTGTACTTATTTTTTTTTATGTGGAGTGAGTGAGTGAACTCCATCAGTCATGTCTGACTCTTGGTGACCCCATGGATTGTAGGAGCCTACCATGCTTCTCTGTCCATGGGATTTCCCAGGCAAGAGTACTGGAGTGGGTTGCCATTTCCTTCTGCAGAGGATCTTCCCAACCCAGGGATTGAACCCAGGTCTTGTGCACTGTAGGCAGACACTTTACTGTCTGAGCCAGCAGGGAAGTCTTAACATGGATAAGGCTCCTCAGTTGTCAACACCCCACACCCCACTTTTAAACCTGTGAATTTTTTGTCTCCTACCCCAGGAGGGATTAAGATCAAGAACACCTGCCCCTCAACATATCTTAGTTTGGGTTCTAGAAAGAGAGATCTCAAGGAAACCATGAGGTCTAGTATCCTTAGAGCCTGTCCTCAAAGCAAATGCCACGTGCATCCCAGTATATAAAACCAATAGAGGAGAAGTTTGTCTGTTTAAATGAGGGCACATGGGCTCAGTATCTCTGCCAGTTAGTTTGAGCTGCCTTGGGCTTGATTCAGTGGCCCTTAGGGCACCCCAGGGACTCTACATGACAAATTTGGGGACTTCTTTGTATCCATCAGAACTCTTTGGTTGCATGTGATAAAACCCAGCTTGAGCTGGCTTTAGCTGAAAAGTTAATTTGTGGGTTAGGTAACTATGGATATGTGTCCACAGACAGGCCTGTATCCAGGAGCCCAGATGATGTCCTCAGGGTTCTCCATCAGTCTTTGCTTTTCTCCGAGTTTCTTTTATTCTCAGGAAGCCTCTTCCCAAGTGGGAGATAGTTGCCCACAAGCAAGACTCTGGGTCTGAATCATCTCTGTAGCTAGCAGTCCTGTTAGGAGGAAAGCTTCTCCTTCCTAGAAGTTCAGCACAGCCAGGGATATGGTTTCCTTGGGCCATTTTGGCTGAGTGCTCATCCCCAAGTCAATCACCAGGGGCAGAGACATGAAGCCAGCCTTGGCCAGGCCTTGATCATCTGTTCCAAGGATCATGGAGTTCCAGGGAATAAGGTCAGTGCCCCCATATATCTCCTGGATGAGGACTAGATAGGGTCGGCTCCCCAGGGGAGTACTGAGGAGTCATTACAAGAACGGAAGCATAGACACTAGAAAGGGATAAATAGCAAATGACTGCTCTATGTTAATTTAACTCAACTTTTTACTCATGAGGATGTGGAGAGTCTGAAAGGGAAAACAACTTGCCTAAAGCCAGAAACCTGGGGCATGGCAAAGCTGAAGCATAAACCCAGAATTTTCTTCTCTAACCCTATGCTCTTTTTGTTTTAGGAACTGGTCATTTATCATCTATTTTTCTCTGATCTTGATGGATAGGTTGTGGGGGAATAGTAATCACATATGACAATAAATCAATCCCTGAACCATCACATTTTAGTGATAAAAGGGACCTAAGTGGGCTTATTATTTAAATGAGAAAATAGGCCAGAGGAGACTAACTGACTTCTACAAGGTCAACTGACAATTTATATGACTATCAAAGTGCCCTCATACCTCTTACCTCATTTGACAACCTAAGAACAATGCTGTGACACATGAAACTTGATTGGATTTTTTTGAGTGTTTTCTCATCAGTGATATCATCTTATTCTCACAACAATTCTATAAAATGTGAGAGGATAAGAATTATTTAACCAGGTTTATGAATATGACTGCAGCCATGAAATTAAAAGATGCTTACTCCTTGGAAGGAAAGTTATGACCAACCTAGATAGCATATTCAAAAGCAGAGACATTACTTTGCCAACAAAGGTCCGTCTAGTCAAGGCTATGGTTTTTCCAGTGGTCATGTATGGATGTAAAAGTTGGACTGTGAAGAAGGCTGAGCACCGAAGAATTGATGCTTTTGAACTGTGGTGTTAGAGAAGACTCTTGAGAGTCCCTTGGACTGCAAGGAGATCCAACCAGTCCATTCTGAAGGAGATCAGCCCTGGGATTTCTTTGGAAAGAATGATGCTAAAGCTGAAACTCCAGTATTTTGGCCACCTCATGTGAAGCGTTGACTCATTGGAAAAGACTCTGATGCTGGGAGAGATTAGGGACAGGATGAGAAGGGGACGATGGAGGATGAGATGGCTGGATGGTATCACCAACTTGATGCACATGAGTTTGAGTGAACTCCAGGAGTTGGTAATGGACAGGGAGGCCTGGCGTGCTGTGATTCATGGGGTCGCAAAGAGTTGGATACGACTGAGCGACTGAACTGAACTGACTGATGAATAAGGGCACAGGGTCAGAGAGGTTAAGATACTTGCCTAAGGACCCACAGCATGCAAGGCACAGAACCAATTCTAGAATTCATCTGCCTGGTTATGTTTACTTTTTTAGTGTTACACTTGAATCAAACAGTGAATTTAAACTGGCAGACCTTCTACTTATGTAATAATATAAAGCAGTATGATAGACTGCTAATCATTAAGGTTTTCAAGTCTTAACCATTGTTAGGTTACATATTTGTCTTATATGAAAGTCAAACACAGGGACAAAAGAGCTTGAATTCACAAAAATAAAATTCAAATATCAGAATTTGGGGAAAATAATATAAATATACAAGATGAAACTGAGAGAATTTTAGATCTGGACAGGAGATTATAAAATAGAAAGAATACCTCTTTTTGTTTTGGGTTTGTGTGTGCAAGCTAAGTTGCTTCAGGCATGCCTGACTGCCATCCCATGGATAGTGGCCCACCAGACTTCTTTGTCCATAGGATTCTCCAGGCAAGAATGCTGGAGTCAGTTGCCATGCTATCCTCCTGGGGATCTTCTGGAACCAGGGATCAAACCCGTCTCTTATGTCTCCTGCATTGGCAGGCAGGTTCTTTACCACTAGTGCTGCCTGGGAAGCCTCTTTCCTTTTGGGTGGGGAAACTGATTTTCAGAAAGTTGATATAATTGGCCTCAGATCCTATTTCTGGCCTATCGTAGAGACTGAGCAAGAATATACATATTCCAATTTCCTGTTGCCCTAAAGCATTTTGTTGTGGTGATTGAGATGATCTTCTAAATAATTCTGCAGTATTTTTGAGAGTGTGAGGCACACCAGCCTTGGGTGGTACTCAGAATGAACTTTGGTGACTTCTAGACATGCAATTAAGTAACATTGATTCAAGCTCTGAGAAGGTAATTTTCTTTAATTCTCTTTAAACTCTTCTGGTTGCATTCAAGGGAAATTCTCTGCTGGATTCGAATCTGACCTTAACATCTCTCAAGTACTTGCTAATTTCCCTTGTTTAGCAGAGTGTGCAGGCCACAGGCTCACAGCATGGGAGCAAGGTGAGAGTGCTTTGTGGTAGGCAAGGGCGCCTGGCCAGAATTTGATAGTACTGTTTTGCATTCATTGTCTGTATTTTGCACATATGACAAATCATATTAATTCTCAGTTCATGTAATGGCCTCGCATTTCTTTAAAAATAAGTTCTTCTCAAAATTTATTTAAATAAAAATGAGTTGATTTATGAAAAAAATCTTATGCACCTCACACTACAGATGATGGTAATAGTACACAGATGTGACAAAAATCCATGTGACAATGAATAGATGAAGTTGAACCATTACTGACGCAGGAACTCTTACCAAGTTCAAGCTCACTCTCCTCACTGTGTGACAGGCCAGTAAGTCTGACAGACAAGGTATTAAACTGAGGAAAATGACTATTTGGAAAGCCAGCTGATCAAGAAGATGGCAGACTAATGTCTCAAAATAACCATCTTATGAGGTCTGGGTGCCAGGTTCTTTCATAGAACAGAGATGGGGGAATATGGAGAAACAAAGTAAACAGGCCATTAATCTCTTAAATAGCTCCTGGAATGGCAAGACTTGGCAGAGGATATCTTAATTTCTTCTTCCCTGCCATCTAGAGGTGGACAGGGTCCTGAACATAGGCACCTTAGTTTAACAGTAGGCAGGGGGGCAGGGTTTTCTGAGGCAAGCCATCCTGTATGATTATAATAACAAAAGCAATGAAAAGCAAGCTGAAGAAACAGTTTCAGTATGGAGCCAGAAGTGGCTCCTCCCTGCGACAGAACTAGGTCCAAGGCCATTGGGTGGGGCACGTTGAAGAGACCTCAGAAATATGCAGATTTGACTCCCAGTCCTGCTACCAAAGTTAGCTGTGTGACCTTGGGCTAGATCCATCATACCTCTGACTGTCAGAGAGAGAGAAAAATAACTAATAATACTTCCTATGCAAGGCTGTTGTGATGATTAAGAAATATCTATAACAAAGACCAAGCACAGCACCCAGCACTTAGCAGGTGCTGAAGGAAGAGTAGCTCTGAGGAGAGAAGAGCTTTCAAAGAACATGCAGTAAAGAAGAGAAAAATGAAAGGACAGGAGAGAGCAGTGAAGCAGCAAATGCAGCCTTGATTTTAACCTCCCTTTTCCTCACTTGCTCTCCTGCAACGGCCAAGAAAGTTCATAGCCAGTTAAGTACGTCTTTGCTCTAGGAGGTCTGTTTGTCACTTGAAAAAGGTAAACTATAGTCCTTGAGGCTGCTTTATTGCTCAGAGACTGACTACAAGTTTGCTTGACAGCAAAGCAGCCTTCAGGGCACCCTGGGAGGTGGATTCATTTGTTATTCTTGCGTAGGAGGCTTTAGCTTCTGGGTTGTTAAAGAACAAACAAAAATACCTCTTAAAAAATGGGCTATGGTTTGGTGAAGCTTGAAATGTAATCCTTTGGTTCAGCCCTAAGAGAAAATCTTCATTAAGCTTTCTGAGGTTTGCCCTGGTGGGCTATGTATGGTTTGTTCTGTGGGGTGTAGTTTGCTTGATTGATTTCTGAAGATATTGTATTAAAATGTTATTTATCTTGACTACTGGGTTGTGGATTCCTCCTTAAATGATCCCTCCAAGGCACATACCTTGCCTGCATCACACTAGTCCTAGCCCTGTTCCTTGGCCCACAGGGACCAGTTTCACCCCTCTGTGAGGAAGACGGGCTGTAATTGCAGTGAGGTCACCTGCTAGGTCCAGTATTCTTGGGCTTCCCTGGTGGCTCAGGCAGTGAAGAATCTGCCTGCAGTGTGGGAGACCTGGGTTCAATCTCTGGGTTGGGAAGATCCCCTGGAGGAGGGCATGGCACCCACTCCAGTATTCTTGCCTGGAGAATCCCACAGACACAGGAGCCTGGAGCACTACAGTCCATGGGGTTGCAAAGAGTCAGACACGACTGAGCGACTAAGCACAGCACAGCACCCCTGCTAGATCTAAAGGTAAATATTAGCATAAGGGATTTTTATTTGCTCAACATAAGCTGGACAACAATGAAATAGTTTACTTCATGAAATTATGCTTGTCTTGCTATGATAAAAGTACAACCCAGATTACATAACTTCATATAAGAAGTCTAAGAGGGGTGAGTATTCATGCCCTGATTGGGATGCTTGAATAGAAAACCTTCACATGTAATTGCATGAATTGAATCCATTCTTTCATCCAGCAAATATCATTTGGAGTGTCAGTGCTATGCTAGACCCTGATGTGAATGCAGATGTCGAGAGACCATGTGGCCATCCTTAGTTTCCATTTCTCAGCTATGAATGTGGCATGGGTAGACAAAGAATGCCAATAAAGTAGCTAGCATTCATTGAATGCTAACTGTGTCCAAGGCACTGGGGCTGGGTGTTCTACATATATTATTTTGTATTTTTATATAAATAAAAGGTTCACATAGTGATGTCCCCAAATCTTATGTGTACAATTTGATAAGTTATTATCTGTCTATCTCTGGGTAACTATGATCCCAATCAAGATACAGAGAGATATATCAGTGTGTACATTGTTGATCTCACTGTTACATTTAAAATGGATAACCAGCAAGGACCTACTGTATAGTACAGGGAACTCTGCTCAATGTTATGTAGCAGTTTTGATAGGGGGGAGTTTGCCAGAGAACAGATACATGTATATAAATGGCTGAATCCCTTTGCTTTTTGCTGAAATCATGACATCATTATTAATGATGTCACACTCCAATATAAAATAAAAAGTTCTTTTAGAAAAATGATACAGAGAGAAAACATTTTCACTATTCCAGTAAGTTCCTATATGCCCTGTACCAGTCTCCATTCCCCTCAGAGGCAACCTCTGCTTTGCTCTCTAATACGATATTTTTGTTTGCCTATTCAAAGACTGAATATATGTGAAATTAGTGTTAGAATTTGAGACTGCCTTCCTTAAGTCAGCATGTTTTTGAGATTCATCCATACTATTGTAGGTTTTATTAGGTTCTTATTCCCCAGTAGTATCTCATTGTATGAATTTAGCCATGTATTTTCTTAAAACTGTTTACCTGTTGATAGTTGTTTCCAGTTTTGAGGTGTTACGAAAAAGTTTAAACATTCTTTTGTATGTCTTTTCTGTTGGGTCATGAGGTAGGGCTATAATTAACTTTTTAAGAAATTGCCAAATAATTTTCCAGAGTGGTTGAATCATTTTACATTCCTACTCAACAATACATGAAAGTTCTAGTTGGTCAACATCTTTGCCAATGTTTGGTGTTGTTGGTATTTTTAATTTTAGCCCTTCTAGTAGTTATATTGTTGTTGTTTAGTTGTATCCAATTCTATTGCCAACCCATGGACTCCTGGACTCCGCCAGGCTCCTCTGTCCATGGGATTTCCCAGGCAAGAACACTGGAGTGGGTTGTCATTTCCTTCTCCAGGGGACCTTCCCAACCGAGGGATTGAACTTGTGTCTCCAGCCTTGGTACGTGGATTCTTTATCAGTGAGCCACTAGGGGATCCCTTGCTATAGAGTAGGTTCTCATATGTTACTATGTTATTAGTATATTATATATGTCGATCCCGATCTCCTAATTCATCCCACCCCTCTGTTTCCCCTCTTGGCAACCATACGTTTGTTCTCTACATCTGCAATTCTATTTCTGCTTTGCAAATAAGTTCATCTGTACCATTTTTTAGATTCCACATATAAGCAATATTATACAATATTTGTTTTTCTTGTTGTGACTTACTTCACTCTGAATGACAATTTCTAGCCCTATTCACATCTCTGCAAGTAACATATTTTGTTCCTTTTTATGGCTGAGTATTCCATTGTATATATGTGCCACACCTTCTTTATCCATTCCTCTGCTGATGAACATTTACACTGTTCTCCATAGTGGCTGTACCAATTCCTAACCCTACAGGAGGGTTCCTTTTTCTTCACACTTTCTCTGGAATTTATTGCTTGTAGATTTTTTGATAATGATCACTCTGACTACTGTGAGGTAATACTTCACTGTAGTTTTGATTTGCATTTCCTTAGTAATTAGTGATGTTGAGCATCTTTTCATGCATTTGTTGGCCATCTGTATGACTTCTTTGGAGAAATGTCTATTTAGATCTTCCACTCATTTTTTGATTAAGTTGGCTTTTTTTTTTTTTTTTTTTTTTTTTTTAATGTTGGACTGCATGAGCTGTTTGTACATTTGGGGTATTAGTCCCTTGTCAGTTGCTTCATTTGCAACTATTTTCTCCTATTCTGAGAGTTGTGTTTTTGTTTTGTTTATGGATGAATGAATGAATGAATCTTTGCTGTATGAAACTTTTAAGTTTAAATTAGGTCCCATTTGTTAGAGATTTTCTTATTATGAATGAAGAGCTGTTCTAAAGATTTTTGTAGAGGTTTTGTGTCTATGTACATTTTCATTTCTCATACATATCTGAGATAGGAATTGCTGGAGTCAAATGGTAAATATATGTGTATGATATGTGTATTCTTCAGTTCAGTTCAG
Source organism: Tragelaphus eurycerus (assembly GCA_935064755.1). Taxonomy (NCBI): domain Eukaryota; kingdom Metazoa; phylum Chordata; class Mammalia; order Artiodactyla; family Bovidae; genus Tragelaphus; species Tragelaphus eurycerus. The sequence goes on along the minus strand of CAKXYN010000014.1, from coordinate 33,768,905 downwards.
TCGCTCAGTCATGTCCAACTCTTTATGACCCCATGAATTGCAGCACGCCAGGCCTCCCTGTCCATCACCAACTCCCGGAGTTCACTCAAACTCATGTCCATCGAGTCGGTGATGCCATCCAGCCATCTCATCCTCTGTTGCCCCCTTCTCCTCCTGCCCCCAATCCCTCCCAGCATCAGTCTTTTCCAATGAGTCAACACTTCGCATCAGGTGGCCAAAGTATTGGAGTTTCAGCTTTAGCATCATTCCTTCCAAAGAACACCCAGGGCTGATCTCCTTTAGGATGGACTGGTTGGATCTCCTTGCAGTCCAAGGGACTCTCAAGAGTCTTCTCCAACACCACAGTTCAAAAGCATCAATTCTTCTGTGCTCAGCTTTCTTCACAGTCCAACTTTTACATCCATACATGACCACTAGAAGAACCATAGCCTTGACTAGATGGACCTTTGTTGACAAAGTTATTCTTAGCTTTATACAAAACCGTCAAATTCTACTGCAAGATTGTCATACCATTTTGTGCTCCTACTAGTAGTCTTTGAAAATTATAGTTGTTCTGTGTTGTGGATACTCTTTTTCTTTTTTATGTTGAGGTAAGAATGTCATGCTAATAGATGTGTATTAGAAAAGTATTGTAGTTTTAATTTTCATTTTCCTAATGGCTAATGATGTTGAATCTCTATTCATGTGCATATTTGCCATCCATATATTTTTGTTGAAACTATTCAAATCTTTTTTGCCCAATTAAAGAAAATGGTTAGTCCATTTTTATTGAGACTTGAAGGCTGTTTATATATCCTGGATACAAGTCCTCTGTCAGGTACTGCTGCTACTGCTAAGTCACTTCAGTCATGTCTGACTCCGTGTGACCCCATAGACGGCAGCCCACCAGGCTCCCCCGTCCCTGGGATTCTCCAGGCAAGAACACTGGAGTGGGTTGCCATTTCCTTCTCCAATGCATGAAAGTGAAAAGTGACAGTGAAGTCGCTCAGTCGTGTCCAACTCTTAGCGACCCCATGGACTGCAGCCCACCAGGTTCCTCCATCCATGGGATTTTCCAGGCAAGAGTACTGGAGTGGGGTGCCATCGCCTTCTCCAGGTAAGTGTTTTGCAAATATTTGCTCTAGTCGATAGCTTATCTTTTCATTCTCTTAACAGTGTCTTTTGTGGGCAGATGTTTTGAATTTTAATTAAATCTAATTTATCTTTTGTTTTTTTTTTCATGTATAAACCATGTTTTTCATGTTATATCTAAGATATCTTTTCCTAGCTTAGTTGCAAAGAATTTTTTGGTATATCATAGTCAACTATGATATAAAATTTAAAATTTAAATCTGTAATTCATCAACTCTCTTTTAAATACATTAGAAGATAAACATCCAGATTTTACTTTTTTCTTACATATTACCACTTTTGGTGTTCTATATTTATAGAAATCTAAGGTTTTATTCAATGTCATCTATCATCATTCTACAAAAACTTACTTTGTCACTTCCATGAATAGATCTACTAGCTATTAATTCCCACAATGTTTATTTCATTTATTTATCAAAATTAAAAAAACAAACAAACTACCTTTAGTTTTAAAGGATATTTTTACTGGATATGAATTCATAGATTGACAATTTTACTTTCCTCAGAACTTTAAAGATGTTATTCCATTGGGCTTCTGGTGCATCTAACCTCTGATGAAAAATCAGCCATCATGACATTTCTTATCACCTCTATATAATATTCCTTTGTTGTCTGGTTACACTTAAGATTTTTCTCTTTATTTTTCACTTTTATCAGTCTGCCTCTGACATGTAGTTTTCTTTATATTGATCTTTGTTGAGGCTTGCAGTAATTTTTCATCTCTGGTTTGATTTTTTTTTATAGTATTTGAGAAGCTTTCAGCCAATATTTCTTCAAATATGTTTTCTTCATTTTTCTTTTATCTCCTTATGAGTCTCTAATTACATGTTAGACTGCTAGAAGTTTTCGCACAGGTCATTGAGAGCCTGTTCTTATTTTTCCCAATTGTTTTCTCTCTGTTCCTAAAATTGGATAATTTCTAATTTCTATTGATCTCCTTTCAACTTCACTAACCTCTTTTCCTTTAGTCTCCATTTGGCTGTTAATTCCATTAAACAACTATTTCATATCTAATACTGTCAGTGCTAGAATTGTCACTTGGTTCTTTTCTGTAATGTAAATTTTTCTTTTGATAACCCCCTCTCATTGTTCATTAATACCATTTTTTTCTCTTTAAGTTTCTGGACATATTTCTAATATTAAATTCCTGATCTTATAACTACATCAGAGGTGTTCTGAGGGTCTATTTCTATTACTTGCCTTTTCCTTTGACCATGGATCACATTTTCCTCTTTCTTCTCACATATGATAAAGTTGGATATTGTGGATGATACATTGTAGATTTTATATTTCAAATTTTTTCCTTTATCAGAATTTGTTTTACCAGGCAGTTAAGTTACTGAATGATCATGTTAAACTTGTGAGGGACTTTAAAAACTTTAAAATTTAAGTATAATTGATTTACAATGTTGTGTTAGTTTCAGATGTGCAACAGTAATTCAGTTATATCTATCTATAAAGTTTTATATATACTTTTTCAGATGTGAGTGGTTGATTTTATACATTTTTAGGGTAAGAGTGTTTCTGGTTTGCTCCTAACCCTAGGGAGACTCCTGATCCTGAGAAATTGTCTTTACCCTGTGTTATAGTCTTCCTGGACTGTTAATGGAAAGCCCAAGTCAAGCTTTCCTAACATGGCGTGTTTAAACCTCCAAGTGCTGTCTCCTCTGAAGTTGGCAGAAATTGGAATGTCACAGTAGGGATATTGCCTTCCACTGTTGATTTCTGCTTGGTTCCTTGAGTTCCTCACACGTCCTATTCTGGAGTTGACCAAAGATTTGAGAGGTGTTTATATACAGGTTTTGGTGCTTCTTCCTCCATAGGTTTTTACTTTGCTGGATTTTCTCCATCAATTTCTAGCCATTCTGCTGCTGCTGCTGCTGCTGCTAAGTCGCTTCAGTCGTGTCCGACTCTGTGCGACCCCATAGACAGAAGCTCACCAGGCTCCCCTGTCCCTGGGATTCTCCAGGCAAGAACACTGGAGTGGGCTGCCATTTCCTTCTCCAATGCATGAAAGTGAAAAGTGACAGTGAAGTCGCTCAGTCGTGTCCGACTCTTAGCGACCCCACGGACTGGAGCCCACCAGGCTCCTCCGTCCATGGGATTTTCCAGGCAAAAGTACTGGGGTGGGGTGCCATTGCCTTCCCCCTCTAGCCATTCTGCTACCACTGAAATCTTTACACATCTGTAGCCAATAAGACTGCAGTGTTCTGCTTGACTATTAACCAGTCTATAGCACATGGGCCAGAGAATGCCCTCGGGAAAAAAGTCAAGTGAGTATGGCTCTTACCCCATGTTGTTTCCTTCTTTCATGGGTAGAGTACATTCCAATTTCTGCCTGCTTTTGATCACTCTTAGTGTCTTAAAGCATTTCATTCATAGTTCGTTATCTTCATTGGTAATTGGATAGTGCAATACAAGCTACTCTATTATTACTGAAATTAGAATTTCTCTTGACTCTGAGTTATTATATTTTTTCTTACAGTAAGAGTTCTACTATTATTATATTATATATTTTGTTATATTAATATATTCCAGTTATTGTAACCACTGCTTTCCTGAAGAGCAAATAAGGCTAGGAGAGATTAATTTACTTTCTTGAAGTTACCCAGCCTGCAAGTGGTACAAGGTCTGCCTTTAAATCCTCTAACTTCCGCTATAAATCTAAAGTCTTGGGCATTATAATAATTCAAGGTAAAGAATGAAAAAAATCATGTGACCTCAGGGGAAAACTCAGCATGTTTGCGGTAGGCACATCCTGTGTTTATTCAGTCTGTATTAGGGATTAAGACTTTAATATATCAATTTTGAGGAAGACACAATTCAGTTCATAACAACTAACCACTGGTCTCCATGTAGCATGTGAAATGACCAAGATCACACAGTTAGAATCAGATCTAAGAGAGCCACTCATTCATCCTGCCTTGTTTAGGGCTTTCCCACTGGTGGGTAGTCCTTCGACTGAGTTTGTCAAGAAGGGCTCTTCTTTTCTTTACCTGTCAGGTAGTCAGGAGACCTGGGTAAGAACTGCCCTTACAACCCTAAACTATCCCTGACTTTGTTGCCTGCCTGAAACTTCCACCGTGAAGGAAATTCCACTGAATAAATGCATGTCCTTTAATAGTATAGATAGCCTGGTTAGAGGTAAATCATTTAACATTGTAGCATGAATTATTAGTATTAATAGTTGATGTATTTCTTTCTGATATGAAAGCTTCTGTGGATAAATACTAATTGGAAAATCTAATTTAAAAATTGGCAACATATTTTGATAGGTATTTCTTTGAAGAAGATATAGAAATGATCAATAAATATAGGAAAAGATGTTCAATATCCTTCAGATCAGATCAGATCAGTCGCTCAGTCATGTCCGACTCTTTGCGACCCCATGAATCGCAGCTTAGGGAAATGAAAACCAAAACCACAATGAGAGAGCACATCATACCCATTAGGATGGGTATTATGAAACAAAACAAAATACTAGAAACTCACAAGTGTTGATGAGGCTATGGGAAGATTAGAGCTCTCATACATTGCTGGTGAGAATGTAAAATGGGACACTAGGCAAACTGGTCCAAATGGGATCAGATTCTTGATCTCAGGCTCACTGCCATTGAGGGCTAAACCCCAACATTAGCTATAGGCTGGGAATAGAAAGTTTAGTAGAAAATCTCTCAGAACACACTACCTGATTACAACTTACAGTAGTAACCAGACTCTATGATATGTATACCCCCTTCTGGATGGATTTCACAGATAGTTTTCAATGGAATTTTAAATAAGGGGATCTTCTAAGTTCATTTGTTGCAGACTTCATGGTTTGGACCCACGTGCTCATTTCTCTCTGTACCAGTTAAGTGTCAGTCCCTGACTCCTCTGTCAGGGTGTCTCTCTGACTGCTGCTGTGTCTGTCTTGAGTTATGCTGGCTGTCTCTCTCACTGTCTGCCTACTCATCTCCAGGTTTCTTTGTCCTCTCCTGGTTTTTAGCAGTCACCTTGCTGGGTTCTTGCTGAAGCAGCACTGCTCCCAGATGATTAGTAATCTGGAAAATTACTCTGAATATGGTAATGGATTAATCCCAGTGGAGAAGGAATAACTTGGAGGCCAGATGCCTTGGAAAGGAAATGACTACTAGAAGCTCTTTATCTAGATCAGGGCAAATTTCCTCCCTGACCTAGGCTACTGCTTAGATATATAGAAATTCCTTGTAGCACTTAAACTTCCACAGTCCCATTGAGTGGTGAACCCTAGAATTAGCTTTGCACTGGGTATGGGACGTTCAGTGCCATTGCTTCTTATAGCACCTAAACTTCCATGGTCTTGTTACTATTTTATTATCAAAACTTACATTTTAGGGTCCTACACTCTGATCTCTCCTTTGAGCTAAAAGACTCAGATTTTGATCTCGGATTTGTCACAAATCTGCTTTATACTTTGCACAAGCTATTCAATCTTTAGACTTCAGTTTACTCATTTGTAAAATGCAAAAATTGGCCTCCATGAGGAAAAAAGGAAGTATTCAATTTGTCAGTGCTTTGTATAATAAGTTGAAAAGCTTTGTGCAAAAGTAAAGATCAGTTTTATGGGTCTTCCTATATAATTCTTCTTTCATCTTAGAAGAGAAATTTCTTTATGACTTACAGTCATAAATAATACAAGACTTGTCTGGTGGCTCAGGTGATAAGGAACCTGCCCGCAATGCAAGAGACCTGAGTTCAATACCTGGATCAGGAAGATCCCCTGGAGTGGGGCATGGCAACCCACTCCAGTATTCTTGCCTGGAGAATCCCAGGGGCAGAGGAGTCTGGCAGACTACAGTCTATGGGGTCACAAAGTCAGATACCACTGAGTAACTAACACTTTTTCACACACACACACGTGAATAATACAGATACTGGAGGTCAAGGACATACGTATTTGTCTAGAATGATGGGTAGTTTGCAGGGATTTTATTGGAAACTGATTTTGGTAGATATTCCCACTTTGATTAAACACAAACACGTAGTTGTTCACATGCAAATCAAATATAAACTTATACATGACATAGGGAGTAATGAGGGCAGAATCTTTTATCTTTTCTTACATATTATCATAATCTCTCAATTAGTCACATTTTATTTACTAGAAGTTATATGTAACTGTGGTTAGGAATATGTATCATTATTAATTTATAAAAGGAAAATAAAAATGAAAGAGAATGAGACAGGGTGATGAAGTAGCAAGTGCCTGTGGTTTGAACTATGGTTCAAAACTGGGAAAGGAGTATGTCAAGACTCCTATATTGTCACCCTACTTATTTAACTTATATGCAGAATACATCATGCAAGATGCCAGGCTGGATGAAACACAACCTGGAATCAAGATTGCAGGGAGAAATATCAATAAACTCAGATATGCACATGATATCACCCTTATGGCGAAAAGTGAAGAGGAACTGAAGAACCTTTTGATGAGGGTGAAACAGGAGAGTGAAAAAGCTGGCTTAAAACTCAACATTCAGAAAACTAAGATCATGGCATCTGGTCCCAAAAGTTCAGTTCAGTTGCTCAGTCGTGCCCGACTCTTTGCAGCCCCATGAATTGCAGCACACCAGGCCTCCCTGTCTATCACCAACTCCTGTAGTTCAGTCAGACTCACGTCCATGAAGTTGGTGATGCCATCCAGCCATCTCATCCTCTGTCGCCCCCTTCTCCTCCTGTCCCCAATCCCTCCCAGCATCAGAGTCTTCTCCAATGAGTCAACTCTTCACATCAGGTGGCCAAAGTACTGGAGTTTCAGCTTTAGCATCATCCCTTCCAAAGAAATCCCAGGGCTGATCTTCAGAATGGACTGGTTGGATCTCCTTGCAGTCCAAGGGACTCTCAAGAGTCTTCTCCAACACCACACTTCAAAAGCATCAATTCTTCGGCACTCAGCCTTCTTCACAGTCCAGCTCTCACATCCATACATGACCACAGGAAAGACCATAGCCTTGACTAGGCGAACCTTTGTTGGCAAAGTAATGTCTCTGCTTTTGAATATGTGATCTAGGTTGGTCATAATTTTCCTTCCAAGGAGTAAGCGTCTTTTAATTTCATGGCTGCAGTCACCATCTGCAGTGATTTTGGAGCCCCAAAAAATAAAGTCTGACACTGTTTTCACTGTTTCCCCATCTATTTCCCATGAAGTGATGGGACCAGATGCCATGATCTTCGTTTTCTGAATGTTGAGCTTTAAGCCAACTTTTCACTCTCCACTTTCACCTTCATCAAGAGGCTTTTTAGTTCCTCTTCACTTTCTGCCATAAGGGTGGTGTCATCTGTATATCTGAGGTTATTGATATTTCTCCCAGCAATATTCATCCTAGCTTGTGCTTCTTCCAGCCCAGTGTCTCTCATGATGTACTCTGCATATAAGTTAAATATGCAGGGTGACAATATATAGCCTTGATGTACTCCTTTTCTATTTGGAACCAGTCTGTTGTTCCATGACCAGCTCTAACTGTTGCTTCCTGATCTGCATATAGATTTCTCAAGAGAAAGGTCAGGTGGTTTGGTATTCCCATCTCTTTCAGAATTTTCCATAGTTTATTATGATCCACACAGTCAAAGGCATTGGCATAGTCAATAAAGCAGAAATAGATGTATTTTGGAACTCTCTTATGTTTTAGATGATCCAGCAGATGTTGGCAATTTGATCTCTGGTTCCTCTGCCTTTTCTAAAACCAGCTTGAACATCAGGAAGTTCACGGTTCACATATTGCTGAAGCCTGGCTTGGAAAATTTTGAGCATTACTTTACTAGCGTGTGAGATGAGTGCAATTGTGTGGTAGTTTGAGCAATCTTTGCCATTGCCTTTCTTTGGGATTGGAATGAAAACTGATCTTTTCCAGTCCTGTGGCCACTGCTGAGTTTTCCAAATTTGCTGGTATATTGAATGCAGCACTTTCACAGCATCATCTTTCAGGATTTGAAAGAGCTCCACTGGAATTCCATCACCTCCGTTAGCTTTGTTTGTAGTGATGCTTTCTAAGGCCCACTTGACTTCACATTCCAGGATGTCTGGCTCTACGTGAGTGATCACACCATCGTGATTATCTGGGTCATGAAGATCTTTTTTTTACAGTATTTCTGTTTATTCTTGCCACCTCTCCTTAATATCTTCTGCTTCTGTTAGGCCCATACCATTTCTGTCCTTTATCGAGTCCATCTTTGCATGAAATGTTCCCTTGGTATCTCTAAGTTTCTAGAAGAGATCTCTAGTCTTTCCCATTCTGTTGTTTTCCTCTATTTCTTTGCATTGATCACTGAGGAAGGCTTTCTTATCTCTCCTTGCTATTCTTTGGAACTCTGCATCAGGTGTTTATATTTTTCCTTTTCTTCTTTGCTTTTTTACTTCTCTTCTTTTCACAGTTATTTGTAAGGCCTCCCCAGATAGCCATTTTGCTTTTTTGCATTTCTTTTCCATGGGGACAGTCTCAATCCCTGTCTCCTGTACAATGTCATGAACCTCCGTTCATAGTTCATCAGGCACTCTATCTATCAGATCTAGGCCCTTAAATCTATTTCTCACTTCCACTGTATAATCATAAGGGATTTGATTTAGGTCAAACCTGAATGGTCTAGTGGTTTTCCCTACTTTCTTCAATTTAAGTTTGAATTTGGCAATAAGAATTTCATGATCTGAGCCACAGTCAGCTCCCAGTCTTGTTTTTGCTGACTGTATAGAGGTTTTTCATCTTTGGCTGCAAAGAATATAATCAGTCTGATCTCAGTGTTGACTGTCTGGTGATGTCCATGTGTAGAGTCTTCTCTTGTGTTGTTGGAAGAGGGTGTTTGCTATGACCAGTGCATTTTCTTGACAAAACTCTTAGTCTTTGCCCTGCTTCATTCCATATTCCAAGGCCAAATTTGCCTGTTACTCCAGGTGTTTCTTGACTTCCTACTTTTGCATTCCAGTGCCCTATAATGAAAAGGACATCTTTTTTTGGTGTTAGTTCTAGAAGGTCTTGTAGGTCTTCATAGAACCACTCAATTTCACCTTCTTCAGCATTACTGGTTGGGGCATAGACTTGGATTACTGTGATATTGAATGGTTTGCCTTGGAAACGAACAGAGATCATTCTGTCGCTTTTGAGATTGCATTCAAGTACTGCATTTAGGATTCTCTTGTTGACCATGATGGCTACTCCATTTCTTCTAAGTGATTCATGGCCACAGTAGTAGATATAATGGTCATATGAGTTAAATTCACTCATTCCAGTCCATTTTAGTTAGCTGATTCCTAGAATGTCGACATTCACTCTTGCCATCTCTTGTTTGACCACTTCCAATTTGCCTTGATTCATGGACCTGACATTCCAGGTTCCTATGCAATATTGCTCTTTACAGCATCAGACCTTACTTCTTTCACCAGTCACATCCACAACTGGGTATTGTTTTTGCTTTTGCTCCGTCCCTTCATTCTTTCTGGAGTTATTTCTCCACTGATCTCCAGTAGCAGATTGGGCACCTACCAATATTCTTGCCTTGAGAACCCCATGAACAGTATGAATAGGCCAAGTGAAAGGATACTGAAAGAGGAACTCCCCAGGTTGGTAGGTGCCCAATATGCTACTGGAGATCAGTGGAGAAATAACTCCAGAAAGAATGAGGGGTCCCATCACTACATGGCAAATGATGAGGGAACAATGGAAACAATAACAGACTTTATTTTCTTGGGCTCCAAAATCACTCCTGATCGTGACTGCAGCATGAAATTAAAAGACGCTTGCTCCTTGGAAGAAAAGCTGTGACCAACCTAGACAACATATTAAAAAGCAGAGACATTACTTTGCTGACAAAGGTCCATCTAGTCAAAGCTATGGTTTTCCAAGTAGTCATGTATGGATGTGAGAGTTGGACCATAAAGAAGGCTGAGCACTAAAGAATTGACACTTTTTTAAAAAATTTTATTTTGCTTAACTTTACAATATTGTATTGCTTTTGCCATTCATCAAAATGAATCCGCCACAAGAATTGACACTTTTGAACTGTGGTGTTGGAGAAGGCTCTTGAGAGTCATTTGGACTGCAAGGAGGTCAAACCAGTCCATCCTAAAGGAAATCAGTCCTCAATTTTCATTGGAAGGACTGATGCTGGAGCTGAAGCTCCAATACTTTGGCCACCTGATGTAAAGAACCGACTAATTAGAAAAGCCCCTGATGCTGGGAAAGATTGGAGGCAGGAGGAGAAGGGGACAACAGAGGATGAGATGGTTGAATGGCATCACCGATTCAATGGACATGAGTTTGATCAAGCTCTGGGAGATGGTGAAGGACAGGGAAGCCTAGCGTGGTGCAGTGCATGGGGTCTCAAAGAGTCGGACATGACTGATAAACAGCAACAACAACAAAATGGTCAAGAAAGGCCACCTCTGAAGGTATACCTTTAAACTGAAGCTGGAATGACAAACAGTGGTAAGTCATGCATAGATATAGGACAATGAAAAAGCAAAAGATCAGTGTAGCTGGTGCCTTATGTGCAAATAGAAGGGTAGAAGATGAGATAGATGATGAAATTGTCCAGAACATTTTAATCTGTTGATTCTTAGTGCATTGGAAATCCAATTAATTTAAGCAGTAAAGTGGTATATTTAATATATGTTTTTGAAGGATTGGTAGCTTATTCCAGCTATTTGTAAATAAAAGATTCTAAGACTGAAATTACAGCAGACTCAGCGAGACATGCTGGAAGGCATTTCAGTAGTCCAGATGAGAAATAATAGAGATTTGGACTGGGGTGTTAGTAATGAAGATGAAGAGAAGAGGAAGAATTCAAAGTATATGTCAGATTTAGTGGAAAATGAGATGTTTGAAGTAAAGTAAAAAAATAAGATTTGTTGTCATAATATTTAAATATGTTTCTTCATGTGTCTCTTTGTAGACTGTAAGCTTCTCGAGGTCAGAACCTCAGTTCAGTTCAGTTGCTCAGTCGTGTCCGACTCTTTGATACGCCATGGACGACAGCATAACAGGCTTCCCTGTTGATTACCAATTCCCACAGCTTGCTCAAACTCATATCCATTGAGTTGGTGATGCCATTCAACCATCTCATCCTCTGTTGTCCCCTTCTCCTCCTGCCTCCAATCTTTCCCAGCATCAGGGTCTTTTCTAACGAGTCATTTCTTTGCATCAGGTGGCCATTGGAGCTTCAGTATCAGTCCTTCCAATGAATACTCAGGACTGATTTCCTTTAGGATTGACTAGTTTGACCTCCTTGCAGTCCAAATGACTTTCAAGAGTCTTCTCCAACACCACAGTTCAAAAGTGTCAATTCTTTAGTGCTCAGCCTTCTTTATGGTCCAACTCTCACATCCATACATGACTACTTGGAAAACCATAGCTTTGACTAGATGGACCTTTGTCAGCAAAGTAACGTCTCTGCTTTTTAACATGCTGTCTAGGTTGGTCACAACTTTTCTTCCAAGGAGCAAGTGTCTTTTAATTTCATGGCTGCAGTCAACCATCTGCAGTGATTTTGGAGCCCAAGAAAATAAAGTCTGTTACTGTTTCCATTGTTCCCCCATCTATTTGCCATGCAGTGATGGGACCAGATGCCATCTTAGTTTTTTGAATGTTGTGTTTTAAGCCAGTTTTTCTCTCTCCTATTTCTCCTTCATAAGAGGCTCTTCAGTTCCTCTTTACTTTCTGCCATTAGGGTGGTGTCATCTTCATATCTGAGACAACAATATCAAATATCAACAATGTCAAATATTGCTGATATTTCTCCTTGCAATCTTGATTCCAAGCTTGTGCTTCATCCAGCCTAGCATTAAACATGATTTATTCTGCATATAAGTTAAATAAGCTGGTGACAACATACAGCTGTGACGTACTCCTTTCCCAGTTTGGAACCAGTCCATTATGAATATATTGCTGAATGAATGCCTAAAGCATGTGTACAAGTAATGCATGAATACAAGTAGTAATACATTACCGTAAAGGAAAGTATCCTTTTCCTACTTAAGATTTAAAAGCCTTATGTTTGTATTTGATATGTATTTTTTGCTTGCTTTGCCTCTTCATAATTGAGTTTTAATAGCACCAGAGCAGCAAGATGATATTTATATTAAAGTCAACTATCCCAAGTTCATTTGTGATTTATAAGCCTATAAACAGTGGCAACTTTATTTCACCAAGGTAGAGATTCTGTGAAAGTCATCTGTCACCTCGTTAAAGCCTATTTCTCCTAGCAGTTTTGCTTTTGGGCAGTTGTAATTGACTGCTCATTGAGAGATGAGACTAGGTAATCAAGGCTAGAAATTTGAGCTGCAAGTTTCATCAGACTTTCTGCAAAGTCTCCTCAGCCTAGGGAGCTGAACTATTGAACAGGGACTGGTATGGATGGAGGAAGATTTAAATTGGAACTGCTTTTCCATAGCCTTTGGAAAGCTGCTGATTCATCTCCTAAACTAGGCCAGATCAAAGCAAAGCTGAAGAAACTTTCTTAGGCATTTGCTCTAAGAAAGGAATGAGAATTTGGCCTTCTACATAGAAGTAAAGTGAATTGTAAGGTGTATCATCTCATGGGGTCTACAGAGACCCTACTGACTGCTGTGGCCCTGCAAGGAAGCTTGAAATGCCTATTTCTTCCTTGATTTAAAGCGTCAAAAGTTCCCTTGAAGATGCTAATATTATTATGAAGTTGGACTTTGTGATCTACTGTTCATGTCAAAGCTGATATTTTAGGGAATTAGAATTCTTGATCTCTGAATAGAAGTCCATGGGATTGTAGACCTTTCTCCAAGTGAAAACCAGGCACAGGCTAATAAAGCCATTCCAAGTTTTTTCCATCTCAGCCATGGTTCTTCCACTGTTATGGTCCTGAGGCAATGGCTTCAGCCAGAGGAAGAAACTTGATCATCCTAAGACACTGGAGCTGGTAGCACATTAGAGATCAGCTAAGATTATTCTTTGTTACTTTTTAGAATTTTATTTTATTAAAATTTTTTATGATTTTTAAGTTACTTTTCATTTGCAATTATTACAAATTATTGGCTATATTCTCCATGTCACACAATTATGTCCTGAGCCTACCTTACACCTGACAGTTTGTGCCTTCCGTCTCCCCACCCCTTACCCCTATGTTTCCCCTCCCCCTTTCCCTGCTGGTAACCAACTAGTTCTCTATATCTGTGAGTCTGCTTCTTTTCTGTGGTTGTTTTATTTACTAGTTGGTTGCATATTTTAGAGCCTACGTATAAGTGATATCATAGAGTATTTGTAGTTCTCTGACTTATTTCACTTAGCACAGTGCCCTCCAAGTTCATCCGTGTTGTTGTAAATGGCATAATGTCATTCTTTTTAATGGCTGAGTAGCATTCCATTGTGTGTGTGTGTGTTACATCTTCTTTATCCATTCATCTATTGATAGACACTCAGATTACTTCCATATCCTATCAGTTGTAAATAATGCTGCAAGGACAGAAAATTACCAGTAATTAAACTGAAGCAGTAACTTTAAAATGCCCAGAAAACAAAAGTCCAGGACCCGATGGCTTCACAGGTGAATTCTACCAAACATTCAGAGAAAAGTTAACACCTATTCTTCTGAAATTATTCCTATAAATTGCAAAGGAAGAATCATTTTAAAACTCATTACATGAGGCCAAGATTGCCCTGATACCAAAACCAGACAAATACATGACAAAAAATTTATTCATTATGTGTCCATTCTTTCGAATATTCATTCACAAAGCATTTATCAACCATACAACTCTTCATATAGGAAAATTAAGGCCTAGAGAAAGAAAAAGATTTGACTGAAGTTATCCATTTGGTGGCAAATCTGAGATGAGACAGAAACTAGATACCTTAATTCCCTCTCCCTTTCTCAACACTTATGCTAAGAAAAAAATGCCCTTCTGTTTAATTTACAATTTCATCATTGATGTAACTACCTTCTAAATTACAGAACAAGTTGGTGTCAACACTACATTAGTGTAAAAGAAGCTATTTTATAGTCCTCAATCACTGGCTGCATAGAAGCTTAGAAAATTGGCAATAAATCACTTTTATTTACATCTGGTGGGTTCAGGAACATCCAAGAAAGAAGCAGTTGAGACTCATGAATCTAGAGTTGGCTAATTCAAATTGAGATGCATTCCATGAACTGTGAAGAAACACTTTGCTAAGGCAGTCACTAACATATATCTAATTTCAGGACTGTCCCTTCTTTGAAGCGTTTTAGAGCAATTTCAAACTAAATGAGAAGAGTAATCCGAATTAAGAAATACAGTGACTTGCAGTTTTCTATTACTTACTAAAATAAGTCAAAGTAATTGTTTCCTGGTGCATATCCTTAGTTAATTTCATTAAAGTAACAGATGGGAATGATATAAAATTAACAAATAATTAAAAATATAAGTGCATGGTTCTAATTTGTGTGACAATGTTTGAAAAATAATTTTATCTAAGGTTTCCTAAACATTTCCTCTGAATATGTTAAAATAAAAATTTGTTTAATAAAGGAGGCATTTTCAGATCAGATCAGATCAGATCAGTCGCTCAGTCATGTCCAACTCTTTGCGACCCCATGAATTGCAGCACGCCAGGCCTCCCTGTCTATCACCACCTCCCGGAGGTCACTCAGACTCACATCCATCGAGTCAGTGATGCCATCCAGCCATCTCATCCTCTGTCGTCCCCTTCTCCTCCTGCCCTCAGTCCCTCCCAGCATCAGAGTCTTCTCCAATGAGTCAACTCTTCGCATGAGGTAGCCAAAATACTGGAGTTTCAGCTTTAGCATCATTCCTTCCAAAGAAATCCCAGGGCTGATCTCCTTCAGAATGGACTGGTTGGATCTCCTTGCAGTCCAAGGGACTCTCAAGAGTCTTCTCCAACACCACAGTTCAAAAGCATCAATTCTTTGGCGCTCAGCTTTCTTCACAGTCCAGCTCTCACATCCATACATGACCACAGGAAAGACCATAGCCTTGACTAGGCGAACCTTTGTTGGTAAAGTAATGTCTCTGCTTTTGAATATGCTGTCTAGGTTGGTCATAACTTTCCTTCCAAGGAGTAAGCGTCTTTTAATTTCATGGCTGCAGTCACCATCTGCAGTGATTTTGGAGCCCAGAAAAATAAAGTCTGACACTGTTTCCACTGTTTCCCCATCTATTTCCCATGTAGTGATGGGACCAGATGCCATGATCTTCGTTTTCTGAATGTTGAGCTTTAAGCCAACCTTTTCACTCTCCACTTTCACTTTCATCAAGAGGCTTTTTAGCCCCTCTTCACTTTCTGCCATAAGAGTGGTGTCATCTGCATATCTGAGGTTATTGATATTTCTCCCAGCAATCTTGATTCCAACTTGTGTTTCTTCCAGTCCAGCATTTCTTATGATGTACTCTGCATATAAATTAAATAAACAGGGTGACAATATGCAGCCTTGACGTACTCCTTTTCCTATTTGGAACCAGTCTGTTGTTCCATGACCAGTTCTAACTGTTGCTTCCTGACCTGCATATAGATTTCTCAAGAGGCAGATCAGGTGGTCTGGTATTCCTATCTCTTGAAGAATTTTCCACAGTTTATTGTGATCCACACAGTCAAAGGCTTTGGCATAGTCAATAAAGCAGAAATAGATGTTTTTCTGGAACTCTCTTGCTTTTTCCATGATCCAGCAGATGTTGGCAATTTGATCTCTGGTTCCTCTGCCTTTTCTAAAGCGAGGTTGAACATCAGGAAGTTCACGGTTCACATATTGCTGAAGCCTGGCTTGGAGAATTTTGAGCATTACTTTACTAGCGTGTGAGATGAGTGCAATTGTGCGGTAGTTTGAGCATTCTTTGGCATTGCCTTTCTTTGGGACTGGGATGAAAACTGACCTTTTCCAATCTTGTGGCCACTGCTGAGTTTTTCAAATTTGCTGGCATATTGAGTGCAGCACTTTCACAGCATCATCTTTCAGGATTTGGAATAGCTCCACTGGAATTCCATCACCTCCACTAGCTTTGTTTGTAGTGATGCTTTCTAAGGCCCACTTGACTTCACATTCCAGGATGTCTGGCTCTAGGTCATTTTAGCTTAGGTTAAACTAAAGTCAGAATGATTCTGTTCCAACACGTACCAGCTATGTACCCCCAGGAAATTTTATCAAGATTTTGGAGCCTTGGTTTTCTCAGTAGTACAATGAGCACAATGATATCAATTTTGTAGGATTGTTGTAAGATTTTCATCTGGCAAAACATGTTTAGTGTTCAATGCAATGCCTCTAACATAGATGTGAAATGGTGGTGGTGGTGGTGGTTTAGTCCCTGAGTCGTGTCTGACTCTTGCGACTCCATGGACTGTAGTCTGCCGGGATCCTCTGTCCATGGAATTCTCCCAGCAAGAATACTTGAGTGTGTTGCCATTTCCTTCTCCAGGGAATATTCCTGACCCAGGAATGAACCCAGGTGTCCTGTGATGCAAGCAGATTCTTTACCAACTGAGCTACGAGGGAAGTCCAGGTGTGAAGTAAGCTCATTAAATACTAGTATTACTGTTGTATTTATTAATATGAATATTAGACATTTCAAATAATGGCTTCCCACTCTTAAACTATCTCAAATTTTATATCAGCAGAAGATAATGAATGCTAAATAAGTAAAGAATATTCTCACTGTAAACTTAAATATTGGTGAGCCTGTTGACCTTAGCAAACCCAAGTCTGACTTGTTAAAGGAGAGACAGGATACTCATTCCCAGGAGAGCCTCCATGAACTTTGAATTATTTAAAACCATCCACTTGAAAGGACACGAGTCCTGCATGACAGCTTAGGCCATTATTCTGATATATAGTTTCTTCCAAAGCTCGATCTCAGTGTAACCTGTTTCCCAGCCAGGCTGCAAGAGTCATGCTCTCGCTCTATTGACTTGCCAAGGGGGATTATTTATTTGGCACCAGGAATATGCTCTGTACTGTATGGCAGTGGGGGTGATAATAATAGCTTGGGTCTATTTGGTACCTTCTCCCCAAGGAATTGAGAGGACATTCAGATACACAGGGAAGGGTAAGCTTCCATATTGCTTCTCCTAACTTACAGCCCTGGCAAACCACTTTGGGATGATGGTAATGTTGATATGTATGTTAGGGAAAATACCACTGGGAATGGAGGTGAATAAGAATAGAGGAGGTGGAGGGAAAGAGAAAATTGAGAAAGAGGAGCTGGGCAAAGACAGAATGGAAGAGTTGTAATTTCATTGCTGTAGGAAGCAAGAAGCATCTTTGAATTGATGTTATAGAAAACCTGCAGAGTAAAAGATCCCTTAAAAATATGTCACTCTTATTTCTTTTAGGAATCAGATCTTCATCTTGCATTCAAAGATAGCCATAGTTGAGGTCACCCAACCTATATAACTTTCTCTCTTTTGTCCTCAACCTTGCCTGAATCAGACTCTCAGGGTCTAAAAATTCTTATCTCAGAAGGAAGATATCAAAATGCACTCAATCATAATCTCTAATGATAGAGTCTCAACATGGGGAGGGGTGAAAGTGGGTAGCACCCACTTTCTTTGCCTTTGTCACTTCCTCAAACAGCAAACCCTTCTCAAATAAGTGAGATAGTTGGTTCTCAAACAGCCTTGGTTATAAAAATCTTCTTATCTCACAAGATAAATCACTCCAGTGTTCAGAAGCCCTGACTGTCAGAAAGGTCTTTCTTATGTTAACTTGAAATCCGTTTTCCTCTAATGGCTAGTTATGTAGGGCTTGCTAGCCATTGTTCTGTGTGCTGTACATACATAATTCCCAAGCTTCCCAATAATAATGAAAGATAGCCATTATTATCCTCATTTCTTTAAATAGGAGAAAAGAAGACTCAGGAGAGTTAAATGGCTTGTTTAAGCTGCTAGAGCCATATTCAAAGCCAAGTTTATTTGATTCTGTAACCTGTCCTCCCTCCGCTTCTTAACTAATGTATCCCCTTCCCTTTCATCTATCAAAACTCTACTTGCTTATAAGGTTACCTTAAATTTCAATCTTCTATGAAACACTTTTTTACATCCCGAGGTGTTCAATTTTTATTATGAGCCATTTTAGCAATTTAATTTTGTAGAATTCTTATAGCTCTTACTCCATTAGATCATGTATCATGAAGTCTCTTCTGTGAACTTAAACTTTAACTATTGTTTGATTCTTTAGAGTCATGGGATACCAGAAGTGAAATGCACATTGTTCAGTTGCTAAGTTGTGTCTGATTCTTTGCAACCCGATTGCCTGCCGTGTGGCCATCTTCCCTGTCCTTCATATCTCCCAGAGTTTGCTCAAACTCTTGTCCATTGAGTTGGTGATACTATTCAACCACATCCTCTGTTGCCCTCTTTTCCTCCTACCCTCAATCTTTTCCAGCATCAGGGTCTTTTCCAATGAGTCAAATGACAATAGTTCATGATTTAATGAGTATTTATTATGAACCATGCATTACTCTCCAGAGAAGGCAATGGCACCCCACTCCAGTACTCTTGCCTGAAAAGTCCCATGGATGGAGGAGCCTAGTGGACTGCAGTCCATGGCGTAGCTAAGAGTCAGACACGTCTGAACAACTTCGCTTTCACTTTTCACTTTCCTGCATTGGAGAAGGCAATGGCAACCCACTCCAGTGTTCTTGCCTGGAGAGTCCCAGGGACGGGGGAGCCTGGTGGGCTGCCATCTATGGGGTCGCACAGAGTCGGACATGACTGGGGTGACTTAGCAGCAGCAGCAGCAAGCATTACTCTCAGGGATTTTCTTGTATTAATTCATTTAAACCTTGTGAAGTATGTACATATATTATTTCCATTTTATAAATGAGGAAATGAAAATATTAACAAATTAATTTCCCGTGATTAATAGCTACAGGTTCAGTCAGTTAAATACTTTGAAATGGAAAGTTATTTTTTAAAAAAGCTTATTTGTCAGCAAAACCTGATGTGACTTAAACTGATCTTGTGATAAAGCCTGACATGACCTGACATCAGACTATAATTATTTATGTCTCTTAATGTTAATATTAATATGTTTTGCCGCAAAAATATTTCTGTGTTTAATTATTGACTACTACTCCAGACCTTTCTCAGGATACAGGTATATTGTATAATATTTGTGTATTATTTATCTAATTCTGTCTCCCCAGACCTCAAATAGTTTGAAAACACTTGTGGCCATAAAGGCTTTTGCAGAAAGGATTAAGATCTATACTTAGTGATGTACACAATCATGTTTAATTGAGGCTATTAGATATCAAAGCATGGATCCATAATAATTGTCAGCTTAAAAAAATTTTGTTGAAGTATAGTTGATTTACAGTAACATGCAAGTGTCAGATACATAGCTAAGTGATTCGGTTATATACATATACACATAATTTTTTCAGATTCTTTTCCCTTATTGCATAATATTTAGTAGTTTACTGTGTTATACAGTATGTCCTTGTTAGTTATATATTTTATTTATAGTAGTGCATGTATGTTAATCTCAGACTCCTAATGTATCCCTTCCCTGCCTTTGGTAACCATAATTTTGTTTTCCATGTGTGAATCTCTATTTTGGAAATAAGTTGATTTGAGTCTTTTCTTTCTTTTAGATTCCACATATAAGCGATATCATATGAATTTGTCTTTCTCTGACTTGTTTCACTCAGTATGACAATATCTATGTCTATCCATGTTGTTTCAAGTGCCATTACTTCATTCTTTTTTATGGCTAAGTAATATTCTATTGTGTATATGTACCACATCTTTATCTGTTCATTTGTTGATGGGTATTTAGATTGCTTCCTTGTCTTGGTTATTCTGAATAATGCTGCAGTGAACATTTGGGTACATACATGTTTTTGAATTCGTTTTCTCTGGATGTATGGCCAGGAGTGGGATCATATGGTAGTTCTATTTTTCATTTTTAAAGGAACATCCATACTGCTCTCCACAGTGGCTACACGAGTTTGCATTCCCACCAATAGTGTAGGAGGGTTCCCTTTCCTCCACACTCTCTCTAGCATTTATTATTTGTAGACATTTTGATGACAGATGCCAGCTTTTCTAATATTCCATGCAAAATATCAGATCAGATCAGTCGCTCAGTCGTGTCCGACTCTTTGCGACCCCATGAACCGCAGCACGCCAGGCCTCCCTGTCCATCACCAGCTCCCGGAGGTCACTCAGACTCGCATCCATCGAGTCAGTGATGCCATCCAGCCATCTCATCCTCTGTCGTCCTCTTCTCCTCCTGCCCTCAATCCCTCCCAGCATCAGAGTTTTCTCCAATGAGTCAACACTTCACATGAGGTGGCCAAAATACTGTAGTTTCAGCTTTAGCATCATTCCTTCCAAAGAAATTCCAGGATTGATCTCCTTCAGAATGGACTGGTTGGATCTTCTTGCAGTCCAAGGGACTCTCAAGAGTCTTCTCCAACACGACAGTGCTACACTCAACATGCAAAATATAAGAAAACTAAAAATCAGGGAAGAACAGTGACTTGGCCAATATTATATAAGTGGTGAAATACATGTTTTTCATATATTAGCAACCTTTAAAGCAGGACAAAAAAGTCCTTTGCCAACAAAGGTACATCTAGTCAAGGCTATGGTTTTTCTAGTTGTCATGTATGGATGTGAGAATTGGACTGTGAAGAAAGCTGAGTGCGAAAGAATTGATGCTTTTGAACTGTGGTGTTGGAAAAGATTCTTGAGAGTCCCTTGGACTGCAAGGAGATCCAACCAGTCCATTCTAAAGGAGATCAGTCCTGGGTGTTCTTTGGAAGGAATGATGCTAAAGCTGAAACTCCAATACTTTGGCCACCTCATGCAAAGAGTTGACTCATTGAAAAAGACTCTGATGCTGGGAGGGATTGGGGGCAGGAGGAGAAGGGGACGACAGAGGATGAGATGGCTGGATGGCATCACCGACTCGATGCACATGAGTTTGGGTGGACTCCGGGAGTTGGTTATGGACAGGGAGGCCTGGCGTGCTGAAATTCATAGGGTTGCAAAGAGTTGGACATGACTAAGTGACTGAACTGAACTGAAGTGAACTGAAAGCAGGACGCTTTTCATGTTGGCCTATAACTAAACTCTTAGCTCTCTGGGGACAGAAACATTACCCGAGACACAGGCATTTCTCTCCTGCGCCCACCATGGCACAGTGGTTAAGAGAACCCCAAGTTTTGTGTTCACAGGGACCTGTGTCTAAATTACATCTCCATCACCTAATGATCAGTATGTGGCTATGGGTCATCTCACTAAGCAAAAGACATAATGAAGACAACTCTAAGGGGACAGAAGGAAATGGTGTGTATAAAATGTAGTGTAGAACAAAGATTAGACAACTGGAAATTTTTTTCTTCATGGATTTGATGACTGAGTTTAGACTAACAGACTTGTTGTCCCCTTTTGTCTTTCATAGTGTTAGAAACAACCTCTGTGCTATAGCCTCTGGGTCTCAACTTTTCACTGCAGTGAGAAGAACAAGCCCTTCTGGGAACTCCTTGTTTTGTTGCTAGCCAGCTGCTCATGACCCTAACTCAGCGAGGCAAACATGGAAGTGAAAATGATTTATCTTTCATTCTTAAAAGAATGGCATTTGGAGCTTGACTTCAGTTCAGTCAGTAAGTTCAGTCTCTCAGTCGTGTTCCATTCTTCGCTACCCCATGAATCGCAGCACGCCAGGCCTCCCTGTCCATCATCAACTCCTGGAGTTCAGTCAGACTCATGGCCATCGAGTTAGTGATGCTATCCAGCCATCTCATCCTCTGTCGTCCCTTTCTCCTCCTGCGCCCAATCCCTCCAAGCATCAGAGTCTTTTCCAATGAGTCAACTCTTTGCATGAGGTGGCCAAAGTACTGGAGTTTCAGCTTTAGCATCATTCCCTCCAAAGAAATCCCAGGGCTTATCTCCTTCAGAATGGACTGGTTGCATCTGCTTGCAGTCCAAGGGACTCTCAAGAGTCTTCTCCAACACCACAGTTCAAAAACATCAATTCTTCGGCCCTCAGCCTTCTTCACAGTCCAGCTCTCACATCCATACATGACCACAGGAAAGACCATAGCCTTGACTAGGTGAACCTTTGTTGGCAAAGCAATGTCTCTGCTTTTGAATATGCTATCTAGGTTGGTCATAACTTTCCTTCCAAGGAGTAAGCGTCTTTTAATTTCATGGCTGCAGTCACCATCTGCAGTGATTTTGGAGCCCAGAAAAAGAAAGTCTGACACTGTTTTCACTCTTTCTCCATCTATTTCCCATGTAGTGATGGGACCAGATGCTATGATCTTCGTTTTCTGAATGTTGAGCTTTAAGCCAACCTTTTCACTCTCCACTTTCTCTTTCATCAAGAGGCTTTTTAGTTCCTCTTCACTTTCTGCCATAAGGGTGGTGTCATCTGCATATCTGAGGTTATTGATATTTCTCCCGGCAATCTTGATTCCAGCTTGTGTTTCTTCCAGTCCAGCATTTCTCATGATGTACTCTGCATATAAGTTAAATAAGCAGGGTGATAATATACAGCCTTGACGCACTCCTTTTCCTATTTGGAACCAGTCTGTTGTTCCATGACCAGTTCTAACTGTTGCTTCCTGATCTGCATACAGATTTCTCAAGAGGCAGATCAGGTGGTCTGGTATTCCCATCTCTTTCAGAATTTTCCACAGTTTATTGTGATCTACACAGTCAAAGGCTTTGGCATAGTCAATAAAGCAGAAATAGATGTTTTTCTGGAACTCTCTTGCTTTTTTGATGATCCAGCGGATGTTGGCAATTTGATCTCTGGTTCCTCTGCCTTTTCTAAATCCAGCTTGAACATCAGGAAGTTCACGGTTCACATATTGCTGAAGCCTGGCTTGGAGAATTTTGAGCATTACTTTACTAGTGTGTGAGATGAGTGCAATTGTGCGGTAGTTTGAGCACTCTTTGGCATTGCCTTTCTTTGAGACTGGGATGAAAACTGACCTTTTCCAATCTTGTGGCCACTGCTGAGTTTTCCAAATTTGCTGCTATACTGAGTGCAGCACTTTCACAGCATCCTCTTTCAGGATTTGGAATAGCTCCACTGGAATTCCATCACCTCCACTAGCTTTGTTCATAGTGATGCTTTCTAAGGCCCACTTGACTTTACATTCCAGGATGTCTGGCTCTAGGTCAGTGATCACACCATCATGATTATCTGGGTCGTGAAGCTCTTTTTTGCACAGTTCTTCTGTATATTCTTGCCACCTCTTCTTAATATCTTCTGCTTCCGTTAGGTCCATACCATTTCTGTCCTTTATCGAGCCCATATTTGCATAAAGTGTTCTTTTGGTATCTCTGATTTTCTTGAATAGATCCTTAGTCTTTCCCATTCTGTTGTTTTCCTCTATTTCTTTGCATTGATCGCTGAAGAAGGCTTTCTTATCTCTTCTTGCTATTCTTTGGAACTCTGCATTCAGATGTTTATATCTTTCCTTTTCTCCTTTGCTTTTTGCTTCTCTTCTTTTCGTGGCTATTTGCAAGGCCTCCCCATACAGCCATTTTGCTTTTTTTTGCATTTCTTTTCCATGGGGATGGTCTTGATCCCTGTCTCCTGTACAATGTCACGAACCTCATTCCATAGTTCATCAGGCACTCTATCTGTCAGATCTAGGCCGTTCAATCTATTTCTCATTTCCACTGTATAATCATAAGGGATTTGATTTAGGTCATAACTCAGTGGTCTAGTGGTTTTCCCTACTTTCTTCAATTTAAGTCTGAATTTGGCAATAAGGAGTTCATGGTCTGAGCCACAGTCAGCTCCTGGTCTTGTTTTTGCTGATTGTATAGAGCTTCTCCATCTTTGGCTGCAAAGAATATAATCGATCTGATTTTGGTGTTGACCATCTGGTGATGTCCATGTATAGAGTCTTCTCTTGTGTTGTTGGAAGAGGGTATTTGCTATGACCAGTGCATTTTCTTGGCAAAACTCTATTAGTCTTTGCCCTGCTTCATTCCGTATTCCAAGGCCAAATTTGCCTGTTACTCCAGGTGTTTCTTGACTTCCTACTTTTGCATTTCAGTCCCCTATAATGAAAGGGACATCTTTTTTGGGTGTTACTTCTAGAAGTTCTTGTAGGTCTTCATTGAACCGTTCAACTTCAGCTTCTTTAGTGTTACTGGTTGGGGCATAGACTTGGATTACTGTGACATTGAATGGTTTGCCTTGGAAACAAACAGAGATCATTCTGTCATTTTTGAGATTTCTCTCAAGTAATGCATTTCAGACTCTTTTGTTGGCCATGATGGGTACTCCATTTCTTCTAAGTTATTCCTGCTCGCACTAGTAGATATAATGGTCATCCGAGTTAAATTCACCCATTCCAGTCCATTTTAGTTAGCTGCTTCCTAGAATGTCGACATTCACTCTTGCCATCTCTTGTTTGACCACTTTCAATTTGCCTTGCTTCATGGACCTGACATTCCAGGTTCCTATGCGATATTGCTCTTTACAGCATCGGACCTTACTTCTATTACCAGTTACATCCATAGCTGGGTATTTTTTTGCTTTGGCTCCATCCCTTCATTCTTTCTGGAGTTATTTCTCCACTGATCTCCAGTAGCATGCTGGGCCCCTACTGACCTGGGGAGTTCCTCTTTCAGTATCCTATCATTTTGCCTTTTCATACTGTTCATGGGGTTCTCAAGGCAAGAATACTGAAGTGGTTTGCCATTCCCTTCTCCAGTGGATCACAGAGCTTGACTTAATAAACATCAATTTTGGGCTGTATAAGTAGAGAAAAACCTTCACAAAGAAAGCATTCATAGATATTTTATAGAGATTGAGTATTTAGGCATTGAGGAGCTCTGTCAATATTTAGTTAGTTTCAAAGGAAAGGAATGATATTCACATGAGTTAATCCTTTCCCAACTTTTTACTAGACCATATAAAGAGTGATTTACACTGAACTTCAACTGGGCTTTTGATTTCAGTTAGATAGAATTTACTAGGTACAAACCAATGGTTTGGTTTAACCAAAATGGTGAATGCCAGCTGGAAGACTGCCTGCCTTAGAATCACCATGGAAGCTTTTTAAAATACAGATTTTTGGCCCCCAGAGATTCTGTGTTCAGTAGTTTTGCTAGGACCAAGACATTTATATTTAAGTTCCCAAGTGGTTTTGATATGTAATCTGGTTCACAAATGACTTTTCAAAGCAAAATACCAGTCTCAGAATGGAAGCCCATTTATTATTTAGTTTATTAATTTGTAATAGGGTCTCATTCAAGTTTTTTGCCAGCACTAGTCCCCAGGTTTCTCATTTGTGAAGTGGGAGGTCAGTTAGCCTATCTCTAAGTTGTTTCTGGTGCTGATGTTTTATGATTTTATTTCTGAGAGTATAGTAATTGCAGTATATGGCTCTAGACTGCTCAGAGAGATAGTTTGTTGCTGTTGTTATTTTTATCATTGTTGTTTGCCAAGATGGGCATTGTTCTATAACACATGACATAATGAACTGGGTGTTGATACCAAGTTTGAATGGCTGTCCAGATAGCCTTTTAAAAAATATTGTGATAAAAACATATAATGTGTGATATATGCCCTCTTAACAAATTTTAGAGTGAATAGTACATTATTGTTAACTACAATCACAGTGCTGTACAGAAGATTTCTAGGACTTTTTCATCTGCGTGACTGAAATTTTATACCCAGTGAAGAGCAACTCCCCAGTTCCCCTTTCTGCCAGCCCCTGGGAACCACCATTTTACTTTCTGCTCTGATGAGCTTGACTATGTTACACATCTCCTATAATTGAAATCACATAGTATATGTTCTTATGACTGGATTATGTCCCTCAGCATAATGTTCTCAAGGTCTGTGCATGTTGCAGCAGGAGAAAGGATCCCTCCCTTTTTATGGCTGAATGATATGCCACTGTATGCATGTACCCCATTTTCTCCATTCATCTGTTGGTGAGTATTTGGGTTGTTTCCACCCTTTGGTTGTTGTAATGCTGCAGTAAATGTGGGAGATCAGCCAAGATCCTGATTTCAGTTCTTTTGGATAAATTTTCATAAGTAAGAATGCTGGATCATATGGTGGCTCTATTCTTCATTTCCTGAGGGAGAGCCACACTGTTTTCCATAAAGACTGAACCATTTTACATTCCTGCCAGTAGTGTAACATGGTTCTAGTTTATTCATATCCTCACCAACAGTGGTTCTTTCTTTTCTTTTGTAATAGTCATTCTAACAAGCATGCGGAGATACCTCACTGTGTTTTGACTTCTCTTTTCCTGATGATTATGTTGAGCACTTTTCATGTGCCTGGTGGCCATTTGTGTGTTTTCCTTGAAGAAACATCCTTTAATTTTAAAATTTGGGTTATTTTGGGTAATTATTTTTAACTGGGTTCCTTCCAGTCTCGAGTTGTTAGAGTTCTTCATATATTTCAGATATTAATCCCCTTTTGGTATATGATTTACACATGTTTTCTCCCGTAGGCTGCCTTTGAGGGATCCATGATTTCAATGAAAGAAAACTTAGATTTTTTTCATTCTTTAAAAGCTTGTGGATAGTCAAGCCTTTAATGTCTGTTGGCTCAGTCTCCATTTTTGCCAGAAGGGGTAATAACACCATTCTTAACTAATTCATTATCTTGTGAGCACCAGATAACTTAATATTTATTAAGATGCTCTGCATCATTCACTTAATGATGGATGATGCAGCATTTTACATAACATTATCAAAATCCAACATGTAGGGTGAGTTTAGAGAGCTAGTTTCTCTTAGATTTCTCTGAGATAAGAGTCATAAAAAGCTTTTTGCAATCTCTGTTAGGTGGTGGAAACAAACTTGTATATGAGTTTTGAAATGCCTGGTCATCCATGCAACCATTCATCTATGCATCCAACTCCAGTTAAGAATAGTTGCTGCTGATGATGCTAGGTTGCTTCAGTCGTGTCCAACTCTGTGCGACCCCATAGATGGCAGTCCACCAGGCTCCGCCATCCCTGGGATTCTCCAGGCAAGACCACTGGAGTGGGTTGCCATTTCCTTCTCCAATGCATGAAAGTGAAAAGTGAAAGTGAAATTGCTCAGTCGTGTCCGACTCTTAGCGACCCCATGGACTGCAGCCCACCAGGCTCCTCCGTCCGTGGGATTTTCCAGGCAACAGTACTGGAGGGGGGTGCCATTGCCTTCTTCATAAGAATAGTTAACTTCTCATAATTATTATATTCATAATTATCATAATGATACTTGAAATAATTATTGTAATATCTTACATGTACATGGTTCTTTACAGTTTACAAAGTACTTTGCAAGCTGCATGTGTGTTTGTAAAAGTCCTTAGAGGCAACTGTTTTTCCCTATTCACAGGCTCTTTACTAAAGGCGACAGACTTAGCCTGTCTAAAAATTTTAACCATATTCTTGCTAATGAGAAACAGGGATGGCTATCTTAAATAAGTGTTTATCCATTTAACACATTGATCACATAACTTGTATCCTCATGTTAATATCATCAAGCTAGTTAGAGGAAGTGGTTAATTGCTTAGGAGGTATCCAAGACCAAGAAAAAGTCCATGACTTGACTAAAATTAAGTAGAGATTTAAACACAAGGGAAGATCTCAAGACTGAGTTTCTTCATTCAGCACAGACTCTGAACGCCTGTATTCCTGATGAACCACAGTACCCTCAGCACAACAGCATGCCTGTTTGTTTCATCCCAGAAAGCTTCCATCACTGGCTCCTGGCCACCTCCTTCTCTGCAGTGCCACAGACAAAAAAAAAAAACAAAACCATGTCACTCTTCTCTACATCCTAACCCCATTCTGTCAGTCCAGCCCGCATGCTGATGAAATATACTTTTGGCTGGGGGAAGAAAATTTGCAAGCCATCAACCCAGAGATGGTTGTGATGGGAGTCGCAGTGATGCAGTGACCAGGTTCCAGGGGCAGAAATTGTTCTCTGGAGAAGGCAGTCCCCTCTTCCTCAGTGGTCTCTGTATTGAGAAAGGGCACCCTGTTTGCTGTGCCAGCTTTCTTAAATTCATTAAATAACATAATATAAATACACACATACATATATATTATGCACATTATTTATAGGTACTCCCAGGTACAAAACTTACAGTGTAGTAAGCATGCAAGAATCATGGTGTAATGAACAAACTGAAATTTATGAGTACAGCCTTACCATTTTACAGACAGTCAAACTGAGGCCTAAGAAGTCTGAAGGAGCTTGTCAAGTAGAATTGCCATGCACATAATACAGTGGCAGAACCCGCTCAGAACTCTCGAAGGCTGGCCTGACTGCATGGAGAAAGTACAACTACCAAACATTTCCAAAGCAACTCATATGTCTCCTTTATAGCATTTATAAAAATGGAAGTGACGTAATTATGTATTTATATTTTACTGTCTTACTCCTCCACTAGACTTGGAGCTCCTTGTGGGAGGAACTGGGTTTGTCTTGATCCCTATACTATCCTCAGTGTTTTGCACAATGCCTAGTGCACAGAGAGTTCTTAATAAATATGTGTTGAGTAAATGAGCAAATAGATGAATATATTAATGATAAATTAGTAAACCTACTAGGAATAAAGTCTGTTTAAGATTCTGGGATAGTAGTCTTCCCTTGGAGCAAGCTGTCCCTCCATATTTTATATCTTGGAGCATATTTTATTTTTAATGATGGCATGAATACATTTTTCATTCATCTTGTGTGCAAAGGCAAAAGGTCCCCTTGCTTTCAGGATGACAAATACAAAGTGATTGAAAATTATATAGTATGTTGGGGACTGGAATAGAACCAAGGATTGGTTCAAAACTGTTGACAGTATCTGATGGCATAGCTGATTGACAGAAGGAGTCTGGTTGTTCCCAAGGATTATTTTTCCCTATACTGCATCCCACCCCATCCTATCTCCTACCTTACTGCTCTCTTCATCCCGCTCCTCTCTCATCCAGTTACAGACCCTTGGCCAATTTTCCATGTAAAGGGCAGGGAAGGCTGATTCCCAGACCTTGGCTCTGCTTTGCCACTCCAGGTTGCCTGAGTTAGAGCTAGTGTTTGCCCAGCTGCTGGAGTCAACTGATTTCCTTTTAAGGATATACCTTTCCCCCTTCCTTCTGCTCTCCTCCCCAGATGTTTGTGACCAAAGGCAGCCACAAGGCCTGGAGACACTAGTCTTCTGCTCTGGTCACTCCTAGGTCACCAGCTTGAGACCAGGAGGACCATCCTGCTGCATTATTTAGTCTAGGCGGGCTTCCTGGAGCCAAAGTCCTTAGAGGTGTTTAAATAGCTTGTGAGGGATTGTCGGTTCACTGGCAAAATTTTGTGTTTTCATCTTCTTGCCTGAATCATGAGCCAGTGAATTCCTCTGTCTGATTTTGGTTCTTGCTTCTCTGAACTCTGTTACAGCACTAGCCCTCACCTCAGAGGGTACTGTTAGAAGTTCAACACTGAGATTTGAAAACTAGTTAATATCAGCCTGACACCAAGTCCTATTTCTGACTTAAATCTGCTTCCAGTTAGAGAAGTAACAGACCAAGAAGGGAACTTACGCTTTACCTTCCTTGCAATATTGAAGAGCAAATGGAGATCTACAACAGAAAAATGACTTTTCCAAGTCCCCATAGTGAGTTCCTCTCTCTTTATTCCAATTTGTGGTTTTTAAAGCTAGCCATGAAAGTAACTAATTGTTAGTCACAGACATTTGAGAAGATGGA
Source organism: Tragelaphus eurycerus (assembly GCA_935064755.1). Classification (NCBI taxonomy): domain Eukaryota; kingdom Metazoa; phylum Chordata; class Mammalia; order Artiodactyla; family Bovidae; genus Tragelaphus; species Tragelaphus eurycerus. The sequence continues at coordinate 33,739,123 of CAKXYN010000014.1, read as the reverse complement.
TGAGAATCACCTAGGAAACTTGCTAAATATGTTCTGTTTCACTTGATCTGCAGTTGGGCCCAGGAATATACAGTTTCAACACTCTCCCCAGGTTCTGTTGTCTGAGGACCACACTTGCTCTGATGTGGACCATGAGGTTACCCTGATTGTTAAAGTATGTACAGAAGGGAGAAAAAATGCCTATTGAGTGACCCAAGATGATTCAATAGAGGTAGACAAAACAGATGGAGAAGGTGATGGTAGTGGTGATGGAGGTGGAGGAGAAGGCGTTAGTGGTACATCTTATACAGGATGTTTTCATAGCAAGCAACAGAAATCAGCTCAAGCAGTATATATTAGTTTTCTAGAGCTGCCATAATAAAACACCACAGACTGGAGGCTTAAACACTGGACATTTATTTTTCATAGTTTTGATGGCTAGAAGTCCAAGATCAAGGTGTCAGTACAGTTGACTTCATTCTAAGGCCTCCTTCCTTGGCTTGCAGATGGCTGTCTTCTCATTGTGTCCTCACATGATCTTTCCTTTGTGTGTACACCATTTTTGTCTCTTTGTATGTCTAAATTTCCTCTGGTTAAAGGATACCAATAAGACTGGATTCAGTTCAGTTCAGTCACTCAGCCATATCTGACTCTTTGTGACCCCATGGACTGCAGCACCAATGCCCAGATCCCTGTCCATCACCAATGCCCAGATCTTGCTCAAACTCATGTCCATTGAGTTGGTGATGCCATCCAACCATTTCATCTTCTGTCATCCCTTTCTCCTCCTGCCTTCAGTCTTTCCCAGCATCAGGGTCTTTTCCAACGAATCAGTTCTTCGCATCAGGTTGAGTTTCAAATTCAGCATCAATTCTTCCAATGAATATTCACTACTGATTTCCTTTAGGATGAACTAGTTGGATCTCCTTGAAGTCCAAGGGACTCTCAAGAGTCTTCTCTAATACCACAGTTCAAAAGCATCAGTTCTTTGGCATTCAGTTTTCTTTATAGTCTAGCTCTCACATCCATACATGACTACTGCAAAAACTATAGCATTGACTAGACAGACCTTTGTTAGCAAAGTAATGTCTCTGTCTCTGCTTTTTAATATGCTGTCTAGATTGGTCATAGCTTTTCTTCCAAGGAGCAAGTGTCTTTTAATTTCATGGCTGTGGTCATGATTGGCAGTGATTTTAGAGCCCCCAAATATAAAGTCTGTCACTGTTTCCATTGTTTCCCCACTGTTTCCATTGTTTCTCCATTATTTGCCATGAAGTGATGGGACCAGATGACATGATCTTAGTTTTCTGAATGTTGAGTTTGAAGTCAACTTTTCACTCTCCTCTTTCACTTTCATCAAGAGGCTCTTTGGTTCTTCTTCTCTTTCTGCCATAAGTGTGGTGTCATCTGAATATCTGAGGTTATTGATATTTCTCCCAGCAATCTTGATTGCCACTTGTGCTTCATCCAGCCCAGCGTTTCTCATGATGTACTCTGCATATTAGTTAAATAAGCAGGGTGACAACATACAGCCTTAGCGTACTCCTTTCCCAATTTGGAACCAGCCTGTTTTTCCATGTCCAATTCTAACTGTTGCTTCTTGAGCTGCATACAGATTGGATTAGGGTCCTTGCTAATGGCTTCATTTAATCACTTCTTTAAAAACCTTACCTCCAAATGTTTTTTATTCTGAAATCCTGGAGTTAGAACTTCAGCATTTGAAGTTTGAGGGTATATAAATTAACCTTTAAACACTGACCTAGGCTCACAGGGTGGATAGGGTGCTGAGAGACCAGGCTCACTAATGGGCAAAATCCAAGTGATTGGAGTGGATAGGATGAAGTGGGTGGTCCTAGGGATGGGCAAAAAAGTTAGCTTGATAAACTTAAGGTTTTTAATACTCTTCATTTCCCCTTCCTGAAAGGCATACTTTCCGTCCTGCTGTGTTTCCATGAGATGAGAAAGAATGAAATTGTAAAGCTTTCATCCAAGTTCAAAAAAATCAAACACACAGATACATGTAGAAGACATGATTTAGCAATAGTGAATGAAAGATCCTGATTGTTATTTAACTTTCCCCGAGGCAGCCACGAATAGAAAATAAAGATGTATACTGAGAAATCTAGATTTAAGTTCCTGCTTCTACTCTTTGATGGAGATGCAGACAAATAGAATTACTGACAGAAGGAATCAACCAAAAATTTTAAACGGATAATGCAATAATAGACACTTGAATGTATCATCTATATGCCAGGCACTGTTTTAAGGGCTTCATGTATACTATTTAATCTTTGCCAGCAACTCTATGAAATAAGCACTGTTTTTACAGTCATTGTTCAGATGAGGAAATTTATACAAAGATCTTAAAGTAACATTCTCCATATACCCAGCTAGTGAGTCCCAGAGCTGGTCATTGAATCCAGACAGTCTGACTCCAGAGTTCTGCATTATGTTTTCCAGAATGATCAGTTTTCAGATGTATATTAAATCACTGTATGGAAACACATTGTGTTTAATTTGTGTGAGGCATCAGAGTAGATCTAGAATTAATGGTTGAGAAGATACCTTGTTAGGAAGTTTCTGACTCAGTTGTTTAAAGAACTTTGACATAGTTCAACCAGGGATTGAGTTGAGTTCAGTCGCTCAGTCGTGTCCGACTCTTCGCGACCCCATGAATCACAGCAAGCCAGGCCTCCCTGTCCATCACCAACTCCCGGAGTTCACTCAGACTGATTGGGCCACTGTTACAGATAGACATTTTCCCTTTTCTTTGCTTGTAAAACTATTCTTTGTTCCAGAGGACTGTAGGTCCAATTCCAAGGCATGATTCACAATTGGTTAGGCAGTCCTCTGCACCTCTGCCAATGAGTGGCCTAGGAATGGGCATGTGATCCTATTCTGATCAGTGGGATACTCAGGAAGTCTCAGGGGCCCTGGAAAGTTTTTCTAGTTATAAAAGGGAGAGATAGATGAAGAGAAAACCTCTAGTGTGCACCATTTTTCTTCTTGTTCTAATAGTATCAGAAGAGAGAAAGATCATTGAGCCAATCAGGAAAACCATCACTGATTTCCTACAAGGTGGAAACAGTCTTTGAACTTGGTGACTTTCTTGAGCAACCAAGGAAGTGCCACTGGTGCCACTTCTGTCCAGACTTTTTGTTAAGTGAGATATTGAAGTTTGTGTGGTTAAATATGCTGTTGCTTGTGGCTTGAATCATCCTGATACAATTGCCTTGGAAGATAATGAATTCGTCAATGTCCTTGGAGTTATGCAAGCAGAACCCAGAGGCTACTTCTCAGTAATAAGATAGCAAGGGCTCAGGCTTTAGATGGGCTTTATTAGAGGAAAATTAAGGTCACTTCCGGAGAAGGCAATGGCACCCCACTCCAGTACTCTTGCTTGGAAAATCCCATGGACAGAGGAGCCTGTTAGGCTGCAATCCATGGGGTCGCTAAGAGTTGGACATGACTGAGCGACTTCACTTTCACTTTTCACTTTCATGCATTGGAGAAGGAAATGGCAACCTTCTCCAGTGTTCTTGCCTGGAGAATCCCAGGGACGGGGGAGCCTGGTGGGCTGCTGTCTATGGGGCCGCACAGAGTGGGACACGACTGAAGTGACTTAGCATAGCATAGCATAGCAAGGTCACTTCTAGTCCTAATAGTCTGTCTTTGTGCCCCTATGGAATTCTGGCACAAGTCACTCTGCATGACTCCCTAAGTCTCCGTGTACTGAGCCAGGCTGGCAGCCACGGGTGACATTCTCTATGAGTCACTTGTATTGTCAGGCCCTTGTAAAAAGGCAGAGGCTGTGATGTCACAGTTCCTCCAATGACACAGCATCAGGGGACAGCCAGAAATAAACACGTGGAAGCCCTTGCCACTGGCGCTCTTTTGTACTCTGACACAAGTCACATTTCTCTTAGCTCAGACACCAGGCTGCTGGAGAATTGGAGACCCAAAATAGACAGGCCATCTAGTCACCCTCATAAGAGTTCCCCATCTGCTCTGACAAAGTTCTGGGGACATCCAAGGTGAAACTTGCCTAGCAGAATGTTGAGAAAGTGACAGATTTAGTGGGACTTTGGTTCCAATCATAGTGGGCCACTCACAAGAGCAGGCCCTGAGAAAATATTGTGAGTCAGCGTTGTCCTCAATGCGTACCTGAAATCTCAGGTTGGGAAGTGTTGGAGACCAGTCACTTCATCTCTGGCATCCTGGTGCTGTGGGTGGCTGGTGGCTACTGGCTACTGAGTCTAGCAACCACTCCTTTAGAGCCGTGTCAGCCATCTGATGGAATGCAAAGAGGCCACAGATCTCAGGCACTTTTACTTGGGAACAATTTTTATGTAATACTGATAAGCATAGAAGTAGATAATATTTGTAGAGATTTGAGGGGATCAGTAGGTAGTATATCTACCTTTTCCTCTAAGTCTAAGCCGATTCAGAGATGGGTGTAAGAATCAGAAAAATTACCGATGAAAGTTAGGTTGGAGGATTTGACTGAGGAGTAAGGAAGCAATGGATGTCCTAATACTATATCCCAGAACAGAGCATTCTCAGACCAGGAGAGGATGTCCAATCACAGGCCTCCTTTGCTGAGCCTAGTATATCACTAAGAGTGGACCCCAAAGTACCCTTCTACATGCACACTCAAATAAATCCCCTTTCCCCTGGGAAGTGTGAGCAGAAGTGGGAAGAGAAGCCAGGAACGTTGGTCTAGCAGAAGTCCTTGCATATGGAAATATAATGGGTGAGAAATAAGTTTTTCTCCCAACCATATTGACTGAGTCCTTAATACTTGCCTGAAAATGTGCTGGATATCTGCACAAACTGTGTAGTTTAATTCTCTTTTTAACCTTTTGAGGAAAGTACTAGTATTATCTATGTCTCACAAATGGAGAAACTGAGGCCCAGAGAGATCAGGAACTTTGCTGAGGGACACACCCAGTATGTGGTGAGATGGGATCCAAGCAAGGTGTGTAGGAGGTCGGAACTCACCTTGTAGGTGCCATGCCACAACCCCTCCTTGTCATAACTGTGTCCTGTGGCTAGGGTACCAGGAGGAGATGGGGGAACGTAGGGTTCTTGATCAGAAGACTCAGGCTCTGGCCCAGGCTCTGCCATTTCTTAGCCCCCACAGCTGTGGTGTCTTCACCTGCAAAATAGAAATTGTGATCCCTTTTCTGAGAAGCTCAGGAATTCCCTAGGAGGGTCAAGTGAGATCATGGGCTTTAAAGTGTTTGGTAACTGACAAGCCTGGGGCATAGATATTCCTCTGGGAGTGGGAGAGCTCTGAGTTCCATCCCTGCTTCCCTTAAGAACTTTCCCAGTGACATGGTTCAGCCTCTTGACTTGCAATATTCAGTTTTGCCACCAGTAAAATGAGCACACTACTCCTTGACTTAACCTCTCAGAGGTGCTGTGGTACTTAAAGGGGGGGTAGGGTTAAGACTATGCTTTCTTTGTGACTGTAGATATTCAGGAAGACGGTGAGGACTGTTAATTTTTATGAGAAGTGGTTTTGAGGACGGTGATAATTTTTGGTGATAAAATAATTTTTTATACTTTTGTAGACATTTATCTGAAGAATTTAAAAGTTAATAAATTTAGCTTTGCATTTCAGCAATTTTATTATAGAAGATAAAGTATTAAAAGAAAAATCTTTAGCTAATTCAAATAATTCAACTCAGAAACGTAAACAAATATCAGCTTTGTAGTCAGTTTTGTGTGTTAAGAGGCACAAAATAAAGACCTAAATATAAAGACCAATACATATTATGTATATATATGTATATCTCATATTCTGTATGTCTACTACTATTCTAAATACTAAGTGTCTTTAGCTGCTTGTTTGGCATATGTCAAGAGCAGGGTTTATTTGAGGGATGTCTTCCCCTGAAAGTGAAAGAGCCTGCCCCTTCCTGGCTTAAAATGTAGAAGACAAAAGGAGAGGGAAGGGAGTGAAAGAGCAGAGTGAAGAGACGTGGTCCTGATTTTCTCATCCCTGTGCTGACTTTGGCACAGGAAACAGGAGGCTCTTTAGAGAAATTTGGGCAACATTGACATTCACCAGCCTAGGGCACAAGATGGACTTGCCAGTCCCATGCAGTGTGGGTTGGTCCCAAGAATACTTGAGAGTGTATTTGGGAATTGCCAGCATGGATTATGGTGGTTGGGGCAAGCTGGCCCTGAAGTAAAGACCGAGTGTTAGACCCACCAGGTAGGGGGAGGTAAGTTCCAGCCACATCTCGGAGAAGTTTGAGCAGCTAACAGTAGGTGGGGTGAAGCCAAGTAGCCAGGGGTCCCCAGATGAAGAAAAAGAACAAATGGGAAGCAATGTCCAGCCAGCCTCCCTTTCTGCCATGTAGGACAGAGGGGCAAGTGGACATCAACTGGATAATGGATGTGATCTCTGGACCGCAATGGGCAGGAACTATCCTTCTACCTACATATCAATGTGAATGATTGTAAAACACAATCGTGAACTCTCTCTTTCCACATTTTCCTTATACCCAGAATCCCTCTTGCTGGAGAAATGGAGAGATTATTTGAAATATTAAAAAAAAATTATTCTAGAGAGACTAATACTACTTAAAGTGACCATTTAGATAATAAGGACAGACAAGATTTAAGCCAGATGGACAATTTAGTTCATTTTTCTACTAACTGTCAGATGAGAGTTATAGACAGCTGTAAGTTCACTTATAAGTGAAATAAATCCATTTTCCATCTTCATCCAAATTGAAATGTGAGCAGAATTGTATGATCCAATTACATAAAGTGGTATTGCTATTAAACATTTCTGACTGAAAGTAAACCAACTAAATATTGAACTTTTAAATATTTAAACAGCATTAACCTTTGGCCAAAACAAGATAATATATGTAAAAGTTCCTGGCACATATTAAGTGCTAGGTGAATATTAATTGACGTGGTGTTGTTTGAGGTCAAGGTCAGGAAACAGAACAACTGTGTTCTTTGTATCACAGCTCTTTTAGAGCCTTAATGCTGGGCAAGATGGACCCAGAATAGCATCACTGCTTTTCCTTTGTGTGATGATGTGAGGAAGTGTGGTCCAGATGAGAGATTCCCAGACCTGGTCCTGCATTAGAATCATCTGAACAGCTTCTTTCAAAATATAGATTATTTCTCCTCTGGTTCCCCTTGTGATTGTGATTCAGTATTTCTGGGAAAGTGCCAAGGCATCTTTTGAACACCATTAGAAATCTGTTTGGATGGCATTGTAAATACCAAGGGGTACCATGGTACATCTTCAGTAATTTCTTTCCTTCTTTGATTGTTGTTGACTCTCACAGACTCATGAATAGGTAGACTAGAGAATGTCTGGTATGATTGTTTTGTTAGTTTTGTCTGTGTCCAACCAGCTCAGTTTCTGTCAATTCCCTAAATTCCAAAACAAAACAAAACAAGCATAAGGGATGAGGATATGTTTTGCTAGGCCAAGCCATATAAAATAGCATCTCCCCTTTATTTCAGCAGAATACAGTCTTTGTGCCAAAAGCAAAGATTAAGTGGGAGGGGGAAATCTGTCCTTAACCAGAAAAATCATTTTCTTCTTTTTCTCTCCTTCCCGCTCACCCTGTTTTCATGCCCCAGAGGTCCATTCTTTCCATCAACTCTAAAACAGGAGTTTTATTTCAGTACAAACTGCATTGGAAGCAAGGTGTGTGATGGAATCCCTATAAGAAAATCTTCTTCCTTTGGCGTCCTAGCACTTTCTCCCACTTCTGCCACCAGTTTAGAGTTGTTGCCTTACTGTGGCCTCCCCAGCACTTTCTGAGTCATTATTTTCAGTTGATCACCTGACCAAAACTGGTGCTCTGGCTGAAGCTGGCAAATGGCCACTGTGCTAAACATAATCGTTCCAGTAAAACTTGGCTGATTAGCATAAAAATCTCCATAAGCCTTTCTATTCTAATTTTGCTATTAGGATTCTGGCCCCTCTCAGAGGTCGTGCTAACCTAGTTAAAGCTCTTGGAGAAAATACTGTTGTTCCAGCTCGTTGCATTTGCATTAAAGTATATTGTCCTTCATCTGACATGCTAACCAGGAACTCATCATCTGCAACTTTGTGAAAAAACTGAACTGCAGGGCACCATCCATTATTTAAGTTGGAATCCAGGAAGCTCAGCGAAAATACATGGTGGGCACCAAGACATGAAGGCCCTTATAGTTCTAACTGTGAACACTTCACTCTGGATAAAGTGAAAAGATTTTGATAAAAAGAAGATTACTGCAAAGTGAAGGATGCTAACCTACTGGTGTTCTTACACAGTTACACCACTGTAGAGGCAATATGGTATTGTGAGAACATGTATGTCAGAGTCAGACTTTTTGGTTGAAATTCCTGTTCTACTACAGAAAACTTTGGGGATTTGAGCAGGTTATCTAGCTTTTTTTGGTGTCATAATATATGTTTCTATAAAACAGGAATGATAGTAAAATAGTTTTCAATACATATCTTTGGGTTACCCATGGAGCTTAAATGAGATCATTGCTATATGCTACATATGCTCAATTGATGTTAGCTACTGTTATTAATAACCATCACACACCTACAGAGTGGTTAATCCTTCATGTGTCTTATTGGTATAATTCTTTTATTTTTAGTTTATTTTTTAATTGAAGGATAATTGCTTTACAGAATTTTGTTGTTTTCTGTTAAACCTCAACATGAATCAGCCATAGGTATACATATATCCCCTCGCTCTTGAACCTCCCTCCAATTTCCCTCCCCATCCCACCCCTCTAGGTTGATAGCCCCTGTTTGAGTTTCCTGAGACATATAGCAAATTCCTGTTGGCCATCTATTTTACATATGGTAATGTAAGTTTCTTGGAGAAGGCGATGGCACCTCACTCCAGTACTCTTGCCTGGAAAATCCCATGGACAGAGGAGCCTGGTAGGCTACAGTCCATGGGGTCTCAAAGACTTGGACATGACTGAGTGACTTCACTTTCACTTTTCGCTTTCATGCATTGGAGAAGAAAATGGCAACCCACTCCAATGTTCTTGCCTGGAGAATCCCAGGGACAGGGGAGCCTGGTGGGCTGCTGTCTATGGGGTCGCACAGAGTTGGACACAACTGAAGTGACTTAGCAGCAGCAGCAGAAGCAATGTAAGTTTCCATGTTACTCTCTCCATACATTTCACCCGCTCCTCCCCTCTCCCCATGTCCATAGTCTGTTCTCTATGTCTGTTTCTCCACTCTTGCTCTGCAGATAAATTCTTCAGTATCATCTTTCTACATTCTATATATATGCTTAATATGAGATATTTATCTTTCTCTTTCTGACATACTTCTCTTTCTGACATACTTCACTGTGTATAGTAAGCTCTAGGCTCATCCACCCGATTAGAACTGACTAAAATGCATTCCTTTTTATGGCTGAGTAATATTCCATTTAACTTACATGCAGAGTACATCATGAGAAACGGTGGGCTGGAAGAAGCACAAGATGGAATCAAGATTGCCGGGAGAAATCTCAATAACCTCAGATATGCAGATGAAATCACTCTTATGGCAGAAAGTGAAGAGGAACTAAAAAGCCTCTTGATGAAAGTGAAAAAGGAGCGTGAAAAAGTTGGCTTAAAGCTCAACATTCAGAAAACGAAGATCATGGCATCTGGTCCCATCACTTCATGGGAATTAGGTGGGGAAACAATGTCAGAATTTATTTTTGGGGGCTCCAAAATCACTGCAGATGGTGATTGCAGCCATGAAATTAAAAGACACTTACTCCTTGGAAGGAAAGTTATGACCAACTTAGATAGCATATTCAGAAGCAGAGCCACTACTTTACCAACAAAGGTCTGTCTAGTCAAGGCTATGGTTTTTCCTGTGGTCATGTATGGATGTGAGAATTGGACTGTGAAGAAAGCTGAGCGCCAAAGAATTGATGCTTTTGAACTGTGGTGTTGGAGAAGACTCTTGAGATTCCCTTGGACTGCAAGGAGATCCAACCAGTCCATCCTAAAGGAGATCAGTCCTGGGTGTTCATTGGAAGGACTGATGCTAAAGCTGAAGCTCCAATAGTTTGGCCACCTCATGCGAAAAGTTGACTCATTGGAAAAGACTCTGATGCTGGGAGGGATTGGGGGCAGGAGGAAAAGGGGATGACAGTGGATAAGATGGCTGGATGGCATCACTGACTTGATGGACAAGAGTTTGGGTGGACTCTGGGAGTTGGTGATGGACAGGGAGGCCTGGCATGCTGCAGTTCATGGGGTTGCAGCAATTCATGGGGTTGCAGCAATTCATGGGGTTGCAAAGAGTCAGACACGACTGAGTGACTGAACTAATTGTACACTTAATGTTTTGCTAAGAGGTTAGATCACTTATTAAGTATTTTTTTCTCACAAAAAGCAATGATTTATGACTTAAAGGGCAGGAGGAAACATTTGGAGTGAAATGTTTATTGCATGGATTCCCTGTGACTTACACAGTAGAATCTGCCTGCAATGCGGGAGAGTAGCATAGAATGGCATAGATTGTGGTGATGATTTTGTAGGTGTTATACATCTCCAAATACATTAAATATATACAGCTTTTTGTGTGTCAATCATATCTCAATAAAATGGTTAAAATGAAACTATTAGGGATATGATTGAATTAACAGATATTCATAAAAGCATTTAGCAGAATGCCTGACATTGGTTAAGTACTTAATACATGGCTGTGAATTTTTATTACTATTGTAATAAAATACACATCTTCTTGTAAAAACTTCCAAGTCATAGGAGTATTTTCCTTATGCAGATTATCTGAATTGGCTTAGTCATCAAAGAAAAGAGAGACTCAACATCTCTAAAATGGAACACCTGAGACTATGGAGCCAATATGACACTCAGGTAAGTTAGACTTATAATCCTCACGGGTCAGTTGTTGGACTAGATGATCCAGAATTTTCTGAGGACATTAAAATATGGATTTTTGGGTCAATCCCATATCCATTGAATCAGAATATCCTAAGGAAGCAGGTCCCTGGAATATGTAGGTTTTAAAGCTCCCAAAGGAAAGTGAAGTTGCTTAGTCGTGTCCGATTCTTTGCGACCCCATGGACTGTAGCCTATCAGGCTCCTCCGTCCATGGGATTTTCCAGGCAAGAGTGCTGGAGTGAATTGCCATTTCCTTCTCCAGGGGATCTTCCCGATCCCGGAATCGAACCCGGTTCTCCCGCATTGCAGGCAGACGCTTTACCGTCTGAGCCACCAGGGAAGCCTCTTAAAGCTCCCAAAGTATACTTTATGGGCTGCCAGTTTTGGAAACCACACTGCCACCTACATAAAGTGAATTACAGAGAGCCAAAAGATTGTCTTCAATTATGATTTGTTTCTCTCATGACCTTCCATTTATACATCCATTCATCCATCTGTTCACCTATCCATCAGCCAAACATGTGTTAGTGCCCACGATTTGCCTTATGACCTGCTACTACAGTGGTTGATGCAAAGATTAATGATCACTGCTCTTAAACAGTTGATAGTCTGAGAGATTAGATAAATTAAGTATAAATAATATATGATGAGCTATAAAGTGCTATGGGGGTTCATAAAAAAATGAGCCCTTATTCTAGGTTGTGATGGGAGAATCAGGAGAGCTTTCACTGTAACCAAGGGAATCCTCTCCCCTGGGAATCCTTCTTGGATTCAGTCTTCTCCTGCCCTAAACGTTTCCAATACTATCTATGGATTCTGTAGCTTTCAGACTCACTCTTCACATATTAGAATTACGTGGTTGCTTACATACTTTTTTTTTTTTTTTTTTTGTCCAGAGAACCCAAAGTAAAGGCTGCATCTTAAACACCATCTTTCCCCCCAATCTCCTAGCTTGGTGCTAGACTCTGACTGAGGGCCTGCTAGTAGGTGTTCAGTAAACATTGAAGAAGTTGGGTTGTTCTAGTGGTTATGCAAAGAGGGAAGCAATGGGAGCAAGTCTAGAGGGGTGGGCCTGGACCAGATGATGGAGCGCCTGGAATTTGAGTCAGGGTTGGGCTTTAGTTTTTAGGCTGTGAGACCAAACCACGGTGGAATCACTCAAATGAACTCTTTGGTCAACTGTGTGTGTGTGTGTGCATGCACGCTTAGTAGCTCAGTCATGTCTGACTCTACAGCCCCATTTTCCAGGCAAGAATACTGGGGAAAGTTGCCATTTCCTACTCCAGGGAATCTTCATAACCCAGAGATTGAATCAGTGTCTCTTGCATCTCCTGCATTGGCAGGCAGATTCTTTAACCCTAGTGCTGTCTGGGAAGCCGTAATCCAATATATCTATTGTCTATAAGAGGAAGGCAGAAAGGGCAGGAGCTAAGGCAGTGTCTCAAAGTGTGGCAAATACAGAGATGATTTTAGATATAAACTATGACAAATTACATTGAGTTGTATAGTGGGGCTCTTCCTTTTTCAGTTTTATTTCAAGTCATCTGATTACTTCAAGGAGACAGTCTCAGTTGGGGGCTTGTATTTTGTTGTTGTTGTTCAGAAGCTAAGTCATATACGACTCTTTGGTGACCCCATGGACTGTAGCCCACCAGACTCCTCTGTCCATGGGATTTCCCAGGCAAGAATACAGGAGTGGGTTCCCATTTCCTTCTCCAGCGAATTTCCCGACCCAGGGATTGAACCCATGTCTGCTGCACTGCAGACAGATTCTTTACCTCCTGAGACACCAGGGAAGCCCACTAGTACCTCTCTAAAACTTTCTAATTTACTCTTTGAACAAAGAGAAAATACACTTCAGGCTCAGACAAGTATATTAGTTATCAATTGCCATTTAATATGTATGCAGCGAAATTAAAACAAAACAAACCTCTGTGTCTTCTGACAATAAACCTTTATTTAGCTTGAGTGTCAGCCATTAACAGAGACAAGGATCAAGCCCATCCCCATGGAAAAGAAATGCAAAAAAGCAAAATGGATGCCTGAGGAGGCCTTACAAATAGCTGTGAAAAGAAGAGAAGTGAAAAGCAAAGGAGAAAAGGAAAGATATAAACATCTGAATGCAGAGTTCCAAAGAATAGCAAGAAGAGATAAGAAAGCCTTCCTCAGCGATCAATGCAAATAGAGGAAAACAACAGAATAGGAAAGACTAGAGATCTCTTCAAGAAAATTAGAGATACCAAGGGAAAATTTCATGCAAAGATGGGCTCGATAAAGGACAGAAATGGTATGGACCTAACAGAAGCTGAAGATATTAAGAGGAGGTGGCAAGAATACACAGAAGAACTGTACAAAAAAGATCTTCACGACCAAGATAATCACGATGTTGTGATCACTGACCTAGAGCCAGACATCCTGGAATGTGAAGTCAAGTGGGCCTTAGAAAGCATCACTACGAATAAAGCTAGTGGAGGTGATGGAATTCCAGTTGAGCTATTCCAAATCCTGAAAGAGGATGCTGTGAAAGTGCTGCACTCAATATGCCAGCAAATTTGGAAAACTCAGCAGTGGCCATAGAACTGGAAAAGGTCAGTTTTCATTCCAATCCCAAAGAAAGGCAATGCCAAAGAATGCTCAACCTACCACACAATTGTACTCATCTCACAGGCTAGTAAAGTAATGCTCAAAATTCTCCAAGCCAGGCTTCAGCAATACATGAACCATGTACTTCCAGATGTTCAAGCTGGTTTTAGAAAAAGCAGAGGAACCAGAGATCAAATTGCCAACATCCGCTGGATCATGGAAACAGCAAGGGGGTTCCAGAAAAACATCTATTTCTGCTTTATTGACTATGCCAAGTCTTTGACTGTGTGGATCCCAATAAACTGTGGAAAATTCTGAAAGAGATGGGAATACCAGACCACCTGACCTGCCTCTTGAGAAACCTATATGCAGGTCAGGAAGCAACAGTTAGAACTGGTCATGGAACAACAGACTGGTTCCAAATAGGAAAAGGAGTACTTCAAGGCTGTATATTGTCACCCTGCTTATTTAACTTATATGCAGAATACATCATGAGAAACGCTGTACTGGAAGAAGCACAAGCTGGAATCAAGATTGCCGGGAGAAATATCAATAACCTCAGATATGCAGATGACACCACCCTTATGGCAAAAAGTGAAGAGGAACTAAAAAGCCTCTTGATGAAAGTGAAAGTGGAGAGTGAAAAGGTTGGCTTAAAGCTCAACATTCAGAAAATTAAGATCATGGCAGTTGGTCCCATCACTTCATGGGAAATAGATGGGGAAACAGTGGAAACAGTGTCAGACTTTATTTTGGGGGACTCCAAAATCACTGCAGATGGTGATTGCAGCCATGAAATTAAGACGCTTACTCCTTGGAAGGAAAGTTATGACCAACCTAGATAGCATATTCAAAAGCAGAGACATTACTTTGCCAACAAAGGTCCGTCTAGTCAAGGCCATGGTTTTTCCTGTGGTCATGTATGGATGTGAGAGTTGGACTGTGAAGAAAGCTGAGCGCCAAAGAATTGATGCTTTTGAACTGTGGTGTTGGAGAAGACTCTTGAGAGTCCCTTGGACTGCAAGGAGATCCAACCAGTCCATCCTGAAGGAGATCAGTCCTGGGTATTCTTTGGAAAGACTGATGCTAAAGCTGAAACTTCAGTACTTTGGCCACCTCATGAGAAGAGTTGACTCATTGAAAAAGGCTCTGATGCTGGAAGGGATTCGGGGCAGGAGGAAAAGGGGACGACAGAGGATGAGATGCCTAGATGGCATCACCAACTTGACGGATAAGAGTTTGGGTGAACTCCAGGATTTGGTGATGGACAGGGAAGCCTGGCATGCTGTGATTCATGGGGTTGCAAAGAGTCAGACATGACTGAGCGACTGAACTGAACTGAACTGAACAGCCATTAAAGCAAGTGGTGTCTTTGGTCTTGAACTGGATATACTCTCAAGTTTTGCAGTTATTTTCTCAGATGACTCTTTCCTGAGGTAACTGGGCTATACTTCATGCATTTCTCACATCCTTCTACTAGACTAGCCCGGGCACATTCTCATTGCAGAAGAGTGATCGCAGTCATACAAGACTGGGATCTTTCATGCCTCTGTATGTGTCAAATTTGCTAACACACTCTTGGCCAGAGCATGTTCTGTGGCTGAATGTAGAAGCAAGGAATGGAGAAATGGACTCTGTTTAGTGAGAGGAACTTAAAGGCATGTGGTAAAGAGACATGGATACAGGAGGAGATGAAAAAATCAATAGTCTCTGTATATCTAGCATAGCAGGCAAGATTGTTTAGCAAGAATTTTGTAGCATGCTTTTCATTTTTTTTTTTTTTTTAGGAAAGATGAATATTTATTATACAAATACTGAAATCTATACATTCTTAGCTGATGATATATATTTAGTTAAAAAGTCTTTTACTTTGGATATATGCATCACCTCCTTCATTGTGGTGTCTCTGCTTCTCAACTGTATTAATCCATTCTCCAAAGTAGCTTCAGTAATCAACTCTGTGAAGAGGATACTCATTTCATCATATCTAAGAAAAAAAGTAGTTAACCAAAACATATGAGCACAAATATAAATTGGAAATTCACTGCGTTACCAGCATTACTTACTGTGGAATCAATGTCACTTTTCAGAGCCACAAAACTCAAAGGCAGTGCTTGAGAGCTAAACCCAAAAATAGTTTTCTCAAGTTTCTGAACCATTTTCAAAGTAAAATCTTCAAAAAATTTCTGACTTATTGTAATAGCTTGGAAGCCATAAAAGAAAATAAAACATAAGAAATAAATACTGTCAGAAAAAAAAAAGAAAGAAATATTGCTATCTCAACATATCATTTGGGATGATATTATGTATGAACCTCAGAATAACCTCGGCCTTTTGGTATGTGGATACAGTCCAATAAAATTATTTTAGACCCAACTCTCTTAAACAACTACTCTAATATTAAGATCCAGTGCACAACAAATGATGCCAAAACCCATGTTTAATACATAACTTAGTATGCTAACTTACAGTTTCTAGTTTAGCAATAACTGAATATATTCCACACTGGCCTTCTTTTTGCTTACCCAGTCACACACTAGGTCATTAATATTTCTCTTCTTTGTAGGATTCCACCAGAAATTATCTTATTTATCTACTTACTTGTCTTTTTTGTTTGTTTGTTTTTTTATTTTTTTATTTTTATTTTGCTTAACTTTACAATATTGTATTGCTTTTACAATACATCAAGATGGATCCACCGCCAGTATACACGTGTTCCCCATCCTGAACCCTCCTCCTTCTCCCCTCCCCACACCATCCCTCCAGGTCGTCCCAGTGTTCCAGCCCCAGGCATTTGTTATCGGACATCGTACCTGGACTGACGACTCGTTTAAGATATAATATTATACATATTTCAATGCTATTCTCCCCAATCATCCCACCCTCTCCTGGTCCCAGAGTCCAAAAGTCTGTTCTATACATCAGTGTCTCTTTTGCTGTCTCGTAAATAGGGTTATTTTTACCATCTTTCTAAATTCCATATATATGCGTTACTATACTGTATTTGTGTTTTTGTTTCTGGCTTACTTCACTCTGTATAATAGGCTCCAGTTCCATCCACCTCCTTAGAACTGATTCAAATGTATTCTTTTTAATGGCTGAGTAATACTCCATTGTGTATATGTACCACACCTTGCTTATCCATTCATCTGTGGATGGACATCTAGGTTGCTTCCACGTTCTGGCTATTGTAAACAGTGCTGCTATGAACACTGGGGTACACGTGTCTCTTTCAATTCTGGTTTTCTCAGTGTATATGCCCAGCAGTGGGACTGCTGGATCATAAGGCAGTTCTATTCGCAGTTTTTTGAGGAATCTCCATACTGTTCTCCATAGTGGCTGTACTAGTTTGCATTCCCACCAACAGTGTAAGAGGGTTCCCTTCTCTCCGCACCCTCTCCAGCATTTATTGCTTGTGGACTTTTGGATAGCAGCCATTCTGATTGGCATGAAATGGTACCTCATAGTGGTTTTGATTTGCATTTCTCTGATAATGAGTGATGTTGAGCATCTTTTCATGTGTTTGTTAGCCATCTGTATGTCTTCTTTGGAGAAATGTCTATTTAGTTCTTTGGCCCATTTTTTGATTGGGTCATTTATTTTTTCTGGAATTGAGCTGTAGGAGTTGCTTGTATATTTTTGAGATTAGTTGTTTGTCTGTTGCTTCATTTGCTATTATTTTCTCCCATTCTGAAGGCTGTCTTTTCACCTTGCTTATAGTTTCCTTTGTTGTGCAGAAGCTTTTAAGTTTGATTAGGTCCCATTTGTTCATTTTTGATTTTATTTCCGATATTCTGGGAGGTGGGTCATGGAGGATCCTGCTGTGATGTAAGTCAGAGTGTGTTTTGCCTATGTTTTCCTCTAGGAGTTTTGTGGTTTCTGGTCTTACATTTAGCTCTTTAATCCATTTTGAGTTTATTTTTGTGTATGGTGTTAGAAAGTGTTCTAGTTTCATTCTTTTACAAGTGTTTGACCAGTTTTCCCAGCACCATTTGTTAAAGTGATTGTCTTTAATCCATTGTATATTCTTGCCTCCTTTGTCAAAGATAAGGTGACCATATGTGTGTGGATTTATCTCTGGGCTTTCTATTTTGTTCCATTGATCTATATTTCTGTCTTTATGCCAGTACCATGCTATCCTGATGACTGTGGCTTTGTAGTAGAGCCTGAAGTCAGGCAGGTTGATTCCTCCAGTTCCGTTCTTCTTTCTCAAGATAGCTTTGGCTATTCAAGGTTTTTTGTATTTCCATACAAATTGAGAAATTATTTGTTCTAGCTCTGTGAAGAATACCGTTGGTAGCTTGATGGGGATTGCACTGAATCTATAAATTGCTTTGGGTAGTATACTCATTTTCACTATATTGATTCTACCAATCCATGAACATGGTATATTTCTCCATCTATTAGTGTCCTCTTTGATTTCTTTCACCAGTGTTTTATAGTTTTCTATATATAGGTCTTTAGATTCTTTAGGAAGATATATTCCTAAGTATTTTATTGTTTTCATTGCAATGGTGAATGGAATTGTTTCCTTAATTTCTCTTTCTATTTTCTCGTTATTAGTGTACAGGAATGCAAGGGATTTCTGTGTGTTAATTTTATATCCTTCAACTTTACTATATTCATTGATCAGTTCTAGTAATTTTCTGGTGGAATCTTTAGGGTTTTCTACGTAGAGGATCATGTCATCTGCAAACAGTGAGAGTTTTACTTCTTCTTTTCCAATTTGGATTCCTTTTATTTCTTTTTCTGCTCTGATTGCTGTGGCCAAAACTTCCAAAACTATGTTGAATAGTAATGGTGAAAGTGGGCATCCTTGTCTTGTTCCTGACTTTAGAGGAAATGCTTTCAGTTTTTCACCATTGAGGATAATGTTTGCTGTGGGTTTGTCATATATAGCTTTTATTATGTTGAGGTATGTTCCTTCTATTCCTGCTTTCTAGAGAGTTTTTATCATAAATGGATGTTGACCTTTGTCAAAGGCTTTCTCTGAATCTATTGAGATAATCATATGGTTTTTATTCTTCAGTTTGTTAATGTGGTGTATTACGTTGATTGATTTGTGGATATTGAAGAATCCTTGCATTCCTGGGAAAAAGCCCACTTGGTCATGGTGTATGGTCTTTTTAATGTGTTGTTGGATTCTGATTGCTAGAATTTTGTTAAGGATTTTTGCATCTATGTTCATCAGTGATATTGGCCTGTAGTTTTCTTTTTTTGTGGGATCTTTGTTTGGTTTTGGTATTAGGGTGATGGTGGCCTCATAGAATGAGTTTGGAAGTTTGCGTTCCTCTGCAATTTTCTGGAACAGTTTGAGTAGGATAGGTGTTAGCTCTTCTCTAAATTTTTGGTAGAATTCAGCTGTGAAGCCGTCTGGGCCTGGGCTTTTGTTTGCTGGAAGATTTCTGATTACAGTTTCAATTTCCGTGCTTGTGATGGGTCTGTTAAGATTTTCTATTTCATCCTGATCCAGTTTTGGGAAGTTGTACTTTTCTAAGAATTTGTCCATTTCTTCCACATTGTCCATTTTATTGCCATATAATTGCTGATAGTAGTCTCTTATGATCCTTTGTATTTCTGTGCTGTCTGTTGTGATCTCTCCATTTTCATTTCTAATTTTATTGATTTGATTTTTCTCCCTTTGTTTCTTGATGAGTCTGGCTAGTGGTTTGTCAATTTTATTTACCCTTTCAAAGAAACAGCTTTTGGCTTTGTTGATTTTTGCTATGGTCTCTTTTGTTTCTTTTGCATTTATTTCTGCCCTAATTTTTAAGATTTCTTTCCTTCTACTAACCTTGGGGTGCTTCATTTCTTCCTTTTCCAGTTGCTTTAGGGTAGAGTTAGGTTGTTTATTTGGCTTTTTTCTTGTTTCTTGAGGTATGCCTGTATTGCTATGAACTTTCCCCTTAGGACTGCTTTTACAGTGTCCCACAGGTTTTGGGTTGTTGTGTTTTCATTTTCATTCGTTTCTATGCAGAATTTGATTTCTTTTTTGATTTCTTCTGTGATTTGTTGGTTATTCAGGAGTGTGTTGTTCAACCTCCATATGTTGGAATTTTTAATAGTTTTTCTCCTGCTATTGAGATTTACTCTTACTGCATTGTGGTCAGAAAAAATGCTTGGAATGATTTCAATTTTTCTGAACTTACCAAGGCTAGATTTATGGCCCAGGATGTGGTCTATCCTGGAGAGGGTTCCGTGTGCGCTTGAGAAAAAGGTGAAATTCATTGTTTTGGGATGAAATGTCCTATAGATATCAATTAGTTCTAACTGGTCTATTGTATCGTTTAAAGTTTGTGTTTCCTTGTTAATTTTCTGTTTAGTTGATCTATCCATTGGTGTGAGTGGGGTATTAAAGTCTCCCACTATTATTGTGTTATTGTTGATTTCTCCTTTCATACTTATTAGTATTTTTCTTATATATTGCGGTGCTCCTAAGTTGGGTGCATATATATTTATAATTGTTATATCTTCTTCTTGGATTGATCCTTTGATCATTAGGTAGTGACCTTCTTTGTCTCTTTTCACATCCTTTGTTTTAAAGTCTATTTTATCTGATATGAGTATTGCTACTCCTGCTTTCTTTTGGTCTCTATTTGCATGGAAAATCTTTTTCCAGCCCTTGACTTTCAGTCTGTATGTGTCCCCTGTTTTGAGGTGGGTTTCTTGTAGACAACATATGTAGGGGTCTTGTTTTTGTATCCATTCAGCCAGTCTCTGTCTTTTGGTTGGGGCATTCAACCCATTTACATTTAAGGTAATTAATGATAAATATGATCCCGTTGCCATTTACTTTGTTGTTTTGGGTTTGAATTTATATATCCTTTTTGTGTTTCCTGTCTAGAGAATGTCCTTTAGTATTTGTTGGAGAGCTGGTTTGTTGTTGCTGAATTCTCTCAGCTTTTGCTTGTCTGTAAAGGTTTTGATTTCTCCTTCATATTTGAATGAGATCCTTGCTGGGTACAATAATCTGGGCTGTAGGTTCTTCTCTTTCATCACTTTAAGTATGTCTTGCCATTCCCTCCTGGCTTGGAGAGTTTCTATTGAAAGATCAGCTGTTATCCTTATGGGAATTCCCTTGTGTGTTATTTGTTGTTTTTCCCTTGCTGCTTTTAATATTTGTTCTTTGTGTTTGATCTTTGTTAATTTGATTAATATGTGTCTTGGGTTGTTTCGCCTTGGGTTTATCCTATTTGGGACTCTCTGGGTTTCTTGGACTTGAGTGATTATTTCCTTCCCCATTTTAGGGAAGTTTTCAACTATTATCTCCTCTAGTATCTTCTCATGGTCTTTCTTTTTGTCTTCTTCTTCTGGGACTCCTATGATTCGAATATTGTAACGTTTAAAATTGTCCTGGAGGTCTCTAAGATTGTCCTCATTTCTTTTAATTCGTTTTTCTTTTTTCTCCTCTGATTCCTTTAATTCTGCCATTCTATCTTCTAATTTGCTAATTCTATCTTCTGCCTCTGTTATTCTACTATTTGTTGCCTCCAGAGTGTTTTGGATCTCATTTATTGCATTATTCATTATATATTGACTCTTTTTTATTTCTTCTAGGTCCTTGTTAAATCTTTCTTACATCTTCTCAATGCTTTTCTCCAGGCTATTTATCCATGATTCCATTTTGCTTTCCAGATTTTGGATTAATTTCACTATCATTATTCGGAATTCTTTATCAGGTAGGTTCGCTATTTCTTCCTCTTTTGTTTGGTTTGGTGGGCATTTATCCTGTTCCTTTACCTGCTGGGAATTCTTCTGTCTCTTCATCTTGTTTAAATTGCTGAGTTTTGGGTTGTCCTTACTGTATTCTGGTAGTCTGTGGAGTTCTCTTTATTGTGGCATTTCTGCACTATATGTGGGTTTGTACCAGTGGCTAGTTGAGGTTTCTTGTTTATGGAAGCTTATGTCGGTGTTCTGGTGGGTGGAGCTGGATTTCTTTTCTCTGGGGTGCAGTCGAGTGTCTAGTAGTGAGTTATGAGATGTCTATGACTTTGAGGTCGCTTTGTGTAGCCTGTGTATTGGAGCTCAGGGCTGTGTTCTTGTTTTTCTGGAGAATTTGCTTGGTATGTCTTGTCGTGGAACTTGCTGGTCTTTGTGTGATGCTTGGTTTCAGTGTAGGTATGGAGGCTTTTGATGAGCTCCTGTCAATTAATGTTTCGTGGGATCAGGGTATGGACTTAAGCCTCCTGCTTCCAGTTATCGGTCTTATTTTTACAGTAGTCTCAAAAACTTCTTCTTCTATAATGCATTCCACAACTGGACCGCTCAGAGGTGTTCACGGAGTTATACAGAGAAGGAAAAAGGGAGGAAGGAGACAGAGGTGGTCAGGAGGATAAAAGGAGGGAATGTGAAGGAGAGAGACAGATCACCTTTAGAAGGGAGTGAGTTGCTTTTCTGGGTGTCCAACGTCCTCCGCCAGCATTCTGAAGCTGTTTGTGGAATTTACTCGGCGCCCAGATGTCCCTTTGATGAATTTGTGGAGGAGAAAGCGTATTCCCCATCCTAATCCTCCGCCATCTTAACCGGAACGCTTTTCATTTTTTTTTTTCAGCTTTAAAAAGGCATAATTTTTGAGGCTTAATTGACAAATAAAATTCTGAGACATTGAAAGGGAACATCGTGGTGATTTGATATATATACATACATTGTGAAAGAATTATTCTTATCTAGTTAACTATCACACACATCACTTTACTACATATTTGTCTTTTTTTCTTTTTCTTTTCCTGATGAGAACGTTAAGTTCTACTCTCTTAGAAAATTTTAATTACACATTGCAGGGTTATATTCACCATAGTATACATTAGATCCTCAGAGTTTATTAATCTTTTGTAAAAAATTGAAGTATAACTACTTTATAATATTGTATTGGTTTCTGGTGTACAACAATGATTCAATATTTTTATAGATTATACTCTAAGTTATTATAAAATATTGCTGTAGTTTCCTATGCTATACAATATATTGTTGTTGCTTATCTGTATTATACATAGAAGTCTGTATCTCTTAATCACATACTCCTGTCTTCCCTCCCTACTTTCACTCTCTACTGGTAACCACTAGTTTGTTTTGATATCTATGAGTCTGTTTTTGTTTTGTGATGAACATTTGTTTGTTTTATTTTTTAGATTCTATATATAGGTTATAACATATTTTTCTGTGTCTGACTTATTTCACTAAGCTTAATATTCATCCACATAGTTGCAAATGTCAGAAGTCAATTCTTTTTTATGGATGAGTAATATTCCACTGTGTGTATGCTACAAATTCTTTACCCATTCATCTGTTGATGGACATTTAGATTGCTTCTGTATCTTAGCTATTGTAAATAATGGTTCTGTGAATATTGAGGAGCATGTATCTTTTTGAATTAGTGTTTTCCTTTTCTTTGTATTTATACCCAGGAGTGGAATTGCTGGATCATAAGGGAGTTCTATTCTCAGTTTTTTGAGGAAACTTCTTACTAATTTCCATAGTGACTAAGCCAATGTAAATTTCTAACAGTGTACATCTTTCTGAACATCCTCCTCAACATTTGTTACTTTAGTCTCTTTGATGAGAGCTGTTATTAAAGGTATGAGGTGATATTTTATTATGGTTTTGATTTACCATCTCTGATGACTAACTATGTCAAACATCTTTTCATGTGCCTGTTGACCATTTGTATGTCTTTTATAAAAGTATGTTCAGATCTTCTGCCCATGTTTTAACTGGATTTTTTTATATTGAGTTGTGTGAGCTATTTGGGGAAGGCAATGGCACCCCACCCCAGTACTCTTGCCTGGAAAATCCCATGGATGGAGGAGCCTGGTAGGCTCCAGTCCATGAGGTCGCTGAGAGTCAGAGACGACTGAGCGACTTCACTTTCACTTTTCACTTTCATGCATTGGAGAAGGAAATGGCAACCCACTCCAGTATTCTTGCCTGGAGAATCCCAGGGACAGAGGAGCCTGGTGGGCTGCCGTCTATGGGATCGCACAAAGTCGGACACGACTGAAGCGACTTAGCAGCAGCAGTGTGAGTTATTTATATATTGTCAATATTAACTTCTGTCACTGATTATGTGCAAATATTTTCTTCCATTCAGTAAATTTTATTTTCATTTTGTCAATGGTTTCCTTTACTGTGTAAAAGCTTTTAAGTTTAATTAGTTTCCATTTGTTAATTTTTGTTTTTTATTTATTTTGTCTTAGGAGACAGATTCAAAATATACTGCTATGACTTAAATCAAACAGTGTTCTGGCTGTGTCTTAGAGTTTTAAGTTTCAGGTCTTACATTTAAGTCTTTAATCCATTTTGAATTTGTTTTTGTGTATGGTATGAGGATGGAGAAGGCAATGGCACCCCACTCCAATACTATTGCCTGAAAAATCCCACAGACAGAGGAGCCTGGTAGGCTGCAGTCCATGGGGTTGCTGGGAGTCGGGCACGCCTTCACTTTCACTTTTCACTTTCATGCATTGGAGAAGGAAATGGCAACCCATTCCAGTGTTCTTGCCTGGAGAATCCCAGGGACGGGGCAGCCTGGTGGGCTGCAGTCTATGAGGTCACACAGAGTCGGACACGACTGAAGCAACTTAGCAGTAGCAGCAATGGTATGAGGAAATGTCAAATTTCATTCTTCAATGTGTAGCTGTTCAGTTTTCACAGCACCACCTACTGAAGAGGCTGTCTTTTCTCCACTGTATATTCTTGCCTCATTTTGTTGTAGACTAATTGACCATAGGTGCATAGGTTTTTTTCTGGGTTCTATATTCAGTTTGTTTGAGCTGTGTGTCTATTTTTGTGCCAGTACCATGCTGTTTCCATTACTATCACTTTTTGGTATAGTCCAGAGTCAGAGAGTATGATATTTTCACTTTTATTCTTTTTTCCCAAGATAGTTTGGCAATTCAGGGTCTTTTGTGGTTCTATATCTTAGGATTATTTATCCTCGTTTTATGAAAAGTGGTCTGGGTATTTTGATAGGGATTACATTAAATCTGTAGATTGCTTTGGGTAGTATGGGCATTTTATCAATATTAATTCTTGCATCCCAGAGCCACAGCTAACATCATACTCAAGAGTGGAAAGTGGATATCCTTTCCTCTAAAATCAGGAATAAGACAAGGATGCCCTGTCTCATTACTTCCATTTAAATTAGTATTGAAAGTTCTAGCTACAGCAGTCAGACAAGGAAAAGACACAAAAGGCATCCAAATTAGAAGGAAAGTGTTAAAACTGTCACTATTTGCAGATGACATAATGCAATATGTATAGAAAACTCTAAAGTCTCTTCCAGAAAACTATTGGAACTAGCAAATGAATTTAGGAATTTTTCAGGATATAAAATTAATATACAGAAATCTATTGCTTATCTCTACACTGATAATCATCAGGAAGATAAAGCAAGAAAACAATCCTGTTTTAAATTGCATCAAAAAGAATGAAATACGTAGGAATAAATTTAACCAAGGAGGTAAAAGACATATACTCTGAAAACTATAAAATATTGATGAAATAATTTGGAAATAATACAAAGAAATGGAAATACTTCATTATTTTTTTAAACAGTTGATTTGTGTGAGTGTTATAAGTTTTTTTTTTTTAACTTATGGTACTAATAAAAAGTTTTCTTTTAAAACAAAATTGAGACAAATATAAGTGGATGTAAAGAGTAAGTCTTAAAAAATGTAGCCCACATGGTAGCAAAAATTATCAGACAAAGGAAGTGACAAGTTTGGAAAACTCTGAACCAGGTTGATAACAATTGGGACTCCAAACAAGGACTTTAGCAAAGAGGTGCTGCAGACTCAGGTAAATAAGCTTAATAACCGCATAGGTTCAGTTGAATTCAGTTAAGTGAGCATATATTGTATCAACAGCCTGCACGACACAGTGGCAGGAGGCAGAGATGCAAATGAAAAACTCAAAGACCTTATCCTAAAACTGTTCATAACCTACTGGGTGAGAGATACATAGCAGAAAACTTTGACCCATATGGTAAATTCTATTAATATATTTAGTCAACATGCCTTAGGTGCCTACAGAAAGGGCACTAAGCTTAAGCTGGAGAGTAGACATTGGGGAAGGGTAACCAGCAAGTTCCCTGGAGGAGGCGCTGGAAGAATGAATAGAGGTTCCCTGTAAGAAGAATGAGCAAAGGCATGAAGAATATGAAGTACTCTTGGGAAAGTTGATTCTTATTGAAGCCTGATGTTTGAAACAGGAGATGAGAATGGGGATTGGGGGCAGCCAGAGTGTAGATAGCTCTGTTTGCTGCACTAGACAGCTTAGAATTTTCCCTGTTATGGACAACTGGGGGTCACTGATGGTTCTTAAGCTGGGGAAAGACATATATATGTATTTATTTATAATGTGTGTATTATAATTTTATAAACAAATATATTATAACACAAATTATATATATATATATATAAAATACATTATATATATAACATGTTTTTCTTTTTTTACAAAAATTCCTGCAAGGTGGTTTTGCCACTTTTGTTTTGCAAGCCGCCAATGATAGGGGCCTCATTATCCTACAACTGAGCCTGCTATAGTCCTGATTTTAACCAGACAAAAAAGATAGACTTGAGGCACACAAAAATGGAAAGCAAGACTGTGCAGTAATCCAGGCGAGTGACATAAAGGGACTGAAATGAGTAGGGAGGGTCCAGAAGTGAAGATAGAGTAGAGCTCTTGGCTTCATACTAAATGCTGTAAAAATGTGAACTGTGGTTGTGCTTGCTTTAGAGCCCACATTTACTGCATAAACAACTCCCAAACCACACAAATACCCTCCACTCCACCCCCCGCCACTTATAATTGGACAAAGCAATGCTGACACCCAGTGGCTGGTCCAGATTCCCCAAAACTCCCCGAGAGAGGATCTTGAGGGACAGAGATAGATGTCAGCTAGCCCTCCCTGGCCCTCAGAGCAACTCAGGATCCTTAGCTGAAAGGGCAAGTCTAAATTCAGCTAGAAATGGCTGGCCATGTGATGTGTTTGATCCCACACAAAGAATAGTTCCCTGTGAGTTTAATGCAGACAAAAGAGCTAAATTAAACCTGCAGATGAGAACAGCATTGCATCAAAGTCAGCCCCTTCTAGGGCAGAGGCAAACGCAATTACCCTCAGAGTTCCCCCGAGAGCTCCCATCCAAGGCACCAATGAGAAAATGGGATATTTAAAGGTCAGTTCCTCAGTCAGATCAGCACTCTGTATGGCTGTATTCCAGACTCCTTGCTTTGGATGGAACCTACCCAGACCCTGTTCTGACAGTCAGGATGTGTTAGAGCAATGAGAAAGTTGACAGATCAGGTGGTAAAACAGATCTAGGGAGGGAAGATGGGTTTCCCAGGCTCTCAGAGCAGAGTAAAGGCAGACTGTATGGGTTTCACAGCAAACATTTATTATAGTTCTGGTGGCTGGAATGTCCAGGGTCATGGTGCTGCCAGAGTCGATGTCTGCTGAAGGCTTACTTCCTGGTTAATAAATAGCCTTCTCATTGTGTCTTTACGTGGTGAAAGGGGTGAGAAAGCCCTTTGGAGTTTATTTTACAAAGATCCCAGTCCCTTTGATGAGGGCTTCACCCTCATGACTTAGCCATCCCCAAGGCTCCACTTCCTAGGACCAGCACATTGGCGTTAGGACTTCAGTGAGTTCTTTTGCAGGGGACATTGTCCACAACAATGGCTAAAACTTCAGTTGCCTTCAGTATGTTGTCAATGCCTGTCATCTACTTGGTATCACACTTTGAAGGTCCCAGAGGAATGTTCAAAACCAAACTCCTAACTCCAAGTCCACCCTGTGACCGTAAGTCTGTTCTCAATGTCTGTGAGCCCATTGCTGTTTCATAGATAAGTTCATTAGTGTCACATTTCAGATTTCACATATAAGTGATAGCATATAGTATTTATCTTTCTCAGACTTCCTTCACTTAGTATGGTAAATTCAAATTGCATCCATGTTGCTGCAAATGGCATTATTTCATTCTTTATTTCTGGCTAAGTAGAAATATCTTCTTTTTAATATCAAAACATACTGTATATGAAGTGGATAATGGACATTAAATGATGCATTTCTTTTTTTTTTTTTTACCTTTTTTTAAATTTTATTTTTTAACTTTACAATATTGTGTTGGTTTTGCCATATATCGAAATGAATCCGTCACAGGTATACATGTGTTCCCCATCCTGAACCCTCCTCCCTCCTCCCTCCCCATACCATCCCTCTGGGTCGTCCCAGTGCACCAGCCCCAAGCATCCAGTATCGTGCATCGAACCTGGATTGACAACTCATTTCATGTATGCTATTATACCTACTTCAATGCTATTCTCCCAAATCATCCCACCCTCTCCCACAGAGTCCAAAAGACTGTTCTATACATCAGTGTCTCTTTTGCTGTCTTGTATACAGGGTTATTGTTACCATCTTTCTGAATTCCATATATATGCGTTAGTATACTGTATTGGTGTTTTTCTTTCTGGCTTACTTCACTCTGTAAATAGGCTCCAGTTTCATCCACCTCATCAGAACTGATTCAAATGTATTCTTTTTAATGGCCGAGTAATATTCCATTGTGTATATATACCACAGCTTTCTTATCTATTCATCTGCGGATGGGCATCTAGGTTGCTTCCATGTGCTAGCTATTGTAAACAGTGCTGCGATGAACATTGGGGTACACATGTCTCTTTCAAATCTGGTTTCCTGAGTGTGTATGCCCAGCAGTGGGATTGCTGGATCATAAGGCAGTTCCATTTCCAGTTTTTTAAGGAATCTCCACACTTTTCTCCATAGTGGCTGTACTAGTTTGCATTCCCACCAACAGTGTAAGAGGGTTCCCTTTTCTCCACACCCTCTCCAGCATTTATTGCTTATAGACTTTTGGATCGCAGCCATTCTCACTGGCGTGAAATGGTACCTCATAGTGGTTTTGATTTGCATTTCTCTGATAATGAGTGATGTTGAGCATCTTTTCATGTGTTTGTTAGCCATCTGTATGTCTTCTTTGGAGAAATGTTTATGTAGTTCTTTGGCCCATTTTTTGATTGGGTCATTTATTTTTCTGGAATTGAGCTGTAGGAGTTGCTTGTATATTTTTGAGATTAGTTGTTTGTCTGTTGCTTCATTTGCTATTATTTTCTCCCATTCTGAAGGCTGTCTTTTCACCTTGCTTATAGTTTCCTTTGTTGTGCAGAAGCTTTTAAGTTTAATTAGGTCCCATTTGTTTATTTTTGCTTTTATTTCCAATATTCTGGGAGGTGGGTCATAGAGGATCCTACTGTGATGTATGTCGGAAAGTGTTTTGCCTATGTTCTCCTCTAGGAGTTTTATAGTTTCTGGTCTTACATTTAGATCTTTAATCCATTTTGAGTTTATTTTTGTGTATGGTGTTAGAAAGTGCTCTAGTTTCATTCTTTTACAAGTGTTTGACCAGTTTTCCCAGCACCACTTGTTAAAGAGATTGTCTTTAATCCATTGTATATTCTTGCCTCCTTTGTCAAAGATAAGGTGTGCATAGGTGTGTGGATTTATCTCTGGGCTTTCTATTTTGTTCCATTGATCTATATTTCTGTCTTTGTGCCAGTACCATACTGTCTTGATGACTGTAGCTTTGTAGTAGAGCCTGAAATCAGGCAGATTGATTCCTCCAGTTCCATTCTTCTTTCTCAAGATAGCTTTGTCTATTCGAGGTTTTTTGTATTTCCATACAAATTGAGAAATTATTTGTCCTAGCTCTGTGAAGAATACCGTTGGTAGCTTGATAGGGATTGCACTGAATCTATAAATTGCTTTGGGTAGTATACTCATTTTCATTATATTTATCCTGCCAATCCATGAACATGGTATGTTTCTCCATCTATTAGTGTCCTCTTTGATTTCTTTCATCAGTGTTTTATAGTTTTCTATATATAGGTCTTTAGTTTCTTTAGGTAGATATATTCCTAAGTATTTTATTCTTTTCGTTGCAATGGTGAATGGAATTGTTTCCTTAATTTCTCTTTCTATTTTCTCATTATTAGTGTATAGGAATGCAAGGGATTTCTGTGTGTTGATTTTATATCCTACAACTTTACTATAATCATTGATTAGTTCTAGTAATTTTCTGGTGGAATCTTTTGGGTTTTCTATGTAGAGGATCATGTCATCTGCAAACAGTGAGAGTTTTACTTCTTCTTTTCCAATTTGGATTCCTTTTATTTCTTTTTCTGCTCTGATTGCTGTGGCCAAAACTTCCAAAACTATGTTGAATAGTAATGGTGAAAGTGGGCACCCTTGTCTTATTCCTGACTTTAGAGGAAATGTTTTCAATTTTTCACATTGAGGATAATGTTTGCTGTGGGTTTGTCATATATAGCTTTTATTATGTTGAGGTATGTTCCTTCTATTCCTGCTTTCTAGAGAGTTTTTATCATAAGTGGATGTTGAATTTTGTCAAAGGCTTTCTCTGCATCTATTGAGATAATCATATGGTTTTTATTTTTAAATTTGTTAATGTGGTGTATTACATTGATTGATTTGCGGATATTGAAGAATCCTTGCATCCCTGGGATAAAGCCCACTTGGTCATGGTGTATGATCTTTTTATTGTATTGTTGTATTCTGATTGCTAGAATTTTGTTAAGGATTTTTGCATCTATGTTCATCATTGATATTGGCCAGTAGTTTTCTTTTTTTGTGGGATCTTTGTTTGGTTTTGGTATTAGGGTGATGGTGGCCTCATAGAATGAGTTTGGAAGTTTACCTTCCTCTGCAATTTTCTGGAAGAGTTTGAGTAGTACAGGCGTTAGCTCTTCTCTAAATTTTTGTTAGAATTCAGCTCTGAAGCCGTCTGGACCTGGGCTTTTGTTTGCTGGAAGATTTTTGATTAAAGTTTCAATTTCTGTGCTTGTGATGGGTCTGTTAAGATTTTCTATTTCTTCCTGGTCCAGTTTTGGAAAGTTGTACTTTTCTAAGAATTTGTCCATTTCTTCCCCGTTGTCCATTTTATTGGCATATAATTGCTGATAGTAGTCTCTTATTATCCTTTGTATTTCTGTGTTGTCTGTTGTGATCTCTCCATTTTCATTTCTAATTTTATTGATTTGATTTTTCTCCCTTTGTTTCTTGATGAGTCTGGCTAATGGTTTGTCAATTTTATGTATCCCTAAAGAACCAGCTTTTGGCTTTGTTGATTTTTGCTATGGTCTCTTTTGTTTCTTTTGCATTTATTTCTGCCCTAATTTTAAAGATTTCTTTCCTTCTATTAACCCTGGGGTTCTTTATTTCTTCCTTTTCTAGTTGCTTTAGGTGTAGAGTTAGGTTATTTATTTGACTTTTTTCTTGTTTCTTGAGGTATGCCTGTATTGCTATGAACTTTCCCCTTAGGACTGCTTTTACAGTGTCCCACAGGTTTTGGGTTGTTGTGTTTTCATTGTCATTCGTTTCTATGCAAATTTTGATTTCTTTTTTGATTTCTTCTGTGATTTGTTGGTTATTCAGCAGAGTGTTGTTCAGCCTCCATATATTGGAATTTTTAATAGTTTTTCTCCTGTAATTGAGATCTAATCTTACTGCATTGTGGTCAGAAAAGGTGCTTGGAATGATTTCAATTTTTCTGAATTTACCAAGGCTAGATTTATGGCCCAGAATGTGATCTATCCTGGAGAAGGTTCTGTGTGCGCTTGAGAAAAAGATGAAATTCATTGTTTTGGGATGAAATGTCCTATAGATATCAATTAGGTCTAACTAGTCTTTTGTATCATTTAAAGTTTGTGTTTCCTTGTTAATTTTCTGTTTAGTTGATCTATCCATTGGTGTGAGTGGGGTATTAAAGTCTCTCACTATTATTGTGTTATTGTTAATTTCTCCTTTCATACTTGTTAGCATTTGTCTTTCATATTGTGGTGTTCCCATGTTGAATGCATATATATTTATAATTGTTATACCTTCTTCTTGGATTGATCCTTTGATCATTATGTAGTGACCGTCTTTGTCTCTTTTCACAGCCTTTGTTTTAAAGTCTATTTTATCTGATATGAGTATTGCTATTCCTGCTTTCTTTTGGTCCCTATTTGCATGGAAAATCTTTTTCCAGCCCTTCACTTTCAGTCTGTATGTGTCCCCTGTTTTGAGGTGGGTCTCTTGTAGACAACATATGTAGGGGTCTTATTTTTGTATCCATTCAGCCAGTCTTTGCCTTTTGATTGAGGCATTCAACCCATTTACATTTAAGGTAATCACCCCACTCCAGTACTCTTGCCTGGAAAATCCCAAGGATGGAGGAGCCTGGTAGGCTGCAGTCCATGGGGTCGCTAAGAGTCAGACATGACTGAGCAACTTCACTTTCTCTTTTCACTTTCATGCATTGGAGAAGGAAATGGCAACACACTCCAGTGTTCTTGCCTGGAGAGTCCCAGGGATGGGGAAGCCTGGTAGGCTGCCGTCTATGCGGTCACACAGAGTCGGACACGACTGAAGTGACTTAGCATAGCATAGCATGGCATGATCCCGTTGACATTTACTGTATTGTTTTGGGTTCTAATTTATACACCCTTTTTGTGTTTCCTGTCTAGAGAATATCCTTTAGTATTTGTTGGAGAGCTGGTTTGGTGGTGCTGAATTGTCTCAGCTTTTGTTTGTCTGTAAAGGTTTTGATTTCTCCTTCATATTTGAATGAGATCCTTGCTGGGTACAATAATCTGGGCTGTAGGTTATTTTCTTTCATCACTTTAAGTATGTCTTGCCATTCCTTCCTGGCTTGGAGAGTTTCTATTGAAAGATCAGCTGTTATCCTTATGGGAATTCCCTTGTGTGTTATTTGCTGTTTTTCCCTTGCTGCTTTTAATATTTGTTCTTTGTTTTTGATCTTTGTTAAGTTGATTAATATGTGTTTTGGGGTGTTTTGCCTTGGGTTTATCCTGTTTGAGACTCTCTGGGTTTCTTGGACTTGAGTGATTATTTCCTTCTCCATTTTAGGGAAGTTTTCAACTATTATCTCAAGTATTTTCTCATGGTCTTTCTTTTTGTCTTCTTCTTCTGGGATTCCTATGATTTGAATGTTGGGGCATTTAATATTGTCCTGGAGGTCTCTGAGATTGTCCTCATTTCTTCTAATTCGTTTTTCTTTTTTCCTCTCTGATTCATTTATTTCTACCATTCTATCTTCTAATTCACTAATCCTATCTTCTGCCTCTGTTATTCTACTATTTGTTGCCTCCAGAGTGTTTTGGATCTCATTTATTGCATTATTCATTATATATTGACTCTTTTTTATTTCTTCTAGGTCCTTGTTAAATCTTTCTTACATCTTCTCAATCCTTGTCTCCAGGCTATTTATCTGTGATTCCATTTTGATTTCAAGATTTTGGATCAATTTCACTATCATTATTTGGAATTCTTTATCAAGTAGATTCCCTATCTCTTCCTCTTTTGTTTGGTTTGGTGGGCATTTATCCTGTTCCTTTACCTGCTGGGTATTCCGCTGTCTCTTCATCTTGTTTAAATTGCTGAGTTTGGGGTGTCCTTTCTGTATTCTGGCAGTTTGTCGAGTTCTCTTTATTGTGGCATTTCCTCGCTGTGTGTGGGTTTGTACAGGTGGCTTGTCAAGGTTTCTTGGTTAGGGAAGCTTGTGTCTGTGTTCTGGTGGGCAGAGCTGGATTTATTCTCTCTGGAGTGCAATGAAGTGTCCAGTAATGAGTTATGAGATGTCTATGGTTTTGGGGTGACTTTGGGCAGCCTGTATCTTGGAGCTCAGGGCTGTGTTCCTATGTTGCTGGAGAATTTGCTTGGTATGTCTTGCCCTGGAACTTGTTGGCCCTTGTGTGGTGCTTGGTTTCAGTGTAGATATGGAGGCGTTTGATGAGCTCCTGTCAATTAATGTTCCCTGGAGTCAGGAGTTCCCTGGGGTCAGGGTTTGGACTTAAGCCTCCTGCTTACAGTTATCGGTCTTATTTTTACAGTAGTTTCAAAACTTCTCCTTCTATACAGAACCATTGATAAAACATCTAGGTTAAAGATGAAAAGTTTTTCCACCGTGAGGGTCACCCAGAGAGGTTCACAGCGTTACAGGAGGAAGAGAAGAGGGAGGAGGGAGTTAGAGGTGACCTGAATGAGATGAGGTGGAATCAACAGAGGAAAGAGCAGGCTAGCCAGTAATCACTTCCTTATGTGCACTCCACAACTGGGCCACTCAGAGATGTTCACGGAGTTATACAGAGAAGAGAAGAAGGAGGAAGGAGACAGAGGTGGCCAGAAGGATAAAAGGGGGGAATGAAAAGGAAAGAGACAGATCCAGCCAATAATCAGTTCCCTAAGTGTTCTCCACCATCTGGATCACACAGAAATTCACGGAGTTGGCAGAGTAGAGAGGGGTTAGGGAGGAGACACAGGCAATCTGGTGGAGAAAAAGGAGAGTCCAAAGGGGGAGACAGCAGTCAAGCCAGTAATCTTGCTCCCTAGTAAAAAAATGGGTACTGAAGATTGGGTTCTTAAAGGTACAAAATTGGTAACAAATACATAAAAGCAAAAATTAAAAATCTAGAGTAGAGTTTGGAATTTCAAAAATACAACGTTAAAGAAAAGAAGAAGGAAAAGAAAGAGAGAAAAAGAAAAAGAAAAGAAAAACAAAGTCACAAAAATTATAAAGAAAATATAGGTACAAAATTGATAACAAATACCAAAAAGCAAAAGTTAAAAATCTAGAGTTTGGAATTTCAAAAATATAATGTTAAAGAAAAAAAGAATAAAAAGAAAGAGAGAGAGAGAAAAAACACAAATACAACAAAAAAAGTTGCAAAAATTATAAAGAAAATATAGGTACAATATAGATCAGATCAGATCAGTCGCTCAGTCGTGTCTGACTTTTTGCGACTCCATGAACTGCAGCACGCCAGGCCTCCCTGTCCATCACCAACTCCCGGACGTCACTCAGACTCACATTCATCGAGTCAGTGATGCCATCCAGCCATCTCATCCTCTGTCGTCCCCTTCTCCTCCTGTCCCCAATCCCTCCCAGCATCAGAGTCTTCTCCAATGAGTCAAATCTTCGCATGAGGTGGCCAAAATACTGGAGTTTCAGCTTTAGCATCATTCCTTCCAAAGAAATACCAGAGTTGATCTCCTTCAGAAAGGACTGGTTGGATCTCCTTGCACTCCAAGGGACTCTCAAGAGTCTTCTCCAACACCACAGTTCAAAAGCATCAATTCTTCGGTGCTCAGCCTTCTTCACAGTCCAGCTCTCACATCCATACATGACCACAGGAAAGACCATAGCCTTGACTAGGCAAACTTTGGTGGCAAAGTGATGTCTCTGCTTTTGAATATGCTATCTAGGTTGGTCATAACTTTCCTTCCAAGGAGTAAGCGTCTTTTAATTTCATGGCTGCAGTCACCATCTGCAGTGATTTTGGAGCCCAGAAAAACAAAGTCTGACACTGTTTCCACTGTTTCTCCATCTATTTCCCATGTAGTGATGGGACCAGATGCCACGATCTTCGTTTTCTGAATGTTGAGCTTTAAGCCAACCTTTTCCACTCTCCACTTTCACTTTCATCAAGAGGCTTTTTAGTTCCTCTTCACTTTGTGCCATAAGGGTGGTGTCATCTGCATATCTGAGGTTATTGAGATTTCTCCCAGCAATCTTGATTCCAACTTGTGTTTCTTCCAGTCCAGCATTTCTCATGATGTATTCTGCATATAAGTTAAATAAACATGGTGACAATATACAGCCTTGACGTACTCCTTTTCCTGTTTGGAACCAGTCTGTTGTTCCATGACCAGTTCTAACTGTTGCTTCCTGACCTGCCTACAGATTTCTCAAGAGGCAGATCAGGTGGTCTGGTATTCCCATCTCTTTCAGAATTTTCCACAGTTTATTGTGATCTACACAGTCAAAGGCTTTGGCATAGTCATTAAAGCAGAAATAGATGTTTTTCTGGAACTCTCTTGCTTTTTCCATGATCCAGCGGATGTTGGCAATTTGATCTCTGGTTCCTCTGCCTTTTCTAAAACCAGCTTGAACATCAGGAAGTTCACGGTTCACATATTGCTGAAGCCTGGCTTGGAGAATTTTGAGCATTACTTTACTAGCGTGTGAGATGAGTGCAATTGTTCGGTAGTTTGAGCACTCCTTGGCATTGCCCTTCTTTGGGATTGAGATGAAAACTGACCTTTTCCAGTCCTGTGGGCACTGCTGAGTTTTCCAAATTTGCTGGCATATTGAGTGCAGCACTTTCACAGCATCATCTTTCAGGACTTGGAATAGCTCCACTGGAATTCCATCACCTCCACTAGCTTTGTTCGTAGTGATGCTTTCTAAGGCCCACTTGACTTCACATTCCAGGATGTCTGGCTCTAGGTCAGTGATCACACCATCATGATTTTCTGGTTCGTGAAGATCTTTTTTTTACAGTTCTTCTGTGTATTCTTGCCACCTCTTCTTAATATCTTCTGCTTCTGTTAGGTCCATACCATTTCTGTCCTTTATCAAGCCCATTTTTGCATGAAATGTTCCTTTGGTATCTCTGATTTTCTTGAATAGATCCCTAGTCTTTCCCATTCTGTTGTTTTCCTCTATTTCTTTGCATTGATTGCTGAAGAAGGCTTTCTTATCTCTTCTTGCTATTCTTTGGAACTCTGCATTCAGATGTTTATATCTTTCCTTTTCTCCTTTGATTTTCGCTTCTCTTCTTTTCACAGCTATTTGCAAGCCCTCCCCAGACAGCCATTTTGCTTTTTTGTATTTCTTTTCCATGGGGATGGTCTTGATCCCTGTCTCCTGTACAATGTCACGAACCTCATTCCATAGTTCATCAGGCACTCTATCAGATCTAGGCCCTTAAATCTATTTCTCATTTCCATTGTATAATCATAAGGGATTTGATTTAGGTCATACCTGAATGGTCTAGTGGTTTTCTCTACTTTCTTCAATTTCAGTCTGAATTTGGCAATAAGGAGTTCATGGTCTTAGCCACAGTCAGCTCCTGGTCTTGTTTTTGCTGAGATAACAAATACCAAAAAACATAAATTAAAAATCTAGAGTAGAGTTTGGAATTTCATATATACGATGTTAAAGAAAAGAAGGGAAAGAAAGAGTGAGGGGAAAAAATGTCACAAAAATTATTTAAAAATATAGGTACAAAATTGATAACAAATATCAAGAAGCTAAAATTAAAAATCTAGAGTAGAGTTTGGAATTTCAAAAATACAATGTTAAAGAAACAAAGAAAAAAAAACAAGGTCACAAAAATTATAAAAAATATATATATGAAGTTTGCTTTTTTTAAAAAAAATACGGTCTTTTTTTTTTTGCAAAGTAATAGTAGGTTATAAAAGTGAAAATTAAAGGAGTAATAGAAGACTTAAAAATTTTTAAAAATTAAAAAAAAAAGAAAGAAAGAATGATCATAAAAATAGTAAAAATATATCTAGGACTTTCTCTCATATTGCTGTGGGTATTGTGGGGTCAGTTCATTTTCGGCTGGTTCCTTGGTCTAGCCTATATTTCTCAAGATCTATAGGCCCCTTCCTATGTAGTCAGTACTAACCACAGGGTTTTAATCTATTGCCTATAGCTTCCAAAGCAGTTCCCTCTGTTACAGCTTCTTCTGTTTGCTGGTCTCTTCGGTGTCTGATTTCTGCCCTGATACAAAGGAGGTGGTAGAGGACACTTTTTTATTTTTTTAGGCTCACTTGTTCAGTCGTGCTGTGGGGAGGGAGGGATGCTGCAAACAAATAACACTGACGTGTGCTCGCAGTGCCTCAGCCGCACTGGGCCTGCCCCTCTCACAGCTCATATAGCCTCCCTGCCCACACTGCTCAGGCTCTAGATTGCTCTGCCAGGAACCATCCACGGCCTGCCCTGGGCTGCTTGCACCTCCCAGGTCTAAGCCGCTGAAGTTCAGGCACTCGGGTAGTCCTCAGAGGCACAGATTCGGTTGGCCTGCATTGTGTGCCCTTCCCAAGTCCGAGCAGCTCAGGTGATGAGGTGTTTGGTGAGCACGGTTGTCGTGACTTATTACCTCCCCCCTGCTCGGTTATCTAGGTGTACAACCAGAGCACCTTCCCAGGCGGATGTTGACCGTCCAGAACCCCAAGAAGTTTTAGTTAGCAAAGAAGCCTGCTTACAGTTTTGTAGATAATGTCTCTCTGGGGCTGCGATTGCCTCCTTCCGGCTCTGGCTGTCTGTCATTGGAGGGGGATGGTCTGCAGCCAGCTATCTCTGTTCCGTCCTTTGTTCCATGCGTGGGCCTGGTGGTGTCTTAGGTTAGGACTGGCTTTTAGCATGGTAGATATCCCACAGTCTGGTTTGCTAGTCCAGATTATTTCGCTCAGGCAGCGCTCGGGGTATTCAGGCCAGATCCGTACTCTAAGCGATGCAGCCTGCGCTGCGCCTCCCTGCCCAGCCCCTGCTTGCTAGTGGCCTGTGCAGGCATCTGCACTGCTTCTCCAATGGGGGAGTTACTGTAGGGCTTGTAATCTGCAGGTTTTAATTATTTATTTATTTTTCCTCCCTGTTATGTTGCCCTCTGTGCTTCCAAGGCTCGGCACAGACTCGGTAGTGAGGATGTTTCCTGGTGTTTGGAAACTTCACTCTTTTTGAGATTCCCTTCCTGGGACGGAGCTCCATCCCTCCCTCTTTTGTCTCTTTTTTTGTCTTTCATATTTTTTCCTACCTCCTTTCGAAGACAATGGGTTGCTTTTCTGGGTGCCTGATATCCTCTGCCAGCATTCAGAAGTTGTTTTGTGGAATTTACTCAGTGTTTAAATGTTCTTTTGATGAATTTGTGGGGGAGAAAGTGTTCTCCCTGTCCTATTCCTCTGCCATCTTAGCTCCTCCCCCCCCCCCCGAGAATCTAAATGATGCATTTCTATGGCTCTTAGTTGTTGGCTCTTTTTAGCTAATGTAAATGGTTTTATTAGACATGACACATAAAGACTAAATTGGATTTCATTCCTTATCTTTTTTTGAAGGACATAATTTTAAAAAATTGTATTGGAGTACAGTTGATTTACAATGTTGTATTATTCTCTGCTGTACAACAAAGTGTATCCATTATATATATCCACTTGTTTTTTATTCTTTCCCCATATATATCGTCTATAGCCCTTGAGGAAGACCTGAAGGTCCTTGACTTTATTTAATAGTTAAAGTGCTATTTTTTTGTCTTGCTTGACTGTTTCCTTTTCTTTCTGCATTTTTTCACTTCTCTAATTAAATTTACTTTTGGAAATTGGAGAAGGCCTAGGAGGCTGAAGTTTTTCTATAGATGAGAGGCAAACAGAGGACATAGTATGTGGGGGTGGGGGTGGAGTAGCGGGTGTCTGTTCTGGGAAGGCCCCACTGGATCCTGCTCAGTTACAAAAAAGAGCTTTGTCTGTTTGGTCATTACTGCACCTCCAATCTTGGAGAAGGAAATGGCAACCCACTCCAGTATTCTTGCCTGAAAAATCCCATAAACGGGGAGCTTGGTGGGCTACAGTCCATGGGGGTTGCAGAGAGTTGGACATGACTTAGCAACTAAACCACCAGTGGCAAAGAACCCACCTGCCAATGCAGGAGACATAAGAGATTCAGGCTCAATCCCTGGGTGGGGAAGAACCCCTGGAGGAAGGAATGGCAGCCTACTCCAGGACTCTTGCCTGGAGAATCCCAATGGATGGAGAAGACTAGCAGGCTGCTGCCCATGGGGTTGCAAAGAGTCAGACACCACTTAGCATGCATGCACATAACCCCAGTCTTAGGCCAGAGCCCAGTACAAAGCAGGTGTTGGTCCATGCTTTATGAATGAGTGAACATTCACATCTGTGTTCATCTGATGGATCTGCAGTTCTTTGGGGTGGTGGTATCTAGCAGAGG
Source organism: Tragelaphus eurycerus (assembly GCA_935064755.1). Taxonomy (NCBI): domain Eukaryota; kingdom Metazoa; phylum Chordata; class Mammalia; order Artiodactyla; family Bovidae; genus Tragelaphus; species Tragelaphus eurycerus. The sequence continues at coordinate 33,699,830 of CAKXYN010000014.1, read as the reverse complement.
ATGAATAGGGTTATCAACTGCCTGGATATTACCTAAAACTCAGCTGTCTGTTCCTGATCCTTTCTGTGGTTTATTACCATAGAAGCAAATGTTACTGATATGACAAAAGACTCACAAAGGCATGCTGGTCTAATGGAGGAAAAAAATGTATTTTAAATCTGGCTTCTCAAGGTAGGACACTTAGAAGATGCAGTATCAGGCTAACCTGGTCTGCTACTTTTATTTTCTGCTACTTTCCATTATGGCCAACACCTTCAGGGAAGATGGTTAGTTACTGGTTCGTGCAGTTAGCTGGTGAACTTGACGGTTTAGCTGGTCCTTAACTGAGTCCACTTATTTACTTAAAATTAACTGTTCTATTCAAGGCTTTGTAGTGGGGACAGGTGGAAGGTCTCCTGCTTCCACTGATGTTCATGCCTGAACCCCACAGTTACTTTTTCAGGGAGCAGTCAGAATGTGCTTACCCCCTCTCTCCCTCCCTCATATTCTCTCTCCCTCTTTGGCTTAATACGTGAAGCTTATTTACTCCATTACAAGCCAACATTAGTGTTCCTAGCCATCTCGAGGACACCTTTGAGATTATCTGGAGACCCAGACGCCTTCTGCTCTGTAACTCTTACCTCTTTTAGGGCCTCAGAGACTTCCATAAAAGGGGAAAGGATGGGGGTGGATTACACGTGGGAAGTTTTTAGGAGTCAAGTGCATGATCTCTTTAAAATGTAAGTTGTCCAGGATCTTACCCTGCCTACCACCTTCAGTGTCTTCCCACTTGCCATAGAATAAATCCAAAACTCCTCACCATGGCCTGCAAGGCCTCACATCTTTGATCTCATCTTCCCTTTGTTTCTCTCTCCTCCCTCACTCTGCTCCAGGACACACAGTCATTTTTCCTTGGTCCTTGACATCCCGAGCTTTGACCTGTCTCAAGTTCTCTGGGTTTGTTATCCTCTCTGCCTGGATGCCCCAACTCAGTCAGCATAGCTGACTGCTCCCCTTGCCTCAGTAGAATTCAGTTCAGAGAGACCCTCTCCACCTTCCGTAGTTAATGTCTCTCACCCCTTCTTCAAGGATACTCTATTTTATTACTTTTTATAATTTTCTCCATAGTTCTTATCAGTATCTGAAATTATATGTGTTTACTTGTGAGAGTAACACATCTATCTCTTTTGTATATGATTGTCCATTCCTGTAGTTCAGAAGAGTATCTGGTACCCAGTCAGTGCTTAGCTCTGAGTACCTCAGTTCAGTTGCTCAGTCATGTCCGACTCTTTGTGACCCCATGGACTGCAGTACGCCAAGCTTCTCTGTCCATCATCAATTCCTGGAGCTTTCTCAAACTCATGTCCATCAAGTTGGTGATGCCATCCAACCATCTCATCCTCTGTCACCCCCTTCTCCCCCTGCCTTCAATCTTTCCCAACATCAGGGTCTTTTCCAATGAGTCAGTTCTTCTCATTAGGTGGGCAAAGTATTGGAGGTTCAGCTTCAGCTTCAGCATCAGTACTTACCATGAGGCAATTACTCCTTGAACCATTGCACTAACTAATTTAATTCTAAAAGTCACTACTATTGCAATCCCTATTTCATAGAAGAAACTGAAGCCCAGAGAGGTTAAGTAACTTGTTTAGGGTCATAAGAGTAATAAGTTGAAAAGCTGGAATTCTGATTCTATGACCTTGACCACTATATTGTATTATATTACCCTCACTCAGAATCCTAGTTTTGGAATAGAATTTGGTGTCATTGGATCACCTCACCAGCATTAAATGCATGGATAATGCTCTGTAACATACCTTCTGAGGTTTCCTAACTTTTCTTGAGCATTTTGGGGACAAGAACCCACTTCCTCTTGAGTGAACCCACTTCATTATGGATATTAACCCAAATGTTAATTTCCCCCTCATTACCTGCCTCCCTATCACTTCTCCTCCAGCAATCAAATTCCACCTGCTCAGCCCTCTGTGTGCCCTAAGGAAGCCCATTAGCAGTGACCAGGTCTTCCTCCTGACACTTCTTTCCTCCCGTGTGATAGTGCCAGGGTCACCATGGGCATGGTTTATCTTCCTTACCTTGCAAGGAAGTGCAAATGCCTGCCCAGGCTTTATACAGGTGAACTCCTTCTTTGTTCCTGTCCCTCTTTGGGGAAGCTGTGGACCAGCCACGAGTTAGTGGAATTTCTAAACCCATCACATCTGATTTCTCTGAATCTCGTCTCACAGCCAGGATGGCACAAAGGCAGTTCCTCCCTGGGACCATGGGAGCTGTTATCTGCCGCGCCTTGGATGATGCTATTAGCATTACTCATAGCTCCCGTTCCTCCTTCACAGCCTGAAATCACAAGCATGGGAGAGGCTGATAAAGAAACTGGCTTATATATGCCTTTCCTTTCACTGCTGATATGCTTGTCCCTTGTGGGTTCTTGAAGAATAATGGAACCACAAAGAGAAGAGAAAAGTTATCATTGGGTTAGGAAGTATGGAGCTCAAGTGTTCAGGACTGTCTGGGGTCACTGATTCAGGGGCTGGAGGTGAGCAGCATTTACAGACAGAATAAAACTTTTGTTCAGAAAAGGCCACGTCGTAGAGGTAAGACTCACTGACCTGTGTACAAATATGTTTTATTTATTTGTTGTGTAACTCAAGCAAGTTACCTTACCTCTTTAAAATAGAGAAAGTAATACTTAGCTGACACAGCTGGCATGAGGCTAGATGATACTTTTCTGTTTTGTGTGGTATGGGTCCTCTGTACACATGAATTCAGATCAATTGGACTCAATGGAGTCTATGTTTGTGGGATTGAAATCTATCCCAGGTATTTGGCTAAACCCACCTGTGAAATAGGATGATGCCTTATAAAGGTAGAGGCATTTTTAGTAATGACAATTGAATATGCCTAGGGCTTTACAATTTTGCAAAATGTTACCCCATATGCTAATTCCCTTAATTCCCTTGACAACCTTATGAGGTAAGGATGCCATTTTATAGATGAGGCAACTAGGACACAGAGAGGTTATTTAACTTGTCCCAAATCACAGTGATTGAGTGAGTAGTCACTATTTGAGCCCAGAAGACCTGGACAGGGACCAAGCCTTGAACTCAGGTCTTCTGATTTTAAACTCCTGCATTGAACAGAGAGTTCTTTGCTGGGCTTGTAGAAATTAACCTTGTGTTATTCATCTCTGTGTCTTCCACCTTAGTGCCTGGCACTCAAAAAGACACCAAATAGGCATTTATAGAATTTTTAAAATTTTAAGCAACCATGGATAATAAATAGATTTTTCAGGAATGGAGTTTAATCATCCAGTGTAGTAAATAAGACAACTTATAAATGAACTGCTACTTACCCACCCCAGAACTTGCACAGGTTATTCCTCACCCTGTTTCTTAAACTTATTTGTATCTTGGACTGGAATATTTGAGACTCCTACCATGAGAACAATTGTGGGGAAAAAGTGGCTAGTCCAAAGAATCTGTGTTTTTATAATAGAACAAAGAAAACTGCTGTGAGGACCAGACATTGCTTAGGGAAGCAGCAAATGGTAGTGACAAGGGTGTAGGTATGGGGGTCAGTTTCTGGCTCATATAATGGATCTTTATGGAATTTATACTTTTACGCATCTATCCATGATGGTAGGCAACCAGCCTTCCCTCTACCCTGTATGACTAGCACCAGTGACGACAGATGTCCAATCACCCCCTTCATTTATTATCTTTCCTTTCTCTCTTTATCTTTCTAGCCCACTTTGCATACTTACCTAATCCTTGCCACCACAGCTCCTGACTTGTCTCCCATTCATGGCTTCCTTCTTGGGCCTGACCCTTAGCACTACTTCTCTGGTTCTGACTTCGGGCTTCCCTTGTCAATTAGAATGAATTCTGTTTGTTTTCTCCCCACAAGTGCCCTGAGAAACATGCTCTCATGAGAGTAATTCTCTTCAATTAGCCTCATTTCTTTAAATTGGAGTTGACCCAATGGAATCTTTTATTTCTAATGTGTAATGATTCTATTCATTCATTGCTGTATTTATTCATTCCATCTTAGTCTGGTTGGGCTGCTAACAAAGTTCCTCAGACTGGGGATCATAAACAGCAGACATTTACTTCTCACAGTTCTGGAGGTTGGATGTTTGACATCAGAGTGCCAAGAGGGTCACATCCTCGTGAGGACACTCTTCTGGGTGACAGACTACTGTCTTCTCACGTGATAAAAGTGGGCAAGAGAGATTTCTTGGGCCTCTTTTACAAGGCCACTAATACTACCCTAAAGGCCATACACTCCTAATACCATCACCTTCAGTGTTAGGATTTCAACAGATAAATTTTGAGAGGACATGAATGTTCAATTTATGAGACTTTCATTTAGTTAACCAATATACATTAAGTATCACCAACTGGCCAGGCACACCAGTGCTGGAAGACCATGTGACTTGGACCCAGTCCTTGCCCCCTGAAGCCCACATGGAAGGGGATGTGATGTAGCGTGATGGTTAAGATCATGTAGGCAGATCTGGACTCTAAACATGGCCCTGCCACTTACTGGATGTAATCTTTGTTATCTTGGTCAAGGTATTTAACCTCTCTGAGCCTGTTTTTCCATTTATAAAATGGAGATATCACCTTATAGAATTATTGTGATATTAAGTGAAATAATCTCTGTCATAAGCCTGGTGCAGTACCTAACTCATATTAACCACTAAGCCAGCTTTGGCTGATTGTTTTTATTAGTGAAGGACAAATAAGTAAGATAATTAGAGTATGGTGTGATCAATGCTATGATAGGGAAAGTATTGGTGGTTGTTGTTCAGTCGCCAAGTCGTGTCCAGCTCTTTGTGATCCTATGGACTTCACTATGTCAGGCTTCCCTGTCCTTCACCATCTCCTGGAATTTTCTCAAACTCAGTGTCCATTAAGTCGACGATGCCATCTAACCATCTCATTTTCTGTTGCCCCCTTCTCCTCCTGCCCTCAATCTTTCCCAGCATCAGGGTCTTTTCCAGTGAGTCAGCTCTTCACATCTGGGGGCCAAAGTATTAGAACTTCAACTTCAGTGTCAGTCCTTCCAATGAATATTCAGGGTTGGTTTATTTATCTAGGTTTCAGAAGGCTTCCTGGAGGAGGTGACACCCAGTTAATACCTTAAGAGAGAACATGAGCAGTCCTGTTAAGCAAATGTAGAGCATTCCAGGAAGAAGAAACAGCACGTGCAAAAGCCTGGAAGAGAGAAACAGCAGCCCACTTTGTGTAGTTTAATATGGAGAGAAAATTTGTGAAAATAGGTGTGGAGAGATGAAGACTGTGCTCTGCTTACTTCTTTTTTCTTAACTGCCTTCTTCCTCCTGCCCCACCCGAAGCGATGGCCTCATCTCTTTACCCTACTTTTCCTCTTTGCACAGCTGTGATTTGCTAGGGGCAAAAGATGCCCGAGAGAAAGTTGCTTCCCCTTGGTGACTTACTTACAGAATCGCTGATGCAGGTACCCCATGGAAAACCTGAGCCATATTCTATTTCGAGACATTTAGCCTTACACAGCACATCCAGCTGCTGCAGCTTGCCTCATTACCCATGAAGGGGACATTTGCATGGAAAGAAATGGTTCTGTTCACCTTGTTCTATCGGCAGATCTGTCCTGTAGAGGGTGGATTGGGAGAGTGAGCAAGAGGTCACCGAGAGGTGCTTCCAATGAGCCCCTGGAAGAAGCACAGAAAGTGAGACTGGGAGACTCTTTGTGGCTCATTTCTATTGATACTTTCCCATAACAGAGAAAACTGTGAAAATTCTAATCCTAGATTCCAAGAATGATCAAGTGTAGGGGATGGGTGGAACTAGTAAGAAGAGAATGATAGTGATGTTGACAGTGGAAGAGTTTTGCAAAACTATTAAAATTTGCCCATCTGATCTACCATCAATGTCAGACATGCGGCATAGCTCCCTCTACCCCTCATTCCTGCACCTGTGGCAGACATTACTAGCTGAAGGCAGTACTTTTCTTTTAAGCCCTGATAAGATCTCAGAATACTTCGAAACATGGTGCTTTAGAGATCCACTGCTGAGTGTGTGGAGCTGGCACTTGCAATGAGACACACTAATTACCTTCATTGCTTCTCCTTTGATATGCAGGGCAAATCAAACCCATCAAATAAAGCATTTATCCAGGATAAATCTGCACATTAAGGGCAGAGTTTAGGTTACAAACCCTTTACGGGATTTGCTATCTTTAAAGGCATCACAAAGGCCAGTTAACAATTCTTCTTTCCATAAAGATTGGAAGAAACACAAGTTGGAATCAAGATTGCTGGGAGAAATATCAATAACCTCAGATATGCAGACGACACCACCCTTATGGCAGAAAGTGAAGAGGGGCTAAAAAGCCTCTTGATGAGAGCAAAAGTAGAGAGTGAAAAGGTTGGCTTAAAGCTCAACATTCAGAAAACGAAGATCATGGCATCCAGTCCCATCATTTCATGGGAAATAGATGGGGAAACAGTGGAAACAGTGTTAGACTTTATTTTTCTGGGCTCCAAAATCACTGCAGATGGTGACTGCAGCCATGAAATTAAAAGACGCTTACTCCTTGGAAGGAAAGTTATGACCAACCTAGATAGCATATTCAAAAGCAGAGACATTACTTTGCCAACAAAGGTTCGTCTAGTCGAGGCTATGGTTTTTCCCGTGGTCATGTATGGATGTGAGAGCTGGACTGTGAAGAAGGCTGAGCACCGAAGAATTGATGCTTTTGAACTGTGGTGTTGGAGAAGACTCTTGAGAATCCCTTGGACTGCAAGGAGATCCAACCAGTCCATTCTGAAGGAGATCAGCCCTGGGATTTCTTTGGAAGGAATGATGCTAAAGCTGAAACTCCAGTACTTTGGCTACCTCATGCGAAGAGTTGACTCATTGGAGAAGACTCTGATGCTGGGAGGGATTGAGGGCAGGAGGAGAAGGGGACGACAGAGGATGAGATGGCTGGATGGCATCACTGACTCGATGAATGTGAGTCTGGGTGACCTCCGAGAGCTGGTGATGGATAAGGAGGCCTGGCGTGCTGCAGTTCATGGGGTCGCAAAGAGTCGGACACGACTGAGTGACTGAACTGAACTGTTGCGTCATCTCTGATTTTCTGTTTCAGTACCCATATGTTTCTTGTTGCTTTTGACTTTTCCTTTCCACATTTGAAACCTATGTGTATATGCATGTTGTGCGTGTGTTGCGTGTTTCCTCTCTACCAGTTACCAGGCATGTGAGCTGGTTGATCTAAAAGGTAGTTCCTAAGGGACTAAAGGTTATGGCATTATTTACATGATATTGGAGAATTTAATTTGTATGTTTCTTTCCTAGCTGTACCCTCTTTATCTATCTAATTTTAGTCTATCTTGAACCTCACCTTTTCCTGGAAGCCTTCTGTAACCTCAGATCATAGAGTTTTCTCCATTCATTTTGTCTCATATAATTTCTATTTTAAAATCACTTAACCTTTGTAACTTACCTGTTCTTGCTTGGACTATGAAATCTTCAGTTGTACTTTTCCCCCTCCCTTTGTACACCCCAAGTATCTTGCCACATCATTGGGCACCAGAGCACCTGATGACTTCGAATTCACCTACTTGGTCATCAGTCTTCTCACTGATAATATGTTAAAACATATTTTCCATTTGCCCTAAAAGAAAGCAGAAGCAGCATATAGCTTTGACTCTGAGACCCAGTGATCTTGCATTAGAAACTTGACTCTGCCACTGGCTAGAAATATGACCTCAGGGAAGTTTCTTCACTCTTCCAAGCCTTATCTGAAAAGTGGGAATCATGATAGTACCTACCTTAAATGGACATCATGAAGGTTAAACAAAGAAATGGGTGCAATTTTTGCACATGGTACCTAGTACATTGTTAACATACAATGAACATTAGTGTTGTTATTCTTACAAGTGTTACTAAGTGTTGCTATTCCTACCACAGAATTTGTCAGATAAAATGACCTGGATTTGTTTAAATGATTCACTGTTCAGAATCCAGGGATATATACTAGTAAATCCAGAGCCCTATTTTAGGTATGTAAGTGTACATTTGTATGCTTGTACTTATTTATTTATACCTAGACTTGTCCTAAAAAAGAATATAAGGCAGCTTATTAACATGCATAGAATATAGCAAAGTAAAGTAAAATTTAAATAAGAAAAATGATGTAAAAGGAAAAGCAAGGAAGAGAAAAGCAAAGCTTAGAAATGAAGATAGCATATAAAATATATGCTATGAAATATTTTACCCATAATGGAGGTGGGCTATAAATCTGGTTTTGAGTTTCTGAGAGGCAAAGAGTAAAATAAGATCAGTTACTTAGTTAACAGTTCACAGAAGTTAGAAACAGGCTTCTCATGAAAAATGAAAAGTGTTATAATCTTTCCTAGTGGGATTGGAGAAGATTCTCCCATAGCTCAGAGAGGAAGCTGGGCAGAGTAGCATGCAGCCCCCTTGTGGTGATTTTAAAATAACATCCACAAGTTTTTTGAGATTCCTCTCTTCCAAAGTGGGTGTAGGGTTGGTTCTAGTTCTTCCCTTATTGACTGTGAGACTTCTGACATTAAGAGATAAAAGACACTGCGGCTTTCCCCGTCTCTCCCTCCCCCTCTCTAGGATCCCTCCCTCTAGGGAAAGCCAGCTGCCACGTTGTGAGGATGCTCAAGCAGCCCTGTGGTGGGGTCCTGCCAGAGCCTGTGATTTAGTTGTCTTGGAAGAAGATCCTTCAGCTTCAGGTAGTTTTCATGTGTCTAAAGCTCTGCCTGATAACTACAATCCTATGAGACACCTGAGCCAGAGCCACTCAGCTAAGCTGCTTCCAGGTTTTCTATCCTCAGAAGCATTTGGGGGTATTTTGTTATACAATCCTGAACACCTCCTCACAGTGATCACAGTGAGGAATTTCAAGTGGATACTTCTTGTGGTGACTCTCAGTTTATGGTGAGTGCTAGTTATGTGCAGGTAGATCAGGACTCAGGCAGACATGGAAAAGACTTAGCGATATGTGAGTAGGAATGGTTGTGTCTAAATGAGTTTCCTGGAGACTCTTCTTGAGGGTAGTGCCCTTGATGCTCTGAGGGAAGCAGGATTAGGTAGAAGAAGGAGTTCAGCTGAGTTCAGTTGCAACAGAAGTTTCAGTTAATTCTGTAGGGAGGTTGGATCTGGGACAGTCTTTCAGAATTGTCTGGAATTGAGATAAGGGGTCTGGGCCTGTGTACCTCTGCAGTGATCAGTCATCAGGGGAAGAAATACAACCTTGGGTGAGACACTTTCATTTAGTTAAAGGGAATTGCTGGAGCATCAGCAGACAGCATTTGTCCACTGATGGAATTAGTGGCTCGAGCCTAGAGGGGGATGAGGGTGGCACCCCGCAGCATCCATTCTACCAGCTAATGCTGACTTGGGCAGTTGTTGTAGTCATTATTATCATCATCATCATTATTACCATCATCATTATCATCATTTATTGGCTCCCAGATCTGAAAAGTCAATGGGTAGGGCTAGTTTTGAGCACAGCTGGATTCAGAATCTCAAATGATATTTTCTTATTCTCTGGCCTCTGTTTTCCGTTCCGTTAGCTTCTTTCACACTCTGGAGTGTGGCAGAGAAAGTTGTTATAGCTCTAGGCTTACATTCTGCCCTCCTAGCATCTCAGTGGAAAGGCTCTCTTTCTCAAAATTTCTAGCAAAAGTTTTGGGCTGCCACTGGCCTCCTGGAGTCACTGGCATATCCTTGAACCTATCCCAGTGGCCAGGTGACTGTGGCTTTGACTGATCATATATCTATCCTAGAGCCTGAATGGGGTCATTCCTACACAAACCACATGAGCTTAATCCCAAGAAGAAGTAGCTTCTCAAAGGGAAAATGTGTTGGAGTTTTATTATCCAAGGCTGACAAATAGAAGTCTTCCATAGGTAGATGGGATGTCAGTAGGAAATAAAAGGACAGAAGGTCCACCTTAGGCGAGGGACTAACCTGAGCAATGACATGGGAGTGTTAAAGCATATAGCTTGTTCAGTGACGAGCACATGGCATGCGTATGTGCTCAGTCACTTCAGTCATGTCTGACTCTTTGCCACCTATGGACTGTAGCCCTCCATTCTCCTCTGTCCATGGGATTCTCCGGGCAAGAATACTGCAGTGTGTTGCCATGCCCTCCTCCAGGGAATCTTCCTGACCCAGGAATAGAACCCATGTCTCTTACATCTCTGCATTGCAGGTTCTTTAACACAGTGCCACCTGGGAAGCTGGTAAAAAGCATATATTTATGCAAAACACATTTGATATATATAAACCTCTTTGTCTCCCCTGATGCAGATATAGACCCATACCCCTTTACTCAGGGGAAGAAGAACACATTGGGAGTGATAAATTATTCAGGTCATATTTCCATATGCACACAGAGTCTAACCACAAGAGACACTGTGCTCCCCTGGGAAGCCTCTCTGAAAGATGATGGGACAGGACAAGGAAGAGGAAAAGGAAGGAAGAGAGGAGGAGAATGAGTTCTGGCAGGTTTTGCTTGCAGCTGGAGCGAGGCTGAATGAGGCACCGATTTTCCCTGAGGCTGTTCCGTCATGACCAAAGTGGCCTGGATTGGCTACATCAGCCTGGGCCGGCAGCTCTGAGGCCGGCGATGACAGAGTGTGGACCTGATAGGAATTTGTGTCACTCTCTGATGGGTGGCAGCTTTGGTGATTACCACAGAAGCTTGGAGTGAGGAACTGTTTAGTGTAATCAAAAGGTCTTGGTGCTTGGCAGAGAGCTGGGCAAGAAACTGGGGTATCTTTGCTGGGCCACTAGCATTTTTTAGTGATGCGACCCATGAAAAGACAGCAGTGCAATCTCAGAAGGACCACTCCCATCTCTGTGTCTGGATATGAGGATGGATAGAAGGTGTGTTTTAATAGATATGAGGGTAGCATAGCTCTCAGGGGCAGTAAACAGAAGCTCCAAGGGGAGAATGTGGGCATACAATACAGAAGCTTGAGTTCAATAAAGTCATCAACCTGTCAGATTATGTCTTCTGACCTTGCTAAGAGAGATCAAAGAGAGTTTAACCAGGACATTGACTTTACAGAATGAAAGAATTTATCTTTACAGAGAGAATCTGGTTATGCCGTATCATCTGAAGAATGAGAAAAATAGTTAAGCCTCAATGGGTTATACTTTTTATGATTATATTAAAAGATATTAACAAAGCTATGGTTTGCATTCAGTCTTTTTTTAATCAAAGTATAGTTGATTTACAACACTGTTAATTTCTGCTGTACAGCAAAGTGATTCAGTTATATATATATGTTTTTATATACCTTCCATGATGATTTACCTCAGGATATTGAATACAGTTTTCTGTGGTATACAGTATGACTTTGATGCTTACCCATTATATATATACAATGGTTTGTATCTGCTAATCCCAGACTACCAATCCATTCCTCCCTCACTGCCCTGTCCTCCCTCACTTAGCAACCACAGGCATGTTCTCTGTGTCTGGGTTTACATTCATTCTTAAAACTTTGTCTTCCTTAATCTGAATGTAACTTTCCCTCTTAGTGTTTCTCTAGTGGCTCAGATGATAAAGAATCTGCCTGCAATGCGGGAGACCCGGGTTCAATCCCTGGATCTGGAAGATCCCTTGGAGAAGGGACTGGCTACCCACTCCAGTATTTTGGCCTGGAGAATCCCATGGACAGAGGAACCTGGTGAGCTGCAGTCCATGGGGTTGCAAAGAGCTGGACAAGACTGAATGACTAACACTTTCACTTTCCCTATTTGGGGATTAGATAGTATAGATAAACCAGTTTAATTCATACTTCTTGAACAAATAAACATGCTTGACAAACAGCTGAAAGTGATAGAAATTAAAGGAGAATAGTTACCCGGGCAAATATATGGGCTACGAGGAGGTTTTCTGAGAGGTAGAAGGTAGGGCATGTCTGTACCAGGAAGATGCAGCTGATTTGTTCAAGTGATGAGAAGCCAAATGATGTGATCCAAGAAGGGTCACCAGACAGCAGGTTCCCAAAATATTTTTATGAAGCAGAAGTCTTAAAAAATTCTCTAATCATTTGAGAAATATGTTTATCTCACTCTAGAAGATCCACAGGGAACATTAGCTTATTAAAGGCTCTGAGAAGTCCTGTAGGAAACAACTGCTTAACTATTTAATCAAATATATCTTAAATACCTTTGAACTTCTTTTCATTTTTTATTTTTTGTTCCCAACACCTGTTAATATCCTATAGAAAGTGCTTTGAAAAACGCTATGGAAGATCAAGTGTATGACTTTGAGAATTTCATTCTTAACTTCAGTCTTTATAAAATTAGATAATTAGGTTAAATTTATTTTATTGAAGTATATTTGATTTACAATGTTATGTTCATTTCTACTATACAGCAAGGTGATTCAGCTTTATATTTATACATTCTTTTTCATATTCTTTACCATTATGGTTTATCATAGGATATTGAACATGGTTCCTTGTGGTATACAGTAGGGCCTTGTCGTTTATCCATTCTATATATAATATATATATATATATATAATTGTTTGCATCTATGCAATTAAGTTAAATACTAGTTCCCTCTGAGCTCCTAAGATTCTAATTATTGCACATTAGTGGCAGAATTAAAACTAGAAGAGAGGAAGCAGGTGAGCTTCTGTAAGCAGCCATCATTTCTTGCCTGGACCACTGCAATAGCTTCCACCCTGCTCTGCCACTTCCAATCTCGTCTCTCCCTAAGCTCTCCCCTACACTGTAGCCAGAGATACCTTCTAAAATGCAAATAAGATCGTGTGTCACATCTCTGCTCTCAAACCTTTGAGGTTCCCTCCAGGCTCTGAGGCAGACCCCTGAGACTTTGCAATATACCAGAAAGCTTTTGCTTAACATATCACTAGCCACCAATACATGGTGAAATTAAACATTTTTTAGGTAAAAAAAAAAAAAATACAAGCTATTGTTTAATAGAAATGGTGGACATCAAAAAGAAAAAAATGCATCAGACAGCCTGAATATCCAAAGAGGAGTCTACAGACTATGTGTGAACTTGGTAGAAATGCTGGGACTTAGGCTCAGCCCAGTTCCTCTGAATCAGAATTTGCCTTTTGATTTCTGTGAATAGGAGAGCTTGAGAGACACTGTATTAGAGATAATCCAAGTCAGTGTGCAGGTCCTTTGGGATTGGGATCAAGGCACAGGCTTTAGATTCAGGCCTGGTTTTGAATCTAAACTGTGTTGTGACCCTTAAGTAGGTTCCTTAGCATCTGAGCCTAAGTTTTTTCATCTGTACAATGGGAGATTAAAACAAACTAGTACCTTGCTCATAAATAAATTGTGAGGCTTAAATGACATATAAGAGACAGCCTTTGTCACTGTATTGGCATACAGTTCTTAATATAAGTTAGATTAATACACTGGGAAACTAATAAGCTCATGGAGGTCCTCCAGCATTTGGTATCATGATCTAAAGTTTAGAACAAGGTAGGGGTGAGACAAGGTAGGAAAAAGGGGTAAGACTTATGAACTCATTCTCTAAGGAGTTACTGAGTACATATGATAGGCCAGCCCTCTGGAAGGAACCAGGGTTACTCTGGCATGCAGAACACTGTCCTTGCCCTCATGAAGCACACAGCCTGTTAGGTCACAGACATCATCGGCAGGGGGGCATGAGTGCCACTGAAAATAGACTTGGCCACGCTCTGTCCTTGTTTGGCACAGATCTCGCTGCAGCAGGGCTCTGATTCCAGCTGATCCTTCTTGCTGGCTCTTAATTCTCCCAAGGATTTCTCCTTGGGGAATTAAAAAGAGTCTCATTTCCCCCCTCTACCTCAAGGTATTATTTTGTTCATTTGGAAAGGGAAAAATACCCATCAGCTGTTTTAGGTAGAAAATATCTTTTCTTATTCCTATGTGAAACCATATATTTTTTTCCAGGACATTCTGGGTCACTGAAACCTCAGCATGTGTCTGTTTATCTAGGACTCTTGGGTGACCCCTTCATTTGCCGAGCAAGCTCTCCTGTGTACACAGGGCTTGGCAGCCTCCAGGATGGTTTTGCTAATCAAGATATCTCTCTTTCCTAGCTTGGCAGAGCTGGAAGTCCTGCCTGGGGAAGGCTCGAAGAGAAGCAGGGAATGAGGCAAACGCAAGCATGATCTCATTGTCAAATCTCCCCTATCCTTGGCTCCTCTGTAAATTTCCCATGAGTTTGTGAAAGTTCTATCAGTTTTGATATACTAAAACATAATACCAGCATGAGGAAGATAAAAAGGAATTGCTGGCTGGCTTCTATAATTTTGATAAACTTTCCTATTCATATAGGAAAGCTTTGTTGGAATTTTCTAGCGAGTATTTTCAGGAGAATAGAGACTTGACAGTTGGAAACACTGCCTTGGGTGCCCTGTGTCCCTGGTCATGGTGAGAAAGAGCTTTGTGAGAGAGCCTAGAGGAAATACAGCCATTTGTCTGGGAGAAGGGCTACTCCAGGTCAGAGGAATGGAATTCCATTTTGTTTTTCTAAATTAATTAATTTATTTTTAATTGGAGGCTAATTACTTTACAACATTGTCGTCGTTTTTTCCATACATTGACATGATTTAGCCATGCATGTACACGTGTCCCACCATCCTGACCTCCCCTCCCACCTCCCTCCCCAGGATTTCCATTTTGAATGAAGCCATCTCCCTCTCTAAAGATATGCCCATTTTATTTTATTTTTTTTTGGCTTTATTTATTTATTTCATTTTTTAACATTGAAGTATAAATGATTTATAATATTGTACTACTTTCAGGTAGATAGCAAGGTGATTCAGTTATATATACATTGCTATATCATATATATATTATTCATCTATATATATTATTTAGTTATTATTTACAACTAAATAATATATATAGATGAATAATATATATATGATATAGCAATGTATATATAACTGCAGCCATGAAATTAAAAGACGCTTACTCCTTGGAAGGAAAGTTATGAACAACCTAGATAGCATATTCAAAAGCAGAGACATTACTTTACCAACAAAGGTTTGCCTAGTCAAGGCTATGGTCTTTCCTGTGGTCATGTATGGATGTGAGAGCTGGACTGTGAGGAAGGCTGAGAGCTGAAGAATTGATGCTTTTGAACTGTGGTGTTGGAGAAGACTCTTGAGAGTCCCTTGGACTGCAAGAAGATCCAACCAGTCCATTCTGAAGGAGATCAATCCTGGAATTTCTTTAGAAGGAATGATGCTAAAGCTGAAACTCCAGTATTTTGGCCACCTCATGCGAAGAGTTGACTCATTGGAGAAGACTCTGATGCTGGGAGGGATTGAGGGCAGGAGGAGAAGGGGACGACAGAGGATGAGATGGCTGGATGGCATCACTGACTCGATGGATGCGAGTCTGAGTGACCTCCGGGAGCTGGTGATGGACAGGGAGGCCTGGCATGCTGCGGTTCATGGGGTCGCAAAGAGTCGGACACGACTGAGCGACTGATCTGATCTGATCTGATCTGACATACGTATATATGTTTTTTCAGATTCCTCTACCAGACTTCCCTGGTGACTCAGATGGTAAAGAATCAGCCTGCAGTGCAGGAGACCTGGGTTCAATCCCTGGGTCAGGAAGATCTCCTGGAGAAGGGAATGGCTATCCACTCCAGTATTCTTGCTTGGAGAATCTCATGGACAGAGGAGCCTGGTGGCTCCCAGTGCATAGGGTTGCAAAGAATCAGACACAACTAAGCAACTAACACAGACAGACATAGGTTATTACAAAATAGTGAGTAGAGTTACCCATGCTGTAAGTAGGTTCTTGTTGGTTATCTATTTTATATATGCTTATTTTGGGCTTCCCAGGTAGCTCAGTAGTAAAGAATCTGCTTGCCAATGCAAGAGACACGGGTTCGATTCTGGGTAAGGAAGATCCCCTGGAGGAGGAAATGGCAACCCATTCCAGTGGTCTTGCCTGGAAAATCCCATCGACAGGAGTCTGGTGGGCTACAGTCCATGGGGTCACAAAGAGTCAGAGCGACTGAGCACAGATTGGTATGGGATATGCTTATGTTAATCCCAAACTCCTAATTTAATCATCCTTCCACATTTCCTCTTTGGTAACCATTGTTTTTTTTATATAAGTTCATTCATATTAGCTTCTTTTTTTTTTTTTTTTAAGATTCCAGATATAAGTGATATCATATGATATTTGTCTTTCTCTTTATGACTTACTTCACTTACTGTGGTGATCATCTTTAGGTCCATCCATATTGCTACAAATGGTATGATGTAATTTTTTTATGGCTCAGTAAAATTTCATTATATAAATATACCACATCTTCTTTATCCATTGATCTGTCAATAGACATTTGTGTTACTACAATGTCTTGGCTATTGTAAATAGTGCTTCAGTGAACATTAGAATGAACTGTGAACTTCCAGATGTTCAAGCTGGTTTTAGAAAAGGCAGAGGAACCAGAGATCAAATTGCCAACATCCGCTGGATCATGGAAAAAGCAAGAGAGTTCCAGAAAAACATCTATTTCTGCTTTATTGACTACACCAAAGCCTTTGACTGTGTGGATCACAATAAACTGTGGAAAATTCTGAAAGAGATGGGAATACCAGACCACCTGACCTGCCTCTTGAGAAATCTGTATGCAGATAGGAAGCAACAGTTAGAACTGGACATGGAACAACAGACTAGTTCCAAATAGGAAAAGGAGTCCGTCAAGGCTGTATATTGTCACCCTGCTTATTTAACTTATAGGCAGAGTACATCATGAGAAACGCTGGGCTGAAGGAAGCACAAGCTGGAATCAAGATTGCCAGGAGAAATCTCAATAACCTCAGATATGCAGATAACACCACCCTTATGGCAGAAAGCGAAGAGGAACTCAAAAGCCTCTTGATGAAAGTGAAAGAGGAGAGTGAAAAAGTTGGCTTAAAGCTCAACATTCAGAAAATGAAGATCATGGCATCTGGTCCCATCGCTTCATGGGAAATAGATGGGGAAACAGTGTCAGACTTTATTTTTTCTGGGCTCCAAAATCACTGCAGATGGTGACTGCAGCCATGAAATTAAAAGATGGTTACTTCTTGGAAAGAAAGTTATGACCAAGCTAGACAGCATATTAAAAAGCAGAGACATTACTTTGCCAACAAAAGTCCGTCTAGTCAAGGCTATGGTTTTTCCAGTGGTCATGTATGGATGTGAGAGTTGGACTATAAAGGAAGCTGAGCACTGAAGAATTGATGCTTTTGAACTGTGGTGTTGGAGAAGACTCTTGAGAGCCCCTTGGACTGCAAGGAGATCCAACCAGTCCATTCTAAAGGAGATCAGTCCTGGGTGTTCATTGGAAGGACTGATGCTGAGGCTGAAACTCCAATACTTTGGCCACCTCATGTGAAGAGTTGACTCATTGGAAAAGAGTCTGATTCTGGGAGGGATTGGGGGCAGGAGGAGAAAGGGACGACAGAGGATGAGATGGCTGGATGGCATCACCGACTCGATGGACATGAGTTTGAGTGAACTCCAGGAGTTGGTGATGGACAGGGAGGTCTGGCGTGCTACGATTCATGGGATCACAAAGAGTTGGACAAGACTGAGCGACTGAACTGAACTGAACTGAAAAGGGAAGAGGAGAAGAAAATAGAAAGTCTGGGCAGATGCTGGTTAGGGCACTCACATACTTTGTGCTTTCTGTTGCAATGAAGTAAGCAATCACTGCCTCCCCGTTTCCAGGAGGCTACCACATCTCAGGGCTCAGGTCATAGAGAATATCATACTAAGTGAAGTAAGTCAGACAGCAAGACAAAGATTATATATCATTTACATGTGGAATATAAAAAATAGTACCAGAGAATTTATATACAAAACAGAAACAGAGTCAAAGACATAGAAAACAAATATATGGTAACCACAGAGGAAAGGGACAGGGGCAGGAGGGGTAGATTAGGAGTATGAGGTGAACAGACACAAAATCCTATACATAATATAGATAAGCAACAGGGATTTACTGTACAGCACAGGGAACTATATTCAACATCTTATAATATCCTATAATGGCAAATAATCTGAAATATATATATAAACATAACTGAATTTGCTGTACACATGAAACTAGCACAATATTGAAAATCAACTACACTTCAAGAAAAGTTCAGTTCAGTTCAGTTTCTCAGTCGTGTCCGACTCTTTGCAACCCCATGAACCGCAGCACGCCAGGCCTCCCTGTCCGTCACCAACTCCTGGAGTTCACACAGACTCATGTCCATCAAATCGATGATGCCATCCAAACATCTCATCCTCTGTTGTCTCCTTCTCTTCCTGTCCCCAGTCCCTCCCAGCATCAGAGTCTTTTCAAATGAGTCAACTCTTCACATGAGGTGGCCAAAGTACTGGAGTTTCAGCTTTAGCATCATTCCTTCCAAAGAAATCCCAGGGCTGATCTCCTTCAGAATGGACTGGTTGGATCTCCTTGCAGTCCAACGGTCTCTCAAGAGTCTTCTCCAACACCACAGTTCAAAAGCATCAATTTTTTTTGTGCTCAGCTTTCTTCACAGTCCAACTCTCACATCCATACATGACCACTGGAAAAACCATAGCCTTGACTAGACGGACCTTTGTTGACAAAGTAATGTCTCTGCTTTTTAATATTCTGTCTAGGTTAATCATAACTTTCCTTCTAAGGAGTAAGCATCTTTTAATTTCATGGCTGCAGTCACCATCTGCAGTGATTTTGGAGCCCAGAAAAAATAGTCTGACACTGTTTCCATTGTTTCCCCATCTATTTCCCTTGAAGTGATGGGACCAGATGCCATGATCTTCATTTTCTGAATGTTGAGCTTTAAGCCAACTTTTTCACTCTCCTCTTTCACTTTCATCAAGAGGCTTTTGAGTTCCTCTTCGCTTTCTGCCATAAGGGTGGTGTCATCTGCATATCTGAGGTTATTGATATTTCTCCCAACAATCTTGATTCCAACTTGTGCTTCTTCCAGTCCAGAGTTTCTCATGATGTACTCTGCATATAACTTAAATAAGCAAAGTGACAATATAAGCCTTGACGGACTCCTTTTCCTATTTGGAACCAGTCTGTTGTTCCATGTCCAGTTCTAACTGTTGCTTCCTGACCTGCATATAGGTTTCTCAAGAGGCAGGTCAGGTGGTCTGGTATTCCCATCTCTTTCAGAATTTTCCACAGTTTATGTGATCCACACAGTCAAAGGCTTTGGCGTAGTCAATAAAGCAGAAATAGATGTTTTCTGGAACTCTCTTGCTTTATCCATGATCCAACAGATGTTGGCAATTTGATCTCTGGTTCCTCTGCCTTTTCTAAAACCAGCTTGAACATCTATCTGGAAGTTCACGGTTGACGTATTGCTGAAGCCTGGCTTGGAGAATTTTGAGCATTACTTTACTAGCCTGTGAGATGAGTGCAATTGTGCGGTAGTTTGAGCATTCTTTGGCATTGCCTTTCTTTGGGACTGGAATGAAAACTGACCTTTTCCAGTCCTGTGGCCACTGCTGAGTTTTCCAAATGTGTTGGCATATTGAGTGCAACACCTTCACAGCATCATCTTTCAGGATTTGAAATAGTTCAACTGGAATTCCATCACCTCCATTAGCTTAGTTCCTAGTGATGCTTTCTAAGGCCCACTTGACTTCACATTCCAGGTTGTCTGGCTCTAGGTGAGTGATCATATCATCATGATTATCTGGGTCGTGAAGATCTTTTTTGTACAGTTTTTCTGTGTATTCTTGCTACCTCTTCTTAATATCTTCTGCTTCTGTTAGGTCCCTACAATTTCTGTCCTTTATTGAGCCCATCTTTGCATGAAATGTTCCCTTTATATCTCTAATTTTCTTGAAGAGATCTCTAGTCTTTCCAATTCTATTGTTTTCATCTATTTCTTTGCCTTGATCACTGAGAAAGGCTTTCTTATCTCTCCTTGCTATTCTTTGGAACTCTGCATTCAAATGGGTATAACTTTCCTTTTCTCCTTTGCTTTTCACTTCCCTTCTTTTTACAGCTATTTGTAAGGCCTCCTCAGACAGCCATTTTGCTTTTTTGCATTTCTTTTTCTTGGGGATGGTCTTGATTCCTGTCTCCTGTACAATGTCACAAACCTCCATCCATAGTTCATCAGGTGCTCTGTCTATCAGATATAGTCCCTTAAATCTATTTTTCACTTCCACTGTATAGTCATAAGGGATTTGATTAGGTCATACCTGAATGGTCTAGTGGTTTTCTCCATTTTCTTCAATTTCAGTCTGAATTTGGCAATAAGGAGTTCATGATCTGAGCCACAGTCAGCTCCTGGTCTTGTTTTTGCTGTTTTGTTTCTTCCCTTTTAATTTGTTAAAAATGTCCTTGGGTCTCTGATTTGTCTTTTGTTTATAAATGCTAAAGATATACAGTTCTCATTTGTATGAATTTAGCTGCGAGATTTGAGAACAAATGCTTAATCTTTTAAGCCTTGGTTTCTCCATCCATAAAATGATCAGTTTAAATCAGATTATTTCTAAAGTTTCTTATAACCAAAAGTCTGATCCCCAAGGATGCTACTTTATTTGATGACTACTTATACCAGGTTGGCAGTTAGTAATTAGCTGACAGCTAAAACAGAGCATAAAGTTGAAATTATCTTGATTGAGATCTGAAAAATGCCTGTTACCTTTAAGAACAATGTGAGCCATGCTACACTTTTGTCTTAGTTGTGCGTGTGTGTGTGTAATGGTAGACACTACTGAAAAGTCTTGCATGGAGTTGGAGGATGATTGTGCAACAATATAGGTAGTAGGGCAGAATACTTAGCCATCATTCTTCTGGGTACTTCTGATGCTCAAGGGCAGATATCACTAATCAGTTGTATCATTCATTTCCACACAGGGATCCAGAGAGCCAGTAGCGAAGTTGTGATGGAACCTATTTGTCTTCCTTAGCACAAAAGACACCCACAAAACTGGTACTATCAGCAATGTCCTCTAATCTTTGAGATCCTGGAGATTTTTCTTATTTGAATATAATTCATTTAACACATTTTTTTAAAGCTCCTGCTAGATTCCAAGCACAGTTCTTGCTAATGGTGAAAAGCAATAATGTGTGTGTGTGTGTTCAGTCATGTATACAGCTCCTTGAGACCCCATGGATTATAACCCTCCAAGCTCCTCTGTCCATGGGATTTTCCAGGCAAGAATACTGGAATGGGTTGCCGTTTCCTACTCCAAGGGATCTTCCTGACCCAGGGATCGAATCTGCATTGGCAGGTGGATTCTTTACCACTACGTCACCTGGGAAGCCCATGAATAAAGCAGACAAAATTCCCTGCTCTCATGGAACTTTCATCCTAGTGGGAACAGGAGGACAGACAATAAACAAATAAAGATGTAAATATACAGTGTGTTAGGTATTGGTAAGTGCTCCAAAGAAGCCAAAACAGAAAAAGGGTAAATGGAGTGGATATGTATGAGCTTGGAATTGGACTGCCATTTAAAATAAGATTTTCACGAAAGACTTTATTGAAGTGACGTTTGAGGCAAGACCTAAGAAAGGCGAGAGAGGTCAGGTGAGTATGGGGGAGATGGCATCTAAGGCCACGTCATGGTGTGCAGAGGAGCCAAACTCATTTTAACATGAAAATATTCACTGATGAATTGCCCCTTTGTAAAATTAGCCCAACTGAAACATTCTTCCCTGCTTAACAGTTGTTTCCCCACCCATCACATCAATTTTTTTGGCAAGTCTGCTGGTAAGTGATAGGTATTACAGACATCGAATAAGACAAGCTAAAGTTGTTAATCAGTTGTAAAGTAAAATGACCAGTGATAGTAAAGGTAATGAATCTGCTGAAAGTTATGTTGGAAAAGTGCTTGGATTATAACCAGATAAGGATCTGAGTTCTTAGAATTAACAATTGAAAAAGAGAGAATCACTGAGGATTAAACCCAATAGACTTTTTCAAAGAAAATGTTTAATGGACTATAAGAAACCCTTGGGAATTTTTAAAAATTCTTAAACATTTCTGAAAACATAAACCAGTTAAAGATCATCTGTGAACATCGAACCTAAAAAAAGATTGCATCTTGCTTTGTGCTTTCTTTTTTTTTTTTTAAGTGTGCCCTCAGCCCTCCATACTTGATTTATTCTTTGTTGCTTCTGAGAATTAGCATGGAGTTACAATTCACTAAATATAAGTTAGAAATAACTTCTTTTTAAAGATTTTGATTTTATTTTTAAACTAAGGTCCCAATGGTATCTCTTCCACTGTTTAGTAGAATGTTTTAGAACTTGTTTTAAGTGGATTTGCTTTAAACTGGCTGATTTCCATTATCAGTAAAATTCCCCTGAAGGAGGTGAGGTGAGTTTGGAGAGGTGCAGAAACCCACTCAAGGTCACATGACTAGAAGGTGGCAGAGACTAGGAAATGCTTTTTCTGTGTTTCCCAAAGGAGAGCAGAGTCAGGTTGAAGCAAAACTCCAGCAGATTCATGGTTTGAATCCACATGGGAAATCACAGCTTGCAGACAGTTAATCAGAAAACCAGCACAGTGACTCTTTTTGAAAGGTAGCTTTTTTTTCTTTTAATAAGAGGACATTATTCTGATTTATGACACATTCCTCATAGCTCATGGCAGTCTTCAAGGAAGCAATGCTCTCTTATTAGACCTGCAGAAGAGGGTAAAATGTGCTTATTTACCTGCTGAATGTTGCAGTGATGCTCTGAATGCCTTCTCCCCTCAGTGTAGAGCACAAGAACTCTAATTTGGATTAGGATGCAGAGTATATACTGCATTAAATAATGGACCAGCAATTTTAGCAGTCATCTTTTTCCCTTTATTCTTGGGATTCTTAGAGAAGAAATAGATGCTCTCTGGAGTTTCTAGTCTTTTGCTTTAGAAATGCCTTACATTTCCACATTTGACCCATACCTTGAGATCTGTGTTGTTTTGAGGAGTACTTGGGGATTTTTGAATTTGCATTTGGCTTAAATACACAATAAGGAGATAATTTACTTGCTATTTACTTCTAAATGTAGACTAATAGATAAATAGATAGGATTTCATTTCCCTGAATACCTAAACCCTTCTGAAACTAACTTCAGGAATCATCTCTTCCTTTTTTCGTTTTATACTGAGGTTGTACAGAAAGGAAAAGCAATGTGCCTGGGTCACCCAGCAAGGCAGTGACAGGTCTCACATTGGAATCAATATTTTCTGAATTATGGTCGGGTGCTGTAGTTCACCTCAGTATGAATTTCATTCCTCTATGAATTTATGCATGAGTAGCCAGCATATCCTGTATTTAAGATATCTGCGAAAATTATCTTTTTCTTTACTGTGTCCTAGTACCAAAGAGGGGAAGGCAATGGCACCCCACCCCAGTACTTTTGCCTGGAAAATCCCATGGACGGAAGATCCTGGTAGGCTCCAGTCCATGGGGTCGCTAAGAGTCGGACACGACTGAGCGACTTCACTTTCACTTTTCACTTTCACGCATTGGAGAAGGAAATGGCAACCCACTCCAGTGTTCTTGCCTGGAGAATCCCAGGGACAGAGGAGCCTGGTGAGCTTCCGTCTGTGGGGTCGCACAGAGTCGGACACGACTGAAGCGACTTAGTAGCAGCAGCAGCAGCAGTACCAAAGAAGAACATACCATATTCTGCAGTTGTACTCATAAAATTGAGCAGTGTAGTTATGGTATATCACTGAGAGCTATCTGCCCTCCCATTTCCCAACAAGTTGGATGACTTTGAATAAAGTTTAAAGTTCTTTTTGTCTCCATTTCCTCATTTTCTAAATAAAGAGGATAATTCTTCCTTCTCAGGTGTATTTTGAGGATTATCTGAAATAATTAATATAAAACATTTAAGTGTTTGAAACCACATGTAGGCTTCCTTGGTGGCTCAGTGGTAAAAAATTCACCTGCCAATGCAGGAGATGCAGGTTCCATCCCTGGGTCAGGAAGATCCCCTGCAGAAGGAAATGGCAATCCACTCCAATACTCTTGCCTGGGAAATCCCATGGACAGAGGAGCCTGGTAGGCTAAGAGTTCGACACAACTTAGCGACTAAACAACAACAACTAATCAAGCATAGATGGAGCCTGATAATAGTAGCTGTCACGTGGTCATCATCACCAGGAGCTACCGCAGTCTCAGCATCCTCACCATCAGCGGCATTAGCATCTTCATCAGCATTTTTGTTAGCGCTTCTGGCAAGTGGCAATCAAACCTCTGAATTGTCCACTGAGCACGTCCAGTCCAACCTTGGTCTGATGACTTAATATTCTTCAGCACCCATGACTTAATATTCTCTCGCATCCATGCTGTGTGGCTGGCTAATCTTGGCTTGAATACCTCCAATGCCAGGGAACTCATTTCTTCCCAGGGTAGCCTGTTCTATTTCTAGAAAGGATTTTAAATACAACTAAACTAGGCTTTACAAGTCTCTAATATTTAAAATAAATGGCCAGTCCTGGCCTCATTACTCACATCTGAAATGATTTATATACCAATTATGTAAGGGATTTGCTTTCACTGTTTTCTCATAAATATTATAGATCAATTAAGTCCTTGTTTTTCCCTTGTCTAAGCATGAAGATTCCAGAACAAAACGTGGAAACTGGCTGACAGGAAGAGGCAGCAAGATGCCCCATCAGTCTTCATTTCCAGCCTGGGCTTTGTCACCAGTTGTAACGCTGGGATCAGGAGTCCCCACTGTTCTGCCAGGCTACTCCTCCTCTCAGCCAGTTACTCCTCTTATTTCATTTGGCTGACTGTGGTATTGTGATACCTAACATGGGCCAGATACTGCTTTTGATCCTAAGGATGTGAAGATAAAGGATGTGAAGATAGATAGACAAGTCATATGATCTCAGAGAGTTTACAATCTTATTGGAAAAGACCCTGATGCTGGAAAATTGAGGGCAGGAGGAGAAGGGTATGGCAGAGGATGAGATGTTTGGATGGCATCATCAACTCAATGGACATGAGTTTGAGCAAACTCTGAGAGATAGTGAAGGACAGGGAAGCCTCATGTGCTGTAATGCATGGCGTCTCAGAGAGGGGAATAACGGCATATAAGTGAAGAAAGATGATAATTTCAGTGAGCGATAAGTGCTAAAGAAAATTAAAACCAGGCACTATGACAGAATGTTGGATGGAGTGTGGGGAGACATTTTAAACTGAGCAGTCAGGGAAGGAAGTGACAGTTTAGTGGAGGTCTTCCTGATAAAGAGGAAACAGCCGTCTGAAGATCTAGAAGTGCATTGGTCCAGGCGGAGATAGCATCCTGCAGGAATGAGCTTGGTCAGCTTGATGAGCAGAGTGCTTGACTAGAGGGAGCTTTCAGGGCACGAGGCTGATCAGATAAGCAGGCCCAAAGGCAATTCTGTTCTGATGGCCTTGGGAATCCATCAGAGGGCTTTGAGTAGTGGAGTGAGATTGTATGGTTCATGTGTTTAAAAGGACACTTAGGCTGTAGATGGATTGTACAGGAGCAGAGTGGAAGTGGGTGGTCAGTGAGACTGTTGGTGGTTGTCCAGGTTAGACACAATGGTGGCTTGGACTGGGTTCTTAGCAATGGAAATGCAGAGAAAGCGGACAGACTCAGGGAATACTCTGGAGTTGGAGCTGAGAGGACTTGTAGGAAACGAGGCCAAGTAAGAAGTCAATGAGGCCTCTACTTGTGAAGTTGGAGCAACTGGATGCCTGGTAGTACCATTTACTGAGCTGGGAAGATCGGGGATAAAAACATTTGGAGGTGAAAATTAAGAGTTCTGTTAGGGGCATATGAATTGCATTGAGGTGGATATTGAATATCTCAGAGAAGAGGGTACTGTAGCTCAGCATACAAGTCAGAGGTGGAAGTACCAACTCTGGGAATTGTCAGCCTAGGATGGTATTAAAAGATGCAGGACTGGAGAGAGTATTCTCAGTGTGTCGTGGCAAAAATCCACTCAAAATTGTTAGCTGACAAGAGCCACTGGATTAGTCTGTGTGTGCCATTCAGATTTTTCTTACTTTTCTTCTTCTGATTGAGGAAACATACCTAAAGGGCCATGAAGATACAAGATGTTGGTTGGAATCAGTTGGAGAGATGATGTCTTCCTTCACCTCAGTGGATATGCAATCTATCAGTTGAAAGAGAGACGTACAAGTCATTAATTACAGAACATAGAAGGTTAACCTGGAGAGAAAGTGCAGGTGTCAGCAAGTCCTAGACTAAAGCACAGGGAGGAGCAGTTTGGTGGGCATATTAGGGAGGACTTCACAGGGAAGATGCTCTCTGTAGGAGAACATGTATGATGAAAGACATTTTAGAGGTTTAAAAAGGGAGGCAGTAAAAGCATTCCAGGCAGAGGGAGACCTTGGAGAGAATGGATTGGGATGAGGCAGAGAGACACACAGTAGGGACCACGTAGTAGGATTTGTGGAATGAATGAACTGTACCCTACTGATCCTGTGTCTGGGCTGGCCATTTCTCCTGTGCCCAAAGCCAGCCCTTGTAATGGCTTTGTCCCTGTGTTCTGAGATGTAGATCTTGCATAGCTCAGGGAAAGAAGCAGGAGCCTCTCACCTTGTGCTGAGAATCAAAGGGCAGGGAAGAAACAAACTCCTCCCATGAGGCCAATAATGATGACACACAAGATTGTGGATGGCGAGCTTGTTCCAAAGGTACCGTTGGGCATGCAGGTCGCCTCGCAGTAAATCACGCTGCACTGGGCCTCGCAGCACATTACTGGCTGGCTTGGTGTGTTCTCTGGGGGAACAAGGACAACAGATCCAGGAAGTGAAAGGCAGGTCTGCAGAGAACACCAGAGCCAGACAGGCACCCTCATTCTGGAGTTGGAGAAACTGAAGGTCTGAGAGAGTCATAACCCACCTAGCTGCCATGACAAATTACTGCCTCTGCCCTTTTGCTCCCTTTCTTTGAGGCTGGAAGTGTTTAGCTGCTCCGCATGTCTCTGGCTCCAGGGGAGTTGCTGTCATCTGCTGTCACGGTGCCCTGTTCCCCAGCATGGCCCTCTTCTTGCCTTGTGCTCAGAAGGCTGGGTTGAATGCTGGATAGAAGCTTACTATGCACCCCTCCCTGAAGAATCATGGCATCTGTATGATTCAGACCAGAGAACGGTGATATTTTGGGTGTGGACATTGTTGGGCTGCCCTTGAAGTCTCCATAATTGGGTGGGTCTTCATCAAGCCAGTTTTGACTGGAGGCAGATATAGCTGTCTTTGGAACTTGAAAGACTGTTTTATGCTTCCCCAGAAGCTAGAGCATCATTTTCCTCCCTCCAAGCTGTCTGAATTGCTCCCCAAATGACTTGGGGACAGACGGTTGGCTTATGCTCCTGTTCTGGGCCTCCCTGGATCCTTCTTGTCTTGTGTCTGGGGTGGTTGTTCGTTTTGGAAATTGAAAAGGAAGATGCTGTTAGACCACAGGGAAGCTGGGGGTAGGAGGCCTGCGGAGAAATGAAAGGGGTGTGGGGTGAGGACCACAGAGAAAATAGTGGTGGGAAGCTGGATAATTCAAGTTGAGACACTTAGGCTGATGTGTGACTCTTGTAAATCCATAAGCAGCTTATAGATGCCTGGCAGACTAGTTTCTTCAGTGTAAATGCTTTTTTTTTTTTTTTTTCCTTTTAATGAGCCTGGAATAGCAATCCTGCAGTATATGACAGCAGGCCCTTTGTTTACAGGCAAGTAAGGTACTGAAGATGAGAAAAAAGAAGGAAAGTGTTATTATTTCTGGGCAATCCCAGCTCCCTGAGAGCTAGGATCCAACCAGTCCTGCTTACTGACCTCTTCTCACCACATTACATGGCACATAGTAGGTGCTCAAAAAGAATTTGTTGAATGAACAGATGATTTGTTAGAAGAGAATTTGTCTCTAAAAACACCCTACTTTCAGCTTTTTCCCCCAGAATTTTCTAGCATCAGAAACTTCAGCATATTATTATGTTCATAACAAAGAACTCAGTAATCGTTTATATTCACACAGCATTTAACAAGGTATTTCACGTTCACTGGCCTGACTGTGCTCCTCACTGGACTGATGGCTTCTTAAGATCAGGTGTCTTGTCCATCTCCTTTCTGTAACCCTGATCCTGTTGGCCCTAGGCTTGTGATTGACATTCAGTCAGAACCCAATCAGCTGCCAGTACTACACCAGGCACTGGGTTACGGGTGGTGAGCCATAGGGACAACAGATATACATGGCAACCTACCAAACACAGTGTGACCAGTGCTGGGAGGGAAGAGAGTAGTTCTGAGATAGAGAATAACTGGCTCTAACTTAGCTTGTGATGGTGTCGGAGGTCTCTAGGATCTCTGAAGTTTCACTTATCTGAAATTTTTATCCCATACGATCTTCCCACTCTCCGACGTCGTCCCCACTACGGGAAGTGACAAGGTACACCTGAGAGATGTTAAGACATTCAATGAACGTCCCTGGGTGATTGATTTTTTCCCTCCCTCCATCCTTTCTTTCTTTCATTCCTTTGATTCATTCATTTATTCAACCAACTAACATCTATTCAGCACCTACAACTTTCCACAGGCTGTGCTGGTGCTGTGAATATATCAATGAGCAAAACTGGCATAGTCCCCACCTTTGAGGAGCTTATGGTCTCCTAGGTGGAGGCTCATTAGTCAAATAATACCAGAATATCTTATTACGAACACAGGAAAGTGCTGTGAATGCAGATTCCATGCTTCATTGAGTGTGTTTAACATGGAGGCTTGAGCTGGTGTAGTGGTTCCAGAAGGGTCTCCCCATGAAGGTGATGTAGACAAGGACATGAAGGGAAGCTGTACATCACAAGGCACCATCAGAGGAGGGTGGACAGCTCTGAAGTGACTTATAGATAGGTCCTAACATTACAGTTGGGGAATCAGTGACCTTCATGTTAATTCTGCAAAGTGGGCAAGGGTGACTCTATTGTAGAGATGTATTTTTACAGATGAGAAAGAACTGTGGCTTGAGGAAGGTGAGTGAGTCACTCAGTCCCCTTGAAGCAGGACAGAACTGGGGCTTGTGCCTCAACGCGTAGCCTGGAAGTCTCTCTAGAACTTTCCATGCCCTCCCGTGCCATAGTCTTCTGGCTATAGTTAAAGTATCTGATGCCTACACGGCTGGCCAGCTTCAGGCACATATACTAAGTCACGGTTGGCAATGTCACTTCCAGGTCCCATTACTTTTTTCTCCCAATGAAGAAAGATGAATAGTGATAGTCATGTAAGCCTCAAAGCTGGGGATCTAGCCCTGCCTGTTCATTTTTCAAGTCTCTGTATCTAGTTGCTAATATACTGTGTCATGTCCAAGGTCAAACTAACAGTGGCATTTGGAGACTCTGGGCTTCTTAACAGAACACGTTTTTTTTTTTTTTTTTTTTACCTCTTCTTCTGCCTAAAACACTTGGGTAAAAAAATGGATGCCTGCTTAATATGCCTGATCCATTCCCATAAAGTTATAATAACTATCTTGGGCAGGAGAAAGCCCAGATTAAACACAAGTGTCTTATCTAGTTCCTTCTCTCCCTTTCTCTCATTCTCCCTTTCAGCTTTATAAAAAGCATCGTTATCTCCTGAAAGCTAAAACATCACTGGGGATAAGCTGTATTTTCAGGGTATAATAATACCCCCTGATTGTGTGGAATTTTAGCTTTCCCCTAAAAATCCCTTATGTGGGTTTTTGTGAGGATGTTTGTTCAGACTGGGAAATGCAGTAGGTGTGAGGGCTTTGAAGTCAGGCCCCCTTACTCGCAACTCAGCAGCTCTGTGATTGCAAGTATGGTGCTTAGCCACTCTGAGCCTCATCGTCATCCCTCTCTTCTGTGAAGCTGAAATGAATGTTGGGAAAGAATGGGATGGGATCCAAGGAAGAAACCTGTGCAAACCCCAGAGGTGAGGCAGCCTGGAACATGATTGGTTCTCATTCAACTTTGGTTGTCGTATCACAGTTGTCCTCTTTCATAGATGAGGACCTGTGGGGACCAGAGACCAAAGGGGACCTGTCTAGAACCACACAGCTAGTTAGATCCTGAGTCTGACCAAAGCCCATCCCTGCCGACCAGGTGCCCTGCATCCTATATGTCCACTCAAACCCTTATTCTTCAGGCAAAAAATAGACCTCAAATATCAATGGGAAAACAACATTCATCCCATTGCCTTCTTGTGACCTGAATTCCTGGCTCTCAGGTGAGTGTTCCTGCCTCCCCCCACCCCTCTCTTTTGCACCGGAAGTCCTCTGTCTTGCTGCAGCATGGAGGGATATCACTAGGGAGAACATGCTAGTCACGTTTCTACTTACTTCTTTCCTCTGGAGTAGCCCGTTTTCATGAAAATAGAGCAGGGAGGAGGAGGAGTATTGGTATGATCTTTATCATCATTAATCGGAGCAAACTTGAATTGGTTTCTTTTGGAGGAAAA
Source organism: Tragelaphus eurycerus (assembly GCA_935064755.1). Taxonomy (NCBI): domain Eukaryota; kingdom Metazoa; phylum Chordata; class Mammalia; order Artiodactyla; family Bovidae; genus Tragelaphus; species Tragelaphus eurycerus. Next base: position 33,669,403 of record CAKXYN010000014.1, on the reverse strand, counting down.
CTTCCTCTGAAGACTGACAAGGCAGTAGAAGATAGTAGAGCCACTCAGGCAGCCCAAGGGAGGCATGCGATAATAAGAATCCCTTACGCTCCTGCTGGCTTTAAAGCTCTCAGAGCATTTCATGTATACCACCTAATTTAGTCCTCTTGGTAGTCCTATAAGACAGGAAGAATAGGGAGTCCTACCCTTAGGAGGGTAAGCTGAGCCATGGGGTATCAGGGACGTCATATAAGGGCAAAGCTATTTCTGCAGTCATTTTTTCAGCAAACCTTAGGTATGGGAAGATAATCCAGACATTGACCTGACCTGGAGGAACCCCATTAGCAGGGGAAATCAGCACAGGAACATGAATAAGAAATTGTATTATTTGGTTAGCACAGTGACATCCATGTCAGAGGACATTAAAGGAAAGAGAACACCCAGTTTAGCCTAAGGAGGAGTGGTAATCAGGGAAGGCTCCCAGGAGGAGGCGATGCCTGAGATTTAAGGCTGAAGAGGTGTAATCTAGGTGAAGGAGTTGGGAAGATAGCACAACAAAAGCATGGCCTGGAGAAATGGCCTGAAAATTCAAAAAAATGAGGAATGCAAAATCAAAGAAATCATCGAACGTGGATCTTAAAATGCCTTGAATGCCTTCCTAGGGACTTTGAGTTGGTCACTGGGAGTGGGGGTGGGGGTGGGGGCATTGGAGGGTTTTGGTAAGGGGATACATGCCTAGTTTCACCCAGATTAGAACTCAGATGTTTGATCTTCTGGTGCAACACTCTGGTACCCCAGTTTTACAGCCAGGGCCACGTGTTCAGACCTCATCACAAGCCTAAGCCTCCCTCAGCCTCCGAGAACCCACCAGCCCCTCATCAGAGAACCCACAGTTGGTCAACACAGGTGACAAAGTCTCTCAGGCTCTGTATCCTTCCTCTGACATTGTGCCTTTGTTCTGCTTATCGGGCTGTTGTCTTCTCAGGACCAAACCTCATATGCTCTAGCCCCTAGCAGAGCCCTTCTGCATATCCGATTGTCTCCATCCATCTGGCTTTAAGTGCCAGCCTTCACTCACACCTCTTGCACCCTCCCCCTGCCCCATCCACCTCCTGCCTTGGGAATGGCCCTTGCTGGGTAAAGTTTTGCTTTCATACCACCGTTTTCTATAGCATCAGGGCCCCAGGACCTGGAACAAGGATTCTTGCATCTCAGCACCCTTGACTCCATACTTATCTACTTTGTCGTTCATATATATATATATATGAATATATATATATATGGTCTCTCTGAAACCGCTACTTTTGAGATATCTTGTATGGTCTGTTGTAAAGAATGTGAGCTGCTCCATTAGGTCCTATAATTGCTAACCATGTGGCCTTATGAATTCTCTACAGGCCTCTTTCTTCATCTGTGAATTAGGGATCACATTAATATCTACATCCAAGGGATGCTGTAAGATTTAAATGAGATAATGCATGTAAAGGACTTTATGTGGCAAACACTTGATAAATCTTTTTTTTTTTTTTCTCCAGTATCATCATGCTGGGGCTTCCCAGGTGGCACTAGTGGTAAAGAACCCACCTGCCAATACAGGAGACATAAGAGATGTAGGTTCGATCCCTGGGTTGGGAAACTTGCCTGGAGGAGGGCATGGAAACCCACTCCAGTATTCTTGCCTGGAGAATTCCATGGACAGAGGAGCCTGGCAAGCTACAGTCCAGAGTCGGACATGACTGAAGCAACTTAGCATGCTGCTGCTGCTAAGTCACGTCAGTCGTGTCCGACTCCATGCGACCCCATAGATGGCAGCCCACCAGGCCCCTCTGTCTATGGGATTTTCCAGGCAAGAGTACTGGAGTGGGTTGCCATTGCCTTCTCCTAACTTAGCATGCATGTACTGACTTTATGAGGCATCTGGTTCAGACAGTGGAGAAAATGGAGGAGTATCATTAGACTGTCTTTGTAGGAAGTGCAAACACTCACCATGCTCACCATGTAATTCATCCAAAGTGGCTTTTAGAGAGGCAGGAAGAAACGTGAAAAAGCTTCAGTGACAGGGTTGGGAGGTTAGTGGTCAGATTGTCTGGGTTCTAGTTCACCTCTGCCACTAACTCCTCTGCTGACTGGGGTCTATAAAGCTCATTCTTTCTTTAGCTCTCATCTCTCTCACCCATAAACAGACTGAGCTTCCTCTGGTAGCTCAGATGGTAAAGGATCTGCCTGCAATGCAGGAGACTGACCTGGGTTCACTCCCTGGGTCAGGAAGATCCTGTAGAGAAGGAAATGGCAACCCACTCCAGCACTCTTGCCTGGAGAAATCCATGGACAGAGGAGCCTGGTGGTCTATACAGTCCATGGGGTCACAGAGTTGGATACAACTGAGTGACTAACACTTTCATTTTCAAACAGAATAGCCTCTCGCTGAATACTGCCAGCTCTCCTAGTTTGTGATTCTACCCCTGGAGTCTACATTAAGTCCATTCTCAGCCTCTGCCAAGTCTGGAGATACTCAGGGCTGGGACGTTTGACCATGTGGGATGTCTGGTCTGGACCAAAGGCTGGACTTGGAACTGCAGTGTCAACGTGCCACTGCCTGAGCAAGGGAGAGGACAGTGCTATTGCCCATCCAACAGACATCAGCCCTCCCATCCCCAAGCTGCAACTCGAGGCTGGTGCTGGGAATCTAGTTCTGTGGTCTATTTTTGGTAGTTCTGGATACATTTTAAAGTTCCAGACCAATCAGGACATTTGCCACAAATTTAGCTGGAGTCAACAGTCTTGTTCTTTGCTTTAGCCCCTCTGAGGGCTTCTGTACCTGATTAGCCAGCAACTGGTAGGGTCAGAATATGGGCCAAGATAGGGTTCAGAAAGCTGATGGAAAAGAAGCAAGCAGAGGCTGAGAGGTGGGTTCGGAATAAATGATGGATGGATGGATGGATGGATGGGGTGAGACTGCATAGATGGATGAATGGGTGGTGGGATAAGTGAGGGAGAAGCACTGAGGGGGACTGGCACCAATGCCTGTCAGTGAGAGGGTGCTGAATAAGTATTTGCCAAGTTGATGTTGAAGAAATTTGGGAGAGAAAAATATGAGATGGAAGACTATAAAGAGAAAATAGAGTTGGAGCAGGGTAGAAAATGACTGAGAAAGAAATACAAAGAAAGAAAACAGTAGACAAGGAAAAAATGACAATAGGAAGGAAGGATAAGGGGTGGGGGGGACCATGAAAGGTGGATGTGACAGACAACAGATTGAGACACAAGTGAAAGTGGGGAAGTGTCCTGCTTATAGTCTATAGCTCTTCCATATTCTTTGCTAGGGCTGCCTGAAGTTCCAACCCTGGAATTAGAAACTGTGTGTATGTGGTGTGTGTGTGTGTGTATGTGTGTGTGTGTGTTGTGTGTTAAGGCACTGACCTCTACTAAAATCCAGAATTTCCTGAACTAGTACAAAACCAGAAATTGTTATCAGGTCATTCCTTCTTAAAGCCAACCTGACAGCAGTGTTTGGATTCAGTTGCCTTGAAAAGATAAGTAAGCAAGCCCAGGCCAGGTCTGTGGGCTGCATTTCCAGGGCAGTGATGGGAAAGGTAAACAGCAGAGAACCAGGTCCTGCAACAGGGAGTTCAGTTCAGTTCAGCCGCTCAGTTGTATTCGACTCTTTGTGACCCCATGGACTGCAGCCTGTCCATCACCAACTCTAGGAGCCTACTCAAACTCATGTCCACCGAGTTGGTGATGCCATCCAACCATCTTATCCTCTGTCATCCCCTTCTTCTCCCGCTTTCAATCTTTCCCAGCATCAGGGTCTTTTCCAATGAGTCAGTTCTTCACATCAGGTGGCCAAAGTATTGGAGTTTTCGCTTCAGCATCAGTCCTTCCAATGAATATTCAGGACTGATTTCTTTGAGGATTGACTGGTTGAATCTCCTTACAGTCCAAGGGACTCTCAAGAGTCTTTTCCAACACCACAGTTCAAAAGCATCAATTCTTCAGCACTCAGCCTTCTTTATAGTTCAACTCTCATATCCATATATGACTATTGGAAAAACCATAGTTTTGACTAGATGGACTTTTGTTGTAAAGTAATGTCTTTGCGAAGAGTTGCGAACCTCATGCGAAGAGTTGACTCATTGGAGAAGACTCTGATGCTGGGAGGGATTGAGGGCAGGAGGAGAAGGGGACGACAGAGGATGAGATGGCTGGATGGCATCACTGACTCAATGAATGTGAGTCTGAGTGACCTCCGAGAGCTGGTGATGGATAGGGAGGCCTGGCGTGCTGCAGTTCATGGGGTCGCAAAGAGTCGGACACGACTGAGCGACTGATCTGATCTGATCTGAATGTCTTTGCTTTTTAATATGCTATCTAAGTTGGTCATAGCTTTTCTTCCAGGAGAAAGCATCTTTTAATTTTATGGCTGCAGTCACCATCTGCAGTGATTTTGGAGCCCCCCAAAATAAAGTCTCTCACTGTTTCTGTTATTTCCCCATTTACTTTCCATGAAGTGATGGGACCAGATACCATGATCTTAGTTTTCTGAATGTTGAGTTTTAAGTCTAAAAATTCTCTTTATGTGTGAGGTCCTTTGACTTCTATCTCATTTGACCTCTGACCATTCCTAAGGGGCATCCCAAGTTGGAACAAGAAGTCCCTAGAGATTGTTTGGTCCAGGGGTCCCCATCACAGGGTACATATACCAGTGGTAGTAGCAAGGGAATTTTTTAATGGAATGCAGGTGAACATTTTTGTTTATTTGAATAATTGCATATATGTTGAGATCAGATCAGATCAGATCAGATCAGTCGCTCAGTCGTGTCCGACTCTTTGCGACCCCATGAACCGCAGCATGCCAGGCCTCCCTGTCCATCACCAGCTCCCGGAGGTCACTCAGACTCGCATCCATCGAGTCAGTGATGCCATCCAGCCATCTCATCCTCTGTTGTCCCCTTCTCCTCCTGCTCTCAATCCCTCCCAGCATCAGAGTCTTCTCCAATGAGTCAACTCTTCGCATGAGGTGGCCAAAATACTGGAGTTTCAGCTTTAGCATCATTCCTTCCAAAGAAATTCCAGGATTGATCTCCTTCAGAATGGACTGGTTGGATCTTCTTGCAGTCCAAGGGACTCTCAAGAGTCTTCTCCAACACCACAGTTCAAAAGCATCAATTCTTCAGCTCTCAGCCTTCCTCACAGTCCAGCTCTCACATCCATACATGACCACAGGAAAGACCATAGCCTTGACTAGGTGAACCTTTGTTGGTAAAGTAATGTCTCTGCTTTTGAATATGCTATCTAGGTTGGTCATAACTTTCCTTCCAAGGAGCAAGTGTCTTTTAATTTCATGGCTGCAGTCACCATCTGCAGTGATTTTAGAGCCCAGAAAAACAAAGTCTGACACTGTTTCCACTGTTTCCCCATCTATTTCCCATGCAGTGATGGGACCGGATGCCATGATCTTCGTTTTCTGAATGTTGAGCTTTAAGCCAACCTTTTCACTCTCCACTTTCACTTTCATCAAGAGGCTTTTTAGCCCCTCTTCACTTTCTGCCATAAGAGTGGTGTCATCTGCATATCTGAGGTTATTGATATTTCTCCCAGCAATCTTGATTCCAACTTGTGTTTCTTCCAGTCCAGCAGATAGTTATCCTCAACTGATGTAAGTGACGCTAGTTTTTAATAGTGATAAGATTTTCTTATTAAAAGTTAAGCAAAGAGAGTTGAGGTAAAGACAGATTATTAAATAAGTTATGATGAAGCTGTCATTCCATCTTGAAGAGGCACCAAGATGGCATAGCCATAGTTGGGGAAATGCATTTCTCATTCACACTCCTCCTTTAACATATAGGGCCACTGCGACCCAGAGAAGGGAAATATCTGGCTTAGAACCAGGAGTGGAGATGGGCCAGAACTCCAGCCTCCCATCTCCTCAGTGAGCTTTCTATGTGCCTATAGTGCCCCACAATCCTCCTCTGATCATCCTTCTTAAAGCCCCCAAGCAATCAATCTGTTAATTACGGGTCTGCTTGACAAATTCTAAACCCCCTATTGCTTCCATTCATGGATGAAAATAATTTGTTTCACAATTACTTGTCATGGTAGCTATCTTGAAATCGTATGAGCATTAGACACAGTGTGATTGTTGTGGGTTGTCCTTCATTTATAGAATAAGTAAATATTGAGAAAAATGGTGTACAATTCAAATTTGTACAAATCAAATTTGATTTATCTTGGAGGTGTTTGATTTTATTTTTTGAATTCTTTTCAGTTGGTAATTGCTTCAAGACATTTATTGATTGTAAAGAAAAGAACACTAGACTAAAAAGTTGGAAAACTGGGTACCAGGTCCAACCCTGCAATCTCATAAAATGTGATCTTGAGAAATCTTGAACCTCTTTGCACGTCAGCTTCCCCAAATGAAATAAAAAAATGGCAGGGTTTGAGGGGAGGATCTCTGTAAGCCTTTCCTCTATCTCTAATCTCAGAGGCTTCCCTAATTGTATGTTCTTGATCCCAATTGACTTCCTCTCCTCTCTAGCCTTTTCAAAGTTGAGAACACATAAAAGTTAGGCCACCAATAGGTACAATTTCAAATCATGTCCATGCTAGGATTAGAAAATGGGAGTAAAGAGACAGAGGGAAGGCAAGGGCTGGCATGAGGTGAAGATGCAGTGCACAGCTTTGGAATTGTCTGTCTAGCATCCCTTTGCAAAGAGTTACCCCTTGTCATCATCAAAATCACTGCAGAAAGATTATCTTATACTCTGACCTCACCTTTAAGACAAACCAATTGATTCAGGGGCTTGTAGGTACCTACCCCAATTTGGGCTAATCAGAGTATCTCATGGAGAATTTTATAGTCTTGAGAAAGAGAATCTAGACTCTTTGAGTGTCTTTACTGATGTAAATCTTGCGGGCTGCTAGTGGTCATTTTTGTCTTCAGCCATGAATTCCATGATACCTAAAGGAAGGAGCAGAATAGAACTGAAGCAGGCACACGAAGAAGAAAAAAGAGAAAAGGAATATGACTTCTGATCGCACTCAGACTTCAATTCCTTATTTCTGAGGCTTAGCTGCATTTCATCCTTACCCTTATTGAAATACCCCACTATCCTTGTAAATTATTCCCCAACACACTCTTTCTTATTGCCAAGGCTGGTGTAAGTTGGGCTCTGTCACTTGCCAGGAAGGAGATTTCTAATAACTGACAGGGACCCCATTTCAGACCCATCAAATCAGAATCTCTGGTGCTGGGTTCCAGACAGATATATATATTTTAAATTTTTTTATTTTTTTAATGGAAGATAATTGCTTTACAGAATTTTGTTGTCAAACCTCAACATGAATCAGCCATATGTATACATATATACCCTCGCTCTTGAACCTCCCTCCCATCTCCCTCCCCATCCTACCCCTCTAGGTTGATACAGAGCCCCTGTTTGAGTTTCCTGAGCCAGCAAATTCCCATTGGCTATCTATTTTACATATGGCAATGTAAGTTTCTATGTTACTCTTTCCATACATCTCACCCTCTCCTCCCCTCTTCCCATGTCCATAAGTCTATTTTCTATGTTTCTCCACTGCTTCCCTATAAATCAATTCTTCAGGACCATTGTTCTAGATTCTGTATATATGTGTTAGAATACAATTTCTCTTTCTGACTTACTTCATTCTGTATAATAGGCTCTAGGTTCACACCCACCTCATTAGAACTGACTCAAATGTGTTCCTTTTTATGGCTGAGTAATATTCCATTGTGTATATATACCACAACTTCTTTATCCATTCATTGGAGCAAAGACAGCCTCTTCGATAAATGGTGCTGGGAAGCTGGACAGTTATATGTAAAAGAATGAAATTAGAACACTTCCTAACACCACACAATAAGATAAACTTAAAATGGATTAAAGAGCTAAATGTAAGACCAGAAATTAAAAAACTCTTAGAGGAAAACATAGAAAGACACTTCATGACATAAATCAAAGCAAGATCCTCTATGACCTACCTCCTAGAGTAATGGAAATAAAAATAAACAAATGGGACCTGATTAAACTTAAAAGCTTTTGCACAGCAAAGGAAACTATAAGAGAGGAGAAAAGACAACCCTCGAAATAGGAGAAAATAATAGCAAATGAAACAACGGACAGAGGATTAATTTCCAAACTTTATAAGCAGCTCACACAACTCAATACCAGAACAACAAACTACCCAATAAAAAGTGGGGAAAAGGCCTAAATAGACATTTATCCAAAGAAGACATACAAATGGCTAACAAACACATGAAAAGATGCTCAACATCGCTCATTATTAGAGAAATGCAAATCAAAACTACAATGAGATATCACCTCACACCAGTCAGAATGGCCATCATCAAAAAGTCTACAAACAATAAATGCTGGAGAGGGTGTGGAGAAAAGGGAACGCTTTTGCACTGTTCAGATCAGATCAGATCAGATCAGTCGCTCAGTTGTGTGCGACTCTTTGTGACCCCATGAACTGCAGCACGCCAGGCCTCCCTGTCCATCACCAAGTCCCGGAGGTCACTCAGACTCACATCCATCGACTCAGTGATGCCATCCAGCCATCTCATCCTCTGTTGTCCCCTTCTCCTCCTGCCCCCAATCCCTCCCAGCATCAGAGTCTTCTCCAATGAGTCAACTCTTCGCATGAGGTGGCCAAAATACTGGAGTTTCAGCTTTAGCCTCATTCCTTCCAAAGAAATCCCAGGGCTGATCTCCTTCAGAATGCACTGGTTGGATCTCCTTGCAGTCCAAGGGACTCTCAAGAGTCTTCTCCAACACCACAGTTCAAAAGCATCAATTCTTCGGCGCTCAGCCTTCTTCACAGTCCAGCTCTCACATCCATACATGACCACAGGAAAGACCATAGCCTTGACTAGGCGAACTTTGGTGGCAAAGTAATGTCTCTGCTTTTGAACATGCTATCTAGGTTGGTCATAACTTTCCTTCCAAGGAGTAAGCGTCTTTTAATTTCATGGCTGCAGTCACCATCTGCAGTGATTTTGGAGCCCAGAAAAATTAAGTCTGACACTGTTTCCACTGTTTCTCCATCTATTTCCCATGTAGTGATGGGACCAGATGCCATGATCTTCGTTTTCTGAATGTTGAGCTTTAAGCCAACCTTTTCACTCTCCACTTTCACTTTCATCAAGAGGCTTTTTAGCCCCTCTTCACTTTCTGCCATAAAGGTGGTGTCATCTGCATATCTGAGGTTATTGATATTTCTCCCAGCAATCTTGATTCCAACTTGTGTTTCTTCCAGTCCAGCATTTCTCATGATGTACTCTGCATATAAGTTAAATAAACAGGGTGACCGTATACAGCCTTGACGAACTCCTTTTCCTATTTGGAACCAGTCTGTTGTTCCATGTCCAGTTCTAACTGTTGCTTCCTGACCTGCATACAGATTTCTCAAGACGCAGGTCAGGTGGTCTGATATTCCCATCTCTTTCAGAATTTTCCACAGTTTATTGTGATCTACACAGTCAAAGGCTTTGGCATAGTCAATAAAGCAGAAATAGATGTTTTTCTGGAACTCTCTTGCTTTTTACATGATCCAGCAGATGTTGGCAATTTGATCTCTGGTTCCTCTGCCTTTTCTAAAACCAGCTTGAACATCAAGAAGTTCACGGTTCACATATTGCTGAAGCCTGGCTTGGAGAATTTTGAGCATTACTTTACTAGCGTGTGAGATGAGTGCAATTGTGCGGTAGTTTGAGCATTCTTTGGCATTGCCTTTCTTTGGGATTGGGATGAAAACTGACCTTTCACTGTTGGTGGGAATGTAAATTGATACAGACTGATATTTGTAGTAAAAACTCCAAAGATGATGCTCGTGTGCAGCCAGGCTCAAGAACCTGCTGAGAGGTACCATGGAGAGAAACTTCTAGAGTAGCACATTTGAAGTGTCTCAATCTGATTCAACTCTAACCACCTATGTGCTCTCAAGCTCAAATTGTAACAGGTCCTCACCTGTTAGAGATCGTCGTCCTCATCTTCCACTCTTCCCAGAGCCGTTGCGCGGAGTGAAAGGGGCACACCTGTGGCAGGTTGTGTCCCTCAGGAAGCTGACTCCAGGGGAGACGGGCGGGCCGGAAGTTCACGCGAGTTGATCTCAGGAGCCAGGCTTGTCAGAGGAGAGGCAGGGCCGCAGGTTGGGTGAGAGGACAGAGGCCCCCCGGGTAGCTCTGCGTGGAGAAGACCCTTCAGCACTGTCCTCATTTGGCCTGAGGCAGCCCTTCTGTCCGTCAGTCACTGCAGGTGGGCACACGGCTGCCTAGACCTCCATTCTTAAAGGGGCGTCTGAGCAGCACTTCACAGGTTAGTCAATTCCTTCACACTCTTTGTTCCATAAACAAAGGGAACTCCTTACCCTCCCAAGACCTTGCCTGCCTTGAGCGTGTTCTGTTAGAATAAAGCCCCTCCACCTCTGTAAACTTTTAAACTTCTAGGCAACCCTTGCTTCCACCTGAATTCAGTCAATCCCCACATTTTATTATCCTCTTTGTTTTTGCTACTATTGTCTTAGTTCAGTTTGCTATCTTCTCAGTTTGAATTATTTCAACAGCTTCCTGATAGCTCTCCTTGCTTCTTGAATTCTTTTGCTGAAATTTATCCTGCTCGCAACTGCCAGAGGGATGCCTCTCAAAGGCAGAGCAGAGCCTCTGATTACTGTGCTGAAAACCTTTCAGAGGTTCCTTACTGCCCTCAGGGTATAGACCAAGTTGTGGGATGGCCTACGGTGCTGTCTTCCTCTGGTTCTTACCCTCCCTCCTTCCCTCCCCAGTAAGCTGCTCACAGTTTCTGTCACACAGTGAGTGAGCTGCTCTGCGCCTTCTTCTCTTTTCTTGTGCTGTTCACTCCTCTTAGAATGACCTTGCATTGAAATGTGAAACAGATCGCCAGTTCAGGTTCATTCAGAGACAGGGCACTCAGGGCCGGTGCACTGGGATGACTCTGAGGGATGGGATGGGGAGGGAGGTAGGAGAGAGGTTCAGGATGGGGAACACATGTGCACCCATGGCTGATTCATGCAATGTATGGCAAAAACCACTACAATATTGTAGAGTAATTAGCCTCCAATTATCCAACCAGTCCATTCTAAAGATCAGTCCTGGGTGTTCATTGGAAGCACTGATACTAAAGCTGAAACTCCAATACTTTGGCCCCCTCATGCAAAGAGTTGACTCATTGGAAAAGACCCTGATGCTGGGAGGGATTGGGGGCAGGAGGAGAAGGGGATGACAGAGGATGAGATGGCTGGATGGCATCACTGACTCAATGGACATGAATTTCGGTGAACTTCGGGAGTTGGTGATGGACAGGGAGGCCTGGCATGCTGCGATTCATGGGGTCGCAAAGAGTTGGACACAACTGAGCAACTGAACAGAACTGAAAATAAATAAATTAAAAAATAAAAAAATTAATAAATAAACACACACACCCCACAGAAAGAATGACCTTGCCCTTCCCATCTGGTTAATTCATATACATCCTTTAAGATGTCACTTCCCCCAAAAACAATCCTGGACTCTCTCGGGGGCTCCCAATGCTTTTATCCAACAGAACTCATCTTTTTTATGTTATTTTGCTTGCTTTTTATTATTAAAAATTATAATTCTAACATTTATTGACTGCTGACTTGGTATACCATGCTAAATGCTTTATATAGATTATCTCATTTAACCCTCAAATAACCTTATGAAGTTAGTACTATTATACCTATAGAAGAGTGAATTGAGCCTGGAAGTTATTCCTTCAGTGTCATGTAGCTAGTGTAGTTAGGATTTGAAGCCAAGGCTGTCTGATTACACTACTTTGTTTTATTAATCATTTAACCTCAGAACTCAGAATGGTGTCTAGCATATCACCTTTTGAACTAAACCTGGCACAGTGACTAGATCATGGTTTGTTTTCCATAATGGATTTCCCTGCTGTATCAAATATGTTGAAGTAGGTTGATCTGTCTTTCATTTCAGTAAAGGTAGTATAATGCCTATTTATTTTTCCACATGGTAAAGATAGGTTCTTGCTTGGTTTAAATTTCAGATTCTGCGTAGTAGTTACAACCTCTACCTGAGTTAGTAGGGGTCCAAGGAGTAAAGAAATAGTAGATGTTTATTGTGTCTCATTCAACCCCTTTTAACCTCCCCACTACCCCAACAAGGTAGGTTTCACCTTCTCAGTTTTACATCTTTGGAAAGAGAGGCTCTAGAAGGTAGAGTGACCTCATCATTGTCATACGGCTAATACGTGGAGAAGCCAGGGTTCAGATTCAAGCCCATCCAGCTCCACACTCTTCACTTATTCCTGAAACCCCCTGCAGTCCTGCCCACCTCTGTTCCTGGAAAGGCTGGCTTGTCCCCAGAGATCAGAATAGCTTCTAATGATCATTAATGTTCTTCAGTTCAGTTCAGTCGCTCAGTCGCGTCTGACTCTGCGACCCCATGAATCGCAGCACGCCAGGCCTCCCTGTCCATCACCTAGGCATCTTCAATTGCTGATGCAGATGCTCCCCTGGGGGAGGGAGCTGCGTGATCTCCAGGTCCTGTGCTCTTCTATTAGGTAATGAGCAGATAACTCCCTGGGGAACCTGAGCCCTGAGTGGAAAGGGAGCTGCTGTTTTCTGAAACCACCATTTTTCAATTGTCTTGTCCAAGTACGTTATTCAAGAGGAAGCTAAGAGTTTGCCTAAACCCATAGAGACAGAAAGTTAATGAGTGGTTACCAGCAGCTGAGGGGTCGGGGGAGGTCCTGAGGAGTAATTGCTTAATGGTTACCATGGGATCTCCTTTGAGGGTGATGAAAATACTCTCGAATTAGGTGGTGGTGATGGTTGTGCAACTTTGTGAGTGTACAAAATGTACCAGAATTGTGCCTTTTAAAAGGGTTGTGCTATGGGCTTAGTTGCTCAGTCATGTCTGACTCTTTATGACCCCATGTACTATAGCCCATGAGGCTCCTCTGTCCATGACGATTCTCCAGGCAAGAATACTAGAGTGGGTTGAAAGGGTTACAGTGGTAAAGTTTGTGTCATCTGCATTTTACCACAATTTTTAAAAAAGTTTCCATAAACAAGCGGGCCAGGTTTGTGGACCATTTGCAAACAGGTATGGTTGTCATGCCCATCTATGTGTCTAAACTGATTTTTCACAGCTGCTTTGGTAGTAAAATACAGTAATGAACAGCCGGCAGCTATAAACATGCCCACAGTCTGCGTGTCAGTGTGATTTGCTTTTACTCTTCACTCCTGCCCAGAACTTCTTCCCTGAACCCAGGGAGACAGTGTGGTGTGGCAGAATAAGCCTGGGCTTTGGAGTCACATAGGCCCGTATCTGAATCTCAGGTTGCTATTTACTTACTGTGCTTGAAAGAACTTGACTTATCTCTGAGCCTTGGGAATCTGTAAAACAGGAATGATAATAGCACTTTCCAAATAGAAGTTGATGAAGGTTAGAATAGCTATCCAAGGAGTCTGACATCTAGAAGGTGATCAGCAAATTCTGCTTCTCCCCTTCTTGTTCTACGCCTCCTCCTCTTCCTCTTCCTCCCTTTTTTCCCCTCCTCATTCCTCTCTTGTTTCTCATTATTATTGTTAAACAAAAAAGAAATGCTAAGGCTAGCAGAAGAGGGTGGACAAAGGAAAGGGTTTAGAGAAGCAGAATGTTCTGTAAATGATAAAGCTAACTGTAACGGCAATGATATTAAATGCGTATTGGCAGGACTGTGATGCCTTCTGATCCTCCCACTCTCTTTCCCTTGTTCCTCACTTTTATTCTAGTAACATTCAGAATAGACTTATTATTCCCAGTTGACAGATGGGGACACTGAGACTCAGGCAGGCCAAATTGGTGACTCCAAGTCACACTGGAAATGGCAGAGCCAGAACTGGAACAAGAGCCAAGTACACGCCCATGTCTGGCTTGCTGCTTTCTGCAACCACAGCTGTAGTCAGAGCTGCTGAATGTGTTTGTAGCATCGTTCATAAAAAGAGATACTGAGCTTTGTCATGCAAGGAGTTTGTCTTCTTGAGGTTGCTAAGAGATTCTGTTTGACTATCCTACACTCTGCTGATTCTCACTAGGTGGCATAATCTGAGTAGAGATCATTAGTATTGTCATTAGGAGTCCTGAGTTCTAGTCCTGACTTGGCCCTTAAAGCCTCCAGGAAGATAGCTTAAGTCATAGTGATATAGTTCACTTTTTAAAATTAGTTCATTTTTTCATTCATTCATAGGTTCTTTAATGAACAGGTTTTCTGCTAGGTGCCAGGAATAAATGGAACAATAAACAAGCCAGATTTTTTTTTTCTTCCTTTGTGAAGTTTATATTTTACTGGAGGAGAAAAATAATTTAATAAGCAAAGCAGTACATAAATGAAATAATTACAATTTGTATCAAATGTTCAAAAGGAAATAAAAAAAAGAGCCAAGATGGGACATACCAGGCAGAGAGGGTGATCAGAAGGAAGACAGAGAACAGACTTTGAAATTGAGAGCTGACACCCAGTGAGAGGAGCAGGGGTGTCAAGGGAGCTGAATTTCTAGAAGAAAATGTCATGGATAGAGTGCTAAGGCTGGAGAGGATTCAGGGGGGTTAGGAACTGTCTTGCTGTACCTCACTTTGCACAATATTCGCTGGACTCAGTGAGGCAAGGTGTGAGCTGAGAGGCTGAAAGAAAACTCAAGGAACCATAGGAACTGAAGACATGAGAGGGTATGGGGCAGGAGAGCCTGACCACTGCCATCTTGGCTAATTTACTCTTTCCCTACAGGAACCTAAAAAACAGGGTGGCCATAGCTTAGTGAGGAAGCAAAGAGTGGTCTGAGCTGAGACTGGGGAGAGACAGAGCCCAGGCTGTTCAGAGCATGCCTGCTATAATAAGAACTTTGAATTTTAAGAGCTATAGGAATCCTTTGAAAGCTGTGTGGTCTGTTTTGCATTTTAAGAAGGTAGATCAAGTTGCTTATATGAAGAATGGACCAGAAAGGGAAGCCAGGGGCCCAATTAAGACACTGTAATCATGAAACAAGCAAGAGTTGAGTGGCTTTGAATTGGAGTGATGACAAGACTGCAAGATACAGAGAGATTGATAATCTGTTTTGGAGATAGAATCTAAAGGACTTGATGATGGGTTGGCTGTGGAGAGGTATGGTCACAGTAATTTTGTGTAAGGCCCCTGGAAACTGGGGGTGAATGGGGTGGGAGTAGAGGAATAACTAGTTCCATTTTGAACATGTTGGACCATAAAGAAAAGGGCAGAGAGATGACGAGGAACAGGGAAACCAATAGAGGGCAATGGGTTTGAGGACCTTGCATAATGTCTGGAACAGCCATTAAGGCACTGAGCGGCTGTAAGTACTTTTTGTTCTGAGTCCCAGTTTCTCCATTCATACTATGTATGGAGTAGATGATATCTTGTGCTTGTCCCCACTTAAACATTCTATGATTATAATAATATGCTTACTTGTCACTCATGGATCTATCTAAAATACTGTAAACCTGTTTATTTTATTTTATTTTTTTGAGGGGGAACACATGTACACCCATGGCTGATTCGTGTCAGTGTATGGCAAAAACCACTACAATACTGTAAAGCAATTAGCTTCCAATTAAAATAAATAAATTAATTTAAAAAAATAAACCTGTTTGTATTTGAAATCTTTTCTACCCTTTATAGGGCGTCCCTTGTGGCTCAACTGGTAAAGAATCTGTCTGCAATGAGGGAAACCAGGGTTCTCTCCCTGGGTTGGAAAGATCCCTTGGAGAAGGGAAAGGCTACCCACTCCAGTATTCTGGCCTGGAGAATTCTGTGGACAGTGTAGTCCATGGGGTTGCAAAGAGTCGGACATGACTGAGCAACTTTTACTCACTATTCCTCATATGTCAGCAAATTCCTGCTGTAAATACCACTTCCTTTCCTTTGTCTTAAGGGATTTTTTTGAGGTCTTCACGTGAGAGCCCTTCATCTGACTTTGTCAGAATTGGGTGAACCTCCACAGAGTTATGAGCCAGAACTTTAATTCTGTTACATTCACCCATTTGTTACTTTGTGTTTGTGGCACCTTCTTTATTTTTGATTGCTTAGACATTAGCTCCCTAATTCACAAACTTTGCACATTAGAATAACCTGAGGATCCTTTAAAATTACTGATGCCTGGGCCTTACCCCCAGCTATTGATTTAGTTGAGATGTGAGCTGGGCATTGAGGGTTCTAAAAGCTCCTCAGGTAACTGTAATGTGCAACAAAGATTGAGAATCACTGTGTTCCTGATAATTAAGATGGATGCGTGTGTATGTGTTCAGTCCCTAAGTCATATCCCACTCTTTGCGACCCCATGGACTATAGCCTGCTGGGCTTCTCTCTCCGTGAGATTCCCCAGGTGAGAATACTGGAGTGGTTTGCTGTTTCCTTCTCTAGTGGATCTTCCTGACCTAGGGATCGAACCTGTGTCTACTGCGTTGGCAGATGGATTCTTTACCACTGAGCCACCAGGGAAGCCTGATAATTAAGATACTGCTTGATAATTAAGGTATGAGCTAGTAAATGGCAAGCTAGCAGGGAAAGACCCCAAACAGTGCCTCCTCTCTTAGGACTTTAGAAGTTCCCCAGAGCCCCAGAGGTTCAAAGGATAAGGACTGGAAGGTGGAACAGTAGGGTAAGTTATTATAGGGAAGAGGATCAGCTCTATGCCTTGTCCAGTGACAGTCAACTACATAGCAAGTGTATTTTTCTGTCGTTTCCTCTCCTATTCCCCTCAACAGATTCAAGACTCTCATCTTACCTATCCTGAGTCAAAATTGTGCTGTATTATCAACACATACAGAACAGATGCTGTCACTCCTATCACCAACCAGACATTGGCAATCAATGAACTAAATCCTGAACATGTCCTCCCAGACTCTCAGTACTCAATGATTGTGGTAGTCACTGCATCAGTGGGTCAGAGTTGGCAGAAAAATATCTATCTATCATCTTGACTCTAAGGAATACATGGACATGCATTTTTTTTTGGAGGAGAGAGAAAGAATGTGTTTTCATAGTAAGTAATATAAGGCCGTCCTTCTGATATTAACTTTGAGAAAGCACCTTCATGTTCTGGTCTTAAGTTTTCTTATCTGAAATAGGAAGTTTGGATCCTTTAGTCTCCTAGTTGCAAAAGCACGAGAGGCCTGTCATTGCAGTGGTGTTTTCTCGGGCTAAGATCAATGAAAGACAAATCAGATTCATTTCAAAGTCACATGTGGAAGATTCATTATTTGAGAAAAAGGGAACCTTGAGGTCATTTATCCTCATCTAATAGGGATGAATCAGATCTAGAAACCTCATCTCAGAAGGAGAGACATAACTTCTGACTGTTTTGAGCTAGATTTTATATTTATTCCCCCTTATTTAACCCAGTTCCTTTATGGAACATAAATAAATTCTAAGGAGTAGAAGCATTGGAGAAGATTGAAAGATGACTGCATTTTATCTCCCTCTTCAAATTTGAAGTTTAAAAATCATATTTGCTTTTTCCTTCTTATTTATCAAGGACTATGGGCTTCCCTGGTAGCTCAGACAGTAAAGAGTCCACCTGCCAGTTCAGGAGACCCAGGTTTGATTCCTGGGTCAGGAAGATCCCCTGGAGAAGGGAATGGCAACCTACTCCAATATTCTTACCTGGAGAATCCCATGGACAAGGAGCCTGGTGGGCTATAGTCCATTGGGTAGCAAAGAGTTGGACATGGCTGAGCAGCTAACATTTTCACTTTTTTTTCACGCAGTTGCAAAGCTTAGCAAAAGTAACCAGAGGTATGAACTGTGTTTATAAAGGGTGAAGTCTCATCACTCCTGTGCCTCCTTGAGGTTCCTTCTTGGTTTCCCAACTTTTCTCTGTGGAGGGAATGCTGCTACTTGGGAAAGACCAAAGCAAAAATCTCATGCAAGCCCTCAGACTACTAGCCCACATTGGAGCCTAGAAAGCATTCCTGCTCCTTACTCTATTAGTATGCAGTGCCATGAAAAGAGTCAGGCTTTGTAGCCAAACAGATGTGGGTTCAAATCCTAACTTTTCTTCTTACTTGCTCTGTGGCATGGAAAACCTCACCTAGTCTCTCTGAGGCCTGGTTTCCATTAGTAGATAATGTGAAGTCGCTCAGTCGTGTCCGACTCTTTGCGACCCTGTGGACTGTAGCCTACCAGGCTCCTCTCTCCATGGGATTTTCCAGGCAATAGTACTGGATTGGATTGCCATTTCCTTCTCCAAGGGATCTTCCCAACCCAGGGATCGAACCCGGGTCTCCTGCATCGTAGACCCTGCATGCTTTACCGTCTGAGCCACCAGGGAAGTCCAAGATAGATAAGGGGTAGATAAGGGGTTAATAATTCCTGTCTTTCAGAAGTTCAGAAGTTCAAAAGTAGAGGGGCTGGCTCAGAGTAGATGCCAGACTTGGAAAAACCATCCAGGAAAATCTGGGCCACATAGCCATGACCTCACTATTTCAGGCTTAAGAAGACAAACCCTAATCCTTTTCTTTTTCCTGAACTGGCAGACAAAACCCAACCAGCCAGGCCTCCTTGGTGGGAGGTGAATTTCTCCAGCCTGATGCGTGTGCACTGCCTTTTGTCCACCTCAGGAGAGCTACCCTCCTTCCCCACTGTGTGGCTTTGGCATGTTGCCAATCACAGGACCCTCTGCTTCCCTACCACAGAGAGGACAGGTGGCCGAAGACCAACCCTATTCTCCTTCCTCAGAACTTGGATCTCAGTGGAAGCATGTAAGAAAGGCAAGAACCTGGGGCAGAGGCTTTATAAAGCTGCAGGAGAAAAAAGACCACAAACTGCTTCCATAGAAAACCCCAGACCCTCCTTCTTCCCTGGCTTCACAAAGCCCTTTGTTTATTTATGCTGTGCTGGGTCTTTGTTGCTGCATGGGGGCTGCTCTCTGGTTGCAGTGCACAGGCTTTTCATTGCGATGGCTTCTCTGATTGTGGAGCATGGATTCTAGGGCGCGTGGCTTTTAGTAGTTTCCATGCATGGGCTTAGTTCCCCCACGGCATGTGGAATCTTCCCCAACCAGGAACCGAACCCATGTGCCCTGCATTGACAGGCAGATTCTTGACCACTGGGCCCCCAGAGAAGTCCAAGCTCTGACATTTATGATATTCATTTATCCTCTTTCAATTCTGAGCATCATTCAGTGCTGATCTATTTAGCTTCCCTTTTCTATGCTAGAGTTAGAGGAGTGGGTATCCCTGGCTAAGAATATTTGACAGAGTTGTCCCTACATGGATGGGGTCTCCCCTTCTAATATGTCTACACTTACTAATTTTGGGTCACTGTGGGCCTCGGGGGCATCCAGCACAATGTCTTCATTTAATATCGAAGACACCTGAGGTAGGGAGGTAATGTGTGACTTTGTCATTTTCCCGTAAGTCATTTAGGGGAAGACCTCAGCTTCAAATTCAGATCCCCTGACACTGAGCCTTGTATTTATTCTGCCTCTTGCCATCCTGAACTTAGGCTGTAAACATTAAGTTCAGCCCCTGCAAGGCCAAAATAATAGTTTTCATCCTCAAAAAAGCTAATGAGCTTTCCCTTGTGTCATAGACCATGCCTGCACCCCTGACCAGGTCTCTGACATTGCAGGCTATTGGTTCAGAAGAGGGGATGGGGAGCTGGTGTGGGAGACTGAGGTTGGATCTAAACAGCCCAGATCACTACACAAGCAGCAGACCTCAAGACCCATCAAAACATTGTCTTTGCATGAGAGAGGTATTCACTTAATCTTCTTCTTTGTCACAGACATTCTGACCCTACTCAATAATTTATCTTCTCTATCCTAGAAAGATGGAAGGGTTCCATTTCTGAAACAGAAAAAGCAGAGAGAGAAGTTTATTAAACACTAAAAGAGAGGAGACTATTTGCTTTTGCCCTTAAAGATGGCAGGGAATGCTGAAACTAAACAGTGTAAGGACAAACACTGGTCCCTCTTTGTAAGTCTCAGGAAAGCGGGAGGAAAAAAAGCAGCCAGAGTGGGCCTCTTATAAAGTGAGATGAAGTTCTTAGTGTGGCTCCTTGAACCAAGAGAAAAGAAGAAAAAAGCTGGCTTTAGTATACTGAGCACTTCCTGTTGCCTGGGGCCTGGATCAGTGTTATTTAAGCCTGCAGTCACCATGGAAAGAAGTACTCCCATTACATGGCTTCCCTGATGGCTCAGTTGGTAAAGAATCCACCTGCAATATTCAGGAGACCCAGGTTTGATCCTTGGGTTGGAAAGATCCCTTGGAGAAGGAAATAGCAACCCACTCCAGTATTGGTGCCTGGCGAACCCCATGTACATAGAAGCCTGGCAGACTACAGCCCATGGGGTCGCTAAGAGTAGACATGACTCAGCAACTAAGCCACCACCACCATTCCCATTACACAGGTGAGGAAACTGAGGGTCAGAAAATGGAGATCATTTGCTAGTAAGCAGTGAAGCCATGGCTTAAGCCAGGATGATGTAAACCTCAGATCTTTACTTAGTATGCTTTACAGCTTCCCACCCATAAAAGGACTCAGTCCCTAACACAGTTTTGAAGTCTGTGCAAACCAAACATTTCTGCTCTAGGCATCTACAGATTGGGATAGCACCTCGACTTTGCAAATTTAATCATTCCTTTTTTCCTCCTCCCCTGAACCAACCTTTACCGAGTGCTTAGAAAGGGCTACTTAAATCCATAGCCCAAGAAAAATGTATCTTTGTGATTAATATGTGTTAAAATGAGGAGTGACATGGTAATAAAATGGGAAAGGTTTGGGGGCCTTTGGGGAAATCCATCTGACCGCGGGCTGTGGTTCCAATAATGAGGCTGCTATTTTGTGATCATGGAGGTAATGTTTTCTGATGCAGGTCGAATGATTAACAAGGAGAATATCTTTGCCTGGAGGAAGGAGGGGTAGAGAGGAAGTGCCGGCAGGAAAATGGCTCAGGACGGGAAACCACAGGCCTTTCCTTCTTCATTTTCAGGAGCTGTGAGAATTTTAATTAAGCTCAGAGGCCAGGAGAGGCTGGTTCTCTGCTCTCTCTTTGCTCTCAGGCTCATTCATTCAGTGGTACAAGCTGGGGGTTGAGGTGGGGGTGGGGGGAGAAGAAAGGGGACTGGAAGGACTCCAGAGGAGAGGAAAGAAAAAACCAGAAGGATGCATTTTCTTAATCCATTTTCTCCACTGTCTAGAAATTTCAGTCAGGTAATTCCTCTTTCTGTTTGCCTGGAGAGCTGGCTTGCCTGGAGAGTAGAGTCTTAGATGATGGGGGTACTGCAGTGCCATGCAAGGGGGTGACTATGATTATATGTGGCCAGAGGATCCAGGAGTACACAAATCCTGCCTTGGTCCAGCTATTCTTCTTATGAGCTTCCTCAAAGAGATGTGTGCAAAAATAACTCTGTTATTAGCTCAAAGTAAGGATGGCCTGGATCAGGTGTTAACTTTCTCTTCTTGAGACCAGAGGCAGTCCAAGGGGCAAGTAAAGTCTGAATGACATAGTTTTCTTCCAAATTTAGATCCCTTCCAGTATGACGCTATGGAAATGTACATCTGCTGATAGGAGAGAGAGAGAGAGAGAGAGAGAGAGAGAGAGAGAGAAAAAGAGATGGAAAGATGGCATTCTCTTCCACTGTCAGAGAGAGAGAGAGAGAGAGAGAGAGATGGAAAGATGGCATTCTCTTCCACTGTCAGAGAGAGAGAGAGAGATATGGAAAGATGGCATTCTCTTCCACTGTCCCCTTAAGCTGTTTTAGGCTAGATGAGGCTAAGGCCTGGCTACAATGCAAGGGAAGGGAAAACATCCTGAGATGTGGGAATAATTGGACAGAGATCCACAGGAAGCGTTATTAAGCCAGTATATGTCTCTCTGAGAACACCACCTTTAGAATAAAAAGCCTAATTCATTTTCTAGACTCTGACCAACCACATAATCATGTCACGTATGTCTGGGGATGGGGTGATGGGGTGGATGTGGTGGTGAGGTTCATACCTTTCACCTCATTTCATCTTTGGGAGAGAGAGAGCAGCTGTGGAGACTCCCAAAAGATCAAATGGAAAAAGCTACTGAATCTCCCTGTGTTCCTAGTCTTCTACCCCAGTTTTGTCTTTCTGGATGAATGCTGTGGTCTCCCTGATAACTCTACCTTTGGTGTCAGAATGATTTTCCTGAATCACCACTCTTATTCATATCACTAAATGCTCAAAAATATTCCATGGATATCACTGTCCTGAACAGCCATGGGCAACCTGGCCCTCCTTCTGTTTTTGTAAATAAAGTTTTATTAAAACTGTTATGATCATCTATCTTCATGTTATCTACAGCTGCTTTCATGCTGCAGTGTTAAGAGTTGGGTGCTTGTGACAGAGAGCTTATGGCCTACAAAACCTAAAATATTTACCATTTAGCCCTTTACTAAAGAAGTTTCCTGCATCCTGGTCTAGAGAAAGATGTTCAGATGTCCATACCTGGCAATAGAGGTCTTTGCTCATATTTGTTGTTGTTCAGTTGCTCAGTTGTGTCCTACTCTTTGTGATCCCCTGGACTGCAGCAGGCCACGCTTCCCTGTCCTTCACTATCTCCTGGAGCTTACTCAAACTCAGGTCCATTAAGTCGGTGATGCCATCCAACCATCTTGTCCTCTGTCATTCTGTTCTCCTCCCACATTCAATCTTTTCCAGCTTCACGGTCTTTTCTAATGAGTCACCTCTTCACATCAAGAGGGCTAAGTATTGGAGCTTCAGCATCAGTCCTTCCAATGAACACCCAGGACTGATTTCCTTTAGGATGGACTGGTTGGATCTCCTTGCGGTCCAGGGGACTCTCAAGAGTCTTCTCCAGCACCACTGTTTGAAGGCATCAGCTCTTCAGCACTCAGTCTTCTTTATGGTCCAACTCTTATATTCATCCATGACTACTAGAAAAACCATAGCTTTGACTATCTGGACCTTTGACAACAAGGTGATGTCTCTGCTTTTTAATATGCTGTCTAAGTTTGTCATAACTTTTCTTCCAAGAAGAAAACATCTTTAAATTTCATGACTGCACACACAGTGATTTTGCAGCCCAAGAAAATAAAGTTTCTCAATGTTTCATTGTTTCCCCCTCTATTTGCCATGAAACGATGGAACCAGATGCCATGATCTTCATTTTTTGAATGTGTAATTTTAAGCCAACTTTTTACTCTCCTCTTTCACCTTCATCAAGAGGCTCTTTAATTCCTCTTTGCTTTCTGCATAAGTGTGGTGTCATCTGCATATCTGAGGTTATTGATATTTCTCCTAGCAATCTTGATTCCAGCTTGTGTTTCAGCCAGTTTGGCATTTCACAGTATGTAGTCTGTATATAAGTTAAATAAGCAGCATGACAATATACAGCTTTGACATACTCCTTTCCCAATTTTGAACCAGTCTGTTGTTTCATGCCCCATGTTGCTTCCTGACCTGGATACAGGTTTCTCTAGAGGCAGGTCAGGTGGTCTGGTATTCCCATCTCTTTCAGAATTTTCCACAGTTTGGTGTGATCCACACAGTCAAAGGCTTTAGTGAAGTTAATAAAGCAGAAGTAGATGTTCTGGAATTCTCTTGCTTTCTTTTGATCCAAAGGATGTTGGCAATTTGATCTCTGGTTCCTCTGCCTTTTCCAAATCCAGCTTGTACATCTGGAAGTTCTTGTTTCACATACTGTTGAAGCCTAGCTTGAAGGATTTTGAACACGACCTTGCTAACATGTGAAATGAGTGCAACTGTGCAGTAGTTAGAACATTCTTTGGCATTGACTTTCTTTGGGATAGGGATGAAAATTGACCTTTTTTCAGTCCTGTGGCCACTGTTGAGTTTTCCAAATTTGCTAGCATATTGAATGCAGCATTTTAACAGCATCATCTTTTAGGACTTGAAATAGCTCAGCTAGAATTCCATCACTTCTACTAGCTTTATTCAGTGTGATGCTTCCTAAGGCCCACTTAACTTCACTCTCCAGGATGTTTGGCTCTAGGTGAGTGGTCACACAATTGTGATTATCTGGATCATGAGGATCTTTTTTGTATAGCTCTTCTGTGTATTCTTGCCACCTCCTCTTAATCTTCTGCTTCTGTTAGGTCCATGCCATTTCTGTCCTTTATTATTCCCGTCTTTGCATGAAAATTTCCCTTGGTATTTCTAATTTTCTTGAAGAGATCTCTAGGCTTTCCCATTTTATGGTTTTGTTTTATTTCTTTGCACTGATCACTGAGAAAGGCTTTCTTACCTCATCTTGCTGTTCTTTGGAAGTCTGCATTCAGGTGTGTATAGCTTTCCTTTTCTCCTTTGCCTTTCACTACTCTTCTTTTCACAGCTATTTGTAATGCCTACTCAGACAACCATTTTGCCTTTTTGCATTTCTTTTTCTTGAGGATGGTGTGATCGCCGCCTCCAGGACAGTGTTATGAACCTCTGTCCATAGTTCTTCAGGCACTCCACCTATCAAATCTAATCCCTTGAATCTATTTGTCATTTCCACTGTATAATCATAAAGGATTTGATTTAGGTCATACCTGAATGGTTAGTGATTTTTCATACTTTCTTCAATTTAAGTCTGAATTTGGCAGTAAGGAATGATCTGAGCCACAGTCAGCTCCCAGTCTTGTTTTTGTGACTGTATAGAGATTCTGCATCATTGACTGTAAAGAATATAATCAGTCTGATTTCAGTATTGACCATCTGGTGATGTCATGTGTAGAGTCGTCTCTTGTGTTGTTGAAAGAGAGTGTTTGCTATGACCAGTGTGTTCTCTTGGCAAAGCTCTG
The DNA here is from genome assembly GCA_935064755.1 of Tragelaphus eurycerus. Classification (NCBI taxonomy): domain Eukaryota; kingdom Metazoa; phylum Chordata; class Mammalia; order Artiodactyla; family Bovidae; genus Tragelaphus; species Tragelaphus eurycerus. Next base: position 33,644,610 of record CAKXYN010000014.1, on the reverse strand, counting down.
TTAGCTTTGGCCCTGCTTCATTTTGTACTCTAATGTCAAACTTGGCTGTTACTCCAGGTATCTCTTGACTTCCTACTTTTGCATTCCAATCCCCTATGATGAAAAGAACATCAGTTTGTGTTTTTATTCCTGTTAGTTCTAGAAAATCTTGTAGGTTCATAGAACCATTCAACTTAAGCTTCTTCAGCACTAGTGGGTGAGGGCATAGCCTTGGGTTACTGTGATGTTGAATGCTTTGTCTTGGAAACAAACCAAGATCATTCTGTCGTTTTTGAGATAGCACCCAAGTACTGTATTTCAGACTCTTGTTGACTATAAGGACTACTCCATTCCTTCTAAGGAATTCTTGCCCACAATAGTAGATATGATGGTAATCTGAATTAAATTTACCCATTCCTGTCCATTTTAGTTCACTGGTTCCTAATATGTCTGTGTTCACTCTTGCCATCTCTTGTTTGACCACTTCCAATTTACCTTGGGAACAATGAAAGACCTATTTTTCTTGGCCTCCAAATCATTGTGGGCGGTGTCTGCAGCCATGAAATTAAAAGATGCTATACCAATGTGGACCTAACTAATTCTGCTTGTTTTATGTATCTCTATTCCCCTTCAAGTACTTTGTGATCCAGCCAAAAAGTTATCCCTTACTTCATGTTTTGTAATTGTTTTTGAGATTTTTATGGAATTATTACATGTGTATAGCAAAATACCAGTATTCTGAGTATACAGCTTGATGAATTTTTAAAATATTGACATATGCTTATCAGTTCAGTTCAGTCAGTCAGTCATGTCCAATTGTTTGTGACCCCATGAACCGCAGCACGCCAGGCCTCTCTGTCCATCACCAACTCCTGGAGTTTACCCAAACTCATGTCCACTAAGTCGGTGATGCCATCCAACCGTCTTACCCTCTGTTATTCCCTTCTCCTCCTGCTTTCAGTCTTTCCCAGAATCAGGGTCTTTTCAAATGAGTCAGCTCTTAGCATCAGGTAGCCATAGTATTAGAGTTTCAGCTTCAACATCAGTGTTTCCAATGAACACCCAGGACTGATATCCTTTAGGATGGACTGGTTGGATCTCCTTGCAATCCAAGGGACTCTCAAGAGTCTTCTCTAACACCACAGTTCAAAAGCATCAATTTTCTGTACTCAGTCTTCTTTATAGTCCAACGCTCACATCCATACATGACCACTGGAAAAACCATAGCCTTGACTAGACAGACCTTTGTTGACAAAGTAATGTCTCTGCTTTTTAATATGCTGTCTAGGTTGATCATAACTTTCCTTCCAAGGAGTAAGTGTCTTTTAATTTCATGGCTGCAATCACCATCTACAGTGATTTTGGAGCTCAGAAAAATAAAGTCAGCCACTGTTTCCTCAACTATTTGCCATGAAGTGATGGGACTGGATGCCATGATCTTATTTCTGAATGTTGAGCTTTAAGCCAACTTTTTCACTCTCCTTTTTCACTTTCATCAGGAGGCTTTTCAGTTCTTCTTTACTTTCTGCCATAAGGATGGTGTCTCTGCATATCTGAGGTTACTGATATTTCTTCTGAAAATCTTGATTCCAGCTTGTCCTTCTTCCAGCCCAGCGTTTATTATGATGTACTCTGCATATAAGTTAAATAAACAGGGTGACAATATACAGCCTTGAAGTACTCCTTTTCCTATTTGGAACCAGTCTATTGTTCCATGTCCAGTTTTAACTGTTGCCTCTTGACCTGCATATAGGTTTCTCAAGAGGCAGGTCCGGTGGTCTGGTATTCCCATCTCTCTCAGAATTTTCCACAGTTTATTGTGATCCACACAGTCAAAGGCTTTGGCATAATCAATAAAGCAAAAGTAGATGTTTTTCTGGAACTCTCTTGCTTTTTGAATGATCCAGCAGATGTTTGCAATTTGATTTCTGGTTCCCCTGCCTTTTCTATAACCAGCTTGAACATCTGGAAGTTCATGGTTCATATATTGCTGAAGCCTGGCTTGGAGAATTTTGAGCATTACTTTACTAGCGTGTGAGATGAGTGCAATTGTGTGGTAGGTTGAGCATTCTTTGGCATTGCCTTTCTTTGGGATTGGAATGAAAACTGACCTTTTCCAGTCCTGAGGGCACTGCTGAGTTTTCCAAATTTGCTGGCATATTGACTGCAGCACTTTAACAGCATCATCTTTCAGAATTTGAAATAGCTCCACTGGAATTCCATCACCTCCACTAGCTTTGTTTGTAGTGATGCTTCTTAAGGCCCACTTGACTTCACATTCCAGGATGTCCGGCTGTAGGTGAGTGATCACAGCATTGTGATTATCTGGGTCATGAAGATCTTTTTGTACAGTTCTTCTGTGTATTCTTGCCACCTCTTCTTAATATCTTATATTAAGACATATGCTGATAACTGACACTAAATCAAGAAACAGGACATTAATTGTCAGTGCCCCAGAAGCCCTCCTCATTCTCCTTTCTATCCTGATTTCTAACAGTTATAGGTCAGTTTTAGCTCTTTTTGATCTTTAATTTGTCTGACTTTGTTGTGGATGTTGTTCAGTCATTCAGTTGTGTCCTACTCTTTGCGACCCCAAGGACTGCAACACACCAGGCTTCACTGTCCTTTACTATCTCTCAGAGTTTTCTCAGACTCATGTCCATTGAGCCAATGATGCCATCCAACCATCTCAGCTCTGCTGCCCTCTTCTCCTCCTGCCCTCAATCTTTGGCATCAGGTTCTTTTCAAATGAGTCAGCTACTTTCCCTCAACTTACATTTGTGAAATTCAACCATGTCATTGCTTGTAGTGGTAGTTTGTTTATTCTCATTGCTGATTTCCATTTTGCATGTTTCACATGATTTATTAATTCTACTGTTGATAGACATTTGCAGTTTGTGCTTTGCAGCTATTATGAATAGTGCTGCTATGAACATCATGTTACATGTTTTTTGGTTAACACATATATGCATTTCTGTTGAGTTAATGCCTAAGTATGTAATTGAGTCATAGGTTCAGATCAGATCAGATCAGTCACTCAGTCGTGTCCGACTCTTTGCGACCCCATGAATCGCAGCACGCCAGGCCTCCCTGTCCATCACCAACTCCCAGAGGTCACTCAGACTCACGTCCATCGAGTCAGTGATGCCATCCAGCCATCTCATCCTCTGTCGTCCCCTTCTCCTCCTGCCCCCAATCCCTCCCAGCATCAGGGTCTTCTCCAATGAGTCAACTCTTCGCATGAGGTGGCCAAAGTACTGGAGTTTCAGCTTTAGCATCATTCCTTCCAAAGAAATCCCAGGTCTGATCTCCTTCAGAATGGACCGGTTGGATCTCCTTGCAGTCCAAGGGACTCTCAAGAGTCTTCTCCAACACCACAGTTCAAAAGCATCAATTCTTCGGCGCTCAGCGTTCTTCAGAGTCATAGGTTACAGGCTACCTAATCATCCCCAGCTATTTATATTAATATGTAGGCCTATCAGGGCTAATTGAGAATTCCAACTGATGCTAAGGCTTCTTGTCAATACTTGGATTTTTATTGATGGTGTTTATTGTTTTCTTTTTCCTTTGGAGAAATTCTGATGGGTATATGGGGAAACCTCATTGTGATTTAAATATGTATTTCCTTAATGACTAAAAGGTAGGGCACCATTTCATAAATTTATTGGGTATTTAGATTCCCTCTTCTGTGATGTGCTTAAGTCTCCCCCCTCGGCCCCTCCGTGGGATTATCTGTTCTTTTGTAGAAGTTTTTTATGTTCTAAGTGTGACTATTTTGTCAGGTTTATGTCTTGTGAACTTTGTCTCTGACTCTCTGGATTGCCTTTCTGCTTAAGAATTTTGTTTGATGAACAGAGGTTTCTAAACCTAATACAGTACAATTCATCTTTTTTCCTCATGGTACTTTATGAATTATGTTTAATAAATTTTTGCCATTTTCAAAATTACAAAGATGTTTTTATAGATTTTTTTCTATAAGCTTTATTATTTCTTTTTTCTTACTATAGATTTTAAATCTACCTGGCAATGATTGTGTGTGTGTATATATGTGTACGGTAGGTATCAACAAGGATCAAGATTTATTTTTCTTCATATGGATATCCAGTAGATCTATTTTTTTTAATTAAAATATTCTTTACCCACTAAACTGTAGTGTCACCATTGTCGTGTATTAGTTTGCTATTTTCTTGCATAAAAACTGCAAGGACATCACTATTTATATATGTATTACAAGAGTACATTATTTATGATAGTATCAAAATCCTTCAAATTTCTAGAAATAAATGTAACAAAAGAATGCATAACCCTATATACTAAAAACAAAAGATAAAAGAAAAATAAAATTATAGTATATGTGTACATACGTGTGTGTGTGTGTGTATGTATGTATATTCAGCAGCATTAAATTAGGTCTTGAAATATTGTAGCATAGGTCTGCAGCTTTGTTTTTATTCTTTAAGGTTTCCTTGGCTGTTGTTGGCACTTTAAATTCCAAAATTAAATATTATAAACTATTTAACTATAGTTAAATATTATAAACTATTTATAATAATTTTAGAAATAGTCAATTGGCAATATAAAACCTGATGAGATTTTGAATTTGTAGATCAAAATGGGGAGAACTGATAGATTTGCAATATGCTAATGTGCCAAAGAATTGATGCTTTTGAACTGTGGTGTTGGAGAAGACTCCTGAAAGTCCTTTGGACTGCAAGGAGATCCAACCCATCCATTCTAATGGAGATCAGCCCTGGGATTTCTTTGGAAGGAATGATGCTAAAGCTGAAACTCCAGTCCTTTGGCCACCTCATGCGAAGAGTTGACTCATTGGAAAAGACCCTGGGAGGGATTGGGGGCAGGAGGAAAAGAGAATGACAGAGGATGAGATGGCTGGATGGCATCATCAATTTGATGGACTTGAGTTCGAGTGAACTCTGGGAGTTGGTGATGGACAGGGAGGCCTGGCGTGCTGCGATTCATGGGGTCCCAAAGAGTCAGACACGGCTGAGTGACTGAACTGAACTGAATGTGTCTAACTTGTCTAATCTTTACTTAGATCTTCATTTTTTCTTAATAATTTTCTGTAGTTTTTAGTGTAGAAATTTATATATATATTTTTATATTTTTTTAAATTTTATTTTGCTTAACTTTACAATATTGTATTGCTTTTGCCATTCATCAAAATGAATCCGCCACAAGTATATATGTGTTCCCCATCCTGAACCCTCCTCCCTCCTCCCTCCCCATACCATCCCTCTGGGTCGTCCCAGTGCACCAGTCCCAGGCATCCATTATCAGACATCGTACCTGGACTGGCGACTCGTTTCAGATATGATATTATACATATTTCAATGCTATTCTCCCAAATCATCCCACCCTCTCCCTCTCCCAGAGTCCAAAAGACTGTTCTATATATCAGTGTCTCTTTTGCTGTCTCGTAAACAGGGTTATTGTTACCATCTTTCTAAATTCCATATATATGCGTTAGTGTACTGTATTTGTGTTTTTCTTTCTGGCTTACTTCACTCTGTATAGAAGTTTATATATTTTTTATAAAATTTATTCCTAGGAATTTGGTGGCTTTTAGTGATATTACAAGTGATAAATACTTTAAAAATTTTTATTTTTTTAAGTTCCTATGTTGCAAATAAATGAAAATCCAACTGATTTTTATAGATTGACATTGTATCTAGTGATCACACTTGATTTACTTAATTGAAATAGTTCATTTGTAGATTTTGAAAAATTTTGCACATGTATTTTTGCTCTTACTCTGCTTTTTCTTTTCTTATTTTATTACAATAGCTAAGACCAAAACAACATTGTATAAATGAGGTCAAAGTGTGCAGCCAGTTTCTCCTCAGTGTGAGCATCTGTCTCTCAAACGAACATGACTTACATCATTGATTTGGTCTCTATAAACCACCTTAGTGAAAGGAATCAGTGGGTTGGTGATTGTATGCAAGGGTTTCTTGCGACTAAGCAGAATTATTTGTTGCTTCCTCTTCCCTTACTCTATTTTACAAATATTCTTTAAGTATAGATGAATGACCAAAATCTACTTATTAGATATTCTGGGTTAAGTAAGTGTAAAACTCTTTTGTTAGTGTGCACAACAAAGTTATAACCATAACTATTATCTAATGAATACTTTTTAAGCGTTGATGGCTTTGTTTGCATTAGTTTGTTTGTTTGGTACCAACAATCCTATAAAGTAGTCATCAGTGCTTCTTTTGTACAAATAAGTAAACTGCAGAATAGAAGTGACAAATTTGGCCCAAATCACCTGTGTGGAGGTAGTGGAGCTGGGATTTGAACCTAGGCAGTTTGATTGCAGAGCCCTTAACCATTGTGCAGCTGATTTTCTCATAACAGGTTGAAATTTGCCTCCTTAAAATTCCTTTGTAGCCATGCAGAACAAATGCCTTTTCTTTTCTATGAATCCCTTTCAGTTGCTTGAAGATAGCTTCTATCAGCTTTCTGAGTGTTCTCTAGATTCAGTGTTCCTAGTTTCTGTCATTCCTTGCATGACAGCATTTAAAAATCTCCTTTGCTTTTCCAGGTAGCAATTTTCTTCTCAAAACTCCTCTTCAAGCCTGGTGTTCAGAGAGGACACCGCTTGCTGCGTTTGAATGATCTGAGCTGTGCAGAGGGCAGAACTTTGCCCTTCTTCATTCTGGACTCTGTACCCCTTCTAATGCATCTCGAGATGGAAACAACCTCGTATAGATTTTGAAGTTCAAAGATCCCATTCCAGTCTTGGGAAAGCTGTTTAATAGCTGTGTGATGTTGGGCAAGTCACTCTATCTACCCCCCAAGCCTCGGTTTTCTTTTCTATAAAATATGGTACCATGACTGCTACCCTGGTTACTCCCCCTCCCAGAGAATGGTGGGAAACTCATTTGAAATAATGGATGGGAATGTTGTTTGCAAATTGGGAAGCTCTCTCTCAATGTCAGTTATTTTTAGCAGACACATCATGCTGTTGACACATATTGAGTGAGTATTTGTACAGAATGGAGCAGAATTCAGCCACAAAGAAAGAGAACAAAAGGGAATGTAGTGGCATTCATCCAACAGAAGGAAATGCTAGTTGGGCTACTTAGGAAGAAAAGCACTGGCGAGTGGGGGGTTAGCCCCAGCAAAGGAGGACAGATACAGACCTGCATGTTCAGCTGAGAATTTGGAGAACCTGTCTTGGTCCACAAGGTCAGTGGGGACCAGGAAATCATTATCAGCTCTGGTGACCTGTGATGCTGAATGGTGTTTTTCCTTCTAGTGAAATGGGGAGGCAGAGCTATTCTCTGCCTCCCTCGCTCCACCCCACCACCCCATCCCACAAGGCTAATTATTATAAAAATTCTCTGTCATTGCTTTGCAACGGTCCACAGCCTAACTAATTTAAAAATGCAAATGAATGCTAAATTACAGTCAGCTTTTGGAACTTGTTTTCTGCCTGTGTACCTAGTGATGGTAGGTGTCATTTCCAGAGCTATAAATCAATCTTGGGCACCCTGGGTGATTTGATAATGACCAGTGGCATCGCTGCTGATGTCACAAGATGCTCAGGTGATGGTAGGTTTCCACAGCATCGTGGACCATCAATCTTAGGCTGTCTCTGCCTCTGCAGTGGCATGCTGCAGCGCCACGTTATTCCTCCTGAAAACCAAGGGGCCCTCCTCCTGCCATCTGTCAGGCCTCTGATAGGCCAAGTGATGAGCCTGATGCTGGTAGTTGGGCAGTTCTGCCTTAACCATTATCCTTCCTAGCTGCGAGCTTTGGGTCTGAAAGCCTGTTTGATGATTACAGTGATAATGAGAAATGAAGTCCTGCCTGTGAGCTAATGTTGAGACTAGTGTGTCTCACAGTGTATTCCTAAGAACTGGGGTACTTTGAAATGCAGCTTCCTGGGGTCCAGCTCCTATCTACAGAATTGGAATCTCTACAGATGGGCCCCAGAAATGTATTTTTTTCATTATTTAGATCATCTTTTATTCGACTTAGTTGTAATGGGGCTTCATTACAAAGGGAATCCATATTTCAACTATAAGTACATGCTGAAATGAATTTAAGAAATTTGTTATAGTGAAAATTGTTCAGATTAAGAGCTTCTTGTCATAGTTCAGTTTTAATGGTTGATTTTTAAGTGTTTTTTTTTCCTTTTTCATATTCCTTTCCATAATGCTTTATTATAGGAAATTGAATATAGTTCCATGTGCTCTACAATAGACTCTATTGCTTATTCACCCTATATATATAGGTTTCCATTTGCTAATCCCAGATGCTCGGTCCTTCCCTCCTCTACCTCCCCACCTCGGCAACCACAAGTCTGCTCCATACATGTGAGCCTGTTTCTATTTTGTAGGTATGTTCATTTGTGTCATATTTTAGAGTACACATAAAAGTGATATATAGTGAGAAATGTACATTTGTAAAATAGGCCTCCCAGATAATCCTTATGCATGTGAAATTTTGAGAACTACTGTCTTACATTGTAAAATTATGACATACTGGGGCTGAAAAGTACCCCCACCCCCACTCCCTAGCCCAATGGTTTTCACACTTGACTGTTGCACATTAGAATTCTTAGGTGATATCTTAAAACTCCCAGTGCTGGAGGGCTTACCCCACACAAAGGTCACGATCTCTAGGGTTAGGGTCAGGCTACCAGTGTTGTTTCTTAAAGCTCCCCAGGCAACTCCAATATAGACCAAGGGTAAGAACCACTGCTGTGATCCAACCCATTGATTTTACAGTTGGGGACCCCGTGACTGCCCACAGAGGTGCTATTGCAGAGAGGCACTAGGGACCCATCCAAGTGAGTCAGTGGCCCATGCAGGATAGGAACTCAGATTTCTCGTCTCCTCATTGGTGCTGCTTCTACCATAACTTCTTACAATTGAACCAATGACAACCCTGATTCCCTGTGTTCTGTTTTATCCTATACAAAGCAAAATAACACCTAAGAGTTTGAGGTCCTTATAATCTAGAGAATTTCTATTCTCTCAGGGTGATCCTCTGACTCCAGCCAGAGTGGTCTCTGATTCTAGCTATGGCCTAAAACTCAGCCCCGGCTGCAGACTGAGTCACTGTCCACCCTAAGCACCCTGGGGAACAAGGCAACTGTTTCTCTGTCAACTGGAGAAGGCTTACTGGGGAAACAAGCTTCTCGTTCTGGCAAACTCAAGCTCAAGCTTGAGTTTGGGGAGCCTAAAGAAGATCACCTGGGCAGGGTCACAGGCTAGGATGCATATATGATGGTGAAGAGTCACCCTCTGCCTGGAATCACAGGGTTGTGTATCATAACCGGACTTGTAGGGTCAGTCTGAAGCTGAGATTTGAGTCAGCATGTGGTCTGGATTAGGGCTTAACCAGTACAACACATAGGGCCTACTTTAGTTGTTTAGTTGTTAGTAAGTGCAAGGCCATCTGGTTATTCATTTCTTTAACATGCTTATGCTGAGTGGGTACTTTTTCCATGTAGGCTAGAGGTGGTCCAGATAAATGGAGTCAAAGTCAGTTTACAGTAGTGGTTAAATATGTGAGCTGTGGGCAGACAACTTGGAACTGCAATGTGAGAATACAATGTGAGAATACATATACAATGTGAGAATCTGTTCATGCCATTTTTCTAAGTTTTGTTTTCTCACCCATTCCATGAAGGATAACAAGAACTCTTTCAAAGGATGGTCATGAGCATCAGAGTGTGTAAAAAATGCCTAGCTTACTGCTGGATGTATCATAGATATCTGATATTGTTAGTTACATGCAAACCAGCTGGAAAAAAAAATAAGAAAAAAAAAATCAATCTTTGTTTCTAAGTATGGGCTTTGGACACTGAGAACCCCCCCGACACATCTCAGGGGACAACTAGGGGATGAAGGGAGATTTCCTGTCAGCTGTGTCATTCCCCCAAGAGACTCAGCTGGCACCTCTCTTGTCCCTTTAGACAGCTTGCCTCTGGCTGGGATGGTGGCAGTGGGCCAGTCACTGAGTTTAAATAGAATTTTCTTTGCAAATTGACACAGCAATGAAATTACCAAACTGCTGTGTTTATCTTTCCAAATAAAAGACAGATTTTAAGTACATTATGCCAACGTAATTGAAAATCAGAAGCAAATGAGGAGGGTGTGCTGTAACTTCTACGCTCATGTGAGATTCCACTCTCTGGATCCCCAGTTAGGTATAGGGGGTTGCAGGATATAAAAGAAGATGGTATGCTTGCAATACCCTTGTGCTCATAACTGTTAAGATGAGCTGAATTCTTAGAGTGATGGCAGCTCACCATTTGGGAAACCTGAAGGCCCAGGATCTCTCTAGAGATGCAAGTATAGCAACTTGAATTTCAATTAAAATTCTGCTATCCCCATGAGAGAGTCCCCTTAATCCTTCTTCAGAAATGCTGGCTGGGTAATCAGACCCTTGTGCAGCCTGCTGCTGGTGTCTATGTGTAACTGGAGCTTCACTGCTCAAGCTCTCTGATGCAAGCTCTCCTGCTTGGGATCTATACGCTACCTCCTGCTGTCTGTGTGTGTCGGGAATTGCGATGTCTCCGCGTGGGGTTGGAGGCTGGCGGAAAAGTACAGAACTGGGAAACTTCATAGGAAATTTTGGGACTGGCTGACCACCTGGCTTCATTTTTGGAGGGTCCTATTCCTGGTCCTGTCTTAGTGGTTGGTACCTGACAGTGACCATGAGGGAGGTGGAGGTGGTCTAACCTCTCTTAGAACCCCATCACCCCAACTCCTGTCATGTCAAATAAAAATAATATTTTTTAAACTTTTTATTTTGTATTAGAGTATAGCCGTTTAACAATGTTGTGATAGTTACAGGTGGACAGCAAAGGGACTCAGCCATACATATACATGTATCCATTCTCCTCCAAGCTCCCCTCCTTTCCAAGCTGCCCCATAACAGTGAGCAGAGTTCCCTGTGCTATATGGTAAGTCCTTGTTGGTTATCCATTTTAAATCAAAATATTTTAGATGTGAACAATTACAAATATTTCCTTAACCTTGAAAAATGTGAAAGAAAGCAGATTCTTTTGTTTCACTTAAAAATATATTCGTTGTGCACCATCTAGGTAAGATGAATGTAGTTTAAGTTGTGTTGGTCAGATTTCTACCCTAAACCTCTCCTTTGTTGAGTCTCCTCCACTCAGCCTGTTCATCCTTCTTGGCTTACACAGCAGCATCTTGTGGCTTAACCACTATTTGTGGGGATGCAGCGCTGTCTGGAGATGCTGATTGTCCTCACATCTAGGCAGAAAACAAGCATAAAAATGAGTATCTGTGCCAGCAAGTTGGTAACAGCATGCTGTCTGAAGAGAATGAGTAATCGAATTTTGCTTAAAGAATATTGGCAACTGAATATTATTTTCAGAATATTGATACTCAAGTGATGTTACAATCTTTTGTGATAGAATTGTTTACAGAGCTCTAATCTTTGGTCTTTCAGTGTGGAACTCTGATTTGAGTGAAGTTCTAGTCTGACATTACTGATGAGCAGGCAGAAGTTGCTGACTTAGGGTGCAGCTGGATTTCTCTGTCATTTCCACCTTGAGTTGAAATTCTCCTCCCTTATGTCCTTGTGTAACAAGGACCTTGGGGTGACCTAAAGAATCAAGCATTACAGTTGTATCGGACTCTTTGTGATCCTATAGACTGTAGCCAGCCAAAATCCTCTGTCCATGGGGATTCTCCCTGGCAAGAATACTGGAGTGGGTTGCCATGCCCTCCTCCAGGGGATCTTCCCGACCCAGGAGTCATTATGATTAAACCTTGAAGTTCTAGTTGTGATATATCTACTGACTTGCTATGTAACCTTGACCAGGTCATCTAACCTTTCTGGACCTCAGTTTATTAATCTGAAAAATGGAGACAATAACAGCTATCCAACATATGTATACCTATGACTGATTCATGCTGATATTTAGCAGAAACCAACACAATTCTGTAAAGCAATTATCCTTCAATTAAAAAATAAATTAAAAATAAAAAAACACCCTGTCCAACAATATCCAACAATAATGTTACAAAGCCTTGTGAGGATAGAAAAATGCATATGGGAGTTCTTTGAAGAACAGGACATGCTATGTGAAAATGATACATTAATGATGTCACAATTTGTCTTTCTCTAGACATTATATCTTGCCTGACAGTCTTAACAGAGTTCTGTTTTTTAAGAGTGGAGATTCAAGGGCTAGACTGCGTGGTTAGGATCCTAGCTCTGCCTCTTGTTCGATAAAAGATCTTTGGCAAGTTATTAAACTTGCTGAGTCTCAGTTTCCTGGTCTGTGTAGTGGGGATGATAGGGGTCATATTGATTTCAGGGGGTCATGATGAGACTTACAGACATAATACATGTGAAGTAATCTTCATGGGCCCAGCACAGAGCATGCTCTCCACAAAGTTTTGTTCCTTGTACTCTTACTATTGGGCTCAGCCAGTACTTAGGTTTCCTGTAGTGGATTGTGACACCAGCCATCTGTGTTGTTGGGATATGTTCCAGACACCTCTTGGAGGGATATTAGCCCATCTCTGAACCCAAGGCAGCAGAGAATGCCCATGTACATCCCTCAAGAGAGGTCTAAGCATAGCGACCAAAGTTTGTCAGTTTGGCGACCCCAAATGTTTTATTTTATGTGGAAGCTCATAATATTCCATCATAAATGTTTCATAATTGCCTCATGAATTATTCACCTGCAACTTAATAACCTTAAATTTTATGGGATTATGGTTTTATGAGAGAAAAACATTATCAGCCTGGGACCCAGCTGTGAAGAGAAAATGCTGACCTTAACAATTTATTTTCACTATGCTATAGACCGTTTTTTCGTAACTATGAAATACAGAATATTAATAAAATAGCAAATGAAAAACTAAAAGAAGAGGAAAAAAATCCTTACGTGGCTCTTTCTAAAAATTTAATTTCAAAGCTGTGTTTGCAATATCTTTTCCTAGTGCTAAGAAGCTGATCCACCTTCATTATAGTTGGTATCATTTTCTTTGGTGATGCCAAAAAATTATTCTTTCTTTTCTTTCCTTATCTAGCCTTTGGCCTTCCTATACTTTCATCTATTTCTCAATTATTTTTAAGTCTGTATTCATTAGTAATTTTTGAATTAATATCATGCTGTCACTCTCCTAGATTATCAGAATGTTAGTTTTGGAAGGTTGTCAGAGTTGTTTAAGCAGAGTATGCTAATACAGTGGAAAGAGCAGTGGTTGGAAGATGGAGTCTCAGTTTAGACTATAATTTAATTGATGCATAATGTTAGCAATTCAGTTAAATTGTATCAGGCTCAGTTTCCTTATAAATAAGATGGGAAATATTGAGAAGGTCAAGGAAGATAATATTGGGTTGACTGAAAAGTTCCTTTGGGTTTTTTGATAAAATGTCATGAAAAACCCAAATAATTTTGGGGCAACCCAATAGATGAGCCAGCCTTTTAAAGAAGAAAGCACTCCAGGGCATGAAAGGAACTGGCCCAGCAACACAAGTGAGGAAAGGCTGAAGTGTTAAAATCGCTGAATACAGTGGAAGTATGAATAGAAAGATAGAAAAAGAAATCTAGTTCATATCAAGTAGGCAAAGAATCCAACTTTATTCAAGTCTGAGTTTTCACTAGGAGCAGAAAAGAATAAAGCAAGATCATTCTATCCTCTAATATCAGCTAGAGGCACAACTGTTACTAAAACCCTTTTATTGCAAGTCACAGGGTATGTATATATGCATCTTAGAATCAAAGAACTGTGGAAATACAACAGAAGGTTTATTCCAATGCCCCCCTTTACAGATGAGAAAACTGAGGCTTAGTGAGGAGGTAAATTTGATCACGGTTCTGTGGTGAGTTAGAAGCACATGCTAGGACCAAAAGCTGAGTTCTTTAATGATTCGTATTGTTCCCCAGTAGATACCTACAAAATATTGTAAAACAGTTAACCTCTAATTAAAAAAAAAAAAAAAAAAAGCCAGGTTCTTTGACTTCTAATACTGGGTACTCGACTGCCCCAGAAAGGGCCATGGATCCACTGTAAGTGGGGGCCTCTGGAATGGAGGGCAGGGGTTACTAATAAAAATGGGACAGGTTTTGGGCAGGGTAGGGACTGAAGAAGAAGAGCTAAGAAATGCTATTCCACTGCACGCAAAATGAGCCCCACCTATAAGCCAAGCTAAGCCATTGGTGGGGCATGTTTTTGGACCGGTTAGACCTGAGTCATCCAATTAAAATAGAAGCAGGTGCTCCAGAGGCTGCACCCCCTCTCCTTCCCACAGTTTGCACTGAGTTCTAATAACATTTTATTAAAATTCTCTGGATCCTGATTCATTTTCCTGGCTGCTTTCTCTCTTATTGCTCTCCTGGCCACAAGATGAGAACAGTCAGTGCAATAATGAATGCAGTGAGCACTTGGGCTCAATTCACTGGGTCTAAATGGCTCTCTGTCCTCTGCTTAATGAAGCTTTGGGGATTTCTCCCCTGCTTGCACTTTGGGCGGATGATGGGAGATGGCAGCCGTTTGTGTCTGAGAAGACAAGCAATACCAGGAACTTCTCTTCTGGGGCATCATCTTTAAAAAGATCATTCATTTGGTTACTGGAGAGTCTGTCAGCTGAGAGAGGAAACAAAGTCGCGTTTGCTCAGCGCAGGCTATATGCTAAGCATTTTTATGTGACCCCTCTCTAGGTTTCTAGAACATCCTGTTCATTCTTCTAGCACAGAGTTGGCAAGATCTGTTTTCCAAAAAGGACTGGGAGCAACTTGAGAGAGACAGTCTATCTTGCTCAAAGTCACTTTCTCACACTCACCATAATGGCCAACCAGATCATAGCAAGTTCTCCATAAGTAGGTATTAAATTGATGGATGACTGCTGACTGATAAATGCAGGCTTTCTTATCCAGTGCTCACCACCACCCTCACTCCCTTTCCTACTTACATTTTACAGATGAATAAGGCAAGGTATGCAGATGACACCACCCTCATGGCAGAAAGTGAAGAGGAACTAAAAAGCCTCTTGATGAAAGTGAAAGAGGAGACTGAAAAAGCTGGGTTAAAGCTCAACATTCAGAAAACGAAGATCATGGCATCTGGTCCCATCACTTCATGGGAGATATATGGGGAAACAGTGGAAACAGTGGCAGACTTTATCTTTTTGGGCTCCAAAATCACTGCAGATGGTGACTGCAGCCATGAAATTAAAAGACGCTTACTCCTTGGAAGAAAAGTTATGACCAACATAGATAGCATATTCAAAAGCAGAGACATTACTTTGTCAACAAGGTTCTTCTAGTCGAGGCTATGGTTTTTCCAGTGGTCATGTATGGATGTGAGAGTTGGACCGTGAAGAAAGCTGAGCGCTGAAGAATTGATGCTTTTGAACTGTGGTATTGGAGAAGGACTCTTGAGAGTCCCTTGGACTACAAGGAGATCCAACCAGTCCATTCTAAAGGAGATCAGCCCTGGGATTTCTTTGGAAGGAATGATGCTAAAGCTGAAACTCCAGTACTTTAGCCACCTCATGCGAAGAGTTGACTCATTGGAGAAGACTCTGATGCTGGAAGGGATTGGGGGCAGGAGGAGAAGGGGACGACAGAGGATGAGATGGCTGGATGGTATCACCGACTCGATGGCTGTGAGTTTGAGTGGACTCCGGGAGTTGGTGATGGACAGGGAGGCCTGGCGTGCTGTGATTCATGGGGTCACAAAGAGTTGAACATGACTGAGTGACTGAACTGAAGTGAAGTGAAGGCAGTGCTCAGATGGATTTGCCGATGGTCACTCATATGATGATATATACAGGTCTGTGTAATGTGAAAAAGGATATGACTTTTCTACTTATTAAACATGCTGTCTATTTCTAGGGAGAGTGTACTATCTCTGGGACCTGCTGAATTTCAATCTAGATCCCAGTGAAGTGTTGCCTTTGGAAGACATATATTTTGGACTTAGCTTTCATGACAGACAAGTTGCCAAAGTATCAAGATTGTTCAACTTGCATCATAATACCGAAAGTGTTATTATGGGCTGAGAGATGTTTTCAAAAATGACAAAACTGGGTATGGTGGCATATACACTAGAGTCTAACGAACAGTAGGTGTTAAGGGGAAGATAATGCAGGATCTTCTGCGTACAGTATGATAATTCCCTCTAGCCCTGTCAACATATACTTGAAAGTATGGACCAAATTTTTTGATTCTCAGTGGTTATGGTTGTTGCATTTGGATGTCAATTCAGTTCAGTCATTCAGTTGTGTCTAACTTTTTGCAACCCCATGGACTGCAGCACACCGGGATTCCTTGTCCATCACTAACTCCTGGAGCTTACTCAAACTCATGTCCATCAAGTTGATGATGCCATCCAACCATCTCATCTTCTGTCATTCCCTTCTCCTCCTGCCTTCAATCTTTCTCAATATCAGGGTCTTTTCCAATGAGTCAGTTCTTTGCATCAGGTGGCCAAAATATTGGAGCTTCAGCATCAGTCCTTCAAATGAATAATCAGGACTGATTTCCTTTAGGATTGACTGGTTGGATCTCCTTGCTGTCCAGGGGACTCTCAAGAGCCTTCTCCAACACCACAGTTCAAAAGCATCAATTCTTTAGTGCTCAGCTTTCTTTATAGTCTAACTCTTACATCTATACATGACTACTGGAAAAACCATAACTTTGACTAGATGGACCTTTGTCAGCAAAGTAATGTCTCTGCTTTTTCATATGCTGTCTAGGATGATCATAGCTCGTCTTCCAAGGAGCAAGCGTTTTCTAATTTCATGGCTGCAGTCACCATCTACAGTGATTTTGAAGCCACAGAAACTAAAATTTCTCACTGTTTCCCCATCTATTTGCCATAAAGTGATGAGACCAGCTGCCATGGTCTGTTTTCTGAATGTTGAGTTTCACTCTTTCACTTTCATCAAAAGACTCTTTAGTTCTTCTTCATTTTCTGCCATTAAGGGTAAGGTCATCTGCATATCTGAGGTTATTATCATTTCTCCTGGCAATCGTGATTCCAGCTTGTGCTTCATCCAGCCTGTCATTTCACATGATGTACTCTGTGTATAATTTAAATAAGCAAGGTAACAATATATAGCCTTAAAGTACTCCTTTCCTGATTTTGAACCAGTCTATTGTTTCATGTTCAGTTCTAACTGTTGCTTCTTGACCTGCATACAGATTTCTTAGGAGGTAGGTAAGGTGGTCTGGTATTCCCATCTCTTGAAGAATCTTCCACAGTTTGTTGTGATCCACACAATCAAATGTTTTGGTGTAGTCAATAAAACAGAAATAGATGTTCTTAAGGAGCTCTCTTGCTTTTTCTATGATGCAACAGATGTTGGCAATTTGATCTCTGGGTCCTCTGCCTTTTCTAAATCCAGCTTGAACATCTGGAAGTTCACAGTTTACATGCTACTGAAGCCTGGCTTGGAGAATTTTGAGCATTACTTTACTAGTGTGAGATGAGTGCAATTGTGTGGTAGTTTGAGCACTCTTTGGCATTGCCTTTCTTTGGGATTGAATGAAAACTGACTTTTCCAGCCCTGTGATCACTGCTGAAGTTTTCCAAATCTGCTGGCATATTGAGTGCAGCACTTTCACAGCATCATCTTTTAGGATTTGAAATAGTTCAACTGGAATTCCATCACCTCCACTAGCTTTGTTTGTAGTGATGCTTCCTAAGGCCCACCTGACTTCACATTCCAGGATGTCTGGCTCTAGGTCAGTGATCACACCATTGTGGTTATCTGGGTCATTAAGATTTTTTTTTTTTATAGTTTTTCTATGTATTCCTGCCACCTCTTCTTTATCTTCTACTTCTGTTAGGTCCATACCATATCTGTCCTTTATTGTTCTCATCTTTGCATGAAATGTTCCCTTGGTATCTCTAATTTTCTTAAACAGGTCTCCAGTCTTTCCCAATCTATTGTTTTCCTCTATTTCTTTTTATTGATCACTCAGGAAGGCTTTCTTATTCCCCTTGCTGTTCTTTGGAACTCTGCATTCAAATGCGAATATTTTTCCTTTTCTCCTTTACCTTTCACTTCTCTTCTTTTCTCAGCTATTTTTAAGGCCTCCTCAGACAACTATTTTGCCTTTTTGCATTTCTTCTTCTTGGAGATGGCTTGGTCACTGCCTCCTATAAAATGTCATGAACCTCCACAGTTCTTCAGGCACTCTGTCAAATCTAATCCCTTGAATCTGTTTGTCAGTTTCCACCGTATAATCATAAAGGATTTGATTTAGGTTATATCTGAATGGTCTAGTGGTTTTCCCTACTTTCTTCAATTTAAGTTTGAATTTTACAATGAGGAATTCATGATCTGAGCCACAGTCAGCTCCCAGTCTTGTTTTTACTGACTGTGTAGAGATTCTCAATCTTTGGTTGCAAAGGATCTAATCAACCTGATTTATTTGGATATCAGAGCTATATTAATAAGGGATTGGAGGCAAGCAAGAGGGAGAGGCTGCAAAACCTTTACAATGTAAAAAGGATCAGAGAAAACAGTGGGGGATAGAAAAGGAGCAAGTAGAAGCAAGGATCTGGGAACCAAATTAAGGATGGATACATTTAAATGGAAGGCAGACAATTTTAACCTGGTAGACATGGCTGAAGATGGGCTTTGGGAGATGAGAGTATTCTTCAGAAAATATGTGTAAAATTTGCATATGTATATTACACTGGAAAGTGGATACATAAGCAACTTTTCAAAGGATTGTGAACCACTGTTTGGGGATAATTAAAGCAAGTCAAGGAGTTTTAGAACCAGAGTTCCAGGATGGGAAAAGTGGGGCCAATAAGTTTTCATAAATTGTGTTTGGAAGATGAATCTATGGAAAAGCTCTAATATTTAATATTTATTGAGTGTATGAATATGTTCACAATATAACTTTAAGCCCCCTTTAAAACACTTTTCAATATTATCTTATGGAATCCCTACAACAGTGCTTTGCAGTGCTCATCTCTACTTTACAAATGAGTAAACTGAGGCACAAAGAGATGATGTAATCAACCACCCAAAGTCACATCATTATCAAATGACATGGCCATGATTGGAACTGAAGACTCAAATTCCTGAAGCTGTTGTCCTGATCATATCCTGTGTTGCCTCTTTAGAGGAATAAAAATATCTGTCAGGGGTGATGGAGGCCTAGCATTTTGGATGTCTTTGCAGATCATGTGACTTTGACTCCATGGCTGCTGTTTCCCAAAACGGCTTCAGGTTGGGTACTTGAACTTACTCTTTAGGAAGAACCCTCATGGATAAGGGCCAGGAATAGTTCCAGAGAACCACCATGAGAGAGTAACCCCACAGCAGCAGAAGGAACATCCTGGAGATGTGGGTGGCTGAGGGAGCCTTCTGTTCAGGGAGGAGCTTGAAAAATTCATCTGCAAAGGGGCTTTCCAGAGTGGGCCAATGGGAAGATGGTGAAAGTTGAGCCTCCGTCTTTAGAATTTACCCAGGGAGCTTCACAAATGTCTCTTTCCACCCTTAGCAAATGCTCTTTCCTGAGCAGCAGCACAGGAAAGTGGGCAAAGTGAGGACTTTAGCATCTCATAGGCCTGGGCTCCGCTCTCAGCTCTTACCCCTCCTGCTGCACACCTTTGGGCAGATTTCTTAATGTTTTAGAGTTGGACATGATTTAGCCACTGAACAACAACAATAAAGAGCCCCCTTTCCATCCTCTCTGAATGTGGGGCAAGGACCACCAACATCAGGGGCTGTTGTGATGAACAAATGAAAGACTGGAAGGAAAACACCTTTCATTTAATGAACCCTTGGTGCATGGTAGCTGTGGATTTGTTCTTCACAGCAAGGAAGATAAATGTGCACCAACTGCAGAAACAATCCTTGACCCAAATGGATTCTATTCTCTTGCCAGCTTCCCTTGAACTCCCTTTATCTAACTTGTTGCCTGCAACAGAATATGAACTTTTCTTCTCCCAATTCTTCATAAACTCCACACCTTCAGAGAATTAGGAAGCTATCTGTTAGCTATCTCCAATCAGTGAGAGAGAGAGAGACAAGGAGAGAGAGAGGTGTAGAGGGAGAGAGAGAACTTTAATATCATGATGTGCTGGAACTGGCTTGTATCGTTTCATGAAAAGCTTGAAATTGGCCAAGATGGGAGTACTTATACATAGAAATTGTCAAATATTACTGCAATCACAGCTTTATTTATTTTCTTCAAGAACTGGTTTTAAAAAATTTTAGCCAGCATGCCATAGAATAACTAACAGTTATAAAGTGTATTGTCAGTCACATATTGTTCTAAGAGCCTTATGTACTAACTGACTTGATTCTTATAAATACCTTTTGAAGTTGTTGTTATTATCCCCATTTTACAGATTGGGAAACTGAGAAAGTAAGTTGTCCAAGATTAGGTAGCTGGCAACTGGTAGGATAGGGATATAAACAAAAGCAGGCTGGCTCAAAGCTTGCATTCGTAGTTGGTTATCCTGCCTCTTGAGGGTTCTTGTGAGGATTCAAAGACTCACAAAAAGAACTTGGCCCAGTGCTTGGTATTTAGTAATTGCATGATAAGTATTAGCTGTTATTATTTATATCAGGGATTCTTATTTGAGGTTGTGAGAATCTGATGAAAACTGCAGATCTTTCCCCCCTAAAAGATGTTCAATATGTACAGCACATGCGTACACACTCACTGTGAAGTTAATATTAGTGGACTTGTGGACCCTCCAATGCTCATTTATCCTGTTTATCTTCTTGGGTTCATGTCATAAATCAGCTGACTGCTTCTAGTTCCCCACAGTTTTTGAGATCCCCAAACATTCAGTTCAGTTCAGTTCAGTTCAGTCAGTCATGTCTGACTCTTTGCAGCCCCATGAATCACAGCACGCCAGGCCTCCCTGTCCATCACCAACTCCTGGAGTTCACTCAAACTCATGTCCATTGAGTCGGTGATGCCATCCAGCCATCTCATCCTCTGTCATCCCCTTCTCCTCCTGCCCCCAATCCCTCCCAGCATCAGAGTCTTTTCCAATGAGTCAACTGTTCGCATGAGGTGGCCAAAGTACTGGAGTTTCAGCTTTAGCATCATTCCTTCCAAAGAAATCCCAGGGCTGATCTCCTTCAGAATGGACTGGTTGGATCTCCTTGCAGTCCAAAGGACTCTCAAGAGTCTTCTCCAACACCACAGTTCAAAAGCATCAATTCTTCGGTTCTCAGCTTTCTTCACGGTCCAACTCTCACATCCATACATGACCACTGGAAAAACCATAGCCTCAACTGGACAGACCTTTGTTGGCAAAGTAATGTCTCTGCTTTTGAATATGCTATCTAGGTTGGTCATAACCTTCCTTCCAAGGAGTAAGCGTCTTTTAATTTCATGGCTGCAATCACCATCTGCAGTGATTTTGGAGCCCAGAAAAATAAAGTCTGCCACTGTTTCCACTGTTTCCCCATCTATTTCCCATAAAGTGATGGGACCAGATGCCATGATCTTCATTTTCTGAATGTTGAGCTTTAAGCCAACTTTTTCACTCTCCTCTTTCACTTTCATCAAGAAGCTTTTTAGTTCCTCTTCACTTTCTGCCATAAGGGTGGTGTCATCTGCATACCTGAAGTGATTGAGATTTTTCCCAGCAATCTTAATTCCAGCTTGTGCTTCTTCCAGCGCAGCGTTTCTCATGATGTACTCTGCATAGAAGTTAAATAAGCAGGATGACAGTATACAGCCTTGTTGTACTCCTTTTCCTATTTGGAACCAGTCTGTTGTTCCATGTCCACTTCTCACTGTTGCTTCCTGACCTGCATACAGGTTTCTCAAGAGGCAGGTCAGGTGGTTGGTATTCCCATCTCTTTCAGAATTTTCCACAGTTTATTGTGATCCACTCAGTCAAAGGCTTTGGCGTAGTCAATAAGGCATAAATGCAATTTCTTTTTTGTTTCTCTTTTTCTAGAGGATCACCCCACATTTCTTCAGCTCATCTCTGGGGACTTTGTGTTCCCCACCCAAACCACTCTTTTTCCTATAGATGTGCTCCAATTCACTTTGCACTTATCACAGTGTGGGATTCAGAACTGGGCAATCTTAGAGTCTCCTTCATTCTTCCTGCTGCTGCTAAGTCATTTCAGTTGTGTCTGACTCTGTGCGACCCCATAGACGGCAGCCCACCAAGCTCTGCTGTTCCTGGGATTCTCCAGGCAAGAGCACTGGAGTGGGTTGCCATTTCCTTCTCCAGTACATGAAAGTGAAAAGTGAAAGTGAAGTCATTCAGTTGTGTCCAACTCTTCAAGACCCCATGGATTGCAGCCTACCAGGCCCCACCATCCATGGGATTTTCCAGGCAAGAGTACTGGAGTGGGTTGCCATTGCCTTCTCCATTATTCTTCCTGATCCTTTGACAATGGATATCTTTTCCAGTCTCATTTTGCCTCAAGCGTCCTGTTTCAGGGAACTCTACATGTTTTCTAGCTTTGGGGTTATAAAGTTAAGCTATAGTTATACCACTGCTCATTTTTCATGCACTTTGCATGATGAACCTTACAAACACAACAGGAAAAGATTTCTGAATATGTGAACACACATCTTGAAGCTTCTTGACTTGCTTCATCTGGATGCCAGTGAACTGAGAGACATATAGTTTGGTTTCCTCCTGACTTACAAACTTGCCTGGTCACCCCATTCCTCTTCCTAAACCCCTAACCCCTGCTAGCATGCCTGCTCTCCACACCCTAAGTGCAGCTTACTTTAATCTGACTGAAGAGGAATAACAGCTGATGCAAATTAGTCTTTTGACATGGCTGAAATGTTCTATGTGTTACCTCATTCAATTCAGCCCACATATAAAGCTCGTGAAGTTAGGGTTTCAAAGGAAACCGAAGTTCAGAGATATTAAGTAACTTACCCAAGTCTTCACAGCTAATATCTGGCTAAGCTAGAATTCAAACCTGTATCTGGGAACTCTAGGTTTACACAGTTTTCTTTGTGCATGGATTTTTTTCCCCCTCTGTGTAACAGCATTTACTAGTATCCTGACACATGCCCCCTTCCCTGAATATCTACAGTTGCTGCTGCTGCTGCTAAGTCGCTTCAGTCATGTCCGACTCTGTGCAACCCCACAGACGGCAGCCCACCAGGCTCCCCTGTCCTTGAGATTCTCCAGGCAAGAACACTGGAGTGAGTTGCCATTTCCTTCTCCAATGCATGAAAGTGAAAAGTGAAAGTGAAGTCGCTCAGTCGTGTCCCACTTTTCGTGACCCCATGGATTGCAGCCTACCAGGCTCCCCCGTCCATGGGATTTTCCAGGCAAGAGTACTGGAGTGGGTTGCCATTGCCTTCTCCGTATGGGCTTTGGAAATTTACAGTGGTTCTAAGACTTAAAGGGATCTCAGTCACTTAGTGTGTGCATGGTCAGTCACATCCGACCCTTTGCAACCCCATGCACTGTAGCCCACCAGGCTCCTCTGTCCACGTGGGATTCTCTAGGCAAGAACACTGGAGTGGGTTGCCATTTCCTTCTCCAGGGATCTTCCTGACTCAGGATCAAACCTGCATTTCCCACATTGGCAGGCAGATTCTTTACCACTGTGCCATCTGGGAAGCCCCTCAGTCACTAGGCAGTGGGGAAATTCTTGCAGGTAGAATATCTTCACAGTGTTGTCACAGAGATATTTTCTCTTCTTCCAGCCTTGTGGCTCAGAGAGTAGGTGGGAGCAGGCTACAGCCCATCTTCTTTTCCTTTCATCTCAAGGGGAAGTGGGTTAACTCCCTTCTAGAAAATAAAGCAAGGACTCTGAGCTGGATTTCTGATAGTCCGTGTGTGTATGTGTGAGTGCTCAGTTGCTCAGTCATGTCTGACTCTTTGTGGCCCTTTGGACTGTAGCTCACCAGGCTCCTCTGTCTTTAGGATTTTTCAGACAAGAATAGTGGAGTGGGTTGCCATTTTCTGATAGTCCATACAGGCCTTTAAATAAGAAACTGGTTTTGAAAACCTGCCAGGTAGGCATCCTTTCAGCTTTCTATAGCTTACCAGCAGCCCCTAGTGGCTAGAGACTCCAAGTGCCTTGAGCAGGGAGTCTTGGCTGCTGTGCTCTGCTCTGGCCTTGTGCCCTGCACAGTTTTAAAACACTGCATTAATTCCCAATCAACATATTTTGCCGTGCTGGGGCAGAAAAATAGTGGAGTCTAAAACTCTGGGCAAAGAAGGCATTACAATGGGTGATCTTCGCCTATAAAATATGGAACCAGGCTATCACTAAATCACTAAAATCTTTTTCGTTTTAATATTCTAGACCACAAACCTAGAAGGTGTACAATCGTGTTATACCTGTTTACCTGCTGAGGAAATTCAGGTGAGAGAGTTTAAATAGCCAGGGGCACACAGGTTAGTGGGAAAGAACAGTCAGGTCTCTTCAAGACCAGACTCTAAATTTGCCAGACAGGCCTAAGGCTGTGTGTGTGGTGTTATGTTGTGTTGGTGAGTGTGTGTGTTTGTGTGGTGTGGTGTTATGTTGTGTTGGCCAGGCAGTGGTCTGGTCTTGGGAATGATACTGGCAGCTAGCACTTAAGAATTCATTCTGAGGCAGGCACACGCTAGATACTCTTTGGTGGAAACCCCTTCACTCTCCCTAGCCGCCCCATGAGGTGCATATCTTCAATTTACAGGTGGGAATGTGGATTCTCTGCAAGGCCAAAACTGCCAGAGGTCATGTAAATGAAAGGCAGAGCTGGGAATTAGGTCCCAGCTTGTTCAACTCGAAAGCAGTAGCTTGAGTTTACCCTCTGTGTATTGCATGACTGTTCTCCTTGCAGCCAGTCTAGGTTACTCATCCTTAGTACCCGCTCTTCTGAAATATCTCCCTCCTCTCTCCTGCCTGGTCAGTGCTAATGAGAATTTCTGCTGGTAAGAGAGCAGGGAACTGGGGACGTCTGTTGGTGGGTGTCCCTCAGAACATAGATTTTGTATTTGGGAGGACGTTCACTCCTCCTTGTGTGTCTCATGCTCTCAGACATCCTCTCTGACTCTGGTGGGTGGTAGGTGGGGTGGAACTCAGTCATGTCCTGGAATCTTGGAGGGTTTCCTTTGAAGAATTATATGGAGACTGTGTAACATGGTAGTCCTGAGGTAGGTTTTGGAGACTTGAGACACTGAACAGCTACTAAGGCATTCAAGACTTGGTTCCCTCATCCACTCAGTGGACACAGTAGTGCCTATTGAAAGGTTATTGCTGAGCCATGCAAAGACGCTGGGATTCTTGGCCTCCCGGGGAGAAGAATTCAGTCCGGGGCCAGAGATGAGGCTTGATTGCTCAGAGCTTTTGTGTAATAAAGTTTTATTAAAGTATAAAGGAGATAGAGAAAGCTTCTGACATAGGCATCATAGAGGGGTAGAAAGAGTACCCCCTTGCTAGTGTCGGCCATGGAGTTATATACTCTAATTAGTTATTACAGTGAATCAAAAGAATGTTTGGAGGTTGTAAAGACCTCACTAGACCTACTCCCATAATTTACACCTTAAGATAACAGGATTAGCCAGAAGGTTTTCCAAAGACTTTCCTTAAGCGGGATGCATTATTGTTATATAATCCTAAGGAATGTAGAGGGACAAAAAAGTTTGTCCTTTCCTCCTCCTTGAGAACTCCAGACCCTTCTCTCCTTGGGGACCCTTGGACTCCTTATCAATCTGCCAAGGAATTGACACTCTCACTATCTCATAGGGTCATTGCAGGTTATATTAAGACAAATACATTTGATATCCTTAATGCAACACCAATCACACAGTAAGTCTCCTTGCTGTGTTCATGAGTAAAGGAACACATGGTAACGGTATATTTCCTTGAGAAGGGTGCCAACAGCCGTATTAACCATCAAGAGACCTGGCCCCTTGTTAGGTGTTAGCAGGTGAGATTAAGTGGTTTCCCCATGAAACAAATAGCAATTGACTTAGGGGCTGAAGCAAGAACAATGTGCTGATGGAAGACAGCCAAAGCCAAGAAGACCCCTTCCATTGGGATATATTGGGTGGCAGGAGACAAATGATGACAGAGCCTTTGTTGGGAGCAGTGCCTCCCAAATCCCTTGCCAGGAGAGTATTGCATCTTGGGAGAAACAGGAGACAGCCACAGAGGAATTACTTTGCCTCAAAAGGAATTGCCTTGACTTAATAGCTTTATTGAATCCATGCTTTTCAGCTCATTGATTCCATTTGCTTTCATTCAGGATTATGTAGGAGCGATGCCATTACTTTGCCTGGTCAGACTGATTAGCCAAGATCCTATTGCTGTGGCTTCACGACTCTCCTTCTTCACATGTGTCACCCTTCCTTCCTTGAACCCTGCTTTATGTCCTCATTTCACCCACCTCAGGGACTGGGCCGGACATATGTACATGGTCTGGGCAAACGCTTTGAATTCCTTGATAACTGGAAATAATGGCATCAGGCAGATCACTGATGCCCCCTCACTTTAGAGCTTTTTGTGCTGGTTAGCTTTTACTTGAGGATTCATTTTCTTAAAACCAAGCTTTGAAAAAAACTTAATTTTTGGCTTCTTTGGGAGGATTGTCCTATGTAGCCATGTAGGTAGGTTTTTAGGAATGTTTTCCAAATGGCAGTGTGTACCAGGATCATAAAAGGACATTTCTGGGCCCAAATATTTAGATTTAGCAGGCTGTCACCCCCTCCTTTTTAAATTGAAGTAAATGTCAGATGGCATAAATTTAACCATCCTCAGGTGGATAATCTGGTGCCATTTAGTACACTCATAATTTTGTGCAACTATTACCTCTATGTAGTTCTAAAACGTTTTCGTCACCCCCAGGGAGATCCCACATCCATTAGGCACTCACTCCCAGTCCCCAGTCCTCCCCAGCCTTGGCAATCATCAGTTTACTTTCTGTCTCTGTGGATCTAGCTGATCTAGATATTTCATATAGAGGAAATCATCCAGTATTTATCTTGTTGCCTCTGGCATATTTCACTTTGTATAGTGCTTTGAGGTTCATCCATGTTGTATCATGTCCTAGTCCCGTATTCCTTTTCATGGCCGAGTAATATTTCATTGTATGCACATGTAGCATTTTGCTTATTCATTTAAACAAGGTCCTCCTTTGTTTCTGTAGCAGGTCATCTTTGGTCCATACTTGGTAATTGTTAGCAGTGGAGATCACTGCATTTTCCCGGGGAAGTCTGATATATTTTTAGAGTAGAGTTTGAAGAGTGCCAGGCCACAGCTGCCATTGGGTATGATAGGCATTTGGAGATGGACCTAGAAATAGATGATCAGGGAATGTCTCACCTGGCAGGACAAGGCACTGAAGGAAGGGCATAGACAGAGACCTGGGTAAACAGTGCTGAGAAATGCAGGTAAGAGAGACTTCAGTCTGGATCCCAGCTCTGTTGTCTCATAATAGGCAAGTTAAAAACTCTCTGAATGTCCTGTTCCTGATTCATAAAATGAAATAGCAATAGTAACTCTCATAGCATTGTTTTTTAGATGAAATAATTTATATTAAGTGCTTCTTATAGGGCCTGGAACAGAATGAGTAAAGCCCAAAGTGGCCATGATTTTTATTAGTTTCCCAGAAAAGGAGTACTGTGCAGTTGGAGTCTGGCACAGGCAATTTGCATAGATGGAGGCGGGAGTGTTCTCACTGGGGTTGGCAGCTGGTCCGGGATCCTGTAGCATCCAAGAGAACTCATGAGAGCAAGACATGGCTCCTGATGTAGGAAAAAAGAGACCCACTCTCCAGCATGCTTATTCCAGCAATAAGGCAGGAACCTTGCATTTAAAATGAGACATACTGTCAGAGTGGAAGCAGTATCGAGGCAAAAAGAATCAATTTTGTCATTGTTGGTCTATTTCACTGCTGGATTGTGAGTACAGGGAGGGCAGGGTTTGTTTGTCCTTCTTACTACTCTGTTCCTTGAACATGTGTAGGGCATCCAGTCAATAAATATTTATCATACGTGTGACTGGCTAGCTGACTGCTGTGTTATCTCTCTATTAGCTTTGTTGTTGTTTAGTCACTCATTCCTGTCAGACTCTTTGGCCCCCATAGACTGTAGCCCACCAGGCTCCTCTGTCCATGGGATTTCCCAGGCAAAAATACTGGAGTGTGTTGCCATTTCCCTCTCCAGGGAATCTTCCCCACCCAGGGATCAAACTCATGTCCTCTATATTGGCAGGCAGATTCTTTACCACTCAGCCACCAGGAAAGCCCACTCTCTATTAGCTTAGGACTCCTTAAATCCTTCTGAATCAGTTTCATGTACTGTCAGAGGAATATACTCTGCCTCAGGTACCCTGCTATGAGACTATTCATAAATCTGCTCCAAAATTCTTAAAAATGTGTGTGACTTTTGATCCGGAATTTCCACCTCCAATTATTTAACCTAAGGGAATACCTAAGGCTTAGAAGGATTATGACTCATTATGACTCAAGAACATTAATTGTGTGATTATTTGGAATAACAAAAAAGTGGAAAGAACTTGCCATCCAACAAAAGGGAGATTGGTTAACTGTATTATAATACTTCCATTCAATAAAGTGTTTTAAAACCATAAAAATAAGGAGGAAGATTGTTTAATGAT
The DNA here is from genome assembly GCA_935064755.1 of Tragelaphus eurycerus. Taxonomy (NCBI): domain Eukaryota; kingdom Metazoa; phylum Chordata; class Mammalia; order Artiodactyla; family Bovidae; genus Tragelaphus; species Tragelaphus eurycerus. The sequence goes on along the minus strand of CAKXYN010000014.1, from coordinate 33,616,077 downwards.
ATGAGAGAATATCCAAGCTATGTAGTTAGTGAAAACAGCAAGTCAACAATATTTTGATATAATAAAACTGTGTGTATGTGTATATATATAACACTGGTAGGATATATACAAAATACATATCACTGTTGTTCTGAGTGATTAAATTAGAGATAACTATTTTTTGAGCTTGTCTGTTAATTTCCATGTTTTTTTACATTGAACTTGTAGTGAATTAAAATAAGAAAGAATGTTTTTAATGATTATGTGGGCTTCCCTGGTAGCTCAGCTGGTAAAGAATCTACCTGCAATGCAGGAGACCCCGGTTCAGTTCCTGGGTTGGGAAGATCCCCTGGAGAAGGGATAGGCTACCCACTCCAGTATTCTTGGGCTTCCCTGGTGGCTTAGATGGTAAAGAATTCACCTGTAATTCAGGAGGCCTGGAAGGCCTGGGTTTGATCCCTGGATTAGAAAGATTCCCTGAAGGAGGGCATGGCAACCCACTCCAGTATTCTTCCCTGGAGATTTCCCGTGGACAGAGGAGCCTGATGGGCTACAGTCCATGGGGTTGCAAAGAGTTGGACACCACAGTGACTAAACACAACACAGCACAAGATTATGTTTCTGATAAGAACTTAGCTCTTCTCTCTTGAGTGTGTCTGAACCTATGGAGTGGACCAAATGGCCTCAGCAATGAGGGTTGGGAAGCTGTGGGAAGAGACTGGGGACAACAAAGCATCAGGCGTGGCTTCTGCTACATTCTAAAAGTGGAGCACGTTGTTTTGCTTTACTGACAGAAAGGATGCTCTGTCCCTCTTATTGTGTCATGTTCTCCATCCTCGCCTACATGTTAGTGTCAACTTGAAAGTAAAGGTGAAAGGTGCTCAGTCGTGTCTGAAACTTTGCGACCCCATGGACTACACAGTCCATGGAATGAACCCAGGTCTCCGGCATTGCAGGCAGACTCTACCAGCTGAGCTGCAAGGGAAGCCCAAGAATACTGGAGTGGGTAGCCTATCCCTTCTAGCAGATCTTCCCGACCCAGGAATCGAACCGGTGTATCCTGCATTGCCGGTGGATTTTTTTTTTTAAACCAATTGAGCTATCAGGGAAGGCAAAGTGTCAACTTAAATAAGGGGTAATCTCAAAAACAACAGAATGATCTCTGTTCATTTCCAAGGCAAACCATTCAATATCACGGTAACACAAGTCTACGCCCCGACCAGTAACGCTGAAGAAGCTGAAGTTGAACGGTTCTATGAAGACCTACTAGACCTTCTAGAACTAACACCCAAAAAAGATGTCCTTTTCATTCTAGGGGACTGGAATGCAAAAGTAGGAAGTCAAGAAACACCTGGAGCAACAGGCAAATTTGGCCTTGGAATATGGAATGAAGCAGGGCAAAGACTAATAGAGTTTTGCCAAGAAAATGCACTGGTCATAACAAACATCCTCTTCCAACAACAAAAGAGAACACTCTATACATGGACATTACCAGATGGTCAGCATTGAAATCAGATTGATTATATTCTTTGCAGCCAAAGATGGAGAAGCTCTATATAGTCAGTTAAAACAAGACCAGGAGCTGACTGTGGCTCAGATCATGAACTCCTTATTGCCAAATTCAGACTTAAATTGAAGAAAGTAAGGAAAACCACTAGACATTCAGGTATGACCTAAATCAAATCCCTTATGATTATACAGTGGAAGTGAAAAATAGATTTAAGGGCCTAGATCTGATAGATAGAGTGCCTGATGAACTATGTATGGACTGAGGTTTGTGACATTGTACAGGGGACAGGGATCAAGACCATCCCCATGGAAAAGAAATGCATAAAGCAAAATGGCTGTCTGGGGAGGTTTTGCAAATAGCTGTGAAAAGAAGAGAAGCAAAAAGCAAAGGAGAAAAGGAAAGATATAAGCATCTGAATGCAGAGTTCCAAAGAATAGCAAGAAGAGATAAGAAAGCCTTCTTCAACGATTGATGCAAAGAAATAGAGGAAAACAACAGAATAGGAAAGACTAGAGATCTCTTCAAGAAAATCAGAGATACCAAGGGAACATTTCATGCAAAGATGGGCTCGATAAAGGACAGAAATGGTATGGACCTAACAGAAGCAGAAGATATTAAGAAGAGGTGGCAAGAATACACAGAAGAACTGTACAAAAAAAGATCTTCAGGACCCAGATAATCACGATGCTGTGATCACTGACCTAGAGCCAGACATCCTGGAATGTGAAGTCAAGTGGGCCTTAGAAAGCATCACTACGAACAAAGCTAGTGGAGGTGATGGAATTCCAGTTGAGCTATTCCAAATCCTGAAAGATGATGCTGTGAAAGTGCTGCACTCAATATGCCAGCAAATTTGGAAAACATAGCAGTGGCCACAGGACTGGAAAAGATCAGTTTTCATTCCAATCCCAAAAATGCCAAAGAATGCTCAAACTACCACACAATTGCACTCATCTCACTCTAGTAACGTAATGTTCAAAATTCTCCAAGCCAGGCTTCATCAATATGTGAACCGTGAACTTCCTGATGTTCAAGCTGGTTTTAGAAAAGGCAGAGGAACCAGAGATCAAATTGCCAACATCTGTTGGATCATGGAAAAAGCAAGAGAGTTCCAGAAAAACATCTATTTCTGCTTTATTGACAATGCCAAAGCCTTTGACTGTGTAGATCACAATAAACTGTGGAAAATTCTGAAAGAGATGGGAATACCAACCACCTGATCTGCCTCTTGAGAAATGTGTATGCAAGTCAGGAAGCAACAGTTAGAACTGGACATGGAACAATAGACTGGTTCCAAATAGGAAAAGGAGTACATCAAGGCAGTATATTGTCACTCTGCTTATTTAACTTCTATACAGAGTACATCATGAGAAACGTTGGACTGGAAGAAGCACAAGCTGGAATCAAGATTGCTGGGAGAAATATCAATAACCTCAGATATGCAGATGACACCACCCTTATGGCAGAAAGTGAAGAGGAACTAAAAAGCCTCTTGATGAAAGTGCAAGTGGAGAGTGAAAAATTTGGCTTAAAGCTCAACATTCAGAAAACGAAGATCATGGCATCTGGTCCCATCACTTCTTGGAAAATAGATGGGGAAACAGTGGAAACAGTGTCAGACTTTATTTTTGGGGGCTCCAAAATCACTGCAGATGGTGACTGCAGCCATGAAATTAAAAGACACTTACTCCTTGGAAGGAAAGTTATGACCAACCTAGAAAGCATATTCAAAAGCAGAGACATTACTTTACCAACAAACGTTCGTCTAGTCATGGGTATAGTTTTTCCTGTGGTCACGTATGGATATGAGAGTTGGACTATGAAGAAGGCTGAGCACCGAAGAATTGATGCTTTTGAACTGTGGTGTTGGAGAAAGACTCTTGAGAGTCCCTTGGACTGCAATGAGATCCAACCAGTCCATTCTGAAGGAGATCAGCCCTGGGATTTCTTTGGAAGGAATGATGCTAAAGCTGAAACTCCAGTCCTTTGGCCACCTCATGCAAAGAGTTGACTCATTGGAAAAGACTCTGATGCTGGGAGGGATTGGGAGCAGGAGGAGAAGGGGATGACAGAGGATGAGATGGCTGGATGGCATCACTGACTCAATGGACGTGAGTCTGGGTGAACTCCGAGAGCTGGTGATATACAGGGAGGCCTGGCATGCTGCAATTCATGGGGTCGCAAAGAGTTGGACACGACTGAGCGACTGAACTGAACTGAACTAAAACTAAGACAAGCTCAGATTACTAGGAATCAAAGTTATTTGGAAATAGTAGAGGAATAATTGGCATTTGGGAAACACAAGGACTAGTAAGCTATAAGTGAGTCTGTTGAGGGCTTGGGAAGAGCTGTGTTTATGGACAAGGAGTGAAAAGAGGTTGAAGTCCAGCTAGAGTCCAGTCAGGAAGTTCACTGGCTTGATGATGGAAAGAGATATTAGTCAGGAGATAAATGTTCATCTTCTGTAAATCAAGCATTTGTGGAAAATCAATCACTTGGTTAAATTCCATTCTTCTGAGCGCAAGTGAGTAAGAGTCTCCATTTTATATCCTCCAGTTTCATTTTGATGGAAATTTTTTCATATTACATTAAATACATCTAGGCTGTAGGGTTTTTTTGTTTGTTTGTTTGTGTAGAGAGTGAATGGATCCACATTGTAGGATTCTAACTGCTGAGGTAACCATCTACACCCTAGTTTCAAGAAGATAAATTTAAACTTTTCATGGGCTGAATTGGCCATATAAATTTACTCTGTCCTATGTTCTAAGAAATTAAAAGAAAGAAGTCTGGGCTGAGAAAGTATAAATGAAATTAATATTTCTACCAAAAGAGAAACAAGATGAGCACCAGTTTCTGATATTTACTTACTTACAAGCACCCCCCTGTCCAGGCCTGAGACTTTGTTCACGGGCCAAGCAGGTGTGTCAGACTCCTTCTTCTGTGAGGTTGGGCTCTCGCCAGAGAGTACTGGGCCCTTTACACTAACCTGTGTCCTCAGGTTGCTCTTCAGGAATTCTTCAGTATGTCAGCATCCCAGATAGAGCTGTGATTTAGACTCATGCTGGGGCCTCTACAGAATCTGCCAACTCACAGTGGTGGTGTACTGTAGAGTATGCTTTAAAGCAGAAGGAATATTGCTAAAGGGAGTATATAGGGAGGAACAACTAATGTGAAAGGAGATGCAGTTTGACAGATGAATAGGTCTTCAGGAGTAGAGAGAGGATGCATCATCAGAGGCAGAAGGAGCAAGAGGGAATTCAGTGTGTGATGGGAAGAGACCACAACAACATAGAGGGTAAGCAAAGGTGTTGCCAGGACTAGATAATGAAGGGGTTTGTAATCCATTCTCAGGAGTTGACCATTTTATCCTGTAGCTTATTAATTGCCATTGAAAGATTTTAAGCAAGAGTATAATCTTCAGTAGTATGCACACTCTGTCTTTCCTATTAATCTGTGAGTTTCCTGAAGGCAAATATTTGAGTCATCTCAGTGGTTGCCTTCTCCATTGCCCAGTATAGTCTGTTATTTATAATAATAGCTATACTTTCATCACTTGCTTCCTATGAATCTGACATTGTGCTAAATGCTTTATGTATTGTACTAGTTAGGATTCTCTAGAGAAACAGAATCAACAACAAATATACAGAAGTTTTTTTTTTTTTTTTAAGATAAAAACTCCCTCTTATTTGGAGGAGTGTCTGTCTTCTGAACGATGAGGCTTTCAGCTGATCAGATAAGTCCCACCCACATTACGGAAGGCCATCTGCTTTACTCAGTCCATTGATTCTATTGTTAATTTCATCCAAAAACATTCTAAAATACATACCCAGAATAACATTTGATAAACCCAGATAGTTTATCTGGGCTTGGGGTGATAGCATATCACCCCAACCACCACCATTGCCCAGTCATGGTGACATATAAAATTAATTATCACACATCAATTATATCATTTAACTTATACAATGATCTTGCAAGGTTATTTCTATTTTTATTCCCATTTTAAAGGCAAGGAAACTAAACCTTGGAAGGTTGATGTCACGTCTGTGAATAACAACAACTGGTATGTGATTTAACCCTGATTTAAACCCAGGCAACTGACTCATCCTTAACCACTATGCTACAATAAATACTTTTAAATTATTTTTTTCAAGAATTCTCATGTAGAAATTTAACAAAAATATAATCACCAATAATATGTTAATTATATTGAATATCCTTTATTAATTCCTATAGATGAGTAACTAAATGTACTGTTAACACCAGTCTTCCAATAAATTCATGTTTGATTTTTTCTTTCTAATTTTAAAAAAGAAAGATGTAGTGAGGAGAGTTTTGCTCAGCAAACACTGGTGAATCTGGTAGAGAATTCAGTTTTCTTTTCACAGTGAGTCTCTTGGGCCCTACCAGTTGCATTTCAGTAAAAAGAAGGAATTGGTACATTAAAATGATTCACTTATATGTGAAATCTAAACAGCAAAACAAATAAGCAAACATAACTAAAGAAAAACAGAATCATAGATACAGAGAACAAATAGGTGGTTGCTAGAGGATAGCGGAGGCGGGGAAGGAGAGAAATAGCTGAGGGAGAGTAAGAAGTGTAAGCTCAGAGATGATGGTGTTATAACCATCATCTCTGGTATAAGAGCCATTTCATCACGGTATGAAGTCAAATCATTATGCTGTATACCTTAAACTTATACAGGGCTTTATTTCAATTATATCTAAACAAAACTGAAAGGAAAAAAAAAAGATGTGAAGATGTGGAGGCAGCCGGGGAGGGCTCTTAGCGTTATGATATCTGCATTGTGCAAAGAGGAGACAAATGTTAACTAGCTTGCAGTAAGACTTGATTCCTGGAAAGAATAATGCTGTGATATCACTTTCTGGGGATTGTCTTGAGTGTGTTTGAATGAGGTTTGAGTCAGATAAACTCATTCCAGAGTCTCTGGAGATGACTCATAGGCACTGTGGCTTACCTGTCACTAATAAGTGGCATGTCCTGGCAATCTATGCAAATAAAATCCTGCTTTCCTACTGATATCATGGGTCACTAAGATATTCCTCAGTTAGAACTGTTGTCTTTTCTTCCTCTCCCACTAAATTTTTCTGGGCAGTTTTTAATATTTGAAATATATGCCTATTTGTGAAAGGAGAGTGCTCTAAATGTGAAGAGTTGATTTAGAAAAGCAAATTTACCCTCATCAATTATTACAAGTTGCAGTGCTTAAATAAATAACATTTAAATAAATTTTCTTAAGGCACATATAAATTATAAGAAAACATCAGGAAAAAACCCTGTATTGTATAACCGAATTTTGCTAACAGAGTAGAGCATGTGTTCTCATCAAAAAGTATGTGAGGTGATGGATATGCTAATTAGCTAGATGGTATGAATCCTTTCATAATGTTTACAAATATCAAATCATTGTGTTGTACACTTTAAGCATATTGCAATTTTATTTGTCAGTTATGGATCCAGAAAGCTGGAAAGATATTTAGATAATTAAGATTGACTCAGCAAAGAGTAATGTTAGGACTTTAGTGGCCAGGCTGGTAGGAAAACATGGCCTTAGAGTGGGAAATAGTCTATTTTGTCATACCCAGGAAGCAGCTTTGGGCCAGAGTAAGACTAGTGTTCACCTCTTAAAGGGAATTCAGCATAGGCAAATCTTTTTATTTGTGAATAACTGTTCCCATTCAGGCTGGTGTGAGTAAAGGAGAGTTTTGAAAGCAAACATGGGCATTTAATAAAAATGAAACATAACTATATATTTTGACCCTTGGACAACACAACTGTGAACTATATGGATTGTCTTATATTCAGGTTTTTTTAGTAAATGCATAGAACAGTGCCACACTGTCCTCTGTAGGTTGAATCTGTGGATACAGAACAACAGGTACAAAAGGGTGACTGTAAAGTTATACATAGATTTTCAACTGTGTGCCTCCAACCCCAGGTTGTTCAAGAGTCAACTGTACTTTGCTTCAGAAAGGTATTTGCTTAGCTGAAAAGGTCCTAATGATTAAGTTTCCTCTTCTGTTCATTTTTCTCTCTCTGGTTGCATTTAAAAATGTGGATTGCTTTCTCTCTATAATACAGCTTTCTAAGACAACTTGTCAGTAAGAATGTGGCTGAAAATGACCACCACATTGTTACTCCATGTCTCCACATGACCTTTTAGTTTAAACATATGCTTCTGTCTGATTATAGAGTTATTTTTTTCTTTTCTTTACTCAAATTCTCAAGGAAGAACACTCATTATTTGCTAGCCATTTAGTGGCTTGGCTTCCCTTGTGTTGCCTTTTTTGTGTGTGTTAGGTTGTACAATTTTCTATGACTTGTAGTGGATCACATGGTAAAACACAGCTACTTTTATTTACTCCTCAACAGAGGTTTTTTTCCATGATCCAGTGGATACTGACAATTTGATTTCTGGTTCCTCTGCCTTTACTAAATCCAGCTTGAACATCTGGAAGTTCACAGTTCATGTACTGTTCAAGACTGGCTTGAAGAATTTTCAGCATTACTTTGTTAGTGTGAGATGTGTGCAATTGTGAGGTAGTTTTAACATTCTTTGGCATTGCCTTTCTTTGGGATTGGAATGAAAACTGACCCTTTCCAGTCCTGTGGCCAGTGCTGAGTTTTCCAAATTTGTTGGCATATTGAGTGCAACACATTAACAGCATCATCTTTTAGGGTTCTAAATAGCTTAATTGGAATTTCATCACCTCCACTAGCTTTGTAGTGATGTTTCCTAAGGCCCACTTGACTTCACATTCCAGGATGTCTGGCTCAATTGCCAACATCTGATCATTGTAAAAGTAAGAGAGTTCCAGAAAAACATCTAGTTCTGCTTTATTGACTACACCAAAGCCTTTGACTGTGTGAATCACAACAAACTGGAAAATTCTGAAAGAGATGGGAATACCAGACCACCTCACCTGCCTCCTGAGAAATCTGTATGCAGGTAAAGGAGCAACAATTACAGCTGGACATGGAACAACAGACTGGTTCCAAATAGGAAAAGGAGTACGTCAAGGCAGTATATTGTCACCCTGCTTATTTAACTTATATGCAGAGCACATCATGCGAAATACTGGGCTGGATGAAGCACAATCTGGAATCAAGATTGCTGGGAGAAATATCAATAACCTCAGATATGCAGATGACACCACCCTTATTACAGAAAGTGAAGAACTAAAGAGACTTTTTTATGAAAGTGAAAGAGGAGAGTGCAAAAGTAGGCTTAAAGCTCAACATTCAGAAAACTAAGATCATGGCATCTGGTCCCATCACTTCATGGCAAATAGATGGGGAAACAGTGGAAACAGTGTCAGACTTTATTTTGCTGCTAAGTCACTTCAGTCATGTCCGACTCTGTGCAACCCCATAGATGGCAGCCCACCAGGCTCCGTCATCCCTGGGATTCTCCAGGCAAGAACACTGGAGTGGGTTGCCATTTCCTTTACAATGCATGGCAGTGAAAAGTTAAAGTGAAGTCACTCAGTCATGTCCGACTCTTTGCGACCCATGGACTGCAGCCTACCAGGCTCCTCCATCCATGGGATTTTCCAGGCAAGAGTACTGGAGTGGGGTGCCCTTATTTTGGGGGGCTCCAAAATCACTGCCAATGGTGACTGCAGCCATGAAATTAAAAGACGCTTACTCCTTGGGAGAAAAGCTATGACCAACCTAGATGGCATATTAAAAAGCAGAGACATTACTTTGCCAACAAATGTCTATCCAGTCAAAGCTATGATTTTTCTGGTAGTCATGTATGGATGTAAGAGTTGGACTATATAGGAAGCTGAGCCTCGAAGAATTGAAGCTTTTGAACTGTGGTGTTGGAGAAGACTCTTGAGAATCCCTTGGACTGCAAGGAGATCCAACCAGTCAATCCTAAAGGAAATCAGTCCTGAATATTTCCTGGAAGGACTGATGCTGAAGCTGAAGCTCCAGTACTTTGGCCACCTGATGTGAAGAACTGAATCACTGGCAAAGATCCTGATGCTAGGAAAGATTTAAGGCGGGAGGAAAAGGGGATGACAGAGGATGAGATGGTTGGATGGCATCACCAATTCGATGGACATGAGTTGGAGTAAACTCCGGGAGTTGGTGATGGACAGGGAAGCCTGGCGTGCTGCAGTCCATGGGGTCGCAAACAGTCGGACGTGACTGAGTGACTGAACTGAACAACAAAGGTTGGGAGGGAAGTTCTCTGAGAAGAGAATGTGGCCTTTTACTGGTCTCCTAACATTACACCCCAGAGTGAGTCTCAGTAGAGCTTCTTCTTTTTAAAAAAAACAAAAGCCTTTTTATTTTCTATCAGGGTATAGCTGATTAACAATGTTTTAATTGTTTCAGGTGGACAGAAAAGTGATTTAGCCACAGATGTACATATATCCTTTCTCCCTCAAGCTGTACTCCCATCCAGGCTACCATATAACATTGAGTAGAGTCCCAGCAGGGCTTCTTTTTTAACCAGTGGTGTCACACTTTCTTTAATCACAGAGGTGTCATGTGTCTGTCCTCTGTCATCTGTGTTAAGCAGGACTCAAACTAGTGGCTGGTAGTTTGGGTGACAGGTCTTAGTTACCAGAAGAAGGATACTGGCGTGTGTGTGGTCAAGGTTCCAGTTCAGTGAACGTGAACGTCAAGTCATTCAGTCATGTCTGACTCTTTGCGACCCCATGGACTGTAGCCTACCAGGCTCCTCTGTCCATGGGATTTTCCAGGCAATAGTACTGGAGTGGATTGCCATTTCCTTCTCCAAGGGATCTTCTCAACCCAGGGATTGAACCCGGGTCTCCTGCATCATAGACAGATGCCTTACCGTCTGAGCCACCAGGGAAGTCCAAGTTCAGTAAGCTTAGGCATAGAATGGAATGAGAGTAGGTATGCAAATCAGGAACCAACATAGAGGTTGTCTCATGTGGGTAGGCCACCATTACATGTGTTATGAGCAGGCTTATGACTCAGAGCAGTGACGGTAAAAGCTACATGATGCATGAGAATCACCTGGGGAGATTAATCTCAGGGCACCTGCCCAGATCTAGTGATCTGCTGAGAGAATTGTTTTGACAAGATCAAATGGTGAATCTAAAGTTGGGTCAAGTTCAGAGACCTCAGACTTATGAGGCCCTCAGTCACCTGCACATAGTAGATTCTGAGATAGCCTACAGCAGCAGGAGCCTAGATTTGCATACTTCTAGTCTAGGATTCCTTTCTTTTTATCTTTTTGCTGCCTTTAGAGTTAAAGAAATACAGGCCAACATTCTTTTATATCAGAGAAACAGGGTTTGTCTTGGGTGACTGTTAGCTTTCATGCCATATGGTCAGGCTAGGAGAACTCAGGTAGATGTCTTAAGAGATTGAATATTGAATATATGTGTCCCAGCAAATGGGCTCTATCAATCACAAAAATTATATTTTAATGCAATGTTTTTCAGTTACATACAGTGACAAAGGTTTGTTGCTGATGTTGTATATCTATACTGGGTCTCCTGGGGGTTCTCCTATGAAGTTTTCTAACTCCAGAACCTAGACTAGTTGCTGAGGCAGAGGGAAAGAAGAACATGGCAGAAATATCTTGGTTTTTAAAGTTTGCACCCCAAACTGACACACATCAGTATAGCTCATATTTCATTGGCCACATCAAGCCCTTATTTCACATAGGCAGGGAAGTATACTCTTACTCTTATGGGTCTTAAAACCTAGCGCAGGGATTTTGACTTGTTTTCTACCACATCCCCAGCATTTAGAACAGTTTCTGGTACATGGTAGGTGCTTAAAAATATGGACTGAATAAACAAACGAAAGTAAACTAACAGTCCATATCACCCAGGATTAACCGTGGTTCCTGACGCAGTTCTGAAATTATCTTAGTTGAAACATCTTAGGAAATAACTCCAGAAAGGACTACTTTTGGGAAAAATTGTCCCCATATAGATTATTCATGACTGGAAAGGCCTGAGCTTGAAGAGGATCTGGGCTACATGAGTCCCTAATGGTATTCTACATTTTGAGTAGGGGTCATTTTTCCATGTTTCCACATGAGTATGTGACAGGTCAATTGGAATAGTTGTCCGAGTCTCAGGATATTAAGTGTAGCATTGGGGGTGGGGAGTCATTTCGAGATTTCACATTAGAGCTCAAAGTAAAATTACCATATTGGCAATTACTGTCATAGGGATCCCCTTTTAACCAAAATGATGACTCCTCTTGGGGTTAACGTTAGTTTTTACATGAAATGGCCAAAAGATCGCACTTAAGTGACTATCCTGGGAGGCCTGGCTCCAAAATCCACAGGCACATTAAGATGAATGGCCATTTCCACTCTCCTGCCTTGTCCTCAGCAAGCATGGGTCCTCAGAGCCACTTTATGCCAAGAGAACAAATGTTTGCAAGTGCCCCTTCTGTTTCTGGGAAGCCTAAAACCTGCCCATAATTTGGCTAATTTGTAGTTGATTATGGGGAAGATAATGAGGAGGGGAAATTAAGGGAGCAGGGGACAGAGTTGCTAGGAAACAGATTTACTTCTCCCATCCAGACAAATAAACTAAAGAAATGGTGTTAGCGATTCTGGTTACTGACAGTCTCAGTTCCAAGGAAGCACAAATAAAATATGAAGTCGGGTTACTGTGAAAAAGCATCAGAGGCGGAGGCTCTGGCAATGAGGGTGGAACATGGTTGTTAATAATACTTTTTAGAGCAGATGTGCTGTTGAAAAGAAGTCTGTGATGGAAAGGGCTTAGCATGGTATCTACTTAGAGGGGATGGGCAATAAATCTTAGTCAAAATCATTATAGTTATATACATGATCTATTTATAAATAAGTTATTTTAATCTCATCACCTTCTAAAAAGTTCTAGCCCTTTTGGGTCACTTAGTAATGTCCAACTTTTTGCAACCCCATGGTCTATAGCCCACCAGGCTCCTCTGTGTTGATTATCAGGCAAGAATACTGGAGTGGATTGCCATTTCCTCCTCCAGGGGATCTTCCCAACCCAGGGATCAAACTTATGTCTCTTGTGTTTCCTTCATTGGCAGACAGATTCTTTACCACTAGTACCACCTTGGAGGCCCTCTAGCCTTTCTATTGACTGCAAATATGTCTTCTATTGCTGGTTAAAACTTTTCTGAACCTTTCTTTCATCATTTTACCTCCTCTGAATTGATTGTTATAAGGGTTAGTGAGGTGAGATGTGTGTATATAATTTGTAAATGCAATGATTTTTTAAAATTTTTATCTGCTTGTTTTTAATTGTGGTAGATGCCACAGAAAATAAAACATTTGCTATCTAAATAGTTAAATATATAATTCAATGGTGTTAGCTACGTTTACTGAATCTCTAGAATATTTTTATCTTGAAAAACCTAAACTGTCCTGATAGACCAACTCCCTCAGCCCCTGGTAGCTGCAATCCTTGGATCTCTATAAGTTTGACTATATTAGATCTAAGTGGAATCATACAATATTTATTTTTCTGTACTGGCTTATTTCACTTAGCTTAATGTTCTCAAGGTTCATCCATGTAGCAGCGTATATCAGAATTTCTTTCCGTTTTAAGGCTGAATAACATTTCATTGTTTGTGTATAGACCGTGTTTTCGTTATTCATTCATCTATTGACAACATTTGCCTTGCTCCCATCTCTTGGCTTTTATGCATCACGCTGCACTGAATATGGGTATACACATATCTCTTCCAGATCCTGCTTTCAGTTATTTTGGATAAATATCGAGAAGTGGATAAACTTCAATACATTTTGTGTCTACAAAAAACATAGTTTATCCTCATCATTATTGCTCATAGTCACTTCCCCAGACACAAGAAGGGAATTTTTACATAGGTCTTTGAGGTTCCTTCTCTGCTGCTCTCTGCTTTCTCTGCACCTCCAATCCCAGTCATCTCAGCAGCAAAGAACTCTGATCTTTTTCCTCAACCCAACAAAACAATTTCTCTGCATCACCATTTGGAAAATGCCCTCAAGAAGAAAGCTGGTGTGAGTGGGAAGCTTTTCTCCCATGTGATTCTCTTCTGATTGCCCTGCATTAGTAACTGTCCAACACACGAAAACAATTTTGTATCGTTTTTTTGTTCAGTTTTATAGGACAGATTAAATCTGATATCATCTACTCCATCAAGGATAGAACTAGAATTTAACCTAGGTGTCTTACATTTATACTTTATCCTGTTGGGAGAGGAAACAAACAAAAAAAATCCTCCAAACAAAAAGGCAAATTAGGAAAATAATTACAAATCAGGATACATGCTATGAAGAAAACACAGGCACTGAAACATAGGCCTTCTCAGGTGGTGCAGTAGCAAAGAATAGCCTGCCAACTCAGGAGACAGAGGAGATGTGGATTGATCCCTGGGTTGGGATGATCCCCTGGAGGAGGAAAGGGCAACCCACTCCAGTATGCTTGCCTGGAGAATCCCATGGACAGAGGAGACTGGCGGGGTATAGTCCATAACATTGCAAAGAGTTGGACATGACTGAACACACAACATAAGGAAGGTGGGGAAGGAGTATATGATTTGGGAATATGGTGATAAGAGGAGGCTGCTTTGAGGAGTTTTACACTGACATTTAAATGATGAGTAGGACCTTACTATGTGAAACAGAGCTAAGAGGGGAGAACAGAAGGATGTGCTAAATAGAAATATGGTTTCTGAATAAGTGCTCCTGGCCAAAATTTATGAGACACAAACAAGGGCCAGAGTGCCAGGATAGGTAACTCATTATAACTCATACTAAGAGCGAGAGATCTGGAGCCCTTGAAACGGAAGGGATAAAGAAGCCATCATAATGTCTGGAGATTGGGTTTGGGCAGTGTTTGGGGGTATGCTAGCATGAGTGCTATCTTCAGATATCCCAAGAGCTATCATGGGGAGGACAGACAACACTCTAGCACATGGGTTGGCAAACTACAGCCCACAGGCCAAATCCAGCCATACAACTTGGAAACTGTGGATGGATTTTATACATTTTTAACTGATATATTACATTTTAAATGGCTATATTAGTACTTGTTTAATAGCCTCAGTTTTGTTTCTGGCCCACGAAACAAGTTATTTATTACCAAGCCCTTTAAGAAAAAGTTTTCTGACCCCTTGCTTTGTTTGAGGCAGTTGATGCTCAGAGACAAAGATTGTCCTTGCCAATTTTATTTAATACAGGTTCACTGTAGAAATTACAGTAATTTCACAAGCAAGTAATAGGCAGGACAATGGCTCTTAAGCCATCAAGAAATAACATTTTGAGCCAATGATGGATTAATTACACTACAGTTCCAGGCAAGGGGAGATGAAAGCAATAAAGTCAAAATTCAGTTGAGATGTGCAAAACCAACCAGTTGGTTCTCAGGGGAGGTGGCTTAGTCAACTGAGAACTGGTATCCAGATGTCAGCACAAATGCAAAACTCACCTGTTGTTAGAGCTCGTTGCTAGGGAACAGTGGCATCACTGTTGACAGGCTAGATGATCTCCTAGGGGCCTTGGCACAGCTTTCATGACTGCTAGTAAAAGAATCACCTTTACCGTGGAAGGAGCTAATGCCTCAGGGTCATTAGAGATCAACAAAGACTCACCTTGCCCAGATGGAATACTATTCTATGGTCCTTATCAACTCTGAGGATTTATAGTCTAAACATCCTTACCACAGTTGCTTTTTCATGTTCTTGTCAATAAGTGTCCAGCTGAGCTCCTAAATGGTTACTGCAGCCACAGATTTGGATGATGACATCCTGACACACAGTTTCACCTTTATATCAAAACAGCTTCATTCTTAGAAATAACTTCACTCTGAAAAATAACTTCATTTTTGTCAGAAACAAGTAGACTTGACATCATACCAAACCACTACACGGCACCTGTGTTCTGGATCAATTGCAGGAATTTGATTTGCTGTAGCGAAAGGAATGAGTTAGCAAAGTTGGTATCAAAAATTCTCTAAAAGGGAAGAGATTTTCCTGCATGGAGTTTTGGAGGGACCTCCCTCCTAGGCCTTTCCTTGCCCATCATCACACACTGGGTAGTTTTCCATCTACTTAGTCCATGCATGAGAGGACGTCATTTGGCTTCTTGAGAACAATGTGGAGGCATTGGACCAACTGGTCAAGAATTTGATTCTGTGAAATTGGACAGTTTTATATTTGGAAGAAATAATTTGATTTCAAAACACCTAGTGACTGTAGCTAATTGTTTCACTGAAATTAAACTATTTTATCATCCCTCCAACTGGATTTAGACCATAGAGTCCTTGAGTAAAATGTTGGTATCTTAAATTAATTTGTTCCAGGTCTCCAACAACCAGGGGAAGACTAGTTTATAGTCTATAATGTGTGTGCTCAGTTGCTCAGTCATGTCTGACTCTTTGTGGCCCCATGGACTGTAGCCTGCCAGGCTCCTCTGTTCACGGGATTTCCCAGGCAAGAGTACTGGAGTGGGTTGCCCTTTCCTCCTCCAGGGGATCTTCCTGACCCAGGGATTGAATCCGAGTCTCTTGTATCTCCCGAATTGGCAGGAGGATTCTTTACCACTTGAGCCACCTGGGACATTCCATAATCTGTAATAAACTACACTAATTTCCCAAAAACTAGGCCATGGGCCCAGGTACTTCAGAAGGAAAGTACTAGTTTCAGAGCTGTTTCCTAACAAAGACTGGTTTGGTTTATGGTACAGAGTGGAATATGGTACAGATCTCATTCATGTATTTCTTTATCTGATAAGGAACTCCCAGTCCAATGGTGAAAGTGAAAGTTGCTTAGTCATGTCCGACTCTTTGCAACCCCATGGATTATACAGTCCATGGAATTCTCCAGGCCAGAATACTGGAGTAGGTAGCCATCCCCTTCTCCAGGGGATCTTCCCAACCCAGGGCTTGAACCTAGGTTTCCCACATTGCAGGTGGATTCTTTATTAGCTGATCTTCCAGGGAAGCAATGGAGAGACAGATAAAATAATAGTAAGTATATAGGAAATTCGCTTAGTTTTTGCATTGTAATGGGGGAAAAAGCTTTCCATTACCCTCTTAGGGAACCTGGCTACGTCTGAAAATTAAGTTACTAAAGACAGATTGACAGGAGAAAAGCATACAAATGTTACTGAATTTTAACATGTATATGAGAGTCTTCACAAGAGTCTGAAGATTCTAGAAAGTGATCAGAGCATAAAGCTATAACTTTTAGACAAAGAAAGAATAAATTTGTGAAGACTTGATAAGACAAAGGGTTTTAACCTAGGGATAGTCCAACTAGGACTAGGTCATGATGAGGGTTAGTTTAACAAGGTTAGTTTGTAGATTCCTTTGGCTGATAAAAGTCTGTCTTTAGAAAGAGAAGTATTTATATTCTGTCCATAGACAGAAAAGAAAGATTTTTTCTGTGTTTACTATTTCTTGATTGCCTCCAGCTTATGACCATATTATGTTAAAGGGGCAAATTTTAGAACGATATATTCTGATTTCCTTTTATGCATTATGTCTAGAGCTCTATAAAACATAGTTGGACATTGAAGAGGTCAAAACAATTTTTGTGGAGAAGATGATGCCTGGATAAAATCTTAAAGAAGAGGATGAGGATACTCAGATGAAGGGTGTGGATCAGCTGTGGCAGTATGTGGGTGGGAGAATTTAGTCAGTAGAAAGGATGAACCATGAAAAAATTTAATGCATTTAGAAAACTTTAGAGAATTCTGTATGACTAGTTTAGAGTGGAGAGAAATGAGGCTAGACCGTCAAAAGATAGCACGGCTGTGTTATACAAGGAGTATAGCACATTTGAGTTTCACCCTAAGGTCAGTGGAGAGCTACTGAAAGATATAAACAGTGACATGACTGTATTTGATTTAAAAGAAAAACATTTTTCTGGTAGCACAATGAAGAGTTGAGTGGAACTAAGACCAGAGCTTGACGGATGTGTTAAGATGGCTATTGCATGCTATTTTAAACATTAAAAAAAATTCTCAACTGTTTGTTGCTAGGATATAAAAATACAATATAACTTTGTATGTTGGCTTTGTATCCTACAACCTTGTAAACTCATTATTTCTGGTAGTTTTTTTAAGATTCTTATTCCTATGTACACATTATTTCATTCTCAATTAAAGTTTTACTCCTAAGGAAAAAAAAAAAAGATTGCTATTTCAGTTACCCAAGTGACAGGCAACAGAGATGTAGGCAATAGTAGGGGCAATGGGGAGAGGGGCATGAAATACCAAGAAGGTCAGAAAAACAGGATTAATTATTGCTGAATGTGTACAGTAAGTGAGGGAAGAGAAACTAAGAATGCCATTCAGATACATCTTGAATGAGATGCCCACTCAGGACAGAAAATGAAATACAAGGGAAGGAATGATTAGCAGTATAAAATAGTACAGTAAGTCCCCTATGTATAAACAAATTCTGTTCTGAAAGTGCATTGGTAAATCCAATTTGTTTGTAAGTCTTACAAAATTAGCTTAGGTACCCTACTAATACATTCAACTATATAGTACTGTACTGTAATAGGTATATAATATTTTTCACTCAAATAACACATAAAAACAAACAAGAAGACAATTTTAATCTTGTAGAACAGTGCCTTGAAAAATACAGTAGTAGTGCAGTGCAACAGCGGGCCTACAGGGACTGGCATAGGATGAACAGGCAAGAAAGTCACTGACTGGAGGGGAGAGAGGGAGTGGGGGATAGCAGAGCAGAAGGACTGTCAGCAATAGGAGACTGAGGGTAAGCTGCAGTTTCACTCATGCCTGATGTTGATGGCACAGGTTCTGGTTCCTTGCTGGAACCAAATGTATGTTCCCATCTTTGAAAGTTCACAACTTGAAAGTTTATATGTAGGCGATTTACTGGACTGAGAACTATGGAAATATTGACTTGGAAATTGGGGAAGGTGTGAAAAAGTAGTAGTGTTTGAGATAAGCCGTGCATGATGAATGAGTTTCCTGAATGAGAGTTGGTTGTGATTCTTATAAGGATGACATTGTTAGCAAAGGCTTGTGAGTGATGTGTACAAGGGTAGGTAATGTTCACTTTCACAGGTTGGTAATGGTCTGTGGTTCATGGTGTTTATTGCCAGTGTTCACTTTCTCATTTGACTGCGATGACATTTTCATGAGAAGAACTTGGTAACTGAATGATCTCTTTTTCAGAGGTGAAGATGCTTACACTTGAGTTAAATGAGGCTTCCAAGCTCATCACTTTGTAAGGAGAACCGTGGCTTGAACTCACATTGCACCAAGTAGAAGGCAACATAATGCTGGATCCAAAGGGAAGATCAGTCAGTTGCAGCTCATCTTCCAGGTAAGGACCTGAACAGAAATTGCTCTTTCAAACCAGATTCTGTTTCAGCAGTGGAATCCAGTCATGCTTCAGCTGTGTCCTAGAGGGCAAACCTGAGCCTGGAAGAGCAGAGCAGGAGTTTTAGAGGAATCTTCAAGGATACTGTGAACCAACCAAAACCAGACCTTTATTCTTTTACTCCTGGGAAGCAGTAGCTTACATGTGGCCATTTAGAAGGGTTATACCATAAATCCAGGTATTATAATAATAATTATTACTGTGATTCAATGTGATTTTATTTTGTTGCTCAGATTATTTCATCTTTGACCATTGGGAGCTTTGTAAGTTGTTTCCTGTGTTCTTCTGACATACCTTCATCATTGTGGATATTTATTTATGAATAAATTAGTACTTCCTTACTCTTAGGCACTATGGGATGTTTCAGGCACATCTTACACATTTTCTGTCCCAGTTCTAGAATCAGTAGACTCAGCCATTTTTACAAATAAGGCTTAGTTGGTTCTCTCTATCTCTCTCTGTGTGTGTGACATTGGAACCAAGACCTGGGTGCTTGATGTGCTTTTTGTAGCTTGGGTGTTACAGCTTCTAGGCAGTCTCAGATGACAGAGCAATACAATATATTAACTAATAAGGGTTTGTTTTGGTGTCTCTAATCCATTTCCACATGGATCATTATAACCTACTCCCCTTGCTTATGTGTAATTTCTGGTTTAAGCAATGAAAAGCCTGCCTCCCACCATCTGTTAATCAATCTTAATTGTCCCAATCCAGGATGCATGCTTAATTGTTTTAGAGTTGCTCTGTACCCTCATGGGGGGAAAGGTTTTATCACTGGAATACAGTGCTTATGTGTAGTTCCCTTTGCCTTTAATCTGATAGGCTCCACAATTTTCAAAGTTAGGTTTATTCCATTCCTACAAGTAAGGGTGCTTCATACATTTGTACTACAGTTAAATTCCTCCATCACAGTCTGTATTTCATCCTGAGATTCTCTGATTTTCTAAATCATTATTTTGTTTTAAAGTTTGTATGTTAGGTTTATTCTTTGTGCTATTAAGTTTTATAGGTTTTGACAAATGTATAATACAATATATCCACCATTACAGTACCACATAAAATAGTTTCACTGCCCTGAAAAATCCACTGTGCTTTAATGCCCCTCTTCAACTCCTGGAAACAAGTTATCAGTTTACTGATTCTATGAATTTGTCCTTCCAGAAAGTAATATACATGAGATCTTCAAGACATCCCCAGGTTTGATGATTTGCTAGGAGAACTTACAGGACTCAGCATGTAATACTCACAGCTAAGATTTACTATAGTGAAAGAATGCAATGCAAGAACCAGCACAGGGAAAAGGCACATAGGGCCAAGTCAAGCTGAAACCAGGCACAAGTTTCTAAGAGTTCTCTCCCAGTAGAATCACGTGGACGTGCTTAATTCTTCCAGCACTGAGTTGCAGCATGATAAATGTTGTCTACTGGGGAAACTCATTAGAGACTCAGTGTCAAGGATTTTCATCAGAGGCTGCTCCTACAGGCCGTCTGTCTAGCATATACCAAAATTCCAGGCTCCTAGAAGAAAAGATGTTTAGCATCCACCACATTGTTTGTACAAGCACTTTCATTACAAGGATCTTCTCTGATATAAATACTTGCAATGGTGGGGAATCTTCCTGAAATGTACTTCTTGAAATACCAGGCAAGGAGCAGCTTACAAACAGATCTTTCTAAGGATAGCAGTCTCAGGCCTGTTATGTTCCTTCTTTTATACACATGGTATACATGAAGTCATACAGTATGTAATTTTCTCAGATTGGCTTCTTCCACTTAGCAAAATGCATTTAAGATTCATCCTTGTCTTTACATGGTTTGATAGCTTATTCTTTTCTAGTCTCTGAGTAGTATCCCATTCTTTGAACATACCACAGTTCATCTACCCATTCACCTAGTGAAGGATATTTTGGTTGCTTCCAGTTTTTGAAGGTTATTAGCATAGATTCTGTAAACATTTGTGGGCAAGTTTTTGTATGGACATGAGTTTCCTAATCAGTTGTGTGTACCTAGCAGTGTGGTTGCTTGATTGTGTGGTAAGATGTGTTTCATATTATTTCATATTATAAGAAATTCTATACTGTCTTCCTAAGTAGCTGTACCATTTTGCATTCTCACTAGCAATGGATGAGAGTTTCTGTTGTTCCACATCCTTGCTAGCAATTGGTATTATTTGTTTTTTTTATTTTTATGTTAGCCATTTGAATAGGTACACAGTAGTATCTCATTTTCATTTGCATTTTTAAAATAACAATTGATGTTAAATAGTTTTTCTTGCCATCCTGTATCTTCTCTGGTGAAATGTCTTATCATATCTTTTGCACATTTTAAAGTAGGTTGTTTTTTAGCCCTGATTAAAATTTTGTATGTGTATATTTCGAATCAAGTCCTTTACTAGATAGGTTTAACAATTATATTCTCTTAATTTGTGGTTTGTCTTGACAGTGGCTTTCACAAGATCAAAGTTTATAATTTTAATAAAGCCCAACCTACTAATTTTTCTCTTTTATAATCATAATCATGGTGTTATATTTTAAAAGTGAAAGTCATTCAGTCGTGTCTGACTCTTTGCGACCCCATGGACTGTAGCAGCTCCTCTGTCCGTGGAATTCTCCAGGTCAGAATACTGGAGTGGGTAGCCGTTCCCTTCTCCAGGGCATCTTTCCAACACAGGGATCGAACCCAGGTCTCCCTCATTGCAGGTGGATATTTTACGGCCTGAGTCACCAGGGAAGCCCAAGAATACTGGAGTGGGTAGCCTATCCCTTCTCCAGGGGATCTTCCTGACCCAGGAATCAAACCAGGGTCTCCTGCATTGCAGGCAATTTCTTTACCAACTTCAAAGTCCTCTATATTTTTCTTCTAGAAATTTTAGTTTTACCTTTTTATGACCCATTTTGAGTTTAAAGTATAAGGTCTGTGTGTAGTTTGATTGTTTGCATATAGGTTTCCAATCATTGTTTGTTGAAAATACTACCCTTTATCCATTTAATTACCTTTTTCCAAAACCATTTGACAATATTTGTCCTGGTTTATTTCTGGGCATCATTTTATTCCACTGACCTGTGTTTCTGCTCTTTCACTAAAAGCACATCATTGGTATACTGTAGTTGGTAATAAGCCTTGAAATTGGGTAGTGTATCTTGAAAATGTTCTTCAGTATTCATTGGCTCTTCTAGGTCTACTGACTTTCCATACAAACTTTAGAATTAGTTTGTTGACATCTACAAAAAAACTTGCATAATACATATTTTTAATTAAAGCACTTCTAAGAACCAGTGGAGAAGGAAATGGCAACCCTCTCCAGTATTCTTGCCTGGAAAATTCCACTGATGGCTGAGCCTGGTGGGCTACAATCCATGGGGTCACAAAGAGTTAGGTACAACTTAGTGACTAAACAGCAAGCAGCTTAGAACCATTAGTATACTAATGTCAATTATGAATATTAAGGGAGAATACATACTTTGCAGCATTTCACAGACTTGACTTCAGTTCAGTTTAGTGCAGTCGCTCAGTTGTGTCCGACTCTTTGTGACCCCATGAACCGTAGCACACCAGGCCTCCCTGTCCATCACCAACTCCCAGAGTTCACCCAACCCATGTCCATCGAGTCGGTGATGCCATCCAGCCATCTCATCCTCTGTCATCCCCTTCTCCTCCTGCCCTCAATCTTTCCAAGCATCAGGGTCTTTTCAAATGAGTCAGCTCTTAGCATCAGGTGGCCAAAGTATAGGAGTTTCAGCTTTAACATCGGTCCTTCCAATGAGGGACTCTCAAGTGTTTTCTCCAATACCACAGTTCAAAATCATCAATTCTTTGGCACTCAGCTTTCTTCACAGTCCAACTCTCACATCCATATATGACTACTAGAAAAACTATAGCCTTGACTAGATGGACCTTTGTTGGCAAAGTAATATCTCTGCTTTTCAATATACTATCTAGGTTGTTCATAACTTTCCTTCAAAGGAGTAAGTGTCTTTTAATTTCATGGCTGCAGTCACCATCTGCAGTGATTTTGGAGCCCAGAAAAATAAAGTCTGACACTGTTTCCACTGTTTCCCCATCTATTTCCCATGAAGTGATGGGACCGGATGCCATGATCTTCGTTTTCTGAATGTTGAGCATTAAGCCAACTTTTTCACTCTCCTCTTTCACTTTCATCAAGAGGCATTTTAGTTCCTCTTCACTTTCTTCCATAAGGGTGGTGTCATCTGCATATCTGAGGTTTTTGATATTTTTCCCAGCAATCTTGATTCCAGCTTGTGCTTCTTCCAGCCCAGCGTTTCTCATGATGTACTCTGCATATAAGTTAAATAAGCATGGTGACAATATACAACCTTGATGTACTCCTTTTCCCAATTCTGTTGCTTCCTGACCTGCATACAGGTTTCTCAAGAGGCAGGTCAGGTGGTCTGGTATTCCCATCTCTTTCAGAATTTTCCAGTTTATTGTGATCCACTCAGTCAAAGGCTTTGGCATAGTCAATAAAGCATAAATAGATGTTTTTCTGGAACTCTCTTGCTTTTTTGATGATCCAGCAAATGTTGGCAATTTGATCTCTGGTTCCTTTGCCTTTTCTAAAACCAGCTGGAACATCTGGAAGTTCATGGTTCACGTATTGCTGAAGCCTGGCTTGGAGAATTTTGAGCATTACGTTACTAGTGTGTGAGATGAGTGTAATTGTAGTTGACTTCAATATTCTTTTTTTTTCCTGAACCTGTATTGTGCTTAGTCACTCAGTCATGTCCAGCTCTTTTGACCCCATGGACTGTAGCCAACCAGGCTCCTCTGTCCATGGGGATTCTCCAGGCAAGAATACTGGAATGGTTGCCATGACCTCCTCCAGGGGATCTTCCCAACCCAGGGATCAAACCCAGGTCTCTCACACTGCAGGCAGATTCTTTACATTGAGCCACCAGGGAAGACCTGTGTTACATAACCCCAGAGAGAATTCCTTTTTTTTTTAACAAAACAAAGCACTGAAGGTCACAGAGGAGGAGTTGTTTTGGCTAGGGTGATGATTTTATTAGGATTGAGGCCTGGGGTAGAAATCTATTTATTCTGAGGCTGTAAATATATTTTGATCATTTTTATACATGACATGTATCTCCACTTTCACATAATTTTACAGTTAGTATAAAAGCTCAGAGAATCACAATGTAGATATTGTGAAAGATTTCATTGATTCATGGTAGATGAATGGCTTTTTATTCAACTTATTCTCAAATAATAATGAGTGATTAAATGTGATAGTATATTGTATATAATAATTTTATCCATATTTTGATGTAAAATTGTACAGCTTATTAATGTTGTTGTTCAGTTTCAAAGTCATGTCTGACTCTTTGGAACTCCATGAACTACAAGCACTCCAGGCTTCCCTGTCCTTCACTATCTCCCAGAGAATGTGTAAATTCATATCCATTGAGTCAGTAATGCTATCTAAACATCTTATCTTCTGCTACCCTCTTTTCCTTTTGCCTTCAATCTTTGCCAACATCAGGTTCTTTTCCAATGAGTTGGCTCTTTGCATCAAGTGGCCAAAATATTGTAGCTTCAGTTTTAGCAACAGACCTTTCAGTGGCAAGTAAAAGATGTAGCTTCAATCCCTGAGTCAGGAAGATCCCTAGAGAAAGAAATGGCAACCTGTTCCAGTATTCTTGTCTGGAGAATCCCATGGACAGATTTGCCTAGCAGACTATATAGTCCAGGGGGTCACAAAAGAGTCCGACATGACTGAGCAACTAAATAACGTTATTAGCCCCTCAGTTAAATGCTGCTTTCCTGAAACTCTATCAGTTTATTCAAGCACTTCTGAAGGGTCATTGAAGTCATCCTCAAGAGCCCCAGAATAAGTGTTGTTTTACAGAAATGTGTGCCTCTCTTAATACCTCAGCTCTGTTGATTTAGGTCTTTTTATTCAAGTTGAGGCAACGTGGGCAAACAGTACCAATGGTTGGTTCTCTCGGTGGACTTGTAGCTTTAGTTATATAACCAGGTTAACAGTGCCTGTTGCTAGCCAAAATCTTGGCCTTCTCTGCCCACCAAAGCTGAATGAAAAATACAGAGACAGAGTTTGGAGGAAATAAAAAGTTGGCTTTAATTCTCAGCTGGCAGCGAGGGGAACACAGTAGGCTCATGCCTCAACAAGTGTGCCCCCCGAATCCATCAGGAGTCTAGGGGCTTGTATAAGGCAGGGGCTTACAGTCAGGAGTTGGTGATGAGGAACAACGGTGATAAGATCTTCATTTCTCTCCTCTTGTATGTTTCAAAGACAGTCATAGACTGTCATCATTGACCTAGAAATTGAGTCTGGCAGTTAGATCGCTCTGTGAACTTTTTTCTGCTATGTTAACTAGAGGGGGCATGTGTTTGTAAGGGTTAACGCCAGATACAGGCGTTATATAGGCCAGATAGATATGTTTAGCGTAGAGTCAAAGGAAAAAAATGTGAATTATAGCTCCTGCAGGGTTAGGGGGCAGAAAAGCAAATTTAGTTACAGACATACAGAGTTAGGAGTAGTTAACAGTTTAAAAAAAAAAATTGGAATGTTCAGGCCTGCTCACTGAGAGGGAAAGAAAAAAACTCATTCCTCCTTTTTCCTTTTCACCGCAACAAAATGAAGGCATATTTTGTTATGTTAATGAGGTGACTTGTTGAAAACCCTTTGTTAACCTAAGGATGAGGCACTGGTTGCCAGAAGAACCAACTTTGTGATTAGAGGGTTGGGTGGAGCTAGAGACTTTAAAGGCTGATCATTCATGCATCTGAAATGAACCATCAAAGACAGGGTTTGGAAAGCTTTTGGGTTGGTGATGAGAAATGGAGTCTTTCCTGCCATATCAATAGACAAGGGTGTTATAGTCATCAGTGATTCCAGCCCTCCAGGGCACTCAAGAAGGAGCAGAATACCTGGTGATCTGGCAGCCATGAGGCTGCAGCTGCTCCCTACACAGAGCCCTAAGGAGGTTCAGGATGTGAGAGCACAAGATAAGTCCAGTTCAGTTCAGACCCTCAATCATATTCAACTCTTTGTGACCCCATGAACTGCAGCAAGGCAGGCTTCCCTGTCCATCACCAACTCCTGGAGCCTACTCAAACTCATATCTGTTGAATCGGTGATGCCATCCAACCATCCCATCCTTTGTCGTCCCCTTCTCCTCCTGCCTTCAATCTTTCCCAGGATCAGGATCTTTTCCAGTGAGTCAGTTCTTCGTATCAGGTGGCCAAAGTATTGGAGCTTCAGTTTCAGCATCAGTCCTTCCAGTGAATACTCCGGACTGATTTCCTTTAGGATGTACTGGTTGGATCTCCTTGCAGTCCAAGGGACTCTCAAGAGTCTTCTCCAACACCACAGTTCAAAAGCATCAATTCTTGGTGCTTAGCTTTCATTATGGTTCAACTCTCACATTCATACATGACTACCAGAAAGACCATAGCTTTGACTATATGGACCTTTATTGGCAAAGTAATGTCTCTGTTTTTTAATATGCTGTCTAAGTTTGTCATAACTTTTCTTTCAGGACCAAGTAACTTTTAATTTCATGGCTGCAGTTATTATCTGCAGTGATTTTTAAGCCCAAGAAAATAAAGTCTGTTGCTGTTTCCATTGTTTCCCCATCTACTTCCCCATGAAGTAATGAGACTGGATGCCATGATCTTAGTTTTTTGAATGTTGAGTTTTAAGCCAGCTTTTTCACTCTCTTCTTTCACCTTTACCAAGAAGCTCTTTAGTTCCTCTTCCCTTTCTGCCATAATGGTGGTTATTGATATTTCTCCCTACAATCTTGATTCCAGCTTGTGCTTCATCCAGTCTGGCATTTCACATGACATACTCTGCATATAAGTTAAATAAGCAAGGTGACGATGTACAGCCTTGATGTACTCCTTTCCCAAATTGGAACCAGTCTGTTGTTTCATGTGCAGTTCTAACTGTTGGTTCTTGACCTGCGTATAGATTTCGCAGGAGGTAAGTAAATTGTTCTGGTCTTCCCATCACTTTCAGAATTTTCCAGTTTGTTGTGATCCTTTAGAGTAGTCAATGAAGCAGAAATAGATGTTCTTTTGGAATTATATTGCTTTGTCTATGATCCAGTGGATGTTGGCAATTTGATCTCTGGTTCCTCTGCCTTTTCTTAAACCAGCTTGAACATCTGGAAGTTCACAGTTCAAGTATTGTTGAAGCCTGGCTTGGAGAATTTTGAGCATTACTTTACTAATGTGTGAGGTGAATGCAATTGTGCAGTAGTTTGAGCATTCTTTGGCATTGCCTTTCTTTGGGATTGGAATGAAAACTGACCTTTTCCAGTCCTGTGGCTGAGATTTCCAAATTTGCTGGCACATTGAGTGCAGCACTTTCACAGCATCATCTTTTAGGATTTGAAATAGCTCAACTGGAATTCCATCACCTCCACTAGCTTTGTTCATAGTGATGCTTCCTAGGGCTCACTTGACTTTGCATTCCAGGATGTCTGATTCTAGGTGAGTGACCACACCATCGTGGTTGTCTGGGTTATTAAGATCTTTTTGTATAGTTCTTTGTGTATTCTTGCTACCACTTGTTAATACACAGGATACTGGCCCCAGATCAGATCAGATCAGTCGCTCAGTCGTGTCCGACTCTTTGCGACCCCATGAATTGCAGCACGCCAGGACTCCCTATCCATCACCAGCTCTCGGAGGTCACTCAGACTCACATTCATCGAGTCAGTGATGCCATCCAGCCATCTCATCCTCTGTCGTCCCCTTCTCCTCCTGCCCTCAATCCCTCCCAGCATCAGAGTCTTCTCCAATGAGTCAACTCTTCGCATGAGGTGGCCAAAATACTGGAGTTTCAGCTTGAGCATCATTCCCTCCAAAGAAATCCCAGGTCTGATCTCCTTCAGAATGGACCGGTTGGATCTCCTTGCAGTCCATGGGACTCTCAGGAGTCTTCTCCAACACCACAGTTCAAAAGCATCAATTCTTCGGTGCTCAGCCTTCTTCACAGTCCAGCTCTCCAGATAGTGAGGTGCATATGAAAGGAATGATTGCAGTGAGACAAGACTCTTGCAAATTCCCATATACAGAAAAGCGCTAAATTCCTTAACTTGGGATAACTGGTTTCCTTTAATTTGCAATGATTTCTTGATATTCAGGCTACTTGCCCTTTGTTGTGAAACTTCCTATATAACCTGGCTCCTTCCTTTGCCTCATCGGAGCACTTCTCCCAGGGTTATTTGAGATGCTGTGTTCTGGGCTGAAAGTCCTAAAAATTACCATTGAACAAAATATAACTTTCACTTTTTAGGTTGTATTTTTGGAGATGCTGGGCAGATGGCTAATGACATGCCTGGAGAAGGCTTTGAAGCTGCCTGTCCTTCCCCTACACCTTACCTGCCCTTCTCTACACCTCTCTTCTGTCTGATTGTTCCTGAGTTATATCCTTTTATCACAATCCTGCAATCTAGTAAGTAAACTATTTCTCTGAGTTCTGTGAGATGCTCTAGGAAGGCAGTTACATCAGAGGAAGGGGTCTTGGGAATCTGATTTATAACCAATTGTTCAGAAGTACAGGTAACAACTTAGGCTTGTGGCTGATGTTTTAAGTGTGATGGTGGTGGGGCTGACCCTTAACTGGTGGAATCTGATGCTGTCTGGGTAGTTATTTTGTTGTTTAGTCTCCAAGTTGGTCCAACTCTTTTGTGACCCCATGGACTGTAGCTCTCCAGGCTCCTCTGTCTGTAGAATGTCCCAGGCAAGAATACTGGAATGGGTTGCCATTTCCTTCCTTCTTCAGGGGATCTTCCCAACCTAGGGATCAAACCTGCATCTCCTGCATTGTAGGCGGATTCTTTTACTCTGTGCCACCAGCAAAACCTGTGTCTAGGTAGAGAGTGTCACAGTTGAGTGGAATTGTAGGGCACCTAGTTGCGGTGCCCAGAATTACTTGTTGATGTGGGACTGTCTTCCCTTCCCCATGCCTGCCCCTGACATTGGCACTAATACCAAGACCTATTTGATAGGTTCTCAGTAAATTTTATTGAGTGAATGGATACTATCGAATGGTTGAATTCTAGGATGTCAGAGTTTAACAGCCCTAGGAGACTAACCTAACTGTCACAACTGGCTGATGATCAGATCTGAAGAAAAGGGAAGTGTCTTACCTATATGTTTTTATTTTACTTATTTATGTTTCCCAATACATGGGTTTATTTCCTTATTTTTTAAAATTTGATCATTTTTGGCAATGGAGAAACCCATGGATAATAAAATGTCTATACAAGACTGATTGATTTTACTTATATATATGAAATGTATAGGGGCTTCCCAGGTGGTGCTAATGGTAAAGAACCTGCCTGCCAATGCTGGAGACACAGGAGATGCAGGTTTGATCCCTGAATTTGGAAGATCCCCTGGAGGAGGGCATGACAACCCACTCCAATATTCTTGACTGGAGAATCCCATGGACAGAGGAGCCTGGCAGGCTATGGGTCATAGGATTGCAAACAGTCGGACATGACTGAAGCGACTTAGCATGACAGCACACATGAAATGTATATATTATTTTACGTATTGCTATAATTTAAAATTTTTACCCTTAGCACTTTGGAAAGAGACTTAAAATCCCTTTCTGATCTTCAGTGTCTCAGAAGCTGAAAACAAACTCTAAAATCATAGGATAACCTTGCGGTTTATATGAAATATAAAAGTACATCAGGTTTTATTCGTTACTTTATCTTTGTGATACCATTACCTGCATTGTTGCAATAACCTAGTAACTGCCTCCCTTTTTCTAATTCATGCAACCTTTCCTACATATGGACAATTGCATCTTCCTAAATCTCAACTTTGATTCTGTTTCCCCCACTTAAATGTTTTATTCTGCCTTCACCTTTCAACATGGAAAGCCCAAGCTGCTTAACCTGGCCCTAGCCAATCTTTCCAGCTTTATTCCCACCACCACTCACTTGTTAAAAATGTGTAAACATCCTCCTGATCACTAGACCAGTGCTGCTCAGACTTTAGAGCTTGCATGAGTCACTTGGGGGTCTTGATACAGTGCAGATTCTGATTCACTAAGTCTGGAGTAGGAACCTGGGTTTTGCCTTATAAGTAAGGCCAATAAAAAAAGTGGGTCCCAGAACCACGTTTTGAATGTGAGACCCTGACAGTGTTATGGCCGTCTCCTGTATGCACTCATCGCCTTTCATTGCTACGTGTTTAGTAGCTGTCTTCTCATCACTGGAGAGTATGTCTCAGAGGACCGTATCAGATCTGTCAGGCTCACTGTTAAGTCTATTGTGTGTGCTGTGCTATGCTGAACTGCTTCAGTCATGTCCAACTCTTTGTGACCCCATGGACTGTCGCTCTCCAGGCTCTTCTGTCCATGGGATTTTCCAGGCAAGATTACCAGAGTGGGTTGCCATGCCTTCCTCCAGGGGATCTTCCTGACCCAGAGATTGAACCTGCATCTCTTATGTCTCCTGCATTGGCAAATGGGTTCTTTATCACTAATGCCACCTGGGAAGCCCCATTAAGTATATTGGTACCTATCAAAGTGAATCTGAGATTCTTAAAACTCTAGCTTTGGACAGAACCTCATTTGTCCCTCCCCTGCAAGTTTTAGGCAAAGAATTGAATCCAGCGAGGGAAAGTAACCTCTCCGTGGTACAAGGCAAGTTGGTGGCAGAGCTGAGAAGAGGAACTGGTTTCTGAAATAAATACCTATTGTGTTGCAAAACATCAAGTAAAGGTCTTAGGGCAAGTAGCACTTTATTCAGAACTTGCCCCCCAGGTATTGTATACTTAACAGAGAACTCCCATTACAAGCACTTTGGCAAGTTCCAAGTGTCTGTGAGTAGGCAAGAAGTACCTCTGGGGCGTTTCTCAGAGTCCAGGGAGCCTCCACAATTAGACTAATAGCTTATAGGATAACTAGAGTGTGGCCAATTGAGAAGGATTGACCTAATTCTTCCTTTTTAATTATCTTAATTTTATGCATCAGGTAATTAATTGAATGACTTAGTGATTACAAATGCTTTCTCTATCTCCAGCCAGGAATGAGAACAAGTTACATAAGAAGCATCAGTGGGAAAAGGAAGAGAGATTAGGACAAGGACCACTTGTTAGGAGTCTACATGAACCCCATGCTGTTACACAGGAATCACCATAGTTTTTTATATTTGAGCAATAGAGACCCCTGGAGCAGGAAATGGAATCCCACTCCAGTATTCTTGCCTGGGAAATCCCTTGGACAAAGGAGCCTGGTATGCTACAGTCCATGGAGTTGCAAGGAGTTGGACATGACTGACTAAGCATGCACAAGCCCGTACACATGCACACACACACACAATGTATTTGTTTGCTCACAGAAGAAAAATACAGGAAATGCCCCCCTCCCCTCAAAATGTTTCTAGGACTAGGTTGGTGTTTCTCAAGCACTATTGACATTTTGAGCCATATAATTCTTTATCGTAGAGAACCATCCTATCCGTTGAAGGATGTTCCCTGGTGGCTCAGATGTTAAGGAATCTGCCTGTAATGCGGGAGACCCAGGTTCTATCCCTGGGTTGGGAAGATAGCTTGGGGAAGATAATGGCAACCCTTTCCAGTATCCTTGCCTGGACCATTCTATGGACAGAGGAGCCCGTGGGCTATATATGGGTTTGCAAAGAGTCAGACATGACACAATTGAGCAACTGACACACATACCATCAGCATCCCCTGAAGTTACAACAATCTGAAGTGTCTCCAGATATTGCCAGTTATCCCTGGGGGAGAAATGGAGAAGATCATCTCCAGATGACTCCCCAGTTAAGAACAACTGGACTAGACCATTGGTCAGGCTCAATGTGTCCACAGTACTTTTCTGCAGCTACACAAGTTGTGCAGTAACAGTTCCATGGTGCACCGTTCTTGTAGAGTTCAATAACGCTTGGACAACTTACTGCAGATTTTAATAATATTTGCAATCTGTGTCTTTGACCTTTAATAATGAACCATTGTAGAATAAACATGAAGTGAATAATTCACAAAAACCATGTGCTTATCAGAGTATCCAATGACTTCAGTGTCTAAAAAGATGGTCCATTGGTCACCTTCATTTCCAGTATTATTCTTATCTTCTGCCCCACCTCATCCTAAACCTTTATATCATTCACTGTCACCTTGAAATCTTCAAGTATCTTTCTCTCTGATCACCTACCTCTGTGCTTCTGACTTAATTAATCATTTAGCCCTCTCAACAATATTTTGACCCCAACTAGGTTTCCAATGCATTGACCTCACCCATTTGCACCACTGACTATTCCCCTCTTATCTCTATTTGCCTCTATTTCAGTTCAGGCTCTCTTGTCCACCATAGAAATAATTCTCTTACCCTCCGTAATCTTGTCTTTCTAACCCCATGATGTGTTTGCCTTGTTAAATCTAAGGCAGCAGATTGAATCTTATTACTTACCTTGTCTGTTGTGATGGTGTTGTTCGGTTGCTAAGTTGTGTCTGACTCATTTGCGTCCCTGTGGACTACAACCCACCAGAGTCCTCTGTCCATGGGATTTCCCATGCAAGAATATTGGAGTGGGTTGCCATTTCCTTCTCCAGCAGATCTTTCTGACCCAGGGATCGAACCTGGGTCTCCTGCATTGGCAGGCAAATTCTTTACCACTGAGCCATCTGTATCTACATCTAAACAAATTAACATCTGCACCTCAATGGAAAAGACTCATACAGTATTATGACTAATCCACTGCAGTCTAAGTTTAAGATTACAAACCCCAAATGAGCACTCACACTGTCTGGATGTATTTCTTTGCTTCCTCTTGGACAACTCTTCTACACTTCACTCTTTCAGATGTCTTACCACTTTCATGCCCTCTCTCTTATCTGATAACTTTGCTTAAAAATAGAAACAGAGGGATCTCTTGTATTTACATTATCAAATGAGAACATATCCTTATTTAGACCCATTTTTCTATTTGCCGTTCTTTCTCTGCTTCTATCAAGGGCCAGTCTCCCCCTGTGTGCTGTCTGTCCCAGCCCTTATAGCATCCTTATGTTTGTTTCTGTAGTTTCCCCACCTCCTGCATCACAATTGTTTCCTTTTATTCAAATCATTCCCACGCATATAAATATACTGCAGTTGCTCACAGTTTACCTTCTCGTGATCTGAATTCTACTTTTACTACCATCATATTTCTCTATTCTCCTTCACAGTAAATCTTGAAGAATCAGTCTACACTCACTGGATCCTTGTCCTTATCTTTCACTATTTCTTTAATCTGCTTCAGTCTAGCTTTCACTATCATTACTTCTTTAAAGCTTTTCCTATCCATGATAATCAAATTGCCAAAACTAATGAACACACCTTCAAACTTTTTACTCATTATTTACTGTTGACCACGCTTTACTTCTTAAAACCCTCATCTTGGTATCTAGGATCCTATCCTCGCATAATGTTTTACTTGCCTTTTTATGTCCTCCTTTCTTCCTCACCCCCAAATTTTTCCTTCACAATCCTGCCTTTAATTGTTTAAGTTCTCCACTAACTGGTCCCAGATCAGTTCTCAGTCTGCACATTTTCCCGCAGTGATCTCATCTACCTCATGGCTTTAAATACCAAATGGATGAAAATGGCTCCCAAATGTGAATCTGCATCCTGTATTCTTTCCTGTGTTCCAGATTTATATATCCATCTCTTTACCATTTATAACTGAATGTATGATAGGCATGTCGAATTATCATTTTCAAAACAGAATTAAAAATTTTTCTCTCTCTTTTTCCATGCTCCTCACTTCCACCAAGGCAATTTTGTATCATTAAATGACTCCTTCATCTATCTAAAAACCCACTCAGAGACTCTTCAGGCTGAAATCCCAGGAGTCAACCTTGATTTGTTCCTTACTTTCATTTCCTATTTATAATCCTTTATCACAACGTTTCATTCTAGTTCTGAAATATGTTTTCTTTACCTGGTCAAACAGCAGCAGCTCCAAAAACTTGTTAAAGATGGCCAGACAGATTTTATTCAGACTGATGTAGTAAGGGATAGAGACTCTAGTATAAACTGAACTCAACTCCAACTAAGACAAAGGTAACTGAGATTTTAAAAGGGAAAACAGAAAGAAAGATCACAAATGGGATATGGGAGAGAGAAAAGGGGGGACAAAAAGGAATTATGGACTGTAGGAAAATGGAAAATTACAGAGAGGAATAAGTAGAGAATTACCGAAAATGGTTTGGCAATGAGAGTTGGAACAATGCACATTTTGCAGCTTGGCAGCATTGCATTTTCTTGAGCAAAGACTCAGCACTGGGCTGGAGTCACCTTTAGGGACATGACCTAGTGCAGGTGGAAAACAGTCTATGATTAAGTCAGTTCCCTCAGCAGTGTTCACAGCCCCCTTACTGTTAACATCTTGACCATCATTTATTATTGGACTTTTGAAAGAGCTTCTTCAGTGATTTCCTTGTATAATTCCTTGCCTTGTGTCATTAAATAAGCTGTTCTTTAATCATTAAGGAAATCATTAAGTCCAAACCACAGCATACTGTTTCATATACATTGGAATGGCTATAAATATGATTAAAAAGACAATAATAAGTGTCAGTGAGGATGCAGAGAAATGGGAACCCTCATACATTGATGTTAGAGATGTAAAATGGTACACCTTCTTTGGAAAACTGTTTGCCAACTATTTTAAATATTGAATTATGATAGGACCAAGAAATTCCATTCCTAGATTTATCTACCCAAGAGAAATGAACACATTTGCCCACACAAAATATGAACTAATATTATCTCTTCACTATAGATTAGCAGAGGGACTCTACCTATTGAAGTTACATGAGGACCTAGGATGATGAAGTGGCCAGGATTCCTACCAAGAGTTGTTAGTTGCTAGTCTAGAAGGAAAACATAACTCTGGCAGATCTCACATCAGCAATTAAGTTATACAGATTACTTCTGTTCACAATTTAGAGGCTGGAATTAACCATGAGACCCCATCTAATACAAGAACAAGGAAATGCAATTCTGCATGTGTCTGGGAGGTGGAGAACCAGAATTCATCAGCAATTAAGTTATACAGATTACTTCTGTTCACAATTTAGAGGCTGGAATTAACCATGAGACCCCATCTAATAAAGAACAAGGAAATGCAATTCTGCATGTGTCTGGGAGGTGGAGAACCAGAATTCATCAGCAAGCATACCAATAACTTTTTTGCCTGGGTCCTTGCTATTTCCTTGACTTGATATGATTTTCCTTTATCTATGTGCAGAGCTGGGTCCTTCTCACCTTTTAGCTTGCAGGACTTCCCTGAGAGAACTTCTGTGAAAAGTCTGTCCCAAGCAGTTTATCTCTTGCACAATCCTTTCAAGCTATGTATCCCATCTTCTAATGTTTTATGACCCTGCTTATTTCATGATCTGAAATTGCTGGGTATATTTCTGTGTTCATTTTCCTATTTGACTAACTCTTCCCACTTGAACAAACTTTTTGAGGCTGTAATTTGTATTCTTCTCTGTTTTAGTCATTCCCAAAACCCAGCATTTAGAACAATGCTTAGCAAACTCATAATAGAAAAATCAATAAATATTCATTAAATGAATGAATGGATATCCTTTCCTGCTTCCCTAGCATTTTTCATGCTATTCCTTCTTACTCTTCTTTCAAGCAAAACACTGCTCTAATGTTCATCTTTTTCTTGGGGATGGTCTTGATCCCTGTCTCCTGTACAATGTCACAAACCTCCGTCCATAGTTCATCAGGCAGTCTGTCTATCAGATCTAGTCCCTTAAATCTATTTCTCATGTCCACTATATAATTGTAATGGATTTGATATAGGTCATACCTGAATGGTCTAGTGGTTTTCCCTACTTCCTTCCATTTAAGTCTGAATTTGGCAATAAGGAATTCAAGATCTGAGCCACAGTCAGCTCTCAGTCTTGTTTTTGCTCACTGTATAGAGCTTCTCCATCTTTGGCTGCAAAGAATATAATCAATCTGATTTTGGTGTTGGACATCTGGTGATATCCATGTGTAGAGTCTTCTCCTGTGTTGTTGGAAGAGGGTGTTTGCTATGACCAGTACGTTCTCTTGGCAAAACTCTATTACCCTTTGCCCTACTTCATTCTGTACTCCAAGGCCAAATTTGCCTGTTACTCCCAGTCTTTCTTGATTTCCTACTTTGCATTCCAGTCCTCTATAATGAAAAGGACATTTTTTGGGGGATGTTATAGAAATTCTTGTAGGTCTTCATAGAACTGTTCAACTTCAGCTTCTTCAACATTACTGGTCGGGGCATAGACTTGGATTACTGCGATATTGAATGGTTTGCCTTGGAAACAAACAGAGATCATTCTGTCACTTTCGAGATTGCATCCAAGTACTGCATTTTGGACTCATTTGTATTCCATGATGGCTACCCCATTTCTTCTAAGGGATTCCTGCCTGCAGTAGTAGATATAATGATCATCTGAGTTAAATTTACCCATCCAGTCCATTTTAGTTTGCTGATTCCTAGAATGTCAACATTCACTCTTGTCATCTCCAGGTTGACTACTTCGAATTTTTCTTGATTCATGGGCCTAACATTCCAGGTTCCTATGCAATATTGTGCTTCACGACCCAGATAATCATGATGGTGTGATCACTGACCTAGAGCCAGACATCCTGGAATGTGAAGTCAAGTGGGCCTTACAAAGCATCACTACAAACAAAGCTAGTGGAGGTGATGGAATTCCAGTGGAGCTATTCCAAATCCTGAAAGATGATGCTGTGAAAGTGCTCCACTCAATATGCCAGCAAATTTGATTTGCTGTGGCAAATCAAACTCAGCAGTGGCCACAAGATTGGAAAAGGTTAGTTTTCATTCCAATCCCAAAGAAAGGCAATGCCAAAGAATGCTCAAACTACCGCACAATTGCACTCATCTCACACGCTAGTAAAGTAATGCTCAAAATTCTCCAAGCCAGGCTTCAGCAATATGTGAACCGTGAACTTCCTGATGTTCAAGCTGGTTTTAGAAAAGGCAGGGGAACCAGAGATCAAATTGCCAACATCCGCTGGATCATCGAAAAAGCAAGAGAGTTTCAGAAAAACATCTATTTCTGCTTTATTGACTATGCCAAAGCCTTTGACTGTGTCGATCACACTAAACTGTGGACAATTCTGAAAGAGATGGGAATACCAGACCACCTGATCTGCCTCTTGAGAAATCTGTATGCAGGGCAGGAAGCAACAGTTAGAACTGGTCATGGAACAACAGACTGGTTCCAAATAGGAAAAGGAGTACGTCAGGGCTGTATATTGTCACCATGTTTATTTAACTTCTATGCAGAGTACATCATGAGAAATGCTGGACTGGAAGAAACACAAGCTGGAATCAAGATTGCCGGGAGAAATATCAATAACCTCAGATATGCAGATGATACCACCCTTATGGCAGAAAGTGAAGAGGAACTCAAAAGCCTCTTGATGAAAGTGAAAGTGGAGAGTGAAAAGGTTGGCTTAAAGCTCAACATTCAGAAAACGAAGATCATGGCATCTGGTCCCATCACTA
The DNA here is from genome assembly GCA_935064755.1 of Tragelaphus eurycerus. Taxonomy (NCBI): domain Eukaryota; kingdom Metazoa; phylum Chordata; class Mammalia; order Artiodactyla; family Bovidae; genus Tragelaphus; species Tragelaphus eurycerus. The sequence goes on along the minus strand of CAKXYN010000014.1, from coordinate 33,578,677 downwards.
CATGGGAAATAGATGGAGAAACAGTGGAAACAGTGTCAGACTTTATTTTTCTGGGCTCCAAAATCACTGCAGATGGTGACTGCAGCCATGAAATTAAAAGACGCTTGCTCCTTGGAAGGAAAGTTATGACCAACCTAGATAGCATATTCAAAAGCAGAGACATCACTTTGCCAACAAAGGTTCGCCTAGTCAAGGCTATGGTCTTTCCTGTGGTCATGTATGGATGTGAGAGCTGGACTGTGAAGAAGGCTGAGTGCCGAAGTAATGATGCTTTTGAACTGTGGTGTTGGAGAAGACTCTTGAGAGTCCCTTGGACTGCAAGGAGATCCAACCGGTCCATTCTGAAGGAGATCAGCCCTGGGATTTCTTTGGAAGGAATGATGCTAAAGCTGAAACTCCAGTATTTTGGCCACCTCATGCGAAGAGTTGACTCACTGGAGAAGACTCTGATGCTGGGAGGGATTGAGGGCAGAGGAGAAGGGGACGACAGAGGATGAGATGGCTGGATGGCATCACTGACTCGATGGATGTGAGTCTGAGTGACCTCCGAGAGCTGGTGATGGATAGGGAGGCCTGGTGTGCTGCAGTTCATGAGGTCGCAAAGAGTCGGACACGACTGAGCGACTGATCTGATCTGATCTGATCTGATGCAATATTGCTCTTTACAGCATTGGACTTTGCTTCTATCACCAGTCCCATCCACAACTGGGTATTGTTTTTGGTTTGGCTCTGTCTGGAGTTATTTCTTCACTGATCTCCAGTAGTATATGGGCACCTACTGACCTGGAGAGTTCATCTTTCGGTGTCCTATCTTTTTGCCTTTTCATACTGTTCATGGAGTTCTCAAGGCAAGAATACTAAAGTGGTTTGCCATTCCCTTCTCCAGTGGACCACATTTATTCAGAATTCTACACCGTGACCCTTCCAGCTTAGGTGGCCCTACATGGCATGGCTTAGTTTCATTGAGTTAGACAAGGCTATGTTCCATGCGATTAGAAAGAAAAAGAAATGCAAAAGAAATGAAAAAGAAATGCAAAAATCCAAGAAAAAGAAATACAAAAAAGCAAAATGGCTGTCTGAGGAGGCCTTACAAATGGCTGTTAAAAAGAGAGAAGCGAAAAGCAAATGAGAAAAGGAAAGATAAACCTATTTGAATGCAGAGTTCCAAAGAATAGCAAGGAGAGATAAGAAAGCCTTCCTCAGTGATCAATGCAAAGAAATAGAGGAAAACAATAGAATGGGAAAAACTAGAGATCTCGTCAAGAAAATCAGAGATACCAAGGGAACATTTCATGCAAAGATGGGCTCAATAAAGGACAGAAATGATAGGGACCTAACAGAAGCAGAACATATTAAGAAAAGGTGGCAAGAATACACAGAAGAACTGTACATGACCTTCATGTACAAAAAAATCTTCATGACCCAGATGATCACTATGGCGTGATCAATCATCACCTAGAGGCAGACATCCTAGAATGTGAAGTCAAGTGGGCCTTAGGAAGCATCACTACGAACAAAGCTAGTGGAGGTGATGGAATTCCAGTTGAGCTATTTCAAATCCTGAAGATGATGCTGCGAAAGTGCTACACCCAATATGCCAGCAAATGTGGAAAACTCAGCAGTGGCCACAGGACTGGAAAAGGTCAGTTTTCATTCCAGTCCCAAAGAAAGGCAATGCCAAAGAATGCTCAAACTACTGCACAATTATACTCATCTCACATGCTAGTAAAGTAATGCTCAAAATTCTCCAAGCCAGGCTTCAGCAATATGTGAACCGTGAACTTCCTGATGTTCAAGCTGGTTTTAGAAAAGGCAGAGGAACCAGAGATCAAATTGCCAACATCCGCTGGATCATGGAAAAAGCAAGAGAGTTCCAGAAAAACATCTATTCCTGCTTTATTGACAATGCCAAAGCCTTTGACTGTGTGGATCACAATAAACTGTGGAAAATTCTGAAAGAGATGGGAATACCAGACCACTTGACCTGTGTCTTGAGAAATCTGTATGCAGGTCAGGAAACACAGTTAGAACTGGTCATGGAACAACAGACTGGTTCCAAATAGGAAAAGGAGTACGTCAAGACTGTATATTGTCATCCTGCTTATTTAACTTATATACAGAGTACATCATGAGAAATGCTGGGCTAGAGGAAGCACAAGCTGGAATCAAGGTTGCCAGGAGAAATGTCAATAACCTCAGATATGCAGATGACACCACCCTTATGTCAGAAAGCGAAGAACTAAAGAGCCTCTTGATGAAAGTGAAAGAGGAGAGTGAAAAAGTTGGTTTAAAGCCCAACATTCAGAAAACTAAGATCATGGCATCCGGTCTCATCATTTCATGGGAAATAGATAGGGAAACAGTGGAAACAGTGTCAGATTTTATCTTTTTGGACTCCAAAATCAGTGCAGACGATGACTGCAGCCATGAAATTAAAAGACACTTACTCTTTGGGAGGAAAGTTATGACCAACCTAGACAGCTTATTAAAAGCAGAGACATTACTTTGCCAACAAAGGTCCGTCTAGTCAAGGCTATGGTTTTTCCAGTAGTCATGTGTGGATGTGAGAGGTGGACTATACAGAAAGTTTAGCGCTGAAGAACTGATGCTTTTGAACTGTGGTGTTGGAGAAGACTCTTGAGAGTCCCCTGGACTGCAAGGAGATCCAACCAGTCCGTCCTAAAGGAGATCAGTGCTGAGTGTTCATTGGAAGGAGTGATGCTGATGCTGAAACTCCAATACTTTGACCACCTGACAGGAAGAGCTGATTCATTTGAAAAGACCCTGATGCTAGGAAAGATTGAAGGCAGGAGGAGAAAGGGATGACAGAGGATGAGATGGGGTTGGATGGTATCACTGACTCAATGGACATGAGTCTGGGGAAACTCCAGGAGTTGGTGATGGACAGGGAGACCTGGCGTGTTGTGGTCCATGGAGTCACGAAGAGTCAGACACGACTGAGTGACTGAACTGAACTGAATGTTCATCTAATGTCTTCTTCTCTGTAGAATCTTCCCCTAGTTAGAGGTAATATCTAGCTCAATCACACTTTCATAAAACTTAACTTTTTTATTAATAGCTAACAGTCTGTCTTGTATTTTTCTAGTTGTATATATGATTCTCCATTGCTTTCTAATCCATACTTAATTCAATTTACCGAGTCTTTCTAAGACCAAGTATTATAAGTATTTTATATTCTAGTGCCCAACTCAGAGATCAGATCAGATCAGATCAGTCGCTCAGTCGTGTCCGACTCTTCGCGACCCCATGAACTGCAGCACGCCAGGCCTCCCTGTCCATCACCAGCTCCCGGAGGTCACCCAGACTCACACCCATCAAGTCAGTGATGCCATCCAGCCATCTCATCCTCTGTCGTCCCCTTCTCCTCCTGCCCCCAATCCCTCCCAGCATCAGAGTCTTCTCCAATGAGTCAACTCTTCGCATGAGGTGGCCAAAATACTGGAGTTTCAGCTTTAGCATCATTCCTTCTAAAGAAATTCCAGGATTGATCTCCTTCAGAATGGACTGGTTGGATCTCCTTGCAGTCCAAGGGACTCTCAAGAGTCTTCTCCAACACCACAGTTCAAAAGCATCAATTCTTCGGCGCTCAGCCTTCTTCACAGTCCAGCTCTCACATCCATACATGACCACAGGAAAGACCATAGCCTTGACTAGGCGAACCTTTGTTGGTAAAGTAATGTCTCTGCTTTTGAATATGCTATCTAGGTTGGTCATAACTTTCCTTCCAAGGAGTAAGCGTCTTTTAATTTCATGGCTGCAGTCACCATCTGCAGTGATTTTGGAGCCCAGAAAAACAAAGTCTGACACTGTTTCCACTGTTTCCCCATGTATTTCCCATGTAGTGATGGGACCAGATGCCATGATCTTCGTTTTCTGAATGTTGAGCTTTAAGCCAACCTTTTCACTCTCCACTTTCACTTTCATCAAGAGGCTTTTTAGCCCCTCTTCACTTTCTGCCATAAGAGTGGTGTCATCTGCATATCTGAGGTTATTGATATTTCTCCCAGCAATCTTGATTCCAACTTGTGTTTCTTCCAGTCCAGCATTTCTTATGATGTACTCTGCATATAAGTTAAATAAACATGGTGACAATATGCAGCCTCGACGCACTCCTTTTCCTATTTGGAACCAGCCTGTTGTTCCATGACCAGTTCTAACTGTTGCTTCCTGACCTGCATACAGATTTCTCAAGAGGCAGATCAGGTGGTCTGGTATTCCCATCTCTTTCAGAATTTTCCATAGTTTATTGTGATCTACACAGTCAAAGGCTTTGGCATAGTCAATAAAGCAGAAATAGATGTTTTTCTGGAACTCTCTTGCTTTTTCGATGATCCAGCGGATGTTGGCAATTTGATCTCTGGTTCCTCTGCCTTTTCTTAAACCAGCTTGAACATCAGGAAGCTCATGGTTCACATATTGCTGAAGCCTGGCTTGGAGAATTTTGAGCATTACTTTACTAGCGTGTGAGATGAGTGCAGTTGTGCGGTAGTTTGAGCATTCTTTGGCATTGCCTTTCTTTGGGATTGGGATGAAAACTGACCTTTTCCAATCTTGTGGCCACTTCTGAGTTTTCCAAATTTGCTGGCATATTGAGTGGAGCACTTTCACAGCATCATCTTTCAGGATTTGAAATAGCTCCACTGGAATTCCATCACCTCCACTAGCTTTGTTTGTAGTGATGCTTTCTAAGGCCCATTTGACTTCACATTCCAAGATGTCTGGCTCTAGGTCAGTGATCACATCATCATGATTATCTGGGTCTTGAAGCTCTTTTTTGTACAGTTCTTCTGTGTATTCTTGCCACCTCTTCTTAATATCTTCTGCTTCTGTTAGGTCCACACCATTTCTGTCCTTTATTGAGCCCATCTTTGCATGAAATGTTCCTTTGGTATCTCTGATTTTCTTGAAGAGATCCCTAGTCTTTCCCATTCTGTTGTTTTCCTCTATTTCTTTGCATTGATCACTGAAGAAGGCTTTCTTATCTCTTCTTGCTATTCTTTGGAACTCTGCATTTAGATGTTTATATCTTTCCTTTTCTCCTTTGCTTTCACTTCTCTTCTTTTCACAGCTATTTGTAAGGCCTCCCCAGACAGCCATTTTGCTTTTTTGCATTTCTTTTCCATGGGGATGGTCTTGATCCCTGTCTCCTGTACAATGTCACGAACCTCATTCCATAGTTCATCAGGCACTCTATCTATCAGATCTAGGCCCTTAAATCTATTTCTCACTTCCACTGTATAATCATTAAAGGATTTGATTTAGGTCATACCTGAATGGTCTAGTAGTTTTCCCTACTTTCTTCAATTTCAGTCTGAATTTGGCAATAAGGAGTTCATGGTCTGAGCCACAGTCAGCTCCTGGTCTTGTTTTTGCTGATTGTATAGAGCTTCTCCATCTTTGGCTGCAAAGAATATAATCGATCTGATTTCGGTGTTGACCATCTGGTGATGTCCATGTATAGAGTCTTCTCTTGTGTTGTTGGAAGAGGGTATTTGCTATGACCAGTGCATTTTCTTGGCAAAACTCTGTTAGTCTTTGCCCTGCTTCATTCCGTGTTCCAAGGCCAATTTTGCCTGTTACTCCAGGTGTTTCTTGACTTCCTACTTTTGCATTCCAGTCCCCTATAATGAAAAGGACATCTTTTTTGGGTGTTAGTTCTAAAAGGTCTTGTAGGTCTTCATAGAACTGTTCAACTTCAGCTTCTTCGGCGTTACTGGTTGGGGCATAGATTTGGATTACTGTGACATTGAATGGTTTGCCTTGGAAACAAACAGTGCCCAACTCAGTCAGCATATATTTAGTCAACATCTCTATTCTAGGAAATATTCTAAGTGCTATAAATAGAATTATGAACAGCATAGAGACTCTCTTCTCATGGGGTTCATTTTCTAAACAGACACACAGACCACTCAAGAAATAAATATATGACATAATTAAGATGTGATAAAAGTAAAATAAGGAGGATCGACAATGAAGAGGGAGTATTGGTTAGGGAAAGCTTTTCCTAGATGTGATATTTAAATAGACATTGACATAAAGTAATATATAACTTGGCAAAACATCTGGGAGAAGTATGTTACAGAGAGATAGGACAGCAAGCACACATCCCATGAGATGGGAATGAGCTGAGAATAATTGTTAGAATAACTAGCATTTGTTGGTAGGAATGATGGTCACTTCATCATCCTAGGTCCCTGAGTAATTGCAATAAGCAGAGCCCCTTTGCTGATCTATAAAGAACAGATAATAGTAGTTAGATTTACTTTTTGCATGGATATAGTTTATGCTTTCATTTCTCCATGTGGGTGGAGTGCGACTGAGTGCAAGTCAGAGAGATGTTAGGATCACATTCTATGTATTCTGTGGCCTCTCTAGGTCATGAGGTAGTTTTGGCTTTTGCTCTAAGTGTGTCGGCATGTCCTTAGTAGATTTTGAACAGATTAAGATTTCTTAAAGCATGAAATCAACTATCACTCCATCTCCTGTGTATGGGAAACAAAAATGGGATCAAGAAAGTAGCTAATAAGCTTTTTGATAAGGTAAGGGAGGAGAGCTTGGATTAAAGTGGTAGTGAAGAAATGTTTGAGAAGTGGATGGAGGGTGTGTGTAGTGTCCACGGAGCCAAGTGAAGAAAGAATTCAATAGGGAGTAAGATGAATTCAACCAATTCTGTGACAAAGATGAGCAAAAAGGGCCTTGGTAATTGACCCCTGGCATCACTGGTGGGCTTAATAAATGTGGTTTCCTTGGAGTAGTGGAGGAAAAAAGCCTTACTATAGTGATTTCAAGAAAAGGTGGAAGATGAGAAAGTAGAGACAGAATATACTCTGATGGAATTTTGCTATAAAAGAGAAGCAAATAAATGGAGAGAAAGTATATAGTGTACACAAAAATGCTTGTTTAGAGGATCAAAATAAAAAAAAAAAAAAACAGGGAAGGGGAATGGATTTATTTATAATTATTGGACATTTAATCTTAAATGGACCCTTGAGACTGCCTAATTCCTACAATAATACTTACTAACTCAAGACTGTTGTCTCTGTTTACTTCTTTCACCTCTCACTATGCCCAGGGAGGAGAAAAACTGCCTATGGATCAGGGATAAAATGGATTCTGAGAACCAGCCAGGCCACCTTGCTAGTGGCAAAGGTTCTAGAGAAAAACATAAAGAGGGAAACTTCAGCTCTGTCCTGGGCAAAGGCTCTCTTGTCCCTTTTAGGATCTCTTCTGCTTGTTCTCATTTTTTCTTAGCCATGATACTCCTTTCCCCTGTTTTGGGTTTCTGCCCAGTGTTTTTGAATTTCCCTTCCAGAAAGCGAGTTGTCCTCGCCAGAACTCTTAATTGCAGATTAAAAAAGAGAGAGAACAACAGAAAAATCAAAACAGTAAAATTCAAAGCAAAAACTAACTCTAATTGGTTTAGCTCAAAATGATGAATCGATTTTTTTCTTTTTATTCCAATATTTTTCTCCATCAAAGAAATAAGACCTCAGAAAATAGCATTAGGTTGTGAACCCAGGAGAAAAATGCCAAAAAAAAAAAAAAATTGCTTATTTTTAGTCTATAGTAGGATCAGCAAACCATAACCCATAGACCAAATCTGGCTTATTACCTGTTTTCTGTAAATAAAGTTTTTTTTAAATCACAGCTATGCTAATTGATTTACATGTTGTCAATGATTCCTTTTATGCTACAACCACAGTACTAAGTAGTTATGAAAGAGGGTGGATGGCTGTACAAATCTGATACTTACATGACCCTTTATAGAAAAAGTTTGCTGACCCACAAGTCTATACTCCTGTTTCCCAAAACGTGCTCTCAGTGACATTACCACAGTGGGATACAGTGAACACACAGGCATGAAAACTCCAAGGTAAATAAGGTTAAACAAATCTTTTGCTGCAGGACTTCACAGAGCCTTAAAATACCACTATGACTGTGAGTCCCTAAAAGGGGGATAAAGTGTGCTTTGCAGGTTTAAGAATGAAGTTTTAGGATTATTATTAATAGTATGGTATGATGGTTCTGATTCCTAAAAATGCCCAAATTCTTGGCTGAAAGATGCCTCTTCTTTCCATAAATTCCCTTGATATGCAATATCTCTAAGGAAAACTGAAGTGAGAACAAACTTGTACTTTATCAGTAGCTGCTCAAGCATCCAAAACTCCAATACAGGGCTCTCCTGTAAAAAGCCATAGTAAAACATACAATTTATAATTTAAGACCACACAAGAGACTTCCTATCCTTCCCCTGATTTAAATCCTGGAATATTACTATCTCATGTCAGGCTATGGATAAAGGAAGTGGAAGGGAATGAATGTAAAGTTATATGCCAGGTATTTTTGTAGCCAAGATAGGTTTATTCAAGATCAGTAGAGAATCAAAAATTGAGGTTTACAATTGTGGCAAGCCACATATAAGTCCTCATGCAGCAAGGGAAACAAGGAAAGAAAGGAAGAAAAGCAAGTTGACAGAGCTATATATTAAAAAAGTTCATGGCTTCCAGTCCTTGCCAGGAAAGGAGTCTTTCTTCTCCCCCTGGGCTCTGCTTTCTTACAGGGCATGAGAGCTTTCCCTTCTGGTCTTCAAGGTCTGTTGTTCAGTTTAGTTCAGTTCAGTCACTTAGTCCTGTCAGACTATTTGCGACCCCATGGACTGCAGCACGCCAGGCTTCCCTGTCTATCACCAATCTGGAGCTTGCTCAAACTCATGTCCATCGAGTTGGTGATGTCATCCAACCATCTTATCCTCTGTCATCCCTTTCTCCTCCTGTCTTCAATCTTTCCTAGCATCAGGGTCTTTTCAAATGAATCAGCTCTTCCTGTCAGGTGGTCAAAGTATTGGAGTTTCAGCATCAGCATCACTCCTTCCAATGAACACTCAGCACTGATCTCCTTTAGGACGGACTGGTTGGATCTCCTTGCAGTCCAAGGGACTCTCAAGAGTCTTCTCCAACACCACAATTCAAAAGCATCAATTCTTCGGTGCTCAGCTTTCTTTATAGTCCAATTCTTACATCCATACATGATTACTGGAAAAACCATAGCTTTGACTAGATGGACCTTTGTTGGCAAAGTAATGTCTCTCCTTTTTAATATGCTGTCTAGGTTAGTCATAGCTTTTCTTCCAAGGAGCAACTCTCTTTTAATTTCAGGCTGCAGTCACCATCTGCATTGATTTTGGAGCCCCCAAAAATAAAGCCTCTCACTGTTATCACTGTTTCCCCATCTATTTGCCATGAAGTAATGGGGCTGGATGCCATGATCTTAGTCTTCTGAATGTTGAGCTTTAAGCCATCTTTTTCACTCTCGTCTTTCACTTTCATCAAGAGGCTCTTTAGTTCTTCTTCGTTTTCTGCCACAAGGGTGGTGTCATTAGCATATTTGAGGTTATCGGTATTTCTCCCGGCAATCTTGATTCCAGCTTGTGCTTCCTCCAGCCCAGCATTTCACATGATGTACTCTGCATATAAGTTAAATAAGCAGGGTGACAATATACAACCTTGATGTACTCGTTTCCCAATTTGAAACCAACCTGTCATTCATGTCCAGTTCTAACTGTTGCTTCTTGATCTGCATACAGATTTCTCAGGAGCCAGGTAAAATGGTCTGGTATTCCCATCTCTAGAATTTTCCAGTTTGTGGTGATCTACACAGTCAAAGGCTTTGGCATAGTCAGTAAAGCAGAAGTAGGTGTTTTTCTGGAATTCTTTTACTTTTTTGATGATCCAACAGATGTTGGCAATTTGATCTCTGGTTCCTCTGCCTTTTTAAATCCAGCTTGAACATCTGAAAATTCACAGTTCACATACTGTTGAAGCCTGACTTTGAGAATTTTGTGCATTACTTTGCTAGCATGTGAGATGAGTGCAATTGTGCAGTAGTTTGACCATTCTTTGGCATTGACTTTCTTTGCGGTTGGAATGAAAACTGACCTTTCCAGTCCTGTAGCCAGTGCTGAGTGTTCCAAATTTGCTGACATATTGAGTGCAGTACTTTCACAGCATCATATTTTAGGATTTGAAATAGCTCAACTGGAATTCCATAACCTCCACTAGCTTTGTTCATAGTGATACTTCCTAAGACCCACTTGACTTTGCATTCCAGGGTGTCTGGCTCTAGGTGAGTGATCACACCATCGTGATTATCTGGATCATAAAGATATTTTTTGTATAGCTCTTCTGTGTATTCTTGCTACCTCTTCTTTAATATCTTCTGCTTTTGTTAGGTCCATACCATTTCTGTCCTTTATTTTTCCTTATTCAATAATTAAGATTTATAAATTAATTTTATTTTGCATTCTTCCCCATTTTATCAAGATCTTTCTTTGAAAACATCGTGGTTCAAGAGTAGGGTTGTCGGTTTTAGTGTTTTGGGGTTTTTTTGGTCCCTCAATGCTAGGAAGAAACTTTCCTGGGTGTAGTGTTGGCAGGAATGTGCAGATTGGAAACTTAATGAGGTCATATATGAGTAACAAGGTAGAACTCGCAGGCACTTTTTATCTAAAGTCCATATGTTATCAATATCATAGACATTGGAGGGCACTGGAAGCCATTACATTATCATCAAAGGTTTGGCAATAAATTCCAACAAGCCTTGTCTGGATATCTTGGGAAAACCATCTCATGAGATGTCTGCTTCAATTCTGGGAAATCTCCCCCCAACACGCGCCCCCCCCCCCCACACATACACACATAAACATTTGCTTTAATCAGTAATGCCAAAATTAACATCTTTGTGAATAGTTATATTCTCATGTTTATGGTCAGGTCACAAGATAATGTGCAGGCCCAGGAGGGTTTGGTGCCTTCTCTATGTGTGAATCCAACAGTGTATTCTTTGGAATTTGGTTGCAGGGGCATTTCTAGCAAGGCTGAAGAGAGTTATTCTGGAGGTGTCTTATCCAATAGATGGAATCCTCAAGTTGCAAAGTGTGATGCTTCAGGTCTTTGTCTCCTAAGACTACACTGTGAAAAGATTTTTCTTCCAAAATAGGGTTATTTTTAATAGAAACAATTGACATTTTTCATATTGGAGTCTCCATCTTTCCTTTTATCACCATGGGTCAAAACAAAAAGGAGGCAAGTGCATAGTGCATCCTGTGACTATTTCAAAGAGTCAGCGGTTATAAATTCTAAACGGGGTGAATCTGAGACTTAGAGGGACCAAGGGCAATGTTTTTGGCTAAGGTATTTGGAGAGTCTCTACAAATTTTGTACATTAAGTCTTAATAATATCTTTGATGCATTCAACTAAATCAGACCATTGAGAGTGATAAACACAGTGAAAGTGTAAAGCCAGTCCAATAGCACACTCACCTGACCTGTAAAATGGGTTCCTCGGGCACTGTGAAGTTTGACAGGAATTCCCAAAGATAGGGACAGTCTTCCTCAAAAGGATTTTAGCCTGTAAGAGGCAGTGACCCATCTATAAGAGAAGGTTCAGTCCAGTGAGAAAACATTCAATCTATGACTGAAACTTATTTGTGTTCATCAGATGGAAGAATTTGTATGAAACCCATTTGCCGGATCTCAAATGGTCCATTGCTGCTACTGCTAAGTCGCTTCAGTGTGTCCGACTCTGTGCGACCCCACAGACGGCAGCCCGCCAGGCTCTGCCATCCCTGAGATTCTCCAGGCAAGAACACTGGAGTAGGTTGCCATTTCCTTCTCCATGGTCCTTCTCCATGGTCCATTAGGCAATTTTAAATGTCCATCAGCAGTTCAAATAAGTTTCTCTGTGTTGTATTTGGGACAAGCAGGATAAGTGAGATAGGTACTTTTTGTAGCCTTGTTCATGCTTGAACAACCAATGTTGATTCACAAATGCTGTCAGTTTGTCAGTAGACTGATAGCTTAACCCACATACAATGGAGAGGAGTGCAGATTTTAGAGTTTTTAGTAGACCTGGGTTGTTTTTTGTTCCAAGACAGAGCTTTCTCTTTTTATCAAACTGACGTTTGTTGAATTTCCAGTCTTATTTTTCTTTTTCTGAGGCCAATTGTGAGTTTCTCTTGCCATGTTTTCTAAATTATCATTTGGGGAAATATCCTTTTAGATCATGGCAGCAATTTGATTGCTCTTGATCTCTTTAAGGACAGAATTTCTTGCAGAAATATCAGCAACATGATTTCCTTTAGCTTCCGGAGAGTCAAATTTAGATTGTCCTGGAATTTAATAACAGCAAAAATGGCAGGTAAAATTATTTCATCCAATAATTCCTGAACATAGGGGCCATTTTAAATTTTATTTCTGCTGGAAATAAGGAAGCCATGTTGCTTCTGCAACAGTCCAAAATTACAAGATATTCTGAAAGCATCTTCTATCAGTTAAATATTGGCAGTTTTGCCCTTGACCAAAGAACAATTGTGTGTGTAAGAGTGTATAATTCAGCCTGTTGGGCTGAAGTAACCATAGGTAAAGATGCTGCCTCAACAACATCAAAATGAGTTGCAATAGCATACCCAGCACAGTATTCACCATTGTCATCTCTTAAATAAAAACTACCATTGAATCATGAGAAGTCAGCATTACCCAGGGGAGGTTCGTGTAGATCATAGTGAGGAGTCACAAGGTAGTAAGTTAGTATTAAGTAGTCTTAAGGGACTTTCTCAGTGATGGAAGGCAGAAGAGTAGTTATTACAGCATAAAAGAGTTATGTGAGAGGCAGTTAACAAAAGGACTTCATAGGAGGTGAGGTGGCTCAATGTTGAATGTTGAGAAATGTTGAGTGTTACAAGAATTCAGGAGAGCTTCTACTGCATGAGATCCAAAATTGGTTAAAGGAGATGACACAGAAAATTTCTTGGTGGTATTAAAGGAAAAAAACAGTGGCTGTTCTAGCTTTCAGGCAAGTGGGACATCCCCATGCCACAGGATTCAGCTGCTGGTTATAATACCTTCTGAACTTTTGGTGGTCCTCGTGTTTCTGGATGAGTACCCCAAGGGAAATGCCATCCTTTCTATACATAAAAAGGAAAAAGAGTCTGATAATTGAGATGACAAGGGCAGGTAGGTTCATCAAACTCTCCTTTGAGTGCTTAAAAGCTTTGTTGTTCTGTTCTTCCCAAAAAATTGGGTTGGTGTTGTTATTGTTTCCTAAAGCATACAGAGATTTGACCATAAGAGAGAAATCTGGAATCTAGTTTAGGCAATAACCAACTGGCCTAAGAAATCATCATGGTTGGTCCTTAGTTTGGGGTTTGGAAACATGGGACACTATGAAATACATGTGGATCTATTTGCAGCTATTGTTCTAATATCAAATTCTCTAAATATCAATCCTGGATTTGGGCAAATACAGTTTTTCTTTGGTGACCTTATGTTTCTTCAAGGTTAAAAGCTTTAGCCAGTGGATACTGTCTCCTTGTGAAGAGGTTTGAGAAGGAGAGCAAAGAAGCAAATCATCCACATACTGCAACAAAGTTGAACCTCTAGGGAACCTTATATCATCCAGATGGATCAGCCTCCAGGCTTTGTGAGAAATAAGTGAAGTGAGTGAAGTCACTCAGTCATGTCCGACTCTTTGCGACCCCATGGACTGTACCATGGACCCTTACTAGGCTCCTCCCTCCATGGGATTCTCCAGGCAAGAGTACTGGAGTGGGATGCCATTTCCTTCTGCAGGGGATCTTGCCAACCCAGGGATCAAAGCCGGGTCTCCCACATTCCAGGCAGACGTTTTAACCTCTGAGCCACCTGGGAAGCCCATTGTGAGAAATAAGGACTCTCAGTAAAACCCCAGAGTGTTACTGTCCAGGTGGATTGTTGTTCTTCCCGAATGAAGGCCAAAAGGTACTGACTAGCTTCATCAACTGGAATACTAAAGAATGCATTGCATATATCAATTACTGTTAAGGGATTTGCTTCCAGTAGGAGTGGATATCAGTAATGTACAAGGGTTAGGAACAACAGGGTGTGAGGGATAACAGGGTTGTTTATTGGGTGGGGATTCCTGGCAAATCTCCACCCTCAGTCCTTAGGTTTTCTTACCAGCAAAATGGGAGTGCCACAGGGACTGCTGCTGCTGCTAAGTCACTTCAGTCGTGTCCGACTCTGTGTGACCCCATACACGGCAACCCACCAGGCTCCCCCGTCCCTGGGATTCTCCAGGCAAGAACACTGGAGTGGGTTGCCATTTCCTTCTCCAATGCATGAAAGTGAAAAGTGAAAGTGAAGTCGCTCAATCATGTCGAACCCTCAGCGACCCCATGGACTGCAGCCTACCAGGCTCCTCCGTCCATGGCATTTTCCAGGCAAGAGTACTGGAGTGGGGTGCCATTGCCTTCTCTGGCCACAGGGACTAGTACAGGGAATAAACGAGGCCTTGTGCCTGGTAATATTCTGTTATGGGCTCTGTGCCTTTAAGGACTTCTTTACTCATAAGGTACTGATTAATTCTGGGTAGAGGTTTTGAGAGATCTATTTGAATCTTGATGCGAGGTGCACTGTGAATTTTCCCTCACTTGGAGCTTTTGCTTATAAGGAGGGTAGTAGCTGATTCAACAAGGACAAATGATTGATGTTTCCAGAATCAGCTCTAGTGCCATCAGAGATAGGACAAAAAAAAGGGTCATTAAATTCCCTGGTTTGTTACTTTGATCATTACTGTCAATTTCTAGAATTATTTCCCCCTTTTGTGAATAAGAAATTCTGGCATGTTTCTTTAAGAAGTCTTGAATAATAAAATGGATAGATAAGCATGAAGAACTAAGGAGAAAAATGCTCATCTATCTCAAAGGGCCTAAACAAAGGAATTAGGTTCAGAGACTGAAACCTCTTGAGGTCTGTTCAAGATGCCAGTATCTGAACAATTTGCTCTGAGCAGAGGCTGTTTTATGTTAGTGAAGTTGAGCACCAAGAGTGTGGTTTTGGTGCCAATTAGGACCGAAAGATATTCTTCCTCAATCTGCGAAAAGGTTTTTCAGGCTGGTTAGAAGGCAATGGCACCCCACCCCAGTACTTTTGCCTGGAAAATCCCATGGACGGAGGAGCCTGGTAGGCTCCAGTCCATGGGGTCGCTAAGAGTCGGACACGACTGAGCGACTTCACTTTCACTTTTCACTTTCATGCATTGGAGAAGGAAATGGCAACCCACTCCAGTATTCTTGCCTGGAGAATCCCAGGGACAGGGGAGCCTGGTGAGCTTCCGTCTATGGGGTCGCACAGAGTCGGACACGACTGAAGCGACTTAGCAGCAGCAGCAGCAAGAGTAAGGAATGGGACAAGCCCCTGTAACTCTTTGGAGCCCCATCACTGAGAATTGGGAGGGCTTTAGGGCTGAAGCCACCTGAAGTGCTTAAATTTGTAAGAATATTGTTTCCAATGTTCTGCGTTTGCAATACTAGCAGAAACTAGATGGTTTTGCTTTTGTATAGGAGTTTTTATTTGTTGGAGTTGAAGAATTTTGGCTGCCTTCCTTTGAGATGACTCATTTACAGTATGAGAGAGCTGGTTTTGCCAGATTAACTGAATCTGGAGTGGACTTAGTTTTTTATTCCATCCTGGTCCTTTTTATTAGAAGGGTTCCAGTTCAGTCCATTAATAAAGAGTTAAAAGTACCTGGTTGGAATTAACATCTGAATGAAAACTATTTTATTTAAAAATAATCTGAAGTCAATTGTAATAGTCGTGAATAGATTTATCATGTTTTTGCATGCAAAGTTCCAGCTTTGGTAAAGCCCTAAGAACTGCTCAATGAAGTTGCCTTGTCTGTAATTCTAGAGACCTTTTAGGATTTTCTCAGTCAGGAGTTTTCATCCAGCATTGGGCTTGCCTTCACTGACAACTGTGTGAGCTAGCTGATACAAGTCAGAAAAACCGGATTGATAAATTTGAATGACTATTTAACATTCCTCAGCTAATCTGTGAGGATCTTTGGTTACTTTGGGAAAGACTTTGACTATGGCTGACATATCAGCTTTAGTCCAGAGAATATAAGAGATTAGGTGTTTAAAGCTTAATTTTAAAGGGAAAAGTTCTGAGATGTTTAGAGAAAAAGGGAGTAGGGAGAGTTTCAGAGGAAAGGGACAGTTTAGCAGGAGAATTGGTGTGGGGGAACTGACGGCATCGAAGGGTCTTAGGTGGCAGTGAAGTGAAATGTGGGTCGCTCAGTGGTGTCTGACTCTTTGCAACCCCATGGACTATACAGTCTAAGGAATTCTCCGGGCCAGAATACTGGAGTAGGTAGTCTTTCCCTTCTCCAGGGATGGTGGCATAGAAAGGAATGGAAATGATTGTGCCAGTGGTGTAGTCTAATCTTGAGGAACTAAGGGAGAGAAACAAGATGGCGCCAGAGGCAAGCCTGAGACAAAGGAGCTGAGGAAGACTAGACTGAGGCTTCAGGAGCCAGTTTTTCTTTCTTCAGTGATTTGTTTATCTCTGTTACTTTAAAATCTTACTTTGCAGAGGGGAGATTTTAGACTCCTGAAAAAGTCAGAAAACCTCAAGATACCAGTTGAAATAGGCTTTCCATCCAATTTGGACATTTTTGAGCCATTCTAATCCAGTTTAGTTTTAAGAAAATTACGTTTGAGGATTTCAAAAGTTTCCCATAATGACCATTGATACTGTAAATTACCTTTGGTCAGGTTGGTGCATTTAGTTAAAAATGCACATGAGGCAGGAACACAGTTTTTAAACACAAAATCTGCCAGAGTCCCTGTGGGGCAGGGGTTGGGGGAGGCACCCTCAAGATATTCAGATAACTGGCATCCCATTTCTTGGAGATTTTTCTCTAGAGTAAAAGAGCAGTTTTCAAGTAGCTCACACAGCTCAGTGTAGACAGCTTGCAACTCATAGCCTGCAGGCCTAACACCTGCCAATTCTAAGGAGGCAGCTTAGTCTCTGACAGCCCCTATTTTAAAAGAATGGGCCAATGGCTGAACTGGCACAGATTCAGTGAAGCAGCCCTTGTTCCTGAAGGAATGAGCTGCTGGCGTTTCAGCCAGCTTCACCTGAAATAGTCTGATCTCAAAATCAGACTGAAGTGTCAAATGACTACTTGCATACAGAAGAAAACCTTAACCAGAAAGATGAAATCTTAAAACAGATCCTTAAAGGGACTGGCGAGCTTCAAAAGCAAAGAGGGTGTGAGCTTGGATCCGGGAGAAAGATACACATTTAAACCCCAGGGATCAGCAAGAAAAACAATGAGCTCAATGGGTTCAATTTTGGGTACCAGACCTGTTTGCTCACCGGCTGTGGACCCATTTTTGGGGAGGAGGGGGTGGTCTTCTCTTGTCCCTGTACAGGGGATCACAATGTTGACCTAGAATAAGTAGATTACCAGGTATTTCTCTAGCCAAAATGGGTTGATCTGTGATCAGCAGGGAATTGCAATTCAGGATCTGCAACCATGGTGAGGTGCATGTGAGCCTCTTCCTTAACAAAGGAAGGAGAAAGCTTTTACAGGGGGGAAAGGAAGTTGGGAGGGTTGTAGTTAACAGAGAGTCCATGGCTTTTCATTGGCTGAATCTTTGTCAGGAAGGGAGAGGAATTTTTCTTCTTCTTGAAGGGTTCTACTGTCACTGGAGGGCCTGGGAACTCCCCTTTCTGGTATCCCAATTCTATTTAATTAAGATTTCTGTTTATTAATTTTTTACAGGAATTCTTCGTATGTTAGGGACAATCGAGTCTTTCTCACAAAGGAAACAATATTTGAATGGGTTTTTAGGTGAAGGCCCCAGAAGTGTTAAAATCTAGTTCTCTGCCTTATTTGAATATGCTTTCTGGAGAGTTGTAGCATCTCCTTTTCTGGAAATCACAAAAAGCATTAAGAATAGTATAGGCTACATTAGCAGTCTTGCATGGATTGCAGACAGTTCACAAGGAAAATGAAGACTTACTAGAATAACTATATGGAGCTATCTGCAAAGAGAATGAGCTGCCTGGGTTGGCAGCAAGCATACATAACGAAAAAAAAAGTTCAAGCATGAGGTACATTGTAGAGGGAATTCAAATAGCTCACTTATTCTAGGATTCTAAATTTTAAAGTTCTAAGTTTTATAGTCCCAACCAAGTCTGAGATTCTGAGTCTGATGTATAAGCACTGCATACCATTTGTTGTTGTTTTTGAAGACAATGCCAATTTTGCACTTTATTTCTGTAAAAATAACTTGTATGTCCACTTGGGGGTAGTAAAGTATTTTTCAGTATCTCCAGGGAGTTTTCAGTATTTTCTCTGCAAATACAATAGGTGTAAGTGAAAATAGCACCAACTAGTTGTTGCATTATTTCTTTTATTTTATAAGTGACGGTTTCTTCTAGTGCATAAACAAACACAATAGGAACTACAAGCAAACAAGATTTCATTTCCTTTTTTCCCCCCTGTAATGCCCAGAGATTTAAAAACAACATACAGATTAAAACTCTTTTATCAGCAACAGATATGCCCAGAAGCTGAATGATATTTGCATTAACTCTAAATGGTAATTTTATTATATTCAGTTCACTAAGATAGTCCCAAGATGGTTTGAAAATTCCTGAGTTGTAAAGATCAGCCAACACTTGAATTATTCTCCTCTTAAACTGTTTCAGAATTTTTACCTTTTTTTTTTTTATCGTAATATAACAAATTACTACGAAACTCAGTGGCTTAAAATGATGAACCTTTATTATCGCAGTTTCTGTGGGTCAGGAGCTTGGGTGCAGTTTAGCTAGGTAAGCCTGGCTCAGAATTTCTCAGGAGGCGACCATCAAGGTGTCCACAGGCCTGCTGTCTTTTCAGGGCTTAACTGGGAGGCAATCTGCTTTCAAGCTCACTGGCAGCTGGGTCCTCTAGAGAAAGCCAGCTAAGAGAGAGGGAAAAGGAGGGTATGCCAGGAGAGAAGCCAGCCTTTTCTGTAATTTAATCTTAAAAGTGACATTCCATCATATGCTGTTCATTAGAAGCAAGTTGGTATCATCTCGCCCGGACTTAAGGGGAGGAAATTACAAAAGACATGAGTTCTAAGGGGTAGGGATCATTGCAGGGGGCCGTTTTATAGGCTGCCTAACACTAAACAGATTTCAGTTATGTAATTTTAAGTTATTTCTCTTTTGAATTATTGCTAACATAGTGTTCAGCACTTAATCAGATTTCCACGTTACGGGTGGAATAACCAGAAGCTGTCTTGCCCTGGTGTCAGTCAGCACAGGTTCCGGCCTTTAAGTCCTGAATCTTGGTTTCCTTATCAACAAAGAGAGGCAATATGATTATACTCTTTTTAAGAATTTAATTTTTATTTTATATTAGAGTATAGTTGATTTGGAAGGAATGATGCTAAAGCTGAAACTCCAGTAATTTGGCCACCTCATATGAAGAGTTGACTCATTGGAAAAGACTCTGATGCTGGGAGGGATTGGGGGCAGGAGGAGAAGGGGACGACAGAGGATGAGATAGCTGGATGGCATCACAGACTTGATGGACATGAGTTTGAGTGAACTCTGGGAGTTGGTGATGGACAGGGAGGCCTGGCGTGCTGCAATTCATGGGGTCGCAAAGAGTCGGACACAACTGAATGACTGAACTGAACTGATAGTTGATTTACGATGTTATGTTAGTTTCAGGTATACAACAAATTGATTCAGTTATACATATGTGTATATCCATTATTTTTCAGATTCTTTTTTTATATAGGTTATCCCAGAATATTGAGTAGAGTTCCTGTGCTATGAAGTAAGTCTTTGTGGATTATCTATTTTATATATAGTTGTGTGTATATGTTAATCTCAAATTAGGAGTTTGGGGTTGCATTCTTTTTTTTTAAATTTTATTTTATTTAACTTTACAATATTGTATTGGTTTTGCCATATATCAAAATGAATCTGCCACAGGTATACATGTGTTCCCCATCCTGAACCCTCCTCCCTCCTCCCTCCCCTTACCATCCCTCTGGGTTGTCCCAGTGCACCAGCCCCAAGCGTCCAGTATTGTGCATTGAACCTGTACTGGTGACTCGTTTCATATATGATATTATGCATACTTCAATGCCATTCTCCCAAATCATCCCACCCTCTCCCTCTCCCAGAGTCCAAAAGACTGTTCTATACATCAGTGTCTCTTTTGCTGTCTTGTATACAGGGTTATTGTTACCATCTTTCTAAATTCCATATATATGCACTAGTATACTGTATTGGTGTTTTCCTTTCTGGCTTACTTCACTCTGTATAATAGGCTCCAGTTTCATCCACCTCATTAGAACTGATTCAAATGTATTCTTTTTAATGACTGAGTAATACTCCATTGTGTATGTGTACCACGGCTTTCTTAT
This sequence comes from Tragelaphus eurycerus, assembly GCA_935064755.1. NCBI lineage: Eukaryota > Metazoa > Chordata > Mammalia > Artiodactyla > Bovidae > Tragelaphus > Tragelaphus eurycerus. The sequence goes on along the minus strand of CAKXYN010000014.1, from coordinate 33,558,405 downwards.
CCATTCATCTGCTGATGGACATCTAGGTTGCTTTCATGTCCTAGCTATTATAAACAGTGCTACGATGAACATTGGGGTACACGTCTCTTTCAATTCTGGTTTCCTCAGTGTGTATGCCCAGCAGTGGGATTGCTGGATCATAAGGCAGTTCTATTCCCAATTTTTTAAGGAATCTCCACACTGTTCTCCATAGTGGCTGTACTAGTTTGCATTCCCACCAACAGTGTAAGAGGGTTCCCTTTTCTCCACACCCTCTCCAGCATTTATTGCTTATAGACTTTTGGACTGCAGCCATTCTGACTGGTGTGAAATGGTACCTCATAGTGGTTTTGATTTGCATTTCTCTGATAATGAGTGATGTTGAGCATCTTTTCATGTGTTTGTTAGCCATCTGTATGTCTTCTTTGGAGAAATGTCTATTTAGTTCTTTGGCCCATTTTTTGATTGGGTCATTTATTTTTCTGGAATTGAGCTGTAGGAGTTGCTTGTATATTTTTGAGATTAGTTGTTTGTCTGTTGCTTCATTTGTATTATTTTCTCCTATTCTGAAGGCTGTCTTTTCACCTTGCTTATAGTTTCCTTTGTAGTGCAGAAGCTTTTAAGTTTAATTAGGCCCCATTTGTTTATTTTTTATTTTATTTCCAGTATTCTGGGAGGTGGGTCATAGAGGATCCTGCTGTGATGTATGTCAGAGAGTGTTTTGCCTATGTTCTCCTCTAGGAGTTTTATAGTTTCTGGTCTTACATTTAGATCTTAAATCCATTTTGAGTTTATTTTTGTGTATGGTGTTAGAAAGTGCTCTAGTTTCATTCTTTTACAAGTGGTTGACCAGTTTTCCCAGCATCACTTGTTAAAGAGATTGTCTTTAATCCATTGTATATTCTTGCCTCCTTTGTCAAATATAATGTATCCATATGTGCATGGATTTATCTCTGGGCTTTCTATTTTGTTCCATTGATCTATATTTCTGTCTTTGTGCCAGTACCATACTGTCTTGATGACTGTGGCTTTGTAGTAGAGCCTGAAGTCAGGCAGGTTGTTTCCTCCAGTTCCATTCTTCTTTCTCAAGATAGCTTTGGATATTCGAGGCTTTTGTATTTCCATACAAATTGTGAAATTATTTGTTCTAGCTCTGTGAAGAATACCGTTGGTAGCTTGATAGGGATTGCATTGAATCTATAAATTGCTTTGGGTAGTATACTCATTTTCACTATATTGATTCTACCAATCGGTGAACATGGTATATTTCTCCATCTATTAGTGTCCTTTTGATTTCTTTCACCAGTGTTTTATAGTTTTCTATATATAGGTCTTTAGTTTCTTTAGGTAGATATATTCCTAAGTATTTTATTCTTTTCATTGCAATGGTGAGTGGAATTGTTTCCTTAATTTCTCTTTCTATTTTCTCATTATTAATGCAAGGGTTTTCTGTGTGTTGATTTTATATCCTGCAACTTTACTATATTCATTGATTAGTTCTAGTAATTTTCTGGTGGAGTCTTTTGGGTTTTCTATGTAGAGAATCATGTCATCTGCAAACAGTGAGAGTTTTACTTCTTCTTTTCCAATTTGGACCATTACTATTCAACATAGTTTTGGAAGTTTTGGCCACAGCAATCAGAGCAGAAAAAGAAATAAAAGGAATCCAAATTGGAAAAGAAGTAAAACTCTCACTGTTTGCAGATGACATGATCCTCTACATGGGGTTGTATTCTTGATTGACAAGATTCCTTCTAGTTTGGATATTATTTTCCTACAAGAAAGGTTCTGTTTTGTTCTGTTCAATTCTCTTTCCTTCTAACAAGAATTTCTCAGCCTCAGCATTGTTGGCATTTGAGGCTGATAATTCCTTGTGGTTGTTGGATGGCGGAGGTTGCCTTGGACCTTGTAGCATGATGAGCAGATTCCTAGTCTCACTTGATGTCAGAAATTTGTGACAATCAAAATGTCTCCGGACTGTGAGGACCACATATCTAGGCAGAGCTGTACTTAATCTAGCAACAAAAATGATTTCCTTTTCTGCAATATTTTGATATTTTCCATTAAGAAAAAAATCTATAAATTAATAAATACACAAGAGTTACTAACTTAAAAAGTATTTGTAGTTTAAAAGAGAAAGTATCTTTGGAGGCAGAAATTCAAGGCTTAGAGATGAGAGGCTGTTTTCAGTGATACTGTCAAGGAGTGGGATGGAGGTAAGACACTATTCATATTAACCATGAAAAAATACTTATTCCACAGAAAAAAATGGAACTACTGGTGAATAATTTCCAGGCTCCACAGAAATGATTGTGTGAAGGTACACATCTGTGATGGTGAATTTTATGTCAGCTTGACAGGATAATGGGGTGGGAGGGGTCCAAACATTTGGTCAGACTGTTTTCTGGATGTTCCTATAAGGGTGTATCTGAATGAGGTTAACATTTGAATTCATTTGAATTAGAAGAATGAGTAAAGCAAATTGCCCTCTCTAATGCAAGTGCACCTCATCCAGTCAACTAAAGACCTAAATAGGACAAAAAGGCTGAGTTAGGGGAAACTTTGCTTGCTTGGCTGATTAAGCTGGGCTACTGGCCTTCTCCTGTCCTTGGGCTGGAAATTATATGATGGATTGGCCTTTCCTGATTCTCAGGCTTTCTGATGCAGACTCTGTGACTACACTACCAATTCTCTGGGATTGGGTCTCCAGCTTGCTTAAAATCCTGGCTCTTCTCTGCCTTCATAATCACAGGAACCAGTTTCTCATGATTAATCTCTTTCTGTCTCTGTCTCTCTCTTAAGATGGATGGAAGAATTTTAGTCAAGTCACAACTTTTCTAAGCATCATATTCCAGGGCCCAGCACTATGTAGCTCTTGGGACATTTCTCTTTCCACTACTGGGTCCTCCTGTTGCCATTCTCAACTCCTGAAAGCCATTGACAAGGATGTTCTCTTTGGTCAGACTTCCGTCAGCTTCCTTGGAGCCCTCTTTTTGCCAAGGCCTCTCTTTGGTCCCCATCTTTTTTTAAAAAAAAATTTTTAAAATTGAAGGATAATTGCTTTATAGAATTTTGTTGTTTTCTGTCAAAACTCAACATGAATCAGCCATAGATATACATATATCCCCATCTTTGTCTGAGTCTAGTTGTAGCAAAGAATCCTGCTAAGTCAATTTACAGATCATCCTTGTTATCACTGATAGCCAATCAAGCTCTTCTCCTATTTATAGTAAAGTTGCTCAGTTGTGTCCAACTCTTTGCGACCCCATGGACTGTAGCCTACCAGGCTCCTCTGTCTATGGGATTTTCCAGGCAAGAATACTGGAGTGGGTTGCCATTTCCTTCTCTAGGAGATCTTCCCAACCTAGGGATTGAATCCAGGTCTCCCGCATTGTAGGCAGATGCTTTACTGTCTGAGCCACCAGGGAAATCCCTTCCTATTTATATCCTTTATCTAATTAAGTTGCTCTTCCCTTCCCCACCCTTAATGCCTAACCATGTTTCTCTTGGTAATTTTATATCCACCTTCCTCACCCAGGCCTATGTCCATAAATCCCCATGTGGTCCTCTAATATATGAGTTGATCTCTTCTCTCCATTGTAATAGCCTCTCTTCCTTATTAAAATAGTCTTGAAAAAGTCTTCCTTGCTATTTTTAATGTTTCTGGTGTAATTTTTATTTCATTTAACACCACAGTGCAATGACAGCTCCAGTAAGTAAAATTTTCAGATTAAACCTAGATTCTCAGACATTTTTTCAATTTGAGTCAAAGTATGATTTAGATTTTTAAGCTCTTAATGTAAACCATTTAACAGTTACCTGCAGTACTCTTGCCTGGAAAAATCCCACAGATGGAGGAGCCTGGTAGGCTGCAGTCCATGGGGTCGCTAAGAGTCGGACATGACTGAGCGACTTCACTTTCTTTTTTCATTTTCATGCATTGGAGAAGGAAATGGCAACCCACTCCAGTGTTCTTGCCTGGAGAATCCCAGGGATGGGGAAGCCTGGTGGGCTGCTGTCTATGGGGTCGCACAGAGTCGGACACAACTGAAGTGACTTAGCATAGCATAGGCATGTTTTAAAGCTGCAACCTTCTGTCAGGAATTGGTCTGTGTGTATGGAATAGAAACTAATTTTATAGCTAATCGAATAGACATAAACCCATTGCTGAAATTTTCTTTCATGAGGTCCAAAGACCAATATTATAGGTTTAAGAATTATGCTTTTTTTAAAGATATACTTTATCTTCTGAACTATCCAGGCCCTCGCTTCTTGCCATTCAAAGACAATGGCACCCCACTCTAGTACTCTTGCCTGGCAAATCCCATGGACAGAGGAGCCTGGTAGACTGCAGTCTATGGGGTCACCAGGAGTCGGACACAGCTGAGCAACTTCACTTTCACTTTCATGCATTGGAGAAGGAAATGGCAAACTCACTCCAGTGTTCTTGCCTGGAGAATCCCAGGGACAGGGGAGCCTGGTGGGCTGCCGTCTATGGGATTGCACAGAGTTGGACATGACTGAAGTGACTTAGCAGCAGCAGCAGTGAGATATAAGAGGAGCTATGAACAATAGAGGGAGGAAATCAATCCTGATACCGGCCTTGACGCTCACTGTTTTACCTTAGACAAAGCACTTTTCTATTTTGTGCTTTAGGTGTGTTGTATAGATTTGTAACTCAGAGCTAGAGATCTATACTTAGCAGTGAGTTAAACTTCATCTTCAGAGAAGGCAATGGCACCCCACTCCAATACTCTTGCCTGGAAAATCCCATGGACGGAGGAGCCTGGTGGGCTGCAGTCCATGGGGTCGCTAAGAGTTGGACACAACTGAGCGACTTCACTTTCAGTCTTCACTTTCATGCGTTGGAGAAGGAAGTGGCAACCCACTCCAGTATTCTTGCCTGGAGAATCCCTGGGACAGGGGAGCCTGGTGGGCTGCCGTCTATGGGGTTGCACAGAGTCGGACACGACTGAAGCGACTTAGCAGCAGCAGCAGCAAACTTCATCTTCAACAATTATTAGCTGTGTGACCTTGGGTGAGTTTCATAACCTCTGTGTTTAAATGTATCTTTCTTCTATGGAATGAGGATTATAATAATGCTCATCTCTTAGGATTTGGGGAAGATTAAATCGGATGGTAAATATAAAGCTCTTAGTACAGTAGCTGGAAAAGTATCAATAACTATTATGGATGTATGAAAGAAATGTTGGGTTAGATGATCTTGAATACTCCATTCTCTAAATCTCTATGAATTTCATAAGTTATATAAGAGTTTAAAACAGGTTACTTGTCTCCATTCAGTCAAGGTCAGAGTTAAGAATTCAGTTCAGTTCAGTTGCTCAGTTGTGTCCGACTCTTTGCGACCCCATGAATCGCAGCACACCAGGCCTCCCCGTCCATCACCAACTCCAGGAGTTTAGTCAAACTCATGTCCATCGAGTTGGTGGTGCCATCCAGCCATCTCATCCTCTGTCGTCCCCTTCTCCTCCTGCCCCCAATCCCTCCCAGCATCAGAGTCTTTTCCAATGAGTCAACCCTTCATATGAGGTGGCCAAAGTATTGGAGTTTCAGCTTTAGCATCAGTCCTTTCGATGAACACCCAGGACTGATCTCCCTTAGAATGGACTGGTTGGATCTCCTTGCAGTCCAAGGGACTCTCAAGAGTCTTCTCCAACACCACAGTTCAAAAGCATCAATTCTTTGGCACTCAGCTTTCTTCACAGTCCAACTCTCACATCCATACATGACCACTGGAAAAACCATAGCCTTGACTAGATGGACCTTTGTTGGCAAAGTAATGTCTCTGCTTTTGAATATGTGATCTAGGTTGGTCATAACTTTCCTTCCAAGGAGTAAGCGTCTATTTAATTTCATGCCTGCAGTCACCATCTGCAGTGATTTTGGATGCTGTAAAGAATAATATTGCATAGGAACCTGGAATGTTACGTCCATGAATCAAGGCAAATTGGAAGTGGTCAAACAGGAGATGGCAAGAGTGAACATTGACATTCTAGGAATCAGCGAACTAAAATGGACTGGAATGGGTGAATTTAACTCAGATGAGCATTTTATCTACTACTGCAGGCAGGAAGCCCTTAGAAGAAATGGAGTAGCCATCATGGTCAACAAGAGTCCAAAATGCAGTACTTGGATACAATCTCAAAAATGACAGAATGATCTCTGTTTGTTTTCAAGGCAAACCATTCAGTGTCACAGTAATCCAAGCTTATGCCCCAATCAGTAACGCTGAAGAAGCTGAAGTTGGACAGTTCTATAAAGTTATGACCAGCCTAGATAACATATTCAAAAGCAGAGACATCACTTTGCCAACAAAGGTTCGCCTTGTCAAGGCTATGGTCTTTCCTGTGGTCATGTATGGATGTGAGAGCTGGACTGTGAAGAAGGCTGAGTGCCGAAGAATTGATGCTTTTGAACTGTGGTGTTGGAGAAGACTCTTGAGAGTCCCTTGGACTGCAAGGAGATCCAACCAGTCCATTCTGAAGGAGATCAGCCCTGGGAAATCTTTGGAAGGAATGATGCTAAAGCTGAAACTCCAGTACTTTGGCCACCTCATGCGAAGAGTTGACTCATTGGAGAAGACTCTGGTGCTGGGAGGGATTGGGGGCAGGAGGAGAAGGGGACGACAGAGGATGAGATGGCTGGATGGCATCACTGAGTCGATGGATGTGAGTCTGAGTGACCTCCGGGAGTTGGTGATGGACAGGGAGGCCTGGCGTGCTGCAGTTCACGGAGTCGCAAAGAGTCGGACACGACTGAGCAACTGATCTGATCTGATGTGATCTGATGAAGACCTACAAGACCTTTTAGAACTAACACCCAAAACAGATGTCCTTTTCATTATAGGGAACTGGAATGCAAAAGTATGAAGTCAAGAGTTAAGAATACAAATGAAAAAAATGAATATAAATTTCCTTTCAATCAGTAAATTTGAATAACCATAGATTCAGTAGGTTAAGGGTAAGGACTTATTTGTTATTCATTCTGTGTTTTTATTTTTAAAATATTTATTATTTATTTGACTTGTCTCAGATCTCAGTTATGGCATGTGGGATCTTTAGTTGTGACGTGTGAATTCTCAGCTGTGGCATGAGAGATCTAGTTCCCTGATCAGGGGTTGAGTGTGGTCCTCCTATATTGGGAGCATGGAATCTTAGCCACTGAACCACCAAGGAAGTCCCCATTCTCTGTCTCTTTAGATTGAGCTCAGTGTCTGCTACTTGATGTGTATTTAGTATTTTCTGGGGTGAGGCACTGAATAGAATATAGATGCACAGCAATGAATGAATTTCTAGTCCCACTTCTTGCCTTTGGCTCCTGGCCCTTTCATTTATTTTTTTGTATGAATTGCAGCTCAGTTATCCTTGTCAAGCCTTAGTTATCCCATCTGTCAAATGGGGATTGTTTTAAGATTAGCTTGATGAAGATGTCAAGCACATGGCCCAGGATCTGCCTCCTAGTAAGTGTCCAATAAAATAGCCACATATGATATAAACTTGATACTGAGTTTTGAGGATGCAGCTAAATATCCTTTTCTACATGTACTGGAAATAGTGTACCAGTTAATACCCCAGTGGCATTTCTCCTTGTTACTCATCTCTGAGCTTGGTGTTTATACTAGAGTGACCACATTAATTGGAGCTTTAGCCCTGTCTTCTCATTTGGAAAGCCAAAAATCAGACATTTAATTCCCTAGATGAAGACAGGCTGAAGGGCTTCAGAAGCAATTAATATGCATGGCTGTTCCTTAGCAGCCTGATACCTTGTAGTTCTGCTGACTGCCATATCAAAATATTGATTAATCTTTTATGTAATAGAGAAACAGTCTTTAATTCATATTTGTGCCTTCATTATTCATGAAACCTTAGCAGTTGATGATAGCATCTTGGGCAGCTTGTTTATGTGGTAGGAAATGGCTACAAAACAAAAACAAAAACGCCTGACACAGTTCTTGGTGTAGCACTTGTTCAAATCACCTTACATTTGAAAGCTGTCAAAGATTTTATAGCTCCTAAAAACTGTAAACAAAATAAAATGGTGTTAAAAAATATATCTTCATGAAACAAATGTTCCCATTCCTATGTGTCATTTTCCCACACTTATTATAGCACTTCCTAGGTATCAGGCAATGTCCTAAGAATGTTACAAATCATGTATTGACTTATTTAATCCTTATGTCATCACTCAGATGTAGATACTGCCATTATGTCCATTTTATAGACAGGGAAACTGAGCCACAGGGACATTAGGTAGCATGCCCAAGGTCACATGTCTGATCATCTTACAGCCAGAACTTGAATGCAGGCATCAGACTCTTGTGTCCATGTACTTGAATTCTGTTTCTGCTGTCTTATCTGTATTAACGATCTAATGGAAAGTCAGTGGAGAGGTGATATTTGGGGATGACATTAAACTAAGAGGCTTTTTGATGAAGTAAGAGTCTCACTTGGAATCAGTGTAGTGATATGGGGAACTGCAGATACTGGAGTCAGATAGTTCTGGGTTCAAACTCACTGTACTGCTTACTGGATGCGTGTCCTTGATCCCTCATTTCACTCCCTGTGGCAGTGCTATACCTCCCACCCTTGGTGGGGCCAGGACCTCATAGATATTGATGTGTACTTCTGGGCCCCCCACTTTGGTGTTGACCATGTGACTTGCTGGCCACGAGAAGCAGGTACTCTAGGTGGCCCTGGGTCATCAGTATCCCGCCTCAATAGGAGCGGAACCAGCCCAGCTACAACCTGTAGATGTATGAGTGAGACGTAAATACTTACAATGGTATGTCTCACTCACACTTTGTGCTTGCTTGTCTATTTACCTGAGTGTAAAGTGAGGCTAAGTCAGATTTTGTGAACTGTAAAGGGGAAATACAATACCTCCCTCTTAGTGAAGCTGTGAGAACTTACTGAGCTAAGAGTACAGATGAATGTTATGAAATAAAACTCACTTCAGTTTCTATTGTTAAAGAATTGGTATCAAGTTAGGGTCAGTATTAAACTTTTCAGTGTTTATAAAGGGAAGTATGAAATTATGATATGCTATGTGTTACTATAATATTCAAATAAGCAATATTTACCCAAGCTCCATTAAGATCTAGTTTCAAAATATTTTTTTTACTAACAATATGTTCTTATCTATGCATTAACATGGGGTTCTTAATATACAAGTAATTTCATGTATTTGAAATGAATGAAGTGCTTTTCTATTAGAATGGGCTTTTTTACTTTATTTTAACCAGCTTAGTCTAAACATTTTAGCCTACTAAATTCATATGTATATTTTTTCACAGTGTGTATATTTCTCATGGGTAATTTGGCTATATGCAACAATTTCTAGGCTAGGTTAGTTAAAACTTTCATTGGCATAACCTGGAAAATATTTCCAAAGTATAACATATGCATATCTAATGTAGAATCTAAATATGGTTTAATGATTTAAAAGGATAAAAAGAGAGGAAATAGATTGTTTAGATGAACTGAACCTTTGCTTGACTTGCACTTTCCACATATTTAAAAATGAGGTCTCAAGCCAAGGAGAGAGAATGTAGAAATTTTGCATCTTTTTGCAATGAATCCTGTGGGATATTTAAAAACAGATGTATAGGGAAGAAAATGTGATCTGTTGCTTTTTCTGCACTAATTTTAATGGATATCATCCAAGGGTAATTCTTCCACTCTAGGTTAATTATAAAATGCTGATGAGTCTTTCATGTCATAATTAGTATGCTTTAGCTTATTTTTATCTCTTACCTCTTTGGTCAAAATCTGATCCATTGACTTTTTTTTTTCAATAAGTTAACTGCAACTTTAATTAGTCTGTAATTATAGCAATGCTATTGGGGATCTATTCTACAAACAAATCACATATATTGTAGCAAGATGGAGGATGGCCAGCATATTGATAATGGTGTGCTGATAAGCCAGGTCTTTGATGGGCAGTGTTGGCCAGTTTCTATGGCATAAATATTTCCACTGTGGCTGATGTCAAGCTAACCATCCTTTGACAGCTTCCTCTCAAAATTCTAAATGGGTAATAATAAACTTCTGTAAGCAAGTTCAAGCCAGCACACAAACAGCTAATTCTTACATACTGGATAATTATGTTGGAATAATGATACTTGTTAATTATCCTGCAGTACCTTCATTCAACTGCAACTTATCCATTACGAGAGAAGCTTTATGTAAGACTGTTAAGGACCCTTTAGAACAATGATTATAATCATTTAAGTCATAGACTACTTTTAAGAGCAAACCAAAGCTACAAATTTTCTCTACAAGGAAAAAAAGTACACTCTAAGAATTATAACTGTGATTTCAGGGGATTCTTGTATCTCCTGAAGTTTTTCCATGGGTCTCAGATTAATAAATGCTGCTATCTCTTTGGGCCAAACTAATTTGGCAAGCAACATTCTGCTTATCTTTGCTTCTGTTCACTAAGTTTGTAAATCACTAGAGAGCTCAAAAATCACTATGTCATTGAAATAGAGTTGAATTGCCAATACTTTGTTAATTGTGTTTACTATATGGCCTCTTCTATCATTATCCTAAAATTCAGGAATCACAAGGAACTCAAGAGATAATGAGATGTACTACGGAGTAACACTGAACAATTTAAGTTTTAGTTTCTCCCTTTATTCTACTAATTTTGTGTCAACTATTATATAAGGTAACTCTAGGACTTCATGAAGGAAATATTCCTTATATTATAGGAAATATAAGCTTCCTGTATGTATATCTGTGCATATGTATGTATGTCTCTATTTTGTTAAGACAAAACCTTAACACTTTTCCCTCCTTTTTTAGTGTTATGCTTAGTTGAACTTATTGCTCTCTGACTTGATCAAACACTGTTTTTTTAATACATAGTCCCACAGTGCTTATATTTGGATTTTGTGGCACACTTCACAATTAGATTTAAACAACTGTGTAATGATTTTCAAAAAAAAATCATGTCTTCTACTAGATAAATAATTTAAAGGTCAGGTGATGCCACAATGCACATTACCTAATGGGTTCTGAAAATTTGTTGAATGAAAGAATTAATAATCATTTTTTGATTTTTACATCTTTAAGAGAAGAAAGGAAAATGAGGATTTTAAAAAAAAGACTAAAGTTTTAATCAAGCAACCAGATTACTAGCTTCAGTTTTAGTACTGTTTCTTTTGGAGTTGATGTTAAAGACAGTAATTGTACTAGACCTTCAAAAGTCAATAAAGAAACTCAATTGTCCAGTTTTTGAGGTTTTTCTTTTGTTGAGTTTTTTCAACTTAATCCTTAAATGTCCAGAGAATTTTTGCTCACCAACATAAACCATCACTCAGATTCAGATTCATTACAGTTGGCTTATAATTAGCTAAAAGATTTAAAAAATATATTGAATTACTTTGAAGATGACTATTCAGTTAGAAAATAATGTCAGAGACCAATATCCTCATTTATTAGTAGAATGGTCCGTTCAACTTGGGGAAAATTCAGACTAAAAGCTGGAGCTTGCTTGTTTCAGCATCAGTAAGGCCTGGAGCAGAGAAGAGTCTTCTCACACTGCAGACACAGCAGGCATGCCATTATAATCACAGCTGATTAAATGGCCAACTGAAGGTCAGATGTCCCTGTCAGAAACAGAATCTTGGTCTTTCAGCTCTTTAACATGGTTTCCTGTGGAGCCATTTTTTGGCTCAGTATGTCGGAATGTGAGGTCAACTTATTTACTACGTATTTATTGTGATTGATATATTGTCAGGACTCCAGTAACAGCAAAAAGGAACACAGGATACTTCATGTCTTTGACAAATTTACATTCTAGCAAAGCAAGAATATAAATCATGGAAATACAAAGCAGGCTGAAGGAAAAGCTTAAGATACATAAACTGATAGAAAAGTCAGATTATACTCTTATTTGAATAAATCAAGCAAGGCTTCATGGAAGAGGTAACACAATGAGCTAGATATTGAAGAATGGATAGGATCACATCTGATGAAGATTGGAGGTATAGAGAGCATTCTGTAAGCAAACATATGCAGCTGGGGAAACTGGGGTGTGACTTCATAAGAGCAAGTAATTGACCTTGAGTAGAAATGTATAGTAGTTGTGATGATGCAATGGCGGTCACTATAGGAGTGATGAGGGCTATAGAGGCAATGAAGGATTGAGTAGGAAAAGTCGTGAGTTTGAGACCAGTAGTAATCACTTGACTTGTCCTTTGTATGAGACAGTAGACATACATCTATTTATGACACAAGTTAATAGAAATCCAGGTCTAGACCAAATGATGAAAACAAATAGTGTAGGTTGACTCTTTGGACCTTCCACCATATTCTCCTTCTTCCCATTCTTCTCCAAGTGGAACTTGTATCTGATTTCATCTCTGGTGAGGAATGACTGATAATGACTTGCGGATCATTAATAGAATGGTGGGAATAATACTAATTCTGAAGAGCATTCTTATGTTATCAGGACTCTTTAAGTCAAAGGCTTCAGGACTGCAAGGAATCACATTGTAATTGAACAGTATGAAACAGGGTAGACAGATTGCTGTGGAAGAGCTGGCAATGGCCCCTCAAATTACATTAACAGCATTTCCATGTCTCCCTCTGTGGCTCATGGGGACCACTGGTTGTAAGAATGCCAGCCTGACTCAGAATGTGAATAGCAAGGCAAATCATTCCCAATTGTGAGAGTGACTCAATATATAGGTGCTATGACGTGTTAGTCATGCTCTTTCAATGAACTAGTGAAGGACATGAAGCAGTTAAGACAGTGGAAAGCTGACTAAAAATCAAGAGGTTCTGGGTTTTAAATCAAGATTTAAGTAGCAATTTTCACATTTGTTGGGGAAAAACTAGAATTGGATATGTAAGTTCCAAGAGTCATTTTACCTCCTTAATATCATATAAGAAGGCATACATTATGGGACATCCCCCCACCCCTCCAGAGTACAGATCACACAGATGTCAGCTCTTTGAGAGCTCCTTTCTCGGTGCCTGTCCAGTACAGAGGGCTGTGGGGAGGTGCGAGCTGAGGACGGATAGCTGACGAGGGAACTGGGGACCTGGGTCCTCAGTCAGCTCCACAAGGTGGCATTCTGTCAGGAAGATGTTCCGCTGCCCAGACGGCCCCGGCGAGTGGTTATGGAAGTGCTGCTGTTGATAGCAAGGGGGGATCACAGTCCGGAATGCTGCTTGGAAGCGATGAGAGAGCAGGTTGTAGATAATGGGGTTGACCGCTGAGCTCAGGTAGAAGAAGACACCTGGAACGCAGAGGATTAAGAGACAGGCTGAGGAAAACCTGAGGGGGAGGCACCACACGGAGAAGCATAAATATTTAATAAAGGCCTCACGTCCCTTTGATTGCCTCTTTTGGAAGTGATAATATATACAAGACTCTAACTGAGAATACAAAATGCCCTGAACAGATCTACCACCTGTGTACTTTAGGAACCAAACCTAGAAAGATTAAAGAGTTTTGGAAAAATTTAAGCTGGAATGGGATCTCTCTGAGATGTTCAGCAACTTCCTTTGATCCCCACTTGTTTAATTAAAGAACATGTTCCCATAGCATTAACGAGAGATGCTTAGGTATCAGAGGAAAGAGATGTTTTTATCTTATGCTTCAATCTATAATTTGAAACTGCAAGTAATGGAGGAATAGTAAATCAGTCAAGGCATAATCTCTGTTAAGACTCCTTATGATACCAAATAGCTCTTCAAAGAAGCATTCCCCAGTGTCCTTTTCCTGCCAATTCCTTCCCCTTGATGGCTCTTCCCACCTTATTTCCAACCTTAATGAATTCTTGTATTGTTTTCCATTTGTTTTCTCCACCAAATGCCTTACACACTGCCATTTTCTTGGTTGGTACACACTTTTCATTTATTACCATATCCTATTTTATTTCCTCAAGGCCCATGGGAGCCTGAAGAATCAGAGGACTTAAGTTTCTGATCTTGGCCCTTGCTTATTCAGTGACACTGGACAGAACTGGCACTTCAATTTCTTGTTCTTTGTAAAATGGAGATGATAACACCATTTTAACCCACCTCCCTGGATTATTGTGAGGATAAAGTTGAGGTACTGTCCACAGACGGGTTGAGAATACGAATATAAAACAAGTGATAGATGCTATCCTCAACACATTCATTGTCATTTTCATTTATATAGTTCAGGACACATATAGAGCCATTTACCTGTGGACAGAATTGGGCACAGAGAAATGTTGTTTAGTCGCAAAGTCCTCTCTGACTCTTTTGTGACCGTATAGACTACAGCCCGCCAGTCTCCCCTGTCCATGGGATTTCCCAGGCAAAAATACTGGAGTGGGTTGCCATGCCCTCCTCTATAGGATCTTCCTGACCCAGAGATCTAACCCAAGATTCCTGCATTGCAGGGGATTTGTTTACAACTGAGCCATCTAGGTGGAGAAGGCAATGGCACCCCACTCCAGCACTCTTGCCTGGAAAATCCCATGGATGGAGGAGCCTGGTAGGCTGCAGTCCATGGGGTCTCTAAGAGTCGAACATGACTGAGCGACTTCACTTTGACTTTTCACTTTCATGCATTGGAGAAGGAAATGGCAACCCACTCCAGTGTTCTTGCCTAGAGAATCCCAGGGATGGGGCATCCTGGTGGGCTTCCATCTCTGGGGTCGCACAGAGTCAGACACAACTGAAGCGACTTAGCAGCAGCAGCAGAGCCATCTAGGAAACCCAGGGAGGAATGTCTGTGGACCTGTTGGGGAGGGGGGTGCATTTCTGTACATTGTTAATTTGTTCAATAAAGAAATACTGATTGAAGTTTTATTACGTGACTTTGAGGCACACTGGAAGGTAGTGGATTTAGACTTTGTTCTCCAAGGAATTAGAATAGTATTACAGAGATAAGATTTATGCTTAATTTCAGTAATTAACAAGAGGATGATACCTAACAATATTGGTTAAGAAAAGAGCAAAATATGTGATACTAACAGTCATGTTATGGAAATTCACATAAGCACAAGAACTCTAATAATCATGACAAATCACCTCCATAAAAATGGGGATGACTGGACTCTAACCAGACCATGAAATGGGTAGGAGACATTGGGGAAAAGAGGAGGGGTCTCAAGAGAGGAGTGGAAGAGAGGTAGAAGGCACAGCATGCACCAATGTATTGAGACGGAAACACTTATTGTGCAGGAATAATGCAGAATGTGCAGAAACCCCTAATTCACCAACTTGGAAAGTATCCGGCTTATGAATTGAAAATACTATGATCTGAGGGTTGGAAGCCAAGTTGGGGGCATTCTGGGCATAGCATTTAAGAGGTTTAGATATCATCTGGTTGGTAGGATTGGGGATGGAAAAATTATATCTTAAATAGGAAAATGTTATTGTGTTGTAAATGCCACAACTTGGGAATCTTAAAATGGTTGTCTCGATGCTTCTGGAGAAGTGTAATCAACTAGTGAATCCTCATGTGATCTTGTGTGTTTTCCAAATTTTTTTAAAGAATAATTTATCTTATTTAAAATACTTTTTAATTGAAGAATAGTTGATTTACAATGTTGTGTTGTGTTGATTTCAGGTATACAGCAAAGTGAATCAACTATGTGTATACATATATCCTTTTTAAAAATTTCTATTCCCATATACACCTATGCTGCTGCTGCTGCTAAGTCACTTCAGTCATGTCCGACTCTGTGTGACCCCATAGATAGCAGCCCACCAGGCTCCCCCATCCCTGGGATTCTCCAGGCAAGAACACTGGAGTGGGTTTCCATTTCCTTCTCCAGTGCATGAATGTGAAAAGTAAAAGTGAAGTTGCTCAGTCATGTCCAACTCCTAGGCTCCTCCGTCCATGGGATTTTCCAGGCAAGAGTACTAGAGTGGGTTGCCATTCCCTTCTCCATATACACCTATACAGAGTATTTAATAGAATCCCTGTGCTACACAGTAGGTCTTTATTAGTTATCTATTATATATATAGTAGTGTGTATAGTACTTAAACACTTCCATTTCTCAGATAAATCACAAAGATCAGAGCTATAAACATTTTTGAGATATTGTCCAGAATAATAAATAGTTTAACACAGAGGAAGGTCCTAATGTTCAGGTATAAGCTGTACACAAGCCCTCCTGAGTAAAAAGAAAAAAAATGGTGGTAGAAAACAGATAATATATATGGTATTCAGTATACATATGAATGTTATTGCTCTGTGCACATCTGGACTTTAATTTTTACAAATTTCTCTTATCTTTCCTCCATAATGATGTCTTTGTCTTTGATAAAGAGCTTGTAGAACCAGCCAGTCAGCAGAGGTAGAGAGATAAAAGTGGTCTGAACTTAAGGCTAACAGTTACACTATCTGAGAACGAAACACTTGGGGGCCATCCTTTGTTCCATTTGAGAGGAAGGAAACCTGAACTTGAAGTTAGGTGACTCAAGCCTGAATCTTAATTTTACTATTTGCCCATTATCTTTGGACAAGTCATTTCTTCTTTGTAGAACTGTTTCTTTAATAAAATGTTGATGATAATGTTTACTTTACAAATTTGTGATAGTCATAGAAAGATATACTATAGTTTAAAAAGTTCTTTAATAGCTATTATTTTATTGGCTCTCACCATCAGCCTGTGGGCTTTCCAGGTGGCGCTAGTGGTTAAGAACCCGAAATGTAAGAGATGCAGTCAATCCCTAGATCAGGAAGATCCCCTGGAGTAGGAAATGGCAACCCACTCTGGTTTTCTTACCTGGAAAATTCCATGGACAGAGGAGCCTGAAAAGCTACAGTCCATGGGGTCACAAAGAGTCGGACATGACTGAAGTGACTTAGCATACATCAGCCTGTGGTGTGTATAGAACAGCCATTATTGCCATATTATAGTTGAGGAAACTTGGGAAAGAAGGAATCCATGTTTTGCTTCTAGCTAAGAATATTAAGGGTACTGAGATGCAAATCCAGGCCCTCTGATTCAGCAACCTTTCCACCACTCTCCACCATAGTCTATGATGTCCTTAATGAGCAGCATTAAAGTGGCCTAAAAGTAGAACTTGATGCCCCATGAATGGCCTCTGGCTGGCTTTCAGGAGGATGTAACATTTGCTGAAGACAATACCGGGTTTCAGGGGCATGGATGTTTAATAAATAAGAACCAATTAAATTCCATGGCCATTGGTAGAAAAACCAAAGGTATCATTTCTTAGACCATTTTCCTGCTGTGATCATCATGTTTAGAGTTGAGGGTTTTCATAAAATAGTGTCTAAAGTAGTAATATGGTATATTTCTTTTGAGCCAGTAACCTATTTAATCAATATTTAATACCTAATAATATTTAAATATTTAGTATTTAAATATAATAAAAATCAAATGTCTTCCTTATATGTATATATGCATGGCAAATCTCCATGATAAATTGGTATATACAGATAGAACCTACTTGCTCTAAGCAAGATGAAAAAGCTGCAACTACCTGAACACTTGTGATGCACCCAAAGGATCTACATTTTTACCTGACACCACATGGATGAGATTGAACACAGCAGCCAAGGGTTCAGTCCACTCCTCCACAAAGCTGAAGAAGAGCCGATCAATGTGGAATGGGGCCCAGCAGATAGCAAACACTAAGACCAAGACAACTGGAAAAGGAGGATGAAAGGGAGAGTAGAAGGCAGTCAAAGCAAGAAGAGGTATACAACTCCCTCTGAGTCCCTGCTAGCATTTGCTCTTCATCTTTGTTAAGTTATACTTCCTAAAGGTCACTAGATCGTACAGAACTTCTATATAGAATATGTAAACATAACAATGAATTTTATAGGATTCATTCTTATATTTACATATTCTGTGTAGAAGTTCTATATTGAGAATCAGTTTCCCAAATGGTTGTACAAGATTTCTTGTATAATGTAAGTTTCCTTTAAGGTATTAAAATAGTATTGAATGTATTCAGAGTTCTGAAAACATTCTACTGTGAAATATAAATTATTGCCAGTAGACTGTTGTAACCACATAAACTGGATATATAAGTAAAATGATTGTGCTCAAGCAAGTCCATGTTCTTTGAAGTTATAGATTAATAAACTATGAAGTGCAGTTTGAATTTATATTGTTATTCTAGAAAAAATAGAAGCTTTTATGATTTTAATCATTTAAAATTCTGCAAGAAATCAGGGAAAAGAGAAAGACTGAACAACCATGAACATACTATAAGCATCTCTGGATTGGAATGGGGATGTGTCTATTATAAATTACTAGGGCACAGAATTCCTTCCAGTTGCTTTATGTTTGTTTTTACTTTTTATTTTTAAATCATTACAGATTCACAGGAAGTTGCACCTTCTAGTTTCTTATTTCCAGTTCCCCAGACAGAGATTGGTGCTACCAGAGTTTCTCTATAGGGCATTTAATCCAGACGAATATAAATATGTATGTTTTTCTTCTCTCCTTGAGTTGTAAAATACTTTTCCTTCCTTTTCTTTTGAGATCTACTTCAAAATAATCTTGTAGGGGCTAAAGGAGAGATAGAGATGTAGAAGAAGCAAGATTAGCTATGCATTGATAACTTTTAAAGCTGGATGATGGTACTTTGGTGTTCACTTTACAGTTCTCTGAACTCATGAGCACGTTTGATGTGTTTCATAGTAAACAGTACATACGTTTCCCATTGGCACTAAACATACTCAGAGTAAGTTGTCTGCCTGCTTTATGTGGTTTCAGGATTGTTTGGAAGATTCTTCTGAATTTACCCTTGAATAAAATGTCCCTAATCTGCTTACTACTGTCTACAATTTCCTCTAGTTAAAAAATTTTAATTCCTGTTAAAATTGAACCCTGTGCTTGCAAAAGCCGAAGGATTCACAGTGTATTTTATCATTGTAACTTTAATGTGAGTACACTTCAAGTCTCTTAGTGAAAGAGTCTGCTCAAAAAGGAAGGGAGAGAAATACTGAAGGGACTAGATTGCTTGGTAGAGAAGGTCAGGTGCTAACAGATGGTAAAAAATTTCCAAGAAGATGATTAGTAGAGCTGAAAGGACATATTTTAGTGACCTCACAGGTTTTGTTGTTGTTCATATATATCACATAGTTGCAGTGAATGTTTCATATGCATATTATCCTGGAAGATTTTTTTTCTTCTAAACCTCACATTTTGAGTTGAAAAGTGTATCACAAACCTCCTTTCCCTAATTGATCAGTATCTTGTTAGACTAGTGCTGGATCTTGTATTTTTATAACATTCTTTTGGGAGAGTGTGGATCAATGCCTGGATTTTGCTTTAAAATCTTATCTATATAAAAGAGTGTACTGTTTATATAAAATCATGCAATGTCATAGGAGGAATGACTGCTTAGAATATTCTTAACCAGCTGTTCTTATTCTGGAAATAAAAGATTTCATGAAGTCCAAGTTTGGTATCAGAGGGTTTTGTGATCCTCTGAAATAGACTATCAAACATTTGATGGATGCTCATTTATGTATTTTCAGAGTGGAAAATTCACTGTTTCCATAATACTTTTTAAAGAAACTCATAATACAAAATAGATTAAGAACCACCTGCTCGTTTTAAAAGGGAAAAGAGATACTTGAAGCCTCTGAGAGTGGATATGATTTACCAAAAACTGAACAGAAGGTATTGTAATGGATGCAGTTTAGTGTGTTGTTCTGAGGTCTTTAAAACAGAACACAATGGGCAGGCCCTAGATGCTTGAGTTGGAGAAGGCAATGGCATCCCACTCCAGTACTCTTGCCTGGAAAATCCCACGGACGGAGGAGCCTGGTAGGCTGCAGTCCATGGGGTCGCTAAGAGTCGGACACGACTGAGCGACCTCACTTTCACTTTTCACTTTCATGCATTGGGGAAGGAAATGGCAACCCACTCCAGTGTTCTTGCTTGGAGAATCCCAGGGATGGGGGAGCCTGATGGGCTGCTGTCTACGGGGTCACACAGAGTTGGACACGACTGAAGCAACTTAGCAGCAGCAGATGCTTGAGTAAGCCATGGAAGAACAAGACATGATATTTTGCTTGAAGAGAATTTTGATCTGATACCAGCAACACTTAATCATACCAAATATAACTGCTTTCCTTTAGCAAACAATTACAAAATAGAGGACTCACACAGCATTTTAGTGACTGATTTTCTGGGTAGTCTTTGAATGTTTGCAGTCACTTTATCTGCCTCAAGGTGTTGGTCTTTCTTCAGCTGCAAGGAAAATGCAAAGAGATATAAAGAAAGGGAAACAGTTTTTCCTCCCATTAAAATCTAAGAAGTGTGAGTCTAACGCTCATTTTGCAAGTTAAAAAAAAACAAAAACAAAAACTAAGAAATGTAAAGTGAAAGTCACTTAGTCATGTCCGACTCTTTACAACCCCATGGACTGTAGCCTGCCAGGCTTCTCTGTCCATGGAATTCTCCAGGCCAAAATACTGGAGTGGGTAGCCTATTCCTTCTCCAGGGGATCTTCCCATCCAGGGATGGAAACCAGGTCTCCTTCATTTCAGGTGGATTCTTTACTGTCTGAGCCACCAGGGGCAGCCCAAGAATACTGGAATGGGCAGCCTATCCCTTCCTTCTCTAGAGGATCTTCCTGACTGAGAAATCGAATTGGGTCTCTTGCATTGCAGGTGGATTCTTTACCAGCTGAGCTACCAGGGAAGCCCCAGAGAAATATAAGAATTAGCTAAATGTTTAACAATAAGTTGGAGGTGGAACTGGACTCAGGTCACCTAACTCAACTGTATAGATGGGGCCAAGTTACAGGCAACCATTTGTCCTATGGGCTTCTCTGGTGGCTCAGATGGTAAAGAATCTGCCTGCAATGCAGGTGACCTGGGTTTAATCCCTGAGTTGGGAAGATCCCCTGGAGAAGAGAATGGCAACCCACTCCAGTATTCTTACCTGGAGAATTCTATGGACAGAGAAGCCTGGTGGCCTACAGTCCATGGGATCTGTAAGAGCCAGGCACAACTGAGTGACTAATACTTTCACTTTCATTTAACCTATGCTATTCTGTAAAACCATTGTTTTGTAGCTTATTAATAGACATTCCATGGAAAAAAATTTCCTAAAGTTAAAAACTTAGGCTTTTCCATTGATTCATTCATTTATTATATACTTTTTAGACATCTATGAGATGGATAGGCAGTAGAAAACAGAAACAGGTATTATTTCTGCTTTATGACCCTTATAGTCTTTATTGTGGATCTTCTCTGAGCCTCAAAGTGCTAATGGATGTAACTCATCTTCACGGGAGACAGTGTATCATCTTTCCTCCACCTCCACCTTCCACATCCCACATCTATCCTCTCAGGGGATAGTGCTTCTTAGACTAAACAGTACCCTTCCTAACCCTTCTCAGTGGAATATCTGGTACCATCTTGAGAAGCACAATTTGGAAAACTCTATTTTACAAATACTATCCATAAAGGTTCATATGTTTCTGAGTTTAGATGTTAAAATAACTTCTCCTTACTGGAAGATACAGTGATCTGTAAAGTAGCATCTGATAATTTCAAATATTAACATTTCCTGTACATACAGCCTCTCTCACCCAGTTAAGTGCTACCTACTCCTGGGAGACTTTTGTGGCAACTGTAGACCATTATCCTCTGAACTTCAATAGCACCGAAGATGTACATCATTCATCTAGTTGTGACTTTTTTTCTCTCTTTATGTATTTCAAGTTTGTGGGGATGTTCAGCCAGATAAAAGAAGCTTTAAGGACTCATAATAAACTACTATCAAATATCTAGAAGATAGTATAGTGCTTATTCTCCCTTTTCTTAAAAATAGTGCCCTGATTTTCCCTTAGGGAATTTATTCATTCTCCAGTCCATAGTCATTAATAGGAATCTGAATGATCCCATCTCCAGATACAGATTTATTTTTGTTGTTGTTTAGTTGCTCAGTCATGTTAGACCCTTTCGCAACCCCATAGACTGTAGCCTGCCAGGCTCCTCTGTCCATGGAATTTCCCAGCAAGAATACTGAATTGGTGACCATTTCTCCAGGGATAACACCCATGTCTCCTGCATTGGTAGACGGGTTCTTTACCACTGAGCCACCAGGGAAATCCCAGAACTATGTTTAGTCCCTATATAATTTAGCTATCATCCTTCAGTCAGAGTGGTTGGATGATTGAGACCAGTGAGATTTCAGATACTTCCTTATACTTTTAGGGATGAAAGTTTCATTCCTCTTTTATTGGAACTGCCAGGGAGAGTTGTTTGCTTGTTTGTTTTTTACTTCCTCACCATGAGGAATGTGCTTGGAGCCACCAATAGGCTGCTATGCAGATTTCGAGGTTGAAAACAACATCACAGACAGAAGAGCAAAGAAATAGAAATAAAGCTCGATCCTTGCTGTCACTGTGTGTCTTACTAGATTAATCTTCCCCAAGAGCCAGCTCTCCCTCTAGGTGTTTCAGGTCTATGCTCCATCTTGTATTTAGTCAGACTGAGTTGGAGTTGCCTCTTGGCAGTGTGGAAAGTCCTGACAATCTGAGGGAGGCCTTCAGTGGGAGGAAAATTCAACCTGTTTTATAACCTGTGTATATTAGGATCAATTGATTGAGTTATAAGGAGACATATTTCAGTTCTAGCTAAAGAAAAATTAGTGTGGTCTGTGGAACAATGGAACACATTTAAACTTCTATAAGAATCAGTGACCTTCCTGGGCTAGACGGTGTTTTTACAAAATATTTTAGAGGAGGTATTTAAAATTAAATAAGATTTGGAAGAAAGGAACATTAAAAGTTGCCTCCAAAGTTCAACAAATCAATATCCTGTCTTCCTAAAAGACAGATATGCTCCTCGAAGTCAAGTAGCTCTCTACGCTGCACTGCCCTGAAGTATCTGCGTGGACGATTAATAAACCTGGCCATCTTGAATATATTGGTGTTCTCTACATATTCCTGTGTCTTCAGAAAGTAGGGGAGTAGGGTTCCATGAGATTTGATCTTTTGCAGTCATCTAGAACTTGGAAAGAAATAGGGGGAAATATTGTGAAATGATTAGAAATAAGTGAGAAGGAACTAAAGTTGATAAGATGTTATTTATGTAAGAATAAGGGCTTTCCAGGAATATAAGAGTAAAAGAAAACAAGGTAGGTAGAGTTCTTAACTCACTGGCTGGCACATGATACTCAGTAAATTACATATTGTGATTCTGGGAGTTCCCTGATGGCCTTGTGGTTAGGATTCTTGGGCGTTCACTGCTGTGGCCAGGGTTCAATCCCTGATCAGGGAACTGAGATCCTGTAAGCCATGTGGTGTGGCCAAAAGAAAAAAAAAAATCATATATTGTGATTTTGATTATTGTCTTGAGTTTACTCAAAAGGCATAATAAATTTTCATGAAATATTTATTTATAGCTGTGGGCCCACTCATCTGTGTTATGGAGTCCCTTCTAGAAATTCTTCTCATGGTACCACTCGCCCACAAGCTGTGTTGACACAAATAAGGATCCAAATACACTGAGAAGAGAAAGACTTGTGTTTAAGGTTAGAGAAATAAATCAAACTTATCTTTCTAACTCACCTTCAATTAAATCTACTAAAGTTTCTGATTATTTCATACCATTTAAAACATTTGTCCTTATTACAAGATAGTTATTCCATTATTTGATTCCAGTCTATAATCAAGAACAACGAAAGGTTATTAAGATCTATTATCCACTTCTCTGGGTGCATTCAACAGTTCTCATTAGAAATTTTTCTACTCCAGGGAACAGTTTCCTTAAATCAAACAGCTGGCAAATGGCTTGCACAATCCTTTTAGGAACAGGCTTCTTTTTGAGTGTAGTTTGCACTGAAAAGAAATGCATGGGTGTATTAATCATTACTTACATTTTGGCTTTCTTAGGTTACAGTGACACAACTATTCAACTAGAAGAAGAGTAACAAACAGAATATTTATACATGTTACACATGCTTTCAACAGAATTTGAAGGGGTTAACATAGCAGAATAGAATCCAAACAATTTGTTTAGCCAATATTAAATGCTGCATTATTTCTTGTTGACTAATTTAATTTCCCTTCAGATGTTTCACAAAGTATATATTTACTTATTGATTGTTCCCACCCAACCCTAAACATTTTTTTAAAAGTGAGGTTACAAAAAGAGGAGAGGAAAATTGTCATCACTCTGTAGAAAGTTCAGAAGTTGTGCTGCTCCACTCCTTTCAGCTATGTATAACAAAAGGTGAAGGGAGACATGGGTTTGATTATCAATCAGATAATCCCAATCAGCTGTTTATATGGATTAAAATCATTTTACCAGTGATTCATTTATATAGTTTGTGAGTTCATTTGTATAACTTTAGAATAGTGAAAGTGAAGTCGCTCAGTTTTGTCCGACTCTTTGTGACCCCATGGACTGTAGCCTACCAGGCTCTTCCATCCATGGGATTCTCTAGGCAAGAATACTGGAGTGGGTTGCCATTTCCTTATCCAGGAGATCTTCCTGATCCAGGGATTGAAGCCAGGTCTCCCTCATTGTAGGCAGACACTTTACCATCTGAGCCACCAGAGAAGTACAACTTTAGAATACCAAGATATAATTATAGTTTTTGTGCAAGTATCTCCACAATCTGAACAAAATCTGTTTATTAACAACAAAAAAATCAGTTCAATCCTGTTTGCCCTGGCTGAATTCTGCTACTATTCATAATACATCCTCTCCAGTTCAAGCATTAATTCTTCATGGAAGAGATGGGAAGGGACTTGCCCTGGGATTGGGTATTTTCCATCTCCATCATGTTAGACCCATAGAGAGCAGCTCATTGGAGACTTGATTCCTGGAATGATGCAGAATCTCTGAGTGGTCAATTTTGAGCACACATACGGCTCCCTTCCTTCTTTCTTGCTCCTAGGATTTCATCAGTCTTGGTTTTCTGCCTTCTGAAGGCATTTGTCCAGACTCAATCATATCTTTAGACTTGCCATGAGAATCAGTACTCATCAGAGTTGATCAAATCTATTTAAAATCTTTCAGATCAAAAAGGCCTCTGAGATAATACTTCCATGTCTCCTATTTTGAAGGTAGAGAAGCTGAAGTCCAACAATAAAGGAAATAATTTTGGCTCATTCATTCATTCACTGAGCTTACAGTCTAGTTGGAGAGGAAGAAGTTAAGGAACCCACAAGTATAGAATTGTAAATTGTGATAAATGCAATGATGGGAAATCACTAGGAATCATGAGCACCTACAGGAGAACCAGGCAGTTAGGGAATCAGGGAGAACTTCCTGGAATAAGTGTGAGTAAAGTATGACTTAAAGGATAAGTGAGAGAAAGGCAAAAAGGATTGTGGTGGTGGGCAGTAGGGATGTTTCTGGCAAAAATACAGCAAAAGGTGCAAAGGTCTTGAGATCAATGCCACAGATTAGGGTCTACTTTTGACTCCCAGTCTAGAAATCTTTAAATTCCTATAGAAGAGACATTCTGAGCAGATAGTTCCTTTTCAGTGTCCTCTGTGTAACACCTCATCCTTCCTGAGAATAGGATGCTATAAGTTGCACTGCATACACAAAGCAAACGAGGGTGGTTTCTTAGCTGTTATCTATCACCTAGCTCCTGATAACCAGGGAGCAGTAGATTCATGATGATACAACAAAGTGACACTTAAAGTAACTGTTTGTAAAGGGAAATGTGTTTCCTATTCAGAGTTAGGTAGTTCCCCCAAATTTACCTGAGACAAGTGATTGTTCACCAGAGAAGGCAATGGCACCCCACTCCAGTACTCTTGTCTGGAGAATCCCAGGGACGGGGGAGCCTGGTGGGCTGCTGTATATGGGGTCGCACAGAGTCAGACACGACTGAAGTGACTTAGCAGTGGCAGTGATTGTTCACTGTTAGTAGAGATTGTATTGGTACATTTGGGGTGGATATTTCTCATAGGGCTCATGGAATCATGCAGAAGACCTTCCCCACAGTGCGATGCACAGGGCTTGCTAAAGATGTGGTGGCTGTGAGCTAGTCTAGTTTGACACATGTCTCTGGAATTACAGGGGCCAGTCCACCAGGAGGAGACTGGCACAGTTCTCTGCCTGATTAGATTTACTCCTGTGTACTTAAAATCTGTTCTTCCTCCTTAGACTTTACCATTTACTTTAGGCACAGTATTTATTCGAAAGGACCACTTGTGGGACACTCATTTTTGACACACAACTTTCTCAGAGATGCACTGAGATGGGAGTATATTAATTATCATATAATACATGGTACCAGAGCCATCTTACAACACAGAATGTGAATGTGATGCCTGTCTTGTTTTCCTTTCATTTATAACTCACATTGCTCCCACTCAAAGATTCTTTTCCTTTTCTTAAGGAACCACAGACTGTTAGAGTGATCAGGAGTGCTAATACATAAGATCTGATGTAAACTTCTCATTTTATAAATACAAAAACTAATTCCAGGAGGGAATCGTGTGACATTACCTGAAGGCATCTTATATGTGAGCTTCATACCTGGGAGTCTAAATGGTCTCATGACTATTTCCTACATAACTACCTCCTTAAATGGGTATAAAACTCTCATATTTAGCTTTCCTCTCTGTGATTTTTGATGCAGAATATACCAGGAAAGGAATCATATAGACTCACTTCTCCTTTCATTAAAAACAAAACAACAGTTTCAGATAATTTAGATCCAGAAAAAAAAGAAGTTTATCACCATGAGCACATGAAGGTAAACTCTAATTATAAAATGTTGCTAACTAAGTAATAATATTCTATTAATTCCAGCTATATCTTATTCACACTGTCTTCTAATCTGTTTTAGGCACTCTGTTTACCTCTTTGTCCTTCAAACTCCACTTGTCCAGTTGATTTCACTCAGGCCATATTTTTGCATTTTAATCTGATATTTCCATGAAAGGATCAAAGCAACCACCACAAGGAAGTGTCTGACTTTAAAACTGTATATCTGTCTTGGAGTATAAACTACACAGGGGTAGTTTATTTTATATTCAGACCAAGTTGGTGCAGAGGAAAATTTCAATGCAGGCAAAACAGGTGAGGGCAGGAAAGAGACCAGAGGATATGAAACAGTCTCTCCAGGGGTGGCTGCCTTGTGCTATTTAAAATGAAGCTCTATCCCAGACCTACTGAATCAGACTTCTCTGTAGGAAAGGACTCACACGTCAGTTCGCATGGTAAAGTTCCAAGGCGATTTGTAGGAATACCTAGGTTTGAGAACCACAGTTACAGAGGGAAGAATGATGAAAGTGAGTTACAGGAAATGGTTTATAGCTGTGGTTACTGTCTGTCCAACTGAAAGCCAGTCTGTTAACTTCTGAGTTTCCCCTCTGAGTTCACCCTGTTTTTCTCTAAGGTCCCTTCCAGTTCTGAATTTCTCCAGTTCTAAGTGTTTCTCTGAACTTTAAGTTAGAGAAAAGAGAAGGAACGCCGCCCTAAGGGTTGCAGCCAGCTTGGATACTCACCTTGAGCCCCATGAGGTAGTAGAGGACACTGATGACTGTCATGGGGAGGATGTAGAAGAGGAGGGAGGTGACCTGGATAATGAAATTATAGATCCACATGGGCTTGATGACTGTACATGTGGCAGAGCCCGGGATGATGGACCCATTGGGAAAGTAGTGGAGCTTGATGCCATGGATGCTGGTGTTGGGCAGAGAAAAGAGAACAGAGAGGCCCCAGACGATGCCAAGGATGCGGAGGGCCCTGCGCCGGGTACTCTTCAGTTTGGCGCGGAATGGGTGGAGGACGGCCACATAGCGCTCCACGCTGACGGTGGTGACGCTGAGGATGGAGGCGAAGCACACGGTCTCAAAGAGGGCCGTCTTGAAGTAGCAGCCCACCTGCCCAAACAGGAAGGGATAGTTGCGCCACATCTCATAGACTTCCAGGGGCATCCCGAGAAGCAGGACTAGGAGGTCGGAGACAGCTAAGCTGAAGAGGTAGTAATTGGTGGGGGTCTTCATCGTCTGGTGCCGAAGAATCACCAAGCACACTAGGAGATTGCCAACGACCCCCACCACAAAAATCAGAGCATACACCGCAGTCACCGGGAGGAAGAGGTGGCTGCTACGAGGCCCGCAGAGCAAAGCTAGGTAGTCATCCGTGTTGTTCAGGTATTTCTTGAAGGGATCTTCCAGTTCCTGTTGGTACATCCAGGAAACATTCTCATGTTTTTCCATCACTGCTATTAAAATGCAAGACCTGAGCCTCCTCTGGAATGAGCCTCTGTCCCAAGGTGAGCCAGAAAGGAAAAACAAAGCAGGCAAGAAAGCACAGGCTTGGGGAAGGAGGCCCGGAGAGGGATAGTGCTTCAGAAACTGCTCAGACCTCGGATTCCTTTTGAAGAGCCCCCAGACAGAAGCCCCGCCCCTTCGCGGACTGTGGGCCAATGTACTTGTCAGACATTCAGTAAAAGGAAAGCTGGGTGGGGCATGCTGGTTTCCTGAGCAGGGAGCAGGAGAGGAGGGGAGACGTTTCTCTGAACTGGAAGGAGCTGGGAAAGCAGAACTGTCACAAACGGTGGCACTAAATTAGGTAAGGTGTGGGCACTCAGAGCAGTGCATTCTGCAAAGTTGTGGGAATCTGGGTGGAAATACAAATTGAGGTTGCAAGGTTGTGCGTGGAGAAGTACAAATCTCCGTTGATCCTCGTCACCTGTACAGCATAACAAAAATGGGAGATCAATAGATTTCTCAAGTATCTTGTTCCATTGAAAATTCAAGGCTCCTGGGGGAAAGTGCGATCAGTATGTCTTTTTGGCTTTGATTGCCTCCGTGATAGAATCCAACACCTGCTCATCACCTAGCCCTGCCTGCTGACACTTTACTTTTGACAGTACTTTGCTGAAGCAAAAGGCAGTAGAATTTAGAATCAGGCACACCTGTAAGAAATTCTGTAAAACTCTGGGAAAGTAACTCAAACTCTCAGATCCACATTTTCTTATCTGTAAACTGGAGAGTTGTGTTATTGTATTCAATAAATACTTCTTGAGGATTTACTGCGTACCAAGAAGTGTTCTAGGCTTTGAAGAAACATCAGTGAACAAACAAGATGAAGTCTCTGCCTATGTGAACTTTTCTTCTGGTAGAGATTTCTGAAAATATCCAAACAAACTAATGAGTGAATTAATAGAGTTGCAGATCATAATCTGTGCTGTGAAGAAAAGGGACCATACTAACATAAGGCTAAGGCATTCTTTTTTTTTTTTTAAATCAAGAATGGTCAAAGACTTATCTCAGATGTCATTTGGGCTGAGTTCTGACTGATGAAAGGTCAATCATAAAAGAGCTAAGGGAAGTGTATTCCCAGAAAAAGTAATAGCAAGTACAAAGGTCTTGAGGCAGTAACAGGCTTGATGTGTTTCACAAACATCAAGAAGGCCAGTGCAGCTGGAACTTAATGAGTGGACAGGAGAATATGAGAGTTGAGATCAAAGTGACTGGCAAGGACCATATTATATGCATTTTTCTAGGATTTGATAATAAGTTTGGATCTTATTTAAACTACAGGGACTTTGGACCTGGTTCAAGCCACAGAGAAATCTTTGGACAGTTTTGAGCAGGAGGGTTGCTCCTAGGGGCAATAATTCCCTTATGTCTCTGGACTGTTCTTGCCCATGGATTGAATAGGCTTACATATTATGGGTAAGAAAATAGAGGTGCAGAATGAATTCACTGTGTACCTGTATCAATAGAGGTAAATCTGAACAAGCACAGGGCTACTCTCTGTAACTGTGGGCCAAAATAAAATGCATGATATTCGTCCAGGGGTGATAGTGGGCAATGACAAAGATGCTATTAGAGGCTGGAAGGATCCATGGCAGGGTGCTGATAATTTGTTCTTTAGTTTACAGGTATCTGGAACAGGAGGAGACACATGCAGATCTGATGGATAGAAAACCATGTACCATTCAGAGTTGCTAGACTTTTAGAGTTGTGTCTGAGTAGGAGTAGAAATCGGGGGCGGGGGGGGGGCAATGGGATGTGATGTTGGGGTACAAGTGGCATCTATGTAAAGCTTTCAAAAAATACAATAGCTAATATTTATTGAGCCCTTATTCTTCCTAGGCACTATTGTGAACATTATGTACACACATGGTTTTCTCTCAGTCAGATCTGCATGTGGCTCCTTTCATTCCAGAGACCTGTAAATTAAAGGACAACTTATCAGCCTCCCCTATGGATTCTTCCAGCCTCTAATAACATCTTTCTCATTGCCACCATCTCATCCTTAAACTAATGCGATGCATTAAAAATTTTTTTATTGAAATATAGTTGATTTGCAATGTTGTGTTAATTTCTGCTGTTCAGCACAGTGACTCAGTTATATATATATATATATGTATATATATATTCTTTTTAAAATATTATGGTTCATCATAGGATATTGAATACAGTTCTGTGTTATACAGGAGGACCTTGTTGTTTATCCATTCTGTATATAAAAGCTTACGTTTGCTAGCCCCAAACTCCCACTCCATCCCTCCACACACCTCCTCCCCCTTGGCAATCACCAGTCTGTTCTCTGTGTTCATGATCCTGTTTCTGTTTCACAGATAGGTTCATTGTGTCCACATTTTAGTGGTATCAGATGGTATTTGTTTTTCTCTTTCTGATTTACTTAACTTAGTATGAAAATCTCTAGTTGCACCCATGCTGCTGCAAATGGCATTATTTCATTCTTTTTTCTGGCTGAGTAGTATTCCATTATATACATGGACCAAATCTGCTTTATGTTGATGGACATTTAGGTTGTTTCTATGTCTTCACTACTGTGAATAGTGTTGCTATGAACTTAAGGGTGCATGCATATTTTTGAATTATTATTTTGTTCAGATATATGCCCAGGAGCAGGATTGCTGCATCACATGGTAATTCTATTTTTACTTTTCTGTGGAACCTCCATACTATTTTCCACAGTGTCTGCACCAACCTAGATTCCCACCAACAGCGAAGGAAGGTTCTATTTTTTCCACACCTTTTCCAGCATTTGTTCTTTGGTAGTTCATTGTAGTTTTTATTTAATGCCATATATTTTGGAGTTTTTCTTACAGTAGTGCTCTTCTTCCACATCCAGTTTTGAGTTAATAAATTGGACTACATTATGCTGCAGTAACAAACAACATAAACTCTCAGTAACTTTAAACAACAAAAGCTGATTTCTTTTTTGGGCTATGCATTGATGGAGCTGGGGAGAAAAAAGCTTTATAGATACTCTCTTCATCCAGGATAATATGGAAAAGTCTACCATTCAAAACACAGTGATAAGGCTATTAGAAAGACCTGATATGAGGATGTAGCTTCTCAGTCCCATCTTTCTGGGGACTTTTCTTCATCCTTTAACATCGAGTAGTGCTCTGGATATTGAGAATGTACCCAGCAAATGGATTATAAATAAAGAGGTGTAGAAACTAGATTGTCTATGAAGCAATCATACTTGATGAAGGAGTAATTAGGAAAATTGTCACAATCTCTTAAGAAAGTGTTTCTGTTATAGATGTGAGCAGTTTGAACACATTTCTCAGAGACTCTGGAGTGAGAACAGAAGCTTGGTGTAGAAAGAGGCATAACATTCCCATTTTTAAACTTTGGCATCCTCATGGGTCAGGAAATGCTCATGACCTTGGATAACATTGACAAAAATGTAGTGTGTAAAACAAGGGAGGTTATCATCAATTCTGTTACACACTAATTAGGCCAGACCAAGATTATTGGTCTGGTAGCCCATCTCTTTCAGAATTTTCCACAGTTTATTGTGATCTGCACAGTCAAAGGCTTTGGCATAGTCAATAAAGCAGAAATAGATGTTTTTCTGGAACTCTCTCGCTTTTTCCATGATCCAGTGGATGTTGGCAATTTGATCTCTGGTTCCTCTGCCTTTTCTAAAACCAGCTTGAACATCAGGAAGTTCACGGTTCATGTATTGCTGAAGCCTGGCTTGGAGAATTTTGAGCATTACTTTACTAGCGTGTGAGATGAGTGCAATTGTGCGGTAGTTTGAGCATTCTTTGGCATTGCCTTTCTTTGGGATTGGGATGAAAACTGACCTTTTCCAATCTTGTGGCCACTGCTGAGTTTTCCAAATTTGCTGGCATATTGAGTACAGCACTTTCACAGCATCCTCTTTCAGGATTTGGAATAGCTCCACTGGAGAAGCAACAGTTAGAACTGGTCATGGAACAACAGACTGGTTCCAAATAGGAAAAGGAGTACGTCAAGGCTGTATAGTGTCACCATGTTTATTTAACTTATACGCAGAGTACATCATGAGAAATGCTGGACTGGAAGAAACACAAGTTGGAATCAAGATTGCTGGGAGAAATATCAATAACCTCAGATATGTGGATGACACCACCCTTATGGCAGAAAGTGAAGAGGATCTAAAAAGCCTCTTGATGAAAGTAAAAGTGGAGAGTGAAAAGGTTCGCTTAAAGCTCAACATTCAGAAAATGAAGATCATGGCATCTGGTCCCATCACTTCATGGGAAATAGATGGAGAAACAGTGGAAACAGTGTCAGACTTTATTTTTCTGGGCTCCAAAATCACTGCAGATGGTGACTGCAGCCATGAAATTAAAAGACACTTACTCCTAGGAAGGAAAGTTATGACCAACCTAGATAGCATATTCAAAAGCAGAGACATCACTTTGCCAACAAAGGTTTGCCTAGTCAAGGCTAGGCTATGGTCTTTCCTGTGGTCATGTATGAATGTGAGAGCTGGACTGTGAAGAAGACTGAGTGTCGAAGAATTGATGCTTTTGAACTGTGGTGTTGGAGAAGACTCCTGAGAGTCCCTTGGACTCCAAGGAGATCCAACCAGTCCGTTCTGAAGGAGATCAGCCCTGGGATTTCTTTGGAAGGAATGATGCTAAAGCTGAAACTCCAGTATTTTGGCCACCTCATGTGAAGAGTTAACTCATTGGAGAAGACTCTGATGCTGGGAGGGATTGGGGGCAGGAGGAGACGGGGACGACAGAGGATGAGATGGCTGGATGGCATCACTGACTCGATGGACGTGAGTCTGAGTGACCTCCGAGATCTGGTGATGGACAGGGAGGCCTGGCGTGCTGCAGTTCATGGGGTCGCAAAGAGTCGGACATGACTGAGCGACTGATCTGACCTAAGATTATTGGCTCTAGTCTTGACTCCTGCTTTTAAAGAGGGATTTAATAAGTTGAAATTGTTTACTGAGGACAACTGAAATGGTAGAGGAGTTTGGAGTTACTGTTCTAGGAAATAGGAAGCCTGGCTTAGACATTATTCCTGCCTTCAACTATTTAAAAATGTACATTTGTAATGGAAGAAAAATTTGATTTATCCTAATTCACTTCCTGGGGCAGAACTGAGAGCAATAGCTTGTCAATATAAAGAAGAAGATTTTGAGCATTTGGAGTAGATTACAATGGCAATGGATCACCCATGTCACTAAAATCCCTCAACTAAGGCTGATTGGCCATCTGTTAATATTTTATCAGGTTATGTCAGTTAGTGTTAGTTTACCTTTAAGATCCCTGAGAACAGTCATATTGTGCTGCACATGTGCTATTGCTTACTCAGTATCTCTTCTTGGTATCTAATGTGAGCTTCAAAGCTAACATGTCTAAAACCAAGTTTATACATCATCTTCCACCCTTAAAAAGTGCTTCTCCTATATTCTCTGTTCAGTGAGTGAATTACCACGTGTTTAGTTGTCCAAGCTAGAGAGGTGTGTATTATACTCACTCCACCTTCTCGTTTACGCACTATCATCTTATTTGTGTGCAAATCTTTCCTGTCCATTATCTTTCTATCTCAAATATATATACATGTGAATGTATATATATACATACACATTCACACATGTGTGTATATATATATATATATATATATATATATATATATATAGTCATCCACTATTCTCCATTCTCACTACCTCTGCCCTCTCCCAGGCCACCATC
The DNA here is from genome assembly GCA_935064755.1 of Tragelaphus eurycerus. NCBI lineage: Eukaryota > Metazoa > Chordata > Mammalia > Artiodactyla > Bovidae > Tragelaphus > Tragelaphus eurycerus. The sequence continues at coordinate 33,524,518 of CAKXYN010000014.1, read as the reverse complement.
ATCTCTCCACTGGATTTCTAGCTGGTCCCCCACTTCTACTTTGCTCCATCTCCTGTCCCATCTTGTCTTACAGCTAGAATAATGTTTCTAAAATGCATATATCACCATATATCTCTTCTACTTCAAATCCTTCTAGGGTCTCCATTGTCATAATATGACTCATAAAGTCATTCGCATTCTGTTTCCTTCTCTTCTGTTACTTTAGTTCCTAAGTCTCCTTTATAAACATGCTTTTGCCACAGTATGTTGCTGGCAGTTCCCCCACAAAGATCATCAGACTTCTGTGTATGTTGTTCCCCCTTCTTGAAGGCATCCTCTCTCCTTCTTCATCTCCCTTCACTCTGTTAGCATGTCTGCATCATACAGAATTCAGTTTATTCAACACATTTTATGAGAAGCCATTGCCTGTATTTCCAGACTGGGTGAGGTGTCCTTCTTGTGTGCTACGCTTACCTTTTATATGCCTTCACCTTAACACTTTATAGCAGGGTCAGAAAAACAGTCCAGAGACCAAATACATCCTGTCACATGTTTTGGTAAATAAAGTATTATTAGAATGCCACATTTGTTTGTTTATGCCTTGTCTATGGCTGCTTTTGTGTGACAAAGGACAGAGTTGAAAAGACTGAGTGGTTCACCAAACGTCAAATAATTACTATTGGGTTGTATATTAATTTTCTAGGGCTGCCGTATCAGAGAACCACAGATTGTGTGACTTCTTCAGGGAAGGCAATGGCACCCCACCCCAGTACTTTTGCCTGGAAAATCCCATGGATGGAGGAGCCTGGTAGGCTCCAGTCCATGGGGTCGCTGAGAGTCAGACACGACTGAGCGACTTCACTTTCACTTTTCACTTTCATGCATTGGAGAAGGAAATGGCAACCCACTCCAGTGTTCTTGCCTAGAGAATCCCAGGGACAGGGGTGCCTGGTGAGCTTCCGTCTGTGGGGTCTCACAGAGTCGGACATGACTGAAGCGACTTAGCAGCAGCAGCAGCAGCAACAGAAATTTATTGTTTCCCAGTTCTGGAGGCTTGAGGTCCAAGATCAAGGTATTGGCAGGGTAGGCTCCTCCTGAGGGTTGTGACAGTGATCTGTCCCATGCCTTTTCCTTCTTCTGATGGTTTGCCAGCAATTTTCAGCATTCATTGGCTTGTAGACACATCACCCTAGTCTCTGTCTTGATGGTCACGTGGTGTTTTCCCTGTGTCCTATTCTGTCTCAAAATGTCCCCCTTTTATAAGGACACCAGTGATATTGAATTAGGGCCTACCATGTTGACCTTATTTTAAGTTGATTACCTCTATAAGGCCTCATCCTTTAAATAAGATGACACTGAGAGGTTACTGGGGTTAGGAATTCAACATGTCAATTTTTTTTGTTTTTATTTTTCAGATTTTTTTTTGAAATTTATTTATTTTAATTGGAGGCTAATTACAATATTGTAGTGGGTTTTGCCATACATTGACATGAATCAGCTGTGGGTGTACATGTGTTCCCCATCCTGAACCCCCCTCCCACCTCCCTCCTCATCCTATCCCTCAGGGTCATCCCAGTGCACCAGCCCTGAGCACCCTGTCCCATGAGTCGAACCTGGACTGGCGATCTGTTTCACATATGATAATATATATGTTTCAATGCTATTCTCTCAAATCATCGCACTCTCGCCTTCTCCCACAGAGTCCACAAGACTGTTCTATACATCTGTGTTTCTTTTGCTGTCTCGTATATAAGGTCATCATTACCATCTTTCTAAATTCCATATATATGTGTTAGTATACTGTATTGGTGTTTTTCGTTCTGACTTAATTCACTCTGTATAATAGGCTCCTGTTTCATCCACCTCATTAGACAACATGTGGATTTTGGAGTGGACAAAACTCAGTTTGTAACAGGCTCTTTATAGAAAACACCAGGTTTACAGTGTTATATTCAACCATATATCAAAGTGCAGGACCCAGGTCTTACTAATGATGGCATTACTAGTATTTAGCATAATGCTTTGGATAGACTAATCACTCAATAAATACTCAGTTAGGAAATGATTTTGAGATTCCACCTGGTGACCTGACATCTCATTTATTACCATATCTATACTTCCTTATATAATCATTGTAGTCCATTTCATAATTACTTCTAGATGTCTGAATGTTTTCATCATGATCTTGACTCTGTCTTCAGTTATCTGTAAATAAGTTACTAAATCTCTCGAGGTGTGAGTTTCCTTATCACCAAGGCTAAGACTCCTAAAACCCTAATATTCTATAATACTGATGGCATTTTGCAAATATGGTAGTCCTTTTACCTTTGATGACTAATCTTGTCTTTTGTTTACAAAGCCCAGTGGATCTGCACTTTGGTAGGTTTGAAAGAAGAAGTGGACCTTGATTTACCCTAATTTTCACAGTCTTCTCTGGATTCATAATTTCCCAGAAGGTCAGTGAGGGCTTCTGTGGCAGGAGATGCTATGTATCCAGGAAGAGAAGCATGGTAGCTGTTGATTTCTTTCTAAACTATCTGATGGAAATAAAATTAGTTTCAGCTTCAGTCTCAATGACTTATATTAATTGGAAAGAGAAAATGACTAAGGGTGCTTAAACCACTAATAAATGGAGGGTTTAGTAATTACCTCTTTATGAAGGTGTCACCTGGAATAGTTTTCTCTGTAGATCAGAAGGGTACTCAATGGAAGTCAACCTCAGACTATGTGGTATGATTCACACATAGAGAAAAGCCCTACTGGCTAAATGTCCTGCCCTGAAATTGCTAAAATCATATTATTTCTTTAAGTTTCTCATATTTTTGAGGGAAAATATCCTTCCCCTCAGCCTCATCCTCCTTATTGGGAGCAGCAGTAGCATCAGCAACAGTGCCAGCCAGCTTCCATGATAGAATGTTAACTAGGTGCCAGGAACTGAGCTAAGAGCTTTACTTGAATCCTCTAATACAATCCTTGAGACAACCCAATGAAGAAGTAATTTTATTACTTCCATTTTACAGGCAAGAAAATCCGGGATTTAGAGAGGTTAAATGCCTCATGAAGTCACATATTTAAAATTATCGTTAGTGCCAGGACCTGAACAGGACCTAACCCATTGCTTTTGCCTTATTCATGAGTCAGAATTATCATGCTACAAATGCTATTTTATTCTCATGTGAACTACTGAGCCATGAATTTCTGGGATATCTACTTTCAAACAGAGTATTACTATGGACCCAACATATTCACATGGAGGTCAGTCCATAGCTGACATGTACTCAGTTCTGGGATTCACATTTTAAAGGACCTCTGATTTAAGTTAAAACATTAAATTTTAAGCACTCAAGTTATTAGAACCTGTCAAAATTTCACATAGGAGCATATCTAGATTTTCTGTTATAAATTAGCCCACAAATTAAAGAAAATGGCAATTTTCCATATTAATGCTCTTTGTATAACAGGGCTACTTATAGATATGGCTTCCCAGTTCGATCAGTGGTAAATAATCCACCTGCCAATGCAGGAGATACAGAAGACATGGGTTCGATCCCTGGGTCAGGAAGACCCCCTAGAAAAGGAAATGACAACCCAGTCCAGTATTTTTGCCTGGAGAATCCCATGGACAGAGGAATCAGGCGGGCTACGTAGTCCATAGGGTTGCAAAGAGTTGGACACTATTGAACATGCAAGCATGCACTTGTAGATAACATCATTCAGTGTCCTTGTCACTGTGGGAAGTATTTTGAATAAAAGTATGCAGGGTTTTTTGGTGATCTAGTTGAAAAGACAGGTTAATCAAGTAATCTCATAAATAGTGTAAAATTATTGCTGGATTGCATAAGTTCAGTTCAGTCGTTCAGTCATGTCTGACTCTTTGCGACCCCATGAGCCACAGCACACCAGGCCTCCCTGTCCATCACCAACTCCCAGAGTCCACCCAAACCCATGTCCATTGAGTTGGTGATGCCATCCAACCATCTCATCCTCTGTCATCCCCTTCTCCTCCTGCCCTCAGTCTTTCCAAGCATCAGGGTCTTTTCCAATGAGTCAGCTCTTCACATCAGGTGACCAAAGTATTGGAGTTTCAGATTCACCATCAGTCCTACCAATGAACACCCAGGACTGATCTCCTTTAGGATGGACTGGTTGGATCTCATTGCAGTCCAAGGGACTCTCAAGAGTCTTCTCCAACACCACAGTTCAAAAGCATCAGTTCTTCAGTGCTCAGCTTTCTTCACAGTCCAACTCTCACATCCATACATGACCACTGGAAAAACCATAGCCTTGACTAGATGGTAATTACAGCCATGAAATTAAAAGATGCTTACTCCTTGGAAGGAAAGTTATGACCAACCTAGACAGCATATTAAAAAGCAGAGACATTAATTTGTCAACAAATGTCTGTCTAGTCAAGGCTATGGTTTTTCCAGTGGTCATGTATGGATGTGAGAGTTGGAATGTGAAGAAAGCTGAGCACAGAAGAATTGCTGCTTTTGAACTGTGGTGTTGGAGAAGACTCTTGAGAGTCCCTTGGACTGCAAGGAGATCCAACCAGTCCATCCTAAAGGAGATCAGTCCTGGGTGTTCATTGGAAGGACTGATGCTGAAGCCGAAACTCCAATTCTTTGGCCACCTGATGCGAAGAACTGACTCATTGGAAAAGCTCCTGATGCTGGGAAGGTTTGAGGGCAGGAGGAGAAGGGGATGACAGAGGATGAGATGGTTGAATGGCATCAGTGACTCAATGGACATGGGTTTGGGTGGACTCCGGGAGTTGGTGATTGACAGGAAGGCCTGGTGTGTTGCAGTTCATGGGGTTGCATAGAGTTGGACACGACTGAGTGACTGAAATGAATTGAACTGACTAGACAGACCTATGCTGACAAAGTAATGTCTCTGCTTTTCAATATGCTGTCTAGGTTGATAATAACTTTCCTTCCAAGGAGTAAGCGTCTTTTAATTTCATGGCTGCAATCACCATCTGCAGTGATTTTGGAGCCCAGAAAAATAAAGTCAGCCACTGTTTCCACTGTTTCTCCCCATCTATTTGCCATGAAGTGATGGGACCTGATGCCATGGTCTTTAGTTTTCTGAATGTTGAGCTTTAAGCCAGCTTTTCACTCTCCTCTTTCACTTTCATCAAGAGGCTCTTTAGTTCTTCTTCACTTTCAGCGATAAGGGTGGTGTCATCTGCTTATCTGAGGTTATTGATATTCCTCCTGGCAATCTTGATTCCAGCTTGTGCTTCCTCCATCCCAGCATTTCTCATGATGTACCCTGCATATAAGTTAAATAAGCAGGGTGACAATGTACAGCCTTGATGTACTCCTTTTCCTATTTGGAACCAGTCTGTTGTTCAATGTCTAATTCTAACTGTTGCTTCCTGACCTGCATACAGGTTTCTCTAGAGGCAGGTCAGGTGGTCTGGTATTCCCATCTCTTTCAGAATTTGCCACAGTTTATTGTGATCCACACAGTCAAAGGCTTTGCCATAGTCAATAAAGCAGATATAGGTGTTTTTTTTCTGAAACTCTCTTGCTTTTTTGATGATCCATCAGATGTTAGCAATTTGATCTCTGGTTCCTCTGCCTTTTCGAAAACTAGCTTGAATGGGTTGCATAAGAGAGGTGCTTTATTAAGAAAACTATAAGATGTGATCTAGATCTAAGACCTGAGAGATGAAAAGCAACTAGAAGGAAGTGTTGAGGGTAGGAGTTGGGAGCAGAGCATGCCAAAGCAAGCAAAGAGCATGTCCAAATATCCTGTGGTGGGGGGGAGCAGTCTAGTACATGAGGAGGGGGTGAGGGGCCTTTGAATCAGGGGAGTCATGCTGTGAGATGGGACCATGCAGGGACAAGTGTAGACCATGCCAAGGACTTTCTTTGATTTTATTTCAGTTTTCCTCTGAAGGAGCCAGTGGCAGTTTAAGCAGGAGAATGACACAATCTTCAGAAAGATCTCTTTTGACTGTAGTAGGGAAATGGATGGAGATGAGGAATATGAGGGGATACAGGCTTTTCTTGTTTCTTGTAATACTAGTAAGAGATCACGTTCACTTGGACTTAGATCACGGCAGTGGAGATGATGGGAGGAGATATAAATACAGAAGGATGTCAACAGGACTAAGTGGCCACCTCTTCCTGTCTGTGTGACCTTAAGAAAATCCTTAACCTTTCTGAGTCACTGTTTACACCTCTGTAGAAATTCAAACCATAATACTATCTGCTTCAAGGTTATTGTGAGTTGACATGGGTACCGGCACATGGTAAATGCTAAGTATTAGTTGTTATTCATATTTATTGTAGAAGAAGTTGTCATAGTAATAATAGTCATATTGCTAAATGCAGGATGAAGAGCTGAGTAGGATGAAAACATTTGCAATAACTGGATAAGTAAAATTCCTGGGTCAAAAAGATAGAATTAAAAGTAATTGACCTGAAATATACTTCTTTGTAACTTCCTTTTGTGCCTTCTTTGTAAAGCTTGGTGTTAGACTAAAAAAAAAAAAAAAAAAAAAAAATTTAACTTTCCCATTTTCATCCTTCCCCAAAGCTCTTCAGAGTTATAGTCCCACAGAGGAGACTGGAAGTCCATATGCCCCACCCCACCCCCCCACCCAAACCTTGCCAGCACTAAACATCAGCAAAGTTTCCTTTTAGGGGTACAGTATTATTTAACTTTTAGTTTAAATGTGACTATCTTTTCATGTTTAATGGTCTCCATTTTTTTCTTTGAAACACCTTTTCACACAACTTGCCCACCATAAGTAATAAATAGCAAAAAAGACTTTTGATAACATCATAGAAACAAACTAAAAGGCAACATTCCAGTAAATAGTTAGAATTTTGAGGAGTCAGATGAGGGCAACCAAAATAGTAAGGAGATTAGAAATCATCAAAGTGACAGTACAAAGCCCCCAGGAGAATTGGTTCTAGAAGAAAGAGCACTTTGGAAGATTGTCAAGTGGAAGATAAACATTTCCCATGGTGCTTCTTTGACCCAAATAATGATGCTACAAGCAGGTATGTAGTAAGTTATATAAGGAAGAGATTTCTAATGGTTCTCTGAATTCTCTGAATACAAATAAAGGAAGCTGTCTGAGAGGCAGGGACTTTCCTAGCAGAGAAGACATTCAAGGGAGCCTAGAGACCTCTCAGAAGTGCTGGAAAAGATTATAAATCAGACAAGGATTAATGAGTTTTTTACTTTTCAGAATGTCCTTCACAGACCAGCAGTGTGAGTGTCACATGGGAGCTTATTAGACTTGCATAAATTGGGTTCCAGCTCAGACTTCCTCAATCAGAGAGTGCATTTCAGCAGGACTCCCAGGAGTATATTAAAGTGTGAGGAACACCGGACTAAATAACTTTGATAGTTCTTTTTTAATTGGAATGATCCTGTGAACTTAGGCATGATCTCTGGAGGAGGATCTTGGGCATGGCATGAGGATGGTGGAGGAGCTCCCATTGAGCTGGCAGGGCTTGTTGGGTTTTTCTAATTTCTCCATGCATTTCTGCACCAAGTTATTAGCAGTGCCTGTGGTGATACAGTAAGATATGGGTTGCTTCTTACAGAGTGAATATTGAACAGTTGACTCTCAGGGTGAAAGACACTTGGGGATTATCTGGTTTATAGTGTTGTTGTTGTTTTCCATAGCTTTATTTTATGCAGAAAGGACTGAAGGACAGAAAGGACTGAAGGGCAGAAAGGGGGAGTCGCTTGCCCAGGTTAAAATTAAAACTGATAGTTTCTTTGTACTTCAACTTCTAACCAAGTTTGTTCTCTCCCTAGCTTGCTATCTCTCTGCTCCTCCATCTCGTTCCCTCTCCACCTCTAACATACACACAATTCACAGGTTAACCTGCTTTTTAAATTAATCTGGTGTCTGTCCACAGGGCCAAATACCAAAACCAAGGAGAGAGGGGATTGTAATACCAGTGAAGGAGTCTTTTCCAGGCTTGACAGAGCAGGCAGTAAAGAGCAGTATGAACAGCAGTCAAAATGGAAAGGAATGTAAACTAATAATGCCAGAACTTTTCAGCATAACATACTCTTCCTTAGTTTGCCCTCAGGCTCTCCAGCTGAGGTTTGCCATTCGTTTCAATAAAAAGTCTTGATCTAGACCAGAGAAGAAAATGGGGAAGAGTTAAGTTGTTGATATTCAGTCTCTAAGTCATGTCCAACTCTTTGCAACCCCATGGAATGCAGCACACCAGACTTTGCTGTCCTTCACTATCTTCCAGGGTCCACTCAAACTCATGTACATAGTCAGTGATCACATCTAACCATCTCTTCCTCTGTTGACCCCTTGTCCTCTTTCTCTCACTCTTTCCAAGTATCAGGGTCTTTTCTAATGAGTTGATTTTTCCCATCAGAGGACCAAAGTATTAGAGCTTCAGCTTCAGCATCAGTCCTTCCAGTGAATATTCAGCACTGATTTCCTTTAGGACTGACTGGTTTTATTTCCTTGCAGTCCAAGGGACTCACAAGAGTCTTCTCTGGCTCTAGAATTCAAAAGCATCAATTCTTTGCACTCAGCCTTCTTTATGGTCCAATTCTCACTTCCATACATGACTACTGAAAAATGATATCTCTGACTATATGGACCTTTGTTGGCAAAGTGATGTCTCTACTTTTTTAATACATTGTCTAGGTTTCTCATAGCTTTTCTTCCAAGCAGCAAGCATCTTTTTATTTCGTGGCTGCAGTAACCATCCACAGTGATTGTGGAACCCAAGAAAATTAAGTCTATCACTGTTTCCATGGTTTCCCCATCTATTTGCCATGACATGATGGGACTGGATGCCATAATCTTAGTTGTTTGAATGTTTAATGTTGATTAGCAGTCCTAATTCCAGTGACTTGAAGACCTGTATATAACCCCAGTTCCACCATCTCAGGGATGTTTAGTGCAGTGGGTCCTTGGCCAAGTTATTTTATATATGTGTACTTCCATGTCCTTATGCAGAAAAATATGGATTATTCTTATATCACCTATTCACAAAGCTTTTGTAGTTCTCACAATACTTTGGAAAAATACTTTGTAGCTCCCAAGATATTTTTTGCAGTTTATTACTTGTCAACTACAGGGCTTCCCTAGTAGCTCAGATGGTAAAGCATTTGCCTGTCATGCAGGAGACCTGGGTTCGATCCCTGGGTTGGGAAGATCCCCTGGAGAAGGAAATGGCAACCCACTCCAGTATTCTTGCCTGGAGAATTTCATGGACAGAGGAGCCTGGTGGGCTACAGTCTGTGGGGTCACAAAGAGTTGGATATGACTGAGCCACTAACACACACCCACACAGACACACACACATCAGTAATAAAGAAGCTGTCAGTCTTCCCAATAAATACATTTAGATTAATAATGGCAGGGCACTCTTTCTTACTCATTATTCCACTTCCGTGGCTAGGACAGTGTTGCCACATGAAAGCACAAAGAGCACTCAATCAAGCCTGGTTAAATGGATGGATACATTCTTGAAGGAAGGAGGAGGAGGGAAGAAAGTTGGAAGGACAGGAAGCTTTCAGCTTGTGGGACACTAGAGTCTTATTTGTGATGATCAGGTTTTCTCCAAGTTTCTTTCTGGTCTTCTGGTCTCATGTTTCTTTCATAGGTTTTGCTTTTTCATTGATGATACTGAACTTGTCAGTAGTATAGTGAGAAGAACCAGGGTTCTGTGGTTAGGCAGAGCTAGATTTAACTTTGCTGCTTGAATCTATATTACATTGGGCAAGTTATATACCCTATCTAAACATCAATTTCATATCAGTAAAATGGGATTGCATGTGTGATCATTTGCTTAGTCATGTCCAACTCTTTTGTGATCCCATGAACTGTAGCCCACCAGTATCCGCTGTCCATGGTATTTCCCAGGCAAGAATACTGGAATGGGTTGCCATTTCCTTTTTCAGGGAATCTTCCCAATTCAAGGATTGAACCCACATCTCCTGCTTGACAGATAGATTCTTTACCACTGAGATACCAGTTAAGATCAAAGTGGGATTAACAATTCCGACTCATTAGCATTGCTGTGAGGATTAAATGCAAAATGGGTATAAATAGTTAAGCATAGTGTTTGGTGTACAGCAATTCAGTCGCTCAGTCATGTCCAACTCTTTGAGACCCCATGGACTGCAGCACACCAGGCTTCTCTGTCCATCACCAACTCCTAGAGCCTACTCAAACTCACATCCATAGAGTCGGTGGTGCCATCCAACCATCCCATCCTGTGTCATCCCATTCTCCTCCTGCCTTCAATATTTCACAGCATCAGGGTCTTCTCACATGAGTCAGTTCTTCACATCAGGTGGCCAAAGTATTGGAGCTTTAGCATCAGTCCTTCCAATGAATATTCAGGACTGATTTCCTTTAGGATGGACAGGTTGGATCCCCTTGCAGTCCAAGGGACTCTCAAGAGTCTTTTCCAACACCACAGTTCAAAAGCATCAGTTCTTCAGTGCTCAGCTTTCTTTATAGTCCAACTCTCACTTCCATATATGACTACTGGAAAAACTGTTGCTTTGACTAGATGGGCCTTTGTTGGCAAAGTAATGTCTCTACTTTTAAATATGCTGTCTATGTTGGTCACAGCAAGTATTCAATAAATGCTATTTTTCCTGCACTAACAGTTTAAGGAGTTTGATCTACTAATAAAAAGACTTGATCAGTGGTCATTATACTGGTACCAAGCAGGCCAACTATCCAATAAATGGTTTGAAGTAGAATGCATAAATATAATATTGATTTTTGTCCTCAGTCACATTTCAGTTGAAGGCAATTTATAAGTCTGTGATTTTTTTTTACATGATTGAGCTTTTTAAATCTTTTATGTTAAAATATTGATTCAACTTCTGCCTTTTGAAATTACTGAGATTTTTCTTTAGTTCTAATCTATGATTCATTTTTATAAATGTTGTATGAAAACTTGAAGAGGAAATGTATTTTTGATATGAGAAAATCTGTTCTATATAATTTCATCTTATCAGGTAGTTTTCTTTGATGGAGAGCACCAATGATGGTAGAAGCAAACAAACAAACACAACTTGTTTAGGTGTAGCCTACTCTGTAATTCACAGAATTAAGTGTAATTCACGGGATTAAACAACCTAGCCTCAAGCAGGAGAGGAGCCAGGTTAACTCTGAAGGGTCAGGCAGTAGATGCTTATGAGCAGCGTCTTTGGGACACTTGTTTGATACCTGATTCCAACTATATTCTCTCCCTTAGGATCTCTGCTTAAGAATGACATTCTCCAAAGGAATAAAGAGATTGACTTGGCTTAGGTTTCTTGCCTAATGCTATGAATTACAGAGGAGGTCCAGTTCCCCACTAGAAGATGGGAGGAGAGAACCAGACAGGCAATAACAACAGAGGTCCTTCACCTAACCTGTGAAAGTCACATCTTTATATATTCATCTCACTGTTTCCTCTTTGATCTGCCAGATTAAGCCATGGGTGTATTTAGGACCCAGGAAAATGAGAACAGTGTGCCATGTAAGAGAAATGGCTAAGCTTGAGTTCAGAGTATTCTCTTTCCCTAGATCTGTTTGTCTCCATAGAAAGAGTATTATAATACCATCCTTATAATTACTATGATCACAACCACCACTATAATTTATTGAGTAATTTGTTCAGTATTAATATTTAAGCTATTTATCAAACACTATGCTGAATATAATTCCGCCCCCATGGTGCTTAGAATCTAGTGGCAAGACAATCATTTAGTGAAATAAACACATAAGATGATGTGTGATTGTATTTGGAGTAACTATGATGAAAGAGAAATTCATTAGTCTTAGAACGTAATATGGAGACTTGGTCTTACCTGGAAGGGCAGAGAAGTTTCTGAGGAGATAAGGATATCAGAGGATGTGTAGAAATTAACCAGGTTAAGGGAGCTCAGGGATAAAAATTTACACAGAGACGGATATGGAAAGGGTCCATGTCTAGCAGAAGCATGATTTATTTGAGAATCGGGATGAAAGATCGTGTGCTTGAAATGCAGAGAACAAATCAAAGCATCCTGGGGAGAGTGGTGCAGGCATGTGGGACTTAATGGATCATTTTAAGTATTCTGGTGTTTAGCCTAAGATAATAAAAATCTATTGGATCATAAGCATAGGAGTGACATGACCAAGTTTACATTTTAAAATAATACCTCCAGTTAATGTATAAGTAGTTTGAGGGATTAGGAGTCAATGCAGAGTATATCAGGAGATAATTGTAGGAGTAGATGAGATGAATGAGGAGGGCTTACACTAGATTTGTGGGGCAGAGATAAACAGAATTAGATTTGGAAGATATTTAAGGAGTAAAACAGACAAATTTGGTGATTTGGATACAGAGAGAAGAGAGTGATCACTATGATTCCTAGGTTTGGCCTGGTGTAATTCAGTGGGTGATGATTTAGTGAATCATACCAGCCAAAATATAGGTAAATTCACATTAATAAAAAAGGTGGAAATAAGCCTGAACTTAGGGGGGATTATTTTTCATTTTAGACATGTTGGCTTTGATACATCTTGATTACAGCTATTCATAAAAATCCAGAAATGGTTGGATATACATAACTAGAACTCACAAAGAAGATCTTGACTATACGTGTAAGTGCGTGAGGATTTGTTAGTAGAGGACAATTAAAGTTCTTGGTGTGGGTGAGGTTGCCTGTGGAAAGAGTACAAATGAGAGGGGATCTAGATCAGATCTCTGAGGAATTCCAACATTTAATTTCAAGATAGAAGGAGCCTAAGAGATTCTCTAAGAAGTCAAGACAGTCATTCTTGACTCTACAAAAGGTGTATAATTGTAATCATGGGGAATGTGGATTGCACTGATCTGAGGAGACAGTGGGAAGTAAGGAAATGAGGACTTTTGAATAGGCAGCAATTGTAGGAGTTATTTTGAAAAGTTTGGCTGTGAAGGGGAAGAAGAGAGATGAGATTGAGACTAGAGAATAAATTTTGGATTATGGGATTACTACTGTTTTTAATAGAAGATATTTTTTTAAAAGCAGAAAGAATCCCTTTGAAAGAGAGAGAAAAATGGATGAAAGATAAAAGAGAGAGAACTTAAAAACAGCAAAAGAACACTATTTGTGTGTAAGATTCATTAGTAGGTGGGAAAGGGGGCATGCACCTCCAGAGTTAGGAGAATTGACCTTGACAAAGAGGAAAAGACAGCTCCTCTGTTGTGAGAGAAGGGAAGATGGTTTCTAGATTTTGTAGCAGACAGTTGAGTGATTCCGGCCTGTGTCTGAGGGCTTCTAGTTTCTTGGTGAAGCGCAAAGAAATGACTTCTACTGAGGCATCAAAGAGGTGACTGAGAGAGGCAAGTGGGTGGCAAAAAGTCAGAGGTCAGGTGGAAGTTTGGGGACAGTATAGAGAACGACTCATTTAGGCTTATCAGCAAGTAGGAAACTGAGTTAATCAGTAAAAGTTGTAAGGTTGCTGTGTTATTGAAGGTCCATATTAGACCGGTCAGTCCATCAGTCAGCATACATTTGTTGAGCCAGATATTGCTCTGTCCTCAGGATATAGTAGTGAGTGAGAGGGGAAACTGTCTCCTATTGAGGAACTTACTTGTTAGTGACAGGGTGGTGAGTGATGGAGGCTTCTTGGCTCCACAAGAAGACTTGTTTTTCTTTCAAGTATGGATATGTTACTAAACTACTCTTCTTTATTCTATGATTTTAACCAATCATGCTTGACTGTTGGATGATAGTCATAAATACAGTAGATAAAGTTTTACAAATAGGATAGAGATTTGCCTGAAAATTGTAAATTTAAAAAAAAAAAAAGCAGAGAAACAATGGAGTTTGAGTATCATTAAGTGTATTTTAAATAATTGATCATGGAGACTAAAATAATAGAAATTTAAAGAGGAGTAATGAATTCATGAGCTGGTAGTTGCCTTGGGGATAGCTGAAGAGGCAAACTGGAAGAATAGGGGATATGGTTTGAGTGGGATTCATAGATATATGGTTTTAGAGATAGAAGAATTATGGTAAAAGGAAAAATCTAGAGTATGATGCAAGACAGATTGGCTCAGATGGAGTTGAGGGGGCCAGTACAGATGAGATGGTCATGAAACTGAATGGTCAGAGTGTCAAATGGATTTATACATGTGGAGGTGAAGCACCAACATAATGATGGGATTTGTGAAGAGACACTGTAAACCAGGTCCCAGAGTCTTTGAGGAATGAAATACATGCCTGGGACATTAGTTCTAACAGCAGCGAGTGAGGAGACAGGATGGTGTATGTGATCTCATGATTCTCAGCAGGGCTTTTGTTCCTTGCCTGAGTGTCAGTCATCCCTAAGCATTTTACATATTATTTGTTCTTCAGGATATTCCCATTACTGTTATCTCATTTGCAGATAGGGAAGCTGATTCTCAGAGACTTGGTTACTTAAGGCTATAGAATTAACAATTGGCAGAACTGAGATGAGAACCCAGGGCTGTCTGGTAGGAATTTTTGAAAATCCAGGTTTTAGCTTTTCAGCTGAGAAGTAATGGCTTTTGAATTGTCCTACTGGCTCTTCATGGCGAGAGTATCTAACAGAAACACTCCAAGCAGGTCCATGCACAGCAGGCCTTGGATAAAGCGGATCAGCAGACAGGGAAACTCTTCCTGTCTCCCACAAGACTTCTGATGAGCTGTTTGAGATGACTGAATGTGGTCACATCCACTGGAAGGAACCAGAAAGTTCCATGGTGCTCTGAAAGACCCTTGTCTGGCAGGCAGAACATGCTGGAAGAAGACAGCAGCAAGTTGAATTGCCATGAGGTGACTGGTGTAAGGGTTCTGGTATGGAGTAGTATGTTGTACCCAGTATGAGAATAGCTCAGCTGGAATTCCATCACCTCCACTAGCTTTGTTCATAGTGATGCTTCCTAAGGCCCACCTGACTTTGGACTCCAGGATGTCTGACTCTAGGTGAGTGATCACACCATCGTGGTTATCCGGTTTTTTGTATAGTTCTGTGTATTCTTGCCACATTTTCTTAATATCTTATGCTACTGTTAGGTCCATACCATTTCTATTCTTTATTGTGCCTGTCTTTGCATGAAATGTTCCCTTGATGTCTCTAATTTTCTTGAAGCTACCTCTAGCCTTTCCCATTCTATTGTTTTCCTCTATTTCTTTGCATTGATCACTGAGGAAGGCTTTCTTATCTCTCCTTGCTATTCTTTAGAACTCTGCTTTCAGATTGGTATATCTTTACTTTTCTCCTTTGCTTCTAGCTTCTTTTCTTTTCTCAGCTATTTGTAAGGCCTCCTCAGACAACCATTTTGCCTTTTAGCATTTCCTTTTTTTGGGACAAAAAGCTAGTGGAGATGATGGAATTATAGCTGAGCTATTTCCAGTTCTAAAAGATGATGTTGTTAAAGTGCTGCACTCAATATGCCACCAAATTTGGAAAACTCAGCAGTGGCCATAGGACTGGAAAAGGTCAGTTTTCATTCCAATCCCAAAGAAAGGCAATGCCAAAGAATGCTCAAACTACCGCATAGTTGCACTCATTCATCTCACATGCCAGCAAAGTAATGCTCAAAATTCTCCAAGCTAGGCTTTAACAGTACGTGAACCATGAACTTCCAGATGTTCAAGCTGGTTTTAGAAAAGGCAGAGGAACCAGAGATCAAATTGCCAACATCCGTTGGATCACAGAAAAAGCAAGAGAGTTCCAGAAAAACATCTACTTCTGCCTTATTGACTACACCAAAGCCTTTGACTGTGTGGATCACAACAAACTGTGGAAAACTGTGGAAGATTCTTCAAGAGATGGGAAGGCCACCTTACCTGCCTCCTAAGAAATCTGTATGCAGGTCAGGAAGCACCAGTTAAAACTACACATAGAACAGTGGACTGGTTTCAAACCAGGAAAGGAGTACATCAAGGCCGTATATTGTCACCCTGATTATTTAACTTACATGCAGAGTTCATCATGTGAAATGCCAGAATGGATGATGTACAAGATGGAATAAAATTTTCTGGGAGAAATATAAATAACCTCAGTTATGCAGATGACACCACCCTTATGGCAGAAAGTGAAGAGGAACTGAAGACCCTCTTGATGAAAGTGAAAGAGGAGAGTGAAAAAGCTGGCTTAAAGCTCAATATTCAAAAAACAAAGCTCATGACATCCGGTCCCATCACTTCATGGCAAATAGATGGGGAAACAATGGAAATAGTAAGAGACTTTATTTTACTGGGCTCCAAAATCACTGAGATGGTGACTGCAACCCTGAAATTAAAAGACACTTGCTTTTTGGAAGAAAAGCTATGGCCAACCTAGACAGCATAGTAAAAAGCAAAGACACTACTTTGCCAAAAAATATTCATCTAGTCAGATCTATGGTTTTTCCAGTAGTCATGTATGGATGTGAGAATAGGACCGTAAAGAAGGCAGAGCACCAGAGAATAGATGCATTTGCACTGGTGTTGGAGAAGACTCTTGAGGGTCCCTTGGCCTGCAAGGCGATCAAACCAGTCAATCCTAAGGGAAATCTACCCTGATTTTTCATTGGAAAGATTAATGCTGAAGCTGAAATTCCAGTCCTTTGGCCACCTGATGTGAAGAACTGACTCATTTGAAAAGGCCCTGATGCTGGGAAAGATTGAAGGTGGGAGGAGAAGGGGACAACAGAGGATGAGGTGGTTCAATGGCATCACCGACTAGATGGACATGAGTTTTTGCAAGCTCTGGGAGTTGGTGATGTACAGGAAAGCCTGGCGTGTTGCAGTCCATGGGGTTGCAGAGAGTTTGACACAACTGAACGACTGCAACTGAAATGAACTGAGTATGAGAGTGATGGAGTGGCTGTTTCTGCAGTTCAGGCAGAATGGCAGCAAGATGAACATGAGGCATTGCAGAGCTGTTATTTTTGGCCAAGACTCTGATTATATTAACCTAGGCACCCCACTCCAGTACTCTTGCCTGGAAAATCCCATGGACGGAGGAGCCTGGTAGGCTGCAGTCCATGGGGTTGGTAAGAGTCAGACAGGACTGAGCAACTTCACTTTCACTTTTCACTTTCATACATTGGAGAAGGAAATGGCAGCCCACTCTAGTGTTCTTGCCTGAAGAATCCCAGGGACCTGGTGGGCCACCGTCTGTAGGGTCGCACAGAGTCGGACACAACTGAAGTGACTTAGTAGCAGCAGCAGCAGCAGCAGTGGCTAAGTTATATCCCATTCTTGGAGGTGCTGCAGCATGCAGCAAATTACCCAGTTAGAGGTGTCAGGACCAGAGAAACTAGACAATACTTTTTGGGGCAGGCAGAGAACGGTGTAATAGGAATATCAGCAAGGGAAACCTAATATCCATCTGTCTGTCTATCCATGCATCTGGTAAACACTGGCCAGTGCCTACCAAGTGCAAGGCTTTGTGCTGCATGAGGGAGATAAAAAGATGAAGTAAGACTCTTGGGTTTCCCCAGTTGGTACTCCTTTCTGTACTCCCAGAAGATTTTCAGCTCTTTGATTGCTTTTTATTTACTGCAAATGAGGAAGAGATAGACTTGGGCCCTGAAAAGAAATAATGCTCCATATACCACCAAATGAGTTCCCCTATACTGGCCCATTTATAATATGAATGGGAAACAAATATCTGGATAATCAAAGTGCAATTTATAGCAGACCACAGGGGGCAAGCCTGACGAGAATGCTGCAAATCAGGAACAGAAATGTAGCATTCAACTCCAAGTCTTGACGTAAGAACTGCATATAATCAATTTACCTCTTCCAGGGAAACCCTTCTGATAAAGCTTAGAATACAAGTATGTATTCCTTCCCCTTTACCTTCTAGAAGCTGTGCCCTTGTTTATGCTCAGTTATTATACAGCAACTGTCTTCATTACCATCTCATTTTTTACTGATGGAAAGTATTGCCATGGTGATCCTGAAATATAGGCCTGAATACAGACCATCATGAACTTATCCCAAGTTAGAGGCAATGGATCAGTAAAGTGTTGTAAATCCATCTCCTTTCTTCCTTATGTATGAGCTTCTTCAATGAAGGGATATTTGAGTTACTGGAGAGGAGCCGTTGGCAGCTAATGGGATGGATATGGGTCCTCACATAGCTATTTCATGAAAATTTGAAGATTAGCAAAGACATAGCCCAGTACCTTGAAGAATGGACAGTCTTTCCCTCTTCTCTGTTGCATAGGCATACACAGTTCTCCTATGCTCCAAGTATCACAAGGATTCACCACTGTTAACAAATGGAACTAGGAGTATGTGGATGGCTTCTTATAAGCACTTTGCTGCTGCTGCTGCTGCTGCTGAGTCGCTTCAGTCGTGTCCGACTCTGTGCGATCCCATAGACGGCAGCCCACCAGGCTCCTCTGTCCCTGGGATTCTCCAGGCAAGAATACTGGAGTGGGTTGCCGTTTCCTTCTCCAATGCATGAAAGTGAAAAGTGAAAGCGAAGTCGCCCAGTCGTGTCTGACTCTTAGCGACCCCATGGACTGGAGCCCACCAGGCTCCTCCGTCCATGGGATTTTCCAGGCAAGAGTACTGGGGTGGGGTGCCATTGCCTTCCCCCTATAAGCACTTTACTGACTCTAAATAGCTGAGATTCATGACTTATTGAGACTAGTTAATTTGGGTGTTTAAATCAAGATAAGGACCTTTAGAGCAGTAGAACCCTTAAATATAACCTAAGCTGAATTTTTGGCTTTTAGATGGGGAAACAAGGGCTAAAGGTGGGGAGAGATGGGTACTGTTTAAGATACTAAGTAACCAAGAGGCAGATTGCTTAATTTAGAATGGAAAGCATTTTTTTTCCCTCTCTCTCTTTCTGATATGCTCTTCCACTCAATTCTTCTTTAACAAAAGGCTTTCAGGGAACAAATCTTTTCTTCCTTGTTGGGAAGAAAGTTGATGGGGATAAAAATAAATCCAGATATCTTGCTCAACATTAAGATTGATTTAGGCATTTAAAGCCACTGATCTAGCCTCCTAATAGAGCCTGGCTCACTTGGAAGTTATTACTAATGGACCTGAAACCTCGAGGAGATGAGCAGTATCATTGCTCAAAGCAGGCTTCTCAATATATGTCTCAGTCAATCTGACAACAAGACTCTTTTATCTCTGGTTTCTTAGTCTCCAAGCCCATTAGCTTAGGCATCCTTTGATATATTTCTGTCTGTTCCTTCTAGAGCTCCACTGCTATTTGTGATAAGTCTTGGTGACCTCACATCATTGGATGATATCAGAGTATTACTGTGACAATTATAGTTTAGACCAAAACATGTGGGTCTCTTGGAGACATTGGTGAACCTTGGTAAAAATGTATATCTATTTTATTAATAGTAAGGTTAATTTGGGACTTTGTATTGCCTTTTTACCACTGTCAAAAGCTGATGATCTTAAGAACTTTCTGCTTGAGAAGAGACATAATAATGAATATAATTCATTGAGATTTGGGATAGACATCAAGGATCTTTAACCTCTCTCAGTCTCAGTTCCCTCATATATGAATCAGGCTCAGAGTTGCATATCCTGTCAGGCTTGTTGTGAGGAAAAGATGAGGACATGCAAGAGAACTGGATTAGGGTTATCACCCTCTCCAGCTTGTACTCAGCACCCCGTGTGTACTGGCACTGTGTGAAGAAAGGTACAAGGGGCCTCTTCGCTCTTGGGGGCCATTTCGCTCAGATTGCTTCTTCAAAGGGATTTCATATCCGTCAGTTCACTTAATGTTGACACCAACAATGAGAGGTGGACATGGGAGGGAAAACTGACATGTTCATCGCCAGGCAGAGTTGGGGCGCCAGAGTTTTAGTCCTGGCTGGGTTTTATATATTTCTTTGGAATTGATATATTTGTTTTTTAAATTAATTTTTATTGAAGTAGAGTTGCTTTACAATGTTGCATTCATTTCTACTGTACAGCAAAGTGAATCAGCTATATGTACGCATATGTTCCCTCTTTGTCACCACAGAGCACTGACTAGAGTTCCCAGTGCAATACAGTAGGTTCTCATTAGCTCTCTATTTTATACATAGTATCAATAGTGTATATATGTCAATCCCAGTCCCCCAATTCACCCCACCCCTTTTTTCCCCCTTGGTATTCATACATTTGTTTTCTATATCTGAGTTCTCTATTTCTGCTTTGTAAATAAGATCATCTATACATTTTTCCTATATTCAATTTCCTAAATTTCATTCCATATATGTGTTAATATACGATATTTGTTTTTTTCTGGCTGGAGTTTAATGTAGCCTATCTGATCTTGAAGAAGTCATCTTCATAAACTGCAAAATGAATCATGTCTTCCCCCAACTTCAAATCCTTCATTAGCTTCCCTTTGCTGTTAGAATAAATCCCAACACCATCAACTTGTTCTACAAGATCTCACACCATTTGGCCTCTCTCCACTTCTCCCTCATCTTTCTCTTTTCTCACTCTTTCCCAATGCGTTTTAGCAACAAAAGACTTCTTTTAGTTCTTCTAGCCCACCTTCCTTTCCTGCCTCCAGGTCTTGCCTATGCATCTATTTCAGCCTCTAATGTTCCTTCCCTTGGAGACTTGCAAAACTGCCTCTTTCTCCTACTTCAGTTCTCAGCTTAAATGTCCCTTGCTCAGAGATTTTCCCTGAATATATTTCCTAGAAACAAGTGTACCATATTATTTTCCTGTTATAACCTTTGATTTCTTATCTTTGCAGCAATCTCAATTTGTATTTCTTTTGTAATAATCACTTCTTTCTATTGTGTTTACTTTCTTTATCTTCTTTGGTCTGTCTACTCCTTTGGAATGTAAGCTTCATGAAAGTCGGAACTCTATTCCATTTATGGCTTTGTTTCCAACATCTGGCACAATGACTGGCACCTAGCAAGCACTCAGTAAAATTTGCTACATGACAATTGAGTGAATGGGTACATCACTCTCTGAGTTTTTGGTTCATTATAGATGAAAACATGCTCTAACAGCACCTCTCCTAGTCACTCTCTCGACTACAAATAGGAGAGGAAATGTGCCTCTTTCATTCTGTGGCTGTCACTTTCTAGTCTCTCAGACCTACTACTTCTTTGTTTTTGTTTTATATTTTCCTTTGCTTGTTTGAGCTATGTGTTCAGTTTGGCATACAGAATTTACTAAACCAAAAGTTGTAGTCATGAGAACACAAGACTGTAATCAGAATTCTAGACTTAGAAAGGCTTTTGCTTACAATATGATATTGGATAAGTTAGATGCCTACTTTGGCACTTTAATTTCTCCCATGGTTATAATGAGAAGATTGGACCAGATAAGCCAAAGAGATCTTTTTCCACCTGGAACATCATTTAAATCTAACCTAGATTGTTGGCTTCCCTTCCATCAGTTCATCTGGACAGCCTCAAAAAGGCAATTACTTTTAAAATAGCAGTGGTCATCTGGAATCATGTCCGGGTATATTGGTTAAAATAGAATTGCCATTAATCAGTTATTATTCACACCATAAAATTTATAATCCCTGAGGGGAAATCAAGCTTCAGAATGTCTTGCCAGTGAACAAAATATTCTCTGTCCATGATGCATGATGGATCTTTTCAAGAGTACACTGGGAGCCAAGAGTAGTGGCCAAACAGAAGGGAACAATATTGTGTCCTCAAGTTGTTCTCCATCTGTTCTTTTTGTAGGTCTGCCAGAATTTTCCCAGCGAGATTCCTCCAAATTTCCCATTTCATCCCAGATTACACACATCTCAGCCCTGGCAGGGAGGTCCTCATTTAGAGCCAGTTTTGGAAATAGTGGAAATGTTTGACATAGATTCAAGTTTCAGTACTCAGTACCTACCCTGCATCCAGTGGCAAAATAGAGAAGGTATGGTCTTGTTGAAGAGCTGAAGCTATGGAACCAGGAGCCTGGATTTGAATTTGACAAGACTTGCGATAATGACTTAACCATTCTAAGATAAGTTACCTTGTCTATGAGAGAAGCAAAATAATAGTAACAAAGTCATAAGTTGTTGACAAGGTTAAATGAAATAATAGTGTAAAATATTAGCCTATCTAAAAATACTAAAATTTTAGAGTATTCAAGGCCTAAAGTACTTGGCCCATGCTAAGTAATCAGTATGCATTACTTGGAGATTTTGTGTTTTGTTTTCAAATTTCAGTCATTTATTTAAATATTTTGTCAACTCCCAAGTGATGCATATAGTTTGAAATAAAATTATCTAGAGTGAGTAAATTCAGTTTTGGCACGAGTTACAAGTATAAAAAATGATGAAGTCACTGGAAACTGGAAAACTTCTATACTGACACTAACAAAATAATGTATTTAAGTCAATACCTAAAAGGATTAGTTTATTTATTACTTATTTCATTAAACTATCTTAATGAAAATAGCCATGTCATATTTGCTAATTAGAAAGAATTACTGCAAACTTTTCAGAAAATCTGAAGGAAAAAAATAAATACCACCCTTTTTTCCCCCTCTGCCTGGAGGTAACTACTACTAACATTTTAGTTATGCGTCCATAAAAGATAGCCATTATTTACAGCTTTTATTTATTGTTTGAGTAAAAACCGGAGAATTTCCAGCTCCACTGAGTCTTTGCTTTATCTGTTTTTGTTATATTGACCTGTGTCATCATCTCTAAAGCTGATGTTTGGATTCTGATCTTTAAGATCCTTCGTGCTCTGAAGTGCTAAAGTGAATAGAATAAGGCATATTTGGCATTGTAAGAAGATAAACAACTGACTTTTTTTTTCTTTAAAATATTTAAGAACTCTTGAGCACTGGTGAAAGATAGCTGTGCTTTCTCAGTTACAATATAGAAGTCAGAAAGCGAGTATTCAGTAAACTATGAAGTAGGTAGAGTTTTTTGAAACTCAGACCTTCCCACTCTTCATCCTTCCTGAGATGTTTCTCCTGCATTTCTATCCTTCTTCTTCCACCCTCCTTCTCTTTTCTCCTATGGGCCTGGATCTCTGAATCATATACCTTCTCTCTAACTGTAAAATGAGAGCTCTTTTTTCCTATTAAATAAATTTCATGCTCTGAGAAGTGAGGAGGGAACATATTTCCATGAAGTTCTGTGATTGGACCATAATTTCCAGGGCCCTGATATAAATCGAGATTGGTGGATCTCATATTTTTTTTATTTGACAAAGAATTAGGACACCCCCTCCTCACACCAGTAATAAGACCAGTTCTTTAATCTTCACACATAACTGGTTCTGACTTCAGCCACTGACCAATGATTTATTTCCTTTTCAGGGATGCTTAGAATTTCTCTCTTACACTTCAACTATCTTAGAATTGTTCTAACATTTTCATTTTACTAATGGATAAATGGAGGCCTGGAGAGATTACATGAAATGCTTTATGTCTCCACAGTGAATAAATGACAAAGCTTTCTGTAATAATATCCGAAATGTCATTACATGATACATTCCTTGGAGCATGCTGCTTTTTTATTATCTGTTTTTGTTTTTAATAAAAGCCTGTTATTAAATTTGCTTTTCTCTAGGATAAGAAGTGTGCTAAATTGGAAATATTAATACTTCGTTCAGGTTTGTTGAGAATCAGTTGTTATTGAGGTCACACCAGGGCCCACCAAGATGCCCGAGGCACAAGAGGGACCAGAAAGTGGGGAAAGGAGTGCAGAGCACAGACTGAAGTTGTGAACTAGCCCTGGGTTTGGCAAGATAGGATTTGTTAGTGATTCTGATTATAGTAGCTTCTATGTGATGGTGGAAGGAAAACCTGTCCAAAGTGTGTTAAAAAGAGCATAGGATATGAGGGAGTGAAAGGATACTAATATTTCATAGAATTCTCCCCTAAGATGAGTAGAGAAATGAAATAGCTAGAGAGAGACATGCGACCAATGAAGGGATCTTTCAAAATATAGATTAAAGCACAGTCTATTTGTGTGCTCTTGGGAATGAGCCCATATTTAGGAGGAAATTGATTCTGAGGAGAAAGAAATGTGGGTCACAAGGGCAAACTCTTGGGTCTGTGAGAGGGATGTGATCTAGTACACACATAGAGGATTTGGTTTTATACAGGTGTGAAAACAGAGTTTATGAGAGAAGGGGCAGGTGGCTTGAGAAGCTAGGTGGTAGAAAGACGCTACTGCTGCTGCTGCTAAGTCGCTTCAGTCGTGTCCGACTCTGTGCGACCCCATAGACGGAAGCTCACCAGGCTCCCCTGTCCCTGGGATTCTCCAGGCAAGAACACTGGAGTGGGTTGCCATTTCCTTCTCCAATGCATGAAAGTGAAAAGTCAAAGTGAAGTCGCTCAGTCGTGTCCGACTCTTAGCGACCCCACGGACTGGAGCCTACCAGGCTCCTCCGTCCATGGGATTTTCCAGGCAAAAGTACTGGGGTGGGGTGCCATTGCCTTCCCTGTAGAAAGACGCAGTGGTTCTCTTTTGTTTTCTTTGGTTTTCTCACCGAAATAAAATGTCAAAAGCTGAGAGAGAGGAAAAGGAGAGGGTGCTGAAGATTTCAGAAGAGAAGAGAACATGTGAACATCCATCTCAGAGGCTGAAAGAATGGATTGGTTATGGACATAGAGTGAAATTGCTGGGTAGTACTAGAAGCCGACTTTAGTGTATTCGTCATTCATTTACTGAGAGACAAGTTAGACTGTTAGTGAGTTTTTCTCCAGCCCCTTTCTGCTGCTTGGATATTGTTGCAAACTTGGGGGAGGATTGAGTTAAACTAAACTTGGGGTTTTGCCAAGCTAGGGTAAAAGAGGAGAGAGGAGACAGGGGAAGATATAAAAGGAGTGGCTGTAGAGACTGATCACTGAATTGGAGAAAAATAAGGAAGGAACTGGGGAAATGAGATAGGTAATAGACAATGAAAAGTGGTGGGTCCAGTGGGCTGGAGGTCCTGATGTAGGTCAGTGATTTGTGAAGGAGAAGAAGGGAGGTATAAGGTTAACACAGTTGCAAAAGTAAGAGCAGATGTTTGAAAAAATATTTCACAAGCAATGCAGTTATTAGTGACAACAACAAACTATGGCCATGGTATTGGGTGGCCGTAGAGATGAAGGATAAAGCTGGAGGTGAGATAGTAAAGGGTGGAGAAGCTCAGGAGTTGAATAGTGACACCGACATTTATGCGGAAAAGATCAAGACTATAGACGTAGTCATAGAGTGGAGGAGGTGAAGAGTAGTGACATGGCTGTGGGAGAGTAGTATAGAAAGGGTGCAGAGTAAGACATGCATTGAGGTTAGGGCTTCAGTGACTAAGGAAGCTAAGGTGGGATGCTTGTGACTGTACCAAAGCAGGAAGATGGCTGGTAGAGCTTGATGGCCCATGCTTTAAAAATTGTGGGTTTTTAAAGAAAGAAGGAGGAAATAATTGACTATAAATGATTGTGAGGAACATGGAGAGTGTCCAGTCTCACCTTCAGGCTCTGTGCAATGTGGAAGGAAAAATACCTCTCATCTGAGAGCCCTACAGGGGACAGGAGTTCCACAGGAAGGAACCTGGTTTCACAAGGAGCACACACATCATTATGTGATGGAGAAGCTAAAAAGAAGTTGGAAGAACCAGGGAGTTTTCTGGGATAGACCATAAGTTCTAGAGAACTGAGAGGAAAAGCTCAAATGGATGGTGGTGATGGTTAATAATGGCTGTGAAACCATAGTTTATCTGAGTAATGATTATTGATCCAGAATAATATTTCTCAAACTTCAAGGCACCTACAAGTCTTCTTGGGATATTGTGAAAATTCAGACTGAGTAGGTCTTAGGGAGAAGAGGAGACAGGGGTTGAGATTCTGCTTTTCAAACATGAGGTAAGCTGATGATGAGGCTGCTGTCTTGAGGACTGCACTTTGAGGAGTGAGGCTCTGTAGGCTTGGACTAGTGTGAGAGCATCAAGGTTGGGAGGGGATGTCAGAGGTGCATTTGACCAAGGATGTTTGGAGCTCTGAAAGTCTTCACAGAACTATTTAATAGTTTCCATCTTTTTTTTTTTCCATTTTTTAATTTATTTTTTTTAATTATTTATTTTAATTGGAGGCTAATTACTTTACAATATTGTATTGCTTTTGCCATACATCAACATGAATCCACCACGGGTGTACACGTGTTCCCTATCCTGAACCCCCCTCCCACCTCCCTCCCCATACCATCCCTCTGGGTCATCCCAATGCACCAGCCCCAGGCATTCTGTATCCTGTATCGAACCCGGACTGGTGATTCATTTCTTATATGATATTATACATGTTTCAGTGCCATTCTCCCAAGTCATCCCACCCTCTCCCTCTCCCACAGAGTCCAAAGACTTCTATATATCTGCGTCTCTTTTGCTGTCTCGCATACAGGGTTATCATTACCATCTTTCTAAATTCCATATATATGCATTAGTATACTGTATTGGTGTTTTCCTTTCTGGCTTACTTCACTCTGTATAATAGGCTCCAGTTTCATCCACCTCATTAGAACTAATTCAAATGTATTCTTTTTAATGGCTGAGTAATACTCCATTGTGTATATGTACCACAGCTTTCTTATCCATTCATCTGCTGATGGACATCTAGGTTGCTTTCATGTCCTGGCTATTATAAACAGTGCTGCAAAGAACATTGGGGCACACGTGTCTCTTTTAATTCTGGTTTCCTCAGTGTGTATGCCCAGCAGTGGGATTGCTGGATCATAAGGC
Organism: Tragelaphus eurycerus; assembly: GCA_935064755.1. Classification (NCBI taxonomy): domain Eukaryota; kingdom Metazoa; phylum Chordata; class Mammalia; order Artiodactyla; family Bovidae; genus Tragelaphus; species Tragelaphus eurycerus. Next base: position 33,497,912 of record CAKXYN010000014.1, on the reverse strand, counting down.
AGTTCTATTCCCAGTTTTTTAAGGAATCTCCACACTGTTCTCCATAGTGGCTGTACTGGTTTGCATTCCCACCAACAGTGTAAGAGGGTTCCCTTTTCTCCACACCCTCTCCAGCATTTATTGGTTGTAGAATTTTGGATTGCAGCCATTCTGACTGGTGTGAAATGATACCTCATAGTGGTTTTGATTTGCATTTCTCTGATAATGAGTGATGTTGAGCATCTTTTCATGTGTTTGTTAGCCATCTGAATGTCTTCTTTGGGGAAATGTCTATTGAGTTCTTCGGCCCATTTTTTGATTGGGTCATTTATTTTTCTGGAATTGAGCTGCAAGAGTTGCTTGTATATTTTGAGATTAGTTGTTTTTCAGTTGCTTCATTTGCTATTATTTTCTCCTATTCTGAAGGCTGTCTTTTCACCTTGCTTATAGTTTCCTTTGTAGTGCAGAAGCTTTTAATTTTAATTAGGTCCCATTTGTTTATTTTTGCTTTTATTTCCAGTATTCTGGGAGGTGGGTCATAGAGGATCCTGCTGTGATGTATGTCAGAGAGTGTTTTGCCTATGTTCTCCTCTAGGAGTTTTATAGTTTCTGGTTTTACATTTAAATCTTTAATCCATTTTGAGTTTATTTTTGTGTATGGTGTTAGAAAGTGCTCTAGTTTCATTCTTTTACAAGTGGTTGACCAGTTTTCCCAGCACCACTTGTTAAAGAGATTGTCTTTAATCTATTGTATATTCTTGCCTCCTTTGTCAAAGATAAGGTGTGCATAGGTGTGTGGATTTATCTCTGGGCTTTCTATTTTGTTCCATTGATCTATATTTCTGTCTTTGTGCCAGTACCATACTGTCTTGATGACTGTGGCTTTGTAGTAGAGCCTGAAGTCAGGCAGGTTGATTCCTCCAGTTCCATTCTTCTTTTTCAAGATTGCTTTGGCTATTTGAGTTTTTTTGTATTTCCATACAAATTGTGAAATTATTTGTTCTAACTCTGTGAAGAATACTGTTGGTAGCTTGATAGGGATTGCATTGAATCTATGGATTTCTTTGGGTAGTATACTCGTTTTCACTATATTGATTCTTCCAATCCATGAACATGGTATATTACTCCATTAGTGTCCTCTTTGATTTCTTTCATCAGTGTTTTATAGTTTTCTATATATAGGTCTTTAGTTTCTTTAGGTAGATATATATCGGGGAAGGCGATGGCACCCCACCCCAGTACTTTTGCCTGGAAAATCCCATGGACGGAGGATCCTGGTAGGCTCCAGTCCATGGGGTCGCTAAGAGTCGGACACGACTGAGCGACTTCACTTTCATTTTTCACTTTCATGCATTGGGGAAGGAAATGGCAACCCACTCCACTGTTCTTGCCTGGAGAATCCCAGGGACGGGGGAGCCTGGTAGGCTTCCTTCTATGGGGTCGCACAGAGTCGGACACGACTGAAGCGACTTAGCAGTAGCAGTAGGTAGATATATTCCTAAGTATTTTATTCTTTTCATTGCAATGGTGAGTGGAATTGTTTCCTTAGTTTCTCTTTCTATTTTCTCATTATTAGTGTATAAGAATGCAAGGGTTTTCTGTGTGTTGATTTTCTATATTCATTGATTAGTTCTAGTAATTTTCTGGTGGAGTCTTTAGGGTTTTCTATGTAGAGGATCATGTCATCTGCAAACAGTGAGAGTTTTACTTCTTCTATTCCAATTTGGATTCCTTTTATTTCTTTTTCTGCTCTGATTGCTGTGGCCAAAACTATGTTGAATAGTAGTGGTGAAAGTGAACATCCTTGTCTTGTTCCTGACTTTAGGGCAAATGCTTTCAATTTTTCACCATTGAGGATAATGTTTGCTGTGGGTTTGTCATGAATTCAGTTCAGTCCATTCACTCATTCATGTCCGACTCTTTGCTGCTGCTGCTGCTAAGTCTCTTCAGTCGTGTCCGACTCCATGTGACCCCATAGACGGAAGCCCACCAGGCTCCCCTGTCCCTGGGATTCTCCAGGCAAGAACACTGGAGTGGGTTGCCATTTCCTTCTCCAGTGCATGAAAGTGAAACATGCGACCCCACAAATCACAGCACGCCAGGCCTCCCTGTCCATCATCAACTCCCGGAGTTCACTCAGACTCACGGCCATCATGTCAGTGATGCCATCCAGCCATCTCATCCTCTGTCGTACCCTTCTCCTCCTGCCTTCAATCCCTCCCAGCATCAGAGTCTTCTCCAATGAGTCAACTTTTCCCATAAAGTGGCCAAAGTATTGGAGTTTCAGCTTTAGCATCATTCCCTCCAAAGAAATCCCAGGGCTGATCTCCTTCAGAATGGACTGGTTGGATCTCCTTGCAGTCCAAGGGACTCTCAAGAGTCTTCTCCAACACCACAGTTCAAATGCATCAATTCTTCGGCGCTCAGCTTTCTTCACAGTCCAACTCTCACATCTATACATGACCACTGGAAATATCATAGCCTTGACTAGACGGACCTTTGTTGGCAAAGTAGTGTCTCTGACTTTGAATATGCTATCTAGGTTGGTCATAACTTTTCTTCCAAGGAGTAAGCATCTTTTAATTTCATGGCTGTAGTCACCATCTGTAGTGATTTTGGAGCCCCCCAAAATAAAGTCTGACACTGTTTCCACTGTTTCCCCGTCTATTTCCCATGCAGTGATGGGACCAGATGCCATGATCTTCGTTTTCTGAATGTTGAGCTTTAAGCCAACTTTTTCACTTTCCTCTTTCACCTTCATCAAGAGGCTTTTTAGTTTCTCTTCACTTTTTGCCATAATGGTGGTATCATCTGCATATCTGAGATTATTGATATTTCTCCCAGCAATCTTGATTCCAGCTTGTGCTTCTTCCAGCCCAGCGTTTCTCATGATGTACTCTGCATAGAAGTTAAATAAGCAGGGTGACAATATACAGCTTTAACGTACTACTTTTCCTATTTGGAACCAATCTTTTGTTCCATGTCCAGTTCTAACTGTTGCTTCCTCACCTGCATACAAATTTCTCAAGAGGTAGGTCAGGTGGTCTGGTATTCCCATCTCTTTCAGAATTTTCCACAGTTTATTGTGATCCACACAGTCAAAGGCTTTGGCATAGTCAATAAAGCAGAAATAGATGTTTTTCTGGAACTTTCTTGCTTTTTCGATGATCCAGCGGGTTTGTCATATATAGCTTTTATTATGCTGAGGCATGTTCCATCTATTCCTGCTTTCTGGAGATTTTTTATCATAAATGGATGTTGAATTTTGTCAAAGGCTTTCTCTGCATCTATTGAGATAATCATATGGCTTTTATTTTTCAATTTGTTAATGTGGTGTATTACATTGATTGATTTGCGGATTTTGAAGAATCCTCGCATCCCTGGGATAAAGCCCAATTGGTCATGGTGTATGATCTTTTTAATGTGTTGTTGGATTCTGATTGCTGGAATTTTGTTAAGGATTTTTGGATCTATGTTCATCAGTGCTATTGGCCTGTAGTTTTCTTTTTTTGTGGCATCTTTGTCAGGTTTTGGTATTAGGGTGATGGTGGCCTCATAGAATGAGTTTGGAAGTTTACCCTCCTCTGCAATTTTCTGGAAGAGTTTGAGTAGGATAGGTGTTAGCTCTTCTCTAAATTTTTGGTAGAATTCAATTGTGAAGCCGTCTGAACTTGGGCTTTTGTTTGCTGGAAGATTTCTGATTGCAGTTTCAATTTCCGTGCTTGTGATGGGTCTGTTATGATTTTCTATTTCTTTCCCACCGTTTTTGGAAGGACAGTTTTTAACCTTCATTCCTCCTTGTTCCTTCTCTGAGCCCAAAGCACCTGTGTCTAATACACGTTTACTCCACTCAGTGTATTATCTTTGTTTCATAGGTGCGTGTGTATTATTCCAACAGGATCATTCCTTAGAGCCAGAGACTGTGGGGAATAGTAGAACATTTGTGGATCATTGAGTTGTAACACCTGACAATTCCCATCTATACCATTTACTAGCTCTACAAAAAGCAGTGGAAAAAATCATTTACCTTTCTGATCATTTTTATATGTGAAGTGGGGATAATCATGCCTAACTGCCTTTTATGAAATTCAAATGAGATGCTTGATATAAAAAAGTCTTGTGACCTGTAAAACAATATACTAATATGATAATGCTTACTGCAAGGCCTGTGTTTCTCTGGTACGTATCAGCATGGCATTCTGGTAGTCACTGGTCTAATTGATCAGTGCACATTGCTATACCAATGTTTACATATTTTTAATAGAACTCCTGAATATTATTTTTCATAATTCATATTATTTATTGTGTCTCTTTACAGTGCTAGCAGAAAAATGGGCATGAAATAGTTGTTGTTGAATTAAAGCTGGGTAGATATATGAACATCTATCCCAGGGCACACTGAGTGCAAATGAAGGTAATTTCAAAAGTCTGTGAAATGAGTTGTTTCTAAGGACAGTTAAGTCACTTTTACCAGGAAGAATTAAGATGTCATTTTTTGTTCCCTAAATTTTAAAGTGCCCTCATCACAGTTTCTTACGTCATCTTCCTCTTGAGATTATACCTTTTATCAACACTGCTGCTGACTGATGATTGATTCGTACAGGTGTCCTCAGCTAGGGAACAAGGCTAAGCACAGCCAAGCTATGATTAACCTTACCCGTTTAGTTCTAGAACAGAACTCTCTGTTCCAAAATTGGATTATGGGCACTTAGGTCCAAAGTTCTTTAAAGACCTACTAGATATTTTAGGAAAAAACTTCCTAGGTATACAGGAAAATATTTTTACAAACAGTTTATTCTCTCATGATAGAAGTATATTGTTTTTTTCTTTCTTTTTTTCTCTTGGAGAGCTTGCTTAAGCAAGAATTGGTTTTCCTATGTCTCTGGAGATGAGATAAAAAGCAAGGATTTTGGAGTTCAAGTTCTGGTTCCACCTCTTATTAGTAGTGAGATCTTGAACATTACCTAATCTCTGCAAGCCTGGGGATTCTCACTGCAGGACTGGAATAGTTGTGGTATCTTCCTTATAGGATTGTTGGAAATGTAGACAATGTGTTTGAAGTAAGTAACATAGCATTCGTCCTAAATAAATGTTAGTTCTTGGTTACTGTTAGTTCTTGTACTATTACTACAACTACTGTTAAAAAAAACAAAAACAAAAACAAAAACCTGGATATAGGGCTTGATTCCAGTATTTATTAAAAACTGTATAAATTCAGTGGTTAAAAACAAAAAAAACCCACCCAATTAAGATGGGCAGAATATTTAAAAAGACTTTATTAGGTGTACAGATGGGAAACAGGCATATGAAAAAGATGCTCGACATTATTATTCATTAAGGAAATGTAAATCAAAATCATAATGAAGTACCAGTTTCAGTTTAATTCAGTCATGTCCGACTCTTTGAGACCCCATGGACTGCAGCACGCCAGGCTTCCCTATCCATCACCAACTCCGGGAGTTTACTCAAACACACATTCATTGAGTTGGTGATGCCATCCAACCATCTCATCCTCTATCGTCCCCTTCTCATCCCACCTTCAATCTTTCCCAGCATCAGGGTCTTTTCAAATGTGTCAGTTCTTTGCATCACGTGGCCAAAGTATTGGAGTTTCAGCTTTAGCATCAGTCCTTCCAGTGAATATTCAGGACTGATTTCCTTTAGGATTAACTGGTTTGATCTCCTTGCAGTCTAAGGGCCTCTCAAGAGTCTTCTCCAACATCACAGTTCAAAAGCATCAATTCTTCAGTGCTCAGCTTTCCTTATAGTTCAACTCTCACATCCACACATGACTACTGGAAAAACTATAGCCTTGACTAGACAAACTTTTGTTGGCAAAGTAATGTCTCTGCTTTTCAATATGCTGTCTAGGTTGGTCATAACTTTTCTTCCAAGGAGCAAGTGTCTTTTAATTTCATGGCTGCAATCACCATCTGCAGTGTTTTTGGAGCCCCCCAAAATAAAGTTTCTCACTGTTTTCACTGTTTCTCTGTCTATTTGCCATGAAGTGATGGGATTGGATGTCTTGATCTTAGCTTTTTGAATGTTGATTTTTAAGCCAGCTTTTTCACTCTCCTCTTTCACTTTCATCAAGAGGCTCTTTAGTTCTTCTTTGCTTTCTACCATAAGGGTGGTGTCATCTGCATATCTGAGGATATTAATATTTCTCCCAGCAATCTTGATTCCAGCCTGTGGTTCATCCAGTCCAGCATTGCATATGATGTACTCTGCATATAAGTTATATGTATTCTGCATAACTTATATGTAGAGGTACCACTTTATTCCTCTCAGAATGGTTAAAATTGTAAAACCAATTAACAGTACTAATGACTATGTAAGTGTTGGCAAAGATGTGGAGTAACTGGAGTTCCCATACACTTCTGACAGGAATACACATTGTAAAGCCACTTTAGAAAAGAGTCTGGCACTTTCTTAAAAAGCTAGAGATACCATTACCACATGACCCAACCTTCCTTCTCCTAGGTATATACCCAAGAGAATTAAAATGTATGTCCAAATAGTGCTTCATATCAGATCAGATCAGATCAGATCAGTCGCTCAGTCGTGTCCGACTCTTTGCGACACCATGAACTGCAGCACGCCAGGCCTCCCTATCCATCACCAGCTCTCAGAGGTCACTCAGACTCACATTCATCGAGTCAGTGATGCCATCCAGCCATCTCATCCTCTGTCGTCCCCTTCTCCTCCTGCCCCCAATCCCTCCCAGCATCAGAGTCTTCTCCAATGAGTCAACTCTTCGCATGAGGTGGCCAAAATACTGGAGTTTCAGCTTTAGCATCATTCCTTCCAAAGAAATCCCAGGATTGATCTCCTTCAGAATGGACTGGTTGGATCTCCTTGCAGTCCAAGGGACTCTCAAGAGTCTTCTCCAACACCACAGTTCAAAAGCATCAATTCTTCGGCACTCAGCCTTCTTCACAGTCCAGCTCTCACATCCATACATGACCACAGGAAAGACCATAGCCTTGACTAGGCGAACCTTTGTTGGCAAAGTGATGTCTCTGCTTTTGAATATGCTTTCTAGGTTGGTCATAACTTTCCTTCCAAGGAGTAAGCGTCTTTTAATTTCATGGCTGCAGTCACCATCTGCAGTGATTTTGGAGCCCAGAAAAATAAATTCTGACACTGTTTCCACTGTTTCTCCATCTATTTCCCATGTAGTGATGGGACCAGATGCCATGATCTTCGTTTTCTGAATGTTGAGCTTTAAGCCAACCTTTTCACTCTCCACTTTCACTTTCATCAAGAGGCTTTTTAGTTCCTCTTCACTTTCTGCCATAAGGGTGGTATCATGTGCATATCTGAGGTTATTGATATTTCTCCCGGCAATCTTGATTCCAGCTTGTGTTTCCTCCAGTCCAGCATTTCTCATGATGTACTCTGCATATAAGTTAAATAAACATGGTGACAATATACAGCCTTGACGGACTCCTTTTCCTATTTGGAACCAGTCTGTTGTTCCATGACCAGTTCTAACTGTTGCTTCCTGACCTGCATACAGATTCCTCAAGAGGCAGATCAGGTGGTCTGGTATTCCCATCTCTCTCATACAAACGTTCATATGTTCTTTTATAATAGCCAAAGATTGGAAAAAGCCAAATTCCCATCAGTAGTTGAATGAATAAACATATTGTAGTATATCCATACAATGTAATACTAATCAACAGTAAAAGGAATTTAATATACTGATACATACAGCAGGACGGATGCATCTCAACATAATTGTGCTGAGTAAAAGAAACCAGACAAAAAAAGCACTTACTGTGTATTCCATTTATACAAAATTCTATAAAGTGCAAGCTGTAGTGACCAAAAGCACATCAGTGTTGCCTGGGAATGGAGTACAAAGACAATAAGAAAAGGCAGGACAGAGGAATTAGAGAGGGGTATGGGGACATTTTTAGGAGGATAAATATGTTCATTATCTTGATTGTGTTTATTATAATGATAGTTTTACAGGTGTATACATTTGTTAAACTTATCAAAATTTAAACATTAAGCATAGTGGTCAATGATACCATTAAAAAGTTGTTAACAGAAAAGAACATATGGTGGCTGCCACCTCCACTGCCTTTCCAATGCTTCTAAGGCTGGAAGACTCGCCTTAATTTGACTCTGTCTTATTGATTAGCCTCATCTGTTACTGAACCTTCTGCTCACTGAGACCATTTTCTTCCTCCCTTCCCCTGTGAGTTTCTGCCTTTCTGCCCCTCTGGTCATGGTATTGCCCCTGTGTATAAGTCCTACTTCTTTCTTATCCTGACAAATATACCCCTTTCTAGAGACCACCCCCAAAACATTTCTTTTGTTCATTAATCATACATTCTTGGATACTGGTTTTTTTCATATTTTAAATTTTATTTTGTTTTTAAGTTTTTATTGTATATTGGAGTATAGCTGATTAACAATATTATTATAATTCAGTTGGGCAGCAAAGAAACTCAACCACACATATAATATGTATACATTCTCCCCCAAACTCCCTTCACATCCAGGCTGCCACATAACATTGAGCAGAGTCCCCTGTGCTATACAGTAGGACTTTGTTGGTTATTCACTTTAAATATAACAGTCTGTATATAGATCACGAACTCCCTATCTGTCCCTTCCATCCATCCTTCCTTCCCCCTGGAAACCATAAATTCCTTCTCTAGGCCTGTGAGACTGTATCTGTTTTGTAAATAAGTTCATTTGTATCATTTCTTTTTAGATTCCACATATAAGGGATGTCATATGATATTTCTCCTTCTCTGACTTACTTCACTCAGTATGACAATCTCTAGGTCCATCTGCTGCTGCTGCTGCTGCTAAGTCGCTTCAGTTGTGTCCGACTCTGTGAGACGCCATAGACGGCAGCCCACGAGTCTCTACCGTCCCTGGGATTCTCCAGGCAAAAACACTGGAGTGGGTTGCCATTTGCTAGGTCCATCTATGATACTGTAAATGGCATTATTTCATTCTTTTTAATGTCTTAGCAATATTGCATTGTGTATATGCACCATGTCTTCTTTATCCACTCCTCTTTTGATGGATATTTGGGTTGCTTCCATGTCTTGACTATTGTAAACAGTGCTGCAGTGTTTGGGGTGTATGTATCCTTTTGAACCATGCTTTTCTCTGGATGTAGGCCCAGGAGTGGGATTGCAGGATCATATGGTAGCTCTGAAAGTGAAAGTCACTCAGTCATGTCTGACTCTTTGTGACCACATGGGCTATAAAGTCCATGGACTTCAGGCCAGAATACTGTTGGGTAGCCTTTCCCTTCTCCAGGGGATCTTCCCAACCCAGGGATTGAACCCAGGTCTCCTGCATTGTGGTGGATTCTTTACCAGTTCTATTTTTAGTTTTTTCAGGAACCTCCATACTGTTTTCCATAGTGGCTATACCAAGTTAAATTCCCACCAACAGTAAGAATTTATTGCCCTTCTCTCCTTTCCCTCTCCAGACTTTATTGTTTATGGATTTTTTTAGTGAAAGTCCTTGGGTAGCTTTTATGACACAGAATTTACATTAGGATTTAGGCATCCTTCAGCAACCAGAAAAGTCCAACTCCTGCTTTCATGAGGCTCACAATCTGCTCAGAGGCATAGTCAAGTCAATTACTGTGTTACAAATATATTTCTTATTTTTGACCACTCAGCCTTCTTCATGTTATGGGAGAATTCTTCTTTAGGGGTTGTTGGTGGAAAGTAGGACATATTTCTTCCTAAAGGTGCTAAGACTGTTCCCTGCTCCCTGAGTATGGGCATAGGATTTCAGATTGCTAGCTTACTGCTCCTGCTGACTGGGAAATTTTGAGAGAGTAAAGCAGAGATGCAAGTACAGTTTGGGTGGTGGCAGAATCAGAAGTTAGGAGCAGCAGAGCAAGCGCCTAGTGGTGCATTTGCCAGAGTCAGTATCTCAAAGAGACCATGCATGTTCAGAACAATTTGGTTCTTACCCATCTTCGGATCCTGGTTCAGATCTTTTTGCCAACCCAATACTTGCAATGGTAGACTTCACTACTTGCCAGATCCCAGCTAGTGCCCCTTGCATCAGCATATCCCCCCAACCCCCACCCAGGCTTCTGATGAGAGGTTGAATAGCCGCTGACAGAAGTAAGAGTTGGGAAGGACCTGGCTGCAGCCTTGAGATGAGTGCTCTTATAGAAAATCATTAATGTTGAGGTGAGAACAAGAGCTGGAAGTTCAATATGATCAGAATTGCTCAAAGTAGACCATGGACTCCTCTGGGGTAGCCTCTCTTCCTGCCTTTGATTCTCCCTTCTTTATTCCATACTTTCATCCTTTCCATCATTTCCTTCCTGCATCCTTGGAGCACTAGGCACCTGAGAGATGCAGGATGAGTCAGATTCAATTCCTGCTGCTAAGGAGCCCTGGACTGGGAGTTACTGCAGTGCCTTCTAATGATTTAGATAACTTTGAGCAAGGGTTTCTCTTTACTTCTTGGTCCTTTTACTTTATCTCCTTATAAATCCAGGAACTAGAGATGATTTTTAAGGTTTATCTGCCTCTTCAAGTTTACTAGTTTTCACATATCATCATTTATCATGGGCTTGGCATTCAGTTAAGAATATTATTTGATACTCATGAAAATGAAACTGGCAAGTACTATTATTGTGTCTCATATTTTGTAGATGAGGAAACCAAGGCTTAATAAGGTTAAGGAAATTGAAAAAGATAGCTCAGCAAGCTAGTAGATGGAAAAGTTAGAATTTGAACCCAGCAGGTCTAACTCCACACATCACCCCCATACTATATTGCCTTTTTTTTTTTTTAAAGTCAGTGGCTTTGTTTTACAGCTGGCTTCAGATCAGATCAGATCAGTCGCTCAGTTGTGTCCGACTCTTTGCGACCCCATGAATCGCAGCACGTCAGGCCTCCCTGTCCATCACCAACTCCCGGAGTTCACTCAGATTCACATCCATCGAGTCAGTGATGCCATCCAGCCATCTCATCCTCTGTTGTCCCCTTCTCCTCCTGCCCCCAATCCCTCCCAGCATCAGAGTCTTCTCCAATGAGTCAACTCTTCGCATGAGGTGGCCAAAATACTGGAGTTTCAGCTTTAGCATCATTGCTTCCAAAGAAATCCCAGGGCTGATCTCCTTCAGAATGGACCGGTTGGATCTCCTTGCAGTCCAAGGGACTCTCAAGAGTCTTCTCCAACACCACAGTTCAAAAGCATCAATTCTTCGGCACTCAGCCTTCTTCACAGTCCAACTTTCACATCCATACATGACCACAGGAAAGACCATAGCCTTGACTAGGCGAACCTTTGTTGGCAAAGTAATGTCTCTGCTTTTGAATATGCTATCTAGGTATTGTAAGTATATATGCATACTTGCCTGGGCTCTGGCATCAGAATTGCCCACGTTCTAATGAAAGCTCCATTACACTATGAGTGTCTTAGGGCAAATTACTTAACCCCTCTCAGACTGTCAATGCATTAATAACAAATTTTATACTAGAAACTATTGTCATACTAAGTTTTGCTTTATGAATCAATAGCCACTGATGGCCTGACTCCCAGAATACTGCTACTTCCCTTATTTCAGTGCCAATAATGTCAGCATGGACAGGGAGGCCTGGCATGCTGCAATCAATGGGGGTCACAAAGAGTCAGACATGACTGAGCAACTGAACTGAACTGAACTAACGTTAGCATTATAATGTAATATCCTTCAAGAAAGCATTATCTTTTGAGTGAGATCCTGGTGGCTCAGATGGTAAAGCATCTGCCTGCAATGCAGGAGACCAGGGTTCAATTCCCGAGTCAGGAAGATCCCCTGGAGATGGAAATGGCAACCCACTCCAGTACTCTTGCCTGGAAAATTCCATGGATGGAGGAGCTTGGTAGGCTGCAGTCCATGGGGTTGCAAAGAGTTGGACACAACTGAGCTACTTCACTCACTTCTTGTTATTATTGATAATAAAAATGTTGGTTGGGTTGAGGGATTATATTATGCCAGCCCATTATCTCATTTATTCCTCATGACAACCATGAAGGATATGCACACAGAGAATATATACAGTAATTATTCCCATGTCACATATGGAAGTACAAAGTTCAGAGAGATGATGAAAATCATGCAGTTTATAACTGGTGGGACTGTGATTTGATCCAGACTTCTCTGATTCTAGACTTTTACTCTTAACCATTCTGTCATCCTGTCACTAATTTTTTCTTTGGCCAGAAAGAATCAGGATAGAGTCATTATTACATAAATATGGATTCATTTGTCTCTCCTGTCATTTTCTCCATGAGAGGAAGGACCAGAACAGCATAAAGAACACAGTTGTGTGGGAGGATTGGCCAATTAAAAAGAGAGAAAAAAAGCCTTGAAAGCCAACTTCCCAGGGCTGAGGAGGGCTGGTTATGGAGATTAATTTGCCTTTCCTTGTTTGGCTTTGCCCTCATGCTGGGATTGCTGCTGGGAGACAAGGCAACCCTGATTCCAATTAGAATTACAGAGGCTCAGGGCTGGGAAACCTAGACAGCATATTAAAAAGCAGAGACATCACTTTGCCAATAAAGGTCCGTATAGTCAAAGCTATGGTTTTTCCAGTAGTCGTATGTGGATGTGCCAGTTGGACCATAAAGAAGGCTGAACATTGAAAAATTGTTGCTTTTGAACTGTGGTGTTGGAGAAGATTCTTAAGAGTCTCTTGGACAGCAAGGAGATCAAACCAGTCAATCCTAAAGGAGATCAACCCTGACTATTCATTGGAATGACTGGTGCTGAAGCTTAACTCCAATTCTTTGGCCACCTGATGCATGAGCTGACTCATTGGAAAAGACCCTGATGCTAGAAAAGATTGAGGGCAAGAGGAAAAGGGGGTGACAGAGGATGGGATGGTTGAATGACATCACTGACTCAATGGACATGAGTTTGAGCAAACTCTGGGAGACAGTGAAAGACAGGGAAACCTGGCATGCTGCAATCCATGCCAGGGTTGCAAAGAGTCATACATGACAAGGGTTGGGAAAGAATTTGGAGACTGCAGCCTTCAACTCTCCCCTATTGAAAGCACCCGCTCTATATAACAACAGGAGTTGTTAATTTTCTCCCCCGTCTCTGCTGTACCATCTCTGTGACCATGAATTCACTACAGCCTGCAGACTGGCTCCCTGCTTCAGAGCTCCTCTCTTGTCTCAAGTTTGAATTTTGCTGGTTTTGTTCTTTTTTGTTGATGAACAAAGAACAAATGTGCTAGTTCTGTAGAATCGTAAAATGTAATTGTACATCTTTTAGGAAGAAACAGTTACAAATCACGTACCCTGTCTCCTGGTCTTGGTGCCATCCACTGACCTGGTTCCTCCTACTCACTTCTGGTTTTAGGTCTCACGTCACTTTCCTGAAAAGACTTTTCTCTCACACCTTAGACAAAGTCAGTTTCTTCTGTTTTTTTTTTTTTTTTTTTTTTGCAGCCACAACATCCACGCCAACAATTACATAATGATATGTTGAATGTTCACATTTCCTCCCAGGAAAAGATCTGTTAAGGGCAAGAAATTATTGATCTTGTTCATATGTGCTTCTTGGGCACTGTGCTTATTCATTTAATTCAAATTTTTTATGGATAACCTCCTGAATATCAATTACTGTCCTTTTGAACAAGAGTGATTCAGTCCTTCACCTGATGGACTTTAGAGTCTAGTGGAGCTTCTCATCCTCATTTCTTCAACTTTTACTTCTTATGGTGTTATGGAACACAGGTTTGTGTGCCCGACACACAGTGAGGCCAAACAAACCTCCATGTTGGAGTTTGGAGCAGAGAAAGGTTTGTTGCAGGGTCACGCAAGGAAAATGGGTGGTTCCTGCTCAAAAAAATCCAAAACTCCTCAAACGATTTCAACAAAGCAGTTTTAAAGGCCAGGGCGATGAGGGCAGGGGTTCCCAGGTGGCTTGGTGGTGAAGAATCCGCCCACCAATGCAAGAGACTCAGATTCTATCCCTGGGTTCAGAAGATCCCCTGGAGGAGGAAATAGCAACCCACTCTAGTATTCTGACCTGGAGAATCCCATGGACAGAGGAGCCTGGCAGGCTACAGTCTGTGGGTCACAAAGAGTCAGACACGACTGAGTGACTGAGTATGCATGAGGGAGAAGGATCGCAGGATGTGTGATCAGCTTGTGCACCATTCTCTGATTTGTTGATGGTGAGGTAACAAGAGTATCACAGGAATTAACATTATCAATCCTTAGGCTCCTGGAGACCTGGGGGCTATGTACTCATGGCCATCAAATAGTTAACATTTTCCACTTGATGGGGGGTTTTCACATCTGTAAAACAACTCAGGAAATGTGCCTCAGACACTGTTATCTAGGTACCTCAGAGAGGAGCTAAAGCAGAGGATATGTGGGAAGTATCTTCTTGCCACTCCCTGGGAAGACCTCATAGGGTCCTGCTCAGTTACAGTAACAAGTGGTAATAAAAGAATTTAGCTGTGTGATTGCTCTGTACATTATTTTTCTAAGTGTAAGGTGGTTCAGAGTGATGGTTCAGACGTGTGCTTACTGCCATGTTTTATGTCTAAACTGCGCTTGACCTGATTTCGCAGATTCTAGAAACTAAGGCTAAACAGTTCACCCGAAGTTGCACAGTAGGACTGCATCCGTGGCATCGTTCTTTTGTTTATTCCTTCATTCATCTTTTCAGCTCCTGCTTCCTTTTGCAGTTCTGGTTCCACTTGTCTCAGCGTTTGAGATAATGAAAACTTTGGCCGTGGTGTAGGCATGGACTTCAGGGACAGAATGACTTCAGTTTTATGGAGCTCCACCCCTTGCTAATTGTGTGACCTTGGGCTAGTCAGTTAAACTCTCCAATTCTCAATTTCCTAAATAATTTCAATTCATACTTCATAATTATTTTTGAAAGGATTAACTGAGAAGTAGTAGTAATAGTATCAGCAGCAACGTCACCCCTGTTAGTACCACCAGCAGCATCGGATAATTATGTGATACTTCTTATGAGCCACTAGGGTTCCTGGTGGCTCAGATGGTAAAAGAATCTGCCTGTAATGCAGGTGACCTGCATTAAGATCAGGAAGATCCGCTGGAAAAAGAAATGACTACCCATTCCAGTATTCATGCCTGGAGAATCCCATGGACAGAGAAGCCTGCTAGGCTACAGTCCATGGGATCACAAAAAGTTGGACATGACTGAGCAACTAACACTTTGTTATGAGCCAAGAATTGTTCTAAGGACTTACGTATATTAACTCATTTAATCCCACCTATGAAGCAGATGTTAGTATTATCCCTATTTTTCAAGTGAGGTAAAGGAGACAAATAGAGGTTAATCATATACCTGTTGTCACCTAGCTGGTGAGAAGAGAGCCAGGAGAGAAACAACAGCATCCGGATCTGCAGCCCACACCCTCAACAACCCGGCTATAATTGTCTCTGGACAAAGCATGTGGAGGCTCAGCCCTGTGCTCAATACAAGGTGTATCTGTCTGGCTAAGACAGGTTTGTGACCGCTCTGAATTGGTTTGCCCCACTTTTCTTAGGAGATCTTATCAGATAAGAGAAGCATAGTGAACATGAAGCACGGATTATCCATTTTCAGGCTCCAGTGAGCCCTAAAACTAGGCTTGTGCCAGCTCTAAGTGGTCAGATTGACAAAATAAAAGGAATAAATAGGTAAAGAAAGGAGTAAGGCATGGAATCTAATGAGGGGAAATGAGTTTCTGATGTGAAAACTGTCTGCAAGATAACAAGGTTGATTCCTGGGTCTTCCCTACAAGTCCCTTGGCTCTGAAAGCAGCAGAATTGCCCATTAGCACCAATGACTATACTAGTCAGTACTGTTTTGGTGCCAGTAGTACCAGGAGCTCTGAGAATTTTAGTTCTCTTGAAAAGAGGACAAACCTTCCCTGTGTTTGCAGGCTCCCACTCTGCATCTCAGGTGTCTATTCATGGTGGAATAAGGAGGATTTTTCCGTGCATTCAGACCTCATATGCCAGTTCCTTGTCTTACACAGGGGCTGAATCCCTCTCCTTCTCCCCTGTGTCACCCCTGAAACTTTGCCCATCTTTCCAGACTTGCCCCCATGCAGCTCTCCTTCCCTTTAAGGGCCAGCCCATGTGCCTAGATGCAGTTTACTCATTCATTCACTCATTTATTTATTTATTCAAGAAATATTTATCTATCCTGTGTTAAGCCCTAGGGGTGGATACAAGAGAGAACAAAACAAGCATGTGTGCTTTTAGGTCATAGTAAGGAATTTAAGTTGTAGGTTCAAGGTGAAGACTTTAAAGGGTTTTATGTGGGTATTGTGAATAGTTGTGCATTTTGAGAAGAAGACTCAGGATGCAAGGTGGCAAATGGATTGGAAGAGTTAAGAGTAGGTGCTATTATATTAATTATGCATATTCCTGGGCTCTGCTCTAGACCTTTCGATTCAGAATCTCTGGCTCTCAGAGTTGGATTTTATCCAAGTGATTCTCATGTGCATTTAGGTTTAAGAACCACTAAATGATTTAGAGCTTACCCAATGGGTCAGTGGGTAAAGAATCTGCTTGTAATGCAGGAGACACAGGAAATGCAGACTCAATTCCTGGGTGGGGAAGATTCCTTGAAGGAGGAAATGGCAACCCACTCTAGTATTCTTGCCTAGAGAATCCCATGGACAGAGGAACCTGGCAGGCTCTAATCTAAAGGGTCACAGGAGTCATACATGACTGAGGAACTAAGCACACACAAATGATTTAGAAAATGTGCTTTATACAGTGTAAGGCATTATATAAGTGCAATTTTAAGAACATTTATTTTTGCACCCAAATGGTCCTGGTCTTTGCCGCTCTTGACCCAAAAATCTCTCTAAAGAACCACGTCTATGAAGGCAGCGTCTAAATAGGCAAGAAATGATAGAAACACCCTATTTCCCAGTTTTGTATTTCCTCTTTCTCTCATGAATCCCCTGTCATCTTAAATTTTCTCCCTGTAATCTACTAAATCCCATACTTACGGCATGCTGCTTGGTGAGCTGTGCAGCACCTTGCTGGGGGTACATGTCTGATTCTTGTCCTCCATGCCTAGCGTAGAACCTTACACGTTTTCAGTGCTCACTGTGGTGGTTTAGTTGCTAAGTCATGGCCGACTCTTGCAACTTCATGGACTTGGCCTGCCAGATTCCTCTGTCCATGGGATTCTCCAGTCAAGAATACAGGAGTGGGTTTTCATTTCCTTCTCCAGGGGATCTTCCTGACCCAGGGATCGAAACTGTGTCTCCTGGGTCTCCTGAATTGTCTGAGCAAGGGCTCTTTGAGGAAATCCAGTTTGATCACTGTACTCTGCAAAGCCCAGGCAGGTTAAATAACTTACTCATGATCATACATCAAATTAGGGATAGAGATTACATATAATATCAGAATTCAGGCCAACTTCAGTTTGTGAATGGTTCAAGTAATTACTTGAAAAAAAAAAAAAGATCATTTCCCTCTTGTTCAGTGTTAGGATCCTATATGAAATAGGAAAGGAATTCAGGGTTTGAGAAGACAACAATAGAAAGAGAAGATACAGAGTTAAAAATGAAATAAATATCCTCACTTGCTTCCCATACAAGATTGATTTATAATCTTATAGCAGTGAGGAGGTCTAGTGCTTCTACACTGACCAGGTCACCGCCAGGGGCCCAAAGACAAGGACAGCATGCCTCACCCTTGAACTAGGGCTGGGGAGGGACCATCTGACTTCCTGGTATAAAGGAAAAATCTCCATTTTGTCCTTCATTGTCACAAGTGTTTTCTCTCTTTCCCTTCTCAGGCCCATCCATGCACAGCGTTCCTTCCTTTAATATGGCAGTGTTTTCTTTCATACTCACATTTTTATTTGTGCACAATAAATCCAGCATTTTAATGTGAATGCCTTTGGATTTGGGATCAGACATAGTTGTTATATACATTGAGATCTAGCTGTCCCATTACATGTAACATCTTGAACAAGTGTTTAAGTCTGCCTGATGATTAATTTCTTTATCTCTAAGGTCTCTAAAATTATCTGAAAAGTGATAATTAGCTGATAGAGCCATTGTCAGGCTTATGTATAATAATAGGTCAAACTTTTTCTAAATGTGGTCTACAGACCACTTGCATCAGTTTCTTGCAGGTATTTAATGGAATTGCGTGGTTTTGATTACATACTTTTGATTTAGAAGCTCTGGCTTCCAGAGTTGCATTTTATCCAAGTGATTCTCATGTGCATGTAGGTTTAAGAACCACTGAATGTTTTGGGAAAGTGCTTTATATGGTATACTAAGTCGCTTCAGTCATGTCCAACTCTGTGTGACCCCATAGACAGCAGCCCACCAGGCTCCCCTGTCCCAGGGATTCTCCAGGCAAGAACACTGGAGTGAGTTGCCATTTCCTTCTCCAATGCATGAAAGTGAAAAGTGAAAGTGAAGTCACTCAGTTGTGTCCGACTCTTCACGACCCCATAGACTGCAGCCTACCAGGCTCCTCCATCCATGGGATTTGCCACGCAAGAGGACTGGAGTGGGGTGCTATTGCCTTCTCCGAGGGAGCCACCTGTTGCTGCTGCTGCTGCTAAGTCGCTTCAGTCGTGTCTGACTCTGTGTGACCCCATAGACGGCAGCCCATCAGGATGCCCCGTCCCTGGGATTCTCCAGGCAAGAACACTGGAGTGGGCTGCCATTAGGGCATTGTATAAATGCAATTTTAAGAACATTCATTTTTTCCACCAGAATGGTCCTGGTCTTTGCCTCTCTTGGTCCCAAAATCTCTCTCCAGGAGCACCCCTACAGGGTCACCATCTAAATTGTCCAAGGACACATTGATGAAGGCAAATATCCACCTGACCGGAAATTTTGCAGTCTGCTGAAGGCTTGACTCACCAACCTTTTAAAGAAAATTCTGTCACATTGTTGAGTGTGTGTAGTAACAGGATGGGGATTCCAGCAGGAAGACTGAGACACATTGCTGAACAAAGAAAAAAATCTCTGCAGCTGGAAAAAAAGAAAATGAAGCTGAGCCTAGTGTTTCATATAAATGTAAGACCTGTTTACAATATTTAAAATTTCTTATATGATCACACACAGAGAGTGAAGGTGAAATCTATACCTTTATCATCTCTTGACCAGATTTCTATTAATCCCTCAATTATTGTCTGAAAAATGAAAGTGTCAGTCCCTCAGTCATGTCTGATTCTTTGCAACTCTATGTAGACTGTAGCTACCAGGTTCCTCCGTCCATGGGATTCTCTAAGAGGCAAGAATACTGCAGCGGGTTGTCATGCTCTCCTCCAGGGGATCTTCCTGACCCAGGGATTGAACTTGAGTCTCTTAGGTTTCCTGCATTGGCAGGCCGGTTCTTTACCACAAGCACCACCTGGGAAGCCTCCCAACTGTTGTTTAGTTAGGTAATTTTTCTTGTATCTCTTTGTACGTCATCATGGGGGAGAAGAACCCAGGCTAAATCATTTCCTTGCCCCCAGCAAGAGACTGTTGCCTTGGCTGAAGTGGGCTATGCATCACATGAGGCCAGAGAGCAAGAGTACCTGGTCAGAGCCACCATCACCTGGTCTAGTGCTGCCTTGCTCTTCAGGGAACTACTGACATCAAGATCAGCCTGAATTCTGTGCTGCGTGAAAACCCAGAGTACTCCCAGACAGACCATCTAAAGCTCAAGAGATAGCCAGCCATATGGGGTTTCAAGCCCTTGGATAGTAGTATCCTAATGGAAACTCTTATGATCTATTTTTGGATTCTGAACTTTTTAAAAAATGTATTTTCACTAAGGAAATTATCATTATTTTCAACAAACCGAAGAGTAGAACAGAGAAAGCTATAAAATAGCTGGGACTTATGGTCTAGCTCAGAGGTGATTTTTTTTCAAATCATCTAGGCTGAAATTACTGCAGTCTTCCCCTTAGAGCTTCTTTGGAATTTATTTTCAATTTAGACTGCGTACCTGTAAAAATAGGATGCAGAATGATACTGCAGTTTCTGAAGAAGAGTCTGGAAACCCAGACTGTGCCGTGCTTATAAACAAATACAAATATATTTGTTCTAAAGCCTTGCTTAGATTGAGATTCCAGTTTCCCAATCACTTCACCCAGGGTCTCTATTATTAACTCTTTCTTCAGTGTGTTTTGATAGAACCACCCTCCCCTCCCATGTTGCCTTTAAAGATACTTTTAGGTGGAGTATAAAAGTAAGGTAGTTATGAAGAGACCTATTTTTTAGTTCTGACTCTACTTCTCTGTATATTTCTTTATAAAGACGTCATAACCTCTTGGGCCTCAGCTTTCTCACCAATGAAATGGGAGGAGGTTGAACTAGATCAATATTTCTGAAGTGGTATTTCCTAGAACACAACTAAAATACCTAAAGCTAATTGCATGCAGAACTCAACAATTTAGATATTTTTAGTATGTTGCAAATCCCCTGACTTAATTTCAGGGTTAAATACTTAGAAAATCTGTACTATCCCACACCATGGAGCACATGTATGGAAAAGCTTGTTATTTGATTGCTATGAAGGGACTAAGTAAGAATGAGGAGACCTAGGTTTGCAAAAAATTACTGTGTAACCTTGGATGTGTCATTTTCACTCATTTCCTGTCTGTTTTCTTGTTTGTCAAATGAAATTTGAACACATCTGAGCTCCCTTCATCATGTTATTTTGATAATGATGTATAAACAGGCATCAAAAAAAAAAAAAAAGAAACTTTAACTTTCATTATGAGACTTTATTGGGATGTAAACTGAAATTGAATCAATGTAAAAAACAAAAAAAGGAAAGTGACAAGATGCTTTCAATGGTCTTATTGTTGCCAGGAGAGTAAGGTCTGGAGCGGCAGGTCGGTTCATCTATAGGGCCCATTCCAATAGATCCCAGGGACAGCTGAAGGTGAAGACATCTAAGGAGGCTAAGTATAAGAGCTGGAGTCTGTGAGCCATGACTAGCATGCAGCTTGGAGTAGGTCACAACAGCATGTGTTCCACATGTAGGTGGGCCTGCACTTGACATGTCCACCTTTTTGAGAGGATACATGCACACAGATAAAGCTGATCCTGAGGCTGTGATATTCTGCCTGTTATATATATCTTTGGAGCATCTGGAAAATCCTCAGGTAAAAACAGTGAAAAAAGATGAACTCCATCAAAATTGCCATCTGTAGGAAACACAGATACCATGATAGAAATACAAGTGCTTTGGAGCTATTCCTTTTCTTATCCTAGAATTTCTTGCCTGTTTTTTTTTAGGTTTGAAGCTTTCCTCCTGATTTCTGTTTCATGGTCCCGTTCATGTCCCAGCCTTTCCACGAAGCTCTTAAAGGAGATCATAGCTTAACTTTCCTACACAGGCAAGATGTCTTGTGACATCTTGCACAGGGAAATTCACACAGTAAGTCATCAATAAATAATGATCCAGTCAAGCAATACATGAATTATGTATAAGAAATAGTATATGTTTGTATGTAACATGTAAATATGCTAACATCATAAGCAGTTTTATAAAGATGGGTGATATTAATTTTATTTTCAATTGAGTTTATTGTTAAAGAAAATATAGAAAAAAGTGGGCAAGCAGAAGGACCATATTGCTGGCCAAATAGGTTTATTTTTCTTGACTCCTAAAAAAAGTCCATAGTCTGTGGAAGAGAAATAACATCACAAAGAGGGATGAAGGAGGACTTTCCTAAATCTCATCATGAAGTGCTGGTGCCTGGAGTTTGCTAGGTAGCGAACATGCCATTTTAGAGGTCTGAGTAGGAGTGTCTTAGCACAGAAATGTGGACACCCAGAAAATTACCATTGTGTAATCAGTTTTTGTGTTCAAAAACTGGAGTCAGGAAAGCAAAATGCTTGAAATAGAAGTAGGTCAGATAACAGATTTTGCTTTAAAATTCATTTTCTGATCTTACAAAGAGTTGCTGCATTGACTCAGGCTGGACCTCTGGAGGAATAATGAAAGAATTCCATGTGGACTAAATGTACTCTCTCTTCCTTTTTATTGAGCACATTAGCATAGGCTTCCTAATGTGTCCACTTAGCTTCTTTTTCGTTTATGTTCAGTTTCCTCCTCTAGAATGTAAGGATAATAATAATAAGTGCCCTATAGGATTGTTGAGATAATTCAATGAGATAATGTATATGGATGTGCTTTATAAAATATGAATATAAAATACTGTATAACTATATTATTATAACTTTTCTCATTTGATTGTAGATTAAATAGAATATCTCTACATAGGAAAACATAGAAAAAAATGAGGGAAAATAGTAGTTATAATGGACAATCTAGTTAAGTGTGAAGGGGGAGAGAGAAACTTACAGTTAACAGATTTCTTTTCTAACCTATATGACATTTAATGGTTTTTATAGCAGAATACAATTTGGGTTCGATCTCTGGGTTGGGAAGATCCCTGGGAGGAGGGCATGGCAGCCCATATTCTTGCCTGGAGAATCCCGCTGGACAGAGAAGCCTGGTGGGCTCTAGTCCATAGAGTCACAGAGTCGGACACGACTGAAGTGGCTTAACACGCACCCATGTACAATCTGTTAGAGTGTTCCAGTGACGAGAAGAAACACGAAATAGCCCTTCTTTCCTTTTCCCCTTGTCAAGGACATAAAAATTTGTTTAACACTTTTTTTGAACACCTACTGTATGCCAGGAAGTGTTGGATGCTAGGATACAGTGGTGAACAAGACAAATAAAATTTCCATATTCTTTTCAGTGATAATGAGATAGAGAGGGGATATTAAATTAATAAGATCCTATCAAATATGCTATGAAGAAATAAACAAATGGATGTGACTGAGCATAGCTCCAGTAGAGGGTGTGGTGACCATGAAAAATCTCTTACTCTGAAGGATATCACTGACTGATGGCCTCATTTGTTGCACCCAGAATCCATGGCCACGTTCATGCTGAAGTTGCTCTTATCAAGGGCTGCTCCCTACCAGTCACTCAGCATGTGAGAGGATGGAGTTCTAATGCTGGCTCATTGCTGTGCGATGAAGGACTCTTCCAATGGTGACTGTGGACATCAGCCTTGTCGAAATGTCATTAGGACTGTAGCATAGTCTAAGATGCTTCTTACTCAAACTTTCTTCCTTTTCTCTCTATTCACAGGAGTCAAACTTACATCACAGTGATACCCCCAACCCCAACTCCCTCACAGGTGTTGTCTCCCAATATGTCTCTTACATGTCTAATATCACTTGGTGCCTGCTTCTCAAAGGACTTCAACTAATTCAGGGGAGGAACTGCTCATTTCAGTGTGTGTCAGGCAATGCTTGTTGGAAGAGAAGATGGTTGAGGTGAGATCTAGAGGAAGAGCATTTTAGGAAAACAGAACGTCAAGTGCAAATGTTATAAGGCAGGGATGTGCTTGGCATGTTCAAGAAATAGGGACAAGGACAGCAAGCTGAAATGTGGAGAGTGAGGAAAGGAACATTAGGACAGAGGGTTAGAAAGGAAAGTGGGGATCAAATCATGTAGAGTCTTACAGGTGATGTTAATAAAATTGGGTTTTATGTTAAGTATGATGCGAAGCTGCTGGAGCATTTTGAGCTGCTGAGTGAGATGATCTGAGAGAGAAGTACTTTCTACAGCTATATTCTCTGCAAAGATGTAGTCCTGTTGACATAGAAGGCAGTGGGTGCCTGTCTTCTGAGTTTTTCTCAGGTGGCTCCTACATGTGCCTCTGCCTTCATCCTCTTCTTCCCTTTCCTTCCTCAGTCCAGAAAGGGAATGGAAGAAGGTAAGTTTTGACCCTGACAACTGACAAAGTTGAGAAAAGCATACCGTAGTGACTTAATCCAAAGATTTCATATCTTTGATACTCCTCTTCTTAAGATCAATTTAGGAAGTACAGTTTCAGATAGGTCAGTCTGATTACTATTAGAAAATCTTTAATGTTTACAAATTCTCTTTGGGTCTGAGGTTTTATTTAACAACCCCTCTTCCCCCATCTCTCCTCACATTTGCCAAATCTGGGATTTTAGTTCTTTTCTTCTTCTCCTACAGAAACTATCTGCACAAAGTACTCTTTGATTCTCATTTCATTTCTCCAGACAGGACTTTGGGTTGTCTATATCCCTTTTTGATACAAGGCTTTCTTTCATGTACACAAGAGATTCTTCATGATTTTTAACAAGTGTCATTAATTGGTCATTTAATACTCTATTGACAGGATTTACCAACCCTTAAGCACAGGAAGCAGAAGATATTAAGAAGAGGTGGCAAGAATACACAGAAGAACTGTACAAAAAAGAGCTTCAAGACCCAGATAATCATGATGATGTGATCACTGACCTAGAGCCAGACATCTTGGAATGTGAAGTCAAATGGGCCTTAGAAAGCATCACTACGAACAAAGCTAGTGGAGGTGATGGAATTCCAGTGGAGCTATTCCAAGTCCTGAATGATGATGCTGTGAAAGTGCTACACTCAATATGCCAGCAAATTTGGAAAACTCAGCAGTGGCCACAAGATTGGAAAAGGTCAGTTTTCATCCCAATCCCAAAGAAAGGCAATGCCAAGGAGTGCTCAAACTACTGCACAATTGCACTCATCTCACACGCTAGTAAAGTAATGCTCAAAATTCTCCAAGCCAGGCTTCAGCAATATGTGAACCGTGAACTTCCTGATGTTCAAGCTGGTTTTAGAAAAGGCAGAGGAACCAGAGATCAAATTGCCAACATCCGCTGGATCATGGAAAAAGCAAGAGAGTTCCAGAAAAACATCTATTTCTGCTTTATTGACTATGCCAAAGCCTTTGACTGTGTGGATCACAATAAACTATGGAAAATTCTGAAAGAGATGGGAATACCAGACCACCTGATCTGCCTCTTAAGAAATCTGTATGCAGGTCAGGAAGCAACAGTTAGAACTGGTCATGGAACAACAGACTGGTTCCAAATAGAAAAAAAGAGTACGTCAAGGCTGCATATTGTCACCATGTTTATTTAACTTATATGCAGAGTACATCATGAGAAATGCTGGACTGGAAGAAACACAAGTTGGAATCAAGATTGCCGGGAGAAATATCAATAACCTCAGATATGCAGATGACACGACTCTTATGGCAGAAAGTGAAGAGGGGCTAAAAAGCCTCTTGATGAAAGTGAAAGTGGAGAGTGAAAAGGTTGGCTTAAAGCTCAACATTCAGAAAACGAAGATCATGGCATCTGGTCCCATCACTGCATGGGAAATAGATGGGGAAACAGTGGAAACAGTGTCAGACTTTGTTTTTCTGGGCTCCACAATCACTGCAGATGGTGACTGCAGCCATGAAATTAAAAGACGCTTGCTCCTTGGAAGGAAAGTTATGACCAGCCTAGATAGCATATTCAAAAGCAGAGACATTACTTTACCAACAAAGGTTCGCCTAGTCAAGGCTATGGTCTTTCCTGTGGTCATGTATGGATGTGAGAGCTGGACTGTGAAGAAGGCTGAGCGCCGAAGAATTGATGCTTTTGAACTGTGGTGTTGGAGAAGACTCTTGAGAGTCCCTTGGACTGCAAGAAGATCCAACCAGTCCATTCTGAAGGAGATCAATCCTGGAATTTCTTTGGAAGGAATGATGCTAAAGCTGAAACTCCAGTATTTTGGCCACCTCATGCGAAGAGTTGACTCATTGGAGAAGACTCTGATGCTGGGAGGGATTGAGGGCAGGAGGAGAAGGGGACGACAGAGGATGAGATAGCTGGATGGCATCACTGACTCGATGGATGTGAGTCTGAGTGACCTCCGGGAGCTTGTGATGGACAGGGAGGCCTGGCGTGCTGCGGTTCATGGGGTCTCAAAGAGTCGGACACGACTGAGCGACTGATCTGATCTGATCTGATCTGAAGCACAGGAAATGGCAACCCACTTGAATATTCTTGCCTGGAGAATCCCAGGGATGGGGGAGCCTGGTGGGCTGCCGTCTATGGAGTCACACAGAGTTGGAAACGACTGAAGCGACTTAGCAGTAGCAGCAGTAAGGACATGCTTACATGAACAAACCTTTGTAATTAGAGTAATGGCAGATGCCCAAGGACACAAGTAGTATGCCCTGAGGCTGTAGATCAGGTCTGGGAATTAAGCCCTTAATGAGCTTATATCTCAGTCACTTAGTCAGTTCAGTTGCTCAGTCCTTTCCAACTCTTTGCAGCCCCATGAATCGCAGCACACCAGGCCTCCCTGTCCATCACCAACTCCCGGAGGTCACTCAGACTCACATCCATCAAGTCAGTGATGCCATTCAGCCATCTCATCCTTTGTCATCCCCTTCTCCTCTTGCCCCCAATCCCTCCCAGCATCAGAGTCTTTTCCAATGAGTCAACTCTTCGCATGAGGTGGCCAAAGTACTGGAATTTCAGCTTTAGCATCATTCCTTCCAAAGAAATCCCAGGGCTGATCTCCTTCAGAATGGACTGGTTGGATCTTCTTGTAGTCCAAGGGACTCTCAAGAGTCTTCTCCAACACCACAGTTCAAAAGCATCAATTATTCAGTGCTCAGCCTTCTTCACAGTCCAACTTTCACATCCATACATGACCACAGGAAAAACCATAGCCTTGACTAGACGGACCTTTGTTGGCAATGGCAAAGTAATGTCTCTGCTTTTCAATATGCTATCTAGGTTGGTCATAATTTTCCTTCCAAGGAGTAAGCGTCTTTTAATTTCATGGCTGCAGTTACCATCTGCAGTGATTTTGGAGCCCCCCAAAATAAAGTCTGATACTGTTTCCACTGTTACCCCATCTATTTCCCATGAAGTGATGGGACTGGATGCCATGATCTTCATTTTCTGAATGTTGACCTTTAAGCTGACTTTTTCACTCTCCACTTTCACTTTCATCAAGAGGCTTTTTAGTTCCTCTTCACTTTCTGCCATAAGGGTGGTGTCATCTGCATATCTGAGGTTATTGATATTTCTCCCGGCAATCTTGATTCCAGCTTGTGCTTCTTTCAGCCCAGCGTTTCTCATGATGTACTCTACATAGAAGTTAAATAAGCAGGGTGACAATATACAGCCTTGACGTACTCCTTTTCCTATTTGGAACCAGTCTGTTGTTCCATGTCCAGTTCTAACTCTTGCTTCCTCATCTGCATACAGATTTCTCAAGACACCGGTCAGGTGGTCTGGTATTCCCATCTCTTTCAGAATTTTCCACAGTTTATTGGGATCCACACAGTCAAAGGCTTTGGCATAGTCAATAAAGCAGAAATAGATGTTTTTCTGGAACTCTCTTGCTTTTTCCATGATCCAGCGGATGTTGGCAATTTGATCTCTGGTTCCTCTGCCTTTTCTAAAACCAGCTTGAACATCAGGATGTTCATGGTTCACATATTACTGAAGCCTGGCTTGGAGAATTTTGAACATTACTTTACTAGCATGTGAGATGAGTGTAATTGTGCGGTAGTTTGAGCATTCTTTGGCATTGCCTTTCTTTGGGATTGGAATGAAAACTGACCTTTTCCAGTCCTCTGGCCACTGCTGAGTTTTCCAAATTTGCTGGCATATTGAGTGCAGCACTTTTACAGCATCATCTTTCAGGATTTGGAATAGCTCAACTGGAATTCCATCACCTCCACTAGCTTTGTTCGTAGTGATGCTTTCTAAGGCCCACTTGACTTCACATTCCAGGATGTCTGGCTCTAGGTCAGTGATCACAGCATCGTGATTATCTGGGTCGTGAAGATCTTTTTTGTACAGTTCTTCTGTGTATTCTTGCCACCTCTTCTTAATATCTTCAGCTTCTGTTAGGTCCATACCATTTCTGTCCTTTATCGAGTCCATCTTTGCATGAAATGTTCCCTTGGTATCTCTGATTTGCTTGAAGAGATCTCTAGTCTTTCCCATTCTGTTGTTTTCCTCTATTTCTTTGCATTGATCACTGAGGAAGGCTTTCTTATCTCCTCTTGCTATTCCTTGGAACTCTGCATTCAGATGTTTATATCTTTCCTTTTCTCCTTTGCTTTTCGCTTCTCTTCTTTTCACAGCTATTTGTAAGGCCTCCCCACACAGCCATTTTGCTTTTTTGCATTTCTTTTCCATGGGGATGGTCTTGATCCCTGTCTCCTGTACAATGTCACGAACCTCATTCCATAGTTCATTAGGTACTCTATCTATCAGATCTAGGCTCTTAAATCTATTTCTCACTTCCACTGTATAATCATAAGGGATTTGATTTAGGTCATACCTGAATGGTCTAGTGGTTTTCCCTACTTTCTTCAATTTAAGTCTGAATTTGGTAATAAGGAGTTCATGATCTGAACCACAGTCAGCTCCCACTCTCGTTTTTGCTGACTGTATAGAGCTTCTCCATCTTTGGCTACAAAAAACATAATCGATCTGATTTCAGTGTTGACCATCTGGTGATGTCCACGTGTAGAGTCTTCTCTTGTGTTGTTGGAAGAGGATGTTTGTTATGACCAGTGCATTTTCTTGGCAAAACTCTATTAGTCTTTGCCCTGCTTCTCTGTATTCCAAGGCCAAATTTGCCTGTTACTCCAGGTGTTTCTTGACTTCCTACTTTTGCATTCCAGTCCCCTGTAATGAAAAGGACATCTTTTTTGGAAGTGTTAGTTGTAAAAGGTCTTGTAGGTCTTCATAGAACCGTTCAACTTCAGCTTCTTCAGCGTTACTGGTTGGGGCATAGGCTTGGATTACTGTGATATTGAATGGTTTGCCTTATATCTCAGAGAAGTGATCATTTACTCTATCACGAATTATCTATTACATGGCTGTCATGGGCGAACCTCTGATCTAGATGATGAGTATACAGTGGTGATATCCTGAATGTATATAGTCCCTACCCATGAACCTTAGTATTTGGTAGAATGGAAAAAGTGTGGAATTAAGGAAGGGTTAAGAAAGCCTGAGCAGGACATCTGCATTCTTCATATCTGCAGAACTTCATAGCTGTAGTGCTCTGGGAAAATTCCTCTTTTTTCATTCTAAGCTTCTCATCAGTTAAACAGGGATATTAAGAACTCCCCTGCTACCACTGGGGTGGTTGTGGGAGTCACATGAAGTAATAAGTTATTACAACTGTGCAGCACATTAGATTGTTATTTGTTTTGATTTTAAATAAACCTTTTTGGAAGTTTTAGATTTATAGGAAAACTGAGAAGATTATCCAGAGGGATCCTGTATTCTTCTGAATACAGCTTCCCCTACAATTAACATCTTATATTAGTATGGTAAATTTGTTATATTAATGAATTGGTATAACTGATATTATTAACTGAAGTTTATAATTTACTTGTGGATCAGTGATAAAGAATCTGCCTGCCAGTGCAGGAGATGTGGTTTTGATCTCTGAGCCAGGAAGATCCCCTGGAAAAGAGAAATGGCAACCCATTCCAGTATTCTTGCCTGGGAAATTCATGGACACAGGAGCCTGGCAGGCTACAATCTATAAGGTCCCAAAGAGTCGGACATGACTTTGCAAATAAATAGCAATGACAATAATGTCCTTTGGATGCTCATCCATCCAGAATGTCACATTATGTATAGCTGTCATCATTCCTTAAGCTCTTGGTGGTAAAGTTGTGAACATTTCTCAGACTATTTTTTTTGTAACCTTGAGAATTCTGAGCAGTACTGATCAGGTATATTATATGGTATCCCTCTTTTGGAATTTGTCTGTTGCTTTTCTCAAGATTAGACTATGATCATGGGTTTTTTAGAAGATCACAGCCATAAAAATTACACTTTTATCACATCATTTTCAGGCTGCAGACTGTGAGTATGATTTATGACTGTTGATGTTGTCCTCAATGACCTGACTGAGGCACTGTTTGTCAGATTTCTCCACTTTATAAAGTTGTTTATCCCCACCTCATCGGAAAGGTGTCACTATACACACCCACACTTAAGGTATAGGGAGGTATCTTTCACGTCTTTGAGGGCAGAGTATTTATATAAAGTATTTGAAATTTTTCTCTGTGGGAGATTTGTCTCTTTCCTCCATCTGTTTATCCAGTCAGTTATTTGTATCAGTCTGAACTCGTGAATATTTACTTTCTTATTTCAGTTACTCTGCAATACTATTGTATTTCATTACTCCGACAGTTTCAGCTTTGGTCGTTGGTTGACGGTTGTGTTCCTTTGGCATGCCCGGTCACCATGGGTTTCTTCTCTTTCTTCCCTCCCTTCCTTCCATCCTCCTTGAAGCCACACGTTCCTCTTACATATTTCCCACCTTGTCTTTTCTTCAGTGAACTCTGAATCCTTTTACTGGAGGATAACATTAGCAAACGAGATTGGTGCCAGTTTATCCATTCACATATAAAGGACATTTTGGTGACCTCCATAATCTCCTTTGGTGGAGATTATAAATGAAGCTACTGTAAACATTCATGTGCAGGGTTTGTATATATATGTGTATGCATGTGTATGGGGGGGCAATTAAATGTTTGAGGCATTTCTAACTTCATTTTTTAATTTTTATTTTCAAAATATTTGTTATTGTCATTATTCATTGGCTGGATTGTGTCTGATTCTTTGTGACCCCGTGGATTGCAGCATGCCAGGCTCCTCCCCTGTCCTTGACTGTCTCCCAGAGTTTGCTCAAATTCATGTCCATTGAGTCAGTGATGCTATCTAACCATCTGATCTTCTGCTTCCCCCTTCTCCTTTTGCCTTCATTCTTTTCCAGCATCAGAATCTTTTCCAAAGTGTTGGCTCTTTGCATCAGGTGGCCAAAGTATTGGAGCTTCAGGTTCAGCACCAGTCCTTCCAATGAATATTCAGGGTTGATTTCCTTTAGGATTGACCGGTTTGATCTCCTTACAGCCCAAGGGACTTTCAAGAGTCTTCACCACCACCCAACTGAGGGTACGATAAATGAAACAGCATCATACCTGTGTCACACATTGAAAAAGACTCAGAAAAACTGAGGTTCTTGCCTCAATTTGTACAGTTGGTGAAAGGCAGAGCTGAGACTTAAAGGTATAACCCCTGTCTAACCCCAAACCTCTGTTCCTTCATTCATAATTTACATATTTTATAGTTTTCAGTAAATTATTTGAGGAAATAATTAAAAACTCTTATATACCATCCAAATAGTTATTTTATTAAATCAGAGCTTGTTGTTGTTCTTATTTATTGTCTTTGTCACTGCATCTATCCCCTGCCCCCCGACAAATCATAGACAATGACAGAGTAATCTGCTGTAGTATAAATTAAAAAGAGAACTACAAGCATTACCCCTATTTTTTGCTACTTCTCATTTTATTGCCTTAGTTAGAGAATGCTGCTAAGGCACCTTTTCTTCACGTTTTTGCCATTACCTTTTGTTATCCTTTGCCGTTGCTTTCAATAATTTTGGATGGTATATAGAATGTGTTTTAAACAGATAAATTAAATTAATCATATTTTAAAATTAAAAAGCATACTACGTAACAGTGATGCATTTACTGCATACTAGACACAGGGCTAAGCCATTCACTTTTTTCATTTATTCCTCACAAGCATGAGAGATAGCTTCTATTATAATCCCCATTTTACAGATGAAGAAACTGAGGTTCAAGGGAATTAACTTGCCCAAGAACAAGCAGTGGGTAAGAGATAGGAATAGGACTCGGGATCTGTTCAAGTATTCTATTTGCCACATTTTATTAATGATTTCCAGAGATGCATTACCTTCAAAAACAGAGTAGCTGTATCAGAGATAAAAGCCTGAAATTGAGTTTATGGGAGCAAGAAAGCTATAGTGAGGGTGTGGCAATGCCACCAGACCTAGAGTGGCAAAACCAGACAAGGGTGTCCTGTAAACACACTTACTGAACAAAAGAAGTTGAACCTAAGGAAAGAGGAAATAGTATGTCCCCCTGGTGACACCATCTAATAAGAACAGCGGCTGCTCTGGGGCACTGGCCCATTATGTTAAAGTGATAATGGTGCAATTAGTTCTTTCTTCATTTTCCCATGTTAACCCAGGGGTAAAATGGCACACTGAGCAAATATACTAAATTACATTAAAGTTCATGTTCAATTTGAAAATCTTAGCTGCTGGCTGCAGAGAGATTAGCAGACTCTAGCAACTTTTTCTTTTTTTTTTTTTAACTCGTACTCCACCTCCACCCTAATGAAAAACCTCAGCCTTAGCACTGATTGTTTTTATCAGATGAAAGACAGGTTCCTGCAGGCAACCCTGAGTTGGCACTGTGAGGTTTCCAGAGAGAACTCTTGGCATGGGTTAGCAGAGTGAATCTTATGTAATAACCAATAAATATTTCTTGGCAAGAATGTTGGCCTAGTGCTGGGCCTGAGGATGCTGGCCATCTATACCAAAACCAGTTGGCCTCTGGGATCCTGACCTAGTCAGCATCACTGGAATGATGAAGACAGTACTAGTGGGGAGTTCAGGAGTGGGATCCCAGTGCCTTGGTACCCTATCTGTGCAGAAATCCAGCCGGGTTTCAGCTCAGTGATGATCACTGAACTCCAGGACTTGCCAAGTGTTTCTAACATGTGGTTCTGTTGATCAAGCCTAAGTGGAGAGACTGAGGTTGTGGGCTTATTAAAGTCACGTTTATCCATTTGACACATATTTACTGATGACTTATACTAGGTGTCAGACACCGTACTCTCTTCTGGGTTCAAGAAGAAAAATATAAAACTGTTCTAAACTCAAGGAAATCACAGTGTGGGTTTGAGATAGACAAGTATATACTGATGTGTGAAGATGTAGAATGAATTAATAAAGGAGGGCCACATCAGGTTATTTAAGCATTGTTTTAATGTGGTCTTTTCCAGCTAGGAGAGACCAAAAATATCTGTGTTTCTGTGGTGGGTGGGAAAGCACAACTTCTTCCCACATGCATAGGAGCCTTTGAGCCTGACATTTTGTCTAGGATTTTTTTAAAAAAATTTTATTTTACATTAAAGTATAGCTGAGCAACAATGTTGTGATGGTTTCAGGTGCAAAGCAGAGCAACTTGGCTGTATGTATGTCTGGCATATAGCAACAGCACAATAAACCATCAGGATATTTTTATTATTTGTACTGCTTCTATTGTTATCACACAGATGTGATGTGTGCGTGTTTCTCAGTTGTGTTCTACTCTGACCCCATGGACTGTAGCCTGCCAGGCTCCTCTGTCCATGGACTTTTCATGGACTGTCCTGAACTGTCCATGGACTTTTCCAGAATACTGGAGTGGGTTGCCATTTCCTACTCCAGGGAGTCTTTCCCAACCCAGGGATCGAACATGTTTCTTGTGTCTCTTACCCATTCCCCCCAAAATGCCCCTCCCATCCAGGCTGCCACATAATGTTGAGCAGAGTTCCCTGTGCTATACAGTAGGTCCTTTTTGGTTATCCATTTTGTATCTAACAGTGTGTACTTATGGATCTCAATTGTCAAGGATTTGGTAAAAACAAAACATTTGTTTTTCAGGACTGCAAATGAAAGTTGCCAGACACAGAGTAAAACTGGCCTGTTCCAAAGAAAAGAGGTTTAGCTCCTCCTAGAATGAGTCAATAGGGCAATGAAACCATGTATGCCTAAACTGTACCACTGTGTCTTTCCTCAAAGCACCCAGAGAGGAGATAGGCTCTCTGTTGAGGATGTACATTGGGTGGGGATGGGAGGTGTTCAGGGAACATGACAAGATGCACCTACATTAAACACTGGCCCATCTTCAGATAGATCGGAAGGTCACGGACAGTAAGCAATGTAATAGCAGCCATAAAGAACTGAAGACCAGACATCTCTCTTCTCTATTTTGTTGGTTGTATGTAAGTCCCTTCTCACTTACCACCACCTCAATGAATAAATGATTCCACTGAGGTACTTAAATGTGACAATTTAAAAATATTTTTCCATCCTGACATTCAAAGATTTGAAGTGAAATTATTTTATTAAATGTAACTACAATTTAATGTAAATATTAAGATTATAAACATTTAAAAGAATATTTGATTTGGAATGACTTTAGATTTACTAAAAAGTTGCAAAGAGGGTACAAAGAGTGCCCATAATCCCTTACCTAAAGAACACAACAGTGCTGATGGTCTTAGACTTCTGGCCTCCACAAGTGTGCAAAATAAATTACTATTGTATATAAACCACCCAGTATGTGGTATTTTGTTGTCACAGCCCTAATTGGCCAAGATACTATGCATATTTAGTTTATATTTTGTGTTATGATCCAGTATGTTGTTATTGATATTTCATGTTTTCCAGGTTTGGTCACTGAGAGTTCCATTAGTTCTTTTTTTTTTTTTATCTTTATTTTTTTTTATTATTTATTTATTTAGTTGCTTTATTTTTTACTTTACAATATTGTATTAGTTTTGCCATATATCAACATGTGTCTGCCATGGGTGTACACGTGTTCCCCATCCTGAACCCCCCACCCACCTCCCTCCCCATACCATCCCTCTGGGTCATCCCAGTGCACCAGCCCCAAGCTTCCTGTATGCGGCATCGAACCTGGACTGGCAATTCATTTCTTATATTATACATGTTTTAATGCCATTCTCCCAAATCATCCCACCCTCCCTCTCCCACAGAGTCCAAAAGACTGTGAGATCCAACCGGTCCATTCTGAAGATCAGCCCTGGGATTTCTTTGGAAGGAATGATGCTAAAGCTGAAACTCCAGTATTTTGGCCACCTCATGCGAAGATTTGACTCATTGGAGAAGACTCTGATGCTGGGAGGGATTGAGGGCAGGAGGAGAAGGGGACGACAGAGGATGAGATGGCTGGATGGCATCACTGACTCGATGAATGTGAGTCTGAATGACCTCCGAGAGCTGGTGATGGATAGGGAGGCCTGGCGTGCTGCGGTTCATGGGGTCACAGAGAGTCGGACACGGCTGAGCAACTGATCTGATCTGATACATTTGTATTTCTTTTGCTGTCTCACATACAGGGTTATTGTTACCATCTTTCTAAATTCCATATATATATGTGTTAGTATACTGAGTGGTGTTTTTCTTTCTGGCTTACTTCACTCTGTATAATAGGCTCCAGTTTCATCCACCTCATTAGAACTGATTCAAATGTTTTCTTTTTAATGGCCGAGTAATACTCCATTGTGTATATGTACCACAGCTTTCTTTATCCATTCATCTGCTGATGGACATCTAGGTTGCTTCCATGTCCTGGCTATTATAAACAGTACTGTGATGAACACTGGGGTACACGTGTCTCTTTCAATTCTGGTTTCCTCAGTGTGTATGCCCAGCAGTGGGATTGCTGGGTCATATGGCAGTTCCATTTCCAGTTTTTTAAGGAATCTCCACACTGTTCTCCATAGATCTGGGCCCTAGGAATAATGGTTGCTTCTAGAGTGACATTGCTTGGTAGAGCTTGGTGGTATATGTACATATACTAACCCATGCACTTATCTACAACTATTTCTCTATCTATCCAACTGTATGTGCATATATAGCTACACATAAATGTATATTGATGTACAACAAGGTTATTCAGTCTTCTATTTATGCAGTAAGTTTTCTTCCAGTAATGAGAATTCTGGCACTTACCATCCATTTATTTATTTTTTCAACCCCAGTATACGTATAAAGAAGTTTAATGTGTCCCCATGATAAACAGCTTTGACAACTAGAATGCACTCTCTATGCATAATTTTTTCTTTGCCCTTATAGTTTTCAGTCTAAACACACTTTCAGAGTGACTTAGGTCATCCCTATTTCTCGCTTCCTCTTATATTACAGTTATGTTATATATTTATAATATGTAGTTAGACTAACATTTTTAGTCTGTACTTTATCTTGGGAATCTCTTGACATTCTAGTTATTTTTATTTTATAACTTACATACATCAATGTTTATTCTTTGTGATGTAAAATTCTATGAATTTTGATAAATGTATGGAGTATGGTGTCATATGTCCAACACTACAGTAGCATATAGAACAATTCCATAAAATTTCCTCTGAAGACTATAGTAATTTAATATTTCATGCAACCTATTGTAAAAGAAACGTATCAAATCTCCCTGAGACAGATACTGTATGTTGGCTCACTGTAGACCTATCCCATCCCTCCCTGTCTCAGTTCTCCTTTGCACTCACCCATTTCTGCCTCCACCATTTTTTAGCAGCCACTGATCTGTTTTCCTTTCTTGTAGTCTTGTGTTTCCTGAAATGTCTTATAAGTTGAAATCATGCAATATGCAGTTTGGGGGGTTTGCCTTTTTTCACTTATCAAAATGCCTTTAATATTTATTTGTGCTGTTGAATATATCAATGAACAATTTAATGGAAGCCATAATGGATGTAAGACTTGAGACTTTTCCTCTTTTTTTATGATACCATCTATGTCTACCCTTAGGGACTTCCCAGCCTACCGATGCAGGAAACACAGGAGACTCAGATTTGATCCCTGGGTCAGGAAGATCCCCTGGAGTAGGAAATGGCAACCTACTCCAGTATTCTCATCTAGGAAATCTCATGAATAGAGGAGCCTGGCGGGCTACAGACCATGGAGGTCACAAAGAGTTGGACATGACTGAACAACTGAGCACATATGCATATCCCTACCCAACAGTTCAACATTTATGATTCTAGGGAGAGACTCAAAAATATGATTGACGTTTAAGTTTTCACCATCCTGAAAAGCAGGAAATTTTAAGCCACATCTAAAATCATCTTGATAAAAGATGAATGTAGTAATTTGATATTTGATGTAACTTAGTATAAAATAAATTTATCAGATATTCCTGAGGCAGATAAGATATTTTGGCTCTCTCTACACCTATCTGATCCCCCCATCTTGATTCCTCTTTTTTTTTTCTGATTTACAACACTAGAGGCTTGTATACCTGTCTATATCCAAATTCTTTATCTATGTCTGTGTATGATCTATGCCTCCCTTGCAGCTAAGAGTGGCCAGTAAAACAGTTCTTGTCCTTTGGTTATTTGCATGTCTTTCTTTGCTTTTTTCTCTGCCTGGATTATGAACCTGGGGATGTACACGTTAGTTAAAGTTTCAGTAGCCATGTTAAGATAACGGAAACAAAAAGGAGAGCAAGAAGATAGAGCCCGATTCCCTGACAGCATTGTTATGCTCTGGTACAAGCCCTGGGCCCCCTGAGTCCATTCTTTCATGGGATAAATAATCTATGCGTTAAGCTACTGTTGTCTTGCTTTCTGTTGCTCACAGCCAAACACTATAATACATACTTTGATAGTATATATGGAGTACTCTGGGACATTAAAAAAATGACTAAAGATGTCTGGCAATTCAGTAAAATAATTATTTCTCTTTAATAATTTTGAATCCTTATTAATTGAAAATTACTATGCCAAACCTTTCTATAGGTATAAAGATGCCTTAAGTGAATTTTCTGTCATGAAGAAGGTTATTATGTAAAATAGTCAGTGTAGGGTATATCCAAAAGAGTTCTGGACTTGGAGTTGAGATTTGGGTTCAAAATATGCCTTTTAATTAGTCATGTAAGACACCTTCTTTATTGATTTATTGCTATGGTTTATTAACTCATTGTCAATCACTTTGTGCTGAGCTCTTTATTATACTTGATCTTCACAACTATACATAAGACTTGACATTATCTCCCATTTTCAGGAAGCTGAGGCTCAGAGTAATAAAATGAGCATTCAGAGTCACATGGTTAGTGAACAGCAGAGCTGGAATTCAAATCTCAGCCTGTCAAAACCCAAACTTTTCCACTCTTAATATCCTTATCTGTAAACTGGCTATGGTTATATCACTTCTTCCCACCTCAGACAGTGTTTTTCAAGACTAAAAAGAGAATGAAATTGGGGGATGGAATTACTTTTTTTCCCTTTTAACCATAAAATACTGTAGAATTATAAGGTGTCACAGTCAGACCTGGCACATGACATATACTAAAAAAATGAATTTAATGTAAGATAGAGATCAATGTAAGAGATCAATCAAGTGGCAAAAAAGGAGAGATTAATTCCAAAGTGATGGTAATTCAATTGTGTCTTCAAAGTTGGCTAAGACTGTGAGCATCTGTGAAGACCGTTAAGTGGGCATCAGGTCTTTCCATCATTTCCTCATCTCCTGCTGTACCAGAGACATCAGTGGCATGAGCCTCTTCTCATCCCTCTTTTCAATGCTCACTGTACAGAGCTCAGGCCTTAGGCAAGGTGTGTGCCGTGGTGTTTTAGTCAAATTATTCCAATTAGGGATGCTTTTCTTTGGCAAGATTTCTTAGCTTCTTAAGGACAAATTGATAATAGTTTATCTGCTAACTTTTTTACTTAGAAACTTCTCAAGTACCTCTCCTAGAATCTCAAGGATCAAATTCCAGATCTCAGTTCAACACTACAAGGATGTCAGAGACATTTTGTCAAGTGCTGTGTTAATTCAGGAACAAAATGCTTAGAAACGTCATCAACAAAACAGAAAATAAAGGTTAAGTTTAGACTCTTCCATTATATCTATGTTTTGGTAGTTCTGGCACTTTTATGTCGAGGTCATCCAAATACATGAAGAAAATGGGGGAAATCTATAGCACTGAATGGTCCAATTCATTCATGCATCCATTTTGCAAACATTTATTGAGTTCCTACTATGTGTCAGGTACTATTACAGGCAGTAGGGATACAGCAGTAAAAAGAAAAACTCTGGTGGTTGGTACGTTATTACTGAGTAGCTGGCTACTTTTCTCTTAGTCTTTTTCCCTCACCCCCACCTTAAAAAGGCTCTTTGAAATCACACTTAGTGCCCTTATACAATTAGCTTTATTGAGAGTAAGAATCATGGTTCTTTTTATCTGGCTATTCTATTGTGCCTAACACAGAGTATCGGTGTGTGTGGGTGGGGGGGTTATCTATGTGTAAGTGTGAGTGTGTGAGATACATGGGCAGTGGGGAAGTAGCACAGGGGTGAAACAAAAATAGGCTCTGGAATCAGAATAAAAAGAGTACTGGATCCAAACCTTAGTTAATGAAGTTCACCTGATTATTACGTAAGTTATCATGTAGTGTCTTGGGTTGTTACTAAAGATAGTAATTAGACTTCTTACAAGTCTGACTTACAGCAGACTGGCTCCCTGGGCTGTTTACTGTAGATAAGGGCATTGGTTTCCTGGGCAGGTTGCTGCATGTTATGCATCAGAGTTCTATTTTTATATATGGTTCTGCCTTGTCCAAGTGTATAATCAGTCTCTCATAACTTTTAAATTTCTTTAGATCTTAGTGTTTCCTAGTATACATACTGATGTTGGTAAGGCTGTAGTCAAGATAAAATGAGTTACTCATGTAGAGCTCTTAGAATCTCACTAACAGAGTGAGGGCTGAGTAAGTATTTGCTACTTTCGTTCTCTACAGCTTACTCCAGAGGCTGTGGTCCCAGGCAGCTACACCAAAGGTTCAGAAACTCTCTAAGAGCACAGATAAGCACAGAGTTTATGGGAAGTTGCTTCCCACAGCGGGCTGGTCATGACATGTCTTAGTATTTTCAGTGGCACAGAGGGACATTACCAGGATATGAGAATTACTGTTAATAGAGATCAGGGATTTGAGATGGAAAAATAAGAGTTCTGCTTAGTGTTAATTACTTACAGCTGTGTAGCCTCAGGCACGTAGCAGCCAATCTTGCTCTCTTTTATAAAATGGGGATGACATTACCATCTCTTAGTGCAGGATAACTAAATAATACATATAGAGCACCCCACATAGTACCTGGCAGAGAGTAAGCACTGTGTAAAAGGTAACTTTTTTACTGTTATTATCATGGACTCAGCCAGAGGCCAAAGCCACTCTTTCCCTGGAAACAGAAAGCTCCCATAAAGTAGAAAGGTCTGTCCTCTTGGGTTATCATCATTCTAGACCCGTCTCTTTGGTGTTGGCAATGTATATGCACTAGGCGTAGCCAAGGTGTTTATCATTGGACAGAATCTTTGTGACTGAAGCCCAGAACCATACATGTTTACCATTCCCAGGTGATTTTGTACACAGTAGGGCTTTGAAAACCATCGCTACACTCTCCTGTTGGTCCCCTCTGTGCTCATGTGTTTCTCTGAAGCAATCTTCCATCCTCCTCACACCTGCTGTAACTTATAGGAAACTCACAGCATGCTTCTCCCTTTACAGAGTAGAGAGGCCGTGAGATGTCCACCAAGAGGACAGGATCAGATCTCTGACTGGGAGGTTGGCATCTCTTCTCCTGGTTTAGGGGTAAGTGTTGGTCAGTCCTGTTCTGGGCTTGCTGATAGAGAGGTTTTGCCAACATAACCCCACCTTTGGGCAGGTGGGCAAAGGAAAGACTGAATGTTTCTGGGAGGAGAATGAATTTTCAGTGAGAAAACTTTGTAGCCGACAGAATTTTCGAAACGCTTATATCTTTTAAAAATTATTTATTTATGGCTGCACGGGGGTCTTTCTTGCTGTTTGCAGACTTTCTCTAGTTGTGGCGAGTAGGGGCTACTCTCTAGTTGTGGTGCATAGGCTTCTCACGGCAGTGACTTCTGTTGTGGGGCACAGACTCAGTAGTTGTGCCAGGGCTTAGCTGCTCTGCAGCACGTGGACTCTTCCCAGACCAGGGATCGAATCCATGTCCCCTGCATTGGCAGGTGGATTCTTAACCGCTTGACTACCAGAGAAGTCTTCAAAATGCTTATATCTGTGTGTCCTTCAGATCTGGAGAGCTAGTCAGGTCTAGAGCACAAGGCCACTACTGCCGAGGAGGGCAGAGCTGAGCGCAGGCAGTGCCTCCCTTGGCCTTCACTGAGAGAGTGAGGCTTTCGGGGGTATGTCTGAGTCTGACGTCCTTGAACTCATGTCAGCTTTGTTCCAGGGTCCCAGGCAGCATGGGTGAACCTAGACTCAGGGGAGCTGGTATCTAGAGCTTAGCATTAGCTTGGGCCTTTTTCTATGGGTTTCTGGCACTTGAGGGTCTCCCTAGGGTTTGTTGGGTCTTCCACTCTTGTTTGAAAAGTCAAGAGCCTTGCAGGAGTTGGAGTGCTCTTGCCTTGTGCTGGCACATGGTGAAGTTTTCATTGATGAGGGATGTCTGGTGTCAGTTTGGGGAGACTGGGAAGAGAAGGCAAGCATGAATGATCCAAGGGCTTTTATTTTGCGTCTTTGATGGTACCCTCTTTCCCTAGAAGTATGTGCCTGAAAGCTTGTTAGGTGAGTTTTGAATGACCTAGCTGTATCTCTAGGTCATTCAGACAGAACCTGGTCTATTACTCCCGGGTTCCACTGGCAGGAGGACTCTGCACTCCACTGAAGCTTGGACTCGGGCTGAGACTTACAGTCCACAGGGGACTGGGGGAGAGGGAGGGCTTAACTGGGGCGTCATAGATGCAGTAAGTTCCAATGGCTGCTTTTCAGTCACTAGTAGAAACCGATGAAAACAGGAACAAGACTTACATGGTATCCAGCTCTGTGACTGTTCTGATTTCTACACATTGGAGGTGGCTTGCCTAGTTCCCCTGTGTATTGCAAGCATTTGAACTTATCAGAGGCCCATGTGTTTTGACTGTGATAGAGGTGCTGCAGGAAAGGGAAACAGTCATTCTCGAGTCCCTGGGACCAACTGCCGAGTGAGAGTCCTTGGCTTTCTGAAGGAAAGAATGCAACGATGAGTCAAAGTAAAGCAAAAGTGAGTTTAGAGAGATATTACCCCATAGGCAGGATGCCCACTGTCTCAGAGAGTGAGAGGCAGCCCTGGGGCTTGGGGTTGTTGGCTTTTTTATAGGCTGAGTAATTTGATATGCTGATGGGTGGGAGGAATATTCCTGCTATTTTTTTTTTTTTTTGAGTTGAGCCTCCCTCCCTGCTTCTACCCCACCCCTCTAAGTCATCACAGAGTACCAGGCTGGGCACCCTGTGTTATATGGCAGCTTCCACTAGCTAGCTATTTGATATTTGATAGTATATATATGTCAATGCTACTTTCTCAATTTGTCCCACCCTCCTCTTCCCTTGCTGTGCCCACAAGACTGTTCTCTATGTCTGGGTCTCCATTCCTTTCCTACAGTTAGGTTCATCAGTACTATTTTTCTAGATTCCATATATTTGTGTTAATATAAGATATTTTGCTCTGACTGACTTCTCTCCATGTAACAGGTTCTGGGTTCATCCAGTGTACTACAGCTGACTTAATTTCATTGCTTTTTATGGCTTAGTAATATTCCATTGTATATATGTACCACAACTTCTTTATCCATTCCTCCCTCAAAGAATATCTAGGTTGTGTCCATGTCTTAGCTACTGTAAAGAGTGCTACGGTGAACATTGGGGTACATGTGTCTTTTTGAATTATGGTTTTCTCAGGGTATATACCCAGTAGTGGGATTGCTGGGTCATATGGTAGTTTTATTCCTAGGTTTTGGGGTTTTTGTAAAGAAAGAATCTCCATACTGTTCTCTAGAGTGGCTGTATCGATTTACATTCCCACCAGTAGTAAAAGAGGTACTTTTCTCCACATCCTCTCCAGCATTCATTGTTTGTAGATTTTTTTGATGATGGCCATTCTGATTGGTGTGAGGTGATACCACACTGTAGTTTTTTTTCTTTGGAAGGAATGATGCTAAAGCTGAAACTCCAGTATTTTGGCCACCTCATGCGAAGAGTTGACTCATTGGAGAAGACTCTGATGCTGGGAGGGATTGAGGGCAGGAGGAGAAGGGGACGACAGAGGATGAGATGGCTGGATGGCATCACTGACTCGATGGGTATGGGTCTGGGTGACCTCCGGGAGCTGGTGATGGACAGGGAGGCCTGGCGTGCTGCGGTTCATGGGGTCGCAAGGAGTCGGACACGACTGAGCGACTGATCTGATCTGATTTGAACAATGAGCGATGTTGAGCTTCTTTGCATGTGCTGTTCGGCCATCCGTATGTCTTCTTTGAATAAATGGCTGTATTTGCTGTTTGGGGGAAGGTAGAGATTCTCAGAAACTGGGCCACTGCCTATTTTTTGGCTTTTTTTGGTTCTGCCCTGAAAATGTCACGGTGTAAAGGGACAGTGATTTTTTAGTATTATAATGAAGGCATAATGAGCTAAAGGTCAGTGACCACACTGTCCTCATTGATTTCAGCTGGTTGCAGCCAGTTTTTATTGCATTCTAAGTGCTGTTCCCTTTCTGTATTTATCTAGCAGCTATGCCCTGTGCCTTTCCCTCCTGTCTCAGAGGGCAAGAATCACCTGGCCTGGGATTTCTGAGGGAAAAAGTACCATGTGTTCAGATTCAGAGGAAAGAGGCTCATCCAGCTTCATGATGTGAAGGGAGTCAGTTTCTTCCTGTCTCTGTGGGAAATTATTTTCCTTTTTTTTGAACCAATAAGCAACTGAAGCCAATAGATTTCTCTTCTGTGTTGGCAGAAGACCTGGCCATCTGTGTGGCATAGCCAGAGGGCATGGGGGACCAAAGCTTCAGAAAATGTTCGAGGGAGATCTGGGGAGAGACAAACAGAGATGGGGACCTGGGACAGGGGCCAGCAATTGTGAAAAGACAAAGAGGCTGAAGTGGCTGAAAATGAAACAGGCAAGGAAGAGTTAAACAGTGTCTGAGAAGGAAGGATGTGACAAGGCGGGGTATCCTGAGGCTGGATACTGAGGAGGTAATAATTCATCCACCCACACAGAGGATGATTGAGAAAATGATATCGTGAGCTGATAAAAGTGGAAAGACTGACCTGAATGAATAAGGAACTATGAATTGGAAATATTATCACAAATCTATGTGTTCCTATGAATATCTGAAAGTTGGAGAGAAATTGTTGTATCTTTGTTCCAAGGAGGACCACACTATGACCAACAAATGGGCATAACTGATAGAAATTCACGTTACTCATGTTCAGTCTCCTGTTTCTATTCTTGGGAGGGAAAG
This sequence comes from Tragelaphus eurycerus, assembly GCA_935064755.1. NCBI lineage: Eukaryota > Metazoa > Chordata > Mammalia > Artiodactyla > Bovidae > Tragelaphus > Tragelaphus eurycerus. The sequence continues at coordinate 33,454,133 of CAKXYN010000014.1, read as the reverse complement.
GGAAAAAGAATAGACTTTCTCCCACTCTTTGGTTATAGGAGAGAGGAGAAGAGGTCTTGCTCTTTCTCAACTGTGTTTGAGAGGGAGAGTGAAGTTAATGAATAAATGCAAAAATGAAGTTGTTGTCGGTTTCCCTACCTTCAAACCACCCCCCAGGAGGTGTAGGCATGTTGGCTATTCAGCAGAAGTTGTTTGCAGAAGTGGGATTAGAAGGGCAGATGGGTGGTTGCAGTGCTCTAGGGGAAACTTTAGAGGCCAGGTTACCAGATATTGACCAGACTCTCTTTAGAAGTTTTTGTTTGTTTGTTTGTTCCCCCCTTGTGGGACTCACACCTTTATTAGCAAATATGCCTCTTCAAGAAAACTTCCTCAGAGTCTCCTCACCCTAGTTTGATGAAGCAATTTACAATACCTCTTCTCCCTGGCTTGTGGCAGAGCCAAGCAGAAGGCGTCTACATTTTTATTCTTGTTTATGGTACTGTTTGACTTGTATATTATGTACATATATCTTTAGATATAAATACTGTTTTGTGTGTGTGAATGTGTTGTGTTAATAGGAGCGAAAAGATAAATCCTCTTAAGAACCTAGATGCAGGTTTGGGGGAGATAATGGTGGAACGGTCCTCAAGCCTTGGAAAGATTTATTGAACTGAATTCTCATTAAGTGACCAAGTCAAAGACACGTGAAAGAGCTTCTCCTCATTAATAACTGCTAAGTTAAGCCAGGGAACATTGAACTGATAGGTAGGTCATTCCTTAGCCAAATGCATTCCTTTTCCTTCCTTAAGGAAAAGAGGAAATAGCATAATAAGACTGAAAGGTCATTTATAAAGATCGGATGCAAAGTCAGTGAAGCTTTGTTTCCAACTGAATTTCTGCAACTGAATTTCTTTTTCAAGTATGTTAGATACAGCAAATAAGTAATATAGCTTGAGGTTTCACAAATGAAGATGAGAGCAAAGGTCATGATCTTTTCTGTTCTTATGATGTGTCAGGAACAAGCAGTTTGTCTCTCAGAAATTGTGCCCAGGAATAAAAGGAAAGCTAGAGACGGTATACTGTATTAAAGAATTCAGACTCTGAAGTTAAAATTAGCCTGGTTCTATTTAGCCTGGGGAATTAAGGGTTAAGCTGAGATTGAATCAAGTTGAAAGATTGGAGTCAACTTTTCTTTGAATTTTTGCTCTTTCAAGTTTGCTTCAAATAGCAATTCCTGTCATGCTTTAAATACCCACATGGGGATCTGTGGATTAAATGCTTTAAAACAACATACACACTTTTTCACCAGAACTCTTACAGAAAGCCCCAACTAGATAACTTGTTAGTTATTTTCTCTGTATCTGTGCGTGAAGAAGTACAGCATGCAGACAGGCTGCAGGTTCAGTGATTTCTAATGAGAGAAGGGTTCCAATTTCAGCTTCAGGATCTACATGAACAAACCAGCCTGGAAAGGGCATGGCTTAGAAAATGATCTTTATTAAGTGATGGCAAAGCATGACGTTATTGATCTCATTTTGGAATTGCTGTCTTCTAGGCAGGGAGCAAGTTATCAACTTTTTTTTTTTTTAATTAGAGTATAACTGCTGTACAGCGTTGTGTTTGTCTCTTCTGTACAAAGAGGTAAATCAGCTATAGGTATCAATCCCCTCCCTTTTGAACCTAGCTCCCACCTTCCCCCATTCCATCCCATTCCACCCTTCTCAGTTCAGTCCAGTTGCTCAGTCATGTCCGACTCTTTGTGACCCCATGGACTGCAGCACACCAGGCCTCCCTGTCCATCACCAACTCCTGGAGTTTACTCAATCTTACATCCATTGAATCAGTGATGTCATCCAACCATCTCATCTTCTGTCGTCCCCTTCTCCTCCTGCCTTCCATTTTCCCAGCATCAGGGTCTTTTCCGATGAATCAGCTCTTCGCATCAGGTGGCCAAAGTATTGGAGTTTCAGCTTCAGCATCAGTCCTTCAATGAACATTTAGGACTGATTTCCTTTAGAATGGACTGGTTGGTTCTCCTTGCGGTCCAAGGGACTCTCAAGAGTCTTATCCAACATGACAGTTCAAAAGCACCAATTCTTTGGTGCTCAGCTTTCTTTATAGTCCAACTCTCACAACCATACAGGACTACTGGAAAAACCATAGCTTTGACTAGATGGACCTTTGCTGCAAAGTAATGTCTCTGCTTTTTAATATGCTATCTACCTTCTAGGTCATCACAAAGCACCAGGCTGAGCTCCTTGTTTTATATAGTAGCTTCCCACTAGCTATCTATTTTACATACTATCAACATTTAAGGGTGCTTTCATTTGGGTGAAGTCTTACCATTCCGAAGATTTTATGACATATTTATAAATCATAAAATGGTGGAGATAGTAAGGAAAGAAACAGCATAGAAGTTAGAATTTCTGGATTTGGATTCCAGACTTGCTGTTTCTTTGCTGTTGTTCATAAGAAAATAGTTTACTTTTAATTCATTCTGTCGAGTCTAGGCTTTATGTTTCTGTCTTTGTTTTTACCCTGTCAGTTCAGTTTAGTCAGTTCAGTTGCTCAGTCGTGTCCGACTCTTTGCGACACCATGAATCGCAGCATGCCAGGCCTTGTCCATCACCAACTCCCGGAGTTCACTTAAACTCACGTCCATCGATTTGGTGATGCCATCCAGCCATCTCATCCTTTGTCACCCTCTTCTCCTCCTGCCCCCAACCCCCTGCCAGCATCAGAGTCTTTTCCAATGAGTCAACTCTTTGCATGAGGTGGCCAAAGTACTGGAGTTTCAGCTTTAGCATCATTCCTTCCAAAGAAATCCCAGGGCTGATCTCCTTCAGAATGGACTGGTTGGATCTCCTTGCAGTCCAAGGGACTCTCAAGAGTCTTCTCCAACACCACAGTTCAAAAGCATCAATTCTTCGGTGCTCAGCTTTCTTCACAGTCCAGCTCTCACATCCATACATGACCACAGGAAAGACCATAGCCTTGACTAGATGAACCTTTGTTGGCAAAGTAATATCTCTACTTTTCAATATGCTATCTAGGTTGGTCATAACTTTCCTTCCAAGGAGTAAGCATCTTTTCACCATCTGCAGTGATTTTGGAGCCCCCAAAAATAAAGTCTGACACTGTTTCCACTGTTTCCCCATCTATTTCCCATGAAGTGATGGGACCAGATGTAATCATCACTAAAACATACCATGTCTCAAATGAGCATACCTTCTAGTTCAGCCTTTCTCTGCTGCCCTAAAATTCTTTGTCATCCATCACTTTGGTACTCAAAGTATATTCTGAGAACCACTACCACTGACCTGAGATGTTTATTAACATAACTATTTACGGGGCGCACCTCTCTCCTCTAGAAAATAATTTCATGAGGCAGTAAAGGATGTGTAAGCAGCCATAGCATTTGCATTTTTAATGAATCAATTATATCTGACTTTCAGAGGTAGAACCACAGGCATCAATATGCTTCTTAAAAGATTTTGCCTGGTGATTCCATGGTATAACCCAGATTAAAACCTATTGCCCAGAAATTAGTGAAATACATTCTCAGTGTATGTTAAATGACTGTCCTCTGGGGTTCTCCAGAAATGTCAAGAATATACAATGTTAATGTTTAAAGCATAATCTCACATTCTCTAAACCCCCTTGTGTTTGACTGAAGAGGGGAATGACATCGTTTTCTGTGATTGAAGGATACTGTATAACCTCTAAAAAGAGGATAGAGAGAGAGTGAAAGAGCTAGAGATTTGAAGGTAGGAAAAGGAAGGGTGGCTTTGAGGGTAAGTGTCACATCTCTGTCAGTGTGATCAGCACAGCGGCTATCTGTGTGGAGGGCATACAGAGAGCAGAGATTCCAGAGCTCCTGGGGGATTTTTCACCTCCTGTTAGGAATTACCAGACCCCTTGATTCAAGGCTGTAACATTGCCTCCAGCAACTTGCTAATGCAAAAGGCCTATTTGACTAAGAGACTTGACAGTTTTGCCCTTAGGAACTTGAGTTACCAGTTTGTTTTCCAAAAAATTTCCTCATGTTACTCAGCCTCTTAAGGACATGTGTTTTCTTGGCAATGACATTCACCATTTTGCATGAGATAGGTCCAAAATAAATTATATGTGATAATGTACAGCCTGAATTCTAACTTACTAAGTCCTTACATTAAAATCTACATGATATATATATATATATAGTTTTTAGAAAAATGCTCCTAATCTTCCTTTCTTGCTTCTTATATACTCCATACCAGTAAAATGTCTCTCTCATAGAATTTAAACTCTATGAGAATATACAAAAAGAAATGTTGGTATTAATATAATCACTGTGCTAAGAGTTTATACCATGCATGAAATAGAGGGCATCTGTGATTTTAAAAACAAAACAAAATAAAACCAATGCCCAAAACCTTTGAAAAATGATTTCCCTCTCTCATCTCTGTCCCTCTCCTTATGGACTTCTCTAGCAGTGTACATGTCTAGGCTTGGGAATCATGGCCTTGGCAAGTTGGAATTAATATTAATGAGTATGCTGTGTCTGTCAGTTCTTCTAGGATAGACAACAGTATTGATAGTCATGGTGGTAGGCAGAATAATGGCTCCCCTCAAATGTCAACATCTTAATTTCCAGTACCTGTGACTATTTCCTTCCAAGGCAAAAAGGATTGTGCTGATGTGATTAAATTAAAGATCTTGAGACAGGAAGATTATTCTGGATTATCTAGATGAATCTAATATAATCACATGAGTTTTGTTTTTTTTTTTTTAATTTGTATATTTTGAATTGGAGGATAATTGCTTTACAGTGTTGTGTTGTTTTCTGCTGCACTTCAGCATGAATCAGCCATAGGTTTACATAGGTCCCCTCCCTCCTGAACCTTCCTCACTCCTTCTACCCCATCCCACCCCTTTAGGCTGTCACAGGGCACTGGGTTGAGCTCCCTGCATCATACAGCAAGTTACCACTTGCTATCTACTTTACATATGGTAATATATGTTTCAGTGCTACCCTCTCAATTCATCCCACCCTCTCCTTCCCCTGCTGTGTCCACAAATCTATTCTTTATGTCTACATCTCTATTGCTGCCTTGCAAATAGGTACTATTTTTCTAGATTATATATATATATACATATATATATATGCATTAATATATGATATTTGTTTTTCTCTTTGTTACTTACTTCACTCTGTATAACAGGCGCTAAGTTCATCCACCTCACTAGAACTGACTTAAATCCATTTTAATGGCTGCATAATATTCCATTGCATATATGTACCACAACTTCTTTATCCATTCTTCTGTCAATGGACATCTACGTTGCTTCCATGTCCTGGCTATTGTACATAGTGCTGCAATGAATATTGGGGTATATATATCTTTTAGAGTTGTAGTTTTCACGGGGTATATTCCCAGTAGTGGGTTTGGTGAGTCATGTGGTAGTTTTATTCCTAGTTTTTAAAGGAAATTTCATAGTGTTCTCCTTGGTGGCTGTATCAACTTACATTCCCATCAATTGTGGAAGAGGGTTCCCTTGTCTCCACATCCTTTCCAGTACTTATTGTTTGCAGATTTTTTGATAATAGCCATTCAGACCCATGTAATCACATGAGCTTTTAAAAGTGTAAAACTTTTCTTGGCTGTGTTCAGAGGTAGATAAGACTATGGAAGAGAGAACCAGAGAGATAGCATCATGGACAGAACTCAACCCAATATTAGCAACTTTAAATGAAGATAGAGGAAGAGGCCACAAGCCAAGGGATGCAGGCAGCCTCTAGAGGCTGCCAAAAGCAAGAAGACATTCTCCCCTAGAGCCTCCAGAAAGGAACACAGCCTTGTGATACCCATGTCAGAATTTTGACCTCAAGTACTGTAAGATAATAACCATGTGTTGTTTTTAAGCTGCTAAGGTTGTAGTAATTTGATACAGCAGGGATGGAAATGAATATACTCACTGAGGATTGGAGTCCTAGACTCAAGTTCTTGATTGTGGAAGAGACTGTACTCCATGAGCTTTGACAGTCTGTGAGCTACCTTTTCCTCATCTGACAAATAAAGGAGTTGGTTCCAGTGAGTTGATTTCAAACGTTTTTACTCACATAACTTTTCTTCAGAAGAACTGTTACATAGAAGATGGACCTGCTCTACTGAAGCAGGGAGGCCTGGAGCCTGGTGGGCAGCAGCCCACTGTCCTCAATACAGGAGAGTGACACTGTATTGTCAGTGTCACTGGCAATGACAGTCCCATCTCTGCTATGATTCATTTCTGCTATAATAAATTACCACAACCATAGTGACTTAAAAACAACACGGGGTTATTATCTTACAGGACTGAAAGACAAAAGTCTGACATGGGTATCACAAAGCTGTGTTCCTTCCTGAAGGCCGTGTTCCTTCTGAAGGGCAGGCTGCCAGGAGAGTTCATTCAGGTGAGCCGCTCCTATGGAGGGACAGCAATGGGGCTTAGAGACCCACCTGTCTGGATTTCTTGAAAAATATACATGGGGAAATTATTATTTTTAAATTGTTATTGGAATGGAGAGGGAGAGGGTGGGATGATTTGGGAGAATGGCATTGAAATATTTTTTTTCCATATTGTATATTTTATGGCTAATGTTATTGGTCTTCTTAGAGAAACCACTGCTTTCGTCAAGGGCATAAGGGTACTATTCTTTGCTTTCTTGTAGAAATTTTGTAGAAATGAGCGTCCCACATGGCTTATGAGATCTTAGTTCCTTGACCAGGGATCAAACTTGCACCCCCTGCATTAGACGTGCAGAGTCTTTAAACACTGGACCACCAGGGAAGTCCTGGGAAAAATATTTTTTTTGAAATATCGAAGATGTAAAATATGTTATAGGTGTATATTATGGTGATTCACAGTTTTAATGGTTATGCTCCATTTATAGTTATTATAAAACATTGGCTCTCTGTGCTGTACAACATACCCTTATAGCTTATTTTATACATGATAGTTTGTATCTCTTAATCCTACATGGGAAAAATTTTAAGGAAATATATCTGGTAATACTGATTATCAGAACAAGCACCTTGAAAATTGTTCTGTCAGAAAATTGAAAATAGCACATTTCGTTTTGAATGAGATGTTTATCTCCCCGAGAACGTACATGTTGTATTTCTTTAGCAAGCTAGGATAAAATCAGAAGGGAAAACTTGTCTGAAGCTATATTAACATAGAACAGAATTTTAGTAAGTCAACTTTGTAAAATGTTCAGTGAAACAACTCTTCAGTTGTTTTAAATGATGCCAAAATAGTTTATTTGATCATACTATTAATTTTCAAATAGATGTGTTTGAACTTAGGAGCTAGGTTCTGATTCACATGTGATTTTGCTGCTGTTGTTAGCAAACTTAGTTCTTTGGTAAGCCTTAGAATTCTTGTGCTCCTTTTTTATATTTTTTGAAGTATAATTGATTTATACTATTAGGTTAATTTTTAAGTGTACAGCAAAGTGATTCAGCTACATCCTTATATTTTCAATTATGGTTTATCACAGAATATTGAATATAGATCGCTGTTCTATATAGTAAGACCTTGTTGTTTATAGATCCTGTGTATACTAGCTTGTATCATCTAGTCCCCAAATCTCAACCCATCCCTTCCCCAAACCCTTCTCCCCTTTGGCAACTACCAGTCTGTTCTCTGTGCACATGATTCTGTTTCATAAGGTTCATTTATGTCGTATTGTAGATTCCACATATAAGTCATGATATTTGTCTTTTTCTGTCTGACTTACTTCCCTTAATATGATAATCTCTAGGTCTATCCACGTTGCTACAAACGGCATTATTTCATTATTTTTATGGCTCTGTACTATTTCATTGTATGTATGTAACATATCTCCTTTATCCATTCCTCTGTCGATCAACATTTAGGCTGGTTCCATGTCTTGGTTATTGTATATGGTGCTGCAGTGAACATAAGTGTATGTATATCTTTTCAAATTATGGTTTTCTCTGGGTATATGCCCAGGAATGGGACTGCTAGATCAGTATAGAAACTCTATTTTTAGTTTTTTGAGGAACTTCTATACTATTTTCCACTGAGGTTACACCAGATTACATTCCCACTAACAGTATAGAAGGATTCCCTTTTCTCCACAACCTCGTGAGCATTTTTTATTTGTGGACTTTCTAATGATGGCCATTCTGACTGTTGAGAGGTAATACCTCAGTGTTTTGGTTTTTTTTTTTTTTTTGAGAGATGCTAAAGTTTTTTTATTACAAAGTAATATCATTCAGTAATATCATTCAGACTGCAGCCATGAATGTAAGACACTTGCTCCTTCGAAGAAAAGTTATGACTAAGCTAGACAGCATATTAAAAAGCAGGGACATTACTTTGCCAACAAAGTTCCATCTAGTCAGAACTATGGTTTTTCCAGTAGTCATGTATGGATGTGAGAATTGGATTATAAAGAAAGCTGAGCACTGAAGAACTGGTGCTTTTGAACTGTGGTGTTGGAGAAGGCTCTTGAGAGTCCCTTGGACTACAAGGCGATCCAACCAGTAAATCCTAAAGGAAATCAGTCCTCAATATTCATTGGAAGGACTGATGTTGAAGCTGAAACTCCAATACTTTGGCCGTCTGATGAGAAGAACTGACTCATTTGAAAAGATGCTGATGCTGGGAAAGATTGAAGGCAGGAGGAGAAGGGGACGACAGAGGATGAGATGGTTGGATGGCATCATCGGCTCAATACATATGAGTTTGAGTAAACTCTGGGAGTTGGTGATGGACAGGGAGGCCTGGCATGCTTCAGTCCATGGGGTTGCAAAGAGTCAGACACGACTGAGTGACTGAACTGAAATGAATATGCAATTATGATAAAACATCAAAAGCTATAGGAAGAAATAAGACAAAAATTACCAGCCCTATTTTTGTTTGTTCTTCAGTTGCTCAGTCATGTCCAACTCTTTGCAACCCCATGGACTGCAGCACACCAGGCTTCCCTGTCCTCCCCCATCTCCTGGAACTTGCTCAAACTCAAGTCCATTGAGTCAGTGATGCCATCCTACCATCTCATCTTTTGCTATCCCTTTCTCCTCCTGCCTTTAATCTTTCCTGTATTCAGGTTTTTTTCTAATGAGTTGGCTCTTCACATCAGGTGACCAAAATATTAGAGCTTCAGCTTCAGCATCAGTCCTTCCAATGAATATTCAGGGTTGATTTCCTTTAGGATTGACTAGTTTGATCTTGCAGTCCAAGGGACTCAAGAACCTTCACCAACACCACAGTTGGAAATGGTCAGTTCTTCGGCGCTCAGCTTTCTTTATGGTCAAACTCTCACATCCATACATGACTATTGGAAAAACTGTAGTTTTGACTAGATGGATCTTTGTCAGCAAAGTAATGTCTCTTCTTTTTAATATACTGTCTAGATTTGTCATAGCTTTTCTTCCAAGGAGCAAGCATCTGTTAATTTCATGGCTGCAATCACCATCTGCAGTGATTTTGGAGCCCAAAAACATAAAGTCTCTCTCTGTTTCCATTGTTTCCCCATCTACTTGCCATGAAGTTATAGGAGCAGATGCCATGATATTTTTTGTTCGAATGTTGATATTTGTCAACTTTTTCAACTCTCCTCTTTCACCTTCATTAAGAGGCTCTTTAGTTCCTCTTCACTTTCTGCCATAAGGGTGGTGTCATCTGCATATCTGAGATTATTGATATTTCTCCCAGCAGTCTTGATTCCAGATTGTGCTTCATCCAGTCTAGCATTTCTCAGGATGTATTCTGCATATAAGTTACATAAGCAGGGTAACAATGTACAGCCTTGAGGTACTCCTTTCCCAATTTGGAACCTATCTGTTGTTCCATGTCCAGTCCTAACTGGTGCTTGTTAACCTGCATACAGGCTTTTAAGGAGGCATTTTAGTCTTCCTTGAAACCAAAAATTCATTTATTGGATAACAACTTAATAGATTCATGTATGTCTATAAATTTTCATTTCAAACACAAGGTATCAGTTTATATTCATAATCTGTCAGTAAGTAAACTGAGTTGTTTTTTTCAGTGCAGAGGTAGACTGCCAGAATCATTTTGAAGTCTTTTTCTAGAAAGAGGAAAAGACTCTCACAGCTCACAAATAAAATATTTGGCCAGCTATCTTCAAAAAGGAGAAAATGGGTACAGAAAGAGAGCATTTTACACTTTTTATAAAAAGATTCAATTTTTTATCATATTGATCTTTTATCTTTAATACTAAGTTGTCTTGAAGAATTATTTATGTGTAAATAGAAGCTCTATACAATCAGCAAAAACAAGACCAGGAGCTGACTGTGGCTCGGACCATGAACTCCTTATTGCCAAATTCAGACTGAAATTGAAGAAAGTAGGGAAAACTACTAGACCATTCAGGTATGACCTAAATCAAATCCCTTATGATTATACAGTGGAAGTGAGAAATAGATTTAAGGGCCTAGATCTGATAGATAGAGTGCCTGATGAACTATGGAATGAGGTTCGTGACATTGTACAGGAGACAGGGATCAAGACCATCCCCATGGAAAAGAAATGCAAAAAAGCAAAATGGCTGTCTGGGGAGGCCTTACAAATAGCTGTGAAAAGAAGAGAAGCGAAAAGCAAAGGAGAAAAGGAAAGATATAAACATCTAAATGCAGAGTTCCAAAGAATAGCAAGAAGAGATAAGAAAGCCTTCTTCAGTGATCAATGCAAAGAAATAGAGGAAAACAACAGAATGGGAAAGACTAGGGATCTCTTCAAGAAAATCAGAGATACCAAAGGAAAATTTCATGCAAAGATGGGCACGATAAAGGACAGAGATGGTGTGGACCTAACAGAAGCAGAAGATATTAAGAAGAGGTGGCAAGAATACACAGAAGAACTGTACAAAAAAGAGCTTCAAGACCTAGACAATCATGATGATGTGATCACTGACCTAGAGCCAGACATTCTGGAATGTGAAGTCAAATGGGCCTTAGAAAGCATCACTACGAACAAAGCTAGTGGAGGTGATGGAATTCCAGTGGAACTATTCCAAGTCCTGAAAGATGATGCTGTGAAAGTGCTGCACTCAATATGCCAGCAAATTTGGAAAACTCAGCAGTGGCCACAAGATTGGAAAAGGTCAGTTTTCATCCCAATCCCAAAGAAAGGCAATGCCAAGGAGTGCTCAAACTACCGAACAATTGCACTCATCTCACATGCTAGTAAAGTAATGCTCAAAATTCTCCAAGCCAGGCTTCAGCAATATGTGAACCGTGAACTTCCTGATGTTCAAGCTGGTTTTAGAAAAGGCAGAGGAACCAGAGATCAAATTGCCAACATCCGCTGGATCATGGAAAAAGCAAGAGAGTTCCAGAAAAACATCTATTTCTGCTTTATTGACTATGCCAAAGCCTTTGACTGTGTAGATCACAATAAACTATGGAAAATTCTGAAAGAGATGGGAATACCAGACCACCTGATCTGCCTCTTAAGAAATCTGTATGCAGGTCAGGAAGCAACAGTTAGAACTGGTCATGGAACAACAGACTGGTTCCAAATAGGAAAAGGAGTACGTCAAGGCTGCATATTGTCACCATGTTTATTTAACTTATATGCAGAGTACATCATGAGAAATGCTGGACTGGAAGAAACACAAGTTGGAATCAAGATTGCCGGGAGAAATATCAATAACCTCAGATATGCAGATGACACCACTCTTATGGCAGAAAGTGAAGAGGGGCTAAAAAGCCTCTTGATGAAAGTGAAAGTGGAGAGTGAAAGGGTTGGCTTAAAGCTCAACATTCAGAAAACGAAGATCATGGCATCTGGTCCCATCACTGCATGGGAAATAGATGGGGAAACAGTGGAAACAGTGTCAGACTTTGTTTTTCTGGGCTCCAAAATCACTGCAGATGGTGACTGCAGCCATGAAATTAAAAGACGCTTACTCCTTGGAAGGAAAGTTATGAGCAACCTAGATAGCATATTCAAAAGCAGAGACATTACTTTACCAACAAAGTTTCGCCTAGTCAAGGCTATGGTCTTTCCTGTGGTCATGTATGGATGTGAGAGCTGGACTGTGAAGAAGGCTGAACGCCGAAGAATTGATGCTTTTGAACTGTGGTGTTGGAGAAGACTCTTGAGAGTCCCTTGGACTGCAAGAAGATCCAACCAGTCCATTCTGAAGGAGATCAATCCTGGAATTTCTTTGGAAGGAATGATGCTAAAGCTGAAACTCCAGTATTTTGGCCACCTCATGCGAAGAGTTGACTCATTGGAGAAGACTCTGATGCTGGGAGGGATTGAGGGCAGGAGGAGAAGGGGACGACAGAGGATGAGATGGCTGGATGGCATCACTGACTCGATGGATGCAAGTCTGAGTGACCTCCGGGAGCTGGTGATGGACAGGGAGGCCTGGCGTGCTGCGGTTCATGGGGTCGCAAAGAGTCGGACACGACTGAGCGACTGATCTGATCTGATCTGATCTGAAGGTAATTATCTTGTCTTCATCTCATCTTATATTCCTTTAACTTCTGTTTTGTTTGCTTCCATGACTCAGAGTCACAAAATCACTTCCTTTTCCAGAGGAAATCATCATCATAAAACATATAACCACTTACAGGAAATCCATGTTGCCACAATCATTGAATAACCCGACATCTTCTTCAGACACTATAGGCCAGCGCATGCCCTGAAGGGCTTTCAGAGTCATCCACACCCTGGCGGAACTGGTACTAGATGGTTATTTGATAGTTTATGAGTGATCGGATATATGAGCTAGAGGTTTTGTTTTGCACTATATTGTTTTTATGGTACAACTGGTTGTTTTGTATCATAAGTTACAAATCAAACCCAGTCCCTACTGTCAAGGAGTGTAGAGCCTAGCAATTTTTATGACTTTGATCTGCTTATAAATGGACGAGATGGACTGCCTTGTACATAAATTCACATGGATTTGGAAAGAAAACTTGATGCCCTGGTAGCTTTTTTAAATGGGAGAGTAATTGCTTTACACAGTTGTGTTGGTTTCTGCCATATAATGTCATGAATCAGACGTAAGTATACATACATACATATGTATATATATATCTATACATATATATATATACACACTCAGTGTAGTTTTGATTTGCATTTCTCTAATGATTGTGCTGTGGTCATGTATGGATGTGAGAGCTGGACTGTGAAGAAGGCTGAGCACCGAAGAATTGATGCTTTTGAACTGTGGTGTTGGAGAAGACTCTTGAGAGTCCCTTGGACTGCAAGGAGATCCAACCAGTCCATTCTGAAGGAGATCAATCCTGGAATTTCTTTAGAAGGAATGATGCTAAAGCTGAAACTCCAGTATTTTGGCCACCTCATGCGAAGAGCTGACTCATTGGAGAAGACTCTGATGCTGGGAGGGATTGAGGGCAGGAGGAGAAGGGGACGACAGAGGATGAGATGGCTGGATGGCATCACTGACTCGATGGATGCGAGTCTGAGTGACCTCCGGGAGCTGGTGATGGACAGGGAGGCCTGGCGTGCTGCGGTTCATGGGGTCGCAAAGAGTCTGACACGACTGAGCGACTGATCTGATCTGATCTGATCTGAATGATTGTGCTACTTGTTTGTTTATTTTTTTGATGGCTATTTTCAATACAGATAGAAATGTTACCTTGCAACTCTAAATGAGAGTTTGAGAAACTGAGGATAGGGGAGAATTTGATATTCAGACACAGTATAATTCTCCTAGAAGATGGGGTGCTATTCTAGACAGCAGTGCTATGGATGAGCTAGTAACATGGAGGAGAGGTTTGGAAGAGCAGTGAAATGATGGTGACACAGCAGTGACTCTGACATGGCATATATGTAGGGATATGAGGAAAAGCAAGTGTTAGTTGCTCAGTCATATCCAACTCTTTGTGACCCCATGGACTGTAGCCTACAGGCTCCTCTGTCCACGAGATTGTTCAGGCAAGAAACCTAGAGTAGCCATTCCCTTCTCCAGGGGATCTTCTTGACCCAGGGATCAAACCCGGGTCTCCTGCATTGCAGGCAGATTCTTTACCATCTGAGCCATCAGGGAAGCCCTATACATAGGTGTATGTATATACACGTTTACATGTATATGTAAACATATGCATACATACATATGAGAGGGTCAATTCCTAGTTAGGTTGATAAGAAGTCCAGGGTTCCTGATGAGAAGAAAAGGGTCCGGAGCCCTCAAGAAGGAGAAAGCTGCCTGGGGCTCTCAAGGAGAAAAGGACAAATGTTCTTTTCTACATTTTTTTGTCTTAGTTAATATAACAATGTATCTTGCTTGAGGACATGTTTCTCCTTCACAAGAACCTTCTGACGAATCCTGTCATCTTAAAATGTATATTATGGGAGTGGGTCTGGTAAGATCTTTCTATTGTTCATTCTAATCTTGTTAATTTAAGATGTATGTTGTGGGAGTGGGTCTGAAAAAAGTATATAAGGCCTTGATAACACTAGCAAGGGGGGCATTCTCCATCCCCTTTCTGCTGTCTATGTCAGAAGCTTTCTTTGTCCTTTTTCTTATTTTAATAAAAATTCTGCTTCACAAAAGCTCTTGAGTGATCAAGGCTTGTCCCTGGTCCCAAAGCTAAATCTTCTTCTTCGGACATGACAAATCCATCATCGTTCACCATAAGCTATCACATGTACCTGTGTGTGTGTGTGTGTGTGTAATACAAAGGCATCCTGAGTATTAAAAATGACATTTCAGTCTCTAACAAAAAAAGTCTAAGTGATTTATAATCTCACCTCCTAGAGTCACAACACTTCTGTGTGTCTTCTGGTCTTTTTTTTGTGGCATCCAAATTTTTCACATAATCACCCTCATTCACTAAAAGACATTTTGATATCATCACCAAGATTGTCGTTTTCTAATTAGACAACCCTGAGTAGAGTTTGATTTCTTCCATGTTACAGGAACCTAGTTACTTAACTTTTCTAAGATTTCCTCAACTGTATGAGGAATACAACTACTATGCAAATAATACTAGGAATGTTGTCCCAAGGAAGAGCAATATTATGGTTCTCAGTCTTGACTGTGCATAAGAATCACCCAAAATCCTTGAAAAATTCTGATCACCCCACTTCCTCAGAGTACTGACTTCATTGTATCGCCTTGGCTTGTCCTGCTTTTCTAAACTGTTCTCTAGATGACTGTGATGCAGCCAGGACTGAAAAGCACTGCAATAATGTGTGCAAAGCTCTCAATACTTAGAACTCAGAAAGGCATGAGCACCGTTATTATACCATGTTTTTGAAAAGAAAATGAATTAATAAAACACGCTGTCATTGTATTTCTATTTTTCTATATGATGTGCAGTTTTTATTGCCAAGTATGTGTCACTATCTTCATCAAGTTCTGCGGCTACTTGGTATTCAGTAGTATTGTGACAGTCCAGTTTACTTGATTAGCTGAACATTAGAAATTTAAGTCATTCTAAGTATTCAACTATTCTAAAGAGTATTGCAATGAGTCTTGTGCTTATAAATCTTCATAGCTGTTCAACTATTTCCTTAGGAACTGCTGGCTCAGAGGGTACATCCATTTTTGAAGCTTCTGAACATTGCCAAATTGCCCTGTTTAATGGGATGATCAATATCATTTAGGATACATTACAGCTACAAATAAGAAAAAGCTTAGTTCAAATTGACTTAAACAATAAAGGAGATTTATTGGCTCAAATAACTGGTAAATCTAGAGATTAAGTGAATTTCGGAGCTAGTTGGATTCAGCATTTCACTGATACCATCAAAGATCTGTCTATATCACTTCATCTCTTTCCTTAGCCCTATTCCATACCAGCTTTTTTTCTGTGGTCAGAATAAGGCTGCCAACAGTTCCTAGGGCAGCAAACTTCTTCATCCAGATACAGTGTAATAAATGTCTCTTTAAGACATTTTTCTAGAACAAGGAAGCTTAAGCTTTCAGCAAACCCATGCCTCACCTCTTATTGATCCAATTTTGATTACTCAGAGATGAGAATATCCTAATCAGTTTATGCTTGAGTCACATATTTTACCCTTAAGAAGGATGGAGTAATCTTTTCCCGCAGCTCCTTGGGTGCAGAAGGGAGGCTTTGATATCTTGAAAGAAGGAAAAGCATAGAAGAGAGAATAGATAACCACAGTGACCAAGATCAACAAAATTCAAAAGAGAATCACAGCAGGATGCTTCTCATAAAGTTGAAAAGAGGGGAAGAAAGCGAGTTGATGAGAAATGTGTGTGCTAAGTCATTTAAGTCAAGTCCAATTCTTTGTGACCCTGTGGACTGTATCCCGCCAGGTTCTTCTGCCCATGGGATTCTCCGGGCAAGAATACTGGAGTGGGTTGCCATGCCATCTCCCAGGGGATCATCCAAGCCCAGGGATCGATCCCATGTCTCTTATGTCTCCTGTAATGGCAGGCGGGAGTGCCACCTGGTAGGGTTATGTTGGATTAATAGCTATCTTACCAATTGTATCAGTTCTGTCTGCCTCCAGCATTTGGTACCAAACAAGTGTGGATTTCAGGAGAACAAGGATGTCTATTATTTTTTAAGCCAATCATTGCACCCTCCTTGCCTCCTAGCACTGTACAGAGCACCTGTTTCCATATATTTTAAATCCATTTAATATGTCATCAACACAATTCCTGGAACAGTAAGTGTTTAACTTTATGTTGTTTAAAGTATAAAATTAGAGTTCTGTGTTTTTAGTTGTTTAAGGAATATTCAGCATCTGTTTTCACTCTCTCATCCACGATCTAAACTATAAGTTTCTTGAAGTACAAATATAGAATTTTGGTGTGAGTGTATGTGTCTGTTGAAGTGTGTGTAAGAGAGAGAGAGAAACTGACTTGTAAATGGCAATGTGTCCAAAAATACTCCATGCGTGATGAATTACAACTTTCTAGTGACTGTCGCAGGGTTTAATAGGTCATTGGTTCCTAATTAGTGCCTACAGATGAACACACTCTCTCATTTAGAGACATTCAGCTAAGGAACATTCCATTTCTAGCAGCACCTAGACTAAAACCCTCCTTACCTTCAGTTGGAGTCTGGATATAGACATCTGGAAAGATCATGCATTGATTTACTTGAAAGTCATTACCTGTGTGGCCAGGTTCTAATTGGATTCCATCTTATCATGAAAGAGATTGTACACTGTTTCCTCTGGTGCTGTCCCTCTGGCAATTCCCCCAGTAACATTCTGCCTTGCTACCATTCTTTCAAACCCACACCCAGAGGAGTCTGGGATGTGGAAGTATTAACATTTAGATTAATTTCTCATGGCAGTTAGGTTATTGGATTTCTCCCTCTTGCCAACACTCCTTAAACTGCTGTAACTATCACAGTCTCCAGCGGACCTCTTAAATAGAAAGCATTGGTGAAATGTCTACTGAAAAGGATTGTATCAATTCTGTCTACCTCTAGCATTTGGTACAAAAACATTACACTGAAATATATTTGCAAAAATGTCAGTATTTGTATTCCAGGGAACTTTGAAAGACAATTTAGTCCTTCCAGGACTCTAAGTGGAACAGCTGCTTGCCCAGGTCGGAGATGTAATTGCCATGATATATGTGAAACAAATTGTCCTCTTGTGCTTAAACCTTTTCTGCTGAAATCAAACATATATTTAAAGAATAAAATTCTTTTAAAAATAAGGCTTGGAGAAAATTGGAACTTTTCTTTTTGGTATTAGATGAATTATTCCCTAATATATAGTTGAAATTCACTTTTGTGTAATGAGTATAAATTTCATTCCACATATCTCAGTAAAAGAAATACCACATCAATTCATTTCTCTGTATCAAACCGAATTCAACTCTGAGACCTACCATTCCATCTGTTAAGTTTTGAGGCACCTTCCCTCTCCCTAATTTTATTCAAGGACCAGATTATCCTGTATGTCTCTGGGTCATGGCCAGAGAACATTCATGAAGTTTAGCTCACTATGGTCATGTAGGGAGTTCACTGTCCAAACTTGATGACTCACTGGTGGAGGGTGACTCTGCCACTGGGGACTGAGTGTGAACCTGCTGACAATTTATGATAGCTCCTAAGTAATGATGAAAGTGTCACTAAAATGGTAACAAAAGAATAGACTCTTCCCTCAAACATGTCTAATGGTATTGCTTCTCAATATTTAAGACACATAACTGAAGACACATAACTTGAGCAGTGCAGTGATAGCCAGTTGTTAGAGCACAATTTAACGGCTAGAAGAGCAAAATAGTGAGAAGATAGTCCAAGACTGCCATTTCTTAAAAAGCTTTGTTCCTCCACCAAATCAACAGGATAGCTCTTACCTGCCAAGTTAGATCCTGAATACCTTCACCTGTTCCCCTTTCCCATTTCATCCTCACCCTTCACTGGGCCTCTAGTGAAGGACCTGTAAAAATACAAGCTACCAAATAGGTATAGGACTCTCCACTTAAAGAGTTGCCGCCTTTAAAAGGAAATGCCAAACCTGTTTTCTTCTTCCACTTGAAGAAGCTCACTGAACTAAGAACTCTAAGAAGCCCTTAGAGTTCAGTCTGCACTGGCCGTTTGCGGTTGTCCCCCTAGTAAGCGTGCACCATTGCCATCAGCTTCTGATTTCTTGTTTGGAGATCCATGTTATTCCAGGGAAGTTGATCTGTTCCTCGGAAAATCCTGACACTGATCATTATTCACTGTGAGCCTTTTGATGGACAAGAGATGTCTTACTCATTTCCAGCCTCTGTCTTAGGTTCTGTGTACTTTAGCCTCAGGGGTGAGATCTTCTCAGTATTCCTGTTCCTCCTTCTGGGCTGCCAAATTCTGTCTTGCATCAGCGAGTCTTGTTAGAGAGCAAGTTTCCTATCCCTCATTCAATGGTGATGATTTAGGACTTCAGATGAGTTTCCTGACATCCCCTTAGTGGAGGATGGCTCTGTTCCCACCCTTTTGTAGAAGGAGATTTTTCTTATTCCACTGAGATTCCATTCTTATCCAACTGAGAAAAAAATATACATTTTATAAAATTTTTTTAAAATTTGCTTTTGATGAGATTATGGCAAAACAGGCTTTCTTCAATGTTGCTGGGCAGAGTGCTAATAGATCTGACCCCAATGGAGGAGAAATTTGATGACATGAAAGAAAATTATGCATGTATATGCCTTTTAGGAATCTATTCCTAAAATATGCTGGAACAAATATGAAGCAATGTATGTGCAGGATTTTTTATTGTGCCATATTTATAAAACAATGGAATCATCTGGTTAAATAAATATATCTATACAATAGAGTGTTAAGCTGCCATTTAAAAAAATGAAGGAAAATATTTGACATATTATACTTGACCACATATATAGAGACATCTCTAGGCTAGATGGTCAAATGGAAAAGTAAGAACAAAAGGAAGAGAAGTAGATGAGATGGTTAACTTTATATGATATCTTGGCTAGGCTGTGGTGCTCACTTGTTTGGTCAAATACTAATCTAGACGTTTCTGTGGATGCATTTTCTAGATATGATTAACATTTACAATCAGTTGGCAATGGCACCCCACCCCAGTACTTTTGCCTGAAAAATCCCATGGACGGAGGAGCCTGGTAGGCTCCAGTCCATGGGGTCGCTAAGAGTCGGACACGACTGAGCGGCTTCACTTTCACTTTTTGCTTTCATGCATTGGAGAAGGAAATGGCAACCCACTCCAGTGTTCTTGCCTGGAGAATCCCAGGGACAGGGGAGCCTGGTGAGCTTCCATCTATGGGGTCGCACAGAGTCGGACACGACTGAAGCGACTTAGCAGCAGCAGCAGCAGGCCTTAGTGAAAGTGAAAGTCACTCTGTCATGTCCAACTCTTTCCGACCCCATGGATCCCAGGCCAGAATACTGGAGTGAATAGCATTTCTCTTCTCCAGGGGATCTTCCCAACCCAGGGATTGAACTCAGGTCTCCGGCATTGCAGGTGGATCTTTTCCAATTGAGCTCTCAGGGAAGTTGGCCCTCAGGAAAGCAAGTTAGCATCCACAATGTAGGTGAGCCTCAACCAATCAGCTGAAGGCCACTGGAGCAAAATCCAGGTTTCTCAGAGAAGGAATTCTGCCTCTAGACTGTAACACAGAATTCTTGCCTGAGTTTCCAGCCTGCCGGCCTGCCCTACAGGTTTCAGACTCAAGACTCAGACTCAGCTCTTTCCTGAATTTCTAGCCTGCGAATTTTATGTATCCTGTTGGTTCTTTTCCTTTGGAGAACCCTGATTGTTACAGTAGATAAATAAAATATAAGATATAGTATGCTGCTTTTTGTGTATAAGGTAAAATATCAGAAGAATAAACAAGAAATTACCCCACCCACAAAAAATAGATCAGCTAAAGGAGACAATGGGTACAGATAAAGAAAAAATGGAAATTAGATCTATTTAAGTACACCTTAATAAACTTGTTTCTAACTTGAAATAAAATTTTTTATTTTGAAATAAGGCAAAATTTGATCTCTTAATTTAGCATCCTTTTAAAATACATATAATTATTAGTATCTAAATAACATAGTATCTAGTCTTACACATTCTTGACTTTTTATAAAGATGGAGTCATACTTTGATTTTCAACTTGACTTTTTCCTCTAAAGTGTTTTTTCCTGATATCCATTTATGTTGCTATCTGTTTATTCCTTTTTCTCTATTTTATAGCATTGTATTACATAAACACACCACAATTTTTCAATTCTCTTGTGGTTGATACTTCTATAGAAATTCTTGTACAAATTTTATTACAGAAGGGCAAAAATTTCCCTAGAGTATTTGATTAGGAAGAGAATTGCTGAATTGGGTAGAGGATAAATGAATGTGAATATCTTCCATTTCCTAGAGTAATAGCAGTTTGCTTCATGTGGTTGTACCAATTTGCATTTATAACTGGAATTATAGGAATGAGTTTCCATTCTGCATTCTTCCACATCCTTACCAACACTTGTTATTGGCAGCTTTTCTAATTCTTGCTGACCTGGTAGTTAGAAAATTGTTAAATTTCAGTAACTTTATTACTTGTCTTTAGGTCTTCCATTACTTAGTATTTAAAGTTCTATTTCAAATTTTTGTTCTTTTCGATTTCTTAATGGTTGATGTTTTTAATTGTCTTAGAGTTATTTTCGGAGAAGGCAATGGCACCCCGCTCCAGTACTTTTGCCTGGAAAATCCCATGGAATTTGGGATTTTCCCAAATTTTCCTACCATGCAGCCTGGTAGGCTGCAGTCCATGGGGTCGCAAAGAGTCAGACACGACTGAGTGACTTCATTTTCACTTTTCACTTTCATGCACTGGAGAAGGAAATGGCACCCCACTCCAGAGCTCTTACCTGGAGAATCCCATGGACGGAGGAACCTGGTAGGCTGCAGTCCATGGGGTTGCTAGAGTCGGACACGACTGAGCGATTTCACTTTCACTTTCCACTTTCATGCACTGGAGAAGGAAATGACAACCCACTCCAGTGTTCTTGCCTGGAGAATCCCAGGGACAGGGAAGCCTGGTGGGCTGCCGTCTATGGGGTCGCATAGAGTCGGACACAACTGAAGCGACTTAGCAGCCGAGTTATTTTATAATCTCTTTAGATTTCCTATTATCCAAAGTTCTTGGGGGTTTTAACCATCCTATTATGTTTAATTCTCATTAATGATGGAGAGTTTCCTGTGTATTTAATACTTTTTAAATTATGCTCTTTTCTCAGTGGTGCTTTATTTGATAGACTCTTGGGCAGTTGAGGCTCCTATGTTTGTCTACAGTGTTTTTGCTCTGGCTTCTGGTGAGCACTCTAATAACGGGCACTTGAGCAGCCTGGGACCGACTATACATTAGTTACTTTACCTGAGGGTTTCAGAAACACTGACTAAGTTTCAACCTCAAATCTAAGGTTTTGGTGCCAAGACAACTTTAATGCTGTAGAAAAAGAATGATATTCATGAGCATGTATCATTTAACTACAGTTGTTCCAAGTCTGTTCTGAAAGGAAATTCTGAAAGATTTTTGATCCCAATTAAAAAAGAATAGTGTGTCTTGAGAGGAAAGCAAAGGCAACCCCCTCCAATACTCTTGCCTGGAAAATCCCATGGACGGAGGAGCTTGGTAGGCTGCAGTCCATGAGGTCACTAAGAGTCGGACACAACTGAGTGACTTCACTTTCACTTTTCACTTTCATGCATTGGAGAAGAAATGGCAACCCACTCCAGTGTTCTTGCCTGGAGAATCCCAGGGACAGAGGAGCTTGGTGGGCTGCCATCTATGGGGTCGCACAGAGTTGGAGACGACTGAAGCGACTTAGCAGCAGCAGTGTGTCTTAAACTTTGTTCCCTTAAAAATAATTACATTATAGAGCTGGAGTTGCATAAATCTTCAAGATAATTAACTTGTAATGATTTATTTTTATTACTTTTAGAAATGTCCTGTATATTCTAAGTAGACATGAAATATATAGCTACAATATCTCTTATTTTACTAATTTTGTGAGGTTTTTTTTAAGCCAAGTATGTAGTAGTTCAACAAACCACATTTTCATTTTCTTTTAGGTGAGTAAAGAAATGCTGGATAGTTATTTCAAAAATTATAACCCGGTAATTCATCTAGTAGAAAATACCTGAAATGTAGTCTGTTAATTGAGTCAAATTAAAACTTAAAAAAAATAAAACAAAACAAAAAACCAGCATAAATGTCCCTAAAGTAACTACTTTTTCCAAACCTAAATGTATGATGTACACTTTGCAGTCAAGGCTGGCTTTGTCTTGTTACTATCAATTCCATGGCTTTATTTCTATTCTTATTTGCCCTGTTTTTGGAGAAAATTACTTCTCTAACAGGCCAAGTAGATGTTTCTCATCTATGCTCTTTAAAAACAAAATTCTACCTAATGTGATAGAATTTTTATCGGGCATTTTTTCTTGTATTAACTTAGACATTAAGTTCCTAATACTTCCACTAGGCAGTGTTACGAAATATTAAAGAATATGTGTAAGGAATATTTTTTCCAAGAAAATTAAGTATGGCTCTGTAACATACAATTTTTACCTAAAAAGAAAAAGAAAAACCCTTGTGATAAATGTCCAATTGCCTTTCCCTATCTTTCCACCAAGCCTAAAAAAAAAAAAAAAAATTTGCTTATCTGGAGGTCAGTGATTCAGTATACTAACAATGCAAACATTTTTTAAAAAGTAAAAAGTTGTTGAATAGTGTCCCCTCCCAAATACATTCTCTTTAAAACTCATATTTTAAATACACTGAGGTTATCCCTGTGTTTTGAGAGTAATTGCTACATACCAGTTCTCAGTTTGGATGTTACTTCTGCTCGGGGATCACTGTGAGCTCTTTCTACACTCTCTCTCCACCAGCACCTTGAATTTCCCTTATTAGAGTATGAATAGCACTGTATCATAATCTCCTGTTATTTGCAGCTGTCACAGGTACATTACTGACAAGCACATGAGAGTCTTTCCAGTGTGCTTTTCTGAGTCTTTGAAAGTGTTTGTTATAATCAGTGTGTCAAAAGAATAAAAGGATTACTGATATTCACCTTATTGACTCTGCATAAGTAAGAAAAGATTCTAAAATAATTTTAGAGCTAAAATAACCCAGGAAAATTGGCTTATTATAGTCAAAGATACTTCAATTAAAAAATTCTAAAAAAATATTGATCTATCTATTCACATGTATGGCTGAGGAAATTAAAAACTAGGAAAGGAAAGTAGCTAAACAAAGAGGTGGTCATTGATAAACCTAGGTAAAATAAATATCTCTTGAACCTTATTTCAGGCTATTTCCAGGAGATAGTTGCTGAAAATGACAATAAATTAAGTCTTTATTGTAAACTAGGCATGGTGCTAAGTAATTGACATTTCCTTTCTCATTTAGTCCCCAAAACAAACTGATAACATTGATGCAGATATTAGCCATGTTGTACAGGCCGTAAAAGGCCTACTACAAGTTACTCCTACAAGATGAGAAAATTATCAGCATGTAGAAGCAGGGTTTCTACTTCTAACTCCAGAGCCCACTTTCCAATCTGCACCCCAAACTCAGGACCCTTCCCCTAGATGGGAGACTGCTGGACTGGCTGTTTAAATGGTTCAGTTCATTTCAGTCGCTCAGTTATGTCCGACTCTTTGCGACCCCATGGACTGCAGCACTCCAGGCTTCCCTGTACATCAAAAACTCTCAGAGCTTGCTCAAACTCATGTCCATTGAGTTGGTGATGCCATCCGACCCTCTTTTCCTCTGTCATCCCCTTCTCCTCCTGCCTTCAATCTTTCCCAGCATCAGGGTCTTTTCTAAGGAGTAAGTTCTAATCATCAGGTGGCCAAATGTATTGCAGCTACAGCTCCAGCATCAGTCCTTCCAATGAATATTCAGGACTGATTTCCTTTAGGATGGGATGGTTGTATCTCCTTGCAGTCCAAGGGACTCTCAAGAGTCTTCTCCAACATCACAGTTCAAAAGCATCTATTCTTCTGCACTCAGCTTCCTTTATAGTCCAACTCTCACATCCATACACGACTATTGGCTTTCACTAGATAGATCTTTGATGGCAAAGTAATGTCTCTGTTTTTTAATATGCTGTCTAGGTTGATCATAATTTTTCTTCAAAGAGGTAAGCATCTTTTAATTTCATGGTTGCAGTCACCATCTGCAGTAA
This sequence comes from Tragelaphus eurycerus, assembly GCA_935064755.1. NCBI lineage: Eukaryota > Metazoa > Chordata > Mammalia > Artiodactyla > Bovidae > Tragelaphus > Tragelaphus eurycerus. The sequence goes on along the minus strand of CAKXYN010000014.1, from coordinate 33,429,531 downwards.
TTTTGGAGCCTCAAAAAATAAAGCCTTTCACTATTTACATTGTTTCCCTATCTATTTGCCATGAAGTAATGAGAATGGAAGGAGAAGGCAATAGCAACTCACTCCAGTATCTTGCCTGGGAAATCCCATGGACGGAGGAGCCTGGTGGGCTACAGACCTTGGGGTTGCGAAGAGTCAGACACGACTGAGCGACTTCACTTTCACTTTTCACTTTCATGCTCTGGAGAAGGAAATGGCAACCCACTCCAGTATTCTTGCCTGGAGAATCCCAGGGACAGAGGAGCCTGGTGGGCTGCCGTCTATGGGGTCGCACAGAGTCAGACACGACTGACATGACTTAGCAGCAGCAGCAATGAGACCAGGTGCCATGATCTTAGTTTTCTGAATGTTGAATTTTAAGCCAGCTTTTTCATTATCCTCTTTCACTTTTATCAAGAGGCTCTTGAGTTCTTCTACGCTTTCTGCGTATCTGAGTTTATTGGTATTTCTCCCCAGAAATTCTTGATTCCAGCTTGTGTGTCATCCAGCCCAGCATTTTACAGATGTATGTACTCTGCATATAAATTAAATAAGCAGGATGACAAGATACAGCCTTTACACACTCCTTTCCCAATTTGGAACCAGTCCATTGTTCCATGTCTGGTTTTAACTATGCTTTTTGACCTGTAAACAGATTTCTCAGGAGGCAGGTAAAGTGGTCTGGTATTCCTCTCTCTTGAAGAATTTTCCACAGTTTGTTGTGATCTACACAGTCAAAGGCTTTGGCATAATCAATAAAGCAGAAATAAATGTTTTCCTGGTATTCTCTTGCTTTTTCAATGATCCAGCAGATGTTGGCAATTTGGTCTCTGGTTCCTCTGCCTTTTCTAAATCCAGCTTGAACATCTGGAATTTCACAGTTCACGTACTGTTGAAGTCTGGCTTTGAGAATTTTGAGCATTACTTTGCTAACATGTGAGATGAGTGCAATAGTTTGAACATTATTTGGCATTCCCTTTCTTTGGGAATTGGAATGAAAAGTGACTTTTTCCAGTCCTGTGGCCACTGCTGAGGTTTCCAAATTTGATGGCACATTGAGTGCAGCACTTTCACAGCATTATCTTTTAGGATTTGAAATAGCTCAGCTGGAATTCCCTCACCTCCACTAGCTTTGTTTGTAGTGATGCTTCCTAAAGCACATTTGACTTTGCACTCCAGGATGTCTGGCTCTAGGAGAGTGATCATACCATTGTGGTTATCAGGTCATTAAGATCTTTTTTGTACAGTTCTTCTGTGTAGTCTTGCCACCTCTTCTTAATATCTTCTACTTCCGTTAGGTAAATAAGGTTTCTGGCCTTTATTGTGCCCATCTTTGCATGAAGTGTTCCCTTGGTATCTCCAATTTTCTTGAGGAGATCTCTAGTCTTTCCCATTCTATTGTTTTCCTTTATTTCTTTGCATTGATCACTGAGGAAGGCTTTCTTATTTCTCCTTGCTATTCTTTGAAACTCTGCATTCGAATGGATGTATCTTTCCTTTTCTCCTTTGCCTTTCGCTTCTCTTTTCTCAACTATTTGTACGGCCTCCTCAGACAACCATTTTGCTATTTTGCATTTCTTTTTCTTGGGGATGGTCTCGATCACTGCCTCCTGTACAGTGTTATAAAACGCCATCCATAGTTCTTCAGGCACTCTGTCTATCATATCTAATCCTGTGAATCTATTTGTCACTTCCACTATATAATAGTAAGGGATTTGATTTAGATCATACCTGAATGGTCTAGTGGTTTTCCCTACTTTCTTCAATTTAATTCTGAATTTGGCAATAAGGTGTTCATGATGTGATCCACAGTCAGCTCCTAGTCTTGTTTTTGCTGACTGTATAGAGCTTCTATATTTTTGGCTGAAAGATTATAATCAATCTGATTTCAGTATTGACCATTGGGTGATGTCCATGTGTAGAGTCTTTTCTTATGTTGTTGAAAGAGGGTGTTTGCTATAACCAACATGTTCTCTTGAAAAAACTCTGTTAGCCTTTGCCCTTTCATTTTGTGCTGCTGCTGCTGAGCTGCTAAGTCGCTTCAGTAGTGTCTGACTCTGTGTGACCCCATAGAAGGCAGCCTACCAGGCTCCCCTGTCCCTGGGATTCTCTAGGCAAGAACACTGGAGTGGGTTGCCATTTCCTTCTCCAATGCATGAAAGTGAAAAGTGAAAGTGAAGTCGCTCAGTTATATCTGACTATTCGCGACCCCATGGACTGCAGCACACCAGCCTCCTCCACCCATGGGATTTTCCAGGCAAGAGTACTGGAGTGGGGTGCCATTGTACCCAAGGCCAAATTTGCCTGTTACTCCAGGTGTCTCTTGACCTCCTCCTTTTGCGTTTCAGTCCCCTGTGATGGAAGGAAATCTTGTTTGGGTGTTAGTTCTAGAAGGTCTTGTAGGTCTTCATAGAACTGTTCAACTTCAACTTCTTCAGCATTACTGGTTGGGGCATAGACTTGGATTACTGTGATACTGAATGGCTTGTCCTGGAAATGAAGAGAGATCATTCTGTCATTTTTGAGATTACACCCAAGTACTGCATTTTGGACTCTTTTGTTGACTATGAGGGCTACTCCATTTCTTCTAAGGGATTCTTGCCCACAGTAGTAGATATAATGGTCATCTGAATTAAATTTGCCCTTTCCAGTCCATTTTAGTTCACTGACTCCTAAAATGTCAACATTCACTCTTGCCATCTCCTGTTTGACCACTTCTAAGTTATCTTGATTCATGGACCTAACGTTCCAGATTTCTATGCAGTATTGTTCTTTACAACATTGGACTCTACTTCCATCACCAGTCACATCCACAACTGGACTTTGTTTTCAGTTTTGGTCCATCTCTTCATTCTCTCTCCATTCTTCTCCAGTAGCATATTGGCCACCCGCTAACCTGGTGAGTTCATATTTCAGTGTCATATCTTTTTGCCTTTTCATATTGTTCATGGGGTTCTCAAGGCAAGAATACTGAAGTGGTTTGCCATTCCCTTCTTCAGTGGACCACATTTTGTCAGAACTTTCCACTATGACCTGTCCATATTGGGGACCTACATGGCATGGATCATAGTTTTATTGAGTTAACAAGGCTGTGGTCCATGTGATCAGTTTGATTAGTTTTCTGTGGTTTTCATTCTGTCTGCCCTCTGATGGATAAGGATAAGAGGCTTATGGAAGCTTCCTGTTTGGAGAGACTGACGGGGGGCGGGGGGTGGGGGGGGGGGGGGGGCGGCGGGAACCTGAATCTTCTTCTGATGGGCGGGCCATGCTCAGTAAGTCTTTAATCCAATTTTCTGTTGATAGGCAGGACTGTGGTCCCTCCTGTTGTTTGTACCTCCAAACTATGGTGGACGTAATGAAGATAATGGTGACTTCCTTCAAAAGGCCCCATGCACACACTGCTGCACTCAGTGCCCCCACCCTGCAGCAGGCCACCGCAAACCCATGCCTCCACCAGAGATTCTTGGACACTCACAGGCATGTCTGGGTCAGTCTTTTATGGGGTCATTGGTTATTGGTTTAAATGATTATTGGTTCATAACTCTACAAGTCAAAAATTTCTGAACAAATGGGGATTAAATTCAAAGTTAGGAGGAAGATAAGCAGAGGACTGCCTCAATTGTAGTAGGAATTGAGGAAAAATTCAATTGAACTCAATTGAAGGGGAAAAAAATAAGTGCATTTTACAGGACATTAAGGATTTAGCTTAGTATACTATATTCTATGAATATTAAAAAACACACAATATCTACATTGGATCTTTGGAGTCTATCCAAGAAAATCATTCTTGGAAGAGTGTATTTCTCATATAAAATATTTCTGAATATTGAGCATATTTAAAAGTAAAAATGTTGTGCTTATGAAACTTGGAATACAACTCTGCCCTGTTTAAATTTTTGTGAGCAGTTTGTGCAAAGAAGGAGCAACTTCTCAGGTAGTTTGCGGTGTAGTTTGGAGGGATTATATAGGGTCTCATGGCTGCCCAGCTTGTGCCTAGTTAAAGAATGGCTGGATGTTGAAGAGGTAAGCAGGTGACCCTCCCATCTACAGACTTGAAGCCTGTCTTTAGATGTCTGAAATGAACATGGCATTAGCATGAACCTTAACTCCTTCTATTCATTCTCTACCAATAGTGCTGATCCTACTTAGGAAATTTCCCTTCCACAACTTCTGAAATAAAATATGTTTAAGCAATTTATTTGTTTAGATATTATGGGGATGGGGGGAGGAGAATAAAGAAGAAACAAATATGGATTGTTTATAGTCCTCTCCTTTTTAGTTATTCTACAGGTTGAGTAAATCAGAAGGTAGTCAAGAAAGAGAGTCAGGAACTTTCTCCAAGTGAAGCTATTAATATATTGCTACTAAAATGACAGAAAGAGTCAGTTCTTCCCGCAGGCCTATTAAGGGTGGATGACTTCATTTAATCTTTAGATTCATATACAAGGTAGATACCTCAGTTATCCATTTTACAAATAAGAAGACTCTGAAAGTTTAATATGCTTAATATTTTATAGCTGATAATTTTCTTTCTAGAATCTGAGTTCGCTGTAACCATTTTTTATGGTGCATTAGAAGTATTTCCCTTTTGTATCAAGGGAAAGCAGGCATCTTAAGCTGAGAGGGAAAAGAATGACCCCAGAAAAATTAGAAAAATGTGGGTTTGTTATGTGAAAGATGAGGAATTAAGCAGGAGGGGGACATAGGAGAGGGCTGTAACATAGTTCTGGACTCTGAAAGATAACCTCTCTATGTGTATTATGACATCCACGTGAGTGAGGCCATATTCTATAGTGTTTAAGAGCTCTGATATTTGCTAGATTCAAGGAGACTCTGCATATTTTTTTGAGGATCTCCTCAAAGATACTGTAAATTCCCACAATGTTTGCTATATTCTCGTCACTGCAACCTATATTTCTTAGTATATTGAACTACAGAAATGTCTGGCCCTAACACTAACTTTTTATACTGTTCTATTAGAAAATCTACACACACACTGATTACAGTAGGAGAAAGAAATGGTCTTAAGAACTCAGGCTGTCAAGAAGGTACAGGCCTTCTCATATCATCATCTGAGAAGATGATCCAAGATGCTAAGATGCCACTAAAAGCAACAGGAATGATACCATTAAAATTAATAGTAATCTGGCAGATTTATTTTTGTCTAATTTTATGTAATTAGAGTATTGAGCTTGGTTGATGTAGTGGAGCTGCTGGGTCCAGCCTTTCATGCCTAATCTTATTATTCTTAGGCTGTGCAGAAGCAGGCATGCTGATGGAGTTTACAGATGCAAAACATTTCCTGTTTCTACAGAATGGGTTCCTAGAAGTGAGATTGCTGAGAAAAAGAAATTCTCAATGTCATTTTGTTTAAGGTTACCAAATTGCCTCTTCATAAATGCCATCCTGGTTGATTATCCCACCAAAAGTGAAAGAAATTCTTTCATAAAAATGACTCAAATGTCTCATTTCCACTAAAACACTGTGGTTCCTTTATTTATTCCCAAATTACATTTTTTCCCCTTTTTCTTATATTTATCATCTCTCTGATTTGAGGGTAGCAAATGAGGCTCAGAGAGTGAGACCGTCTTTGCCAACATTTTAAACACAGATTTACTATGGGGCTTAAATAATTTCACAAGCTAGTAGCATACAGAATAATGGCTTAACAAGCCAACAAATAGATCAGATCAGTCACTCAGTCGTGTCCGACTGTTTGCGACCCCATGAACTGCAGCACGCCAGGCCTCCCTGTCCATCACCAACTCCCAGAGGTCACTCAGACTCATATCCATCGAGTCAGTGATGCCATCCAGCCATCTCATCCTCTGTCGTACCCTTCACCTCCTGCCCCCAATCCCTCCCAGCATCAGAGTCTTCTCCAGTGAGTCAACTCTTCACATGAGGTGGCCAAAATATTGGAGTTGCAGCTTTAGCATCATTCCTTCCAAAGAAATCCCAGGGCTGATCTCCTTCAGAATGGACTGGTTGGATCTCCCTGCAGTCCAAGGGACTCTCAAGAGTCTTCTTCAACACCACAGTTCAAAAGCATCAATTCTTCGGCGCTCAGCCTTCTTCACAGTCCTGCTATCATTCCCCAAGGGGAGGTGAGAGGATAAAGTCCAAATGTACTTTGAGGACTATCTTTATGGAGTTGGTTCTCAGAGATAAATGGTTTAACCATCTGTTGGCCAAACAAAACTAAAACCTTCAAGTTGCTAGAACATGTTGCTGGGGAAGGCAATGGCACCCCTCTCCAGTACTCTTGCTTGGAAAATTCCATGGACGGAGGAGCCTGTTAGGGTGCATTCCATGCGGTTGCTAAGAGTCGGACACAACTGCGTGACTTCACTTTCACTTTTCACTTTCATGCATTGGAGAAGGAAATGGCAACCCACTCCAGTGTTCTTGCCTGGAGAATCCCAGGGACAGAGGAGCCTGGTGGGCTGCCGTCTATGGGTCGCACAGAGTCGGACACGACTGAAGTGACTTAGCATAGCATAGCATAGGGAATGATATTGTGGTGTTGACAGGCAAGATGATTGTCTTCACAGGGCTGCTACACAGGCTTTCACCAATGCCAGTAAAAGAAGAGCCTTTATCTTGGCAGGAGCTAATGCCTCAAGGTCTTTGGAGAGGTATTTAGATCAGCCAAAGGTTCAGTTCAGTTCAGTTGCTCAGTCATGTCCAGCTCTTCGCAATCCCATGAATCACAGGATGCCAGGCCTCCTTATCCATCACAAACTCCTGGAGTTCACTCAGACTCACGTCCATCGAGTCAGTGATGCCATCCAGCCATCTCATCCTCTGTCGTCCCCTTCTCCTCCTGCCCCCAATCCCTCCCAGCATCAGAGTCTTCTCCAATGAGTCAACTCTTCGCATGAGGTGGCCAAAGTACTGGAGTTTCAGCCTCAGCATCAGTCCTTCCAAAGAAATCCCAGGGCTGATTTCCTTCAGAATGGACTGATTGGATCTCCTTGCAGTCCAAGGAACTCTCGAGAGTCTTCTCCAACACCACAGTTCAAAAGGATCAATTCTTCGGCGCTCAGCCTTCCTCCCAGTCCAACTCTCACATCTGTACATGACCACAGGAAAAACCATAGCCTTGACTAGATGGACCTTTGTTGGCAAAGGAATGTCTCTGCTTTTGAATATGCTATCTAGGTTGGACATAACTTTCCTTCCAAAGAGTAAGCATCTTTTAATTTCATGGCTACAATCACCATCTGCAGTGATTTTGGAGCCCCCCAAATAAAGTCTGACACTATTTCCACTGTTTCCCCATCTATTTCCCATGAAGTGATGGGACTGGATGCCATGATCTTTGTTTTCTGAATGTTGAGCTTTAAGCCAACCTTTTCACTCTCCACTTTCACTTTCATCAAGAGGCTTTTGAGTTCCTCTTCACTTTCTGCCATAAGGGTAGTGTCATCTGCATATCTGAGGTTATTGATATTTCTCCTGGCAATCTTGATTCCAGCTTGTGCTTCTTCCAGTCCTGCGTTTCTCATGATGTACTCTGCATATAAGTTAAATAAGCAGGGTGACAATATATAGCCTTGACATACTCCTTTTCCTATTTGGAACCAGTCTGTTGTTCCATGTTCAGTTCTAACTGTTGCTTCCTGACCTGCATACAGATTTCTCAAGAGGCAGGTCAGATGATCTGGTATTCCCATCTCTTTTAGAATTTTCCACAGTTTATTGTGATCTACACAGTCAAAGGCTTTGGCATAGTCAATAAAGCAGAAATAGATGTTTTTCTGGAACTCGCTTGCTTTTTCCATGATCCAGTGGATGTTGGCAATTTGATCTCTGGTTCCTCTGCCTTTTCTAAAACCAGCTTGAACATCAGAAAGTTCATGGTTCACATATTGCTAAAGCCTGGCTTGGAGAATTTTGAGCATTAGTTTACTAGCATGTGAGATGAGTGCAATTGTGCAGTAGTTTGAGCATTCTTTGGCATTGCCTTTCTTTGGGATTGGAATGAAAACTGACCTTTTCCAGTCCTGTGGCCACTGCTGAGTTTTCCAAATTTGCTGGCATATTGAGTGTAGCACTTTCACAGCATCATCTTTCAGGATTTGAAATAGCTCAACTGGAATTCCATCACCTGCACTAGCTTTGTTCATTGCAATGCTTTCTAAGGCCCACTTGACTTCACATTCCAGAATGTCTGGCTCTAGGTCAGTGATCACACCATCGTGATTATCTGGATCGTGAAGATCTTTTTTGGCCTTGTCCAAACCAGCCACTCTTGAATAGTCATCACAAATGTGGGTGTTTATAGTCTAAATGTTCCCTCTCCATAGTTGCTTTTTAATAGTTGCTTGATAAGCACCCAGCAGGACCCCTCTGTACCTGAGCTAGAGGACTTATCAGAAAACACAGACACGTTGACATCCTGATGCACAATTTCCCTTTTACTATATCAAAATGATAAATTCATTCTTGAAAACAATTTCACTCTTAAGAACATCATCATGTTTGTTATAAACAAATGCGTTTGAAATCATATCCAAGCACTGCATAGCACTGTCATTTATATTAGGTGAGTGAAACAGCATCTGTTTGGGTTCTAGCTGCCAGTATTTCCTTCCAGAAACTGAGGTCTGGATTGGAGAAAGGGGAGAAGGTGGGGGAGCATTGCCTCGGTTAATTCAACGCAAAATAGCTGAGGATCCATGTATTCAGTCACCTTTACGGCATTATTACATACTGCTTGTAATAGCCATTCCTGTTCTTTTGAGGATCTCTTCTCTAATACATTAGAAGTTGCAGAATAAAAAGACATCATTTCAAGCATATGCAGGCATACCTCAGAGATATTGTGGGCTTGATTCCAGAGTTAAACAACAGTCACAAAAATAATACAAACAATGTACTCTTTAATCAAATTCCTTAAATGTTAACATTTGATACATGTGTTTTGTTTCTCTTTTGCTTCCTTGAGTTGACTCATTGGAGAAGACTCTGATGCTGGGAGGGATTGGTGGCAGGAGGAGAAGGGGACGACAGAGGATGAGATGGCTGGGTGGCATCACTGACTCGATGGATGTGAGTCTGAGTGACCTCCGGGAGTTGGTGATGGACAGGGAGGCCTGGCATGCTGCAATTCATGGGGTTGCAAAGAGTTGGACATGACTGAGCGACTGATCTGATCTGATCTGATACATGTGTTATCTATTAAATGTATACCAATATTATATAATGTAATACATATAAATCTCTGAACTCAGTACAGAGTACTGAGTAAATTACAGATATAATTATCCTTTACCCACTAAAGACATCAGTGTGTCTTTCTTAAAAACAAAGATATTCTCTTTTATAATACAATTTTCAAAATCAGGAAATTAACACTGGTACAATACTATTACCTGATATACAGACTTTATTCAAATTTTACCAATTGCTTAATTAAATAGCCTTCATAGGGAAAAGAAAAAAAAATCAACAAAAGCAAAAGTTTTCTGTTCCAACTTCCAGTCCACACATTTCATTTGAGTGTTGTCTCTTTAGTCTCCTAGTCTGCTAGTTTCTAAGTCTTTGTCTCTCATAACCTTGACATTTTTGTAGAATGTCCTTTAATTTCTGTCTTTGGAAAAATAATTTTCTTGTTACTATATTTGAGTTATAAGTTTCTGTCAGAAATATCTCAGAAATGATATTGTATCCTTTCCAGCAAATCAAATCAGTAGGCATATTATATCTATTGGAATTGTTTATGGTGTTGTCAACTTTCATCACTTGAGTTTTTCAGTGTCTACAAGTTTTCTCCACCATAAAGTTGCTACTTTGCTCGTAATTAGAAAGTATTAATACTTTGAGATTATGAAAGTAATCTGTTTCTCATTAAGCACTCACCTATTATTTTTAGCATCAATCAATGCTTCTAGCCTGAGACAATTATTACTGTGGCAGTTCACAAATGTTGACTTTTAAATCTCATCATTCCTTTCTACATTTTAGTTGGCGCTGTAGTATAGAAAGGGTTTTTGTTTTTGGTTTTTGCATATCTCCCATCTAATTTTCTCATTTATTGTCTCTTGGATTCTTATTTGTTGGACAAGATCTATTGATATGATTTATTATTTTTCCTAAAATTTTCCTAGAGTTGGCCAGGGGGACTCACTTTCAACTAGTTTCTGTGTCCTTTGATGTATACTAATCATCCTGGAATATTCTTGCCTGGAGAATCCCATGGACAGAAGAACCTGGCAGGCTCCAGTCCATGGGGTCGCAAAAAGCCAGACGTGACTGAAGCAGCTGAGCACAAATACACAGTCATTCTTTGAGCACTTTCTTACTCACGGAAGGCTCCAGGTTCATATTTCACTTGGTCTGCCCTAGTTCTGGAGTTAGCCTTTCTCCAAAGAATCACAGGTCCTTTCATTGAGGGCCATATTTAAAAACTATGATCTGGACATGCAAAGTTACTGGGTGTCGATGCTTAAAAGTTCCCTAAGACTCAGATAAGAACTCCATAGATATTTGTGGGTATGTACATCAAAAGACATACACACCTGTATCTAGAACTGTGACTTCATACTGATGTTTCCAATGTTATAGAGTTCTTCACTCCCCTTTTCCAAATTTATCATTCTTTTCTCTGACATTGAGAAACTTAACTCTAATTATCCAAAATATATTATTTCCTTAGTCCTAGAGTACATGTAATTTTAGTATTTCTAACTAGTATTTGAATTTGCAATGCTTAATTTGGTCAATTTAGTTTTGCTAAAACTGAAAAACACATCTATTGTCTAGAGTCTACCCTGTGTTGACTGTTTTTGTTTATAGCTTGAGGGTCAGATCTGATCAGATCAGTCGCTCAGTCGTGTCTGACTCTTTGCAACCCCATGAATCGCAGCATGCCAGGCCTCCCTGTCCATCACCAACTACCGGAGGTCACTCAGACTCATATCCATTGAGTCAGTGATGCCATCCAGCCATGTCATCCTCTGTCGTCCCCTTCTCCTCCTGCCCCCAATCCCTCCCAGCATCAGAGTCTTCTCCAATGAGTCAACTCTTCGCATGAGGTGGCCAAAGTACTGGAGTTTCAGCTTTAGCATCATTCCTTCCAAAGAAATCCCAGGGCTGATCTCCTTCAGAATGGACTGGTTGGATCTCCTTGCAGTCCAAGGCACTCTCAAGAGTCTTCTCCAACACCACAGTTCAAAAGCATCAATTCTTCAGCACTCAGCCTTCTTCACAGTCCAGCTCTCACATCCATACATGACCACAGGAAAGACCATAGCCTTGACTAGGCAAACCTTTGCTGGCAAAGTAATGTCTCTGCTTTTCAATATGCTATTTAGGTTGGTCATAACTTTCCTTCCAATGAGTAAGCGTCTTTTAATTTCATGGCTGCAGTCACCATCTGCAGTGATTTTGGAGCCCAGAAAAACAAAGTCTGACACTGTTTCCAATGTTTCCCCATCTATTTCCCATGTAGTGATGGGACCAGATGCCATGATCTTCGTTTTCTAAATGTTGAGCTTTAAGCCAACCTTTTCACTCTCCACTTTCACTTTCATCAAGAGGCTTTTGAGTTCCTCTTCACTTCCTGCCATAAGGGTGGTGGCATCTGCATATCTGAGGTTATTGATATTTCTCCTGGCAATCTTGATTCCAACTTGTGTTTCTTCCAGTCCAGCATTTCTCATGATGTATTCTGCATGTAAGTTAAATAAACAGGGTGACAATATACAGCCTTGAAGTACTCCTTTTTCTATTTGGAACCAGTCTGTTGTTCCATGTCCAGTTCTAACTGTTGCTTCCTGACCTGCATACAAATTTCTCAAGAGGCAGATCAGGTGGTCTGGTATTCCATCTCTTTCAGAATTTTCCACAGTTTATTGTGATCCACACAGTCAAAGGCTTTGGTATAGTCAATAAAGCAGAAATAGATGTTTTTCTGGAACTCTCTTGCTTTTTCCATGATCCAGCAGATGTTGGTAATTTGATCTCTGGTTCCTCTGCCTTTTCTAAAACCAGCTTGAACATCAGGAAGTTCACGGTTCACATATTGCTAAAGCCTGGCTTGGAGAATTTTGAGCATTACTTTACTAGCATGTGAGATGAGTGCAATTGTGCAGTAGTTTGAGCATTCTTTGGCATTGCCTTTCTTTGGGATTGGGATGAAAACTGACCTTTTCCAATCTTGTGGCCACTGCTGCGTTTTCCAAATTTGCTGGCATATTGAGTGTAGCACTTTCACAGCATCATCTTTCAGGATTTGGAATAGCTCAACTGGAATTCCATCACCTCCACTATCTTTGTTCGTAGTGATGCTTTCTAAGGCCCACTTGACTTCACATTCCAGGATGTCTGGCTCTAGGTCAGTGATCACACCATCATGATTATCTGGGTTGTGAAAATCTTTTTTGTACAGTTCTTCTGTGTATTCTTGCCACCTCTTCTTAATATCTTCGGGTCCATACCATTTCTGTCCTTTATCGAGCCCATATTTGCATGAAATGTTCCTTTGGTATCTCTGATTTTCTTGAAGAGATCCCTAGTCTTTCCCATTCTGTTGTTTTCCTCTATTTCTTTGCGTTGATCGCTGAGGAAGGCTTTCTTGTCTCTTCTTGCTATTCTTTGGAACTCTGCATTCAGATGCTTATATCTTTCCTTTTCTCCTTTGCTTTTTGCTTCTCTTCTTTTCACAGCTATTTGTAAGGCCTCCCCAGACAGCCATTTTGCTTATTTGCATTTCTTTTCCATGGGGATGGTCTTGATCCCTGTCTCCTGTACAATGTCACGAACCTCATTCCATAGTTCATCAGGCACTCTATCTATCAGATCTAGGCCCTTAAATCTATTTCTCACTTCCACTGTATAATCATAAGGGATTTGATTTAGGTCATACCTGAATGGTCTAGTGATTTTCCCTACTTTCTTCAATTTCAGTCTGAATTTGGCAATAAGGAGTTCATGATCTGAGCCACAGTCAGCTCCTGGTCTTGTTTTTGCTGATTGAATAGAGCTTCTCCACTTTGGCTGCAAAGAATATAATCCATCTGATTTCGGTGTTGACCATCTGGTGATGTCCATGTATAGAGTCTTGTGTTGTTGGAAGAGGGTATTTGCTATGACCAGTGCATTTTCTTGGCAAAACACTATTAGTCTTTGCCCTGCTTCATTCCATATTCCAAGGCCAAATTTGCCTGTTACTCCAGGTGTTTCTTGACTTCCTACTTTTGCATTCCAGTCCCCTATAATGAACAGGACATTTTTTTTGGGTGTTCGTTCTAAAAGGCCTTGTAGATCTTCATAGAACCGTTCAACTTCAGCTTCTTCAGTGTTTCTGGTTGGGGCATAGACTTGAATTACTGTGATGTTGAATGGTTTGCCTTGGAAACGAACAGAGATCATTCTGTCGTTGTTGAGATTGCATCCAAGTACTGCATTTTGGGCTCTTTTGTTGACCATGATGGCCACTCCATTTCTTCTGAGGGATTCCTGCCCGCAGTAGTAGATATAATGGTCCTCTGAGTTAAATTCACCCATTCCAGTCCATTTTAGTTCGCTAATTCCTAGAATGTCGACATTCACTCTTGTCATCTCTTGTTTGACCACTTCCAATTTGCCTTGATTCACGGACCTGACATTCCAGGTTCCTATGCAATATTGCTCTTTACAGCATCTGACTTTGCTTCTATCACCAGACACATCCACAGCTGGGTATTCTTTTTGCTTTGGCTCCATCCCTTCATTCTTTCTGGAGTTATTTCTCCACTGATCTCCAGTAGCATATTGGGCCCCTACTGACCTAGGGAGTTTCTCTTTCAGTATCCTATCATTTTGCATTTTCATACTGTTCATGGGGTTCTCAAGGCAAGAATATTGAAGTGGTTTGCCATTCCCTTCTCCAGCGGACCACACCTTGTCAGATCTCTCCACCATGACCTGCCCATCCTGGGTTGCCCCACGGGCATGGCTTAGTTTCATTGAGTTAGACAAGGCTGTGGTCCTGGTGTGATTAGATTGACTAGTTTTCTGTGAGTATGGTTTCAGTGTATTTGCCCTCTGATGTCCTCTCGCAAGACCTACCGTCTTACTTGGGTTTCTCTTACCTTGGGCGTGGGGTATCTCTTCCCGGCTGCTCCAGCAAAGCACAGCCATCGCACCTTACCTTGGACGAGGGGTCTCTCCTCACCGCAGCCCTTCGTGACCTTGGAGGAGGGGTATCTCCTCACCGCCGCCCTTCCTGACCTCGGTCGTGGGGTAGCTCCTCTCGGCCGTGCTTAGTGCGCAGGTCCTCACCGCCGTCCTTCCTGACCTCGGTCGTGGGGTAGCTCCTCTCGGCCGTGCTTAGTGGCCGGTCGCAGCCGCCGAGGCGGAGCTTGAGTGTAGGAGAAGGAAATGGCAACCCACTCCAGTGTTCTTGCCTAGAGAATCCCAGGGATGGGGGAGACCAGTGGGCTGTCGTCTCTGGGGTCGCACAGAGTCGGACCCGACTGAAGCGACGTAGCAGCAGCAGCAGCAGAAAGCAAAAGTAAGGTATTCAGTAGTTAACTCGAAACGGTTCAGTTTTCTTCTTCACTGGGATTATGTTATTCATTTGAAGGAATTATGTTCATTTGTTTCTGTTTCTATTCCATTTTATTTCCCCAATCCTTGATGATTTTATTTGTATTTTATGTACACTAAAATATATTTTAAATAGTACTGTACAAAAAATTATACTCAAAAGTGTCACTCCACAAACCTCTGCCATTCCTTTTTGTCCAGTTCCCAGTCCTCCATCCCCTTTATCCTGTACCTACACCATAGGTAATCAATCTCTTCCATTTCTAGTTTATCATTTCTATGTTTCTCCTTGTGCAAACGAAATTTCTACAAGTTTTTTTTTCCCCTTCTTACTTACCTAAAGGCAACCTGTCACTTCTTTTTTGCCCTTTGATATTTTTTTTTTCATATAACACAGTGTTCTTATCATTCTTTCTAATAGCTGTAAGATTTGCCCTGAAGTTCCTTCTTTCATTACTGATGTTGATAATTGTCCTTTCTCCCTGTTTTTCCATATAATTTTGTATAAGGGGTTGATCTTTTTTATTAATCTTTTCAAAGAAGCTGCCTTGGATTTTAATCTTATCTACTGTACAAAAAAGAGCTTCAAGACCCAGATAATCATGATGATGTGATCACTGACCTAGAGCCAGACATCTTGGAATGTGAAGTCAAATGGGCCTTAGAAAGCATCACTACGAACAAAGCTAGTGGAGGTGATGGAATTCCAGTGGAGCTATTCCAAGTCCTGAATGATGATGCTGTGAAAGTGCTACACTCAATATGCCAACAAATTTGGAAAACTCAGCAGTGGCCACAAGATTGGAAAAGGTCAGTTTTCATCCCAATCCCAAAGAAAGACAATGCCAAGGAGTGCTCAAACTACCGAACAATTGCACTCATCTCACACGCTAGTAAAGTAATGCTCAAAATTCTGCAAGCCAGGCTTCAGCAATATGTGAACCGTGAACTTCCTGATGTTCAAGCTGGTTTTAGAAAAGGCAGAGGAACCAGAGATCAAATTGCCAACATCCGCTGGATCATGGAAAAAGCAAGAGAGTTCCAGAAAAACATCTATTTCTGCTTTATTGACTATGCCAAAGCCTTTGACTGTGTAGATCACAATAAACTATGGAAAATTCTGAAAGAGATGGGAATACCAGACCACCTGATCTGCCTCTTAAGAAATCTGTATGCAGGTCAGGAAGCAACAGTTAGAACTGGTCATGGAACAACAGACTGGTTCCAAATAGGAAAAGGAGTACGTCAAGGCTGCATATTGTCACCATGTTTATTTAACTTATATGCAGAGTACATCATGAGAAATGCTGGACTGGAAGAAACACAAGTTGGAATCAAGATTGCTGGGAGAAATATCAATAACCTCAGATATGCAGATGACACGACTCTTATGGCAGAAAGTGAAGAGGGGCTAAAAAGCCTCTTGATGAAAGTGAAAGTGGAGAGTGAAAAGGTTGGCTTAAAGCTCAACATTTAGGAAACGAAGATCATGGCATCTGGTCCCATCACTGCATGGGAAATAGATGGGGAAACAGTGGAAACAGTGTCAGACTTTGTTTTTCTGGGCTCCACAATCACTGCAGATGGTGACTGCAGCCATGAAATTAAAAGACGCTTGCTCCTTGGAAGGAAAGTTATGACCAACCTAGATAGCATATTCAAAAGCAGAGACATTACTTTACCAACAAAGGTTCGCCTAGTCAAGGCTATGGTCTTTCCTGTGGTCATGTATGGATGTGAGAGCTGGACTGTGAAGAAGGCTGAGCGCCGAAGAATTGATGCTTTTGAACTGTGGTGTTGGAGAAGACTCTTGAGAGTGCCTTGGACTGCAAGAAGATCCAACCAGTCCATTCTGAAGGAGATCAATCCTGGAATTTCTTTGGAAGGAATGATGCTAAAGCTGAAACTCCAGTATTTTGGCCACCTCATGCGAAGAGTTGACTCATTGGAGAAGACTCTGATGCTGGGAGGGATTGAGGGCAGGAGGAGAAGGGGACGACAGAGGATGAGATGGCTGGATGGCATCACTGACTCGATGGATGCGAGTCTGAGTGACCTCCGGGAGCTGGTGATGGACAGGGAGGCCTGGCGTGCTGCAGTTCATGGGGTCGCAAAGAGTCGGACACGACTGAGCGACTGATCTGATCTGATCTGATCTGAGTATTTGTTTTTCATCTCATTTATTTCAGCTCTTTTCTGTAGAATTTCCTTTCTTCTTATGTTGAATTTAATTTGCCTAGGTTTTTAGGATGGAAGCAGATTGTTGATTAAAAAATGCATCTCCCCTTCTAAGATGAGCACTTAAGTCTACACATTTCTCACCGGCTACTCTCTTAGCTGTATGCAGCACACTTCTATGCATTGTGTTTTCACTGTCACTCAGTTTGAAATACTTTTTAAAATCTCTGTAACTTTGATCCATGCATTGCTTCTATGTGCACTGTTTAATTTCTAAATACATAGGGTTTTATAGATTTTTTTAAACTATATTTATTTTTTAATTGAAGGATAATTGCCTTACAGGATTTTGTTGTTTTTTGTCAAATATTTTTTATTGATTTCTGTTTGATTCCAGTGTGTCAAAGAATACAGACCCTAATACAGCAATCTTTTAAAAACTTTGAGAATTTTTTTTTAATGGCTCAACACGTAGTCTCTTTTTTGAACATCCTATGTACACTTGAAAAGTATGTGTCTTCTTGTTATTGCTCTTTGCTGAGTGTAGTGCTCTGTAAATGTTATCTAGGTCAAGGTAGTTACTAATGCTCTGATTTTCTATGTTCTTACTGATTTTATTTTCTGGATCTTCTGTAAGTTACTCAGAGAGGAAGGTTAAAGATGTTAATGAGTACTGTGGATTTGTCTGTCTCTCCCTTTATGTCTTTCAATTTTGCTTGATGTTTTTCAAAGATCTCTTAATAGGCACATAAATTTCTAATTGTTGTCTTCCTAGGAAATTAACAATTTTGTCATTATGAACTGATTTTCGTTATCTCTTAAAATACTCCTTGCCTTAAATTCTACTTTACTATTAATATGTCACTCCAGTTTCATTATGTTTATTGCTATGCTATGCTAAGTCACTTCAGTCGTACCCGACTCTGTGCGACTCCATAGATGGCAGCCCACCAGGCTCCACCGTCCCTGGGATTCTCCAGGCAAGAACACTGGAGTGGGTTGCCATTTCCTTCTCCAATGCATGAAAGTGAAAAGCGAAAGTGAAGTCGCTCTGTCATGTCTGACTCTTAGCGACCCCATGGACTGCAGCCTACCAGGCTCTATGTATGTATTTCATTCTTTTACTTTTAGATTATCTTTAAATTTAAATAGCAGTATTTTTAGAAAGGATATAGTTCTTGTTTTTTATTTTCAGTCCAGTCATCTTTCACTTTTAATTGAAGTATTCAGTCCATTTTTGTTTAATGTAGTTATTAATCTGTTAGGTTTAAGTCTATCATTTTGCTATTTGTTTGTATTCAGATTGGCTGGATTGTTTATTTACTTATGGTTTCCCCATATCCTCTTTTATTCCATATTTTAGGTTAATCAGATAGTTTTAGTAGTTTATTTTATTGGATTTTTAGCTCTACTTTGTTTTGTTGTTTTAGAGATTATAATTTGCAATTTTTCTTGGTTTCCCAGTAATTTTATTTTTGTTTTATTGACATACAGTTGATGTAAAACATTACACAAGTTACAATATAATGATTTGCAATTTTTAAAGGTTATACTTCATTTATGTAATTATAAAATATTGCCTATATCTTGTTTGTTGTAAAATATATCCTTGTAGCTTATTTTATACATCATATGTATACCTCTCAATCCCTTACCCCTATATGCCCCTCCCCACTTTCCTCTCTGGTAACCACTGGTAACCACTAGTTTGTTTTTTGTGAGTCTGTTTCTTTTTTGTTATATGTATTAGTTTGTGCTATTTTTTAGATTCAACATGTAAATTATATCATTCAGTGTTTGTCTTTCTCTGCCTGACTTATTTTACTTAGCATAATGCCCTCTAGATATTTACCCATATATTTATGACTGACTATACTCTAAATTGGGAGAAGGCAATGGCAACCCACTCCAGTACTCTTGCCTGGAAAATCCCATGAACGGAGGGGCCTGGTGGGCAGCAGTCCATGGGGTCGCTAGGAGTCAGACATGACTGAGCGACTTCACTTTATTTTTTCACTTTCATGCATTGGAGAAGGAAATGGCAACCCACTCCAGTGTTCTTGCCTGGAGAATCCCAGGGACAGGGGAGCCTGGGTGGGCTGCCGTCTATGGGGTCGCACAGAGTTGGACACGACTGAAGTGACTTAGCAGCATGCTCTAGTTTATAGAATCACAATCTATCATCATTTTCCTTTAGTTTGAAGAACATGTTTTCAGTTCAGTTCATTCGCTCATTTGTGTCTAACTCCTTGCGACCCCATGGACTGCAGCACACCAGGCTTCCCTGTCCCTCACCAACTCTCAGAGCTTGCTCAAACTCATATCCATCAAGTTGGTGATGCCATCCAACCATCTCATCCTCTGTTGTCCCCTTCTCCTCTGACCTTCAATCTTTCCCAGCATGAGGGTCTTTTCCAGTGAGTCAATTCTTCACATCAGGTGGCCAAAGTACTGAAGCTTCAGCTTCAGCATCAGTCCTTCCAATGAATATTCAGGACGATTTCCTTTACGATTGACTGGTTGGATCTCCTTGCAGTTCAAGGGACTCTCAAGAGTCTTCTCCAACACCACAGTTCAAAAGCATCAATTCTTTGGCGCTCAGCTTTCTTTATGGTCCAACACATCCATACATGACTACTGGAAAAACCATAGCTTTGGCTAGATGGACCTTTGTTGGCAAAGTAATGTCTCTGTTTTTTAATATGCTGTCTAGGTTGGTCATAACTTTTCTTCCAAGGAGCAAGCATCTTTTCATTTCATGTCTTTCAGTCAGCATCTGCACTGATTTTGGAGCCCAAGAAAATAAAGTCTGTCACTGTTTCCATTGTTTCTCCATCTATTTGCCATGGAGTGATGGGACTAGATGCCATGATCTTAGTTTTTTGAATGTTGAATTTTAAGTCAGCTTTTTCACTCTCCTCTTTCAGATAGATGCTAAATTTATAACAGCTAAAGAGAAATGTAATATTACTGAATTCATAATTATTTTAAATGTAAAAGTGTTCTATATTACCTTATTTTATAAATTTATGTCAATAATATGAAATTGTACACGTTTGTGGGAACGTAAACTGGTGCAGCCACTGTGGAAAACAGTATGGAGATTTCTCAAAAAACTAAAAATAGAACTATTGTATGACCCAGTAATTCCACTCCTGGGTATATATCTGAAAAAAAAAAAAAACAAAACACTAATTCAAAAGGATACAAGCATCTCAATGTTTATAGCAGTATTACATACAATTGCCAAGATCTGGAAGCAACGTAACTGTCCACCAACAGATAAATGGATAAAGAAGATGTGGTATACACAGACAATGGGATACTACTCAGCCATAAAAAAAGAATGAAAATTTGCCACTTATAGCAACATGGATGGATAGACTTGAGGGCATTATAAAGTGAAATAAATCAGAGAAAGACATATACTATATGATATCACTTATATGTGGAATCTAAAAAACAACAAAGTAGTGATGGGGTCGCTAAGAGTCAGACATGACTGAGCGACTTTACTTTCACTTTTCACTTTGATACATTGGAGAATGAAATGGCAACCCACCCCAGTGTTCTTGCCTGGAGAATCCCAGGGATGGGAAAGCCTGGTGGGCTGCCGTCTATGGGGTCACGCAGAGTCGGACACGACTGAAGTGACTTAGCAGCAGCAGCAGCAGTGAATATAA
Organism: Tragelaphus eurycerus; assembly: GCA_935064755.1. Taxonomy (NCBI): domain Eukaryota; kingdom Metazoa; phylum Chordata; class Mammalia; order Artiodactyla; family Bovidae; genus Tragelaphus; species Tragelaphus eurycerus. The sequence goes on along the minus strand of CAKXYN010000014.1, from coordinate 33,409,114 downwards.
CAACAAAACAGGCCCACAGATACAGGGAACAGGCTAGTGGTTACCAGTGACGGTGGGGAGGGACAATATAGGGATAGAAGAATGGGTGTAAGATAGGCTACAAGGAGGGTATATAGGATATATAACCAATATTTTGAAATAAGTCCAAAGGGAAAGTAACCTTGTAAAATTATATAAAATTTTTTAAAAATTATAAAAAATATAAACTACTATGTATAAAATAAACAACAAAGATATAATGTATAGCCCTGGGAATTATAATTATCTTGTAATAGGGACTCCCAGGGGGTGCTGCTGCTGCTAAGTCGCTTCAGTTGTGTCCGACTCTGTGTGATCCCATAGACGGCAGCCCACCAGGCTCCCCTGTCCCAGGGATTCTCCAGGCAAGAACACTGGAGTCGGTTGCCATTTCCTTCTCCAATGCGTGAAAGTGAAGTCTTTCAGTCGTGTCTGACTCTTAGCGACCCCATGGACTGCAGCCTTCCAGGCTCCTCTGTCCATGCGATTTTCCAGGCAAGAGCACTGGAGTGGGGTGCCATCGTCTTCTCCACCCAGGTGGTGCAGTTCTAAAGAATTTGCCTGTCAATGCAGGAGACACAGGAGATGTGGGTTCAATCCTTGGGTCAGAAAGATCCTATGGAGGAGGAAATGGCTATCCACGCCATTATTCCTGCTTAGAAAATCCCTTGGACAGAGGAGGCTGGTGGGCTATGGTCCATGGGGTAGCAGAGTCAGATAAGACTGAGTGACTGAGCACACATCTTGGTAATAACTTTTAACTGAACAGAATCTTTAAAAATACAGTCACTATGATGTGCACCTGAAACTAATATATTATAAATCAACTTTATTCCAGTTTAAAAATTTAAAACCCAACCAAACAAAAATAAATAAAAATTCATTTTCTTGGTCTTACTAGCCACATGTCAAGTGTTCAGTGGTTACAACTGACTAAAGACTGTCATGCTGAGCAGTGTACATATATCTATATGATAAATTATTTCTGTGTTTTCACTAAATGAATTGGTCTTAATAATGGAAGCTATCAGTACAAATACAATTTTATAGGAATTAAAAATAATATATACCATTACTTGTATTTTGGAAAAAATTAAAAAAGTAGACCTTGTCAGTATTTTCAGTGACATAAAATAAGTTCTAAAGTTTTGCAAAGAGATTTTAGAAACAGCAAAGCCAAATTAGTTTGCATAATGTCCATTATTTATGTGAAGAATTTGCTAACAGATTGTTATTTCTAATAGAACACACTGTTGGTTCTTCTATGAAATTATCTTTTGGGGATTCACATTTAATAATATCCTGGCTATAAAACTCTTCTATTTTGAAAGTATCCCTTTTTGTTGGTAAATAATTATAACAATGATGTTGATTATTTAAAAAGTAGACTTTGGGTATTACAGTTATAATTGTCTTGATTCCCAAGGCAAAAATGTGTCTAAATTGGCTTGTGTAAAACTCCAGCTCTGTAAACTAGCATAAAAATTTCACAAATGGTGGTTGACTAGGTAGAAAATGTATCTACAAACTGACTGTACTAAGAGGAATGGTGGTGTATGTTGAGAGGTTATGTCTTAATTCTAATGACTTGTTAAAATTTTTATAGAATCAAAGGACATTCTGGACCCCTCGGTATATTATTCTAGATTCTATGCCCTGGGCTTCAGTAGCTTTTAAACTTGTAAGAGTGATCCAGGCTTCTAAGGATAGGATTGTTTTACTTCTTTGATTTAAAATAATAGGATTCTGACCTGGAAGGACCCTTAGAGTATCTTTCCTAAATCCTTTGTCTTTTAGACATGTATACAAATTCTAAAGCGGTGCCAATGTGTTCAAGATCTCAAATTCAGTTAAGTGTCAGTCATTAGACCAGAGCTCACTTGTCTTAACTCCCAAGTATTAGTTATTCCCTCTGTGTCACAGATATCTCTTGTCTCACAGATACCCCTTGTTCTCTCAAAGATTTGGACCAAATAGGAGTCTAAATAGGAAAACTTTGCTGGCAGAACTTCCAGGCCATTTAGGAGTTGCAATGCTCCCACCCAACAATGATGCTTCAGTATTCTGGGCTTTACTATGGTGTGGAATGGGAGGTGGTTGTGAGTGAGGGCCACTCAATTTAATTATCCATGAAACATCTGGTGCTCACAGAGGGAGACAAGATTTGCTAACTTTGTTTGTTAGCCAAGCTTTTTCATTAAGCAACATGCTTATACACTGCTGAAAGGGAAATAAATATTTCAGAATCACAGAATTACAAGGCTGTTTATCATGACCATTCTTCACTCCACCAAATAGGTTATATATTTCATATATACATTCTAGCATCTTCAGCGGACAGTCACATGTAGTTTCTCTTTTGTTATTTACAACCCTATTAGATAAATATTAACATTAACCCCATTTTATAAATGAAGACTTGGCTCATAAGTATTAAGAAACATCAGTGGATAATACCACAGCAAGAATTAGGATTTGGTTCAGTTAGAATCCTTACTGTATTCTATATTCTATGTTCTCTCACATCGTTTTCCTTGCATACCTTCCATGACAGGGGGCTCATTAGTATTCAGGGTATTCTGTTCAGCTTTTACTGTGATTACAAGAAAGCTCATCCTTTAACAAGGCTGAAATTTGTTCCTACTGGGCTTCTGCAGGGTAACTTTATTACCTTGATATATGTGGATACAAGGGTGATAATTTTCTCACATGATCTTTAAAGAATATGAAGGGAAATCCCTCTGGCATTTCTTTTTACTCTCTTCCTAAAGTTATGTATTTCTACATCTTTCAAGTAGTCTCTCTTGGGACATGATTTCTAGTTACCTTGCTGTGCTCAGTTGTGAACTCATTTCATTTTAAATGAGCCTTAAAGTGGGGCTCCTTATTGACTGTAGATGGGAAAAGAGATTATTCAATACAGTGGCTTAGATAATATGTAAGTTTCCTTCTGCAGCATGTAGACGTTCAGAGGTGACAGGTCTGAGGCTAGTGGCATTGCTCTATGATCTTCAGGACAGGCTTCCAGCATTTCTACAATCCTCATTTCCCAGCCAGCAGTGTGGGGAACAAAGGGCATGCAGGTAAACAGCTCCATCTCTAAGAGCATGGTTAGAGGTTTTGCATATCACTTCCAGCATTATTTAGGTGGCTACACCTAGCTGTCAGGGAGATGGGAAAATGCCACCTCAATCTGGACAACCACATTCTTGGTGAAAATTTGGGATGTTCTATTACTAAAAGGAGGAAAGGAAAAACGGACCCTGGAGGACCATTTGCAGGTTCTTCCACCTAAAGTGAAGATAAAAACGAAAAGAAAAGACAATGTATCTAGTTGGTCAGAGCATGGAAATATGAACCAGGAAGTTTTAGCTCTCTGATTTATCTGACCTCTGCATGCATGCAGTCACTTGAGTCATATCCGACTCCGTGTAACCCTATGGACTATATAGCTTGCCAGCTGTCCATGAGATTCTCCAGGCAAGGATACTGGAGTGGGTTGCCTTCTCTGGGGGAATCTTCCCAACTCGGGGATCTAACCCTTGTCTTCTTTACCACTAGCGCCACCTGGAAAGCTGACCTCTACCTTTAGTTCTAAAAGTAATATAAATTATATTCCTTTTCTTTTATTTCACAAAAATACTGTGATTTAATTATAAAAGTGATTTTACTTGTTGAATTAAAAGATTTTACAATGGAAACATAGTCAATGTGATTATTCTTTAAGTGATCTCTTTGGAATGAAAACATTATTAAGACCTAGTGAAGTGGAATTACAGGAGACAGAACATTTCCAAATTCCAGAAATGGCAGACAGATGAAAATGCAAAGGGCCAACGTTTGGGGTTGCTTTTATTTAAAAATTTATTGTGCTACTTTTGAAAGAGAATTGTTTTTGTGACTGTACTCTTTTTGTGATTGAAAAATCATCTAATAATAAGCAGTATAGTAATAGTAGGCTACTTTTTAACTGCTGGCAAATAGCTTTAAGTGCACTTTCTTTGATTATACTTCCATTTTTTGTCAAACTTGAATTTTCTGAAGCCTTTTATGTACCACTAAACAAATAACTTTAACTTTTAATAAACCTGATTTACATCTTTATTATTTCTAATTGTTAAAATCATACTTTCTAAAGTTAACTTCAGTACTGAGATATAGTTGGGAAATTGTTATGAGATAGAATCAGTTTTTTTTTCCTTCCTATATCTAATTAAGCACTGATTTTAGTACTATATTGCCTTTACATTGCTTATTCTTACTGACTGGATCCTGTCCCTCATTTACTTTGTTTCATTTGAAATTTCAAGTTATTTTCTTACTATATTTATCATACCTACTGTTTTACTGATACACTTTCTTTAAATGCAATAAGTTCCAAGTTGGTTGCATATTTCTTATTTTGAAAAAGTGAAGTTATTCTGAAAAACACTTCTAGGGATTTCCCTGGTGGGCCGGTGGTTAAGACTCCATGCTTCCAAAGCAGAAGATACAAGTTCGATCCCTGGTTGGGGAACTAAGATCCCACATGCCATGTGGTGTGGCTAAAAAAAAAAATTGGAAAAACTTTTTTATATGTTAAGGCTCTTCAACAATTAGTTTCCTCATAGTTTAATATACCTTTAGGGAGGAAAAACAATTTAGAGTTAACACTGTTGCTTTGTAATGTTCAGCAGAAATTTAATGTGATTATTTCCCTCCATTGAGTGATTTTGGATGATACAAACTTATTCTGATAATTCTTCCAGAGATTTCACTGCTATGATAATTGGTTGTACCATGGATGAATCTAAGCATTTCAAAATTGCATGATAAATAAACTGTAAGCTCTCAGGAGCCCTGAGCATTTTTGTTAAACCTTGATACGGTGACTTCTACTCGCAGATTATAGTGTGTGACTAGAGAGAGAGAAAAAAATGTGACTTCTAAAGGAAGGATTCAGGATCAAAAAATGTCTGCCCATTCTCTATCCCCTAAAAGTGAAAGTGAAAGTTGCTTAGTCATGTCTGACTCTTGGCAACCCCATGGATAGTATAGTCTAGAATTCTCCAGGCCAGAATACTGGAGTGATAGCCTTTCCCTCCTCCAGGGGGGTCTTCTCAACCCAGGGATCGAACCCAGGTCTCCCACACTGCAGGCAGATTCTTTACCAGCTGAGCCACAAGGGAAGCCCAAGAATTTGAATATATGAACACGAGAATAGGCCCCAGGCTGCCCTGAATAACACATGTATTGTTACTACTTTACTCCTACCAGGTATATCTGCTCCTCTTCACATACTTCTTGTTCAGTTTTGAACTACATCTAATGAAGTACTCTATGAGAGGCTCCTGTTTTACAAGCTTTGGATCCCCTTTTTAAGATCCACTGTCATAATCAGGCCCTGTAGCAGAGACTGCTACAATCTCTGCCCTTTCTTCTTCCTAACAGACTTTGTTCCTGGGTGTGTTAATGTGCCCAGCCAAACTTCTACCTTTTCCAGTGTCTCTTACAGACATGGGTAGGGCCACTAGTCATGAACAAAAGTCACTGAATACTTCCTTCCTGAGAGCCTTGAGGCAGGACTAAGCATGATAGGATATACTATTATGTTGGTATCATTTCTTCTCTTCTGCCTGCAACTTGGATGCGATGGCAGTAGCCACAAGCTAAGGATGCAGGGAGAGAAAGACAGAAAGAGCCTGAGTCACTGATGACTTGGGAGCTGTTGTACTATCTTGGGACTCTTGGTTCCCTGATTTCATAAATGAGAACCACTGCCCCCAACTGTTCATACTACTAGTGTCTCAGGATGAGTTTTTGTAGAAACAGCTCCAGACAGGGATTCAGGGGCAGACTTACAAGGGAGGGAGTGTAGCAGGTTAAGGAAAGGTGAAGCAGGAGAGCGAGACTGTGGTCTCAGGTAAAATCTAATCTCTCCTGTATGGAGATGTAGGGAATCTCTGAAGTATAAATTGCCCTGTAGAGGTGTTCCACTTTAAAGCAAAGGGGCAGCCTTTTGTACCATGTGTAAGGTAGCTACCAGCTGTGGGCTACCCTTAGAAGGGGATGTGTGTATAATTTCCTGGATGAGATCAGTCATGCCAACTGAAGACAGTTCTCCAGGGAGGAAGGACAGAGTAAACCCCCTAGCTGATGCCTTGGAGAGTTTGGGGTCTTTGTGTGCCAGCCCAGGAAAGTTGTCCAGGCAGAGCATTGCAGTGTCTTGTGAAGTCCAATTCTTGCATTGCTCATAACCACTTCTCACATGTTCATTCCATCCAACCATATCTTTCTCCAGGATTCGAGGTTCATTTCCTTGGGAAATTTTCAAGAGGAGGACTAGTGGGATGAACTCCAGAGCTATTACTTTTGGTCCTGAGGTTGTGACTGGTTCTCATCATCTCCTTTCTCTACAGCCCATTCTAGACAATTCTGTCTCAGCCAGTACTTCTCAGGTATTGGATGATCCAGACCCTCATCCCTAAGAGGTCTGAGCCCTTATCAGGCTGTGACTGCTCTTCCCGTGCTTTGCCATTTAGAGTTGAAATTGAACATGAGACTATCAAGAGATGCCCCACTAGATTATCTGAGTGTAAGATAAGTCCCCTCCTGCTTCTTAAGTGACAGCCTTCCATCCCCTCATGCTGTTGTTTGATTGCTCAGTTGTGTCCTACTCTCTGTGACCCCATGGACTGCAGCACGCCAGGCTTCTCTGTCCTTCACCATCTCCTGGAGTTTGTTTAAACTCATGTCCATCGAGTCGGTGATGCCATCCAACCATCTCATCCTCTGTCATCCCCTTCTCCTGCCTTCAGTCTTTCCCAGAAGTCAGGGTCTTTTCCAATGACGTGGCTCTTTGCATCAAGTGGCCAAAGTATTGAAACTTCAGCTTCAGCATCAGTCCTTCCAGTGAATATTCAGGACTTTCCTTCCAAATTAACTGGTTTGATCTTGCAGTCCAAGGCACTCTCAAGGGACCGCCAACACCACACACAGTTCAAAAGGATCAATTCTTTGGCATTCAACTTTCTGTATGGTCTAACTCTAACATCCATACATGACTACTGGAAAACCCATAACTTTGAATATATGGACCTTTGTTGCCAAAGTGATGTCTCTTCTTTTTCATACTCTTTAATGGTCCCTTTATGACCATTAGGATTAATTTTTCCTGACAGTATGAAAACTTTTTCTGTGGATAATTGACACAGAACCTTAAAGTAAGTAAGTGGCATCTTTGCTTTAAATTCAGTGGCTCTTATACTATGTCTGCTGCTAGAATTGCTCCCTTCTGAGAATCAGCACCTCTAGAACCACAGAACCTAAAGTATGGATATAGGAAGCACATATTTGCCTGCCGAGAATGGTGACTGCCTACACAATCACCAGAATGATGGTGAGGAGGCCACTCCTAATTTCATTCCTTTGTTACCAGATATTCACTGCATTCTTTTTTTTTTTTTTTTTGCCTGTTTTACAGAATGGCTGATTCAGAATGCTGCTATAACTATAAAAGTTGTTCTTAACCTGTTGAGCAGGATAGTATTTTAATGTTAATTTAGTCAGTGTTATTCCACAAGTGATCTGTGTGGAATGAACCTACAGAAAATGCCTATTGATTTTTTCCTTTTTTTGCTGGAATATGATTGCTTTACAGCGTTGTGTTTAGTCTCTGCTGTACAACCTTGTGCATCAGCCATGTGTGTGCACATGTCTTCTCTGTCTTGAACTTCCCTCGCACTCTCCCATCCCCCCTGTCTGGGTCATCACGGAGCACTGAGCTGAGTTAGGTCATCACGGAGCACTGAGCTGAGTTCCCCGTGCTGTATAGCAGCTTTCCTCTCCTTTACACAGGGTAGTGTGTATGTCAGAGCTACTCTCTCAATTCACACCCCACACAAGGCTGTTTTCTGCATCCATGCCTTTATTCTTGCCCTGCAAATAGGTGCATCGGTACTTCTTTTCCAGATTTCACATATATATATTACTATGTGATATTTGTTTTTCTCTGACTCACTCCACTTTGTATAACAGGCTCCAGATTCATCCACATCACTTCAACTGACTTAACTTCCTTTTATGACTGAGCAGCATTTCACTGTGTACATGTACTACATCTTCCCCACCCATTCATTTATCATTGGACATTTAGGTTGCTTCCATGTCTTGGCTATTGTAAATAGTGCTGCAAAAAGCACTGGGGTATATGTGTCTTTTTGAGTTACGATTTTCTCAAGATATATGCCCAGTGGTGTGATGTTTGGGTCACATGGTAGCTCTATTTTTAGTTTTTTAAGGAACCTCCGTACTATTCTCCACAATGGTTATACCAGTCTGCAGTCCCCTTGGTTTTAGAGTAGAATGCCTCCTCAAGGAAGACACCTCAACCTCAGGGTGTCATCTCTACGTGGTTCTCTGTTCATTTTATGTGCCAGGAAGGTTCCTGTCCTGAGGTGTTTATCCTTGCCTTTTCCTCTGTCTCGAGTATTCTTCCCCTGGTTGTCTGTGTGGCTCACCTTCTATCCCTTCAGGTCTTTCCTCAACCATCACCATCTCAGTGATGTCTTCTTTGGCATTTTTATGTAAAAATTTAATTCCAGTAAAAACACTATTCACTTTCCGTGCTCTATTTTGTGTCCTTAGTACTCACCATTTTCTATTTACTGCATATTTTACTTCTGTATAATATTTACTATCTGTCTCATCAACTAGAAAAATGAAAGCTCTAACAGGACAGAACAGTGCTTGGTTCTAGGTGCTTAGTAATTATTAGAATTAATGAAAAAAAGCTGTTACACATTCTGTTACTTCTCCATTTTAATGTAGGGATTTCTTGATTTATGTTGCATATGTAATGAAAAGAATTTTCTTCCTAAGAGCCCCCCTAAAGAGAGTACATTGCTGAGAGTTAAAGAAGATTGAATATTATAATCAAACCTCTGACTTTAGCAATCAGAGTGCAAAGGCTTCAAAGGGGCTTGACTATCATTTCATCCACTCTTGCATTTTGCGAATGAGGAGGTTGAGCCTCAGAGCAAAGAAGAGACTTGCCTCAGATCATACAGAGTGGCATATGTTGATGGAGACCTTGGTAACCTGAGCTGCAGGACAGGGCACTGCGAATCGTGCCTTTTTTGGTCTATTGTTTACAAAATAACACCTTCTGATAACTTTTGAACTGAGATGTTCTTAAAATAATAATCATTCTTGAAAGAAAAACATTTCAGATGATAGTGAAACTTTGCTTAGCTTTTCACACATAAAATAACTAATAATTGTTAAAATATTCATATATATTAATGTACATATTTTGCTACATATAAACATAAGCTATGTTCAATTTTGGAAGGGTGCTCATATTCTGAGAACCCTGGAAGGCAAAGAGTTGACATTGTATTCATTCATTTATTTAACAAGTATCTGTGGAATACCTACTGTGTGCCAGAAATTATCCTAGGAACTGATGTTTTAGGAATAAATGACACAATTGAAACCCTTGTAGAGGAGACAAATGGTAAAAAGTTAACAAAAGTAATTTCAGTAATGCACTTTGAAGAAAGTAAACTAGGGGTATGCAGCAGAGATCAGATTAGGAAAATATTCTAGGAAGCTGACATCTGAAGAGACCTAAAGGGAAAGAACCAATCAGCCAGTTGATGACGCAGGGACAAAGGATATAGAAAGACACCAGCGAGAGCAAAAGTACTTAAGCTTAGAAGAGGCTCCTCATGTTCAAGGAAGAGAAGAAAGGGGCAGGTTGATTGTGGCATTGCAAACAAAAGGAAAGTTGATATTAGATGATGCCAGAAAAAAGGCAAGAACTTGATCATTGAACCTCATACTCCTGGTGAAGATCTTGGGAAGCCATAATGGGAAATTATTTCAAGGTGGGTAACTTGCTCTGCTATAGATGTTTAAAATCCTGTGATGGTTAATGAATAGAGAACATGTCTCAGAGGGGAAAAAAACAGAAGGGAAACCAGTGAGATTACAGAAGAAAGATCAGTCAAGAGAAAATGGTCTTGGAGAAAGGAGGTTACCATGGAGATGCAGAGATCACATAGTGTACCTGTAGGCACCATACTAACCACTGCTTCAAAGCAGACCCTGTGAAGTGCTTGGTGCATACCAACTCTTGCTGGTATGACAAGGATGGAACGGCTGGTTATTGTGTCAGTTGCATCAAAAGAGAATGTGTGTGTTGTAAATCTAGCTTACTTCTTGGACTAGTAGTTTAAGAGGATGTTACTTAAAAAAAAAAAAAAGATGCAGATAGGATTGCTCTGTGGCCAAAGAAGCATAGAGAACAGACCCAATAATTAATATTCCCATTTAGAAATTCAAGGTGCATAAAGACATACTGAAAATTCTGAGAATCTAGCAGTAAAGAAAAACATTAACTTTGTCCTTGCCATACTTCCTAAGATCCTTTGATCAAGAAACCCTGTTGCTTTTTTCTTTTTCGCCTTCTCACAGAACACTCACTTGTGAACTGAGGGACATGGATTTTGAACAAACTGATACAGTGGAGAGAGAACCAGAATAAGAGACCAGATCATGGAAAAAGCAAAAGAGTTCCAGAAAAACATCTATTTCTGCTTTATTGACTATGCCAAAGGCTTTGACTGTGTGGATCACAATAAACTGTGGAAAATTCTGAAAGAGATGGGAATACCAGACCACCTGACCTGCCTCTTGAGAAATCTGTATGCAGGTCAGGAAGCAACAGTTAGAACTGGACATGGAACAACAGACTGGTTCCAAATAGGAAAAGGAGTCCATCAAGGCTGTATATTGTCACTCTGCTTATTTAAAATATATGCAGAGTACATCATGAGAAACGCTGGACTGGAAGAAACAAGCTGGAATCAAGATTGCTGGGAGAAATCTCAATAACCTCAGATATGCAGATGACACCACCCTTATGGCAGAAAGTGAAGAGGAACTAAAAAGTCTCTTGATGAAAGTGAAAGTGGAGAGTGAAAAAGTTGGCTTAAAGCTCAACATTCAGAAAACGAAGATCATGGCATCCGGTCCCATCACTCATGGGAAATAGATGGAGAAACAGTGGAAACAGTGTCAGACTTTATTTTTGGGGGTTCCAAAATCACTGCAGATGGTGACTGCAGCCATAAAATTAAAAGACGCTTACTCCTTGGAAGGAAAGTTATGACCAACCTAGATGGCATATTCAAAAGCAGAGACATTACTTTGCCAACAAAGGTCCATCTAGTCAAGGCTATGGTTTTTCCTGTGGTCATGTATGGATGTGAGAGTTGGACTGTGAAGAAGGCTGAGCACCGAAGAATTGATGCTTTGGAACTGTGGTGTTGGAGAAGACTCTTGAGAGTCCCTTGGACTGCAAGGAGATCCAACCAGTCCATTCTGAAGGAGATCAGCCCTGGGATTTCTTTGGAAGGAATGATGCTGAAGCTGAAACTGCAGTACTTTGGCCACCTCATGCGAAGAGTTGACTCATTGGAGAAGACTCTGATGCTGGGAGGGCTTGGGGGCAAGAGGAGAAGGGGATGACAGAGGATGAGATGGCTGGATGGCATCACTGACACGATGGATGTGAGTCTCAGTGGCCTCCAGGAGTTGGTGATGGACAGGGAGGCCTGGCGTGCTGTGATTCTTGGGGTCGCAGAATCGGACACGACTCAGAGACTGAACTGAACTGATGCTCTACTGCTGTAAGTGCCTTTGTTCTGTGTGCTAGGAAAGGTCATATCACTTTTCCTGTTGGATCCTCAGTTTCCTCGTCAGTCAAATATGTGGTTACACCAACTGATCACTAACTTCTCTTTCTTTTATCAAGTTGCGTGTGTGTGTGTAAGTAAAGCTGTTTTTATATAAATCCTCAAAGCCCAGTTGCTTTGTGTGAAGATGCCAACTCAGTTTAATGATAGTTTGGTGGTATTGCTTCAACCCACCCTCTGTATCCCTCAGCTGATCATGACTTGCTCTCTTTATACTATCTGAGCATTTTTACCATCTTCGTTTGTAAGGAAGAGAGTTGCTGGATCAGAATTGCTGCTGGCCCAAGATCTGATTGTTCTAGGAGAAGAGTTGTAATACTGGGAAGGTGGGCCAGAGACCAACTGGATTTAGAGTACAGCTGGTACACTCACTCAGTGGTTATTAGGCAACTGCACAGGGCAGGATGGAATGAATGTTGATACCCAGACAGTGTCTCGTAAGCCATTTGCTTCATATCTCAAGGGCTACATTTCTTTGCCAAAAAAAGTAAAAAAAGATTGAGTACTGAGAAAACATTCTCCTGTTGTTCAGAACATTTTCTGAAAACAGGAAAATACAAGCCATGTTTCTGCATGTTGAAGACTTAGTTATCTCTATTTACCAAAGGATCCATCTTCCTTCTCTCTTCATCCCTTCCTCCCTTCTTTCCTTCCTTCTCTTCTTCCTTCCCTCCTTTTCTTCTTCCTTTCTCATTTTGAGAAGTGGGTAATCATTTTCCACTTCTCATGACCTTGAACATTCTTATCCATGCCTTTGAGAACCACCAGCAAGCCTGAGAAATAGGCAGAAGAGAGGAAAAATATCAGGAGGCTGGTAGAGCGAGGGGGTTTAAACAGCCATGAAGTTTGGAGGTAGAAGAGAGGATGAGAGTGAGAAAGGTCAGGAGAAAGATTGATGGACAAGTACTATACTCAGTTTAGAGGAGGTAATTTGGAAAGGAAAAGCATTTTCAAACTGGTGTTAACACTTTCAGTTTGAAGAGAGATAAGGGCTGCTAAGCCAAGTCCACTGGGGTCTCTCCACCTTTCCTTGTTACCTCATATTGGTAGTCTTAGAAGAAAATGGATTAAACAATCTTTCTCCGTATAAGAGAATTTTTTTCTTGGGTTGCTCAGTGTGGGCTTTTCCTCAGATCATGGTAACTCGTCTTGGGAAAGGAGGTAGATATGCCATGAGAAGCAGGAGAGGATAAAGCATGGATTGGAGGGTTGGAGGGAGAAAACATCATGAGGGAAAGGAGAGACTAGTAGATTGGGACTGCAAAGATGAAGGGTAGAAGAATGGAGTCATGAAGCAGGTTAACGATGCCGAGAGTTTTAGTGAGGTTGAGAGTGAATTGGCGCAGAAAAGAGGCTTCAGAGCAGGTGTGAAGTGACAACAGGGAAAAGATGATTTGAAACAATATTTCTATGGACTGTGAATTAGAGTTCCTTGTGTGTTATTGAGGGACACCAGTGGGACTGTGATTGCTTGTAATTGCTTCTGATTGCTGTTTCTTGAACATGACACAGAGCAAAGACTAGGGGACGGGCAGTCACTGTTTATATGGAGATTACACGAAAGACAGAAGGCAGTAGGGAAGCTGAAAGGGGGAAAATGAGACGAGTATATACATATAAGTAAGTGCATAGTAAAGGAATTGAGAAATGCTGGCTATTTTCACCAAAGCCTTAAAATTCTAAGAAATTTAGATCTATGTGTACTTCTTGATTGTAGCAGTGTACTCTGAAATTTTTTTTTAATATTCATACAACTTGACAAATCTGAGTCCTCATTTTTAAGAACATGTTGACTGTGGAATCCTTCTGGCTTGCTGTAAGAACACATCGTCTGTGGGAGAAGAATAAGTGGAACAGATTTCCTAGTCTTAGCATTTGTGATTTAATGATTCAGTACCTTTGAAGCAAATTTTAAAGTAGTCAATACCAGTTCTCCACCCTTAGGCCAACACACTGTCCTCACTGGCTTTGCCCTCCTGACATCTGCTTTCCATCAATGGTTTCCACATCGCTTGCTGTCTTATATCCTAGGCTGTGTCCAAAGAGGCCGGACATAATGAAATAGTTATCCTGTTTCTGTTTATGTCACTGTCCACCAGGGATGTGCACTGTCAGAAATAATCACCCCAGAACTCTGATGGCCGGCGTACCAGTTACAGTGGCAGAAGTTCAGTATTGTTTGAAGAAGAGTATCCACATAGGGAATCAGTTCATACTTGTTCCACAGGACACCCGCATGCAAGGTGATGTTTGTTAAAAAGGTTCCATAGTCACATCCAGCTATTGGATGCGTACTTGAAGCAGTGCTGGTATAAGATAACTGACACAGGGTTAAGCGTGAAGGGATTTGATTTCTAGTTCTTGGGCACTTAGCCCTTTGTGGGTCCTTGGCAAGCCACTGACACCTGTAGGAATGTCAATGGTGAACGGTGAAGTCGCTCAGTCGTGTCTGACTCTTTGCGACCCCATGGACTGTAGCCTACCAGGCTCCTCTGTCCATGGGATTTTCCAGGCAATAGTACTGGAGTGGATTGCCATTTCCTTCTCCAGGGAACTTCCCAACCCAGGGATCGAACCTGGGTTCTCCCACATTGTAGACGGACGCTTAACCTTCTGAGCCACCAGGGAAGACCATTATTTGTCTTCCCTGCAAGAGAGGGCTGTATCCATCACTTGATTGTAGTCTGTATATGTTAAAGTCCCGGCTCTATGGGCAGAGAACCTTTACTGGTCTTCTGGCTCTACTTCCTGAAGCTGTGGACTAGGTCCAGTTACTAAACTGACCAGAGCTAATCCTTAGGTGTGATTGATATATTTATCTCATAAGGTTGTTAGATCAAACAATTAATGATCATCATAATACTGTCAATACTTGGTAAATCATAGTAGCAATACTATAATTAGCAGCAAGAATGATTATAATTATTAAACTTACATTAAAAAAAAAACAAACCCTACTGATAACCGTAGTAACAACAGAGTAGCTATGGTTTATTGAGCACTTTTCCTCCAGGGACTAGTCTAAGAGCTTTACTTTCATTATCGTCTTCAATTCTCAGAAAATTCTGTAAGTAGATATCTAATTATCTCCATTTTATGGAGACAGATGCTGTGGTTTGTAAAAGCTAAAGTTACTCAGAGTCTCAATCAGTGCACAGCATTGAGATAGGCCTCTGTTTAGTCCAGTGTCAGAGGCTTTAAGCCTAACCTCTTCCGAAGTCCAGTGTCCTTCTAACCTGACCCTGCCCTCCATGGTAAGGGCCTTGAAGGAAGCAAACTTGGCATTCTCTTTAGAGTTCACCAGCAAATCATTACAAATCAAAATTAAAGATGTGTGGACGGGATAAGGAAGCTCTAGATGTACTTAGATTTCCCTACTGGTTTTTTTCTTTCTCAATGGCAATATTTATTTAAATGTCTAGCTGTAATTGACAAGATAGTGCTATAACTTGAACATAAAGAGAGAATTTAAGTACTGATTATTGATTTAAAAAAATAAAGTGGATGGCACTGAGCCCTCAGACCGTTATTGCATTGTGACGCTCATGAAGGCAGGGTCTTAGCCCTCTGCGTTTGATGCATGGCACATGTTCAGGGAATGTTGACAAGAGGAATTGGAATTTTTATGTCTTGGAAGAAAAATGGATAAGACCGCCATCTAGTGGATTCTGTGTCAACTTCAGCTCAAAATATACTAGCAATGTTTGAGTGAAATTTATCTAAAGTGATAAGTAACACGAATGGATACATTATATAGATATACAATCAGATCAGTCACTCAGTCGTGTCAGACTCTTTGCAACCCCATGAATCACAGCATGCCAGGCCTCCCTGTCCATCACCAACTCCTGGAGTTCACTGAGACTCACACCCATCGAGTCAGTGATGCCATCCAGCCATCTCATCCTCTGTCGTCCCCTTCTCCTCCTGCCCTCAATCCCTCCCAGCATCAGAGTCTTCTCCAATGAGTCAACTCTTCGCATGACATGGCCAAAGTACTGGAGTTTCAGCTTTAGCATCATTCCTTCCAAAGAACACCCAGGGCTGATCTCCTTCAGAATGGACTGGTTGGATCTCCTTGCAGTCCAAGGGACTCTCAAGAGTCTTCTCCAACACCACAGTTCAAAAGCATCAATTCTTTGGCACTCAGCTTTCTTCACAGTCCAACTCTCGCATCCATATATGACAACTGGGAAAACCATAGCCTTGACTAGACGAACCTTTGTTGGCAAAGTAATGTCTCTGCTTTTGAATATGCTATCTAGGTTGGTCATAACTTTCCTTCCAAGGAGCAAGCGTCTTTTAATTTCATGGCTGCAGTCACCATCTGCAGTGATTTTGGAGCCCAGAAAAATAAAGTCTGACAGTGTTTCCACTGTTTCCCCATCTATTTCCCATGAGTGATGGGACCAGATGCCGTGATCTTCGTTTTCTGAATGTTGAGCTTTGAGCCGACTTTTTCACTCTCCTCTTTCACTTTTATCAAGAGGCTGTTTAGTTCCTCTTCACTTTCTGCCATAAGGGTGGTGTCATCTGATATCTGAGGTTATTGATATTTCTCCCAGCAATCTTGATTCCAGCTTGTGCTTCTTCCTGTCCAGCATTTCTCATGATGTACTCTGCATATAAGTTAAATAAGCAGAGTGACAATATACAGCCTTGATGGACTCCTTTTCCTATTTGGAACCAGTCTGTTGTTCCATGTCCAGTTCTAACTGTTGCTTCCTGACCTGCATATAAGTTTCTCAAGAGGCAGATCAGGTGGTCTGGTATTCCCATCTCTTTCAGAATTTTCCACAGTTTCTTGTGATCCACATAGTCAAAGGCTTTGGCATAGTCAATAAAGCAGAAATAGATGCTTTTCTGGAACTCTCTTGCTTTTTCCATGATCCAGAGGATGTTGGCAATTTGACCTCTGGTTCCTCTGCCTTTTCTAAAACCAGCTTGAACATTAGGAAGTTCATGGTTCACGTATTGCTGAAGCCTGGCTTGGAGAATTTTGAGCATTACTTTACTATCATGTGAGATGAGTGCAATTGTGCAGTAGTTTGAGCATCCTTTGGCATTGCCTTTCTTTGGGATTGGAATGAAAACTGACCTTTTCTAGTCCTGTGGCCACTGCTGTGTTTTCCAAATTTGCTGGCATATTGAGTGCAGCACTTTCACAGCATCATCATTCAGGATTTGGAATAGCTCAACTGGAATTCCATCACCTCCACTAGCTTTGTTCGTAGTGATGCTTTCTAAGGCCCACTTGACTTCACATTCCAGGATGTCTAGCTCTAGGTCAGTGATCACACCATCATGATTATCTGGGTCATGAAGATCTTTTTTGTACAGTTCTTCTGTGTTTTCTTGCCACCTCTTCTTAATATCTTCTGCTTCTGTTAGGTCCATACCATTTCTGTCCTTTATCGAGCCCATCTTTGCATGAAATGTTCCTTTGGTATCTCTGATTTTCTTGAAGAGATCCCTGCTAAGTCGCTTCAGTCGTGTCCGACTCTGTGCAACCCCACAGACGGAAGCTCACCAGGCTCCCCTGTCCCTGGGATTCTCCAGGCAAGAACACTGGAGTGGGTTGCCATTTCCTTCTCCAATGCATGAAAGTGAAAAGTCAAAGTGAAATCGCTCAGTCGTGTCCGACTCTTGGCGACCCCACGGACTAGAACCTACCAGGCTCCTCCGTCCATGGGATTTTCCAGGCAAAAGTACTGGGGTGGGGTGCCATGGCCTTCCCCGTGAAGAGATCCCTAGTCTTTCCCATTCTGTTGCTTTCCTCTATTTCTTTGCATTGATCACTGAAGAAGGCTTTCTGATCTCTCCTTGCTATTCTTTGGAACTCTCCATTCAGATGCTTATATCTTTCCTTTTCTCCTTTGCTTTTTGCTTCTCTTCTTTTCACAGCTATTTTTAAGGCCTCCCCAGACAGCCATTTTGCTTTTTTGCATTTCTTTTCCATGGGGATGGTCTTGATCCCTGTCTCCTGTACAGTGTCACAAACCTCATTCCATAGTTCATCAGGCATTCTATCTATCAGATCTAGGCCCTTAAATCTATTTCTCACTTCCACTGTGTAATCATAAGGGATTTGATTTAGGTCATATCTACAATGGAGAAATATAAACTGAGTCAGACCAATAATGAGGCTGAATTGTGAGTTGGCAAAATCAGAAGACCAAGGGGAATTTTAGGGGTTCATATGTATAGGATGTTAACACAAAAGAAAGTCTGAGATTAAGGGGCATTTTAGGGGTTCAGACGTAGAAGGTGATGGCACCCCACTCCAGTACTCTTGCCTGGAAAATCCCATGGATGGAGGAGCCTGGTAGGCTGTAGTCCATGGGGTCGCTAAGAGTCAGACACGACTGAGCGACTTCCTTTCACTTTTCACTTTCATTCATTGGAGAAGGAAATGGCAACCCACTCCAGTGTTCTTGCCTGGAGAATCCCAAGGACGGGGCATCCTGGTGGTTCTGTCTCTGGGGTCACACAGAGTCGGACATGACTGAAGCGACTTAGCAGCAGTAGCAACAGCAGCAAGGGTTCAGAAACATAGGACATCTTGAATTAACATCTTGACATCTTGACATTAACATGTTGAATCTCTGCTTTTACAGTCCAGGGAAGGACAGCAACTCATTTAGGATCACCACTCTTCTTCATTTCATGTCCAGTGGTCAGACTTTTGTATCCATCTCAAGTTGGAGAAGACAATGGCAACCCACTCCAGTAGTCTTGCCTAGAAAATCCCATGGATGGAGGAGCCTGGTAGGCTTCAGTCCATGGGGCCACTGAGTCGGACATGACTGAGCGACTTCACTTTCACTCTTCACTTTCATGCATTGGAGAAAGAAATGGCAACCCACTCCAGTGTTCTTGCCTGGAGAATTCCAGGGACGGGTGAGCCTGGTGGGCTGCCGTCTATGGGGTCGCATAGTGTCGGACCTGACTGATGTGACTTAGCAGCAGCAGCAGCAGCAAGTTGTTATATGTTCTTCCCATCAGAGACTATTAAGTCATAATTACAAAAGAAGATAGATGTGATAAGTGATAAGTTCTCGCAGATCTTTTGGAAACACCTCTGTGCATACCATGAAAGCACTACTTATGGCATGGTATTGAAACATCCCAGTAGCTCACTGAGAGGTCAGAAGTGTTTGTCTGTATCTGCTGTTGAGGGATTTGCTAAGTATACACATCTGAAGATATTTTATGGCACTATGTTTTGATTTTGTTGACTTTCATTCTACCTCCATTCAACCAGGGGAGAGAAATGACAAAAAGAGCATTATCACATGTCATATTTAAGATACAGAGGGCGAGTGTATCCCTCTTTTGAGTCATGGCTGTGCTCCCTCTAGGCTGTGTATTAATAATATGAAGTTGGTTTCTTTTTTTCTCTCTTGCATGAAGGGTCTTTAGCTCAGAGTCCTCTTGAGATTTAAGATGAAACACAATGCTGCTGCTGCTGCTAAGTCGCTTCAGTCATGTCCGACTCTGTGCGACCCCAAAGATGACAGCCCACCAGGCTCCCCCATCCCTGGGATTCTCCAGGCAAGAACACTGGAGTGGGTTGCCACTCTGTCATAATTCCTGGTCAATTGATCTCTCTGTCTTTCTGGGTCTTTCCGTATTCCCCTCACCTGTTCCTGTGAAAAAAATGTTTCATTTTAAAAGTTGTTTTCCTTGCCTTTTCCCCCCTAAATTCTAAGCCTGTAAAAGACTTGAAAGAATATGTGATATCCAAATACCCTTTTCCCAGGTTCACCAGTTATTAATATTTGAAAGTTGTATATATTATACCTTCTGTTCATGAATTCTTCTGTGTACATCACCAAAAATAAATTTGTTTTTCAATATAACTATAATGCCATTAACATAGTAAAAATTAATAATTCTGTAATACTGTCTAATATTTAAATTTCTTTAATTGTCCCATGCTTTTACATCATTTTTCAATCCAGGATCTAACCAAGTTAGTGTATTACATTTGTTTGTTATATCCCTGTGGTTTCTTATAATTTAGCATGACACCCCCTCAAACTAACATTTTGTTTTGCATAATGTTGAATTTTTGAAGATTTCAGGAGATAGATTATAACTCTTTGTGCTACTAAGCTTGATCATTTAAGTTGGAAACTCCTAGGTATTTCTGTTGTTAAGTCACATTCTTCTGGTTATATTAAATATTTGTGGGTTGATACTTTGAGCCTATGTGAACATTCAGTTTTCAGATATATTTTGACATCAAAGTTTTAAGCCTCTATGGATGAACTGTAGCATCATTATTACAGTGGAAGTGGAAAATGGTAATTTTCTTATTTTTTATACATTATTTCACATTCTTTTCAAAAGAACTGTTTTCTCCTTCTCTCTTTTGGGTGTGACTATGGACTTGGATTTTTTAAAATCCAAGTATTTTAACCCATTGCCAGCATTTCCTTTTACTGAAACTCAAGATGTTGCACGTTGGGTCAGTGAGAGCTCCTTGAAGCTGGCTCTTCTGTTCTTGCAGGTACTTGATCACCGCCTTATTTCCTGGCACAGTCTGTCCCAGGTCATCTTGTATTCTGCCTCCGCCAATCTGGAATTAGCATGAAAAGAAACAGAGTATGATATTTAGAAACTGAGATCTGAGTACTAGATGAAGCAGTATGCAAATATTTTCAAAACCCTGGTATGAGTATAAGATGTCAAGAAAAAAATGCAGCCAACTTTGCAAACTTTGTCCCATTAACCTTCTGATTAAATCATCCCTCAATCTATTTTAATTATTGTTTCCTCAGAGAATACCAGGAAAGTCTGAGGACCCTCAGGATTAGGCTCATTTCCTTGTAACATACAGGCCTTAAGAGCCCCAAACTTCTCAATAGTCATCATGTCTCTAAATATTGAAAATATACCTAATCTGAAAAGTCAACTAGGGAAGCAATCTTCTAAGCCTCTACGTTGTTGGCCAGGTTCAGTTACTCACAGGCTGTCAGCCCTCAGGCCTCAGTCTCTCCCCGGCAATTGGCCAGAGTCCACCCTTAGTTCCTTGCCATGTGGTGCTCTCTAGGAGGCATCTTAATACATGGCAACTTACTTTTTCCAACTTGCAGGGAAAAGAGGGTAATGTAGAGTATAATATGTCATCCCCAGTTCAGTTGCTCAGTCGTGTCTGACTCTTTGTGACCCCATGAATCGTAGCATTCGATTGCAGCATGAAGTCATGGACAGGCCTCCCTGTCCATCACCAACTCCCGAAATTCACTCAGACTCATGTCCATCGAGTCGGTGATGCCATCCAGCCATCTCATCCACTGTCGTCCCCTTCTACTGCACCCAATCCCTCCTAGCATCAGAGTCTTTTCCAATGAGTCAACTCTTTGCATGACATGGCCAAAGTACTGGAGTTTCAGCTTTAGCATCATTCCTTCCAAAGAACACCAAGGGCTGATCTCCTTTAGAATGGACTGGTTGGATCTCCTTGCAGTCCAAGGGACTCTCAAGAGTCTTCTCCAGTACCACAGTTCAAAAGCATCAATTCTTCGGCACTCAGCTTTCTTCACAGTCCAACTCTCGCATCCATATATGACAACTGGGAAAACCATAGCCTTGACTAGACGAACCTTTGTTGGCAAAGTAATGTCTCTGCTTTTGAATATGCTATCTAGGTTGGTCATAACTTTCCTTCCAAGGAGCAAGCGTCTTTTAATTTCATGGCTGCAGTCACCATCTGCAGTGATTTTGGAGCCCAGAAAAATAAAGTCTGACAGTGTTTCCACTGTTTCCCCATCTATTTCCCATGCAGTGATGGGACCAGATGCCGTGATCTTCGTTTTCTGAATGTTGAGCTTTAAGCCGACTTTTTCACTCTCCTCTTTCACTTTTATCAAGAGGCTGTTTAGTTCCTCTTCACTTTCTGCCATAAGGGTGGTGTCATCTGATATCTGAGGTTATTGAGATTTCTGCCAGCAATCTTGATTCCAGCTTGCGCTTCTTCCTGTCCAGCATTTCTCATGATCTACTCTGCATATAAGTTAAATAAGCAAAGTAACAATATACAGCCTTGACATACTCCTTTTCCTATTTGGAACCAGTCTGTTGTTCCATGACCAGTTCTAACTGTTGCTTCCTGACCTGCATATAAGTTTCTCAAGAGGCAGATCAGGTGGTCTGGTATTCCCATCTCTTTCAGAATTTTCCACAGTTTCTTGTGATCCACATAGTCAAAGGCTTTGGCATAGTCAATAAAGCAGAAATAGATGTTTTTCTGGAACTCTCTTGCTTTTTCCATGATCCAGCAGATGTTGGCAATTTGATCTCTGGTTCCTCTGCCTTTTCTAAAACCAGCTTGAACATCAGGAAGTTCACGGTTCACATATTGCTGAAGCCTGGCTTGGAGAATTTTGAGCATTACTTTACTAGCGTGTGAGATGAGTGCAATTGTGTGGTAGTTTGAGCATTCTTTGGCATTGTCTTTCTTTGGGATTGGGATGAAAACTGACCTTTTCCAGTCCTGTGGCCACTGCTGAGTCTTCCAAATTTGCTGGCATATTGAGTGCAACACTTTCACAGCATCATCTTTCAGGACTTGGAATAGCTCAACTGGAATTCCATCACCTCTACTAGCTTTGTTCGTAGTGATGCTTTGTAAGATCCACTTGACTTCACATTCCAGGATGTCTGGCTCTAGGTCAGTGATCACACCATCGTGATTATCTGGGTCATAAAGATCTTTTTTGTACAGTTCTTCTGTGTATTCTTGCCACCTCTTCTTAATATCTTCTGCTTCTGCTAGGTCCATACCATTTCTGTCCTTTATCAAGCCCATCTTTGTGTGAAATGTTCCCTTGGTATCTCTAATTTTCTTGAAGAGATCTCTTGTCTTCCCCATTCTGTTGTTTTCCTCTGTTTCTTTGCATTGATCACTGAGGAAGGCTTTCTTATCTCCTCTTGCTATTCCTTGGAACTCTGTATTCAGATGTTTATCTCTTTCCTTTTCTCCTTTGCTTTTTGCTTCTCTTCTTTTCACAGCTATTTGCAAGGCCTCCCCAGACAGCCATTTTGCTTTTTTCATTTGTTTTCCGTGGGGATGGTCTTGATCCCTGTCTCCTGGACAATGTCACAAACCTCATTCCATAGTTCATCAGGCACTCTATCTATCAGATCTAGGCCCTTAAATCTATTTCTCACTTCCACTGTATAATCATAAGGGATTTGATTTAGGTCATACCTGAATGGTCTAGTGGTTTTCCCTACTTTCTTCAATTTAAGTCTGAATTTGCAATAAGAAGTTCATGGTCTGAGCCACAGTCAGCTCCCACTCTTGTTTTTGCTAACTGTATAGAGCTTCTCCATCTTTGGCTGCAAAGAATATAATCGATCTGATTTCGGTGTTGACCATCTGGTGATGTCCATGTATAGAGTCTTGTCTTGTGTTGTTAGAAGAGGGTATTTGCTATGACCAGTGCATTTTCTTGGCAAAACTCTATTAGTCTTGGCCCTGCTTCATTCCGTGTTCCAAGGCCAAATTTGCCTGTTACTCCAGGTGTTTCTTGACTTCCTACTTTTGCATTCCTGTCCCCTATAATGAAAAGGACATGTTTTGGGTGTTAGTTCTAAAAGATCTTGTAGGTCTTCATAGAGCCATTCAACTTCAGCTTCTTCAGCGTTACTTGTTGGGGCATAGACTTGGATTACTGTGATGTTGAATGGTTTGCCTTGGAAATGAACAGAGATCATTCTGTCATTTTTGAGATTGCATCCAAGTACTGCATTTTGGACTCTTTTGTTGACCATGATGGCTACTCCATTTCTTCTAAGGTATTCCTGCCCGCAGTAGTAGATATAATGGTCATCTGAGTTAAATTCACCCATTCCAGTCCATTTTAATTATCTGATTCCTAGAATGTCGACCTTCCCTCTTGCCATCTCCTGTTTGACCTTTTCCAATTTGCCTTGATTCATGGACCTAATATTCCAGGTTCCTTTGCAATATTGCTCTTTACAGCATCTGACCTTGCTTCTATCACCAGTCACATCCACAGCTGGGTATTCTTTTTGCTTTGGCTCCATCCCTTCATTCTTTCTGGAGTTATTACTGATCTCCAGTAGCATATTGGGGACCTACCGACCTGGGGAGTTCCTCTTTCAGTATCCTATCATCTTGCCTTTTCATACTGTTCATGGGGTCCTCAAGGCAAGAATACTGAAGTGGTTTGCCATTCCCTTCTCCAGTGGACCGCATTCTGTCAGATCTCTCCACCATGACCCACCCATCTTGGGTAGCCTCACAGGGAATGGCTTAATTTCATTGAGTTAGACAAGGCTGTGGTCCTAGTGTGATTAGATTGACTAGTTTTCTGTGATTATGATTTCAGCGTGTCTGCCCTCTGATGCACTCTCACAACACCTACCATTTTACTTGGGTTTCTCTTACCTTGGACATGGGGTATCTCTTCACTGCTGCTCCAGCAAAGTGCAGCCACTGCTTCTTACCTTGGATGAGGGGTATCTCCTCACCGCTGCCCTTCCTGACCTTGAATGTGGAGTAGCTTCTCTAGGCCCTCCTGCGCCTGCACAGCCACTGATCCTTGGACGTGGGGTTGCTCCTCTCGGCCGCAGCCCCTGACCTCGGGCATGAGGTAGCTCGTCCCGGCCGCCACCCCTGAAGTCAGACGTGGGGTAGCTCCTCTCAGCCGCTGCCCCTGACCTCGAATGTAGGGTAGCTCCTCTGGGCTGCTCCTGCACTGTCACAGTCTGGCACTCTCAGCCACCGCCCCTGACCTTGGACGTGGGGTAGCTCCTCTTGGCCGCTGCCCCTGACCTCTGACATGGGGTAGATCCTCTTGGCCATTCCTGCACCGTCACACCCTGGCACTCTGGGCTGCTGTCCCTGACCTCAGATGTGGGGTAGCTCCTCTTGGCCACACTTGTGCACCGTTGCAGCCACCCACTGTGACATCATCCCCAAGTTGACATCAAACCAACTTTGCTGTATTCTAATAGTGATACGTGCAACTCACATTCAAGGGGAGGGGATTACACAAGAGTTAGTACAGAAAGTGGGGCTTACCGCAGCCCCCTTAGAGTCTGTCCATCATGTGGATGGATGTGATGTTCTACTGTGGAGAATCAGATGATTGACATATGAAGTACAATGTCAAATGGTAATTAATTTATAAAGAAAGTGAACAAAGTGATAAGATGGAGAACCGTTGGATGGAGCACCTTGTGTGCATGCATCCTAAGTTGCTTCAGTCGTGTCTGACTCTTTGCAACTTCATAGACAGTAGCCCACTAGGCTACTCTGTCTGTGGGACTCTTCAGGGAAGAATACTGGAGTGGGTTGTCATGCTCTTCTCCAGGGGATCGTCCAGACCCACGGATCAAAACCCAGTTTCCTGTGGTTCCTGCCTTGTGTTTGGATTCCTTACCACTGAGCCAATGGGAAAGCCCCATAAGGCACCATGCCTAGAGTATAAAGATGAGACCTCTGTGGAGAGGTCAAATTGGCTAAGACCTGAATCATTAGAAAGGATTAGTCGTGTGAATATATGCAATGAGCAAAAGAGTAAGTGCAAAGACCCTGAAGTAGAAATAAATTGATCATAGGAGGAGGCCAGTAGGCCTAGAGGAACCATTGAAATGAACCTCTTTAAAGAGGGAGGCAGTTACAAGACAATATGGGGCTTGTGAGCCATGCAGTAAAGAGTTTGGATTTTATTTAATTATTTTGGAGCCAGTGGAACAGGGTTAACATAGAGAGTGACATGGTCTATTTTCTGCTCATACAGTCTTCATCCTGACTCCTGTTTTGTGAATGGACTGAAACGAGAGAGTGGAAGCAAGGGGACTAGTTTAAGGCTATAAATGGCAATCCACTCCAGTACTATTGCCTGGAAAATACCATAGACAGAGGAACCTGGTAGGCTACAGTCCACGGGGTCACAAAGAGTCAGAACGATTGAGTGACTTCACTTTCAATAATGCAGTTGAGAGGTGACAGTGGCTTAGACCAAGATGAGGGGAGTGGATTGAATTAAAAGTGATCAGATTCTGAGTATATGGTTGGAGACAGGGGCTGTGGGATTTCCTAATGGGTGAAATAAGTGACCAAGAGAAGTCCTGATGTGATCAATCTATTGGGCTGAGCATTTGGATGAACTGCACTAGAGGGAAGACGGATACAAAGAATCAATGTCTTAGAGCATTTTCTTTTTAACAGACTTAATTTTTTACAGGAAATTTTAGGTTCACGCAAAATTGAAGAGAAAGTACCTGTATATACTTTCCTAAACACATTCATAATCTCCCCTACTATTAGTATCTCACTGGAGTGGTAGATTTGTTACAATCTATGATGTGATTATCACTCAAAGTCTACAGTTTATGTTAGGGTTCAGTGGAGTGACATAATCCATAGGTTTTGACAGATGAAAATGACACGTATCCGACTTCACAGTATCATACAGAATAGTTTCACTGCCCTAATATGCTCTGTGCTCTGCCGTATTCATCCATTCTCCCTGCAAAACTTGGTAACCAGTGACCCTTTACTGTCTCCATATTTTTGTCTTTTCCAGAGTGTCATGTAGTTGGAATCATACAATATACAACTCTTAAGATGCTTTCCTTTTAATAATATGTGTTTAACTTTATCCCATGTCTTGTCATGGCTTGATTACTTTTTTTATTAATCGTGTTCATTGTCTGAATGTCTCATAGTTTGTTTATCCATCACCTACTGAAAAACATCATGGCGGCTTCCAAATTTTGTCTATTGTGAGTTAAGCTACTGTAATCACCCATGTGCTGGTTTTTGTGTACACATAAATTTCCAACTCATTTGAGTAAAAACTGAGGAGTACATTTGCTGGATCGTACAGAAAGAGTGTGTCTAGGTTTGTAACTAAACAAAACTTGGAGCAATTTTTATTGTATTAAATTCCATACACACATCCTCTTACTACTTCCTCTATGTCATATGTATGTGTCACATCTAATTGGTTGTGGGATACTGCCATTTCTATATCAGTCCTTTTTATTGCCTTAATTTTTTTTTTTTTTTTTTTTTTTTCCAAGATTAATGGACTGATGTGGGTGCCATCTAGTGGAGGTAAGGAAAATGTGTTTTGATAGAGCAACCACAGAAAAGATTGATTAAAAATAAGTAAATTGAAATCTTATTCAGTTGTCCTAAATAAGAAAAACATTTCAATGTTTTGGATATGGACCACATATTTAGACTTCAGTGGGGTCCATAACTAGGACAGGCATAGTAGAGAAAAGAAATTAGCAAAGATTAGTCAGCAAGTTAATATCCTGAATATCTGGATTTATTTACCAAAATGATTTCAGATTGCCATAAATATACAGAGATTTTTCTAGTATGTGTGTGTGTGAGAGAGAGAGAGAGAGGGAGGGAAGAAGGGATGGAGAAGGGACGGGAGGGGAAGAGGGAGAAGAAGAGAGAGAATATTAAAAAATAAAACATGGCTGTTGTCCTCAGGGGGGAAAAAAAAAGCAAGATGCAATGACTCAATATTGAATTGTAAATTATAAATGGAAGGAGAAGGAAACCAAGAGGGTGAGGTCACAGGGAAATTGTCACTAAAACACTATGAACTGACATGAGTTTTCAAATATGAAGGAGATATGAATAGATAACAGAAAGAATATCATAGAAGAGGATAAATTCAGAGCAACAGAAAAAAAAAAAGTTTGAATTATAGAGCTCATCCAGAATACTAGTATCTGTTGAACTCATTTGGACTTAAAGAGGAAGTAGAAAGGATAAGTGAATTAATTGAACTATCTCTATAAGAGATAGAGTTAATTGAGCAATAGAGTAATTACTAATGAAGAGTAATTAAAGTAGTAATAAAAGATGATGTTAGTATTAGCAACAACAGTGATGGTAGGTGCTAACTGTGATGTATTGCAGTTACAGCTCTAGTCACTGTGTTAATTAATTTTACATATGATCTCATTTAAATTTCATAGCCATCCTCTGAGGTAGGTATTATAGTTCTCATTTTAATTTGAGTAAACAGACATCAAGTTTTTGATAACTTTCACTAAATCACAAAGCTAGTAATTACAGGAGTTTGGATTTAAACCCATTAGTCAGTTTTTGAAGCCTTATGATCCCTTGAATTCTGCTAGATAGAGTGAAGCAATTGGGATGGACAGATTTAGGAACCTGAGTTGCAGACCATGTTCTGTGGTTTATATACTGTTTCTGGGAATCAGTTAATATCAAGCCATGTTGCCTCTGAGGTTCAGCCAAGTTCTAAGATGTGTTGATTATATTTAATTGGGGTGTTCAGTGTTTGGTTCTGATAGTTGTCTAATATGAAAACACCTGAATATATAGAATCCCAACACTTGAGAATGTATGTTAACATATGGGGATGATATAATACACGCCTAACTGATCATACCTCTTTCCTGATTTGCATGTGAGGTTGGGGTTAAGACTGCCCTCTGTGGACAGCTCTTTTGCTAGCCTCGGGGTGAAGGTGATGCGTGGATTCCAATAGTATCGAGGAGTCCGCTCAGTGAGAAGGGCGGCTGTGGAAGGCTTACCATCCTTGACTTGTTTCTCCCTCACCACGCAAGTCTACAGAGTCCTATTGATAGAACTCCCCAAGCTCCTTTGAATCAATCTTAAGCTCTATTGAATCACTACAAAATTCTCCTGAATCTGTTCAGAGCGTTTCTTCTCACCATCTTTTTTTTTTATTGTAAATTTATTTATTTTAATTGGAGGCTAATTACTTTACAATATTGTATTGGTTTTGCCATACATCAACATGAGTCTGCCACGGGTGTACACATGTTCCCCATCCTGAACCCCTAACGCAGGACATCGTCTTTGTCCTTGAGAATAGCTACAACAGCTTCCTAACAGGTCTTCTGGCCTCTAGCATGGCTCCTTCCCATCCATTTTTCACACCGTGGATGAGTAATCTATCCCATGAGATTTTTCTGCTGACACCCCTCCAGTGGCTTTTCACGGTGCACTTGGGTTGAGTACCTAGAATTCTCATTTCTTTAATGGGGTTTAAGAGGCATTTGCTATTCCAAACACCACTTGCCTTCCAGACCAGGCCACACCACTCCCTGTTAATTTTTACCTTTCATCCATTTCTTTATATGTATTCTTTGACCAAGCTTCTGTACAGGCTCTTCTGGAATAGACCCCTTTGTAACCCCCATCCCAGCAACACCCCTACACCCTGTGTGTGCCATGGGTTTCAACTGAGATTCACTATCATTGAAAAGCAGCCCTGACTTCTGGCCTTGCTGTAGGTGACTCTTCTGTACGTTGCCATGATATCCTGCAGTACACTGGTCCTAGCACCTCGTATAGGATGAATAGTTACCTTCATTGCCTACTGGACCATAAGAACTTAAAAGGGAAGAACTGTATCTGCCTTGTTCACACCAGTATTTCCTGCTTGAGAAAAATGCTTATTACTAAGCAGATGCCTAATGAGTGAATGAACAAACACAAGAAAGGAACAATCACCTGAAAAATCAACACTTAAATATACCTTGAAGGTTTACAGAAGACCAAGGTTACATGGGGACTGCGGATCATATAGCCAAACTCCCATGTAGAGCCTGCCTACTTTGCACACACTGTTGACTGCACCCAACATCAGCTGGTCATAAGCATGATAACCCCCTGAGCTATACAAGACCTTCAGCCTCTGCTGTTCTTTGGAGTGTTCTGACCCAGACCCCTCTGAGCTGCTGAGCAAGATCACCTAGACCTGTGAGCCCCTTCTGTCCCCTCCTCCGAGAATATCTTGTCTTCTTCCCCTCTGTTTGGTGTTCCCCCTGTGGTGGCCACTGGAACAGTCTCATACTTCGAGGGACTTACCCCCATCCCTTCCCCCAATTCAAACTGTCAGAAAGGAAACGTGTTAGTCGCTCAGTCCTGTAGCCTGCCAGGCTCTTCTGTCCATGGAATTCTCCAGGCAAGAATACTAGAGCGGGTTGCATTCCCTAGGGATCAAACCCAGGTCTCCTGCATTGCAAGCAGATTCTTTACTGTCTGAGCCAGAAGGGAAGCCACTGTCTGTCTGAGCATCACCCAAATAAAGCTTGTTGTGCTGCTGTGTGTTGTGGTCCCTTCTCCCCATAATCAGCTACAAAATCCCTTGAACTCATTGCAGTGTTTATAATGGGGTTGAGTTTTATCTTAAGAGTAGCAGAAAGTAATTGAAGGATTGTAATCAGAGGGATGACATGTTCTTACATTCTAAAAGATGCATTAGTTGGAGAAGACCAAGAAGGGAGCAAGACCAGTTGAGAGGCTGATGCTGCAATCTGGGTGAGTGGAAATGGGCTAGAATTAGGATAGCAGCAGGGAGATGTAAGAGGAGACAAAGGGAAAATAAATTTTGCAGATGGAGTTGGTAAGACTTTCTGATGGATTAGAAGTGGGAAAATGGAGAATCAGGAATAAATATTTGAGCAACTAGATGGATGTCATGACTATTTAAAAGGTGCTCAAGATGGAGAGGAACTGATCTGTGGATCTGAGAAGTAAATTTTGTCAAAGTGGTTTTATTTATCCATTTAATTTTCATTTTATACTGGAGCATGGTTGATTAACAATGTCCTGTTAGTTTCAGGTGTACAGTATAGTGACTCAGTTATACATGTGTCTATTCTTTTTCAAATTTTGTTCCCATTTTGATTTTTACATAATATCGATCAGAGTTCCCTGTGTTATAGGTAGGTCCTTGTTAATTATCTGCTTTAAATATAGCAGTGTATACATGTCAGTGTTTTCTGTGTTCTTTCCCTGTCTCTCTGCTCTATTTTCTAGTTTCCCTTTACTTATTTTCTATTCCTATGGTGAGGCTAAAATTTCTGCTGATCTTTTTTGATATGTAAGAACTCTGGTTTTCAGAAACATACCCCTTTTCATGTACTATTCATGTTCCATCAATGAAAAATCTGCTTTTAATGTGCTGGAAGTCTGGGGGGGATACCATTATCATTTTAGTTAAGCTTCTTCTCACTTCTTGGCCTTCTGTTGGTTGCATTCTATATTGGGGGCTTCTAAAAATGATTTTCTAAGATATTTGTGCTCCTTGGTGTTTTTTCTTATTTAAGACTAGGGCACTTGAAATCGAGCGGAATTTTGGGTGTGAGATTGGTGTGCCTCCAAAGAGGGTTTTACTGAGGGTAATCTGGAGGAAGTGCTTTCATGGGGGTATCCCCAAAATGTGAATATCTTAAGGTTTTTCCTCTTATACTCATCAGATTCCCAGAGGAGATGCTTGTAATGTTCTACCTGACAGAGTAGGCCAGACTGTTAGTTTTCTGAGACCAAGAAGGGGCAGAGGACTCTGGAACTCAATGGTCATAGTAACTATTGGCGATAATTATTCAATAGTAACTATTGGCAGTCTGGAAAAGAAGAAAGATCCACAGAGGAAAGAGAAGAAAGACATAGTACCCTGTCATTCACAACCAAAGTGCAGTCAATCTAGAGTTGAATCGGGAAGGGGGAAGGAAACTCACTGTGATGTAAAGATTAAGGTGTTCATCACTACACGTGACTGGAAACTGCTGGTTTGAACTGAGACAAATTATATGTATTATATACAGTTATGTTTTAAGGATTGCCTGACTTTTTGTTATCTAAAAGTGACAAGAAAAGTCTTGTGACCAGAAGAGTTTTGCTTTAGAGATAGAGAAAGGTCACCCATTGAGCAGGAAAAAGGAGGAAATTACAACTTTATGATAAATCCCCATGGTTTCTATTTATTTCAATGTCTCAGTAATACATAATTAAAAATCTGAGGTTAGCTAGCTTATTAACCTTTTCTACTCAAATTGCAAGGGACTTAGAGTATTTTATCTCTGACCACTCCCAGTTTAATGCAGTTTTTCTAGTGTTTATCATTTTCTGAAGCTGACAGCTGATACTATTTTAATACAAAGTTTATATGTTGACATTTATCAACTTTTTTTTTTCTCCCTTTTAAAAAACTTCAGAACTTCTATCTAGGTCCTCTTGTAATTTTTCACAATCATGAAATTGGGAACTTGAATTGGGACTACCCTTTGGGGATTTCTTTAGGTTCTGCTGATGGCAAGCTCTCAGAATTATTTGCTGAAAACATTATTTTTAGATAGTTTTATCCGGTGCATATTTCTAGATTGACATTTACTCTCTGGCTTCAATTTTTCCTGTTAAGAAGCCTACTGTAGTTGAATTGTTCTTTTTAACAGAAAAGCCATCTCTCCTCTCTAATTTTTAAATCCTTCTTTTTGATTTAGTGCTCTGCAATTGACTTCCTGGATAGCTCAGATAGTAAAGAATTTGCCCGCAGTGTGAGAGACCCGGGTTTCATCTCTGGGTCAGGAAGATCCCCTGGAGAAGAAAATGGCAACCCACTCACATTACATTGCACCTAGATGTGCCATGTCTTGTGATTTTTCAGATTTTGATGGACATGGTGCTTAATCCTGTTTGTGTTGTGGTATCGCTGCTTTGAACTGTGCCTGGTGTTTGGGAACCTTCTGTTTACCCTCCCAAAGAGTAAACCTCTAGGACTTTGCCAAAATGGATGAAGGGAAGAGGCATTTGCCTGAGTTTGTGTAATAAGAAAGGGGATTGATTTGTTTGCCAGAGGACATAGGCCCTGGTGCTTGAGTTGTGCCTGGGAAAGAGCAAGTAGTCTAGATCTAATTGAAGTCCCTTCAGAGGACACAAAGCCATGAATCCGTCAGTCTAAATACAAAACCTATGATAGCTGTAAAGGTACAGAATTATCCTTTAAAAAGATGCTGTGCAAGAGTGTAGTCTGGCAGGATAAGGGGAGCCAGCATTAAAAGGCTGTGGAGTATGTTTCTGGGAGTAGAAGATGAAAGTGGAGTTGAAAGCAGCCCGATGGAGAAGCACTGCTGGGCTGGAGGGGCTGGTGTGGGAGACTAGAGAACTCCAGGAAGCTTGACCCTCCTCTGTATACCTGTTTTACCTCTCCTGCTCTTTTTGTTCTTGTGGCTTGATTTACACCTTTAAAAATATTTGAAATATTTTATGAGGCTTCAGGAAGAAAAAAAATGTGCACAAAGATTCTTAAGTAATTTTTAAGTATTCAAGTTGCATTTCATGCAGTATTTGAAACAAAGGTTATTCATAATATTGAATGTGTGTTATGGTACATAATAATAACCAAACACCTGTGATCCCACCCTATGACCTAAGAAAAGGAACAGTCAAGATGCCTGTGTGGGCTCCTATGGCATCCTCTTGCCACCCTACTCATAAAATCTTTTTCTTAAATTTGCATTTTCTTATTCACTTTTATTTTATCTCATAGTTCTCAAAAATTAATATATTGAGGTTTATCTATTCTGTCTATTGGTAATTCCAGTTGAAATCCTCTGGGGTCAAAATCTGCTGACTCTTATTTATTGTTTCTGTGTTTTTTTGTTTTGTATTTTAATGAGCACATTTAGCGTTCAACTTGATCACAGAATATCACAGACCCTAAGATAGGGAGGTCTGGGTTCATGTTGTACTTGTATTTGCTTCTGTTAGACACCAGGAGGTGCTGTGGAGCAGGGACTTCTTTATTTTCTTGGCTTGGGCTTTCCCTGGCCAGGCGGATGCTATCTGTTTTAACTCTAGACCCAGGTGAGAGCAGGCTAGGAGTTAATATTCTCAAAGGATTCTTGGATGTGGAGATACTGCAGCCAGGATTCCTAGAAGTTACCCTTTGCTGGTAGGCAGACTCAGCATCTAACACTGCTTTGTGGTTCTTGGCTTAATGGGGAAGTCTGAGTTCAACTCCAGAACTTTACAAGGGTCTGTATGCATGCTCAGTCATGTCCGGCTCTTTGCAACCCCATGGACTGTAACCCACCAGGCTCCTCTGTCCATGGGATTTCCCAGGCAAGAATACTGGAATAAGTTGCCATTTCTTTCTCTAGGGATCATCTTCATTTTTATCAAAGATAATCATAGGAAGACTAACTTGTTGCAGAATTAGTCTAGTCTCATTAACTTTGGCCCGTTTGTTTACTTAAGAGCAGCAGAAATAGTCACTGACCATATACACTCTGCTGTAACTTTTCACAAGGAATTCTAGATTTTTACAAGGAGTTACATTTTTCACAAGGATTTGAAAAGCCTCTCCAGGCTAAGAAGCCAAGCCAAGAATTTACCATCAAACTATGTAAGGGTTTAGAGTTTCCCATTGTCTTTTGTCCATGTGCTTTGAGGGCAGCCGTGGCTCTTATATTAGTTTAGGACTCTGATTTCAGCAAGCTGCTGCTGTTTACATCCCCTTATTTTCTTGAATGCTTAGCAATGAACTAACAAACATGTTGGTTATAATTTATCCAGATCTTGTTAAAAAAAATCAGTGCACCACATTGCTAGATGCAAAGTCTATACTTGAAGTTTTATTTCTTTTGTGATATAAGAGCTGTTAGGAGAGAGATTTGCATTTCTAAGTTGTTCAGTTACATTTTATAAACTGCCAGTGTTCGTGCTGCTGCTTTTCCTATTTGGCTTTTGCTTTTTATTATTTATATCTGTTTTTATTGCAAAGATTGAAAAATAAAGTTGGTACTTTTCCTGCTTTATAGCTTTTGAAAAAACTTTTTCCTTGTGCCATATTAGGCAGTCAATTTTTAATGCTATATTGATACTTTAAGGAGTGTATTTCATCTTGTTTACTATATTGTTAAAATTCCTTTAATAATAATTTACTTTTATTCACTTGAAATGTCAAGTTTTATGAGATAAGTCGTTTCCCACTATTTTTTCCTTCAGTGTAAATTTTTCCTTCAGTGTCTCCAGAGGTTACTTTATGTATGTCAGTACTATATCTTTTAGTGCTAAAAGATTGATTGACGGCAGCTTATTTTTTTAGTAGATTGTAATGTATAGCATTATAAAGAAATTCTCTTTCATCATCACATCTATGATACAAATAGCATATTGGCTGCTTTAGTACCAGAACTTCATTATATTTTGGTTTATCCTTATTTCAGATAATATATATTTCATTTAAATATATAGTTTATAATTATCACTGTTTTTAGTCATATTTCTATCATGTATGTTTCTATCTTTAAGCATTATTTTTAGTTTTACAAATTTTGAAATCATATAGAAATAAGGTGATATTCATTTACTCAGCAAATATTAATTGAGCACCTATCCTATGCTAGGTGCTTGAGAGACTGAATGCACAAATGGGCAATGGCCTGACCATGTACAAAAACAGAACTCTGACCCACCATCTACAGCAATCTGTCCAGGGAATCAGCCCTCCTGTCTCCATTAACCAGCCCAGAAGCCAGCCTGCTATGAGTCAGACTTACAGGAAGTCATGTTCTGCTGTCTCCAGAAAGGCAAACAAAAATTTGTATAACAATTGGCCCCAAATGCTAAGGATTTGATTAATAACTCATAATATCCTTAGTATTTGTCCCCTCTTCCAACTTAGAATCTGCACAGAAGGCTGAATATGTATTTCCTAACCGATCACGTGGATGCCTACTTCTATCAATAGTTAGCCTACTTTAGCTTCTCCAGGCTGACAGCTTCCAATCAGGGCACATCTCAGATCTTCTCTCTCGGCACTATAAAGCCTCCCCAATCCTCTCCCCGCCTTTAAGTCTCTGTGAATACTCAGTGATGGTGGCCAAGACACTTGCCCTAGCAAGCTCATAGTAAATAGTGTTCGTTTATTTCCACCTTCTGCCATATCATGAGTATTAGACCAGAGAAAGAACAAAAACATAAAATTCTGCCTTTATGGAACTAATGGGATAGTGATGGGAGAAAACAAAAAGCATGATAAACAAATTATGTAGAATATGTGTAGGTTATGAGTGCTATAAAAATGATCAAGGGGAGAGACATGGGGGGACTAGGGTAGGAGTTTACTATGTTTTAAAAAACTTTTTATTTTATATTGAAGTATAGTTAATTAACAATGTTGTGATTGTTCTGAATATACAGCAAAGTGATTCAGTTATAATCTATTCTTTTTAAAATTCTTTTCATATTTAGGTCATTACTTCCAAAAGAACTCACCTGCACAGTTGGTGAGAATATAAATTGGTACAGCTACTATGGGGAACAGTATGGAGGTTCCTTAAAAAATAAAAATAAAAACTAAAAAACCATGTGATCCTGCAGTCCCACTTATAGGCATGTTTCTGGAGAAAAACATGGTCCAAAAGAATGTATTCTAATGTTCATAGCAACACTATTTACAATAGCCAAGATATGGTAACCCCTATATGCCCATCAAGAGAGGAATGGATAAAGAAGATGTGATACATATATACAATGGAATATTACTCGGCCATAAAAAGAATGAAATAATGCCATTTGCAGCAGCATGGATGGACCTAGAGATTGTCATACTGAGTGAAGCAAAATAGAGAAAGAAATAACATAGGAGGTTACCATTTTTAAATAGGATTGTCAGGATGTCCTGCTGAGAAGGTGATATCTGAGCAAAAAGTGGAAGGGATTGAGAAAGTAATATATACAGCTGAAATGCAGGAGGAAAAAGTGTTCCAGGTCAGAACCCCAAGACAGAGGCTCTGACGCAAGAATGTGCCTGACAATTTCTAGAAAAAGCAGGAACTTGGGGTTGGAACAAATGGGGAAGGAGAAAAGGAGGCAATGTGGAGGCAGGGAGGCAATGAGAAGCCTCAGGGAGCTGGATCATGGAAAGCTTTCTGGGACACTGGAAGCACTGTGGCTTCTACAGCAAGTGAGCTGAGAAATCTCTGAGCAGGGGACTCACAGAGTGTGACTTTTGTTTTAAAAAGACATATTGGCTGCAGTGTTTAGATAGGGTGACCACACTCCCTGGCTTGTGCAGGACAGTCTTAGTTCATGCCTGTTGTCCTGGCCTCTCTCACATTCACAGTGTCCTAGGTTAGACAAGGAAACATGGGATCACCCTAAGCATGGACAGTATGGGGGCAAGGATAAAAGCAGAGAGACAGTCGGGAGCTATTCTAATAATTCCACTGAGAAATGATAGTGCCGTGGAACTGGTGATAGCAGTGGAGGTAGTAAGAAATGTTTGCTTTGGTCTGTGCTTTCAAAGTAGATCCAAACACGAGAGAGAGAGAGAGAGAGAGAGAGGTGTGTGTGTGTGTGTGTGTGTGTGTGTGTATGTGAAATATAAGATAACTCCACTATTTTTGTCTTTTTGTTTGAGTAACTAGAAAATGCATTTTTCATTTACCTAAGTGAAAAACTGGAACCTACTTTTCAGGGGAAGATTGGAAGTTTGGTTTTAGAAATTTTACTTTTGAAACATCTATCAGATGATCATGGGGAGATACACGATAGAACTTGAATGAGTTTGGAATTCAGGAGACCAGTTCAGGGTAAACACATAAATCTGAATGTGTGTGTATGTATATATAAAAACATATGAATGTATCAAACCAGATCAGTCGCTCAGTCATGTCCAGCTCTTTGCGACCCCATGAATCGGAGCACGCCAGGCCTCCCTGTCCATCACCAACTCCGGGAGGTCACTCAGACTCACATCCATCGAGTCAGTGATGCCATCCAGCCATCTCATCCTGTGTCAGCCTCTTCTCCTCCTGTCCCCAATCCCTCCCAGCATCAGAGTCTTCTCCAATGAGTCAACTCTTCGCATGAGATGGCCAAAGTACTAGAGCTTCAGCTTCAGCATCATTCCTTCCAAAGAAATCCCAGGGCTGATCTCCTTCAGAATGGACTGGTTGGATCTCCTTGCAGTCCAAGGGACTCTCAAGAGTCTTCTCCAACACCACAGTTCAAAAGCATCAATTCTTCGTCGCTCAGCCTTCTTCACAGTCCAGCTCTCACATCCATACATGACCACAGGAAAGACCATAGCCCTGACTAGGCGAACCTTTGTTGGCAAAGTAATGTCTCTGCTTTTCAACATGATATCTAGGTTGGTCATAACTTTCCTTCCAAGGAGTAAGTGTCTTTTAATTTCATGGCTGCAGTCACCATCTGCAGTGATTTTGGAGCCCAGAAAAATAAAGTCTGACACTGTTTCCATGGTTTCCCCATGTATTTCCCATGTAGTGATGGGACCAGATGCCATGATCTTCGTTTTCTGAATGTTGAGCTTTAAGCCAACCTTTTCACTCTCCACTTTCACTTTCATCAAGAGGCTTTTTAGTTCCTCTTCACTTTCTGCCATAAGGGTGGTATCATCTGCATATCTGAGGTTATTGATATTTCTCCCAGCAATCTTGATTCCAACTTGTGTTTCTTCCAGTCCAGCGTTTCTCATGATGTGCTCTGCATGTAAGTTAAATAAACAGGGTGACAATATATAGCCTTGAAGTACTCCTTTTCCTATTTGGAACCAGTCTGTTGTTCCATGTCCAGTTCTCACTGTTGCTTCCTGACCTGCATACAGGTTTCTCAAGAGGCAGGTCAAGTGGTTGGTATTCCTATCTTTCAGAATTTTCCACAGTTTATTGTGATCTACACAGTCAAAGGCTTTGGCATAGTCAATAAAGCAGAAGTAGATGTTTTTCTGGAACTCTCTTGCTCTTTCCATGATCCAGCGGATGTTGGCAATTTGATCTCTGGTTCCTCTGCCTTTTCTAAAACCAGCTTGAACATCAGGAAGTTCACAGTTACATATTTAAAGAATAGCCCATCCAACAAATTTTTCAATATATATTTTTATATATTGTATATATACATTCATATGTATATGAATATTGGTATTTTATATACAATACATAAAATATATATTGAAAAATTTGTTGGATGGGCTATTCTTTAAATATGTAGTTCCCTTTCCAAACTATGTTGACATAGCTCTTAACTGCTTGCATGTAAACTGAGAAGTCAGGGCCTATTATATATATATATTTCCTATTTAAATAGCCACTCCTTCTGTCCCCTATTCTTGTAGTATACTTTTAATTTTAAAGTATAACTCAATCAGAATATATTTGTGATAGTATTTATTAAAATTTCCTGGAAAACAGGAAACTCATTGGACCTTCAGATAAATTTGTCTTTTAAATTACTTCCCCCCTCCCAGTATATTTGAATAATTTTTTTCTGTTGCAATTATTTTTTTCTCCTCTTCATGGAGAGCAATTTTAATATAATAGCCCTCTATGATCTTTCACAAAGTACATATTAGACTTTCTCTCACCACCTTAGTGTTCTTTTCACTTCAGCATTATGTGACTTTTCTCAAGACTGCCCTCGTGTCACCAACTCATTATTTTTCGTGAATGCCAAATCTGCTGTGGATAACTCCCTGTCGTTTTAGAGAGCTCATGGAGTATCTGTATTCCTTTACTCAGCTAGCTTTCTTTTCACTGTGTGTTATAAATTTATTTCCTGTTTCAGAGCCTTTATGTTTTATTTAATTTCCTCGACAGAGACAAGCAGCTGGAGCATGCTGTTTTCTTGCATTTCATGTCTCTTCCATTCTTTCAGAGGTTTTGTGGTGGGTTCTTGCTTTTGC
The DNA here is from genome assembly GCA_935064755.1 of Tragelaphus eurycerus. Taxonomy (NCBI): domain Eukaryota; kingdom Metazoa; phylum Chordata; class Mammalia; order Artiodactyla; family Bovidae; genus Tragelaphus; species Tragelaphus eurycerus. Next base: position 33,369,852 of record CAKXYN010000014.1, on the reverse strand, counting down.
TTAGTTATCTTTCAAAATGGACTGTTGTACTGAGTCCAGAGAGTAAATATGGGTTAGTGAGTGAACTGGATAGGATAAGTCCTTCTCAAACAGAAAACAACTTTGATCTTTTTCTCCATCGCTGTCCCTCTGTATTATGTCAAACCTCTTTTTGATGTCCCTGACAATACACTGGGTATGTTTTATAGCTTTTTCTGTCACTTTCAAAAATAATAATAAATAATCTCGTTTTCCAGGCTAAAAAAAAAAAAAATCGGTTTATTCTAACATCAGAGCATCAGTGTTCCTTCCAGTTTCAAACTTGACCCCTCCTCCAGTTTAAGCCTGATTCATTCTTGGGTGCCTCCAGCAGAAAAGTTGGGCAATGGTGGGTTAGCTTTGCACCTGCTCCTCTATCTTTCCATTCCAGGTCGTTCACTTACAAGGCTGCTTCTTGCTCCTGTATGGCAGCAGAAGGGCTGTGGGGAAGGGGAAGCACAGCCAAGTGAGGGCAGACAGAGTTCTTAATCCAATGTTGATGCCTATGGTGTGTGTGTCAATGTGGGGGCTTTTGTGAGGTCCCTTCCTCTTTCTCAGTGGCTCCTGGGGAAAAAAAAAAAATACGTAGGTTGTGACTTACTGCCTGCTGGTGATGAGTTCTAAGCATTCTGTCTGTATCCAACAGTGTGAGGCAACACAAAGAAAAATACTCAGCACAGCTTGTGTTGACCCCTATACTCTTAAGGGTATGAGTGGTACTCTTCTTACTACTTTTATGAGCATACCTTTAGCTTCTTTATTTTGGTTCATTTTTTTTTTTAAGGACTAGTGTAAAGAGAAGTAGTATTTATGGACACAGAGAACAAACATATGATCAGCAAAGGGGGAAGGAGAGGTGGGATGAATTGGGAGACTGGGATTGACACGTATATACTACTATGTACAATATAGAGAATGAATGAGGACCTACTGTAGAGCACTGGGAGCCCTACTAGGTGCTCTGTGGTACCTAAGTGGGAAGGAAATCCAAAACAGGGGATATAAGTATATGTATGGTTGATTCACCTTGCTATACAGCAGAAATTAACACAACATTATGAAGTCACTATACTCCAAAAAATTTTTTAAAGCAAAGTGGTATTTAAATAAGAGATTGTAACTACCAGCTTTCCTTGGTCCTGGGAATTTAGGAGGATTTTATGTTTTTATTTATAGGCGATACTCTATTTTGTAGAGAGAAAAATGTTATTATTGTTTAGTTGCTAAGTGTTATCCACCTGTTTTGTAACCCCATGGACTATAGCCTGCCAGGCTCCCCTGTCCCTGGGATTCTCCAGGCAAGAATACTGGAGTGGGTTGCCATTTCCTTCTCCAGGGGGTCTTCCTGACCCAGGGGTCAAACCTGTGTCTGCTGCATTAGCAAGCAGATTCCTTATCGCTGAGCCACCAGGGAAGCCCTAAGAGAGAAAAGTACTTAGAGTTTAATCCCAATTGGGGAAAAAGAAAAAAAAAAAAACATAAGCAACTGAGGCCCAGAGAGGGGAAGAAGCTTGCCTGTTCTGTAGGGGTGAATAGCCAGGACTGAAATATGAGACTTGGCTTTCTTTCTCTAAATCTGGGCCTTAGCACCCTAGGTCTCCCATCTTGAGGGAAGGTGCTCTGTGCTTTTATGACTGAGTATAGAGGGCTTTCTGTTTACCTGGTCTCACCGGATTCTTCCTGCTGTCCTGATGGGTAGCACAGTTGTAACATATAAGGAACAGTGAGCATGTGTGATCTTTTGAGAAAGACCACCAGATGTCACTCTTGACTAGCTTTTGTCAAATGAGACTGCCTTATCCATTGTTTCCAAAAACGCTCAGAGGAAGAAAAATGAGACGGAGTATGTGCCTTGCATCCTAATGCTTCAAATCATGAGGAATTTTCAGGGGCTGTCTTAAGGCATTAAGAGAGTCATTCCTGAGAAACAAATGCAAAAGAATCCTTTGGGTCCTACTCTCGCAGCAATTACAGTTTAGTGGGATAGGAGGAAAGAAGACAAGTTATCGTCCTTACTTGCAAGTGGAATGGACTGAGGAGAAATTAGAGTGAGCAGAAGGAAAACTGACTTCTTCGTTTTTTTTGGGGGGGGGGGACTGTAAATCTTGAACGGCATCTTAGATTCAAGTAAATAGAGTGTAGAAATGGGAGATGCCACTCGATGGATTACGAAGAGGTTGGCAGGGGGTAGGAGGTGGGGTTGGAAGCATAGTGCTATGATTGAGCCAATCAGCTTGGACTATTTGGGGGATGCGAGGAGGAGAGGTCAAATGTAAGACTGGAAATATAGCATGGTAGTTAAGAGTGTGGACTCCAGAGCCAGGCTCCCTGGGTCCAAAGCCTAGCCCTAGCAGGTGCTAACTGTTGGCACATGCTTTAGGGCAGGGCCCCCAACCTTTCTGGCACCAGGGATTGATTTTGTGGAAGACAGTTTTTCCACCAACAGGATTGGGGCTGGTTTGGGGATATTTCAAGTGCATTACATGTATTGTGCACTTTATTTCTATTATTATTATGACTTCATCTCCACCTCAGATCGTCAGGTATTACATCCCAGAGGCTGGGGACCTGTGTTTGGGGGCATGTTGTTTATCCTTGTTGTGCCTCAGTTTCCTCAATTATAAAGTGAGAAGATATTATCACATCTAATTCTAAGGTTGTGGAAAGATTAAATATGCTAATATTTTTCAAGTGCCCAGAGGAGTATGCATCGGCACTTAATAAGTGATACATCAAGTATTTGTTGAACAAATAAATTTTCTGTATAGAAGTAGGCTCAAGAAATCAGAATAAGGTTAATGGCTGAATATAGACCTGCGACCTGCCTGAGCAAGGCAGCTGCTGCCCTGCTCAGCAGCTGTTCACTGGAAACTGTATGCCAGACAGTATGATAAACACTGAAAAATGTTAAAAAAAAAAAAAAAAGAACTGAGAGGAGGAGGTGGACGTGGAGCACATCTCTCCCCACAGATACATCAGGAATACACCTTCAGACATAGAAGTGCATGCAGAACACCAGTTGGGAGCTGACAGGAGGACCTGACTAGTGGAAAAGATTGTACAGAACCACACGAATCTCGAGAGGATGCAGGAACTAGGGGGAAAACAGAAGTGTTAGTAGGACTGGACCTGCCCTCGGCGGGTGGGGGCACTGAAGCAGGGGTCCGATCTCCACATCCGGGCAATTGTCTGAGTCAGAGGAGAAACATTTAAGGCTGAGAGTGAAACAGCTGATCTGTGGCAGCCTAAATGGAATGAGAATCAGACAGTCCTTGCCACAGCCGTACATGCCCCGGACAGGGACAAGGGTCCCCTGGAAGGTGCAACAGCTGGTAGCTAGAGCTTGCGGAGTGTGGAGCGATCCCAGGGTGAAGGCTGCTGGTGACTGTAGGGAGATGGATTGAGAGGAGGTGAGGGAGGAGACTGTGATGGAAAATGCCTGTGGAGGAAAGCCAGGCAGCCAGGGAAGCAAGGCAATGCTGCTGAGTCCATAGCCTCGCTCTCTCTACACCCCAGCATCAGCAGCTGAACAGTAGAGAGGGTGACCCATCAAACACCTCACGCACTGAACTACAGAGTAGGACCCCACCCAGGGTGCTCTTTTAAGTGACTGATGGCCAATTTACAGAGTAGGTCCCCACCCAGGTGCCCCTTTAAGTGCCTGACGCACAGATCTACAGAGTAGGAACCCAATCAGAGGGCCCCATCTATGTGCCTGATGCGCAGAACAACAGAGAAGGACCCCAGCCAAGGGAGCCCTCTAAGTGCCTGAATGGGTGGACCTACAGAGAAAGACTGGCCAAAGTGGCCTTCTGATCACCAGCTACAAGAGGCTCGAAAAAAGATTCTGATAGGGCCATAACTCCTGCACCAGAGGCAGTCCGAGTCCCTGCACACTTGGCACCGTCAGAGTCCCTGCAAGCAAACCAGCTTCACCACCTTCACAATCAACTCTCACTGGGGCAGAGCTACCACAGGCAAAAAATGTCTTGCATCTATGCATGTAGGATCACTTCGATCCTGTCTGACTCTTTGTGACCCTGTAGACTGTGATCTGCCAGGCTTCTTTGTCAGGGAAGGGGGTTCTCCAAGCAAGAATACTGGAACGTATTGGCCAATACTGGTTGCCATACCCTTCTAGAGCACTGTATTTCCTGCTGCCCTAGCTGCCAACTCCCCTGAGTACCTGATGCTGCCAGAACCCCTGCAAACCAAGCAGCTGCACCATCTCCACACTTGGCCCTCACAGCGGCAAACCTAAGCCCTCTAGGGCAGCCTCAGGAGCAACCCCCAGTGGACAACCCACATGCAGAGGTGGAAATAAAACCACAATTGAAACCCAGGGGCAGTGTGGCTAAGGAAGAAGACACAAAACCTTCCTACCAGCTGTACAAGCTGAAGATTAAATCTACACAATCAATTTTGCAGATTCTGAGTCTATGGAATATATAAAATGTTATTGAAATCTCCCATAAAAGAAAATGCACTAATTCTGATAGCTGTGGACATTGGAGGCCAGAATATAGAGGAGTAGGACTGGATTTGGAGAAGGCAATGGCACCCCACTCCAGTACTCTTGCCTGGAAAACCCCATGGGTGGAGGAACCTGGTAGGCTGCAGTCCATGGGGTCGCTAAGAGTCGGACATGACTGAGCGACTTCACTTTCACTTTTCCCTTTCATGCATTGGAGAAGGAAATGGCAACCCACTCCAGTGTTCTTGCCTGGACAATCCCAGGGACGGGGGACCCTGGTGGGCTGCCGTCTATGGGGTCGCATAGAGTCGGACCCGGCTGAAGTGACTTAGCAATAGCAATAGCAAGGACTGGATTAGAATCTGAGCTGCCCCCAAAGCAGGTCCAGAGGTCAGCACAGTGTTGGAGGGCAGCCTAGGCAGGTGAGGTGGACTGTGACTCCCAGCGAGGGAAAGGACTTTGATAGCAGTAACTCAAGAAAAACCTTTATTATTCTTATGTTTTGACTTGTTCTGTAGATTCTTTTGGAGTTGTTTTCTTTTATTTTGTTTTCTTCTTTTCTTCCCCCTCTAGTGTAGTTGTCGATTTTATTGGCACTATGAAATCTAATTAAGCATTTGAGCTTTTTTTTTTCCAGCCACATTTTTTATTGTTGTTATAAACCTCTGCCTCTATGTTGGGCTTTTGCAGTGCTGTGGAGTTTTCCTTTTTTTTTTTTTTAATTTCTTCTTCCATTTTTTGTTCTTTTCTCTTTTTTATAATTTTTTATAATGATTTTTTTGTACATTTATTCCTTTGTTTGCCTTTCCTAATGTTCTTTTCCCCTTGCAGTTACTCTTTAATGTATATAGATCTTTATCTACCTCTATTTAACTTTGCATATCTATTATTTCTTTTCCTCTGAACATTTTGTTATTAATAACGTTTTGTTATTTTTATTGCTTTATTTCCTAATTGGCACCTTACTTTAATTTTGTTTTCCAGTTTGTGCTTTAGTTAGTTTTGTTCTAGTAGATACAATTTTTGGTTTCCTTTGTTCACTGGGTCAATCTATTGTACTACATTTTTGTTGGACTGTTTTAATTTTGCTTATGGGTGTATATGTGATATATTCAGTCAGTTTTTTATTGATCCTATAAACCTTTGCCTCTACGTTGGGCTTTTGCAGTTCTATGGAGTTTTCCTTTATTTCCCACCCCTCCTCCCGTTCTCTTTCTTCTTCTGTTTTTTTTTTTTTTTTTAAATTTCTCTTTTTTATAATTCTAAGTTTTAATTTTTAAAAAGATACTATTACTTTTTTCTACATTTATTCCTTTGATTACCTTTCCTACTCTTCTTTTCCCCTTGCAGTTAATTTTTAATGTATATAAATCTTCTTCATCTACCTCTATTTAACTTTGCATATCTATTCTTTCTTTTCTTTCCTCTCAACATATTTGTTAGTTTTTTTTTTTTTTTTTCATTGCTTTATTCCCAACTTGGCACCTTGCTTTAGTTTTGTTTTCCAGATTGTGCATTAGTTAGTTTTGTTCTTAACTGGTAAATATAATTTTTACTTTTCTTTGTACACTGGGTCAACCTACTGTACTTTATTTTTGTTGGACTATTTTCACTTTGCTCATGGGTGTATATTCATTATTTTAATTATTATTTGCCTGATTTTGTAACTGCCATTTGGGGTTCATCTTTGTTTTCTCACTTTTGGACATTTGTTTTAATCTCACTTAATGCGATAACAAACCACTTGTGGAATCTTTGTTCCTGAATAGAGATCAAGCCCTGAGCCTTTGGTTGGGAGCACTGACTCCAAGACCCTAGACTACCAGTGAACTAACCCTAGGGAGTATCAAATAGTGAAAACTCACACAAGGGAAATCACTTGACTACAAGATCTGGCGTCACCCAACCACCAGTAGCACCATGTGCAGGATGCCTCATCTAAACAACAAACAAAACAAAAACACAAACCCAATCATCAGCAGACAGGATGACCACCTCACTCAGCCTTGCCCATTGGAGGAAAAACAAACAAAAACTCAGCACAAATCTCACCCTATAAGAAGCTTACACAAATCACTGGACCCACCTTAATAGGGCAGAAACCAAAAGGAAGAAAGAATTCAACCTTGAAGCCTGGGAAAAGAAGACCTCAAGCACAATAAGTTAAAAAAAAATAGTGAAAAGGCAGAGAAATACTACACAAATAAAGGAAAAAACTGGAAACACAGAAGTCCAAATGAATGAGGAGGAAATAGGCAAACTACCTGAAAAAGAATTCAGAATAATGATAATAAAGATGATCAAAAACCTTGGAAACAAAATGGAGAAAATGAAACAATCAATTAACAAAGACCTAGAAGAATTAAAGAATAAACATACAGAGACAAACAACACAATTACTGAAATTAAAAATACTCTAGAAGGAATCAATAGCAGAATATCTGAAGCAGAAGAATGAATCAGTGAGCTGGAAGATAAAATGGTGGAAATAACTTCTTAAGAGCAGTGTAAAGTAAAAAGAATGAAAAGAACTGAGGATAGTCTCAGAGACCTCTTGGACAATATCAAATGTACCAACTTTCGAATTATAGGGGTCCCAGAAAAAGAAGAGAGGAAAAAAAGGGTATGAGAAAATTTTTGAAGAGACTGTAGTTGAAAATTTCCCCAATATGGAAAAGGTAATAGTCAATCAAGTCCAGAAGGCACGGAGACTCATACAGTATAAACCCAAGGAGAAACATGCCAAGACACATACTAATCAAGCTAACAAAAACTAAACACAAGGAATGTTAAAAGCAACAAGAAAGGAACAACAAGTGACATACAAGGGAAACCCCATATGCTTAACAGCTGATCTTTCAGCAGGAACTCTGTAGGCAAGAAGGGAATGGCAGGATATATTTAAAAAGTATTGAAAGGGAAAAATCTACAACCAAGATTACAGTATCTGGCAAGGATCTCATTCAAAATTGATGGGGGGAGAAGCTTTTCAGACAATCAAAAGTTAAGAGAATTCAGTACCACCAAATCAGTTTTAGAACAAATGCTGCTGCTGCTACTGCTGCTAAGTCACTTCAGTCGTGTTTGACTCTGTGTGACCCCGTAGATGGCAGCCCACCAGGTTCCACCATCCCTGGGATTCTCCAGACAAGAACACTAGAATGGGTTCCCATCTCCTTCTCCAATACAACAAATGCTAAAGGGACTTATAGTCAAGAAATACAAGAGAAGAAAAAAGATCTACAAAATCAACCCCAAACATTTAAGAAAATGACAATAGGAACTTATATATCAATAATTACTTTAAATATAAATGGATTAAATGCTCCAACCAAAAGACACAGACAGGCTGAATGGATACAAAAACAAGACCCATATATATGCTGTCTACAAGAAACCCACTTCAGACCTAAAGACACATATAGACTGAAAGTAAGAGGATGGAAAAATATTTTCCATGCAAATGGGAAGCAAAAGAAAGCTGGAGTAGCAATCCTCGTATCAGACAAAATAGACCTTATAATATAGAAGATTACAAGAGATTAGGAAGAACACTACATAATGATCAAGGGCTCAATCCAAGAGAAAGATGTAACAATTGTAAATATCTATGCATCCAACATAGGAGCACCTCAATACATAAGAGAGACACTAACACATAAAAGAAGAAATTGATAGTAACACAATAATAGTGGGACACTTTAACACCCCACTCATGCCAATGGACAGATCATCAAAACAGAAAATTAGTAAGGAAACACAAGTCTTAAATGATATGTTAGATGAGCTGGGTCTCATTGATATCATCAGGACATTCCATCCAAGTGCAGAAGAATACTCCTTCTTCTCAAGTGCACATGGAACATTCTCCAGGATAGACCACATCTTGGGTCACAAATCAAACCTCAGTAAATTTAAGAAAATTGAAATCATATCAAGCATCTTCTCTGACCACACGCTATGAGACTAGATATAAATAACAAGAAAAAAGCTGTAAGAAACACAAACACATGGAAATTAAACAACACGCTTCTAAATAACCAACAAGCTACTGAGAATTCAAAAGGAAAACCAAGAAAATTTCTAGAAACATGTGACAATGAAAACACAACAACTCAAAACCTATGGGATGTAGCAAAAGCAATTCTAAGAGGGAAGTTTATAGCAATACAATCTAACCTCAAGAAATAAGAAAAATATCAAAGACAACTTTACACCTAAAACAAATGGAAAAAGAAGAACAAAGAAAACCCAAACTTAGTAGAAGGAAAGAAATCATAAAGGTCGAAGCAGAAATAAATTAAAATGAAATGAGAGAAACAATAGTAAAGATTAATAAAACTAAAAGCTTGTTCTTTGAGAAGATAAAATTGACAAGTCTTTAGCCAGACTCATCAAGAAAAAAGAGAAGAATTGAATCAACAAAATTAGAAATGAAAAAGGAGAGGTTACAACAGACAGTGCAGTAATACAAAGGATTATAAAAGAATATTAGGAACAGTTCAGTTCAGTCGCTCAGTCGTGTCTGACTCTTTGCAACCTCATGAACTGCAGTACACCAGGCCTCCCTGTCCATCACCAACTCCTGGAGTCCACCCAAACCCATGTCCATTGAGTTGATGATGCCATCCAACCATCTCATCCTCTGTTGTCCCCTTCTCCTTCTGCTCTCAATCTTTCCCAGCATCAGAGTCTTTTCAAATGAGTCAGCTCTTCACATCAGGTGGCCAAAGTATTGAAATTTCAGCTTTAGCATTAGTCCTTCCAATGAACACCCAGGACTGATATCCTTTAGGATGGACTGGTTGGATCTCCTTGCAGTCCAAGGGACTCTCAAGAGTCTTCCCCAACACCACAGTTCAAAAGCATCAATTCTTCGGTGCTCAGATTTGTTTATATTCCAACTGTCACATCCATATGTGACTACTGGAAAAACCATAGCCTTGTTTGCCAACCTTTGTTGGCAAAGTAATGTCTCTGCTTTTGAATATGCTGTCTGCTGCTGTTGCTAAGTCGCTTCAGTTGTGTCTGATTCCATGCAACCCCATACATGGCAGCCCACCAGGCTCCCCTATCCCTGGGATTCTCCAGGCAAGAACACTGGAGTGGGTTCCCATATGCTGTCTAGCTTGGTCATAACTTTCCTTCCAAGGAGTAAGCGTCTTTTAATTTCATGGCTGCAATCACTATCTGCAATGATTTTGGAGCCCAGAAAAATAAAGTCAGCCACTATTTCCACTGTTTCCCCATCTATTTGCTAGGAGCAACTATATGGCAATAAAATGGATAACCTGGAAGATATGGACAGATTCTTAGAAAAGTTCAATCTTCTAAGACTGAACCAGGAAGAAATAGAAATTATGAACAACCCAATTAAAAGCACTGAAATTGAAGCTGTGATCAAAAATATCCCAAGAAACAAAAGCCCAGGACCAGATGGCTTCACAGGAGAATTCTGTCAAACATTTAGAGAAGAGCTAATGCGTATTCTTCTAAAACTTTTTCAAAAAATTGCAGAGGAAGGAACATTTCCAAACTCATTCTATGAGGCCACCATCACCCTGATACCAAAACCAGGCAAAGACAACACAAAAAAAGAAAACTACAGGCCAATATCACTGATGAACATAGATGCAAAAATCCTCAACAAAATTTTAGCAAACCCAATTCAGCAGCACATTAAAAAAACTCATACATCATGATCAAGTTGGTTTTATTCCAGGAATGCAGGGATTCTTCAATATATGCAAATCAATCAATGTGATACACTATATTAACAAATTGAAAGATAAAAACCATATTATCATCTCAATAGATGTAGAAAAAGCCTTTGACAAAATTTAGCACCCATTTATGATTAAAACTCTTTAAAATATGGGCATAGAGGGAATCTACCTCAACATAGTAAAGGCCATATATGATAAGCCTACAGCAAACATTATTCTCAATGGTGAAAAACTGAAAGCATTCCCCATAAGATCAGGAACCAGACAAGGCTGTCCACTTTCACCACTACTATTCAATATAGTTCAGAAGTCCTAGCTACAGCAATCAGAAGAAAAAGAAATGAATCCAGATCAGAAAAGAAGTAAAGCTTTCAATGTTTGCAGATGACATGATACTGTACATTGACAACCCTAAACATAGTATCAGAAAATTACTAGAGCTAATCAGTGAATTTAGCAAAGTTGCAGGATACAAAATCAATACACAGAAATCACTTGCATTTCCATACACTGACAATGAAAAATCAGAAAGAGGAATTAAGGAATCAATCCCATTCACCATTGCAACAAAAATAATTAAATATTTATGAATAAACTTACCTAAAACGCTGCAGATGGTAACTGCAGCCATGAAATTAAAAGATACTTATTCCTTGGAAGGAAAGTTATGACCAACCTAGATAGCATATTCAAAAGCAGAGATATTACTTTGCCAACAAAGGTCCGTCTAGTCAAGGCTATGGTTTTTCCTGTGGTCATGTATGGATGTGAGAGTTGGACTGTGAAGAAAGCTGAGTGCCGAAGAATTGATGCTTTTGAACTGTGGTGTTGGGGAAGACTCTTGAGAGTCCCTTGGACTGCAAGGAGATCAGTCTTGGGTATTCTTTGGAAGGAATGATGCTAAAGCTGAAACTCCAGTACTTTGGCCACCTCATGCAAAGAGATGACTCATTGAAAAAGACTCTGATGCTGGGAGGGATTAGGGGCAGTAGGAGAAGGGGACAACAGAGGATGGGATGGCTGGATGGCATCACTGACACGATGGACGTGAGTTTGAGTGAACTCTGGGAGTTGGTGATGGACAGGGAGGCCTGGCATGCTGCGATTCACGGGGTCGCAGAGTCGGACATGACTGAGCAACTGAACTGAAGAAGACAAGAGAACTGTACACAGAAAATTATAAGACACTAATGAAAGAAATCAAAGATACATAAACACATAGAGTTATTCCATGTTCCTGGGTAGGAAGAATCAATATTGTGAAAATAACTATTCTACTAAATGCAATCTACAGATTCAGTGCGATTCCTATCAAATTACCAATGGCATTTGTCACAGAACTAGAACAAAAAATTTCCCAGTTCATGTGGAAACACAAAAGACCCTGAATAGCCAAAGCAGTCCTGAGAAAGAAGACTGGAGCTGGCGGAAACAACCTTCCTGACATCATATTATACTACAAAGCTACAGTCATCAAGACAGTATGGTACTGGAACAAAAACAATAATATAGACCAAAGGAACAAGATAGAAAGCCCAGAAATAAACCCATGCACCTATGGGTACCTTATTTTTAACAAAGGTGCAAGAATATACAGTGGGGCAAAGACAGCCTTTTCAATAAGTGGTGCTGGGAAAACTGGACAACTACATGGAAAAGAATGAAATTAGAATACTTCCTCAGAGAAGGCAATGGCACCCCACTTCAGTACTCTTGCTTGGAAGATCCCATGGACAGAGGAGCCTGGTGGGCTGCAGTCCATGGGGTCGCTGAGAGTCAGACATGACTGAGCGACTTCACTTTCACTTTTCACTTTTCATGCATTGGAGGAGGAAATGGCAACCCACTCCAGTGTTCTTGTCTGGAGAATCCCAGGGATGGGGGAGCCTAGTAGGCTGCTGTTCATGGGGTCACACAGAGTCGGACGTGACTGAAGTGACTTAGCAGCAGCAGAATACTTCCTAACATCATACACAAAGACAAACTCAAAATGGATTAAAGACCTAAATGTAAGATCAGAAACTATAAAACTCTTAGAGGAAAACATAGGCAGAACCCTCGATGACATAAATCAAAGCAAGATCCTCTCTGACCCACCTCCTAGAGCAATGGAAATAAAAAAAAAAAAGTAAACAAGTGGGACCTGATTAAACTTAAAAGCTTTTGTACAGAGAAGGAAACTATAGCAAGGTGAAAAGACAACCCTCAGAATGGCAGAAAATAATAACAAATGAAACAACTGACAAAGGATTAATTTCCAAAACATACAAGCAGCTCATATAACTTAATGCCAGAAAAGTAAACAACCCAATCAAAAAGTGGGAAAAAGACCTAAACAGACATTTCTCCAAAGAAGACATATAGATGGCTAACAAACACATGAAAAGATGCTCAGCATCACTCCTTATTAGAGAAATGCAAATCCCAACTGCAAAGAGGCATCACCTCACACTGGTCAGAATGGCCATCATCAAAAAGTCTACAAGCAATAAATGCTGGAGAGGGTGTGGAGAAAAGGGAATACTCTTGCACTGTTGGTAGGAATGTAAACTGATGCAGCCACTATGGAAGACAGCATGGAGATCTCTTTAAAAACTAGGAATAAAACCACCATATGACTCAGCAATCCCACTACTAGGCATATACCCTGAGGAAACTAAAACTGAAAAATACACATGTATCCCATTGTTTATTGAAGAACCATTTACAATAGCTAGAACATGGAAGCAACCTAGATGTCCATCAACAGATGAATGGTTCAAGAAGTAGTGGTACATATACACAATGGAATATTACTCAGCCTTAAAAAGGAACACATTTGCATCAGTTCTGATGAGTTGGATGAACCTGAACCTATTATACAGAGTGAAGTAAGTCAGAGAAACACAAGTACTGTATTCTAATACTTATATACAGAATCTAGAAAAATGGTACTGAATAATTTGTTTACAGGGCAGCAATGGAGAAACAAGTATTACCATATGTAAAATAAATAGCCAACGGGAATTTGCTGTATGGCTCAGGAAACTCAAACGGGCTCTGTATCAATCTAGAGGGGTGGGATGGGATGGGAGATGGAAGGGAGGTTCAAAAGGGAGGGGATATATGTATACCTACCTCTGATTCATGTTGAGGTTTGACAGAAAACAACAAAATTCTGTAAAGCAATCATCCTTCAATTAAAAAAAAATTAAAAAAAAATAATAGTGTCACTGGTAATTTCTGCTATATATTGAGCTGTAACCAGGTGCTAGCAACTCAGTTAACTAGTTTAAATATTTTATTTCATTTAATCCTCTCCAAACATATGGGATAGGTATTATAATTATTATTATCATCTCTATTTTATTAATTAGAGAAATAAGACCAAGAGAGACTAATTAATCTGTTCAACGTCATACAAACAGTAAGTGGCAAAGAGCCCAATCATTTAATCACTGTCTGAATATCTCAGAGGCATTGAAGAGTATTATGAAATTACCTCATTTTTGAGCTGAGTACTTTAGGTCTCCCAAATTATGGATGAATAAACTGAGTCACATAAATATTATAAGATTTGTTCAAGGTCATTTTGGTTGAAGAGTGACAGTATGAGAACCTACATTTTCTGTTCCCAGTTCTGATAGTGAGGTTTTGATGATAAGAACAGAAAGCTTCCATCTGGAACATTGTTTTTTTTTTTTTTTAATTATTATTCCAAAAGACTGTTACACAATGTCTCCTTCACTAGGGCATAAGTGAGAATACCGTGTTATTTTTTACCCCCATATGTCAGTATGACAGTAATTCAGAGTTTTTTTTTTTTTCTATTATGGATGTAGATAAAAATGTCCCCAGAGTCACTCCCTTTTCTGTTCTCCCCGAGCTCAATATGCTTTTCCTTGTTTAGAGAGCTCCTCTTCCTATTATAATGTTTTGTCATCTGTCTCTTCCATCAAAAGACCTGTTTCTAATGACGGAACTGTGGTGTTGTTCAGGAGATGTCATCTTTACATTTCTTTCAACTCCACCAAATTTACCCTTCAACAAATTATACCAGCTCACAATGATTGTTCTATGCAGACTCAAATTCAGGGTCAGTCACTGAACTCTTCCTAAATCCCCATTCATCCTAACTGCCCCTCTACTGTTCCTGTATAGAAATTCTGTAGTTGCCATTGACAGCCTTTCAAGGCCTCTAACAAGGTGTTTGGGCTTTTGTCCTCTACCAAAGTGCTTGTCATAGAGTAGACAGACTCTGAGCTCACTCAGCAAGAAGTGATCCTAGCCCACTCAAAGGAGAAATGAGCTGTTTGTGCTTGCTTGCTTTGTCTGTTGCCAGCATTTTTATCTTGACCCTGGAACTGTGTGAACTCTGGCTGTGTTATAGAGGTTTATGCTATTCAGGCTTTTATTCATAAACAAGAGTGAAAGAGTAGAGCCGAAACCTGCCTGGGGAGTGTAGCATGTAATCCAAAATGTGGATCAATTATTCTAATGAGTGTTTGAGCAATGAGTTTTGGAGAATGATATATAGTTTCTTTTATCCTGAGTGTCATGGAGAATATGGACATAGTAAAACCACCAAAATTCAAGAGTTTAAAAAAGAAATAAATGGGCTTGAAGGATGGTTTTCAAACTTATTGAAAGTATGGAACATCTATTACCACAAGCCTCTTAGGAACACTGCTTCATGGAGTGCCTTGTAGGGAATTCTAGTTGAATTGAAAGAGCATTAAGTTTGGTATCTGGATATGAATTGCCAATCCTGTGTAAACAACTTAGCTGCAGTCAATGCTAGCAAAATAAGGGACTGCATATTCACAAACTTCTTAGTGCTAGACTGCATTACATAATGAGCATGCACAGATGTCAGTCAGTTACATCACTCAGCATACTATATTGTTCAAATGATTTTTTGGGGGGTGGTTAGCAAAACTTTCTTGATGAAGGAAGCCATATATGCTGATTTATATTCTATTACAAGTCTGACACTTTGAGTAGTGTTAGCTGCAGTGATTGGAAGTAAACCACTTGACCTTTCTGATCTGAATTTCACTCTCTCAAATGATGGGGTTGGAAAAATAAACTGATTTCTCTAATTTTAAAACTGGGAGTTTCCCAGGAGCCCAGAATTTTGGAACAAATTGAGTGTCTATTCTAAGCCTCTGACATAACCCATGAGAAACACAAGGGTTTGACCTGCATCTTCATTTCCAGCTTTAAAATAGAAGCATTTAATATTGTCTCGTGTGTACGTTCAGTCACTTAGTTGTATCCAACTCCTTGTGACCCTATGGACTGCAGCCTGGCAGGCTCCTCTGTCCATGGGGTTTTGCCAGCAAGAGTCTTACTCTGTCCTAATTATATGACCAGTGATACTGACCCCATAATTTTCTCCTTATTGTTTTTCAAAGTCCACAGATACTATACACAGAGAGATACAGAAGCCAACGGCCAACTTTAGTAATGCTGACTGGTATTTAGATGCTGTTTGCAACAATGGTGTATCTTTCTTGGATAATGAACAGATTGCATTAGACACCTTTTTGGCACAATCATCATCTGAAGAACAGGATGGAGATAATTGCAAGATGGATGAGGATTTGGAAAGCAGCCTGATACTCTGGAAGGAGTAGGACTTCTGAGTTAGGTAGACCTAGATTTAAATTTTGTCTGCATCACATACTATCTCTGTGACCTTGGGCAGTTTTTTTTGTCTTTATATGTAGTCATTTTCTCATCTACAAACCTCACAGGTGTGTTAAGAGAATTCAATGAAATAATGCTCCTGAAGTACCTCATATTTTTATACTTTAAAAGACTTAGAAAAAGATATGAGTGAGGAAAAAGAGAATACAAAGTTAGGACATAAGTATTTAGGAATAGAAATGCAAAGATCATAAAATGATGATGACAGAAATATTGGTTTAGATGCTAAGATGGAGGCTGCTGAACTTGCTCAGTGGAAGAGGAGCACAGTTAGAAGTTTGAGGAGTTTGGAACCTGTGTTTATAGGCCAAAGATGGAGGCAACAGTGGAAACCCAGGCAGGAGTGAGGAGAATATCAGATTAATGGGATAGGAATTTATAACATGAATAGGTTCTAATCTATTAGGGATGGAGGCAGACAGAAGTGGAGCTCATAAAGAGAGCTGTAACTAGCCTGGAGGGAGACTGGACTAATGCTCAACAGGGTGACAAGGCTGAAGGCATCAGGTGAGTCAGCATAATATTTGCTTCCCAGGATTATCACCCTGTGTGGTAGGATTGAGTTTACTTAACCATAATTGAAATCAGTAGAGCTTTAGGGGCTTGTAATTGCGGAAGATCTCTTGATGTTACAGAGCTCTCCAGAATATTTTCACTTAGTAATAGCTCCTATTCATAGCACTTGTATCGGAGAAGGCAATGGCACCCCACTCCAGTACTCTTGCCTGGAAAATCCCACGGACGGAGGAGCCTGGTAGGCTGCAGTCCATGGGGTCGCTAAGAGTCAGACATGACTGAGCGACTTCACTTTCTCTTTTCACTTTCATGCATTGGAGAAGGAAATGGCAACTCACTCCAGTGTTCTTGCCTGGAGAATCCCAGGGATGGCAGAGCCTGGTGGGCTGCCATCTATGGGGTCACACAGAGTCGGACACGACTGAAGTGACTTAGCATAGCATAGCACTTGTATATTACATGGCACTTCTCAATATCCAAATCACTTTCATATACATTACTCCAGTGGTCATCAGCATACCTAACAGGTCTCTCTGTGGTACAGATGAAGAACCCAAAGCTCAGAAAGGTCAACCGATGAACACAAAGATGCACAACCCGTACTTAGAAGAAATGGGATCGGTACCTACAGTTTTAACTGATGTAACAGCTTTTTGCAGAATGCGTTTCTCCCTGAGTGAAAGTTACCAGTTGCCATCCATCCTTTTCACTTGTACTAAATAGTAGGAAATAGTGAAAGAGAAGTTTCCCTGAAAAGGGCAGTAGAGATGCAGTTAGCAGACACAGACAACACAGCTTTAGGGTTATTTCTCGAAATGCGTCAATTAATTGCTATTTAGGTCAAAAATAATAGCCAGATGCCAATGAGATTATTTATTAGAGTGTATCCAAGAGAGATTGCACAAGTTGAAAATACAGCTGCAGGCCTTTATTGTGGATGATTTAAATCAGAGAGGATAAGTAAATTGCACTCAACCTCTGCTTTCCCTTTCCATGACCATGATGGACATCAGTCATCCATCATGACCTCTTTCCTACTGCATCCAGATGGGGCTTCACAGTTCTCAATTTTGTGTCCCCAACAGGCACTGTGAAATATTCAGAAATGGCCTGAAGGTCTGCCTCGGCCGAAACCCCATTTTCTTTTCTAGGTAATACTCAAAGAGAATTTATCACTTCCTTTATTATGTCTGAAAACTCTTAACAAGATAGCCTGCATTATTGCAATTCAAGCAAAATTATGTAAACATTCCCCAGAACATGAAACTTGTACAGGAGCTGACAAACCCAGTACTTTTGTTTATTCTACATCTTTGAGGATCTTGTCATTTCTGCTTGTGAGGAGACAAAGCAGCCCTCCAGTAGTCATTGGTGAATTTCCTGCTTCAAAAGCATGACTGTTGTGCACTTATTTCCTACAGTTCTAAAAATTAATTTTATTTCAGGTACCCAGAGAAGTCAATCATTTCCGTTTAGGAAGGTCATTTCCTTGTACATTGCTCATTGTTACTAACTCAGAAACCAGCTATTTGATTCATAAGGCTTAAGGCAGTGCTTTAAATCAAAGTTTCACTTCTGTACTATAATTGAGCCCTTAGCACTCAGTGCAACAAAGCAACCTGAGATTGTAGAGTTGTTATAGAACTAAGGATCTGTCAATCACCGGAGGGCCATTCTCAACATATATATGCTTATATTTTCATCTCCGTGTTTCTGCTACCCCCACCCCCATTCTTTCTTTCTTTTAGTTTCCTTGGGGGCAGGGAAGTGTTAAGAGCAAATGTACATTTTTTAAAGTTCCTCCACCTAACATCTTCCCCCACTCCCCTAATGAGAACCTCTGATGTAATGAAAAGAAAATTTAAACTTAAGAGACATAGTTAGATTTGAATCTTGGCCCTGTTACATTTCCTAGGTAATCTTGGTTATTATTCAGGTCTTATTCGTCTGCAAGAACAAGTTAAACTGGTCTCAGCAAAAAGAGGGGGGTGTTGGCTCACATACTAAAAATGTGCCAGGTCAATTCTGGCTGGAGTACAAGCAGTATTATTAGGAAATATATTTCTCCATCTCTTTAGCTCTTCTTCCCTCTGTATTGGTGCTTTTCTCTGAGTCTCAAGCACTTTATGATTAGTTGTCTCTGATCATTAAGAATCTCCAAAGAGGGAGACAATGTCTTTCTTCGATAAGTCCCACAAGGCCTTCACTCCACTCTTTGGCCTGACTTGTTTCTTGTCTCTTTAGGAATGGCCTGACTATTCCTAAACCAGTCACCTGTCACTATACCAGCGGGAATGGAGCAGGCTAATGTGTTTACTCCTGAGTCGAGAAGATACTGCTCAATTCCTGCCTGGGCAGTTATAGTTGTCTGCAGCTGATATTTACGTCATCCAGATGTTAAATGTTGTGAATGCTCCCCCTGTTCTTGGATAGTCCCAAGCTGAGAGTTGAGAACAAATATGATTTCTCTTGAGTCTCAAAATCTGGAATTGTGAAAGTGATGTATTCCTCGTAGGAAAATTACACTAGAAGAAAAGGAAATGAAAAAAACATTTTCTAGGAAAAGATATCTGTGCTTTGGGTCACAATTTCTCCATATGTAAAATAGAAAATATAAATCAGTTGGTTTTTATATGTTGCCTAATCATTTTAATTTTCTATGAAGAGAACAGTCTTTTGTAGCCTTAGTTTGTATATATTACACATTTTATATTGAATGTAGCTATATAAAATAAATGTGTGCCTGTCCATGTGTGTGTGTGCATATAGCACTCAGTTCGCATACCAGGCAACTGAGGAGAAACCACCAGGGTTTCCCAGAAAGATGACAGAGCCAGTTATTCAGCTTTCTTTCTTAGTGGACAGCTGTTTTCTTTTATTCATCTATTAATCTCAGTATGCTAACCATTGAAAAGGATTTTACAATTTATGAGAGTCTCTTAGAAATAAAAAGTTATAACTCAGATGTATATGTCTCAGATGCAGGAATTTGAGGTACTTTAACCAGAAGTGGGTCATAACATTGAAGGAGCATTGGAGCGATGACAGGGTCAGTGCCGTCATCTGGGGACAGAGTAATTAGCTGAAAAAAAAGCATCTATCTGCCTTTGACTGCTTTTCTGTCTGCCTTGCCATGCTTCTGTTTTCTTGGCTATCATGCTTGTTTTCCTCACAGTCTCTGCAATATCTTCATTCTAACCTATTATCAAACAATGAAAACGTACCACTCTCTCAGGACGTGGCTTCTCCTCCTTCCCTAGCTATTGCCCTTACAATGATACGTCAGTATGAGTGAAATTTTAGACTAGAGTGGAGCTTTTGGTAATTTAAAAATCATAGCATATTAGACCTTGTGTATTCCATGTAATTTTTCTATGTTGCTGTTGATATTATCTATTTCTAAAGGTAAAAAGACTTGCTTTCTTCTCTACATCTTGCAAACATTCCACACAAAATTATTAGATAAGAATTTCAAATCCAAACCATGGACCCAGCACAAGGCACTCCATCTCATTCATGTGAAAATCACTTATTGAATGCTATTCTGTGTAAGGCTGGATGATATATAAAGATGAATTGCTGCCTTATAGAGATAAGACCTGGACATAAATCATTACAATACAAGATAGATAGTAATATGTGTCATCGGAGAGGAATAGATAAATTGCCATGAAAGATGAGAGGATAAAGAAATTACTTTGTTGGAGAGGGGCTATAGAGTGCTGTACTTTGGCAGGTTTTGGCTACCCAAAGGAATGATTTCCTTCAAGTGTGCTTAGACTAAAGGCAAAATTCCAGAAGGAAGGGAAGGCTTCATGAAGAGTTCTAAGCTAGGCCCTTGAGAGGTCAGTAAGATTCAGAATTAATTCAACTCCAAGGAATCCTGCTCAGGACTCATATCACCTTGGAGAAGGAATGCTCAAACCTATTGGCAGCCATCACATGCTTAGCTGGACAGTGACAGCTATTTGTTAGAATTGCTAACAAATTGCTAATTGAAGTGGATACCCCAGTATGGTTGCAGATGCAAAGAGGAAGGGTTGAGCACAAGGCACTGTCTGAAGATGCGGGTCATACTGTGGAATGGAGAAAGGCAGTCGGACTCAGCGAGGGTGAGTCCTGCATCTGCTTCCAGGGAGGTTTGAAGCATCTACCTAGAGCAAGGAGAAACCTGTGGATTAAAAACAAAAAGAATTGACAAAACGGGGCAGGTATTATAAAGACCAGTTATACAAATGGGATATTTGGGGAGTACATCAATCTTCTCTAAAAATTGTCATTTTATTTTTCGCTGTGAAAAGGAACTAAATGGTCTGTGTTTTTTCCCCACAGATAAGCTCTGTCCAGGGTGTTGAAAATACAGCAACAAACAAGGAAAAGTCCCTGCTCCCAGGGAGCTTATATTCTAGAGTGGGGAGGGCATAAATCAACAGTAATTACATGTGACGCATTTTATGGCAAACAGTGCCTAAGGCGGGGCTTGAATCGTTTCCAAATAATCTGCCCCAACTATCTATTCTGGTTCTTAGTCTTAATTTAAGATTGTTTTTACTAGTCATTATTGGATAATCCTTCTACTTCTTTAATTCATACAAGTATTCAACAAATATTAGAGTGCCAACCACATTCTAAGCATTGTGGTGGGTGCTAGAGTACACAGCAAGCAAGATGGATGGTGAACTCGGTCTTAAAGAGCTTATAGTCTAGAACCATGTCATAATTTTCTGTTGTCCTATATCTGCTTCCTATTGGGGTACCACCAGCTACTTGTGGCTACTGAGCATTGAAGCATAACTAGTATGACTAAGAAACTGGATTTTTAATTTATGCTGGGAAACATTGAAGTCAAAAGGAGAAGGGGACAGCAGAGAATGAGATGGCTAGATAGCATTACAGACTCTGTGGACATGAATCTGAGCAAATTCTGGGAGTAGTGGAGGATAGAGGAGTCTGGCATGCTATAGCCCATGTGGTCATTAAGAGTAGGACATGACTTACCAACTGAACAAACAACAGTGTTAATTCATTTAAATTAGTGTGGCTTTTGAGTTGCACAGCATAGTTCTAGGAGAAGTGATAAACAACTAAGAAATAACTTTAAATAAACAATACATTTTAAATAGGGAATTATGTTGGATGCTGTGAAAGAAATACATGAGATCCTAAGTGAAAAAAAAAAAAATGGGAGAGGATGTATTTTAAAGGATGCTGTGATAAAACTTGTCACTACCTTTAAGTTGAGACCTGAAGGACAGGAAAGAGCGCTTAGAGAAAGGTTCTTAGGGAATGGAGAAGAGAAAAAGTCCATAAAGAAAGGAATTGCTTGGCATGTGGGAGGGACTGAAGAAGAGTGGCTGGAGCTTGCTGAGTGAGAATAGTGTGGATAAGTGGAGGCTGGGGTTGGGGGGATGCAAGAGCCATGGCATGCAGAAATTAGGCAGTGTCTATGTCAATTTCATCAAGTGTACCATGCTGTCTCCTGAGGCATGCCTGGTCTTTGTTTTCCAGTCCAGTGGTCACTTCCTAATGCGTGCTTTTTAATAGAACTAAATTGCCAGAGCACCTCACAGTATCAACCCATCACATTTGATCATCTGCCGTCTCTACTAGGTGATTTACTAGGAAAATATTTCTTCTCTTGAAACAGTTAGGCAAGGTCCATACTTGCAAGACATATAATAAACTAAATACTATTTAAGAAAAAAAAATTTAAGTCTTTATTTCATTTGTTACAGTATTGCTTCTTTTTTGTTTCCTTCCTTCCTTCATATTTTGCTTTTTTGGCTAACAGGCATGAGGGAATCTTAACTCCCTGACTGGGGATTGAACCCATGTACCCCCTGCCCTGGAAGTGGGGAGTCTTAACCACTGGACCACCAGAGAAGTCCCAAGAAATGTTTTTTTTTTTTTTAATAAGAGTAAACAATTATAAATGACTAAAAATAGGATGAAAACTATTCTATTTTAATAGTGCTAGAAAGAAGCTAGCTGATGAGGTCAGGGAACACTTCCTGAAAGCTTTTGGGAGGAAACATGAGGATAAGAAATTGACTGAAAAATAACTTGACTGTTTTTAAAGTTGTCAGTCCTTAGTTTGGATTTTCTTTTCTGAGTGTAGAGATATTCAGGCTTTAGAGATAAGTGGTTTATGCAGGGAGATGCAGTCATTATGCAGATGAAATGTCCATGGTAGGGGGTGCTGGCAAATAGCTGTGTTTTTCAGCTGTCACTTCTGTCAGCTTCATTGATTTTAAAAATTGTCAGGAACTTGCGTTATAGGATGTAGATTCCTCTGGGGGCAATGTTCGTACACATTTTTTTTTTTTCCTCTGTACAATCATGGTACATTAGTTTAGGTTCTGGAGCCCAGGGAATCACCTCTAACTGATAAAGAAAAAAAGTAAAATGTCGTCCTATGCTTTGTTCTGTAAAAATAGAACTTTTCATTAAAATAGCAGTGTGCATTATAGATGTGCTGATTTTTAATCTCATGGCTAACATTCACTTGAATGTCTTTAACTTTTTCAACTTGCCTATTACAGCCACACATATTCATGTACTCTACATTGGAAGGTTGTTTTTCATAACTCATGATACTGCTAAGTGCTAAGTCACTTCAGTCGTGTCCGACTCTGTGCGACCCCATAGACGGCAGCCCACCAGGCTCCCCCGTCCCTGGGATTCTCCAGGCAAGAACACTGGAGTGGGTTGCCATTTCCTTCTCCAATGCATAAAAGTGAAAAGTGAAAGTGAAGTCGCTCAGTCATGTCTGACTCTTAGCGACCCCATGGACTGCAGCCCACCAGGGTCCTCTGTCCATGGTTTTTTCCAGGCAAGAGTACTGGGGTGGGGTGCCATTGCCTTCCCCGCATCATGATACTAAAGCATATAAATCAGCACATCTTTTGAGCCAATCATTGTATCAGGCTTTAGACCTACCTGAATTCTTTCACAAATATGATATAATTTCATACCCCCAGCAGCCCCATGAGAAGGTGTGCAATGGGACATTACCTGTCCCTTACTTACAGGAGCCCTGAGGCCACATATTTTGTGCCTTGAGAGTGTGAATGAAATGTGGACAGATCTTGAAGTGAGAATATAGGCTGTTGTACCATTTGCCCCACTTCTTGATGGAGAGAATAGTATGGATTCTCCTCTAGCTCTGTTTTAACATTCAGTGTCATGTGCTAGTAAAATCATGAATTAGTTTGAAAAAAGTCTTCGGACTTAGAGAAAGAGTCTACATGTCAGTAAAAATCTTGGTATTACAAGCAACTGAACTGTAACACTGCTGCTACTGCTAAGTCACTTCAGTCGTGTCCGACTCTGCGTGACCCCATAGACGTCAGCCCACCAGGCTCTCCTGCCCCTGGGATTCTCCAGGCAAGAAAACTGGAGTGGGTTGCCATTTCCTTCTCCAATGCATGAAAGCGAAAAAGTGAAAGTGAAGTCGCTCAGTCGTGTCCGACTCTTAGCGATCCCATGGACTGCAGCCCACCAGGCTCCTCCATCCATGGGATTTTCCAGGCAAGAGTACTGGAGTGGGGTGCCATTGCCTTTAGGTCTAAAGATCAACATGAGTTTATCAAGTCTTAATGCTAAGAAGTCCAGAGAAGGCTGGCCTCAGGGCTCAAATAATGAAGTCATGACCTGTCACTCCTCTCCTTGTTCTCTTGATTGGTTCCATTGTGAGATAAGCCCTCTTTCTCATGTACTTACTCAACTCATGTCTACAAAAGACCCTTCCATATTTTAAAGATGAAGTTGCAAGGAGATCCAACCAGTCCATTCTGAAGGAGATCAGCCCTGGGATTTCTTTGGAAGGAATGATGCTAAAGCTGAAACTCCAGTACTTTGGCCACCTCATGCAGAGTTGACTCATTGGAAAAGATTCTGATGCTAGGAGGGATTGGGGGCAGGAGGAGAAGGGGATGACAGAGGATGAAATGGCTGGATGGCATCACTGACTCGATGGACGTGAATCTGAGTGAATGCTGGGAGTTGGTGATGGACAGGGAGGCCTGGCGTGCTGCGATTCATGGGGTCAAAGAGTCGGATACGACTGAGTGACTGAACTGAACTGAACTGAACACACAGTGGAAAGGACACAGGTGTGGCAGTCGGGAAGTCTGGATTCTAGTCTCAATTCTACCACTGGCTACATGAGTTTCACCTGTCAGTGTCATTGGAGAAGTGTGAGTAGGTTCCTAGAATTATATCTTTCCAGATGCAGATCTAGAGTGAGGAGAGGGCAGGGGGAAGTAGGGAGGATGGTTGGAGAGGGGAGCACCTTGACCATGGAATTTTCAGAAAAGAGATTGTTCTCTGTTTGGATTCACATGTGTCTCATGCCCACCCAGAACCACTTGTGAGGACTTGAGCAATGGAGTGCCACCTATGTACTTGTGTTACCTGAACCATGGAAGAGACAGAAACTTGAAACAGTGGGCTTTTTATTGCTGGAATTACAGTGAATGCATTCTCTGTCCTCTATCCAAAAAATAACACACCAGGAAACATTACATTCACTGATCCCCTAAAAATCAAACTTCTGATCTCAACTTTTTGAGTCCTATGAGCTAATCCCTTTGGTTAGCCATTGACAGAACCAGAATTCATCCCTGCTTTTCCCTCGGAAGGACTCCCCAGTCACAAGATGCCCCGAGGGAAACTGGGCTGTTCCAGATGGCTTTGATCCATGCCAGTACTCTTCATTATGTAAACTTTCCTTCTGACAGCTCACGCGGAACATGTCACATCTTGAAAGAGGAGTTTTCATTAACTACTTTGCTGCTGCCAAATGGAATCAGTGTATTATATGGCCCTCTGCCAGAATGTCAGGGAGAGAGAGATGGCTCCTCTGTCTGCAGCAGCAGCCTGGCTCCCATTGCCAAGCGGAAGCCTTCTATTTTTCAAAGATCAATGTATTTCCTAGCTCATGTAGCAGGGTAAGGTTACACAGCCTATGGCAGAATTGAGAATAGAATCCAGGTTTCCTGACTCTGTGTGTTGTGCTCTTTCCACTGTATACTGCTTAATCTTTAAAATCTGAAATGTCATTTTAAAAATATGAGTTGAGTGAAGTTTGATAAAGGGTATGTATTTATTACAGAAAGAAATTTGGCCACCATCTCTAGTTCCCTCTCCCACTTCTCTGCCATATGTAGTGAGTGAGTACATTCTTAAGTATTTCTAAATATCTTAACTTTTGGGGGTCTTCACTCTGTAGACCATCATCATCTTCTTCCTGGATGGCAGCAGGTCAATACCTGTAGTGGATTGTCTGCTCACAGCAACAGACAAAGTCACATAAACCGTAAATCTAGTCCTGACTGTCCCTTAGAGAAAGCTTTTCAGTTGCTCCCATTGCCTTTGCCTCTAACTTTTAAGTCTTTGACCATGTTTCTCCCACTACTTCTCTTGCCCAATCCCCAGACCCAGCTCCATCATGGCACAGTGACCTTTTCTTTTTCTTTTTTAATTGGAATATAATTGCTTTACAGTGTTGTGTTCATTTTTGCTGTATAGCAAAGTGAATCAGCTACATGTATATGTATATCTCCTCCTCTTTGGATTTCCTTCCCATTTAGTTCACTGCAGAGCATTGAGTATAGAGTTCCCTGTACTATACAGTAGGTTCCATTAGTTGTCTGTTTTATGCATATTATCAATGGTATTTATGTGTCAATCCCAGTCTTCCAGTTCATCCCACCCCTCCCCTTGCCCTCTTTGTGTCTATCTGTCATGTTTTTCTCTATGTCTGTGTCTCCATTTCTGCTTTGCAAGTAAGATCATATACCATTTTTCTAGATTCCATGTATATGCATTCATATATGATATTTATTTTTCTCTTTTTCATTTACTTCACTCTGTATGGCAATCTTTAGGTCCATCCATGTCTCTGCAAATGACCTCTTCTATTTCTTTGAAACAGCCGACTCTCCTCTTTTTTCACCTCAAGGGCTTTGCCCTTGCTCCCATCTCCACTCCCTTCTATTAAATGTCTGTTCATTCTTCAGAGGTCAGTCTAGAGACTCTCATCCTGACAACCTCTTCCTCCTCTCTCAGTCTGGCTTAGCTGCCTCTACTACTTGTCTTGAGAACATCCTCTGGTGTTTTAGCCCCATTCATGTGCTTTCTGTCACCTCAGCTTCTTTGCACACCCCTTGGTCCCTTTCTGTACACACATGCACGCACCACATGTTCGCTGTCACTGTTTTGTGATTCCACTGCACACTGCAGAACAGGGCACTTTCCCTCTCACAGGCCCTGCCTTTTGCCTACCTTTCTTTCATTTCTGACCAAAATGAAGAGTCTTCTCTGTGACCCAACATGTGCCAATGGCAATTGTATTTATTAGTCACACTTTTTTTTTCTTTTATAACCACTTTTTCTTTAGCTTCCACATAAAAGGAAGTGTTTCTCTTAGAATATGTGTAGAGCAAGTCCTGACCCCTTTATCTAGCAGCAGTTTTCTCAGTTTCTTCATTCAAATGTATGTGTAAGTGACAAAGATCTATAGTGTTCAGGTCCTCTGGGTAAGTCACATCTAAATTGGAATTGAATCCTAAAGAAAAAGAAGATCCTAAGGAAGAAGGAACTTTTTCCTGAAGTTTCAAGAAACATCCGAAGAAGGACAAGGCCGTTGGGGTGAGCAGGGCTCTTGAGTCCCCTAGAATCTCACCTTGCAAGTATCTGTCCAAGGTCCAAAAGTCTCAGGGTAAGACACTTCATATTTGTGACCCCATGACTAGTTCTTCCCCAAGTCTTTCAAAATTCTAATCATTCTTGGGTCTGTGTGTGTGTATACATCCTGACCTAAGAGACTATTAACTCTCCACTGGATCAAGTAAATAACCTCTTAAATAAGTTCACTGATTTAGCCCTTGTTCTTCTGTGACTGCATTCAAGCTGCATGGTAGCTTGAATGATGTTTTGGAAAAGTAGTCCTATCCACCCTCTGTTCAAGCCTCCAAAGGCTGCTGCTTTTACTGCTGCTACTGCTACTGCTAAGTCGCTTCAGTCGTGTCCGACTCTGTGCGACCCCATAGACGGAAGCCCACCAGGCTCCCCCGTCCCTGGGATTCTCCAGGCAAGAACACTGGAGTGGGTTGCCATTTCCTTCTCCAATGCAGGAAAGTGAAAAGTGAAAGTGAAGTCGCTCAGTTGTGTCCGACTGTTAGCGACCCCATGGACTAGAGCCTACCAGGATCCTCCATCCATGGGATTTTCCAGGCAAAAGTACTGGGGTGGGGTGCCATTGAGGAAAAGCCAAAGTGCTTAGGATGGTCTCAAGAATGGGATGTGTCCCCTGCTACTGTGCCACTTTGTCTTCCTGCCGCCGCCTCTCATCCATCCCACTCTGGCCACACTGCCCTCTGTGCTTCTCACTCAGGCCAGGCCTGCTCCTACTTTATGACCTCTTTAAGAGCTGTTTTTCTTGGCTAGACACACCGCACTCTCCTACCAAACTTCCACATGGTTCCCTCCTTCACCTCCTTCTGTCTGTGCTCCCATGCCCCTTTCTCGATGAGGTCTGTCTTTATCACCCAATTTAAAATCATCACTTCCCCACAGCTCTTTCGATCTATCACTGTTCTGTTTCTTTCCATAGCTCTTATCTAAAATTCACCTACTTATTAGGCTTATTATCTCTCTCCCCTAGCTAGAATGCAATCTTCAAAAACACAGGGCTGTTTGGCTGTGCGTTTCGCTGATGTATTTCTATCATCTGGAAGAGGTACTCAATAAATATTGGTTGAATGAATTAATGGAACATAACCTACTTTACACTCTTTCCAGTTTATCTGTGAGGTTTTTGAGAGTTTATAAAACCCTTTCAGCACAATTATAAACTTCCAGTTAGTCCTAGCTAAGGATGTAACAGCTATTCTTGTATAATTCACCTCATGGTTAGAGTTGACATTCTATTGTTTAAAAAACGCACCTGGTGGCTCAGCTGGTAAAGAATCCATTTGTAATGCGGGAGAAGGAACTACTCACTCCAGTATTCTGGCCTGGAGAATTCCATGGACTATTCCATGGGATTGTAAAGGGTCAAACACAGCTGAGCAACTTTCACTCACAGAGAAAGTTCTCAGCTACCTTGTAAGTCCTCCTATGCTCCTTTATTATTTACATCTTCTTATGCACCCCGTTCAGAGAAGGCAATGGCACCCCACTCCAGTACTCTTGCCTAGAAAATCCCATGGATGGAGGAGCCTGGTGGGTTGCATTCCATGGGGTCGCTACCAGTTGGTTGCGACTGAGCGACTTCACTTTCAGTTTTCACTTTCACACAATGGAGAGGGAAATGGCAACCTACTCCAGTGTTCTTGCCTGGAGAATCCAGGGACGGGGAAGCCTGGTGGGCTGCCGTCTATGGGGCCGCACAGAGTCGGACAGGACTGAAGCAACTTAGCAGCAGCAGAAGCATGCACCCCCTTTAACCCTTTATTTTGGTTCCTAACATGAATGTTTTGATGTCATTACCAGGCTCCTCTTCCCATCTTGCCTCATACTGCATTCAGCCTTATCTTTGCATCTTTTCCTTAGACACCTTTTGAGAAAAGACTTCCCTCCACTTTTTAATAGTTCTTCATTCATCTACTACCATCGCCTTTATATCGCAACTAGAAAGATGAGAAAATTTGCTTTCTCATTATTTAAATAGATATCAGAGTCTATTACTAAATTTAATACATTTAATGTATAATGTGGCCCAAATGTATACACAGAGTGCTTCATTCTCATTTCATTCTCATCATATATGATTTCAAAATATTTCTTACCACCAAAAACTGAGTGACTTAAGTCAAGAACAGTTATTTTTCCTAAATCTG
The DNA here is from genome assembly GCA_935064755.1 of Tragelaphus eurycerus. Lineage (NCBI taxonomy): Eukaryota > Metazoa > Chordata > Mammalia > Artiodactyla > Bovidae > Tragelaphus > Tragelaphus eurycerus. The sequence continues at coordinate 33,340,582 of CAKXYN010000014.1, read as the reverse complement.
AGGTTTCCTGGGCTCAGCTGGGGGGATCTGTTTCGTGTCAGCTGAGCTCACGTAATGTGGCTGCAGTGCCCTTGAAGGCCTCCTGCTGTGTAGGCCTCACTCTTCTCTTGGCCTCTCATCCTTTGGTCATCTGTTCTGAATTTCTTTACAGCATGGAGATTGGCTTCCTGGAGTGAAAGAGAAACTGTCAGACCTGGGGTCCGAACCAGCATAGCATCACCTCTGGAGAATTGTGTTCATCAAAGCAGAATAGGGCTGACTCAGATTCAAACAGATCTGCCTATCGATGGGAGGAATTGTTATCAGCCACAGTTGCAGATAAACTACCATACCTAGTTCTCAGAACTTAAATGATCAGATCAGATCAGATCAGTCGCTCAGTCGTGTCCGACTCTTTGCGACCCCATGAACCGCAGCACGCCAGGCCTCCCTGTCCATCACCAACTCCCGAAGGTCACTCAGACTCACATCCATCGAGTCAGTGATGCCATCCAGCCATCTCATCCTCTGTCGTCCCCTTCTCCTCCTGCCCTCAATCCCTCCCAGCATCAGAGTCTTCTCCAATGAGTCAACTCTTCGCATGAGGTGGCCAAAATACTGGAGTTTCAGCTTTAGCATCATTCCTTCCAAAGAAATTCCAGGATTGATCTCCTTCAGAATGGACTGGTTGGATCTCCTTGCAGTCCAAGGGACTCTCAAGAGTCTTCTCCAACACCACAGTTCAAAAGCATCAATTCTTCGCGCTCAGCCTTCTTCACAGTCCAGCTCTCACATCCATACATGACCACAGGAAAGACCATAGCCTTGACTAGGCGAACCTCTGTTGGCAAAGTAATGTCTCTGCTTTTGAATATGCTATCTAGGTTGGTCATAACTTTCCTTCCAAGGAGCAAGCGTCTTTTAATTTCATGGCTGCAGTCACCATCTGCAGTGATTTTGGAGCCCAGAAAAACAAAGTCTGACACTGTTTCCACTGTTTCTCCATCTATTTCCCATGTAGTGATGGGACCAGATGCCATGATCTTCGTTTTCTGAATGTTGAGCTTTAAGCCAACCTTTTCACTCTCCACTTTCACTTTCATCAAGAGGCTTTTTAGCCCCTCTTCACTTTCTGCCATAAGAGTGGTGTCATCCGCATATCTGAGATTATTGATATTTCTCCCGGCAATCTTGATTCCAACTTGTGTTTCTTTCAGTCCAGCATTTCTCATGATGTACTCTGCATATAAGTTAAATAAACATGGTGACAATATGCAGCCTTGACGTACTCCTTTTCCTATTTGGAACCAGTCTGTTGTTCCATGACCAGTTCTAACTGTTGCTTCCTGACCTGCATACAGATTTCTCAAGAGGCAGATCAGGTGGTCTGGTATTCCCATCTCTTTCAGAATTTTCCACAGTTTATTGTGATCCACACAGTCAAAGGCTTTGGCATAGTCAATAAAGCAGAAATAGATGTTTTTCTGGAACTCTCTTGCTTTTTCCATGATCCAGCGGATGTTGGCAATTTGATCTCTGGTTCCTCTGCCTTTTCTAAAACCAGCTTGAACATCAGGAAGTTCACGGTTCACATATTGCTGAAGCCTGGCTTGGAGAATTTTGAGCATTACTTTACTAGCGTGTGAGATGAGTGCAATTGTTCGGTAGTTTGAGCACTCCTTGGCATTGTCTTTCTTTGGGATTGGGATGAAAACTGACCTTTTCCAATCTTGTGGCCACTGCTGAGTTTTCCAAATTTGCTGGCATATTGAGTGTAGCACTTTCACAGCATCATCATTCAGGACTTGGAATAGCTCCACTGGAATTCCATCACCTCCACTAGCTTTGTTCCTAGTGATGCTTTCTAAGGCCCATTTGACTTCACATTCCAAGATGTCTGGCTCTAGGTCAGTGATCACATCATCATGATTATCTAGGTCTTGAAGCTCTTTTTTGTACAGTTCTTCTGTGTATTCTTGCCACCTCTTCTTAATATCTTCTGCTTCTGTTAGGTCCACACCATCTCTGTCCTTTATCGTGCCCATCTTTGCATGAAATGTTCCTTTGGTACCTCTGATTTTCTTGAAGAGATCCCTAGTCTTTCCCATTCTGTTGTTTTCCTCTATTTCTTTGCATTGATCACTGAAGAAGGCTTTCTTATCTCTTCTTGCTATTCTTTGGAACTCTGCATTTAGATGTTTATATCTTTCCTTTTCTCCTTTGCTTTTCGCTTCTCTGCTTTTCACAGCTATTTGTAAGGCCTCCCCAGACAGCCATTTTGCTTTTTTGCATTTCTTTTCCATGGGGATGGTCTTGATCCCTGTCTCCTGTACAATGTCACGAACCTCATTCCATAGTTCATCAGGCACTCTATCTATCAGATCAAGGCCCTTAAATCTATTTCTCACTTCCACTGTATAATCATAAGGGATTTGATTTAGGTCATACCTGAATGGTCTAGTACTTTTCTCTACTTTCTTCAATTTCAGTCTGAATTTGGCAATAAGGAGTTCATGGTCTGAGCCACAGTCAGCTGCTGGTCTTGTTTTTGCTGATTGTATAGAGCTTCTCCATCTTTGGCTGCAAAGAATATAATCGATCTGATTTCGGTGTTGACCATCTGGTGATGTCCATGTATAGAGTCTTCTCTTGTGTTGTTGGAAGAGGGTATTTGCTATGACCAGTGCATTTTCTTGGCAAAACTCTATTAGTCTTTGCCCTGCTTCATTCCGTATTCCAAGGCCAAATTTGCCTGTTACTCCAGGTGTTTCTTGACTTCCTACTTTTGCATTCCAGTCCCCTATAATGAAAAGGACATCTTTTTTGGGTGTTAGTTCTAAAAGGTCTTGTAGGTCTTCATAGAACCTTTCAACTTCAGCTTCTTCGGCGTTACTGGTTGGGGCATAGATTTGGATTACTGTGACATTGAATGGTTTGCCTTGGAAATGAACAGAAATCATTCTGTCATTTTTGAGATTGCATCCAAGTACTGCATTTCGGACTCTTTTGTTGACCATGATGGCCACTCCGTTTCTTCTGAGGGATTCCTGCCCACAGTAGTAGATATAATGGTCATCCGAGTTAAATTCACCCATTCCAGTCCATTTTAGTTCGCTAATTCCTAGAATGTCAACATTCACTCTTGCCATCTCTTGTTTGACCACTTCCAATTTGCCTTGATTCATGGACCTGACATTCCAGGTTCCTATGCAATATTGCTCTTTACAGCATCGGACTTTGCTTCTATCACCAGACACATCCACAGCTGGGTATTCTTTTTGTTTTGGCTCCATCCTTTCATTCTTTCTGGAGTTATTTCTCCACTGATCTCCAGTAGCATATTGGGCCCCTACTGACCTGGGGAGTTTCTCTTTCAGTATCCTATCATTTTGTCTTTTCATACTGTTCATGGGGTTCTCAAGGCAAGAATACTGAAGTGGTTTGCCATTCCCTTCTCCAGCGGACCACACCCTGTCATATCTCTCCACCATGACCCGCCCATCCCAGGTTGCCCCTCGGGCATGGCTTAATTTCATTGAGTTAGACAAGGGTGTGGTCCTTGTGTGATTAGATTGACTAGTTATCTGTGAGAATGGTTTTAGTGTATTTGCCCTCTGATGCCCTCTTTCAAGACCTACTGTCTTACTTGGGTTTCTCTTACCTTGGGCGTGGGGTATCTCATCCCGGCTGCTCCTGGCTGCTCCCGGCCAGCGAAGCACAGGCATCGCACCTTACCTTGGACGAGGGGTCTCTCCTCACTGCCGCCCTTCCTGACCTCGGTCGTGGGGTAGCTCTTCTCCGCCGTGCTTAGTGCGCTGGCCCTCACCGCCGTCCTTCCTCGGTCGTGGGGTAGCTCCTCTCGGCCGCGCTCTTAGTGCGCGACGCAGCCAGCGGGGCGCTCTTAGTGCGCGACGCAGCCGGCGGGGCGCTCTTAAATGGCGCGCCGGTCGCGGGCAGGCGAGGTCGCGGGCAGGCGAGGTCGCTCTTAAATGGTGCGACCTTAAATGATACAAAGTATAATTTAGAATGATACAAAGTATAATTTAGAATGCATGGCTAATGACAGAGACGCAAACGGTGGATCAGTTAAATGATATTTGTGTTGGTATGACTATATGTGTGTGTAGGTGGGTGGTGGTAGAAAACACATAAACATATAAAAGACTCAAGATTTCCAAAATCATAGCAGTTTGTGGGACATTTAACATGAAGGCAAAAGCCTGTTGGATCCCTAGGAGCATTCATGTGTCCTAGGATTGCCTACTAACTGTTGTACCTGACTCTTAAGTTATAAGGAGCAAGGTGTATACTCTGTTCTAGTAGATGAAGAAATATTTAACTCATTACAGAAATTTGATAGGAAAAAAAGGGGCTACTTTGAAAAAAAGTTTGGAAGTCAAAGGAATACATTTTAATTAAGGAGAATTCACTTAGGAATAATAGTTTATTTCCCATCCATATCAGGGAAATAATGAGTCCTCTCTGTAATTTTTACAGTTTATTAATTTAAGCACAGGCCTGCAAACATAGTAGATACTGGGTAAATGACTGCTTATTAAAATCAGGCCATGAGCAGAAGCTAGGGGGATGTGGATGTTCTCATTCCATCCAAAGGCACATTTCCTATTCTATAAAGATTAATCTTAGAGCTTCTAAAAATATTAACAATAGCCTTTTACACAGAAGTAATGGTACCTGGGTGGTTTAATTACATGTTCTCATTAACTAGAGGCAGATATTCAGGGTCCATAGCACAGAGCCAAGGAAGTGATATTAGTCATGGTTTTGTTACAGGTCATGGGAAAGAAAATTGGGTTAATGAGAGGGCATGGGGATTGTTAACCATAAGCCACGGCAGAGAGTACCAAATAAAGAGGATCTGAGTGAGTGGACATGTGCATGCTTGAGTGCTTCATCGTGTCCAACTCTTTGTGACCCTTTGTGCTGGAGGCCATCAGGTTCCTCTGTCCATGGGATTTTTCAGGCAAGAATAATGAAGTGGGTTGCCGTTTCATTCTACAGAGGATCTTTCCAACCCAGGGATCAAACACGTGTCTCCTGCAAGGTAAAGAACCATTGCAGGTGGAGGTGGATTCTTTACCCACTGAGCCATCTGGGAAGCCCAAGTAATAGGGTGAGGAAGAGCAAATGCACATTCTGAAACACCAAGGGTTTGTTATGCTGTTTCCAACCAAGTAGATAGAAGGTACATTCTTGCTGGAAGAAAGACAGTCTTCTTGGAGAAATCAGCTCATCTTTGACTGTTTAACACCTCGTATGTTAAGGAATGCTCTGGAAGTAAAGTTCAGCTGGCATTTAAACCACTGGCTGTGTCTTTAGAATCTGCCTTCTCTAAGAAGAGCCTTAGAAGTCTCTATAGATTGGCTCCAACCTTAAAGGGAAATGTCACACTCAGGGTTCATGACACTTGTTTCTCCAGTCTCTTGGACCTGTCCAGTGATGGGGAACATTCTCACATTGTAGGGTTTAGTTAATTAAAAAGGAAGTTTCTGAAATCAGAAAAGCTTACTTGAATACTGGACTCACAATTTATCAGCAATGCTTTCCTTGAATAAATGACTTAATGTCTCTGAACTTCCATCTGAAAAATTCTGATGGTGGGGAGCAGATAGTGTTTACATCACAAGGCTCATGGGGGTTTAAATGAAGTAATGAAGGGAAAGCATTTATCAGGGTCCTTAACCCATATCCAGTCCTCTGTACACTTTGTTAGTAATTTTTCAGTTCATCCTTACAAATGTCTAACATTATCTTTCCATTGAAATAGCACCATTGAAAGTATTTTACATTCTTATCTCCTTAGGTGTTTGTAATAGTTCTGGTAGGAATCATCATTGTCATAAGTCTTCCAATGAGAAGCTAGTTTCTCTGTGTGCTTCCTCTTTCTCTTACAGACAAAAGAAATGCAATTTTATCTTGGTAGCAAAGCTTGATCGGAGAAGGCAATGGCACCCTACTCCAGTACTCTTGCCTGGAAAATCCCATGGATGGAGGAGCCTGGTGGGCTACAGCCCACGGGGTAGCTAAGAGTCAGATACAACTGAGGGACTTCACTTTCACTTTTCACTTTCATGCATTGGAGAAGGAAATGGCAACCCACTCCAGTGTTCTTGCCTGGAGAATCCCAGGGACGGGGGAGCCTGGTGGGCTGCTGTCTATGGGGTCGCACAGAGTCAGACACAACTGAAGTGACTTAGCAGCAGCAGCAGAGCTTGATAGACAAGCCTGATGTTGGACAAAATAGTGCACACCTCCCCTGTTTCTTGTCCCCTTGCACCAGGTCCTCCTGACACCTCCAATCCTAGATGTCAAGAAATGACAAGATATTTTTCAGTATCTTCACTTGGCAAAGTAAAGACTCTACCAATGGTCACTGCATTTTGTGGAGATGGCCTTTGAGTTCCCTCTCCTGGGGGTTTTAATACTTTGACTCCAAGGGCACTAAGACTTTTCTCACCAAACAATTCCAGGCATCAGAGAGCAGGTACAGGTAAGATCTGTGGTCATTAAAGTTCACAACATGTGGGCTTCCCTGGTGGAAACACAGGTTCAATTCCTGGGTTGGAAAGATTCCCTGGAGAATGAAATGGCAATCCACTCCAGCATTCTTGCCTGGGAAATCCCATGGACAGAGGAGCCTGGTGGGCTGCAGACCACGGGGTCGCAAAGAGTTGGACAGGACTTAGCAGCTGAGGATGCACACGGTATGTTCTACTTACATGGCTAATATTCCCTTTTCCTAGGTATTTGTATGCCAGAGGAAAGTTCTGGCTACTTAGCAGCTACAATTTTATTAGGGAGGAAGCCTAGACTATTTAGACATGAACATATTTTCATGGAAAGTGGGAAGATCATATCTTAGAATCAAGGACTATTAGCCCTGGGAGGGAATCAGTCTAATCTTCTCATCCTTTCAGAAGAAATTGAATTGGGTTGGGATTTAACCTGAGGTCCAGAGGTAAAATATACATTGTACTCAAAGTCAGAGAGACTGAGTGTCAGGACCCAGGATTCCTAGTCCAAGAGCCTGGGATTCTAGACCTGCAGGTCAACATCACTGATCAAAAAAACCCACCTTCCCTTTGGAATGATTTAAACTTCCCGAGCTTGTGAATAGCAGATGGGTCTCTTTTTCTGAAACTACTTCTAAAATACATAGGTTTCATTCTCTCCAAAGGTAATCCTATATGCATACACAGTTTGAGTGGTTCTCTTTGATAAAGAGCACTGAAAGTTAGAAAGTCTTAACCTTGCTCAGCAACCAGAGGCTGCATGGCCTGGTGGCTGGCCAGAGACAAGTCACTCTCTCTCTGTTGCAGGTTGTTCAAGCCACCCTGCCTTCTGCACAGTAGCAAAAGGCAACAGAAATGTGGACACATTCGTAGATTTATTTCACATAATCTAAGCAAGGTTGGAGTCAACAACCTGAATTTAATTACCGTCCTGACAGTTGGGAAGCAATTAATCCTTCTCTCTTCCCTCCCTTCCTCTGCCCAGCTTCAAAGTGTCATTTCTTTTCCCTGCTCCCTCTTGTACTAATTAGAAACATGCTGTAGGGTGAAAGGTGACCAATGTGAAGCTAGCACCGTGTCACCAAAGCCCCTTTGTTAGGAGAGAACGCTAACTGTTTAAGGAGGCTGATTCTCAACAAAGGAGCATCTGCTTCTGGGAAGGAGAGCTGGGTGTGGAGCTGGCTTCAAGGACCAATGCTTTCCACCTGCTCCACAACTCGAGCAAGTCCCTTGACATCTCTTTGTGTGTCTCCACATTTCAGAGTCACAGACTCCCAACTTTCCTATTGCCCAGTATCCATGAGAGCATAAAATAAAAGTGAATGTGCTTAGAGTAGTCAAAGCACCATCCAAGTGTATGAGATGAATCTGATATATTTATCATCTTGGCCACCATAGCAAAACACCACAGGCTGGGTGGCTTAAGCAACAGACATATATTTTTCATAGTTATAGAGGCTTGGAAGTCCAAGTTCAAGGTCTTGACTGCCTTTTCCATATGTCCGTACAGACCTTTTCTCTGTGTGTGCATGTGGGAATGGAGATTTCTCTCTTTCTCTTCTTAGAAAGCTCTAATTTTTAAAAATTGTATTAGGACCTCACTCTTATGACCTCATTGAACTTTAATTACCTCCTAAAAACCGTATCTCCCAATATAGCCATACTGAGGCTTTAATAGATAAATTTTGGAGGAACAGACTTCTGTTCATAGCACCTGAAAAAAGGCTCTCTTTAGATTAAGCCATGAACTAGAGTTAGAGACCCAGAATCCAGTAATATAGAGGATGCCAACTTCTTTAGCAGTGTATTTAAATGTGGGAGTAAGTTTTTACACACTGTTCTCTCTTGTCCAATTGTCCCTTTCCTTCAACAGCGTCTTTCTAGCAGTAATGGTGGGCTCTGCTTTGGCCCTGGGGCCAGATTCTTGAGAGCAGTGAAGAGAGATTCTAAAACCCAAGGTCAAGGGCCCAATATTACCTCCTTCATGGTTCCCTCCAATGTGGAATTGAGCATCTGTGGTTCCTCCTTGGTTCTAGATTCCTAGATATTTGTTTCAATCATCAAAAAAAAGATAAAGCTGAACAACTTTGGAATTAAAGCTGGGAGAGATTAATCATCCCAGGGGAGCTATAGAGAAAAATTGATTTTTCCATGTCACTGGCTGGTTAGATCTCAAGATGGGGCTAAAACCAAAACTTAACTGAATCCCAGTAGGAATTTTAGGTTGGTAATTAGGCTCTTCCATTATTCCCTTCTCCTATTTAAAGATGATTATGGCCCTACATCTCTTTACATTAGCTGGATAACTCTTTCCTGATGTAGACTACTTATACAGGCACAAAAAATGAAATGAATTCAGCTTAAATGTACCTTTCTTTTTTCCAAGTGCTTTCTTTCCATCTGGGTTGCATTTCTTACCCAAACCAGCATGCTGTTTCCCACCCACCTTGAATGTATTATTTGATTTCTGAAAAACCATAGGGGCCAATCATAGATGAGAAGTTCTTTGCTTCTATCATCATAGTATGATATATCACCATGGAAGCACCTACCTTAAAGGCTAAGAAGGAATATGAGTCTGCACAACTGTGGTGGCCTTGATCTTGCTATTCATGGTGACCTGGCAGTTTTACTTGTTTTGTGTCCTGCCTCCACGAGCCATCAGTTTCTCAGGGACAGTGTCCAAAATGATGCAAGCCTAATGTGCTTCGAACTAAGCTCATAGATTTTAGGTCTGTTCTTCGTTGCCTGAGGGCCATTTTAGATCTGTTTAAAGTAGTAGTAGTAATAATAATTAAAATCTTATTAATTATTAATAAAGGCCTCCCAAGTGGTGCTAGTGGTAAATAATCCACCTGGCAATACAGGAGACGCAGGAGATGCGAGTCAATCCCTGAGTCAGGAAGATCCCCAGAGAAGGAAATGTCAATCCACTCCAATATTCTTGCCTGGAAAATCCCATGGACAGAGGAGCCTTTTGAGCTACAGTCCATGGGGTTGCAAAGAGTCGGACATGAGTGAGAACACACACACACACAATTATTAATAACAAAATAATTATTGTCTATAATATTATTAAAGCATGAATGACTTTTTAAACACTTATTAAATCCAGTTCTGAGTAAGTCACCTTAAGGGCAGCGTCAGCATTCTCACATGCTCTTTCCTAACAAGCTGGCACGGCATCTAGACACATTCCCATGATATGTGAGAGGAGGGTAAGATGTGACCATGCCCATCTGAACCTTACAAAAGAACATAAATGTACAATGTGAAACGAAAGTCACAGTTCTGTTTGTTCTGCAACTGTGTGGAAATCACATTTTTCCCCCTCTAGATAAAAATGAAAAGCAAGGGTACGGGAGGAGTCATTTATGGAACAGCTCTCTGCTGCCATCTCTGAAAGGTTACCCCCTTCACCTCCCTAAAACACCCATGTCAAGTGCTTGGCTGGGCACTTCTTGATCTTTTTCTTTTTAAAACATTTTTATTGGTGTATAGTTGCTTTACATTGTTAGTCTCTGCTGTACAGCAAAGTGAGTCAGCCATATGTTTACATACAATCCCCTCCTGTTTGGATTTCCTTCCCATTTAGGTCACCGCAGAGCGTTGAGTAGAGCTCCTGGTGCTATACAGTAGGTTTGCATTGGTTATCTGTTTTATATAAGGTAGTGTGTATATGTCAATCCCACTCTCCCAATTCATACCCCCTCTTCCTTATTTGGTGTCCATATGTTTGTTCTCTATGTCTGTGTCTCTATTTCTGCTTTAAAATAGGTTCATTTTTGAACTCTATGGCATCTGTTAAATATCTCCATAGGGTATGGAGATTCAAAAAGATTTACCATGACTTGCACACGTTGTAGATCCAGAATGTGAATCCTTGACATTGGAACCTAAACTCTGTACTCTTGATCACAATTCTGTCTTGCTACCACTGCAAATGAAAGGATTTACTGAATGGTCTTTTGAAACCCTTCCAACAGTCTGTGATTTAGAATGGCAGAATGGCATAGGGCAAGACCATATCTTCTTGTCTTCTTTTCTACATCTGGGGGAGGAGGATTCAGTGTGAACCTGATGCACTTTGTATTCAGAAAACTCAAGGTCATGATTATATATATATATGTGTGTGTGTATATATATATATTCACAGTATGCACAAAACAGTGAGCATGGTGAGAGCAGAGACAATTTTTTCCCATAGATATTCTCAATATCCAGAAAAATTCTTTACTCTTAGTAGGCAATAAATATTTATTGAGTAAATACTGATAAGTCAATGAAAGATTTAGTATCATAGAAGATTGTTCCATGTCCAAAAGGAGCTGTATATGTTGGGCATTTTTATGTTGTCAGACAAATTCACTGCAGAAAGTTCCGGCAATTGCCACCTAAGCAGGGAAAACATGGCTTTATAAATCAGCACCATCAATCATGCCAAATGTGCCACTTTGAACCCCATTTCCAAGGCTTCCTGGGTGTTGCGTCCTTTGTGAACAATCACTTGTGGCCTCTTGTGACCACAAGGGGGCAGTGCATGTTCACTCAAGCCAGAAGCTGAATTTGTGCATAATGCTATCTGACAGTCTTTGTGTGGTCGTATTCCTCTGAGATGTCTTCATGGTGCTTACAAGTGCGGAACAAGATTGCTTTCTAACTCCCTGTACTGCAAACAAATCGTGTGGCTGTTATTGTTTAATATTTAAATAGCTATGGTAAGAAGCAAGTTCACTGCCTCTATAGGGCTGACACTGATATAAAGCCATGTGACAGAAAGGTAGTAAGTAAGTGGCCTTACCCATTTTGTTAGTCCTCTAGTCTTACTGGGGGTGAATTCCATCTGTATATGAAAGGCGGTTCAGGCTTTATTCCACGGCCAGTGCATTGGCAGCACCCAATTCTAGGAGTTATGACTTTTATTATTTTTCAGATAGAAAATGGAAGGCTAGAATCTCAGGGATATGAAGGACCTTTAATGTATGTCTAATTTCATGGTCTTGAAGCAGCTCTTCTAGCAGTTGATCCCCAAATGTTTCATCCCGGCTCCTGGGCTCTGCCATGGCCCATTCATGGGCTTTTGAGGTATGGTGGAGGAAGAGCCCCTCCCTTGTCGGTGAAGGATTGACTGTCCATTCTGAAATTGACATTTAGTCACCTTGGAATTATTTCCATTCTTTCCAAATAGAGAATGATTCTACTTATGTGACAGAGGTGTTTGGGGAATTGACTTTCACAGGCAGGATTCTGAAGTGATGTGAAGAATTAACGTTGTGATGAGATCATTAGACTGATGGAGCAAGACTTTGCTTACAGTTGCTAGTGTGTATGATAAACTGCTCTCTGTGGCTGCGGGAGACTACTTAGTTTGACTTACCTGACCTGTCTCCATTTGACTTTGCCCTGTCTCTGTGGAAATCTGTGTGTTTCCACAGTTTTCTTACTTTTCTGAAAATGTTTTTACTTTCGTTCCAGTGTTTTTCTGGCATCTTGGAAACAGTCCTGGGACTTAAGGCTGGCATATTGTGTAATTTCAGGACACAATTCATGTTGCCTCTTGTGTAAGTGCCATCTCTTGAAGCACAGTTCCAACTGGAAGTGACTGGATTCCAGTGATGGTCCAGAGATGAGGCCCTATCCTTTTGTAAGATCTAACCAAACATATCTCAACCTGGGACCTAGAAAATGCTCATTTTAAACAAGCATTCCAGATAAGTGTGAAGGAAGTGATCAATGGACCACTCTTTGAGAAATACTGTAACATTCTAGAACATCCCTTGCAATACAGCAGGGGGATAAAAATAGACTGGAAAGAAGTACTCTAGTGATTATTTAGTACTGATTCTGCCTCAGGTCCTGAGCTAAACATGTGTGGTCCTGTTATTGAACTTGTTTGAATTTTATCCAGTGTCTCTGTTCAACTTTCAGGAGAAGAACCCAGAACCCCGCTGATTATAAAATAATTCTTCTATAATCCAGTGGTATCAATGCTCAAAAATGCCTGGAATAACAGCCAGGCAGGGACCAAAACTGTGCTGCTGGGGATCTACTTCTCTCTATAGAGTATGTGCACATCCACAGGACTCAACCCCAGTTGACTTTTGACTTGAACAGCCTTTTGTTGTCCGTCTGGAGTTTTCAAATGAAGCCAGAAAGATACATACTTTTTAATAGGAAATTTCTCGATTTGTAAAAAAGTATCTCCTTTGAGTTCACATTTATCAAAAATACCAGGTAGGGTAAACAGAGCCCCTCTGTGGGCCAGATGCAGATAATGGGTTACCAGTTTACAGTCCTGGTCTAGTCTTTGACAGCCACTGTTGGTTTTGAGATGGAAGAGGTCTCTGATTCTGGTCGATTATGGGAAAGGATACTAACTGTGTGGTCAGGGAGACTTGGTTTTAGTTTTAGTTCTGTAGTTCATTAGCTCTGAGGCCTTGAGTCATTTGCTTCATCTCTCTGAGTATTAATATTTTATCTGAAAGGAGAGATGGGATTAATGGTCTCTTCTTCACAGAATTTCTGCAAGGCTAAAGTGAAAGACTGTGTGTCAGCATTTTCCAAACTTGAGTAATTCACAAACAACCTTCACTTTTTGCCACATCCAAGTAATACGTCTACTATTGTTTCCTTAATTTTTTCTTTTGGCACATTTTTTAAAATCTAAGAATATCTATGTTGCTTTTAGTCAAAGCATTAATATATATAGAAACATGAGTTAAATCACAGCCCCTCCCCCAATCACATGATAAATTAAATCTGAAACCATTTTAAAAGAGTTTGGTTGTGTGCCATTTTACACTTCCAAAATCTTCAGGGCTTTCATAAGACTAACATGTTTATTAAATTACAAATAAAGAACACAGGGTGAAGTCAAGTGGGTCTTAGGAAGCATTGCTGTGAACAAAGCTAGTGGAGGTGATGGGATTCCAACTGAGCTATTTCAAATCCTAAAAAATGATGATATGAAATTGCTGCACTCAATATGCCAACAAATTTGGAAAACTCATCTGTGGCTACAGGACTGGAAAAGGTCAGTTTTCATCCCAATTCCAAAGAAGATCAGATCAGATCAGGTCAGTTGCTCAGTCGTGTCTGACTCTTGGTGACCCCATGAATCGCAGCACGCCAGGCCTCGCTGTCCATCACCAACTTCCAGAGTTCACCCAGACTCACGTCCATCGAGTCAGTGATGTCATCCAGCCATCTCATCCTCTGTCGTCCCCTTCTCCTCTTGCCTCCAATCCCTCCCAGCATCAGAGTCTTCTCCAATGAGTCAACTCTTTGCATGAGGTGGCCAAAGTACTGGAGTTTCAGCTTTAGCATCATTCCTTCCAAAGAAATCCCAGGGCTGATAGAAAGGCAATGCCAAAGAATGTTCAAACTACCACACAATTGGACTCACCTCACATGCTAGTAAAGTAATGCTCAAAATTCTCTAATCTAGGCTTCAACATTACATGAACTGAGAACTGCCAGATGTTCAATTTGGATTTAGAAAAGGCAGAGGAGCCATAGATCAAATGGCCAACATCTGTTGCATCATAGAAAAGCAAGAGAATTCCAGAAAAACATCTGCTTCATTGATTACGCTAAAGCCTTTGACTGTGTGGATCATGACAAACTGTGGAAAATTCTTCAAAAGATGGGAATACCATACCACCTTATCTGCCTCCTGAGAAATCTGTAAGCAGGTCTAAAAGCAACAGTTTGAACCTGACATGGAACAGTGGACTGGTTCCAATTGGAAAAGGAATATGTCAAGGCTGCATATTGTCACCCTGCTTATTTAACTTATATGCAGAGTGCATCATGTGAAATGCCAGACTGGATGAAGTATGAGCTGGAATCAAGATTGCTGGGAGAAATATCAATAACCTCAGATATGCATATGACACAACCCTTATGGCAGAAAGCTAAGAGCGACTAAAGAGCCTCTTGACGAAAGTGAAAGAGTGAAAAAGCTGGCTTAAAACTCAATGTTCAAAAAACTAAGATCATGGCATCTGGTCCCATCACTTCATGGCAAATAGATGGGGAAACAATGGAAACAGTAAAAGACTTTATTTTGGGGGGCTCCAAAATCACTGCAGATGGTGACTGCAGCCATGAAATTAAAAGATGCTTACTCCTTGGAAGGAAAGTTATGACCAACCTAGACAGCATATCAAAAAACAGATATTACTTTGCTGACAAAGGTCAGTCTAGTCAAAGCTATGGTTTTTCCAGTAGTCATGTATGGTTGTGAGAGTTGGACCATAATGAAAGCTGAGTGCTCAAAAATTCATGCTTTTGAACTCTGGTGTTGGAGAAGACTCTTGAGAGTCCCTTGAACTGCAAGGAGATCCAATCAGTCCATCCTAAAGGAGATCAGTCCTGGGTGTTCATTGGAAGGAGTGATGTTGAAGCTGAAACTCCAATACTTTGGCTACCTGATGTGAAGAACTGATTCCTTGGAAAAGACCCTGATGCTGGGAGAGATTGAAAGCAGGAGAAGAAGGGGATGACAGAGAAGGAGATGGTTGGATGGCATCATCGACTCAGTGGTCATGAGTTTGAGCAAGTTTTGGGAGTTGGTGATGTACAGAGAGGCCTGGCATGCTGCAGTCCATGGTTTCATAGAGAGACAGACATGACTGAGTGACTGTAGTGACTGAAAAGAGATGAGTGGGTATGCTAGCTCCAGCATAACTCTATAGTAAATTTTGACCATTATTTTTAATGAGGAGAAAAAAACAATTTTTTTTTAAATTTATGAAGTAGCTGTTTAAAGTAGCAGGGCTCAGTTTCTTCTCTCTCTCTCTTTTTTTTTTTCATTTCAACTCGGTGTTTGCAATTCATCTTTTACCTTTAATAAAAAAGCAGCATAGAGTTTGTAAAATCCAATAACTTAGGATGTGTTTACTGTTGTAGATATCATTCCACATTGATGTGTGCATTAATAAACATTTCAGGTTTTTAGCATCTCATTTTAGCGTTAAGTCAATGAACAGCAATATCTTAAAATGGATTTTTGTATTACATGGTTGGTGAGTCTATTACATTTCATTTCCTAAAGCTGATTTATTCAACAAAACTGTACTAAGTATGTATAATAGACATTGAAGATATAGCAGAGAACAAACCACAGTGTTAGTCCTTCAGTCTGATAGGGGGAAACAGGTAATTTAGAAAAATATATTTAATCTATCAAATGGTGATAAATACTGTGGAATAAATAGCAAGATGGGAAGAGAGTGATAGTAGGGACTGGTTACTCTTTCAGAATTATTCATTTGGGACATGTTAATCTTAATACCTTACTATTTTATTATAGCATGAATAAGGCAAGCTAGTAACTCAGGATGTTACTTAGGAGGAGAGCAACCCAGGGAGATAAAGAGGTATGAGAGTCTTGATGTGGGTGCTTGGCGTGTTTGTGGAAGAGCAAAGAAGCCAGAATAGCAGTAGAAGGTGGAACAGGAAAGAGAATGTAGGGCTTCTCTGGTGGCTCAGATGGAAAAGAATCTGTCTGCAATGCAGGAGACCCAAGTTCAATCCTTGGGTCAGGAAGAGCCCCTGGAGAAGGAAATGGCAACTCGCTCCAGTATTTATGCCTGGAGAATCCCATGGACAGAGGATCGTTGCAGACTATAGGCCATGGGGTTGCAAGAGTCAGACATGACCTAGCAACTAAACCACCATACAGGTAACCTTAAAAAAAAAAACAAAACAACTCTGAGTGAATGGGAGGACTTTGAGGGAATCTGAGCAAAGGGATGACATCATTTGATAGGATTTTGAACCATCTCTCTGGCTATTACATGGAAAAGAGATTGTAGTGGGGAAAAGAATAGAAAATGGAGACTGGTTCAGAAACCATTGTCACAGCCCAGTGAGAGATGATGATGGCTTGGACTAAAGGGACAACTTTAGGGTCAGATTCTGGACACCTTTTAAAAGTAGAGCAGGTGGAGCAGGGGTCATTAAGAGAGAAAGTCAAGAGAATCCCAAGCTTTTCAAGAATTGGTAAGAGCATGAGGAATAATAAAGTTTTGAGTTACTGAAATTTTCATCTTTCTTGAGTCTTTCATATTTTCCTTATCTGAAGGGCTTCTTCTATAGAGCATCCTGATACAGTTTACTTCTCCAGGTGGCAAAGGACAGTTAAACATCCATGCCTCCTTAGGCAAATGCCTTTGGATGTCGCCCATTTTTGTTCCGAAGTCAAAACCATCCATTGAAGAGCTCAAAATAGGCAGAGGATGATGCTTGCCTCTGATCCTGGTTCTTCTCTACTTGGCCTTTAGCTGTAATAATGCACAACCTGTGCATTATTTATCCCCAAAGGCTGAATATCAAGGAAAACCATTCAACTCCAATAGAGTTATTTCTATTTTTCTTTCCCACTTTTTTATTCCCATAAACTTAATCATCCACTATTTCCTGGCACAATTCCTGGACATCAGTCAGGGCTCTGTCTTCTTTCTCTTCCATTAAATACTATACACTTTTACACTTTACATATTAATAACAAGCTTACTAATATGTCCACATCAACTCTAAGTTAGTCGAGTTACCTTCTCTTACAGTTGAGGCAGCAGAGGTTTGGAGACTTGCCTTGAGTTAATCAAGCCTCAAAAATGTTTATGCTGATATTTGGAGTTGGGAGCAGTCGATTGCCAGTGCCAGCTCTTAAACACTTTCTTGTTCTGCTTTTGCTGTATCACATTAGCAGTAGTCACTTTCTTCCCACTCCACTGCTTCCATTAGCTTCCATGAAGATGTTATTTTAAAGAAAAAAGATATTTCTAGAGTGGGAGGACTGCCTCCACAGTTCAGCCTCCCTTGAATGCCTCAGCATTTCTGGGTCTTATTTTTTCTTGAAATACTGATATTCAAATATTATCACTGATCTCCCTAAATTCTCATCTCCTTTGTGAAGGCTTCCCACCTTTTCCCTCTTATGGTACTTAATCAGTTCTGTGATATACTTAAGAGCCTGCCTCTGGTAGCATTGATACTAGCACAGTAGCACTTGTTGGTATTGTAGTTTGCTATTAGTGTCCGTTTTCTGATTAGATGTGAGCTCCTTGAAACTGGGCCTACCTTTTTCTATTCTTCATAGCCCAGCATTGATCTTTATTGTATTTAATTCTTTGAGCATAAAGATACGGTGTATCTTATATTGGCTTTCAAGTTCCTAGCAGAAGTCCAGATACAAGTGGACATTAAATGTATCTCAAAGAACAATGAACAAAAAGGAGAGCTGCTACTTCTCATATTTCCTTCTTAAAAAAAATTGAATGATTAGCTTGTCTAGCTTTTGCAGACTTGTGAATTTCCTTTCATATGGAAGACTTAGATTTTCGTCAAATGAGATTTGCTAAGAGGCACATAAGGCGTGTTGAGGTTTAGCTTACTCTTTCGTGCAGCAAAGGTCAAGTCAGCAGGGAGACTCCTGCCACCCACCCCCAGCCTGCTGCAGACTTCATGCAGTTTTCATTTGCCTTCTTCTGGCCAGCCATCCCAATCCTAAATTTACATAAAAATTCAACCCTCTGGCATTTGATGAATAAAACAACTCCTTGGCCAGAAAATGAGCTCTCCATATACTCAGATTTCCTCCTCGGTGGGGCACCATTCCATTTCAGGGCCTATCAGCAATTAGACCTATGCCCCTTGCTCACCCGGAGAGTCTTTGCAGCAGGAGTCAGTGAGGTAGGACGACAGGAAGACCAGACTTGAAACCAGGAGATGGGGTTGGACTCTGCGGTCTCTCTGAATATTCTGCCTCTGCAAAACGGGAATAAAAATTACTTCGATAAATAGCCCCTCGATTGCCTCTAGAATCAAATGAAAGAGGACGTATGAGACTGTTCTCTAATCATAGGATGTTATTCACACAAGAATGCTGAAACGAGCTCATTGTTCAGACTGGCCATTAGTAAAATGAAGTGGAGAAGAAGGGCACGGGTAAGGAAACGGAGGACACCAGACATAGAAAGCACGTTGCACAGTTCCCAGTTTGTGGGAAATGGCTCAATGCAGCCAAAGCAGTTTCTGCTCTTATTGTTTTAGTTGTTGTAGCCTATTTTCTTGATTTAACTCTGCCAGGCAGATGATATCATTTGTAGACATAATAATTCTTACCATGTTTGAGTGTTTTGGATAGATTTCTCATTTAATGATTTTAATAGCACCTTCTTTCTCCTCCTCTTTCTTCTCTTTTTTTCTTGTCCTTTTTATTTTACAACTGGGGGAATTTATACCAAGAGAGGTTATAATCAAATTCCTTAAACTAAGATAGCTTATAAGTAATGATGCTGCTCAAGAGTACCTATACTTCTTGGCTATGAAGTATTGGCTCTTGATGACTTGTAACTCTGCCAAAAGGAAACACAAGAGTTGTCTAGCTGAAATAATTCTAGAATGCTCTGTTAATAATCTGCCTTTGATCTGTGAAGTAGAGAAGACATATTTTATTATCTTCATAAGTGAAGAGACTGAGGATTAGAGGCCTAAAATGATGTGACAAGAAACTGTGCTATTTCACAGAATTCTAGAACTCTTGAGCTCATCTTGTTTAAACCTGTCATTTTAAAGCGGAAATTTTTGTAGGGAGAAGGCATCATTTATTCATTGTTATATATTGCACTAGTAATAGCAGCAGGGTTAAAGCATACTATCTTTTAATCACATTTATGAACAGATTGACTAGGTAAGGGGCACTGTGTATAGTTACATGTCATATGATATTAACTGATGCCCACAACGTTAGAATGACTAACAGATCTTCTAATCCATCTTAACTCCTTGATTGTCTGCAAATATGGCCATTGGTTAGTTACTGGAGGAAATCCTTGCTATTATTTCCAGTGTGAGCAGCTTTAGATTGGATTATAGGAAGCTATTTGAGGGTTTATCAAGATTCTTTATTGAATGAGAAGTACAATACAAATGGATTGTCTTGCAAGTATGCTTGAAAAAATTGATTTGTCAAAACCAGCAGGGAAACTGATTCCCATCAACAACTAGAGACACTAGAGGGGGACAGAGTCTCATTGACCTCACTGAGTCTGAGTTTCTTGGGAGTGACTGGGGTGCTAAGCCTTTGTGATCTGACAATGGGATGCCAACATTCTATGTGTAGCTATGGTTTCTGGGACTACTTTTCCTCCTATTGAAACAAATCAGTCATCAGCAGAACACTTACTTTCAGTAAAACTCTAACAGTTCTTTCCTCATCTAAAATCTCATGCCTCGCCAATGATAGTTTGAAATGTTTTTCTTTCTTTTCCTCTGCAATGACACCCTAATATTGGTGATGATACTTAAAAAAAAAAAGCAATAATGACTCATAAAACTCTCAGTCACTAAACAACAAAAACAAAAAAGATGGCAGTTTTAAGATTCTTTTGAGATTTGGCAGAAATTACTTTTTTGTCATCATTTTATGTATTTTATCAAAAAACTTGCTGTAAAGCTTGGTGATGGCTCAGAGAGAAGTCTAATGCACATGAAATGTTGGATGCTGCATCTTAAAATGCCACTGTCTCTCTCAGTGGAAGAGAAAAATATATACTTAGGGTTGCGACAACTGCTAGACAAAAGATGCATAATAACACTTCTGGGGAGCACTTGTACACAGGCTATTATGGATGAATAAGTGGAGCTGTCCATGGGACTGGACAAAACCCAAGAATCTGTGCAAAGCCATCTGGAATATTTAGGCCTTCACAATGGGGGCAATCAGACCTCCTCTACGAGGACTGATTGCTAGTCTTGTTAACAGGGAGGAGTTGGTGATCAATGTATTTAATCACAGCCTGACAACAACTTCTAGTAAATACAGTTTTAAGGAAGGAAAAGTATTTTAGAAATGAATAGGTGTTTACAGTGTTGGAAAAGTTTTGTGCTTTGCTTCCTCTCTCGTCTCCCAACCGAGGCAGCCTTTTTCCTATCCAGTGTCTGCCTTTGTTCATAGTAAAATCCACAGGATAAAGAATACTAGAATCTGTAGGGCACAAGGATGTTTACTTCATAGACATGTGTGTGTAGGAGTCTATTACAGTGGAGGTGACTGCGTTTAGTGCTTATGCTGGGACAAGAATAGATGGTCACATATGCATGCTTATTTTAATTCAATGAATTAAAGTCCACTTTTAGCAGTTTCTCATTTGGGGCAGATTTAGAAATATTCCAGGCACAGTGCTAAATGATGTTGGAGTTAAAGAGCAAAAATGCACAATCCTTGATATCAGAATGTAAAATGATATATGGTGTAACTGGTGCCCTATACCCAATACACTTCACTGCAAGGTGAAATAAGTTAAACCCTTTACCCAGAGCTGCAGAAAGTATAATAGAAATGTAGCCCAAAGAGATCATATATTATGCAAATAAAAGACTAGATGTAGAAGATGGAATTTAAAGAGTCTTTGACAAGAAGGTCATGTTTAAGTTCCTAGTAATGAGTCATGGCCACACATCATTTTACCTAACTGATAATCTATCTCAATTGTAAAAGATAAGAGAGGGGCTTAATTTGACAGGGATCTGGGTATGAAGTACCCAAGGATGAAGCCAAGGAATGCCAACTGATAAATGCAAAAATCTTACAACAAGCACAGGTGTTTTGTCTAAGCGCTTTGTTATGTATAACCTTGTATAGATTATACATAATGAAAGAAAGCATACAGATTAAAAAACATTAACAGTTTCACTGTTTCTTAATTGTTCAATTGAGTGAAGCACTAGGCAATGCATTTCAATTATTTATTCTGATCATATCTTGTGCTGAAATATATTACGTAGAAATACATTCTTGTTTATTATTTTGCACTGAGGGAGAAAAGTGTCCTCACTATCTCCTTGTCATTTATGCTCTGTCCTCCAACTAGTAAGTCTTTATTGTTTATCTTTTTTGCAGCAGGAATTTATAGTATTTAAGAGCACTTGGGTATAAGGGAAAATGTTGACATTAGAGAGATAATTCATTGAGTAAACTGACACAAATTTATTGTGACTGAGGGTCATTGTGCTGACATCAATTCTCTCAAGCAAAATTGCTTTATCAAAATACAAACCAGTGAAGAAAAATTCCCTGTCTATTTTCCTTCCCTCAAAGAAATCACTCCTGCACCTTCTGATACAGAGTGCTGAATATTTCTGAAAGTAATTATTCCTCTAGGAAAATCAGCTTTCGATAGCTTCATGAGTTGTGAGAAGCAAAATGCCAATGAAAAATATCTGATTTTCTGGTTTCAAATAAAACATTTTCCCTTCCTGAGATTGTGGTGTTCAGCATAGACTAAGGTATGCATAGTTTGAGTTTCGTAGCACTTGGGTATATTTGTATAATGTCTTATGTCAGTGATTCTCAAGCTTGAGCATGCACCAGCATTTCTGATTCAGTAAGTCTGGGGTGGGGTGTAAGAATTTGCATTTCTAATAAGTTACCAGGTTGTCCTAAAGTTGCTGACTCAAGGACCATACTTAGAGAAAATGCTTCACACTATTCTTTAAAAATCCATTTTACATTTTCATCAGATTCATTTGTCATTGTTTCACAAAATAGGAAATGTTGGCATAATTCCTTGTATGTTATGCATGGAAAGAAGCAGGTGCTCAGGTTAATTTGCCAATGTTATTCATATGGTAAATCGGTGATAGAGTATGGACTCCATCTTCTAACTCTGAGTGTTGGCTTTAGTGATATAAATTCCTTTTTTTTTTCCAAATAGGATCCAACTGATAAGTCCCTGTAGCTCATTGGTTAAAGAATCTGTCTGCAATGCAGGAGACCCAGGTTCATCCCTGGTTTGGGAAGATCCTCTGGAGAAGAGAATGGCAACCCACTCCAATATTCTTGCTTGGAGAATCCCATGGACAGAGGAGCCTGGTGGGCTATAGTCCATGGGGTCACAAAGAGTCAGACACGACTGAGTGACTTAGCATGCACGATAAGGCCAAATGATAGGATATGAGATTATTTTATTGTCAGGTATGCTACATAGGATATAAATTAGGAACAAACTCCTCTGCCTGGGATTCAAAGTTTAATGATCAGTCCCTAAGCTAAGTTTTTGCCCCATCTCCAAATTATCTACTTAAGCAAACGACTTTTCTCAAATGAGGCAGGTTATTTTCTACTTTCAGACAGGGAGATGTTTAGGTTTTTTCCTTCCATCTCTTCTCACTAAAATTATGTTTCTCAGTATTCAGTGATATTGAAGAGGAGTTAAAATTCACATTAACTTCTTGCTTGTTCTGCTTCTGTAACTCAGCTTGCTCCTTGCAAAGCCTGGATCACGTAAGTCACGTAGTCTCGAGAAAATGGAGACTTGCCACTGTACTAGAAACTAAAGCTTATCTCACTCACCCTTGCCCTGCTTTTTCAATTGCCCAGCCGCTGTAATCCTGCTTAACCATGCTTGTCTGTATAAAGGTCAGACATTCTCCTGCCTTGTCCTAACCTCTGTTATCCCTAGTTTAAACCAGCCTATTAACAGTTACCATTGCCCACTATAGTCTGATGTCATGCACAGTCTGTAAAACTTTGTAACCCCTTTGTTCAGGGCTCAGAGCTTGGAGTGTTAACACCTCTGGGCCTGCCAGCATAAAAAACCTGAGTTTTCCAACTCTACGAGTTTGGTGCTTGATTTCTCAACAGTCCAACTTCTGCAACAATATGTCACTTTTTCCTTAGAATTTGTTTTCAAACCTTTCTCCCAGCTCCTTCATCTTCATGTAGCAATTCACGTCTCTTGCATCTCCTGCATTGGTGTGCAGGTTCTTTACCACTAGTGCCAACTGGGAAGCCCCAAGTGCTATGTACTGCTGCTGCTACTGCTGCTAAGTCACTTCAGTCGTGTCCAACTCTGTTACACTTCAGTTCAATTCAGTTGCTCAGTCGTGTCCTACTCATTGAGACCCCATGGACTGCAGTCCATCACCAATTCCCAGAGCCTACTCAAACTCATGTCCATCGCATTAGTGATGCCATCCAACCATCTCATCCTCTGTCATCCCTTTCTCCTTCCAACTTCAATCTTTCCTAGCATCAGGGTCTTTTCCAATGAGTCAGTTCTTTGCATGAGGTGGCCAAAGTATTGGAGTTTCAGCTTCAGCATTAGATCTTCCAATGAATATTCAGGACCGATTTCCTTTAGGATGGACTGGTTGGATCTCCTTGCTGTCCAAGGGACTCGCAAGAGTCTTCTCCAACACCACAGTTCAAAAGCATCATCAGTAGAATAAGTCTTTCAATTTATGAATATCCTTTATCACTCCATTTTATCCAAGTGTTTTTATGTTATCAACATTTGTAGTGTTCAGTATACAGACACTATTAACATTTTGTTAGATTTATAGTTATGTATTTCATTATTTTGGAACTCTTACACGTTTAAAAAAATTGTTTCCAGTTTTTCATTGTGAATATATAGAAATACAATTGAGTTTTGTGTGTTAACATTGTATTCTATGACCTATGTAAAATCAATGATTAGTTCTAAGAAGTTGTTGTGGCTTGTTGGGATTTTCTCCCATCATTTTCCTTCTCAGTCTGTGTCACTTAATATTTCTTGTTTTAAGCTTACTTTCCTGACCAAGTCTCCCAGTATGATGTTGAATAAGAGATGAGAGTACATAGCCATGCCATGTTCACAGTCTTAGGGGGAAAGCATTCTGTCTTTCACTTTTATGAAAGTGAAGCATCATAATATCATAGGATTATGATATTAGCCATAATCTTTTTTTTGTAAATTGAAGTATAGTCACTGTACAATATTATATAAGTTATAGATGTACAATATAGTGATTCACAACTTTTAATTGTTATATTCTGTTTGAAATTCTTAAAATATGCTGATTATAGTCCCCTTGTTGTACAAAAAGCTTATTATACACTTCTTAACCCCCTACCCTTATATTGTCGCTTACCTCTCTCCTCTCGTTTGTTCTTTCTTTGTATCCGTGAGTCTGCTTCTCTTTTGTTATTTTCTAGATTCTAGTTTTTTGTACTCTTTGGATTTCATGTATAAGTGACGCCATACATTATTTGTCTTTCTCTGATTTTCTTTTGCTTAGCTTAAGAAACTCTAAGTCCATCTATGTTGCTGCAAGTGACAAACATTCATTCTTTTTTATGCTGAATGCCATTGTATCTTATACCACATCTTTTTTATTCATCTGTCTGTTGATGCACACAGGTTGTTTCTGTGTCTTGGCTATTGTAAATAAAGCTGCTTTGAACATTGAGGTGCATGTATCTTTTCGAATGAGTGGTTTTGTTTTTTATCTGATTTATACCCAGGAATGGAATTGCTGGGTCATATGGTAGTTCTCTTTTAAGTTCTTTTTGAGAAACTGCCATACTGTTTTCCACAGTGACTACACCAATTTACAGTTGCACTAACAGTGTATGAGGGTTTCCTTTTCCTCATATCCTCACCAACATTTTTTATCTGTGTTCTTTTTGATAATAGCCATTCTGACAAGTGTGAAGTTTTCTTGTTGTGGTTTTGATTTGCTTTTCCCTGATGCTTCGTGATGTTGAAAAGCTTTTCATGTGCCTCTTGGTCATCTGCATTTTGTTGGGGAAAATGTCTATTTAGTTCTTCTGCCCATTTTTTGATTGGGTTTTTTTTTTTTTTTTTTTTTTTTGATGTTGAGTTGTATGAGCTATTTAAGTATGTTGGATATTAACTCTATTTCGGTCACAACATTTACAAATGTTTCTGCCTTTCAGTAGGTTGTCTTTTCATTTATTAATGGTTTTCTTTACAGGGCAAAAGCCTTTAAGTGTAATAAAGTTCCATTTGCTTATTTTTGTTTGTTTGTTTTATTTCCTTTGTTTTAGGAGACAGATTTAAAAAAGAATATTGCTACTTCTGTCAAAGAGTGTTCTGTCTGTGGTTTCCTCTATGAGTTTTATGGTTCTCAGTCTTACATGTAGGTTCTTGACACCATATACAAAAATAAACTAGACTTAAATATAAGACTGGAATTTGCAGTCTTTTTAAAGATATACCCTCTTTCAGTCGAGGAAGTTCCCATCCATTCCTATTTTGCCTATATTAATAGTGTTATCATGAAAAGATGTTGTTTTGTTAAAAAGCTTTTTTTGTGTCCATTTGTATTATCCTGTAGCTTTTATTCTTTAGATTCTTAATATACTGGGTTAAATAGATTGATTCTCAAATATTGAACCAACCATGCATTCCTGTGATAAGCCACACTTTGTTGTGTTGTATCATTCTTTACATAGTATTGGATTATATTTGCTAACATTTGGTAAAAAATTTTCATTTTAATAGGAACATTGGCTTTTATGTTTCACTTCAAGAGCTATCATCTGTTTTTAACTTTTTATTTTGTGTGTTTATTAATAAGTTAGTTAATACAAACAAAATAGGCAGAAATATGATTTCAATAATTTTGAATCATATAGACCCAGGTATTGTGGAGTTCATTGGGAGGTGATCAATGTCACTGCTGGATTTTGGTATTTGGGTAACAGGTCTTATACAAGGAAGTAGAGAAATGTTTCCTTATTTTAA
Source organism: Tragelaphus eurycerus (assembly GCA_935064755.1). Taxonomy (NCBI): domain Eukaryota; kingdom Metazoa; phylum Chordata; class Mammalia; order Artiodactyla; family Bovidae; genus Tragelaphus; species Tragelaphus eurycerus. The sequence goes on along the minus strand of CAKXYN010000014.1, from coordinate 33,314,526 downwards.
GTTTTCTAAATATATTTGGTAGAATTGATGTTATTTCTTCTTTTAATATTTGGTAGAATTTACCAGAGAAACCATTTGGGCTTGGGAATTTTTTTTTAAAGATTTTTAAGTATGAATTCAATTTCTTTAATGATTATATAACTATTCGTGTTATCCATTTCATTTCTCTTGCATTTGTATTTTTTAGCAAGTTGTCAATTTTATTCAAGCTGTTAAACTTAAGTGCATGGAATTTTTTATAATATATGCTTATTTTAATGTCTGCAGAATCTGTACAGGAGTCCCCTCTTTCATTCCTACTATGGTAGTTTGCCTCTCTGTCTCTCTCTTTTCCAGTTTTGTCAGAGGTTTATAAAGTTTAAAGACCTTTCTGAAGAACTAGCTTTTGGTGTCGTTGATTTTTCTCTATTTCATGTGCTTTATATTTTATTGACTCCCCTTACCTTCATTATTTCCTTCCTTATATTTGCTGTTATTTTTCTAGTTTCTTAAGATGAAAGTTTGGATTATTTACTTGAGATCATTTTCCTTTTCTAATGGAAACATTCAGATCAGATCAGTCACTCAGTCGTGTCCGACTCTTTGCGACCCCATGAACTGCAGCACGCCAGGCCTCCCTATCCATCACCAGCTCTCGGAGGTCTCTCAGACTCACATTCATCGAGTCAGTGGTGCCATCCAGCCATCTCATCCTCTGTCGTCCCCTTCTCCTCCTGCCCCCAATCCCTCCCAGCATCAGAGTCTTCTCCAATGAGTCAACTCTTCTCATGAGGTGGCCAAAATATTGCAGGTTCAGCTTTAGCATCATTCCTTCCAAAGAAATCCCAGGGCTGATCTCCTTCAGAATGGACCGGTTGGATCTGCTATACATTTAGCTACTTGTAGTACTTTAGCTGAATTCTACAAATATTGGAACATAGTATTCTCATTTTTGTTAAAATCGCAATATTTTCTAATTTTCTTGGAGACTCCTTGTTGGATCTGTGGATTATTTAAAACTGTTTTGTTTAATTTTCAAGTATTTGGAGATTTAATTACTGTCCTGTAACTTAGTCCTAGTTTACTTTTATTATGGGCATAGAAATTGCTGTGAATGATTTTACTTCTTTAAAATTTGCTAAAGTTTGTTTTATAAACAGAGATACTATGTATCTTGTTGAATATCCTATGTGCACTTGGGAAGATTATGTATTCTACTGTTGTTGGATCAGTGTTCTAAACTTGTCAATTAGATCCAATTGGTTGATGATATGGTACTGTTATTCTATTACTATATTTTTACTGATTTATTACCTGTTTTATCCTTTACTGAGAAAGAACTGTTGAAGCCTCCACCTATAATTGTGAGTTTGACTCTATATCATCAATTTTTGCTTCATTTTTAAGCTCTATTATTAGATGTACATGCAATTAAGTTTATTTTTATTCTTTGTGGATGTCTTGATCCTGTTATCATTATTGTTCTTCTTTTTCCTTGATACTTTTCTTTGCTCTGATGTCTCATTTGTCTTACATTAATGTAACCCTATTTTGGTTAATATGTGTATGATATATTTCTTTTTCATCCTTTTGGCTTTTAACCTAATTATATCATAACATTAGAAGTGATTTTTCTCAGAGATATAGCTGGATCACTTATATACATTCTGAAAATCTTTGATTTTCAATTTCTTTGGTTAGGCCATTTAAATTTAACATAATTATCGACAAGTTTGGATTTAGGACTATTGTAATTTTATTATTTGTTTTCTATTATCTCTTTTTTTTTTTTGGTTTCTTTATTTTCTCTGGTGTTATTTGAATATTTTTAAAAAATACTCTATCTACTGTGTGTTTCAAACTTTACCTTATTCTATACCTTTGGTAATGAATTCACTTTGGATTATAAGAAAATAATTAACTTCCTTGTAGAATCAGTATTTTACCACTTAAAGTAAAATATTAAAACCATATAGGTTTATTTTTCCTACTCCCTTTATGTTGCAGTTTTCTTATGTATTATATATACAAACATTGAAAACCTCTTTAAACCATAATTTTAATGTTCAGCAGTTCAACATGTTATTTAAAAGTACCCTCTGGGTCCATACATATTGTTGTGAATGGTAAGATTTCATTCTTTTTTATGCCTGAATTATATATAAGTATCTCTCCTCTTTGTCCATCCATCTATTAATAGGCATTTATATTGCTTTCATATCTTGACTTATAAATAATATTACAAGGAATATAGGGTGAGTGTATATATACTTTTAAACTAATGTTTTTTGTTTTCTTTGGAAAAATACCTGAAAGTAGAATTGCTGACCTAGAGGGTATTATACTAAGTGAAATAAATTAGAGAAAGACAAATATTGTATGATATCAATTACATGTGGAATCTGAAAAACAAAACAAGGCAAACAAAGCAAAACAGAAATGAACCCACAGATACACAGACCAAACTAGTGGTCGCCAGAGGAGTGGGGTAGGGTTGGCCAAAGAGGTGAAGAGGATGGCGGTACATATTTTCAGTTATAAAATAAATAGGTCACAGGGGTGTGATATAGCACAAGGAACGCAGTCAACAATACTTTTGTATGGTAACAGATATCTATTAGACTTACTGTGGCAATCTTTTCACAATGTATTTGATTGTCAAAAAACTACATTGTACACCTGAAACTAATACTGCACATCAACTATGTTTTGATAAAAAATAAGTGACTGAGGACACAGATGAAAAGCCAATAGAAGAGTAATATAATTAATTATATTAAGTATATTAATCATATATTTACTTATTAATTATAACTATAATAATAATTAATTATATAATAATTACAATAAGTATATTAATCATATATTTACCACTTCTGTTGCTTTCTATTCATGCCTCATATTCCAGGTTTCCTTCTTATATCATGTCCCTTGAAGAGCTTCCTGTAGCAATGGTTTATTAAAAAATTTTGTTTCATCTGGGAATCTCTTTGTTTTCATTCATGGAGGATATTTTTTTCTGAATATGGAATTCTGGTTTTGCAGTCATTTTCTTTTAGCACTTGAAATAAATTGTTCTGTTTTCTTCTTGGCTCCGTGGTTTCTAATGAGAAACATACAGCTATTTGAATTTTTGTTCATACATAAGAAATGCATAATTTTACTCCACTTTCCATATTTTTCTTTGTGTTTCGTTTGTAGTGTTTGATTGTGATTTGTCCTGGCATGGATTTCTTCATGTTTATCTTGTTTTGTATATTCTGAGATGATTGAATTTGTAGGTTTATACGTTTTCCCTCAAATTTAGGAACTTTTCAATCATTATCTCTCCAAATATTTTTATTATGCTGTACCTTTTTTCATCTTATTCTGGTTCTTTGGCATGAATATTTGACTCTTTGGCATTGCTCCACAAGTAACTGAGGCTCTCTTAACTTTCCCCAGGCATTTTCCTCTGTTTGTCACATTAGATCATTTTTATTGAGCTTTACATTTTAACACCATTCCCTCTGTCATCTTCATTCTGCTCTTTGCCCATTTAGTGAATTTAATGATACTTTACTTATTCTGTTTTTCATTTCTATTTTGTTCTCCTTTACATCTTCTATTTCTTTTCTTAAACTTTTAAACATTCCAGTCATTTCAAGAGTGTTCACAATTACTTGGAGTTACTTTAAAGTCTATCAGACAATTAAAATATCTGAGTCATCTGGGATTGGTATTTCTTTTTTTTTTTTTTTTAATCAAGAATCTCTTTTATTGATGGGATTGGTATTTCTTAATTGTCTTTTTCCACATGAAGTGAGGTTCTCCTGATTATTTAAATGCCATGTAATTTTACCTCATATTCTAAACTTCTTAAATTTTATTTTATGAATCTAGTTCTTATTTAAACCCTTCAAAGAATATCATCACTTTTGTTTTAGCATGTATTCAGTCTGCTTGGGTTTAGGCCACGAGTCTTGAGCAGTTTTATATGGACAGTCATCTCAGTGCCATCACTTCATGGCAAATGGATGGGGAAACAGTGGAAACAGTGGCTGACTTTATTTTTTTGGACTCCAAAATCACTGCAGATTGTGAGTGCAGCCATGAAATTAAAAGATGCTTGCTCCTTGGAAGGAAAGTTATGACCAACCTAGACCGCATATTAAAAAAGCAGACACATTACTTTACCAATAAAGGTCTGTCTAGTCAAAGCTGTGGTTTTTCCAGTAGCCATGTATGGATGTGAGAGTTGGACTATAAAGAAAGCTGAGTGCTGACGAATTGATGCTTTTGAACTTGGTGTTGGAGAAGACTCTTGAGAGTCCCTTGGATGGCAAGGAGATCCAACCAGTCCATCCTAAAGGAAATCAATCATAAATATTCATTGGAAGGACTGAAGCTGAAGCTCCAATATTTTGGCCACCTGATGCAAAAAACTGACTCGTTGGAAAAGACCCTGATGCTGGGAAAGATTGAAGGCAGGAGGAGAAGGGGACAACAGAGGATGAGATGGTTGGATGGCATCACCAACTCAATGGACTTGAGTTTGAACTCCGGGAGTTGATGATGGACAGGGAGGCCTGGTGTGCTGCGGTTCATGGGGTTGCAAAGAGTGGGACACGACTGAGCAACTGAACTGAACTGAACTGAATCTCAGTGTCAGTTCTGTGGTCAAAGCCTCTGCAGTGTTTCTTGGACCTGTCCTTCATGTGTGCCACCTAGTGGGGAATTTATTTTTAGTGGAAAGTAATTGCTTTACAATGCTGTGTTGGTTTCTGCTGTACAATGAAGTAAATCAGCCATAGGTACACATATATTCCCTCCCTCTTGGACCTCCCTCCCATCCCACCCCGCCCCCCATCCCTCCCACCTCTAGGTCATCACCGAGCACTGAGCTGAGCCTTCCTGTGCGTGTTCTTGCCTGGAGAATCCCAGGGATTGGGGAGCCTGGTGGGCTGCCGTCTACGGGGTCGCACAGAGTCGGACACGACTGAAGCGACTTAGCAGCAGCAGCAGCAGCAACAGCAGCAGTAGGGCATTTGTCCCACTGTAATTTAGTTCTCAAAGTCTTTGTATACTGTTTAGAGTCAGATCCATACATATTCAACCTAGTTAAAGTCCAGCAGTTCATAAACAACCATATTAGGAAGTCTCTTTCTGAGCTTTTTCTTTTCTACAACCTCCCCAGTACTTTTTGTTTTCCTGGGGTTTTCTTCTTAATCTGGCCAGAAAGCTGAGACTACTTCTTCTATTCTACCATGCAATTCTGGCAAAAGCATCACAATTTAGGACCAGGCAGTGGAAAGATAGAGGGGAAAAAAAATCATTCACTCTTAGGATCACAGTTCCTTTAACCAGAGAGGACAGTAGTCTTCCCTTGGAGTTTTGGGTCCTGTGGCTCCTCTTATTGTCACTGCTGCCAATTGCTATGAGATTGTTGGGGGGCCAGGACAAAAAAGAACAGAGAATTGAAAAAACAGTAGGTTTCTACTCTCCTTTCCCACTCCTTAAGTCACTCCTAGAGGTCTTCTCTGGGATCTCTCTTGATCCAATTAGTTCCCACCTCCCAGTTTTGAGCCATGTTGAATTTAGATATGGAGATGATGCAGGAAGAAAATGAGTGTGGCAGTTTTACTTCCAGTTGGGTGGTACTGGAAATTGTGCTCTCCTTCTGTCTGCCAATATTGACTTGTTGGAGTCTTCAGTAACCACTGCATGAAACAAAGAAAACTGCTCACCAAGGGTTGAGGAGGGGGGTAAGTGAAGAGATGTTCAGTTGATGTAAAATTTCAGTTATTCAAGATGAGTAAGTTCTAGAGACCTGCTGTACAACATAATTAGCAATACTGTGCTATCCACTTAAATTTTGTTAAAAGGGTAGATCTCATGTGAAGTGTTCCAAAAAGAAGAGGGAACACAAACTTTAGGGGTAATGGATATGTCCATTACCTTGATTGTAGAAATGGTTTCATAGATGTATGCTTATATGCAAACTCATTTAATTATGGGATTAAATATATGCAGTGTTTTTGCGTATCAATTATACCTCATTGCGTGCGTGTGCCCTCAGTTGTGTCTGACTCTTTGCACCCGCATGGGCTATAGCCCACCAGGCTCCTCTGTCCATGGAATTTTCCAGGCAAGAATACTGGAGTGGATGTCCATTTCATTATCCAGGGGATCTTCCTGACCCAGGGACTGAACCCATGTCTTTTGTGTCTACTGCTTTGGCAGGCAGGTTCTTTACCAGCTGAGCCACCAGTTAAGAACTAACTGCTGCATGCATTTTGCCCAGATTTTTTAGCCACATTTAGTAGGAGAGATAGAGTAGTGGGTGATTACTTTCTTATGCAGAACCAGAGACTTCTAACAGCCATATGATCTTTTGTTAGCTGAGGGGCATGTGTTATATTTTTGAAACCTCATGGGCTTGTACGTATGAATCAGTTTCATCTCTGGTGGAGAGTCTTTAAGATAATAGGATACAGGTTCTTACCAGAGTTGTGTGACCAGCAATGCATAGGAGGATGTCTATGTTATTCGCTATTACTCAGAAACTACTTGTTGAATCAGTTATTACATAAAATCAATTAACTTCCCTCTGAATCATTTCCATTAAGCCAGTCTCGGGGAAATCCAGATGTTTTGAATACAGTTATAAATAAAATGAAATAGTCATTGTGCATTCATCTCTTTACCAGAAAATCTAGAATAAGACCTGAATTTAATAAGAGTTAAATCCTCTTCTAGGAAAGAGAGTGAGGGAGGAAGGGAAAGAAAGAGGGAATTAAAGAAAGGACCTACATAACCAATTGTTAGAAGAGACTTAATGTCACTAAAAATAATGTCTAAAATTGATTTCCTAAGGAGAAACTGCTAAAATACCTAAAGAGGGCCCTTCTGTCATTAGAGTTACATTAAATTTTTTAACATCATGATTTGACTATTACACAATTTTCATTGGTAAATCAAGCTATGACCAACCTAGACAGCATATTAAAAAGCAGAGACATTACTTTATCAACAAAGGTCCGTCTAGTCAAAGCTATGGTTTTTGCCAGTATTTTATGGATATGAGAGTTGGACTATAAAGAAAGCTGAGTGCTGAGGAATTGATGTTTGTGAACTGTGGTGTTGGAGGAGACTCTTGAGAGTCCCTTGGATGGCAAGGAGATCCAACCAGTCGATCCTAAAGGAAATCAGTCCTGAATATTCATTGGAAGAACTGATTCTGAAGCTGAAACTCCAAAACTTTGGCCACCTGATGAGAAGAACCGACTCATTGGAAAAGACCCTGATGCTGGGAAAGATTGAAGGCAGGGGGAGAAGGGGATCACAGGATGAGATGATTGGATGGCATTGCTGACATGATGGACATGAATTTGAGTAGGCTCCGGGAGTTGGTGATTGACAGAAAAGCCTTGTCTGCTGCAGTCCATGGGGTCGCAAAGAGTCAGACATGACTGAGTGACTGAACTGAATAATTAATGGATAGATCAAGCAACTTCAGAACCACCTTTATTAATTTGATAGCATTTATTAGACAAATATCAAACTCCTGCAGTATGAAAATCTCTTGATAATGTGATGGGATGAAAAAACTGTGTGAAATAATTACTTTCCTCCAAGATAGAGGTTGACAGACTCTCTTGAAAGGGCCATATACTTAATGTTTTTGACTTTTCAGGCAGTAAGGTCTCTTTCACAGCCACTAACTTAGTCTGGTAACAATGCTGCTTACAGAAATCTTCCTGGAAAAGGTAACGGCTGAGATAAGTTCTGAAGTGAAAGTAGTTAGGTGAAGAATTATCATAAAGAAAAGGGCAGAGTTAAAGTACATTTCGTTAAAAGGAGATAACGAACAGAGTTATGGAGCTATATGTAAAGAATTACCCATAGATGTGGATTTTTCTGAAGCTTTAAAGAAAAGGCCAAGAATAGGTTGTTTTAAGCAGGTGTGGAGCTCAAGAGAGAGATGAAGTTGGAAAAGTTGGTCACTTGGTATCCAGCAAAGCATGTTAGCCAAAGCCTCAATGTGTTCAGGTTTTCATTTTATAAAAATACCTCTGGGACCATGTAGAAGAATGGTTAGGAAAAAAAAAAAAACAACAGCACAAGAGATAGTCACATTATTAGGAGGCTATTCAAAAGAGGATTTATATTAAAAAACAGAGTAGCCACGAAAGACATTAGAGATACAAAAATCAGACTCAAGAAGCATTTAGAAGACAAAATCATTACAATTTCTAATGACTGATTAGAAGAATAATTATGCTGTATATAAAGATGAGAGAATGATGAGAGTAAGGGATGAATCTTGGATTTACAACTTCGTGGTACCACCATATGACATCTAGAATATTTATAGGAAAAAAAAAAAGCAATTTGCATGGGAGAATGTGAATTTAGATAAGCTGTGTTTCAGTTAGGTGAAGTTGATCAAACTGTGGTTGAATATACATAAATAAAAGGTTAAAAAAGAAGCATGATATAAAGAGAAATCAGTTTCTATAGGGAAACACTGAGGAATTCTCCAGTTAATTTAATTTCTCCAGTGATGTTGGACTACTTGATCTGAGAAGCAGAGAGAGCATTGTAGAACTGATCCAAAATTATGAGCTTTCTTAATGTGTGTGGAACTCAAGTGAGATGGAAGACAGCGGGAGAAAGCAAGAAGTGTGCTGAGCACATCATCATTTCCCTGCTATCGCTGGATTTGTTTTGTTTTTTTTTTCTGTCTGAGTGTCTTACCTACAACAATGCTGGATTTTATGCTGTGACTTCCAACAGCCTTTAGATGATTCTTTCCCTCTCTTTATGATTTTAAGGTAAAACAGAACACCAGTATCTGATGGTAAACATTTTCCATCTTTAGTGAACAATGATTGACAAATATAATTGTACATATTCAAAGTATACAGTGTGATGACTTGACATACATTGTGCAATAATCACCAAGATCAAGATAATTAATATATTCACCACCTCACATAGTTAACTCTGTGTGTGTTACAAAATGCTTAAAATATACTTTTGGCAACTTTCATTATAAAATGCTATATTAACTATATTCAAGATGCTGTACATTAGGTACTCAGAAATTATTCTTATAATTTAAGGTTTGTACCCTTTGATTTGCATCACCACATTTCTTCCTCTACTTCATTCCTTGGCAACCACAAATGTGTTTTCTGTTTCTATGAAATTGGCTTTTTTTTTTCTTTTCTTTCTCTCTCTCTCTCTCTCTCTCTCTTTTTTTTTTGACAGTTTCCACATGTATGTGATACTTTTTGATTCCACATGTAAGTGATACTATAAGGTATTAGCCTTTCTTTGACTGGCTTATTTTACTTAGCATAATGTATGTCAGGTCCATCCATCTTGTTGCAAATGACAAAATTTCTGTTTTTATGGCTGAATAATATTCCACTACATATATACGATATATGCAATATAAGACATAAGATATAGGATACATATACAGAGAGAAATCATGTATTATATACAGGTGTTCCTCCACTTAAAGTTGGTTTATATTCTGATAAACCCATCATCAGTTGAAAGTATCATAAGTCAAAATATGTTTGTTACAACTAACCTATCAAACATCACAGCTTAACCTAGCCTACATTAAGTGTTCTCAGAATACTTACATTAGCCTACAGCTGGACAAAATCACCTAATACAAAGTCTATTCTATAGTAAAGTGTTGAATATCTTATGTAGTTTATTTAACACTATAATGAAAGTGAAAAACAGAATGGTTGTGAGGGTACAAAACCACTGTAAATATGAGGAGGGTGTTTACCCTCCTCATCCCATGGCTGGCTCACTGCCACTGCCCAGTATCATAAGAACGTGTGCATGCCAAGTAGCTTCAGTCATGCGTGACTCTTTGCAGTCCCATGGACAGTAGTCTCCTCTGTCTAAGGGATTCTCCAGGCAAGAATATCAGAGTGGGCTGCGTGCCTTCCTCCAGGGGATCTTCCCAACCCAGGAATCGAACCTTTTTAAGTCTCCTGTATCAGCAGGTGGTTTCTCTACCACTAGAGGCACCCTACAGCATATTACTAGCCCAGGGAAAGGTTAAAATTCAAAATTTGAAGTACTGTTTCCGGAGAAGGCAATGGCACCCCACTCCAGTCCTCTTGCTTGGAAAATCCCATGGACAGAGGAGCCTGTTAGGCTGTGATCCATGGCGTCGCTAAGAGTTGGACATGACTGAGGGACTTCACTTTCACTTTTCACTTTCATGCATTGGAGAAGGAAATGGCAACCCACTCCAGTGTTCTTGCCTGGAGAATCCCAGGGACGGGGGAACCTGGGGGGCTGCCATCTCTGGGGTCACACAGAGTTGGACATGACTGAAGTGACTTAACACATTAACATTCCAGTGAATGCATATTATTTTCATGGCATTATAAAACTGAAAAATATAGGCTGAACCATTATAAGTTGGGGACTGTCTGTATACATACATCTCACATCTTTCTTATCTATTCATCTTTTGGTGGACATTTAGGTTGCTTTTGGGGGAAGGCAATGGCACCCCCCCCCCCCAAGTATTCTTGCCTGGAAAATCCCACGGATGGAGGAGCCTGGTGGGCTCCAGTCCATGGGGTCGCTAAGAGTCGGACACGACTGAGCGACTTCACTTTCACTTTTCATTTTCATGCATTGGAGAAGGAAATGGCAACCCACTCCAGTGTTCTTGCCTGGAGAATCCCGGGGATGGAGGGGCCTGGTGGGCTGCTGTCTGTGAGATCACACAGAGTCGGACATGACTGAAGCGACTTAGCATTAGCAGTATCTTAGGTCAGAGAAGGCAATGGCACCCCACTCCAGTACTCTTGCCTGGAAAATCCAGTTTCTCATGATGTACTCTGCATATAACTTAAATAACCAGAGTGATAATATACAGCCTTGACATACTCCTTTTTCTATTTGGAACCAGTCTGTTGTTCCACGTCCAGTTCTAACTGTTGCTTCTGACCTGCATATAGGTTTCTTAAGAGGCAGGTCAGGTGGTCTGGTATTCCCATCTTTTTCAGAATTTTCCACAGTTTATTGTGATCCACACAGTCAAAGGCTTTGGCATAGTCAGTAAAGCAGAAATAGATGTTTTTCTAGAACTTTCTTGCTTTTTCCATGATCCAGCAGATGTTGGCAATTTGATCTCTGGTTCCTCTGCCTTTTCTAAAACCAGCTTGAACATCAGGAAGTTCACGGTTCACGTATTCCTGAAGCCTGGCTTGGAGAATTTTGAGCATTACTTTACTAGCATGTGAGATGAGTGCGATTGTGTGGTAGTTTGAGCATTCTTTGGCATTGCCTTTCTTTGGGATTGGAATGAAAACTGACCATTTCTAGTCCTGTGGCCACTGCTGAGATTATGAGAAATGCTGGGCTGGAAGAAGCACAAGCTGGAATCAAGATTGCCGGGGAAATATCAATAACCTCAGACATGCAGATGACACCACCCTTATGGCAGAAAGTGAAGAGGAACTAAAAAGCCTCTTGATGAAAGTGAAAGTGGAGAGTGAAAAAGTTGGCTTAAAGGTCAACATTCAGAAAATGAAGATCATGGCGTCTGGTCCCATTACTTCATGGGAAACAGTGGAAACAGTGTCAGACTTTATTTTGGGGGGCTCCAAAATCAGTGCAGATGGTGACTGCAGCCACGAAATTAAAAGATGCTTACTCCTTGGAAGGAAAGTTATGACCAACCTAGATAGCATATTCAAAAGCAGAGACATTACTTTGCCAACAAAGGTCCATCTAGTCAAGGCTATGGTTTTTCCAGTAGTCATGTATGGATGTGAGAGCTGGACTGTGAAGAAAGCTGAGCGCCGAAGAATTGATGCTTTTGAACTGTGGTGATGGAAAAGACTCTTGAGAGTCCCTTGGACTGCAAGGAGATCCAACAAGTCCATCCTAAAGGAGATCAGCCCTGGGTGTTCTTTGGAAGGAATGATGCTAAAGCTGAAACTCCAGTACTTTGGCCACCTCATGCGAAGAGCTGACTCATTGGAAAAGACTCTGTTGCTAGGAGGGATTGGGGGCAGGAGGAGAAGGGGACAACAGTGGATGAGATGGCTGGATGGCATCACTGACTCAATGGACGTGAGTCTGGGTGAACTCTGGGAGTTGATGATGGACAGGAAGGCCTGGTGTGCTGCGATTCATGGGGTCGCAAAGAGTTGGACATGACTGAGCAACTGAACTGAACTGAAGTGACTTGGCAACAGCAGCAGCAGTATCTTAGCTGTTAGAAATAATGCTGCAATGAACATGGGTGTGCAGATATCTCTCCAAGATACTGATTTCAATTCCTTTAGATATGGTGGTGGTTTAGTTGCTAAGTCATGTCCAACTCTTATGAACCCATGGACTGTAGCCTGTGAGGCTCCTTTATCCATGGATTTCTCCAGCCAAGAATTCTCTAGGTGGGTTGCCATTTCCTTCTCCAGGGGATCTTCCTGACCCAGGAATCGAACCTGGGTCTCCTGCACAGCAGGCAGATTCTTTACCGACTGAGGGAAGCCCAATATATGCCAAGGAGCAAGACTGATGGATCATATGGTAGTTCTTTAAATTTTTGAGGAGTAGCCATACTGTTTTCCAAAATGGCTGTACCAATTTACATTACCACCAACAGTATGTAAGATGCTCTTTTCCCCACATCCTCACCAATATTTGTTATGTCTTGTCTGTTTGATAAATAGCTGGCTTCCTTGATGGCTTAGATGGTAAAGAATCTGCCTGCAGTGTGGGAGACCTGAGTTTGATCCCTGGGTCAGGATTATCCCTTGGAGAAGGGAATGGCAACCTTCCAGTATTCTTGCCTAGAGAATCCCATGGACAGAGGAGCCTGGTGGGCTACACCCTTTTGGGTCACAAAGAGTCACACCCAACTGAATGACTAACACTTTCATTTTCACTTTGTATCTTTAACAGGTGTGAAGTGATATCTTATGATGCTTTTGAGTTACATTTCACTGATGATTTGTGATGCTGAGCCCCTTTTTATATTTTTATTGCCCATTTGAATGCCTTTGGAAAAATGTGTTTGGGTTTTTTGCCCACTTTTTGTTTGTTTTTGCTATTGAGTTATATGAGTTCTTTATATATTTTGGCCATTAAACCCTTTTAAATGTATATTTTGCAAGTATCATATCCCCTTCTGTAGGTTGTCTTTTGATTTATTGTTTACTTTGCTCTGCAGAAACTTTTCAATTTGATACCCTCTCATTCACTTATTTTAATAGTTGCCTATGTTTTTGGTGTCTTATCCAAGAAATTATTGCCAAGAAAACTTGTTTTTTTTTTCTGTTTTCTTCTAGAATTTTTATGGTTCTAGGTCTTACATTTAAGTCTTCGATCCATTTTGGGTTAAGTTTTGTGAGTAGTATAAAGTAAGTGTCCAGTTTTGTTTCTTTGCATGTGACATCAAGTTTTCTCAACAGCATTTTATTGAAGAAAGTTATCCCTTTCTTATTGGATGTTCTTGGCACCACTGTCCAAAATGAACTGACCATATATGCATGGATTTATGTCTGGGCTCTTTGTTCTGACCCAATGACCTATTTGTCTGTTTTTATGCCAGAACCATATTGTTTTGATTACCACAGCTTTGTAATATAGCTTAAAATCCAGAAGTGTCTACATTTAAAAATGTAGCATCACAAATAATAGTATGGTAATATACTAACTTGAGAGCAGATGTCAAGAAAGTAAACTTGAGCATGTATTTTCAATATAGACTTTCTTGTTATTTTATTGCCATCTGCTTGAACATTACAGTAGTACCTCAGCACATAAATATAGGGATTGGAGCTTCCCTGGTGGCTCAACCAGTAAAGACTCTGTCTACAATGCAGGTGGGGCCCAGGTTTAATCCCTGGGTTGGGAAGATTCCTGGAGAAGGGAATGGCTACCCACTCCAGTATTCTTGCCTGGAGAATTCCATGGACAGAGAAGCCTGGTGGGCTACAGGCCATGGGGTCTCAAAGAGTCAGACGTGACCGAGGGACTAACACACACACATACAGAGGGATTAGGAATGTGCCCTCTAGTGTTGGGAGACAGGAAACTTCACAATAATAAGCAGTGGTCCTGGCAAAACAAATAACATGCTCTTTTCTTGATATACACAAAATAAAACAGAGCAAACCTAAAGGAAAACCAGACTCCTGATTCAGTTATACCACTGTCTTGTACTTTATTAACTTGCTCAGTTCTTCCTACTTTGTCATCTCTAATTCCTAATCCAGAAGACCAATATATCTGGAATAAATAGAAATCTTTTCAGTTCATTGTACTTTACCTTGAGGTAGATCTTGATTTCCAGATGTCATAGGAACTGTTTCTACTCAGCAAATACATTTAATTCATAAGAATCCATACTTAATCACAAATCATCACACTGAAAATCCCACAGATAGATATGAAAGAAATAAATTGTCCTCCCCTATCCAATTTTATCTTCTTTTTATGCTTTAGAGACATAAATTCATTTTGGCTTTCATGAAGAGACTGGAGTTAACAGTTGTTTTCCTGGAGTCATCCTAATGGATGTGTGAGTTTTCAAGTTGTTGAATCTGGATTCAAATGTCAGCTCTTGCACTTAACTATGATTAATGTCTAAACTGAGAAATTTAGATGTTTAAGCTCACTTTCCTTTTTCATATATATATATATATATATATATATATATATATAGTAATTTAACATAAATTAAAATTCGTAGAATTTTTGTCAAGATTCAAACAAAATTTCATAGGTGTTATTAGCTCTTTTCAGAAATGAAAAAACGAAAGGTACATGAAGTTAAGTATGCTATACAATCATGTTCTTTAATAACACATAGCATATTTGTACTCAGAAGATTTTAGTGTCATATGTTCTTTTGATCTCCTTTCTGTGTGGGAAAACAAAACTTAGATTTAATTCATGTGTGTTATATGTGTGTTAATCACTCAGTTGTGTCTGACTCTTTGCAATCTGATGGACTGTAGCCCACCAGCCGCCTCTGTCCATGGGATTTTCCAGGCAAGAATATTGGAGGGGGTGGCATTTCCTCCTCCAGGGAATCTTCCCATCCCAGGGACTGAATCCTGATCTCTTGCATTGCAGGCAGATTCTTTACCACTTGAGCTTCCTCTAAACTGTTGAGTCAGGTCAACAGAATTGTAATGAGATGAGGAATTTTTGTTCAGATAAATACCATATTCCCTCTGACTTGAAAGGTTTGCACACATGCTAATGTGTATGTGCACACATACTTAGCAGAGATAGCCAGTCTAGCAAGAAGCCAGAGGCAATCCCAAGATTCTAGTCAGTGCCACTTCTAAATTCAGTTGCTCTGAGCTGACTTAAATCCATCTTTCTTCATATCCAAGGCAGGGTCTCTGCAGAGACATGGTAGTTCTGAGTCTGTGGCCTCATCTGGTACAAAACTGTTCTCTAATGAAAGGCCTGGAGCCAGAGACCTCACTTCCTTTCCCCAGAGTCTTCACAGATGGCAGAGAGGATTTCTGTTTCACAAAGCAAAAGGGCATGATATCACAACTACAGTGTCTGCTTCTCGATTCAATAAAGCAAATTCAAAAGCAAATGCAAAACCTAACGTCGCTCACTGCTGGCATTGTCACAGTGACTGTGTATTTTCAACATGGTTGTGTCTGCTTTGTGACTGTTTAACTCACTTCAGGATCAGACTCTTGCATGCATGGGAGTGATGCTGCAGAAACCCTTGTCCTTTCCTTTTATGTACTATACAGGGATGATCATTAGAATTCCTTAGGTTCACTTTCTTTTATAAATGAGGAATCTGAGGCCCAGCAGATTAATAACTTTCCTAAATTTATACATAAGCTGCTGGAGGTATCCTAAAATGGCAGCCACAAGAGGTCTGTGCCGCTGCCCAGGCAAAATCTCTGCGTTACAAACTTGCTATCTGGAGGGCCTCCTACGGTGTGCTCTGTTTGTCATGGAGTCGGGCCTTGACCTCTGAGGTCAAGGTGTCTGGGAAATTCTGTGGACAGAGGGCTAAATCCATGAAAACTGTGGATGACCTAATGATCCACACCGGGGACCTTGTTAACTACTATGTTGATGTCACCATGTACCATGTCATGCTAAGACGGGGTGCACTGGACATCAAGTGAAGATTATGCTGTCCTGGGACCTAACTGGTAAGATTGGCCTTAAAGAAGCCCCTGCCTGACCATGTGAGCATTGTGGACCCAGAGTTGAGACACTGGCAACCACCTCTGTCTCAGAACAGAAGGATAGGAAGCCAGAGTTGCCTGCTATGCCCCAGCAGTATGCCTGGCATAACAAAGTCTCCTTAACGTCTGGATCTGGAGAGTCTGCATGTTGGTCTATAAACACCTTTAGTAAAATCTGTTCAAAAAATGAAAAAAAAAAAAAATCGAGATCTCACACAAGAGTCTCAGGTTGTATTTTCCATTTACTCACCTCTAATCATCACTTATTTAACTCTGAAGCAGTATTTGTTTCAGACCAGATTTTCTCCAAGTATGGGCCCCTAAGAAATTTTCATTAGAATCTCCTTGTGTGCCAATTAGAATGCAGATTCTTAGACCCTGCTCCAGAACTACTATTTTCATGCCCTGAAATTGGAGAATTTTGCATTTTCAACATGTACCTGAGGTGACTCCTATGAAATACAGTGTTTTTACTTTTTCTTTTGAAATAATGTTAGACTTATAGAAGAGTTGCAAAGATAGTACAGATAGTTCTCATGAATATTTCATCCAGCTTTTAATGTTAACATTTTACTTAATAATACAGTATATCTATCCAAAAAACATATCATTGGACCATTATTCCTACCAACCATGAACTTTATTCATATTTCACCATTTTTTTTCATTATCTCTTTGTTATTCTGAGATCCAATTTAGGGTCCCATATGTTTTTAATTATTATATATACCAAATTTTTGGTTTCCCAGGTGTCTCAGTGGTAAAAAATCTGCTTGCAGTTCAGGGGACCCAGCTTCAATTCCTCAGTTGGGAAGATCCTCTGGAGAAGGAAATGGCAACCTACTTCCTTCCCTCATGGCTGGGAAATCCAATGGACAGAGGAGCCCAGCAGGCTACAGTCCAGAGGGTCACAATGAGTCAGACATGACTTAGTGACTAAATAGTAACAGCTACAGCGGCTGAATTTTGGCTCTGAAGGCAGCCAAAGGCCCAATTCAAGTAATAATATCAGTGCAGTTCAGTTCAGTCGCAGAGTTGTGCCTGACTTTGGCCACCCCATGAATTGGAGCACGCCACGCCTCCCTGTTCATCACCAACTCCCAGAGTTCACTCAAACTCATGTCCATCAAGTCGGTGATGCCATCCTCTACTGTTCCCTTCTCCTCCTGCCCCCAGTCCCTCCCAGCATCAGAGGCTTTTCCAAAGAGTCAACTCTTTCCATGAGGTGGCCAAAGTACTGGAGTTTCAGCTTTAGCATCATTCCTTCCAAAGAAATCCCAGGGCTGATCTCCCTCAGAATGGACTGGTTGGATCTCCTTGCAGTCCAAGGGACTCTCAAGAGTCTTCTCCAACACCACAGTTCAAAAACATCAATTCTTTGGCGCTCAGCCTTCTTCACAGTCCAACTCTCACATCCAAACATGACCACTGGAAAAACCATAGCCTTGACTAGACGGACCTTTGTTGGCAAAGTAATGTCTCTGCTTTTGAATATGCTATCTAGGTTGGTCATAATTTTCCTTCCAAGGAGTAAGCATCATTTAATTTCATGGCTGCAGTCACCATCTGCACTGATTTTGGAGCCCCCAAAAATAAAGTCTGACACTGTTTCCGCTGTTTCCCCATCTATTTCCCATGTAGTGATGGGACCAGATGCCATGATCTTAGTTTTCTGAATGTTGAGCTTTAAGCAAACTTTTTCACTCTCCACTTTCACTGTCATCAAGAGGTTTTTTAGCTCCTCTTCACTTTCTGCCATAAGGGTGGTGTCATCTGCATATCTGAGTTTATTGATATTTCTCCTGGAAATCTTGATTCCAGCTTGTGTTTCTTCCAGTCCAGCATTTCTCATGATGTACTCTGCATATAAGTTAAATAAGCAGGGTGACAATATACAGCCTTGACGTACTCCTTTTTCTATTTGGAACCAGTCTGTTGTTCCATGTCCAGTTCTAACTGCTGCTTTCTGACCTGCATATAGGTTTCTCAAAAGGCAGGTCAGGTGGTCTGGTATTCCCATCTCTTTCAGAATTTTCCACAGTTTCTTGTGATTCACACAGTCAAAGGCTTTGGCATAGTCAATAAAGCAGAAATAGATGTTTTTATGGAACTCTCTTCCTTTTTCCATGATCCAGCGGATGCTGGCAATTTGATCTCTGGTTCCTCTGCCTTTTCTAAAACCAGCTTGGACATCTGGAAGTTCACGGTTCGCGTATTGCTGAAGCCTGGCTTGGAGAATTTTGAGCATTACTTTACTATCATGTGAGATGAGTGCAATTGTGTGGTAGTTTGAGCATTCTTTGGCATTGCCTTTCTTTGGATCGGAATGAAAACTGACCTTTTCCAGTCCTGTGTCCACTGCTGAGTTTTCCAAAGTTGCTGACATTTTGAGTGTAGGACTTTCACAGCATCATCATTCAGGACTTGGAATAGCTCAACTGGAATTCCATCACCTCCACTAGCTTTGTTCGTAGTGATGCTTTCTAAGGCCCACTTGACTTCACATTCCAGGATGTCTGGCTCTAGGTCACTGATCACAGCATCATGATTATCTGGGTCATGAAGATATTTTTGGTACAGTTCTTCTGTGTATTCTTGCCATCTCTTCTTAATATCTTCTGCTTCTGTTAGGTCCATACCATTTCTATCCTTTATCGAGCCCATCTTTGCATGAAATGTTCCCTTGGTATGTCTAATTTTCTTGAAGAGATCTCTAGTCTTCCCCATTCTATTGTTTTCCTCTATTTCTTTGCATTGATCGCTGAGGAAGGCTTTCTTATCTCTTCTTGCTATTCTTTGGAACTCTGCATTCAGATGCTTATATTTTTCCTCCTCTCCATTGCTTTTTGCTTCTCTTCTTTTCACAGCTATTTGTAAGATCTCCTCAGAGAGCCATTTTGCTTTTTTGCATTTCTTTTCCATGGGGATGGTCTTGATCCCTCTCTCCTGTACAATGTCATGAACCTCCGTCCATAGATCATCAGGCACTCTATCTGTCAGATCTAGGCCCTTAAATCGATTTCTCACTTCCACTGTATAATCATAAGGGATTTGACTTAGGTCATACCTGAATGGTCTCTTTCTGGGCTCCAAAATCACTACAGATGGTGACTGCAGCCATGAAATTAAAAGACGCTTACTCCTTGGAAGGAATATTATGATCAACCTAGATAGCATATTCAAAAGCAGAGACATTACGTTGCCAACAAAGGTTCATCTAATCAAGGCTGTAGTTTTTCCTAATGCTAAAGCTGAAACTCTAGTACTTTGGCCACCTCATGCGAAGAGTTGACTCTTTGGAGAAGACTCTGATGCTGGGAGGGATTGAAGGCAGGAGGAGAAGGGGACGACAGAGGATGAGATGGCTGGATGGCATCACTGACTCGATGGATGCGAGTCTGAGTGACCTCCGGGAGCTGGTGATGGACAGGGAGTCCTGGCGTGCTGCAATTCATGGGGTCGCAAAGAGTCAGACACGACTGAGCGACTGATCTGATCTGATCTGAATGGTTTAGTGGTTTTCCCTACTTTCTTCAATTTAAGTCTGAATTTGGCAATAAGGAGTTCATGATCTGAGCCACAGTCAGCTCCCACTCTTGTTTTTGCTGACTGTATAGAGCTTCTCCATCTTTGGCTGCAAAGAATATAATACATCTGATTTTGGTGTTGACCATCTGGTGATGTCCATGTGTAGAGTGTTCTCTTATGTTGTTGGAAGAGGGTATTTGCTATGACCAGTGCGTCCTCTTGGCAAAACTCTATTAGTCTTTGCCCTGCTTCATTCCATATTCCAAGGCCAAATTTGCCTGTTACTCCAGGTGTTTCTTGACTTCCTACTTTTGCATTCCAGTCCCCTATAATGAAAAGGACATGTTTTTTGGGTGTTAGTTCTAAAAGGTCTTGTAGGTCTTCATAGAACCATTCAACTTCAACTTCTTCAGCATTACTGGTTGGGGCATAGACTTGGATTACTGTGATATTGAATGGTTTGCCTTGGAAATGAACAGAGATCATTCTTTCATTTTTGAGATTGCATCCAAATACTGCATTTCGGAGTCTTTTGTTGACCATGATGGCTACTCCATTTCTTCTAAGGTATTCCTGCCTGCAGTAGTAGATATAATGGTCATCTGAGTTAAATTCACCCATTCCAGTCCATTTTAGTTCACTGATTCCTAGAATGTCAATGTTCACTCTTGCCATCTCCTGTTTCACCACTTCCAATTTGTTTTCATTCATGTACCTAACATCCAGGTTCCTATGCAATACTGCTCTTTAAAGCATCTGACCTTGCTTCTATCACCAGTCACATCCACATCTGGGTATTGTTTTTGCTTTGGCTCCATCCCTTTATTCTTTCTGGAGTTATTTCTCCACTGATCTCCAGTAACATATTGGCCACCTACCAACCTGGAGAGTTCCTCTTTCAGTATCCTATCATTTTGCCTTTTTCATACTGTTCATGGGGTTCTCAAGGCAAGAATACTGAAGTGGTTTGCCATTCCCTTCTCCAGTGGACCATGTTCTGTCAGACCTCTCCACTGTGACCTGCCTTATTGGGTGGCCCCACAGGGCATGGCTTAGTTTCATTGAGTGAGACAAGGCTGTGGTCCATGAAACTATATTGACTAGTTTTCTGTGATTATGGTTTCAGTGTCTGCCCTCTGATGCCCTCTCACAACACCTACCGTTTTACTTGGGTTTCTCTTACCTTGGGTTGGGGTATCTCTTCACGGCTGCTCCAGCAAAGTGCAGCCGCTGCTCCTTACCTTGGACGGGGGGTATCTCCTCACTGGCGCCCCTCCTTACCTTGAATGTGTAGTAGCTCCTCTTGGCCCTCTTGCACCTGCAAAGCCACCGCTCCTTCGACTGATACAAGTATATTAAATTCAAGCTACTATGACAGTATTCTTAGTCATGGTGCAGAGATTCAATAACCCAGAAATAGAACTGAGGGAGACATAAAAGACCATTCAGCCTCTGATTTTATGGATAGAGTTTCCAGAGGAGACGTGTGAGCAAGCTGATGGAAATATTGGAACTAGAGTCCATTTCACTGGGCCCCGGATTTCCTTGTAATTTCTTTAAGCACTTGACTGATATTATAGCTTTTCCCCTTTATTCTCAAAGTGAGGATCATGAAAAGTTTTTTAAAAAGTCTATCTGTGATTTCACATGGTTTTCCACTTATCTATGAGAAGAACATGAGAAATCTAGTTTCCCCCAATTTGATGATCAGGGAACATATTCAAAGAGGAAAATCTAAGGTCCTCAAAGTTCCATGGCAAGCATTACCACTGAGCTCTATCCATACCTCTACAAGCTGATCCTGAATTAGTGCCTTTATGCAGTATACCACACACCTCCTCTGGCCCTGAATTTATACGCTCTGTGCTGAAGTGAATATTTTGTGTATTCAACTAGAACATTTGGAGGAATGAGTATTTATAAATAAATTCAAACAGGGAACCCAAATGGGGAAACGTCATGAACCTGGCTTATTTAGCAATTATAAATGGGAAACATGACTGTGGGAAGGGAACTGACATAAATCAGCATGAATATCTGTTCCTGGTGGAAAAGACTAGATAATTCTAAGGTGTTTTTGTTGTTGTTGTTGTTTGTTTGTTTTTAATTTAGGTACCTCTTTATTTGTCTGTCCTGAGAATGAAATGAATGACTCCTATGACTCTTGTCATTGCTCACAACTTGGCATGTTTCTGGAAAAAAAATTGTTTATGGGGGAAATCAGGATAATTTAAGACCCCATTACACACATAGCTACCAACAAAGTTATATACAGGAAAGATAGAATTCTATTCCATTTTTTACCACTAAAACTAGTTTTGTGCCTATACATAAGTAATTGCTTTTTCTTTTTTTTTTTTGATGCTGTGCCACAGCCCAAATGTAAATGAGAGGATGAGAACTGATCCATCCTGAGGGATTACCATAGGAAGGAGTTGGTAGGTTAAGCCTACCTGTTGTGTGTGGTTGATGGGGGTATATTCACATGAAAGGCTATCACCTTTTGCCTGTGCTGGCCATGATTCCCAATGTCTTGCTCCAACTCTGTTTCCTCTGTGTTGGATGCAATCTCATGCATGCCTTTGTTTTTATTGATTCCTTTAAAGTCATAACTAAGGTAGAAATATTCTTCTGCTCTCCATCCAACTGTGGCTGTGCTCTAGGGTCTTGGCTGAATTCTTATACTTCTTAAATTTCCACGACGGAAGTGTTTCTCAGCAAGTAGAATGAAGAGGCTTTCTCTCCTGTGAGGTTTTAGATCACAGACATTTGGCAGAGTGGGTAGTCTCTTTGGCAGAGCCATATGAAGCATTCATCTATCAAATCTAGAGACCCAAGTTTGGGAGGCAACCTTGGTGAATTAGGAGATAAGTGAAGTGTGACTTTCATGTCCAGCCTTTAAGTAAGAAACATAGGCTTAAGGGGTTGTCCTGCCAATAGGATTTGTCTTCTAACAGTGGAACTTAGAAGATCCATCAGCCCAGAAAAATATATCCTTAAAAGTAAAACTTCTGAAGGGTATCTGGGATTGTGAAATAAATTGTTAGTTAACCATACCCCCAAAGTGAATACAATGGGCATTTATTTTGCACTATATAGTTAAAATTAGCCCCAGGAGTTATTTTGGTAGTTTTACTTAGATTTGAAATACATGACAGACACAAATTGGCTTTTTCTCTCCTATATTACTTCCTTTTCATACCAGGACCATAGTTACAGATAGTGGTGACACCATAATTTCCCTATGGGAGAGTCTTAAATGGCCTACTAAGCTTGTCTTGATATTGACACATTGTTTGACTTTAATATACTCGAGGTAGTTAGAGAGTCACCTTGCCAAGAATGGAGACAACTAAATATATTACTTGCTTTGACTTTTCTCTAATTTGATGAGGACATTGAATTCAAAGATGGGGGTTATGTAGTAAATGTTCCAAGGTCACAGAAGGGTTGGGTTTGAAAACTAGGTCTCAATTTCTGAGGAAAGCAAATCCTTTCCCATAAAGCAATTACTTAACCTTATAGCTTCAGTCGTTTTTGAGATTGCATCCAAGTACTGTATTTTGGACTCTTTTGTTGACCATGATGGCTACTCCATTTCTTCTGAGGGATTCCTGCCCACAGTAGTAGATATGATGGTCATCTGAGTTAAATTCACCCATTCCAGTCCATTTGAGTTCACTGATTCCTAGAATGTCAACATTCATTCTTGCCATCTCTTGTTTGACCACTTCCAATGTGCCTTGATTCATGGATCTGACATTCCAGGTTCCTATGCAATACTGCTCTTTACAGCATCGGACTTTGCTTCTATCACCAGTCATATCCACAGCTGGGTATTGTTTTTGCTTTGGCTCCATCCCTTCATTCTTTCTGGACTTATTTCTTCACTGATCTCCAGTAGCATATTGGGCACCTATTGACCTGGGGAATTTCACTTTCAGTATCCTACCATTTTTCCTTTTCATACTGTTAATGGGGTTCTCAAGGCAAGAATACTGAAGTGGCTTGCCATTCCCTTCTCCAGCAGACCACATCCTGTCAGATCTCTCCACCATGACTCGCCCATCTTGGGTTGCCCCACGGGCATGGCCTAGTTTCATTGAGTTAGACAAGGCTGTGGTCCTAGTGTGATTAGATTGACTAGTTTTCTGTGAGTATGGTTTCAGTGTGTCTGCCCTCTGATGCCCTCTTGCAGCACCTACCATCTTACTTGGGTTTCTCTTACCTTGGGCGTGGGGTATCTCTTCACGGCTACTCCAGCAAAGCACAGCCGCTGCTCCTTACCTTGGACGGGGGGTATCTCCTCACTGCCACCCTTCCTGATCTGAAGCTGAAGTTGAATGGTTCTATGAAGACCTACAAGACCTTTTAGAACTAACACCCAAAAAACATGTCCGTTTCATTATAGGGGACTGGAATCCAAAAGTAGGAAGTCAAGTTACTCCAGCCTGTTACCTGGAGTAACAGGAGAATTTGGCCTTGGAATACAGAATGAAGCAGGGCAAAGACTAATAGAGTTTTGCCAAGAGAATGCACTGGTCATAACAAACATCCTCTTTCAACAACATAAGAGAACACTCTACACATGGACATCACCAGATGGTCAACACCGAAATCAGATGGATTATATTTTTTGCAGCCAAAGATGGAGAAGCTCTATACACTCAGCAAAAATAAGAGTAGGAGCTGACTGTGGCTAAGATCATGAACTCCTTATTGCCAAATTCAGACTTAAATTGAAGAAAGTAGGGAAAACCACTAGACCATTCAGGTGTGACCTAAATCAAATCCCTTATGATTATACAGTGGAAGTGAGAAATAGATTTAAGGGCCTAGATCTGATAGAGTGCCTGATGAACTATAGAATGAGGTTCATGACATTGTACAGGAGACAGGGATTAAGATCATCCCCATGGAAAAGAAATGTGAAAAAGCAAAATGGCTATCTGGGGAGGCCTTACAAATAGCTGTGAAAAGAAGAGAAGCAAAAAGCAAAGGAGAAAAGGAAAGATATAAGCATCTGAATGCAGAGTTCCAAAGAATAGCAAGAGATGAGAAAGCCTTCTTCAGCGATCAATGCAAAGAAATAGAGGAAAACAACAGAATGGAAAAGAGTAGAGATCTTTTCAAGAAAAATAGAGATACCAAGGGAACATTTCATGCAAAGGTGGGCTCGATAAAGCCCACCATTGAAATGGTATGGACCTAACAGAAGCAGAAGATATCAAGAAGAGGTGGCAAGAACACACAGAACTGTACCAAAAATATCTTCACAACCCAGATAATCATGATTGGTGTGATCACTGACCTAGAGCCAGACATCCTGGAATGTGAAGTCAAGTGGGCCTTAGAAAGCATCACTACGAACAAAGCTAGTGGAGGTGATGGAATTCCAGTTGAGCTATTTCAAATCCTGAAAGATGATGCTGTGAAAGTCCTACACTCAAAATGTCAGCAAATTTCAAAAACTCAGCAGTGGCCACAGGACTGTAAAAGGTCAGTTTTCATTGCAATCTCAAAGAAAGTTCAAATTACCGCACACTTGCACTCATTTCACATGCTAGTAAAGTAATGCTCCAAATTCTCCAAGCCAGGCTTCAGCAATACGCGAACCGTGAACTTCCTGATGTTCAAGCTGGTTTTAGAAAAGGCAGAGGAACCAGAGATCAAATTGCCAACATCCGCTGGATCATGGAAAAAGCAAGAGAGTTCCAGAAAAACATCTCTTTCTGCTTTGTTGACTATGCCAAAGCCTTTGACTGTGTGGATCACAATCAACTGTGGAAAATTCTGAAAGAGATGGGAATACCAGACCACCTGACCTGCCTCTTGAGATATCTGTATGCAGGTCAGGAAGCAGCAGTTAGAACTGGACATGAAACAACAGACTGTTTCCAAATAGAAAAAGGAGTACATCAAGGCTGTATATTGTTACCCTGCTTATTTAAGTTATATGCAGAGTACATCATGAGAAACGCTGGACTGGAAGAAGCAGAAGCTGGAATCAAGATTGCTGGGAGAAATATTAATGACTTCAGATATGCAGATGACACCACCCTTATGGCAGAAAGTGAAGAGGAACTAAAAAACCTCGATGACAGTGAAAGTGGAGAGTGAAAAGGTTGGCTTAAAGCTCAACATTCAGAAAATGAAGATCATGGCATCCAGTCCCATCACCTCATGGGAAATAGATGGGGAAACAGTGGAAACAGTGTCAGACTTTATTTTTTGGGGCTCCAAAATCAGTGCAGATGGTGACTGCAGCCATGAAATTAAAAGATGCTTACTCTTTGGAAGGAAAATTATAACCAACCTAGATAGCATATTCAAAAGCAGAGACATGACTTTGCCAACAAAGGTCCGTCTAGTCACGGCTATGGTTTTTCCAGTGGTCATGTATGGATGTGAGAGTTGGACTGTCAAGAAGGCTGAGCACCGAAGAATTGATGCTTTTGAATAGTGGTGTTGGAGAAAACTCTTGAGAGTCCCTTGGACTGCAAGGACATCCAACCAGTCCATTCTGAGGGAGATCAGCCCTGGGATTTCTTTGGAAGGAATGATGCTAAAACTGAAACTCCAGTACTTTGGCCACCTCATGGAAAAGTTGACTCATTGGAAAAGACTCTGATGCTGGGAGGGATTGGGGGCAAGAGGAAAAGGGGATGACAGAGGATGAGATGGCTGGATGGCATCACTGACTCGATGGACTTGAGTCTGAGTGAACTCCGGGAGTTGGTGATGGACAGGGAGGCCTGGCGTGCTTCGATTCATGGGGTCACAAAGAGTCAGACACGACTGAGTGACTAAACTGAACTGAACTGATAGCTTCAGTAGGAGAGAATCTCTGCTTTCTAAGGTGAGTACCCTTTCTCCTAGGCCAGCTAAATACTGAGTGCATTGTGGTCCTACTGATTCTACAGCACACTTTGTGCAGTTCTCTAAGGTCTGCAAAAGGCTTTTATTTGTGGGTCAGATTTGAACTGCTTAGCCTACAGTATTTTACAGGTATCCTAAATGAAAGGGTGATTTCTGTTTAGATGCACAAGTATTTTATGAGTTATAGAGAAGAAAAAGAAAGGCAGTAGAAGAAGATTCTGTCCTAGAATTATATAATTTCAAGGTGTTATATAAAATGAAAATTTAGTAGAACTAGTGGATCAATGAAGACTAACAAGGCAGCCAGGTCTCATCTCAGAGAAGATTTAGGCTCTCTCAGTATGTGAGGCAAATGTAATCTCATTAAAACCACCCTTGAAAATACCTATGCAGGTGGCACAAAACTGAGAAGTCCAACCAGGACTTCTTCTAGTTTTTCCTCCAGAGAAAAGAGGTGCTTATTTTCCAGTGTCACTTCCAGTGAGAGAACCTCTTTATTTGCATGAATACAAAATATTTTCAGGGTTGTGCTATATGGAAGAAAGTGCAGTATGTCTTTAAAGATGAATCACATACAACCGTATAAGATGCTTACTCAGGAGGGAAGGTGCAGTCAGGTGAGGAGGGGACCTTCTGAGGAACAGTCATTTTAAGTCCCCACTGAGGGGAATGGTGTGTGGAATCACACTCTCCTGTTCTCTCTCTCATCTTTTCACTTATTGTTCTTCCCCACTGCCCAAGAATGAGTCTAATTGAATATGCCTACATGCATGTCAGATAGTTCAGTTCAGTTCAGTCGCTCACTGTGTCTGACTCTTTGCGACCCCATGAACCGCAGCATGCCAGGCCTCCTTGTCCATCACCTACTCCCAGAATCCACCCAAACCCATGTCCATTGAGTCAGTGATGCCATACAACCATCTCATTCTCTGTCGTCCCCTTCTCCCTCCCTCAATCTTTCCCAGCATCAGGGTCTTTTCAAATGAGTCAGCTCTTCGCATCAGGTGGCCAAAGTATTGGACTTTAAGCTGCAGCATCAGTCCTTCCAATGAACACCCAGGACTGATCTCCTTTAGGATGGACTGGTTGGATCTCCTTGCAGTCCCAGGGACTCTCAAGAGTTCTCTCCAGCACCACAGTTCAAAAACATCAATTCTTCAGTGCTCAGCTTTCTTTATAGTCCAACTATCACATCAATACATGACCACAGGAAAAACCATAGTTTGACTAGATGGACCTTTGTTGACAAAGTAATGTCTCTGCTTTTTAATATGCTGTCTAGGTTGGTCATAACTTTCCCTCCAAGGAGTAAGCGTCTTTTAATTTCATGGCTGCAATGACCACCAGCAGTGGTCTTGGAGCCCCCCAAAGTAAAGTCAGCCACTGTTTCCATTGTTTCCCCATCTATTTGCCATGAAGTGATGGGACCGGATGCCATGATCTTCATTTTCTGAATGTTGAGCTTTAAGACAACGTTTTCACTCTCCACTTTCACTTTCATCAAGAGGCTTTTGAGTTCCTCTTCACTTTCTGCCATAAGGGTGGTGTCATCTGCATATCTGAGGTTATTGATATTTCTCCCAGCAATCTTGATTCCAACTTGTGTTTCTTCCAGTCCCGTGTTTCTCATGATGTACTCTGCATATAAGTTAAATAAACAGGGTGACAATATACAGCCTTGACGTACTCCTTTTCCTAGTTGGAACCAGTTTGTTGTTCCATGTCCAGTTCTAACTGTTGCTTCCTGACCTGCATACAGGTTTCTTAAGAGGCAGTTCAGGTGGATAAGAAATTAAAAAACAGATGTTTTTTCAAAGTTTAATTAATTAATTATGACCACACTGGGTCTTCATTACTGCGTCGGCTTTCTCTAGTTGTGGCAAGCAGGGGCTACTCTTTGTCGAGGAGTATGGGCCCTAGATGGAGAAGGCAATGGCAACCCACTCCAGTACTCTTGCCTGGAAAATCCCATGGACAGAGGAGCGTAGTAGGCTACAGTCCATGGGGTCGCATAGAGTCGGACACGACTGATCCACTTCACTTCACTTCACTTCACATGGGCCCTAGAGTGCACAGGCCTCAACTGTGGCTCATGGGCTTCAGTACTTGTGGTACCCAGGCTTTGTTGCCCCTAGGCATGTTGAATCTTCCAGAAGCAGGGATCAAACTCATATCCCCTGCATTGGAAATTGGATCTTTAACCATTGGAACACCAGGCAAGTCCAGAACCCAGGTTTTGACTCTGGTTCTAGTCTGATGTTTCTCAACAACCCCCCTTCTTCTGTTTTGCCTCTTCCCTTACTTCCACACATTGTTAGTTTGTGTCTCTACATGGAGACTCGAGAAAGCACTCGTGTTAACCAGAGTCTTACCCCTATGGTGTTTACAGACTTATTAGGGAATAAAGAAATTAAAAACAACTAATAATTGCTAATAGATTTATTCCACAAAGAGGAAATAGAAGAGTACTAGCCAATCACGTAACCAACCTAATCACATCAGGCTTGGGTTGGGGGGAGCAGAACTCACGCTATTTGATACTTGTGAGACTTCCAGCATATCACCTCAATATCTCAATTTTTATTTCCTCAGCAACTATATATCTGTGGTTGTAAGAATTCAATTGAATAGGGTAGCCTGTTAGTTGGAACATAGATTATCTGTCCTATCATTGTCCATCTATCCTGTGTCCACATTTTTACTGGGCTACACCAGAAATTCCTGAGAGATGTAAGATGCAGACTTGCTTCTTGTTTTCTGATGGAGAATCAGATTAGTTCA
Source organism: Tragelaphus eurycerus (assembly GCA_935064755.1). Classification (NCBI taxonomy): domain Eukaryota; kingdom Metazoa; phylum Chordata; class Mammalia; order Artiodactyla; family Bovidae; genus Tragelaphus; species Tragelaphus eurycerus. The sequence goes on along the minus strand of CAKXYN010000014.1, from coordinate 33,285,139 downwards.
AGGGAATTATACAGCAGTTATATCGCAAGGCTTAAGCAAAACATGTCACATGAGTTCACAGAAGAGAGCAATCTAGCAAGGAGAGTGGAAATATAAGGCAGACTTCAAATAGTTGACTGGGTTTTATCTAGAGGGGACTATGAGTAATGTGGGATGTTATAAGAGGGGACATGAAATATGATGCGTATATGTGTAAGGATGCTATCACATTGGAGTAACATATCATAGGTATAATAGGATAATATTAAAGTTAGAGCAAACCATTATGGATCCAGATGACTAGATTTTCACGACACTGATTTTTTTTCCTTCCAAAAATTTTTATTTTATTTTTTTTCAAAGTGAGTCAGCTATGCATGACATATATCCCCTCCCTCTTGAGCCTCTCTCCCACCTCCCGATCCCACCCTTCTAGGTCATCACAGAGCACCCAGCTGAGCTCCCTGAGTGCACTGATATTTCTTACCATAACTTAAAAGACAACAAAATGTCCAGCTTCTAATTACAGAGAATTAAAAAGTGCTTCATTATTATACTGTCCCTATTAGTAAATGCAAGTGAGTGAGAATATTTTCTCTACTGCTCTTTTTTTTTTTTTTCTCTACTGCTAGTTTTTGGGATAGTCATGCATGCCTTTAGAAATAGGTTCTTTATATCCTTCTTTTCTCATATTTCAAGGTTGTTTGCGATCTTATGAATTACCTTACTATTCCATAATTCTGCAATTCAAAGGGAGACAGAAACAGTTTTTGAGATTCTTATATGAGTCCTACAGACCATATAATTGTTCTTAATGTAAAAAAAAATTCCTCCTTTCTATCAAATTTCTTCACTGCCAGTCAAGGCATTTACTAAAATGGAGAGCTTTATAATCATACCAGTCTTTGAGGGTGTATGAAATTCATTCATAACTAGTTTTATTTTCTTAATGCTCACAGTGTACATTTTATAGATCACACAGTAGAGCATATAATTAAATGCTGCCTTGGATTATATTCTGTAAGATTGGTTGGTTACTTCTCTAGTTTCAAAAATATTTTAGTGCTAAATCCTATATGACCGTTGCATTTCCCACTTAAAATGTCTAACAGAGAGCTAAGCATATATTAAAAAAATTTTTTTCATTGCTTGACATTTTGCTGGACAAAATGTTAATGTTTCTTAATTGATGAGATACTTGACACATATTAAGCTATTAATAAATACCAGTCTGAGGCTTCCTTGGTAGCTCAGTGGTAAAGAATCCACCTGCCAATGCAGGAGGCTTGGGTTCAATCCCTGGGTCAGTAACATCCCTTGGAGAAGGAAATGGCAATACACTCCAGTATTCTTGCATGGGAAATCCTGTAGACAGAGGAGCCTGGGAGGCTACGGTCCATGGGGTTGCAAAAGAGTTGGACATAACTTAGCAACTAAAGAACAACAAATACCCATTGAAGGGATGATTAAAGTTGGTCAAAAGACATGAAGGGGCTCAGCATGTCATCATCTTGAGTATCTTCACATTAGGCTAAAGGAAAACAGTGATTATCTTTAACAATGTGTCTTCTGCCTACTCTGAATTTCAATCCCAGCTCTAGTACTTAATAGGTGTAAAGTTAGGTCTCTCAAAATATGGGCAATAATGGTATCTACCACATGGAATTATAAAGAGTGAATGAAACAATGCATTTAAAGCAGTTTGTGCACTCTTAGAATGTTACTAGCACTCATTAAATGTTAATATTATCTTCAAGAGTCCCAATATAGAATGACTTTATTTTTAATGCCTAATTTGGTAGGGGGCTTTTTCAATATATTATTTTCAGAATTAATCAACTCTCCATAATAGTCTAACTCAGGCATTTTCCCCTGAGAATTATTATAGCTGAGGATAAGACCTCTGTGGTCTTAATTATTCCCTGACCAGCCCACTTTAGCTAAATTAGAGCTCTGCATGGAAATCACTGAAGGTTTTCAATACCATGCTTGAGATTAATGAGTGACAGGAAATGGCCTAGAATTCCATGCCTTTTGGCAGCTCCTCCTTACCAATTGAGGGCTTAATGTTTCCTTGCTTATTGCAGCATGAATCAAGAACTTACTCTCTTTGACACTTAAGTTGAATTTCAAGGTATAATCAATCAATATTTGCTGAACCAAGAAGCAAACCACCCATTATTTGGATCATGAGTCCAAACTGGGTCCTTTCCTTCAGGTTGTATTTCATCATTGTGGATGTCCTCAAGACTTGCCACAGGAAAATCTTTAGACCTATCTGCTTAAAGAAATATTATCTTCAAGGCAAGAAAAGAGAATAGTCTATGCTCAAAAAGTCCCTTTGAAAGCAGCTGTATTTACTGAGGGGGTTTTTTCACTAAGGGTTATTGCATGCATCCAGTCACTCAGACATCCTATCCAAGAATAGTTCTTTCTTTCACACAAGATGTGCTCTACCTCAAAATGTATTCTGAATCCTGCCACTTCCCTTAGTCTTCACAGTCACCTCATCAATGTACTACAGTTATTTTTTACTCAGTTACCTCCAAGCAATCCTTTCTGCACACAGTAACCAGAAAGATCCATGATTTTAAAAATAGAAATAATAAAAATAATGAAAAATAGTAATAGTGATGACTATCCCTGATACAGCATTTACCGTGCACTGAATCCTGTTTTTGTTTTTAAACAACTTTATTGATATATAATTGACATCTCATAGAATTATGTACCTTTTAAAGTACACAAGTCATTGGATTTTAGTATATCCACATAATTGTGTAACCATTACTACTATCTAATTTTACAATATGTTTCATCACCCCATCAAGAAAACCTTGTACTTATTAGCAATTTCCTCCACACCTCTCAGTCCCTGGCAATCACTAATCTTCTTTTTGTCTTTGCAGATTTGCCTAGGTGTTGCTGGATATAGAATTCTTTATTGATACCCTTTCTTTCAGCATTTTGACTGTGTCACACCATTGCATTCCAGCCCCCATGTTTTCTGATGTAAAGTATACTCTTAATGTTTCTGAGGATTCTTTGGATGTGAAGAATACTTTTTCTCTTGCAGCTTTCCAGGTTTTCTCTTTGACATTGAATAGTTTGAACACGATGCGTCTACATGTAGAACACTTTGAGATATCTTACTTGGAGTTAACTGATACTGTTGGATGTGTAGGTTACTGTTTTTCATTGTCAACTGAAAGGAAAATGCCCAAACTATTGGTTTCAAGTTGTTTCATTTATGGCCTTACTGAGGACTATAGCCTGAAAGACAGCTTCTCAGATAGCTCTGCTCCAAAGAGGTAGGGGAACAGGCTAGCTTATATATGATTTTTTCTTCATCTAGGGAATACATGTAGTCAAGCATACATCTTGGTAAGGATTACTGCTTGTCACAAAGAACAGCTATCGCAAATGAATATTAAAGTGCTTTTCTATGTATGGGAAGATCAAGTGTTAGTTAGCAAGAATCTGGGTTCATTAAAATTATTCCTGAAATGTTCCTAACTATCTATGGGGCCTAATTGTCCAAAGCACAGAGCATTGTATTATTGTCTTTAATTTCTTCTTTCTAAAGGCAAAGAGTGCCATATTGGTCAGTGACTGTAGTGTGTTAATCTTTGTAGACCTGGATGGCAAGTAAAATGCTTTTTGTTCTTCTTTTGTTTGCATCCTCAAATTTGGAGAGCTTTAGGCCATTATTTTTCTAAAATATTTTTTCTTTTCCTTTCTCCCTAGATATATACCAAAGAAAAATGAAAATGTATGTCCACACAAAAACTTCTATGCAATTGTTCATAGCCACATTTTTCATAATAGCCAGAAAGCAAAACAACACAAATGTCTATCAACTGATGAATGGATAAACAGAATGTGGTATATCTATGCAGTGAAATGTAAAATATTATTCTCCTATGATAAGGAATTAAGTGCTAGTGTATACATACATATGCTTAGATGAACATACATGAACATTGTATGTTACATAGATGAACCTTGAAAGCAATATGCTGAGTGAAAAACGTCACACACAGTTAACATACTGTCAGATTCATTTATATGAAATGAAGTCCAGCACATTCTTTTGCACCCAACAGCAAGTATTCCTGTTCAAAAGCAGTCCATCTGAAGAATTTAAAAAAAAAATACTATGTGCTGAGTACTTACCATGGTAAATGATACTGTGAGAGGCATTAGTTATATATAACAAGAACATATGACATGTACAGGTAGCAGCCCATCAGTGAAATGTGCAGTGAAGGACTTACCGATGATAAAGGATGTGTGAAAATATACAGTAATGGGATTTGGGAATTAAGCACAGCTCAATTTCTGACTCTATCCCTTACAAAATTACTGATTTAGTTTAGAAGTTTTTTTTTCCTTAACAAATCTGATATATGTTTTTCATTTTTAAAATGGATATAGTTACAAATGCTGAAAAATGACCAAGACAAGTGAGATAACTCATGGACTATTCCTAGCACATAGATAGCATTTTCTCAATGCAAGTTCATGGAGGGATTTCAATGCTGAGAGAGACAACTTCAAAGCAGGCGCTCTCACAAATGGCTTACTGAAGGAGCCTTAAGTCGAGCAAATTATTATTTTTGAAAAAGACATCTGTGTGAAATGTCAAATTAATGGCATAGGTGATATGTATTATTGTAAAGACAGTGTGCAAATGAGAAGTGTGAAAGTGTTAATTGTTCAGTTGTGTCCAACTCTTTGGAATCCCATGAACTACAGCTTGCTGGGCCCCTCTGTCCATGGAATTCTCCAGGCAAGAATGCTGGAGTGGATAGCTATTCCATTCTGCCGGGGATCTTTCTGACCCAGGGATCAAATCATGGTCTCCCACATTACAGGCAGATTCTTTACCATCTGAACCATCAGGAAGCCCAAAGGCAGTGTGAAAGTGAAAGTCTCTGAGTCATGTCCAATTCTTTGTGACTCCATGAACTATACAGTCCATGGAATTTTCCAGGCTAGAATCCTGGAATGGGTAGCCCTTCCCTTCTCCAGGGGATCTTCCCAGCCCAGGGATCGAACTTAGGTCTTCCTCATTGCAGTTGGATTCTTTATCAGCTAAGCCACAGGAAAGCCCAGTGTAGTTGACATAATTTCATGTGAAACCAGTGTTTGAATGCCCTAAGTCTACCTCTCACTTAGCTGTGAGATTTCAACCAATTTTATTTTTATGATCTGGTAAAAAGGGAATTAAGCTTCTTCGTTCTTAGAGTGTTGGAGTTATATAATAGATGAAAAGCCTTTAGCAAAATGCCTGGTCCCCAACAAATTGACAATAGACTTTGATGGAGTAAAAAGAGTATTTCATATCCAAATAATCAGAAAAGTGTTATGGAGGTGGTAGAACTTGTGGTGGTAGAACCCCAGAACAATAGTTGAAGAGTTGAGTTTTCATAAGCACAGGTCCTTCAAGGTCTGAGATCTCTCACACTAATTGCTCCTCACTTGAACTTGATAGTTGCTCTATCTGTGGTTGTTGTCTGGTTCCAGGTTGATTCCAGGTGGAGAAATCGTGAGACAAAGTGTGCAGGCAGTGGTCACTCAGTGCTGATTTAGGTCAGAGGTTTTCAAAGTGGAATGCCTGCCTAGCAAGAGGCAGGGGAGGGAATATATCTTACATTCATATATCCAACTCCTTGGGACCCTATGGACTATAGCCCACCAGGCTCCTCTGTCCATGGGGATACTGGAGTGGGTTGCCTTTTCCTTCTCCAGGGGATCTTTCTGACCCAGGAATTGAACCTGGTGTCCCACATTGCAGGCAGACTCTTAACCCTCTGAGCCACCAGGGAAGCTCATTTATATGTATTATAATATTATATAACTGGATAGTAAATTCAGGAAGTGACAAGGTTTATTTATATGGGCTTCTGGGCCCAGTTCCTTATCTCTAGAGATGAGGGTGTCTTTCTACCTGCAGACACAGGAAGGTCTGTGTCCCACCTTTCACAGGGGATGTAAATTTCCTGCATTCAATGAGACTGAGAGGAAGGTCAAAGTATTTTGTTTGCATCAGTTCTTTCTTAAGTAACTTTAATTCAAAATAATCAATATTTCATTAAGGTGTATTTTGGGGCAATGTACCCTGGGTCCCAAGATTCTTAAAAAAGCAGAAACAACTGCTAGAGTAGAATAAAGGAAGAAATGTAGCTGGGAACCAGAGCCTCCCATAAAACAACTGTTTTTCTTGGAGTGATGGGGAAAATGTATGTGCCTTGATGTAGTTATGGGAGTTGGAGGGGTCATAGTCAGTCTTTAGTTTTAGTTTTTGTTTTTTTCTACTAGATAATGCTGGCAAACCTTAGTTATGCCCAGGCCCTGTAAACATGTATTAGAGAAGCCAGTGCTAAGAAAATTCATCACTCTCTCCCCTGCCAGAGTTCTCTTCCATGACTCTTGGAATCCTCTGTTGATTCTGTTTCAAAAATGTAATTTCACTGAATGACAAATGCTCTTTGTGGTAAAGCACACACTCAGTTCCTGTGACCTGGGTGCCTAAAAGGCATGAATTTTTCTCTCTGTGGAATTACCTTGGGAATCACCGAAACATCTGTGAAGCCATTATTGCCAAGCAATATTTCTTTTTCTCCCTCTGCAAAGAAAAGGGAGATTGGAAGTCTGGCTAAGGAACCTGTCCCCATTGAGAATTCTTTGCATTTTAAATAAAGAGAATCTTAGGAGTCATTCCATCTATTAACTCATGTGAAAATGTCTCTATGGCTTAGATCAGCATTCGTTAAAGGCAAAGTTTTGATTTTGTGCTTAAAAGATATACAGATAGTAACAGCTTTGGGCAGCAGAAATATATTTGTTTATTGACTTTAAGAAAAATGATTTTTCTAGTAGAAAAAGGAATGATGTATTTTATAGATTAGATCATTAGGAGGGAGCAATGCCCCCAGGAAAATGTTGTGTTCATTTAAAATGTAAATAAATCTCTGCTATCATTCACTCCAGGTCCTCTCAGCTGCCGTTTTGTGCAGTCATGTGGGTTTTTATACAGAGAAAGGTTTTCTGCTCACAGCAGGCTATTCCCTCTCCACCCTGACAGTTGTCCTGATTCAGAATTCTCTTGGGCTTCCTATCAGAGGGAAGGCCCGTTCCGCTTGGCATAGCCAGGGCCTGCTCAGTGGGATGGGCACGTTTGCACCTGCAAGAGTCCCATCAGCATCCTCTCAGTTAATGAGAACCTTCCAGTGCCTCCCTCTGAGGGAACCAAGCATGCAGAGGGTGGAAAGGCCAGCAGAGAGAATGCCTTACTGAGGGACAGATAGTTAAGGAGCAATGGATCCTGGGGCCATGGCTTCAGAGAAACTGGCAAGTGATTAGAATGAGAAGCGGTGGGTTAGACCTGACAGTGATGAAATGTGAGGGAGAGGACTGGATCCCCCCCCACAAAAAAGGGCAACAAATTGCAGATCTAGAAACTGGGTTCTGGCCAAGGGTGAACATCAGCGATCTGTGGACCCTCATGCACATCATAGTAGACTTTGCCCCTCGGTTTCCCTGTCGGTAACATGGCAGGTTTGCATAACCTGACATGTATAGCTTCTTCTAGCTTTAATACTCTGTTGAGAAGAAAAGCCCATTATTTCAGTTTCCATTTGTCCAGCCGTTTATGATCTTGTCTAAGGCCTTTTATTCTAGATTTCCACATATCTTGTGTTTGCATAAAGTTTTCTGTCTCTGAAGGAAACAGTATGTCTCGGCACCCTTCTTTGTTACTTGTGGTCTATAAAACCAATACATGTAAGGTAGACAGAGAAATTATTACCTGAAATCTGAATGCCCATGAATTTAAACAATGCTTCATGACAAGAGACTAAGGAAGAAACACTGATGTGGAAGGGGTGATAACTTAGATGCCTAACCTTGGGGGTATCCTTCAACTCTTCTGAAGTACACAGTGGTGGTTGTGTTTGCCCTGCCTCAAAGTGCAGGGCATGACCAGGTTATCACTTTAGGATCTGAAATTCAAATTCCATATTGTGGAATGCATGCATAGTTGCACAGAATTTAACTCCCTAGATGCTTCTTGCTTTCACTGAAGCTGTCCCCACAAGTGTCTATTTAACCAACCCAGAAAGGCAGTGTGATGGAGTGATTAAGGCTAGACCCCTGAGCCTGAATCTCAACTGTCGCCCGCTAGTTCTTTAACCTTGCACCTGTTTGGGCCTCAGTTTCTACACTTCTAGAATAGGAAGCACAATAACAGTAAACATAAAAAGTTTCATAAGGATAAACTGAAATCATACATATAAATTACTTATGTCAGGATCTGATGTGTAGAAAGAACATAGTAAAAAAATAATAATAACATAGTCATTATTCTCATATGTTTCAGATCAACCTTGGGTGCCACCTTCTCAATTAAACCACTTTTATTACTTTGACCCATAGTGATCTATTTAGTCTCAAATGATAGCACTTAATATTTTTACAAACTCACTTAGCTCTTGCCTATACAACATCTTGGAATAGTCCCTAATGGCAGAACTTCCCAATCATATAATAAGCTCCCTTGTGGAAAAGGAGGGGCCTGAGACAACAGTATCTTGGTCAAAGTGAAGCAGCCTAATAAATGGCTCACGTCTTACTTTCTAGCTCCCAAATCACTCTATCCCTCATTGTTTCTCACAATGCTCCTCTACCCCTGAAAATGAAGACTGGTTGAGTTTTCTCATACGTGGTGCTAAGTAGATAGCCCTTCCCTGGGAGCTGGTAATCCAAGCTGGAGGAATGTCACAGCTAGACTGGTAGGCTACCATGTTCTAGAAATAGGAGCCTGGAACTTTCCTTTTCTGAGCTTCAGTTTCCCCAGCTCTAAAATAAGATGGCAGTGGTCATAATTGGTAAGAGCTTGAGCTAGGGTTAGACAGAATGGGCCCCTTTGAGTGCTGTCACTGGTGTGTAGCCCTGAGCATGTTACTAGCCTCTCTAAATTAGCTCATATTCTTCAGGTAAGTAGTAGGTATTAATACCATGCCACATGAAGAATTGTGACCATTAAATGAAGCAGTACATGTAAAGCACTTGGCATAATGCAGGGACCGCAGTTGTCTTTTGTTGTTGCTGATATTTTTATCCTTAACAATAGTAATACCATCACCACCACTATCATCCTCTCTATTAGCTTTTATGGATCAACAGGAAAGAATATAGACTATGAAGTGAAACTCTACTTGGATTTAAAAGCCAACTTCGTTTCTTACTAGCTGTTTGACCTTGGACAAGTGACTTAGGTCTTCTAATTCCTAGCTAATTCATTAGTAGAATGGGAGTAGTGATAATGGTTACTTTATAAGCTTGGCATGAGGATTGAATGAGGTACTGTTGAGTGTTTTCTACATTGTCAAGCACGTGGGTATTCAAACGTGAGGTATTCACATATAAGTCATAAGGATAATCTCTTCAGCTATAACTTTGTGATGCCCTAGTTATAAATTGAAGCTTGGAAAGAAATCGAACTTATGCTGTGGAAGTTGGTAAAGCCATCTGTGGGTAGGCGTGGAATAAACGTCCTCAGATGCAGCCTGTCAGACATCTGTCTACAGCCAGTACAGTGGCCTTTGAAAGAAAACAAATGGAATGATGCAGGCTTTTGGCCTCCTTCCGTAGGACTTGCATCTTGGCAGTAATGTTCTGCTTCCGCAGACCAGCTGGTCCAATGAAGACTAGCTGACTTTCTCCCCACCCCACTCCTCAGCTTAGCAAATGAAGGAGAACACACAAGAGGTTTCCCTGGAGGAGGTGTGGTGAAACCTGAGACCCTGTAGATGACCATGAAGTGCAACAGTGATGATGACATTTTGGAGGAAATAAGGGAGACAGGAAAGTAATGGTCAGTAGGAATAAGTGTTCTTTACAAAAACTACTTCTCTTTCATTAAAAGAGACCTCCTTTAATTAGATGTATGTCTTATCACAGAACCCAAAACTCACAGGAAGGAGAGCCTGGGAGGAACCCCACTGGGTCAAAGAATCTATACTTCCACGCTGAACCAGAAATGATTCTTTTTATAACCTATGTCATAGACTTTCGATTCAGGTGTATTTGGGTTTAAAATCCAGATCTACAACTAATTAGCTGACTGATTTGGGGCAAATGATGTACATTCTACATTTTTCTCATCTATTAATTGGAGATGTTTCTGATTGCTTCCACCATATCATTGTTAGGTGATTTAAAATAGATGATGGTAAAACACTTAGCCTAATGTATGGCATTTAGTAATCAATAAATTTTGACTTGGGGATTCCCTGATAGTTCCGTTGGTAAAGAATCCGCCTGCAATGCAGGAGACCCCAGTTCTATTCCTGGGTCTGGAAGATCTGCTGGAGAAGGGATAAGCTACCCACTCTAGTATTCTTGGGCTTTGCCGGTGGCTCAGCTGGGAAAGAATCTGCCTGCAATGCAGGAGACCTGGGTTTGATCCCTGGGTTGGGAAGATCCCCTGGAGAAGGGAAAGTCTATGCACTCCACTGTCTAGCCTAGAGAATTCCGTGGACTGTATAGACCATGGGGTCACAAAGAATCGGGCATGACTGAGTGACTTTCATTTTCACTTTCAAATTTTAAGTAAATGAAGGTAAGATTATGGGGTAATCTTGTCTCTGTAACTGAAAATTAAGAAAATCCCTAATCTTTCCACTTATATACAGCAAGAAATCTAGACACCAATCAGTAGTATCTCCTAAAGATCTCCATGTCACAATCTCTTGCAAGCAATAACTTAGGAGACAGAGTTGGAAGAAACTGACCTTGGAGATTCTAGTTTCAAAGGTTTGGGACAGGATGAAGACATTCTGTTCTCCTTTGATGATATATTTTCCTAAATCTGTCTTTTAGTTCTGCATAGCTATTTGAAAGTAATGAATTTGCCAGACTTAAAGAAAAAATAAGTTTGAAATGGGAAATGACTCTGTGGTCCTTTGATGTTAAGTAGTCATGTGGCCTGAGGCAAAGGTTAATTTTCCTCAGTGGTCAAATGGCAGGGCCGGGGGGTGGGGGGCGTGGTGCTTACTTGGATGAATTATAAGGTGCTCGAGAGATCTGAAGATCTGAGTATAGGATTCTAAACCATCGTCTGTCATTTATGCTGAATTTTCCTGACCAGAACCTTACAGTTGCATTAGTTAAGGTTGAAGTAAAACTGTCACTGTTTGCAGATGACATGATATGATACATAAAAAAACCCTACAGATACTACCAGAGAATACCAGAACTCATCAATGAATTTCATAAAATTGTAGGATAGAAAATTAACATACAGAAATCTGTTGCATTTCTAAACACTAACAAAAGATCTGAAAGAGAAATTATGGAATGAATCCCATTTACCATTGCATGAAAAAGAATAAAATATGTAGGGTTAAACCTACTTAAGGAGGTAAAAGACTGTACTCTGAAAACTATAAGACACTGATGAAAGAAACTGAAGTCAACACAAGCATGTTCTTGGATTGGAAGAATCAGTATTGTTAAATAACTATACTAGCCAAGACAGTCTATAGATTCATTGCAGTCTATATCAAAACACCATGGCATTTTTCACAGAACTAGAACAAATAATTTTAAAAATTCTATGGAAACACAAAGGACACTGAATAACCCAAACAACCTTGAAAAAGAACAGAGCTGGAGGAATTGTGCTCCCTGGCTTCAGACTATACTGCAAAGTTACAGTAATTAAAATTGTGTGGTACTAGCAGAAAAACAGACACATAAATTAATGAAACAGAATAGAGATCCGAGAAATAAAGCTACACACTTGTGGTAAATTAAGCCACAGCAAGGGAGGCAAGAATATACAGTGGAGGAAAGACAGTCTCTTCAATAAGTGGTGCTGGGAAAGCTACATGCAAATGAATGAAATTAGACTATTCCTTAACACTATATACAAAAATAAACTCAAAATAGATTAAATACCTAAATGTAAGACCAGATACTATACAAATTCTAGAGGAAACCATAGGCAGAACACTTTTTTAAATAAATCACAGCAATTTGTGGGAGAATCCATTTCCTAGCGTAATCAAAATAAGAGTAAACATTAAAGATGGGAACTAATTAAATGTTAAAGTTTTTGCACAGCAAAGGGAACCAGCTCCCCTACAGTCTGTCTAAATTCCTAACTCATACAATTCAAAAACGCAACCAACGGCTGACTCTGGAAGTGTTCCTGGAAGCTGAAAGAAAGAAAACACTTGTGATGTGATGATGGAAAGTTTAGGAACACTATTTCCTGTGATAATATGGAATCTGGATTGAATGGTCTGGATAAATGAACATGGGCCTTTCTTTCAGCTTCTAGTGACGCTTTTCTTCCATGCCTTTAATCCCTCACTTTCAATCTTCTGAAGAGCCATCAAGAGCCTGACTGACTTTATAAGACCCTTGAAGTTTTCAGAAATAACCTCCTCAATGTTTTACCAGTCTCTGCCCACCTCCAAGTTACCCACTGGTTTTAGGTATTTTTGTAATGGCATTTCCCTACTTCCAGGTATAAAAATCTGTTTCCATTATTTGGTGCCGCACAACAAATTACTATGAAGTTTCAGTTCAGTTCAGTCGCTCAGTCATGTCCGACTCTTTGCTACCCCATGAATCACAGCACGCCAGGCCTCCCTCTTCCCTGAACAACTCCCGGAGTTCATTCAGATTCACGTCCATCGAGTCAGTGATGCCATCCAGCCATCTCATCCTCTGTCGTCCCCTTCTTCTCCTGCCCCCAATCCCTCCCAGCATCAGAGTCTTCTCCAATGAGTCAACTCTTCTCATGAGGTGGCCAAAATACTGGAGTTTCAGCTTTAGCATCATTCCCTCCAAAGAAATCCCAGGGCTGATCTCCTTAAAAATGGACTGGTTGGATCTCCTTGAGAATAATCATCTGTTGTGTTCGTAGATTCTCTGAGTTAGGAGTTTAGACAGGGTGTATAGGGGATGTTGTGTCTTTCCTCCGTGATGTCTGAGTTTAAGCTAGATGATTCACTCTGAGGACTGGAGTCATGTGAAGGCATGTTGATTCAGTATGGTGGTTGATCAAGGCTGTTGATTGAGGTCTCAACTTCTTTCCACATGGATGTATGTCCATGTGATCTTTTCATGTGGGTGAGTGTGGACCTCTTAACAGCATGGTGGTTGGTTTCTCAAAGCAAATATCCCCCAACCTCAAAAAAGGGGATTCACGTGAAAGCTGTAATTCTTTTAAAGACCCAGCCCCAGACAATAAAGTATTGCTTCACTCATTTGGTTGGTTAAAAGTCACAAGCCTTCCCAAGTTTGAGGGGAATGAAAATAAACTATAATTTTAAAAAACATGTTAATACTTATTATTTATGTATCTGGCTGCATCAGGTGTTAGTCGTGGCACGTGGGATCTTCACTGTGGTGCACATATTTTCTGGTTGTGGCATGCCAGCTCCAGACGGTGAGGGCTGAGTAGTTATGTCATGTGGACTTTATAGAGTGTGGGCTTAGTTGCTCTGTGCATGTGGAATATTAGTTCCTCAACCAGAGATTGAACCTGAGTCCTCTGCCTTGCAAGGCAGATTCTTAACCACTGTCCCCAGGCAAGTCCCAACTACAACTTTCGATGTGGAGTTGCAAGGTTTTGGAGGCACTGCTGCTGCTGCTAAGTCACTTCAGTCGTGTCCAACTCTGAGTGACCCCATAGACGTCAGCCCACCAGGCTCTCCTGCCCCTGGGATTCTCCAGGCAAGAACACTGGAGTGGGTTGCCATTTCCTTCTCAAATGCATGAAAGTGAAAAAGTGAAAGTGAAGTTGCTCAGTCGTGTCCGACTCTTAGCAACCCCATGGACTGCAGCCCAACAGGCTCCTCCATCCATGGGATTTTCCAGGCAAGAGTACTGGAGTGGGGTGCCATTGCCTTCTCCGTTTGGAGGCACATGTGGAACTAAAAATATTATTGTGATCATTTTAAGAAACTACAATCTTCTATGCTATCTTTTATTTACTAAAACATTCCTGGCTTAAAAAATTAAACATATATATAATAAATAAAGATAAGACAAAAAAAGTGTGAAAATTAAAAGACTCCTCTGCTTTTTCCTATCAATAATTCTGCATTCCTGTTTGTTAAATAGTGATGTAATTTATCTTATTAGCTTTGCATAATCTTTCAGAGGTATTCTATGCATGTACCAACACACACGTGTAAATACTACTGTATACTATTAAGTCTATATATATTTGAGTTATAAAATCCTTTCTCATTAATCCATATGGGTAGGATAAGAAATCAGAGAACACTCAAGGGAGTTACTCTATTAAAAGATTTTATAAATCTATTTTCTCAGTAGATGTGCCATAAGCGTTGTTTGCTTAAGCTAAACTATATCTGTATTTCTAATCGCTTTCTGATAATGGCCAGAGGCAAAACGGAGGCTCACCTTAAGCTGGGATGTTAGAATGGCCATTGATGAGGAAAACCGTTGGTCCTTGATGGCCAAAAACAGGTTTGATTTTGTTTTCTCATGTTCCATGTGCTTAAGTATTTGATAGGGCAGAGAACAAACTCATACAGAGATTTTTGCTTGTTAAATGTAATAATCTCAGGACCAAGATTTAATGACATGGGAATGAAGGAAGAATGTGTTTTGGGTTTCTGATAGAAGCTACGTAATAGGTACAATTCTGAGTTGGTATTTTAGAGACTTCATGTCTGGTTTGATCTTTTTACTGCAAAATGTTGTGACCTTGAATAAGTGTCCTTTTCTTCTGTACCTCTTCATTTTTTTTTTTTTTTTTAATGCATAACATGAAGAGATTGGAACTGAACTTTGCAACTCTAAGTCTGGTCCATGAAAGAGCAGCACCCACATTGCCTGGGATTACTTGTCTTCAGACCTATTGTATCAGATTCTGCATTTTATCAAAATCCTCTGATGGTTCACATTAAAGTTTGGAAAGCATTGGACAGAAGACTCTCTAAGTTCCCTTTCTACTGTAAAGTTTAATGCTTAACAGGACTTAAAATAAAAAAGTAAAAAACAAAGCAGCTTCAGTGACAATGCTGTTTTATTCTTTCTGAGAAGTAAGAATGACCTATATTTGTGGTGTAGATTGCAATGCTCCCTACTGACATAGTCAAAAAATTTTCTTTCTTGTTATTTCAAAATTATGGAGGCAAAAATGCCAAGGGATACAAAGAGTTCTTGTGTTTAGTCATTCTTATAGCTCTGTTGTAGTTTCCAGCTGTATCCTTTTCAGCTTCCCTGGCTCTTGGCATCAGTCAGCCTCTCAGGCTACTTTAAATAATTCTAATGGAAACAAACTAGGAAAAGTAGAGAGACCTACCAAAGGTCATGCCACAAGGCAGTGCTGAAAATGCCAGTAATAATGGATGGCAACAATACTCCAGAAAGATCTAAATATGCAAAGTACTTAGTCCATTGAAACCTAGAATAATAAACAGTGTTCAAGGTGATTTATTATGTATATGTATAAGTAAGGGGGATGACATTATACTTTCCTCAAATTTTTAACACATTTATCTCTTATTGTAACCGCTTACCTGAACACAAGAGAGAGGCCTATTTCTAATGGATTTATTCTTTCTTTAATATTTCCAACAAATATTTATTGGTACTTAGTAGGTGTCAAGCATTGTGCTATAAAAAAGAATAGGAATATTGCTTTTTTATTTTTTAATAGCTCTACTGAGATATAATCCACATACTGTACAATTCATAAATTTAAATAATGAAATTCAATATTTTTTTAGTATTTTTACAAATATATGCAATATATTTCAGATGTCCAATTTTAGAATATTTTCATTTATCTCAGAATGAAACCCCATACCAGTTAGGTGTCCCCTTCTCCCCCAAATTTGTCCCCTACCAGCTCTAACCAATCAGTGATTTACTTTTATATTCTGGACATTTTATAAGAATAGAGTCATATAATATATAGTCATTAGTGATTGACTGGAGAAGGCAATGGCACCCCACTCCAGTACTCTTGCTTAGAAAATCCCATGGATGGAGGAGTCTGATAGGCTGCAGTCCATGGGGTTACTAAGAGTCAGACATGACTGAGTGACTTAACTTTCACTTATCACTTTCATGCATTAGAGAAGGAAATGGCAACCCATTCCAGTGTTCTTGCCTGGAGAACACCAGGTACGGGGGAGCCTGGTGGGCTGCTGCCTATGGGGTTGCACAGAGTTGGACATGACTGAAGCGACTTAGCAGTAACAGCAGCAGCAGTGACTGACTTCTTTCATTTCTCATAATGTTTTCAGGGTCCATTCATGTTCTGGTATATATCAGTACTCTATTCCTTTTTATGGTCAAAATATTCCATTATTTGTATATATCACATTTTGCTTATTTATTCATTAGTTGATGGACATTTGTGTTGTTTCTACCTTTTGGCTTCTATGAATAATACTGCTGTAAACATTTGCATATATTATTTTATTGGTGTTTAGTTGATTTAGTTCTGTTAGGTTCAGGTATTCAGTAAAATTATTCAGTTATACATGTATGTATATTCATTGTTTTTAGTGCACACATGTTTTTGTGAGGGCATGTTTTCATTTTTCTTGGGTACATAACTAGTTATAGAGTTAACTCTATGTTCAATCATTTGAAGACTATTTTCAGACTTCTCCTATAGGTTAGCAGTATAGAATCCTCCTGTAAGGCAGGAGGCACAGGAGACATGGGTTCTATCCCTAGTTGGGGAAGATCCCTTGGAGAAGGAAATGGCAAACCCACTCCAGTAATCTTGCCAGGATAACCTCATAAACAGAGAAGCCTAGAGGGCTACAGTCCATGGGGTTGCAAATAGACATGACTGAAGAGACAGCATGCATGCAGACTATTTTCCAAAGTGTGTGTGCATGTGCCTGCACACACACACAGTCATGTCAAACTCTTGCAACCCCATAGACTGTAGCCTGCCAGGCTCCTCTGTCCATGACATTTTCCTGGCAAGAATACTGGGGTGGGTTTCCTTTTCTTCCTCCAGGGGATCCCCATGGATTGAACCTGCATCTCCTGCATTAGCAAATGGATTCTTTACCATTTGAGCCACCTGGGAAGCCCCCATTTTCCAAAGATGTGGCATGGAATTTCAGTTTTGGTGAGCTTAAGGAAATGAAGTCAAATTGGAGGTGGCAGAGTGTGGGATGTTGGACAAATGTAGTCTGTCTCTCATCATTCCATCTATTTCTTTCTTCCCACCTCAATCTGTACAGGATTCTTAGTACAGCTCTTTCAAAATGTTATTTCCTTGCTAAAGAATCTACTGTGGAAACCCAATTAATGGTAGGATTATATCCTCAAAGATATGGTATTCAAGGTCCCCCATATTATAACATAAGCAAAGCACAGTGGTTTGAACACAGACTTTAACATTAAGGTGAATTCATTTCTAATTCACCTTTGGAATTTTATTGCTTTGTAGCCTTAGCTATAAAACTAAATTTATCTCTGTCTTAGTTTGCTTGTCCCATTAATTTTTATTGGAGTATAGTTGTAATGTTGTGTTAGTTTCTACTATAATCAAAATGAATCAGTCGTATGTATACATATCCCCTCTATTTTTGAACTTCCTTTCCATTTAGGTCATCATAGAACAATGGGTAGAGTTCTCTGAGCTATACACTAGGTTCTCATAAGTTATGTTTCATGCATAGTGTCAATGACATACAGAAGTCAGTCGCAGTCTCCCAAATCACCCTGTTCCTCCCCCTTTCCTCCTTGGTGTCTATGTTTGTTTTCTACATCAGTGTCTTTATTTCCATTTTGCAAATAAGTTCAACTATGCCATTTTTGATATATGGTATTTGTTTCTCTCTTTCGGTCTTCGCTCTGTATGATGGTCTCTAGGTCCATCCACATCTCTACAAATGAGTTCACTTGTCTCTTAAAGAGATTTATGTAAAGATTTTAGTGTGAAGCATGTTTAGTATAGTCTGTGGCACATTATAGGTACTCAGTAGGTAGTGATTGATATACTGTCAATATATACTAGTGGCACACATTTGGAACATAAACTTTAAATATACCATGTACAATAGCATAAAAGATACCCCAAAAAAATCTAGGGATAAATTTAGCAAAAAGATACATGAGATTTCTCTACTAAAAATTCTAAAATATTCCTAAAATATTTAAAGAAGAACTAAATTGGTGGAGATTTCATAAACTAAAAGATTCAATGTTGTTTTGATTAAACATAATCTCAAGCAGGGCTTCCCTGGTAGCTCAGCAGGTAAAGAATCTGCCTGTAATGCAGAAGACCCTGGTTCAATTCCTGGGTGGGGAAGATCTGCTGGAGAAGGGATAGGCTACCCACTCCAATATTCTTGGGCTTCCCTGATGGCTCAGATGATAAAGAATCTGCCTGCAATGTGGGAGACCTGGGCTCAATCTCTGGGTTGAGAAGATCCCTGGAGAAGAGAATGGCTACCCACTCCAGTATTCTGGCCTGGAGAATCCCAGGAACAGTGGAACCTGGCAGGCTATAGTCCCTGGGATTGCAAAGGAAACAACTGAGTGACTTTCCCTTCTCAATCTCAAGCAAAAGTTTTTCCACAGTTTTTTTTTGTGTGAAAACAGAAAATCTTATTCTGAAATGTATATGAAAATATAGAGAATATACAATATTTGAAATTGTCTTGAATAATAACAAATCAGGTGAATTGTATTACTTCATATAAGCCACAGTAATCAAGACAGTATTGTGTTATATAAAGATACATAGGTTGAGGCAAAGTAGAGTTCAGCACTAGATCAGTACACATATAATAAATTTCATAGAAACTTCAAGGCAATTCAGGAGAAAATAATTATTTAAACAAATGGTGCTGGAATAATGGGATAAACATATGGAAATATGAATCTCAACTTTACATCATCCACAAAATTAATTTAGATAAATTATAGACCTAATTGTAGAAACTAAAACATTAAAACTTTTTTGAAATAAACATGGAAGCATATATTTATGATCTTCGAACAGGCAGAGGTTTCTTGGAGTGAAAGAAAAAGCCACAGAAAAAAGATACCTTGAATGTCACCAAATAATACCTCTACTCAGCAAAAGAAAATTAAAGTTTAGCTACAATATGGGAGAAAATGCTTACAGTATATATTTTACAATAAACAATCCAGAATAAATAAGGAAAAAGCCAATAATAAAATCACAAGCAATTTTTATACAATGAGGCAAAAGATCGAACACTTCATCAGGGAGGATGTATGAATGGTGAATATGAACATGAAAAAGAACTTGATATCATTAGTTACCAGAGAAATGCAAATTAAAACCATAATGTAATACCACTTACTTGTTGCATCAACAAATGCTGTTGACAGTGTGAAGTCATACAACTCATGTATTGCTTTGGGAAGTAGGTATGTAACAAGACATGCACTTTAGAAAATAGTTTGGTAGTTTCTCCTAAAGTTAAAACATTTTTAGTAGCTTTATTAATAATCAGGCAAAACTCAGTACTTAAAACAGACAAATGATCATCAACAAGACAACTGGTGAACAAATTGTGGTATATTCATATAATAGAATACTCCTCAGCTACATAAAGGCAACTCACTACTGATATAAGGAATAATATAGATGCATATCAAAGAAAAATGATGTTGAACAAATCGGTAAGAAACAAATGGGATTTCCCTCGTGGTCCAATGGTAAAGATTCTGCCAGTTAATACAGGGCACACGGGTTCATTCCCTGGTCCAGGAAGATCCCATGTGTTGTGGGGCGACTACGTGCATGCACACGACTACTGTGCCCATGCTCCAAGACAAGAGAAGTCATTGCAATGAGAAACACATGTGCTGCAAATAGAGAAAGCCCAAGTGCAGCAATGAAGACCCACATCTGCCAGAAATAAAAATAAATAAAATCTTAAAAAAATGTAAAAACAGAAACAAATGAGAACACACTATATAATTTCATTTATGAATGTTCTAGTCCCTAATGATAGAAATTGGAATCATAGTTGCCTGTGGGGTGTGGAGTGAGTAGAAGAGGATATGGGGGAATTTTTAAGGTGATGGGGATATTTAATATCTTGATTGTAGGTTTGGTTACATGCGTGTATGTATCTATTTGCCAAACACATGTAATGGTATGCTGAAATCTGTATATTTTGTTTCATGTAAATTTTCTCTCAAAGAGACAGGTGTAAATGTATCCTATATTTCTTAGCTTTATATACTTGACAATATAATTTATCTTTCTGGGCATTACTGTCTTTATCTCTTTAATGGATTGTTAAAACTTATAACTATACATCAAGTGTTTAGTGATTTGAGGCACATTATTGGCACTGAGAAAATGCATCGCATCATCAATGCAACTAAATGTCCAAAAAGCCAAATATTTGCTATAATCAAATAAGAGTCTTGACAACTTTTGTACATTCTCCTTTTATTACGTCCCCTATGCATTTGCTTTTGGGCATCTTCTCTATTGGAACTTAATCATTGATGATTAAGGAAAGGCTTGCTCCCTACCAAGTGCTAATATGATCTTGAACAAATCCCTTCACTTTTTTCAGCTTTAGTTTTCTCATTTTGTTTCTCATGCCTTGCTGTATATTAAGAATCACCTGGTGAGACTTTCAAATCACACTGATGTTTGTTTCCCACCCTCAGAGATGCTCATCCAGTTGATCTGATATGGGAGCCAGGCATTAGTATTTTTTAGATCCAGGGGTTTGAATGTGGTCTCAGAGTTGAAAACACCCAGATCAGGTGATCTTTAAAGACCTCTGGTTTAAAAAAAAAAAAAAAAAAGAGACCTTTGCAGCTCAAATGGGGGTCTAAGCTGTGAACATTCAATTATTTTGTGAAGGCACATTTTTAAAATGTTGTTGCTATTTATATTATTGAACTATATTAGAGCACAGAATTTCCAACTGGACATCAACACTGCTTTCTGTTGCCTCATATCCATCCTTTTCAGATATCTACATTATCTCCCTGGGCCTTTAAAATATTAGACTTCTTAATTTATGATCTTATTTATGGTCTTCAGTCTAAACATATTCACCTATCATTGTTGTTTAGTTGCTCAGTCATGTCAGACTCCTTGTGATACCACAGACTTTAGCCCACCACGTTCCTCTGTCCATGGAATTTTCCAGACAAGAATACTAGAGTGGGTTGCCATGTCCTTCTTCAGGAGATCTTCCTGACCCAGAGATCAAACCCTGGTCTCTGTGTCTCCTGCTTTGCAGATGGATTCTTTAACCCTGAGCTACTGGGGAAGCTCACAAAACCCAGCATTTACTTATACAAATTAGTTGCATTGTTGGAGAAAATAATATCGGACTTTATAAACTTGATGTAAAATGTTACTAGTTATTTTTTATTTGAGAAAAACAGATCAAACCAAAAAGATTTCATTTTCATAACACCCCCTACATAACAAATTATCAAACACATTTGTACATATGGGTATACTATCTTAGCATAGTTTTATAAGTAATCTAAAATCTGATTTTTTTCTTTTTTAATTACTGTTGTTTTTATTGTCCTTGTATGTGAATGAAAGCCATGATCTTAGTCATCTGGAAAGACAGAACTGTGATATTGGAAATTCTGAACACAATCTCTCATCCTTCATTGCTCAGTTGCAGAAAGTTGGCTAGAAATTTGCCCCTCACAGCTATTGTGTTTACTGCTGTATCAGCAAAGTAAGGAAAGGGAAATCTGATATAAAACCTTCTGAAAATGCAGAGATAATTCTTTTTAATCTGGAAATTGCAGATGAAAAAACAGCTTCAGTCTTTTATTTCCACTTATAATAAGGTATTCAACTAGGGTAGAGGCGATGAGGTCACCAACTGCATTACGAATAGCTCGATCAGGTGGACTGATTCTTGCAAGGATGATGACTTAGTCACATTTTTAAAGAGAGAAAATAATGGGATCCCAGGATTGCTCATGAAGCCCCTTTCAGTTCAAAGAAGCTGGGCTAATGCTCCCCACCAGTGATAAATGATTTGCTATTGTCCAATCTTCTTGAATGGCTGATGGTATAATCTACAGCTCAGAAGTCTGTAAAGAGGGGACATTTTTTGCTCTTATACGGGGAAAAATAAGAGAGTAAATCCTATGATGATTGAAGTCAGTGATATCTCACTCCAGCCATCTTGGTCTATTCAGTAATGTGACATATTTCACTTCTACTTAATTTTGATTGAAAAATTCTACACCTTTTCATAGAAATTCTTTCATTCTTCTTTCTAGCTCCTTACTTCTTGTGCTTAGCACATAAACTATGCCAAATATTTCACACCAGTGCCTAGTAAAGAGGAAAAGATCTTTCAACGTACATACCTATGAGTTGGTTAAATGCATGACTTTTTAAAAAGTCCTTCCTTGTCACCTGACATGAAGCATTTGTCGAGAAATTTATAACCGCACCTATTCTTCAATACCTGAGATATTAGTAACTCTCACGATTTCATAGGCTGTGTTTATCATTTTTGGATAGGTTTTGATATTTCCACCTATCAGTTGTATTCTCTTCTCTGAAACCATATTCTAAAAATCTACGCACTCTTCAATATGACGGAAAGCAAAGGAGAAAAGGAAAGATAGACCCATTTGAATGCAGGGTTCCAAGGAATAGCAAGGAGGGATAAGAAAACTTTCCTCAGTGATTAATGCAAAGAAATACAGGAAAACAATAGAATGGGAAATAATAGAGATCTCTTCAAGAAAATTAGAGATACCAAGGGAACATTTCATGCAAAGATGGGCACAATAAAGGAGAGAAACAGTATGGACCTAACAAAGCAGAAGATATTAAGAGGTGGCAAGAATACAAAGAAGCACTATACAAAAAACTGAATCTGGGTTATATGATCCAGATAACCACAATGGTGTGATCACTCATCTAAAGCCAGACATCCTGGAATGTGAAGTCAAGTGGGCCTTAGAAAGCATCACTATGAACAAAGCTCATGGAGGTTATGGAATTCCAGTCAAATCCTAAAAGATGATACC
The DNA here is from genome assembly GCA_935064755.1 of Tragelaphus eurycerus. Classification (NCBI taxonomy): domain Eukaryota; kingdom Metazoa; phylum Chordata; class Mammalia; order Artiodactyla; family Bovidae; genus Tragelaphus; species Tragelaphus eurycerus. The sequence continues at coordinate 33,262,105 of CAKXYN010000014.1, read as the reverse complement.
GTTAAGGTGCTTCACTAGATATACCAGCAAATTTTGAAAACTCAGTGGTGGCCACAGGACTGGAAAAGGTCAGTTTTCTTTCCAATCCCAAAGAAAGGCAATGCCAAAGAATGCTCAAACCACCGCACAATTGCACTCATTTCACACTCTAGTAAAGTAATGCTCAAAATTCTCCAAGCCAGGCTTCAACAGTACATGAACCATGAACTTCCAAATGTTCAAGCTGCATTTAGAAAAGGCAGAGGAACCAGAGATCAAATTGCCAACATCCATTAGATCATTGAAAAAGCAAGAGAGTTTCATATAAAAACATCTACTTCTGCTTTACTGACTAGGCCAAAGCCTTTGTGTGGATTACCACAAACTGTGGAAAATTCTTCAAAAGATGGTAATACCAGACCACCTTACCTATCTCCTGAGAAATTTGTATGCAGGTCAGGAAGCAACAGTTAGAACTGGACATGGAACAACAGACTGGTTCCAAATCATCAAAGGAGTACATCAAAGCTGTATATTGTCATCCTACTTATTTAACTTATATGCAGAATACATTGTGCGAAATGCTGGGTTGGATGAAGCACAAACTGGAATTAAGATTGCTGGGAGAAATATCAATAACCTCAGATATACAGATGGTGCCACCCTTATGGCAGAAAGCAAAGAAGAACTAAAGAGCCTCTTGCTGAAAGTGAAAGACGAGAATGAAAAAATTGGCTTAAAACTCAACATTCATAAAGCTGAGATATGGCATTTGGTCCCATCACTTCATGGCAAATAGATGGGGAAACAATGGAAACAGAGAGTGACTTTATGTTTTTGGGCTCCAAAATCACTGCAAATGCTGACTGTAGCCATGAAGTTAAAAGATGCTTACTCCTTGGAAGAAAAGCTATGAGCAACAGAGACAGCATATTAAAAAGCAGAGACATTACTTTGTCAACAAAGGTCCATCTAGTCAAGGCTATGGTTTTTCCAGTAGTCATGTATGGATATGAGAGATGGACTATAAAGAAAGCTGAGCACTGAAGAATTGATGCTTTTGAACTGTGGTGTTGGAGAAGACTCTTGAGAGTCCCTTGGACTGTAAGGAGATCCAACTAGTCCATCATAAAGGAAATCAGTCCTGAATGTTCATTAGAAGGAGTGAATGTGAAGCTGAAGCTCCAATACTTGGGCTACCTGGTGTGAAGAACTGACTCATTGGAAAAGACCCTGATGCTGGAAAAGATTGAAGGCAGGAGGAGAAGGGGATTTCAGAGGATGAGATGACTGGATGGTATCACTTACCCGAAGGACATGAGTTTGAGCAAGCCTGGGAGTTGGTGATGGACAGGGAAGCCTGGCGTGCTGCAGTCCATGGGGTCGCAAAGAATCAGACATGACTGAGTGACGAACTGAACTTTAAGTATTAGGTAAAACAAGGTAACTGTTTTCAAGGTCTTTTCATTATAGTAAATATCCTCAGGTTCTTTGATGTTCAGTCATTTGCTACATGCCACAATTTTTTGCCCATCTGCATCCTGGACACTCTAAATAAATGAACTCTAGTTTCTCCAAAGACCTGTGAAGTATTTCTTGTGGAATTTAGGATTGTCTCCAATGTGTTGCCTGAAAACCAGAAATGGAATGAGATTTTCATTTACTTGTTTCAGGACACTATTGTTTACTGCCCCTTTAAATCTTTCTTGGAGGAGGGGAGAGAATAAATAAATGGCTGCTGTTCTATTTAACACAGCCTTAGATTGCACTAGCTTTTTTTTTTCTTGGCAGCCTCATTTTTCCTGTTCAGTGAACTCAATCTCCATGGCTGGTTAATTCTGTCACTTGAGAGTGTGATTCAAATGAAGGCAGGCTGAATGCCAGGCCATCCTGCAGTCATAGTCCATAGCTCTCTTTCCTGCCCATCACGTCTATAGACCCTTGGTTATAAGAGAAATTGAGACATGCTTTATTTATCCAATTGCCTCAAATGGCAATCTTGAGGCCATAGAAAAAAATGAGCTAGTTTTAGCTATTTGGAGTAATAGTTCTCATCTGATCAGAATGGCTGGATAACCTAGGATAAGTGTTCTAACAGGGCTTTTGGAAGTCGCTGTAAGGATTAAATTGACACAGAGCACTCCCCTTACCCATATCAACGTCCAGGAATAAATATCATGGTTTTTTTTTTTTTTTTTTTTAGAGCTAGTCAAACTGCCAAACCTTTCGGATGTTGTTTAAGTGTGAGAATTTCAACTGTCCTTTCCTTTGTCTTCTGCATGGAATTGTTTTGAGTATGGAAATTCACTTTGTTTAACTGTACCTGACTTTTAGACATGCATTTCAGTCCACACTAGTTTGAAGCACACAGAGGAGTTTTATTGTTGAGTGTATTCTGTTATTTTTAGTAATAAACATGGAGATGGATGGAGTTTAAAAAAACAAAGATTGGAATTGTGAAATCACGTTTTGAGCTAGAGGATAATGATCTAAGATCTTAGTATATTAAGCTATTTTAGCCATCCAGCATTGTGCTAAGAGGTCCTCACCAGTGTTCAAACCCGTAGCAACATTGCTAAACCTGTGACCTTATCTTTGATTATTTTACTTTTATCTGTCATATTTGGGAAAGGTTGCATTTGTGGTTGGTGGTTGTTCAGTCTTTGGATCTCAGGTCTGTGTTGTAAATACTCACTATGCGCATCTCTCCCATCTCCCTATGGGTAGTACACTTCCCCCATTGACTGTAGCACTCCTTGTTGGGTTCGAATATGGTCAAAAACAGTTCTCCATATAGCATCACAGATGGTTACTGATAGTTGACAGTTGACATGGGGATGAAATATCCTCATTTTAGCCTAACACTCTAGAGCTAGACCACCTGAGTTCAAGTTCAAGCTCTGCCTCTTTTTCAGAATATTATGATATTATACATATTTCCTCAGCATGATTTATCTGTCTCAGTTTCCTCATCCACAATATGGAGATTATAATAGTACCTACTTCATGGAGTTGTTGAAAAGATGAAGTGAGATAATGTGAAGATGCTGGAGCAGTGTCCACACAGTTAGTTCTTAGTAAATGGTAGCTTTCAAGTGAACTCAACAGCCCATTCCTTCAGCTCATTCCATCCCATGAAATATGACCTTCAGATATAGTAGTTAAAAACTTATTTGATAACTCACAGCTGGATAATTGGCATTAGGAGTGATATTTGATAATTACAGAAGTTCAAGTGTGTGTTTTGTATGTTTGTGTCATACTTGATTCCTCTGTACCTTTGAGGAGATGAATCAAGATGGAGAATAATTTACATTTTTTATAATTTTCTATTTTAGTTAGTATTTGAATTAGACCCTTTGGTAAACATGTCACTAAAATATCCTTTCCAAAATGGGCAGTGATCTGGCTAATGATAGTACTTAGCCATGAACCTGAATTTTTTCCCTTTTCAGTTCTATTTACAGAAGTACAGAAAACTCACCAGTTGCTCAAGGAAGCAGGTATCAGTCATACTGATCTTTCTGTTGGCATTTGGATAGGTCTCTGTTTTTCTGATTGACAATGGCAACCTCTGTCCCTATGACTGCCTGTCTTTAAAGCATTTATGCGCTCCATTTCTGCATCTGTTGCTGAGGTCCTGCTGCTACTCTTGTGGACATAAGCAGGGTGGAAAGTGTGTGTGTGTGGGGGGGGGTATGATTTGTAGGTGTGCATTTATGTGTGTGCATGGACAAATGAAGGCTTCCCTAGTGGCTCAGATGGTGAAGAATTTATCTGCCAATGCAGGAGGCGTGGTTTGAATCCCTGGTCAGGAAGATCCCCTGGAGAAGAAAATGGCAACCCACTCCAGTATTCTTGCCTAGGAACCCCCTGAGCCATGGGGTTGCAAAAGAGTCAGACATGACTTAGGGACTAAACAACCATGGATGGACACACAAGTTGTACATATTGAGGAATATAAGGATACTGTGCACATATGTAGTGTCTGTGGGTGGAGGGAATACTTAACCCCATGTGTCTCTGTCTCTGTGTTTGCACATGTGCATCCTTGAGACTATATAAAACAGTCACTCCTCTAGTTGATGTTTTCTTTAAACAGCCTGGTCAGTATAATCCCATATTTTTTTCTCCCTTTCCCTCCGCTTTTTCTAGCCCCTCTCTATCACTTTCCCTCCCTCATCTCTGTAAGTTTTGTTTCCTTGGGTGATTACCACCACTTAGTGATCTGTACTGTACCCTCGTTCTCTTAGAGCCTCTTTGTGTATACCTACAGAGGGACTCACAGGCTGCATCTGCTTGGTTTCTCAACAGTTCTATGCAAGATAGCTCATGTTTACCCAGGGTGTATACCACTTTAGGCTTTCTTGAGAAAAACATGCCTCAAATCTTGAATTTCAGTGTTTCTCTGCTGCTTCTTGACAAAGCAGTTCCTTTCTGCTAGTTCCAGCTAGGCAGATGGGATATTTGAATTATACCCCTTTTAATGGTGAGGAATTCCAGGCCAGTAATTGACAGAATCAGATTAGAACTTGGTGCTCTTTTCACAAAATCATTTATGTGGAGGGTTGGGGAGGAGGGAGTGTTTAGATCAGACATGTGGAGAATATTACAGAATACGATTTTACCTTCCAGCCCTTTCCTGCCCCCTGACATTATTGAGTCATTATCCATCACAGGCCTTAGTAGAGGTCTGTTAATCAATTGATTATTTTCTCAGAGGTTCTGTGGGATGTGTATCCTTTCCTTTTTAGTAGTATTCCTTGGACTATTAAGTTCTGGGTAAAGGAGTTTTCTTTGCTTCATAGTCTGTACTGATGTTGACTACCTACCCTGGAAAAATTAATAGTAATTTTAATAATTGTGGCAGGTCATGAACAAAATCTGTCAGTATCACTAAATATTCATGCTTTCTGCACCCCTTATGTTCTGTTTACAGTTCTAATAATTAAGCATCACAGAGTTCAGTTAGAGAAATGACAACTGAATTTATTGATGATAACAATTATGGATATGAAATTATACAAAGCACTATTTACATATTGCAAATATGGGAATTAATTACAAACCTAAAAAGGGAGAATGTTCTGGCTTGTCAGTGAACTCTAAGACCTATAACGTTCACACTAGGAAAGCTTTTTCTTTTTTTCTGGCAATGACATTGACCTCCAGGTATCTGTGGAAGGAAGGCTACAATTGGGGATCTAGAGGATATAGGTTTAAATATGACTGCTTTACATCTGACTCATGGGGTGATTTAAGGTTAAAGCTAGTAGCTGACAGATGGAATGTCATTTGAATTCCACATTTCCCCCTAGACATGGTATCATTTGACTTAAAAACCTCATGAGGAAAGAAAAGTCAGATTTTAATATTGAGGGAGTGAAGTTACATAAGCTAATGGGATACCTTTGAAAATATTGTCTCATCTCACAAACAGTCCCCTTGTGACAGGGATGGATCTACCTTCTATTGGGCCATAGAACTAGGCCCCAGGCATGGTATCTAGAAATGATGTATACCTTATTAATGCTCTGGGGATCTGGGGAAGACACCTGGCACTAGCTAGGCTGCTCAGATCTTTGACTGAGAATCGGGCATAGAAACAAGAATTGAGAATCAGTGGTTCCTTGTGACTGGACCTATACCATTCAAACTTGGGTTATTCCACCAGGCATACTAGGTAGCAAAAAAATGATTGACTGGGGTGAGAAAGAAGCAGATTCACAGAAGGAAGCAGTAAGGAAAGAGGAAAGCAGTTTTCCTCCTAGGCATGCAGTGCCATTGTAGCTCCTTTACCCAGTACTCCTGAGACGGTGTGTTTCTCCCTTTGACTTCTGTGAAATGCCTGCGCATCCTTGAAATAAACAACTTATTTTATTGCTTTACTTAAGATAGCTTTCATGTTTGTTCATTATTAAAAACTAGAGTCCCAATAAGACAAATAATTTGCCTAAGTCACAAAACCAATGAGTAGGACAGAGTGAGAGAGAACTCATGTTTTTTTTCCACCTCTCTGCAGTTTTCCCCGTAGCTGTAGTTTTCTCCTGTAGCTGTTTCTTATATTCCTCAGTCCTCATCCTCTATTCAGGACCCATCTAGCCCTATCATGAGGGTGGAGCCCGCTTTGGGTTTCTCAGATCTCTGCGTTGGGGATGAGAGCATTCAGCTTAGCTTCTAGCATGTACAGATGTACTCTATCAGGATGCTCCTTGATTCATTAAAATTCTACAAGAAGGAAATGCAGCCAGCTGCCATTCTCCTTGCTCATCATCTTTCCTGGTGTCAGTCACACCTCATTGCATTTGGCAATGCTGTTGACGTGAGTGACATTAGCCAGAGCACAAATCAGGTAGCATCTGCTGAGGAGAGGGAAAAAGAAATCATAAACACATTTATAAAAGGGAAAACAGAATCAGGGTGACATCCAGGTTGTCTTTCTGATAGTCTGTTTTTGGGTTTGTGTTCAGAATAGATGGCTCCATTTTTCCATGTTTCAGTTTAACTGTTTCGATGGCTGTCTGTTAGTTTTATCTCAGAGGAAACTCATAATGTTGAATAGATACAGTAGGAGAGGGGTTACAATTAGGATAACCACCTGGTCCAGTTTGTCTTGGATGATCTCAATAGCTATTTTCCCAGCATAGTTTTTAGTAGGACCCATTTCCCTCTCAAACATACACTGATTTAGAGGATAAATTACTTGATTATGCTTTTAAAAGGTGATTGATCACATTTGAGGTGCTATCCATCACTGATATTTACTGAGCACCTACTGTGCATGATGCTGGGAAAGACTTAGGACAGGAAGAGAAGGGGATGGCAGAGGATGAGATGGCTGGATGGCATCACCGACTCAATGGACATGAGTTTGAGCAAGCTCTGGGAGATAGTGGAGGACAGGGAAACCCAGTGCGCTCCAGTCCATGGGGTCGCAAAGTCAGACATGACTTAACAACTGAACAACAACTAACAAAGTGATCAAAGGTGGTGTGAGAAGTGTGTATTTGTGTGGCTGGGTGTATATATATAAGTAGTTCATGGTCTCTGCCCTTAATGAACTTCCTTCTAGTTTAGCAAAGAAAGTAATATAGAAAAATGGAACTATAACTCCAGGGGACAAAAAAATCTTCTTAAAGGTTGGACTGGAGATTGCAAGGCAGTTGCTCTGTAGTTTACTGCTCTTGTTGGAGGCATTGTAGGCCAGGACAGAGAATCTGGAGCCAGACAGCTTGAGTTCATATCCCAACTTTGCCATTACTGGCAGTGTGACCAGGAGAAGAGCAACTCATCTATTTAAGTCTCTAGTTTCTTAGTTACACATGTAGATGATTAGGGTGTCTTCCTTCTTGTTGGGGTTTTGTGAGGATTATATTATGTGTAGACGGTGACTACCATAGTTCCCAGTGGAAACTAACACCTCAGTGAATTGAAGTCACTCAGTCGTGTTTGACTTTTTGCAACCCCATGGGCAGTAGCCTGCACCAGGCTCCTCCGTCCATGGGATTTTCTAGGCAAGAGTACTGGAGTGGGTTGCCATTTCCTTCTCCAGGGAATCTTCCCGACCCAGGGATCGAACCCAGGTCTCCCACATTGTAGACAGACGCTTTACCATCTGAGCCACCAGGGAAGTCCAACACCTCAGCAGTTGAGAGTTAACCTGGGATCTGTAGCAGTGTGTCCTGACTGAGTTAAAAACGTTAGGAATCAGCCCTGTCTCTATCATTCAACCTCTGTGACATGTAAGGTAGGACTGCACATAGAATCCCAGTACTGTAAGGTCTTGGACTGTTACCCAGCTCCAGCCCAGCACTCAGCAGTGAGATGGTTGGTAGGTAAACAACATTCCTTAGAATCATTCATCACATGTCTTCTCGACATTTTCAAATAGAGTTGTGACAGCAAGGCAAACTGTGTGCTGTAGACTTAGGAGAACAGATGGCGTCAGAAAAACCTAGCATGTGAGGGAAACACATGGTATGTTCCCATCCAGCACAGGAAGGGGCAGGAACCGTGTGTACTGAATTATTCCTCCTTCTGGTGGTGAAGGTGGGAAGTAAAAAGAAATAGTGGGATACCAACAGTGCAGTCCTACATGGAAAAGGTCTAGAATGCTGCTTCCCTAGAATTTCCTCCCTGGACCTAGAAAGGTATTAACCTTGGTTAAGTGCTGTTTGAACACGTTTCTTGGAAATGCGCTAGGCACTCGTTCATCAGTTGATTGAAAAATGTGTGATATCTTGGGACCTTGTTCAAAGAATATGGGCTCTTTGAAGAAAAAAATCAGATATAAAACTAAAGTTATAGTACTTATTATGATCTTTTAAATTAATGACTAACTTTATAGAGTCTTGTATGTCAGATCTGAGTCAAAAGCTTTACTAAGTATTGCCTCATTAAATGTCTATGGCTGCATTCTAACATGAGTGCTATGATAATTCCCATTTTGTGTATAGGGAAACTGGTTCAAAGAGGCCTAAGGATCTAAACAGCCACTAGGAGGAAAGACTTTTTACCTGGGCCAACTTGGGTCCAAATTTTACATTCTTGATTATTATGCTGTACAATGAACTTGCCCTAAAAAGAATAGATTATAGAACTAGCTAAGCAAAAGATCTTTAATAATCATTGTGGTGAAGGATGGAATAATACTGAATGGAAGAAGAATTAAAATACTGAGGGCTAGAAGGGCATTTCTGGTTTGACTGACTTTTCTTCTTCTTCCCAATCTAAATTATGTAAGGCAGACGCTTACTCCTTGGAAGGAAAGTTATGACCAACCTAGATAGCATATTGAAAAGCAGAGATATTAACTGTGCCAACAAAGATCCGTTTAGTCAATGCTATGTTTTTTCCAGTCATCATGTATGGATATGAGAGTTGGACTGTGAAGAAAGCTGAGCACCGAAGAATTGATGCTTTTGAACTGTGGTGTTGGAGAAGACTCTTGAGAGTCCCTCGGACTGCAAGAAGATCCAATCAGTCTGTCCTAAAGGAGATCAGTCCTGGGTGTTAATTGGAAGGACTGATGCTGAAGTTGAAACTCCAGTACTTTGGTCACCTCATGCGAAGAGTTGACTCATTGGAAAAGACTGATGCTGGGAGGGATTGGGGGCAGGAGAAGAAGGGGACAATAGAGGATGAGATGGCTGGATGGCATCACCAACACGATGGACATGAGTTTGAGTGAACTCCAGGAGTTGGTGATGGACAGGGAGGCCTGGCGTGCTGTGATTCATGGGGTCGCAAAGAGTAGGACATGAATGAGTGACTGAACTGAGCTGGCCTTTCAGTTGGGTAGCCAGTCTTGTTTCACAGGGAAGATCTTTTATGTTTTCTCTGGACAATATTCCAAGATATTAGTGATACTAAAATGCCAGAAAATTCTTCCTGATTTTGAATCTAAAGTGGTGTTATTTAGTCTAATTAGATAATATAAGTAGTATTGAGATATAAGCTATTTTTGGTCTATTGGCTAATAGAGTACTTCTTTATTTTTCTTTCTTTTCATTCTTTTGTCTTTTGCAACTTTATTTAAATATAATTGATGTACAGTAATATGCACATATTTAAGGTGGGAATTTGATGAGCTTTGACATATATTGCATCTAGAAAACCATTTTCTAAATGGTTTTAAGCTAAACAATTAAGATAATGAACATACTTATCATTTCCAAAAGTTTCCTTCTGTCCCTTTCTGATCCAGCCCTCCCTTCCCCATCCCCAGGTAACTACTACTACTCTCTGTCATTATGAATTAGTTTGCATTTTCTAGAATTTGTATATAATTGGGATTATACTTGCCTCCTGAGTCAAGTGTATGAAAATGCTTTAGAATGATTTTAACAAGACTTCTAAATAAGTGGTCTAGGTTATGTAAGGATGGGATGGGACGAGGCTCAAGAGGGAGGGGACATATGTATACTTATAGCTGATTCATGGTGTTGTACAGCAGAAACTAATACATGAAAAGCAATTATCCTCTAATCAAAAATAAAAAGAGAATACGGTGAAAGTTGGTCTATGACAGCAGTGCTTCTCTCATTTTAGGATGCATCAAAATCACCTGGAACAATCATTAAAACAAAAATTTCTGGACCCCCCTCCAAAAAAAAAAAAGTGATCTAGTTAATTTTGGGCTGATCAGATGTTATATAGTGTACTGAAAAGGCTATGGAATTTTCAGTTGGAAGATCTGAAAATCAGTTCCTGCTTATGTAATCTTAAATAATAAGTAACTGAGTCTCTCTAGGCCTTAGTTTTGTCATTTGTGATCTTGGGCTAATCGTTACCACTGGGCTTATTTTAAGACTCAAATAAATCACATATGAATTCTTTTTTTAAAAAAAAATCTGTAAATTTAATTACTATTAACCAGGAAAATAACTTATTTGGTAGATTCCATTCTAGAGGCATTCTGATTAATTGGTATGATTCTACTCACTTTGTGTCTACTTTCTGCTACTGTCTTCCTGTATCATTATATCTCTGAACAGACATGACCATTAGTTTTGGACTCGTACATATTTTATTATCTATATAAAATTCATATTTCTATATGCTGTACTCTGTTCCTATATTTCTTGTGGTTGAAGACAAAAAGTTTGTTTGTGTGGTATCTAAATATATATACAAGTCTGAGGAAAAGATATAGTTATTAAAACAAAGGAAAAAAGGAGAAACTCCTTACAGATAAGGCAATGAAAACAGGAGTGGTATGCTACTAAGTATCTGGAAAGTAATAAATATATTCAATGTACCTGTATATGTTTGGCACTAGATTAGTTAAGGGCCTTGGACTTGCTCTAGACTTTGACCTTGGCCTTGAACTTATCTTTGAACTTGGGCTTGACCTTGATCATCATTTTATTCTTTACTTCTATTAATATTTATGATACACAGGCTCTTTGCAGACATATATAAGACCCAAGGAAAGGGAAAGAAACATAATGCCTATTCTCATTAAGTTTATTATCTTGCTTTGTCTTAGGGGGGAAAAATGATTATGAAATCCTGCCACCTTCAATGGTAGGATGTATTAACTGCAATTTGTCATTCATCTATACTTAAAGTTTAGTTGCTTGCATATGTTTCTTTTTTTAATAAATTTATTCATTTTAATTGGAGGCTAATTACTTTACAATATTGTATTGGTTTTGCCATAGCTGTCTCATTATAAAGCCATGGAGACATAAGTAGTGCAGAGTTTAAGGGCTGATTGCCTTGATTCAGAAAGGTGAGAGGGTCACAGCTTTGCTGAGTAACCCAGAATAAGTTGTTACATTTCTCCAAGCTTATTTAGTAATTTAGAAGCTAACCCTCTGCCCTCCTTTCTCTGCAGGTGAACCACAAATATCAAACCATTTTCCAGTGAAGATGTATCTGTCCCAGAGTTGAATGTGCACCTGGAGCCAGAGGAATCTAAGGAGCTGGTTTTGAAGAAGTTTTGCCTCCTTTTTCCTGTCTACTATTGGGTGAGTCACCTAATCTTCTACTAAGTGGGAATGCTTTTCCATGTTCTGCCTACCTTGAGAATGACCCAATGTTAGGATCCCGTGAGATGGATTTGAAAGCACTCCATGGATTCAAGCCTTTCTAGTTTAATGGAGCTTCAATCTGATAGCTTAGTTCATGCCTATGAAATAATGTCAAATGTTGTGGCTGTGTACCTGGCAATAGATGATTTCTTTGCGGTTTGAATAGGACAAGAAGATGGCAATGTGAATGACTCTATGAATTTGGATATCACTATAACCAAATGTCTCCTGTGATACAATCTCTGGTAAGTGACCAAGTTGAAATGCCTGTGTAATCATCTATCAACACAGGAAACAGTCCATTCAATATGATTTGGTCCTCAAACTTCTGTTCCTCCTCCCTGTTTAGGGGAGATGTCCATGGCTCCTGGCAATAAGCCCCCAAATCTGCCTCCAGATTATAGAGTATGCTCAGCAGGGAACTGTTCCCTTGTCAACAATGAGCATTAGTACAGCAGTTGGACTGGAAGGAAAAACCTTTGTCTATTAGGAAGCCTGCCGAGCTTGGTTGCTAAGCAACCCAGGCTGGAGGCAGCAAACAGTGTGCGCCACGAGGGACTCCAGGGAGGTGGGCCTGGAAAATAGGGAGAAGGGATTCCTTATTCAGAGTCAGCTGAGGCAGGAAAAGAAAAAGCACTGCCTACTACCCTGGTACAAATGAGGTACACACATTGAACTAAATTGTGCATTTTAGTACCGAACATGTTAGGTGCCAATGCTCACAAGTAACTACGATTATTGGAGAACTGTGTGACCTTGGGTTGGTGACTTTCTTCTGCTTCAGGCTGTGTGACCCAATCAGAAAGCCAAGGAGCCAGGTATCACTAAGTTCTCATTTCTACCCCTGCAGCCACCAAATGTGCATGTACCTCTTTCAATCGGAGACATGTGATTCAGATCTCTTATATACTGTATTTGCATGAAAGGATGGATAGAAAAGGCTGTATTACAAAAAAACCGCAGAGTAAATGCGCTTTGTAATTTTTAAAGCTGAAGGTTCTAAGTTAAATGACTATTTCCCACTCCTAAACAGCACTAAATATTTACATAGGGCAGAACATGCCAAAATGGAGATACAGGGGAAGTTATCTTTCGTACAGCCAAGCTCTTATAGTTCCTTTCTCATCAAATATGTTCCTCACTAGGCTGCCAGCACATTTGAAAGATGCAAGATTAAGTACTTTTGGGGGAGTTAAGGTATAAACTACTCCTGAGCCACTTAGGAAGTCTGACATATCAGGTAAACATTCACTGACTCTCAGCTTATACCTGACAGCTTATTTGAACACAAAGGAATGAGGCAACTTCTAGGGAGATTTGCTATGAAAGGCACCCAGGGTTGAGAACTGGGCTGGGGTTGGCATGTGTAGGTGCTTGAGGGTTGAGTCATGACAGAGAGAAGGCACTGGATGGTAAGATTTGCAGATTACACATAGACATTTGAAGCAGGACTTCTTCACTTATTTTAGTTGTTAGCTTTGGACATGTTACCTAAGTTCTTTCATGCACACCTTATTCACCAGTACAGTGGGGACAAGAATAGTATTCACCTCTGAGAGATGCGATGCATTGACATATACACATTGCCATGTGTAAAACAGATAGCTAATGGGAAGCCGCTGTATAGCACAGGGAGCTCAGCTTGGTGCTCCGTGGTGACCCAGAGGTGGGAGGTGGAGGAGGGGAGGCTCACGCGGGAAGGGATATATGTACACATTTAGTTGATTTGGAAGGAATGATGCTAAAGCTGAAACTCCAGTACTTGGGCCACCTCATGCGAAGAGTTGACTCATTGGAAAAGACTCTGATGCTGGGAGGGATTGGGGGCAGGAGGAGAAGGGGACGACAGAGGATGAGATGGCTGGATGGCATCACTGACTCGATGGACGTGAGTCTGAGTGACCTCCGGGAGTTGGTGATGGACAGGGAGGCCTGGCGCACTGCGATTCATGGGGTTGCCAAGAGTCGGACACAACTGAGCAATTGATCTGATCTGATCTGATAGTTTATTCACATTGTTGTACAAACCAACACAATACTGCAAAGCGATTATCCTCCAATTAAAAATAAAACATGATCAAATGGATAGTCAACAAAGATCTAGTGTATAGAGCAGGGAACTCTACTCAATATTCTGTGATTACTTATATGAGAAAAGAATCTAAAAAAGAATAAATATACATGTATAATTGAATCACTTTGCTATACACCTGAAACCAACACAGCCTTGTTCATCAACTAGACCATAATATAAAACAAAAAGTTTAAAAAAGAGATGCTACAAACTTTAAGTAGAATAATGCAAAGGAATCACTTAGCAGAGGCCCTGATATAATGTAAACGATTAAATAGAGACTGGTGAGATGATCCATGTAGGTACTAGGTCACTGTCACAGAGTAAAACTGGGCAATATTATTTTTTGAGAGAAAAAACAAAACTCAAAGCTCCAGGGCAGGATGTTGGAATGGAAAAGTCCTCTAGTAAAAGCTGGGAAACCTGGCATCTGTGAGGGTCTAGGTCACCACTAGGCATTTCAAGCCCCAGTGTGCAATTGTGACAGGTTGGAGTTGGCACCAAAAGAGCGGGCACATGCCCAAGACTGCCTTCCCAAGCACTAGAGAGCCCTACTCCAGGCAGAGTTTAGAACAGCTCCAGATCCAGATGCTATAGGTCATGTGTCCTTCCTGCGCCCACCCCCCACCACCCCGGCCCTGGGCTACCACTTTCTCACCAATAACAAGAAATATTGACCTAAATGGTCTTTGGATTTACTCCATCTCATCTTTTTATATTTTTTTCTTAAGAGTCTTGGAGCTTTCTGTTCATTCACCACATAAATTTTATTGAGTGTCTAATAGGTGCTAGTTACTGCCATAGACGCCAAAGACACATACAGTGGTCATATCCTAGCAAAATGTCTGTTATCGAGTTTACAATGACAGGAGATGAACTGTATCAGGTAGATAAAATGATTATTTCAGTTGGTGGTAAATGCTTTATATGGGAAGTAGGTGAAACCTCTGAGAAACAGTGATGTCTGAACTTAGACCAGAAGGGTAGAAGAAAATCAATGACAGGAGGGTAAGAACAGAGGTGCTGAGGTAAGAAAAGCTTGGTATTCCTAAGGATCTGCGATTAGGCCTGGTTAACGCATACGTGGTGAGCAAGAGAGAAGCAGTGATGAGAAGATCAAGTCGGTGAGGCTGGGCAGAGGCCAGATGGTAAGGCCTAGAGGACCATAGTAGGAGCTTGGATTTTATTTTGTTACGTGCAAGTGAGAAGCCATTCATATGCTTAAAAAAGAGAATCTGATCTGATTTACATATATAGGAACGAAAGTCAGACTTCTTTGTGAAGCAAATTTAAGAAAATTGGCCCTATCTTTTCAATAAATCAGAAATAGAAAAAAGAGACTACACTAGATTAAGAGTATGATGAAATTATGATCCTGGAAAAGAGGGAAAATGTGTCTAAAGACATTTCAAGATCATTGAAGAGATTTTAAAGATTACTGAAATGCAGACGCAACACTATCAACCAAGGTACAAGTTACAAAACAGTAGAGACACTTTGTTCTCACTTTGGTTAAAAAAACAACACATACAGACACACAGAGATGTGCAGAAGAAGATCCATAAAGACATACACTAAGGTGTTAACCTTGTGGTGATCCCTGAGAGTAAGATTAAGGTTATGGTGTTCTTATTTGCATAAAAATAATGGATTACAAAGAGAAAAAGAGTGAAAATTGTGAAGTTCGCATTGCAGGTGGGAAGTTGTTACACCTGAGAGAAAATAATCACTCTCAAGGCTGATTACAGTGGAACTGGTGAGAAGTTAAATCAGAGAAATAATTTTGGGGTAGGGGTAGTTAGGACTTACAGATCGACTATTCTAGAAGAGTAAAAAAAAATAGTCAAGAATGACTCCTAGGTGTTTGACTTGAGACATGGATGGAAAGTAATGACTTTTTCTGAGATGCAAAAAAAGAAAAATTAAAAAAAAATCAAGTCTGGCTTGGGCACCTTTCTCAGAGGGAGGTTAAGAAGTGACTAGGTACCTTGTGATAGGTCATCCCTAAGGAGGTGAGCCATTCTAAGACCCCAGTATTCTCGGATGAGCTACCTTCATTCCGTACTGATCTATTCAGACCAAGGCTCGTGAAGCAGAGGATAAATGAATGACAACATGTCTTGAAAAATCACCTGGGGTGATAAAGTAGAATATAAATGATATAGCACAGGAGGTTCTGTGGAATAATGGTTGCCACTTAAGCCTCTCCATTTTAGGGAGTCAGTGTCAACACTTGAGATGGTCCATAGAAATCAAACCTAACAGCTCACCATACATAAAAAAAGACACCATTAAAGAACAGAAAAAGGAGTAAAACTTACTATATCTAGTAAGTAAAATCAGACATTTTGGAGGCAGATTGTCAATGTTATTGTTGTTGTTGTTATTCAATCACTAAGTTGTGTCTGACTCTTTGTGATCCGATAGACTGAAGTATGCTAGGCTCCCCTGTCTTTCACTATCTCCTTGAGTTTGCTCAAATTCATGTCCATTGAGTTGGTGAGGTTATCTAACCATCTCATCCGCAGTGTGAAAATCACTGATGAAAGTTTTAAATTTTTTTAGCCAAGCCAGCTGTCAGTTATCAGAAACCCCCAGGTAGTCTAAACTCATATCATCCATGTGATTTATGGTTTCATTGTGATAGTTTTCATCACTTTGTGGGATGGCATGGAAGACTTCCCAGTCAGGGCTAAGTTAAAACAAACAATGTGGCTTCTTTGTTAACTGTAGCAAGAAAAAGTTTGTTTAAATGTGAGGAAGAGTTTCCAATATAGAAAGGCAAGATTAGACTAGGTGATTCTTTGAAAGGATTTCCACTCATTGAAGCTACTTTCTAATTTATGATTCTATGGCCAAGTATTTAAAGCAAGAATAACCAGACTCTTGAAAGGTAACTCCATCCAGTCTATTTTTTTTTTTTTTTTTAATCTGGCCTATACCCAATCTACCCAGATGCATCACAGCAGACTCAATCCAGATGGCTCTTTGAAGCAGCCAAACTGAGCATTTCAGACATGCCACAAATTTGTATGCTGGAGATCCCAGACTCTTAAGCAAATAGTAAATCTGAGATGCCAATTACAGAAGCTCAGAGACCACAAGAATTAAAAGGGTAGGGACAAAATGTCAAGCAGTAGGGAGGAATAGATTTTAATAAGGAAAAAGATCCCCAGTCTTCAACCAAGGTCAGTTATTTAACATATTTCTTTCATTAATATTTATCCAATTTTTATTATTTGTTATCATTTTTAAAAATTTTACATTGTCTGAACAGCAAATGGATTTAGAAAAGGCAGAAGGACCAGAATTGAAGTTGCCAACATCCATTGGATGATCATAAAAGCAAGAGAGTTCAAGAAAAACATCTGTTTATGCTTTATTGACTATGCCAAAGCCTTTGACTGTGTGGATCACAACAAACTGTGGAAAATTCTTCAAGAGATGGGAATACCAGACCACCTGACCTGCCTCTTGAGAAATCTGTATGCAGGTCAGGAAGCAACAGTTAGAATTGGACATGGAATAACAGGCTGGTTCCAAATTGAGGAAAGAGTACATCAAGGCTGCATATGTCACCCTGCTTATTTAACTTATATGCAGAGTACATCATGAGAAATGCTGGACTGGATTAAGCACAAGCTGGAATCAAGATTGCCGGGAAAAATATCAATAACCTCAGATATGCAGATGATACCAGCCTTATGGCAGAAAGCAAAGAACTAAAGAGCGTCTTGAAGAAAGTGAAAGAAGAAAGTGAAAAAGCTGGCTTAGAATTCAACACTAAGAAAACTAAGATCATGGCATCTGGCCTGATCACTTGATGGCAAATGGGGAAACAATGTAAGCAGTGAAAGACTTTACTTTGCGGGGGGGGGGGGGGGGGCTCCAAAATCACTGTAGATGGTGACTGCACCCATGAAATTAAGACACTTGCTCCTTGGAGGAAACCTATGATCAAACTAGACAAATCAGATCAGGTGCTCAGTCGTGTCCAACTCTCTGCGACCCCATGAACCGCAGCACGCCAGGCCTCCCTGTCCATCACCAACTCCCGGAGGTCACTCAGACTCACATCCATCGGGTCAGTGATGCCATCCAGCCATCTCATCCTCTGTCGTCCCCTTCTCCTCTTGCCCTCAATCCCTCCCAGCCTCAGAGTCTTCTCCAATGAGTCAACTCTTCGCATAAGGTGGCCAAAGTACTGGAGTTTCAGCTTCAGCATCATTCCTTCCAAAGAAATCCCAGGGCTGATCTCCTTCAGAATGGACTGGATGGATCTCCTTGCAGTCCAAGGGACTCTCAAGAGTCTTCTCCAACACCACAGTTCAAAAACATCAATTCTTCGGCACTCAGCCTTCTTCACAGTCCAGCTCTCACATCCATACATGACCACAGGAAAGACCATAGCCTTGACTAGGCAAACCTTTGTTGGCAAAGTGATGTCTCTGCTTTTGAATATGCTATCTAGGTTGGTCATAACTTTCCTTCCAAGGAGTAAGCGTTTTTTAATTTCATGGCTACAGTCACCATCTGCAGTGATTTTGGAGCCCAGAAAAATAAAGTCTGACACTGTTTCCACTGTTTCTCCATCTATTTCCCATGAACTGATGGGACCAGATGCCATGATCTTCGTTTTCTGAATGTTGAGCTTTAAGCCAGCTTTTTCACTCTCCACTTTCACTTTCATCAAGAGGCTTTTTAGTTCCTCTTTACTTTCTGCCATAAGGGTGGTGTCATCTGCATATCTGAATTTATTGATATTTCTCCCAGCAATCTTGATTCCAGCTTGTGTTTCTTCCTGTCCAGAGTTTCTCATGATGTACTCTGCATATAAGTTAAATAAATAGGGTGACAATATACAGCCTTGACGTACTCCTTTTCCTCTTTGGAACCAGTCTGTTGTTCTATGTCCAGTTCTAACTGTTGCTTCCTGACCTGCATACAAATTTCTCAAGAGGCAGATCAGGTTGTCTGGTATTCCCATCTCTTTCAGAACTTTCCACAGTTTATTGTGATCTACACAGTCAAAGGCTTTGGCATAGTCAATAAAGCAGAAATAGATGTTTTTCTGGAACTCTCTTGCTTTTTCCATGATCCAGCGGATGTTGGCAATTTGATCTCTGGTTCCTCTGCCTTTTTTAAAACCAGCTTGAACATCAGGAAGTTCACGGTTCACATATTGCTGAAGCCTGGCTTGGAGAATTTTGAGCATTACTTTACTAGCGTGTGAGATGAGTGCAGTTGTGTGGTAGTTTGAGCATTTCTGGCATTGCCTTTCTTTGGGATTGGAATGAAAACTGACCTTTTCCAATCTTGTGGCCACTGCTGAGTCTTCCAAATTTGCTGGCATATTGAGTGGAGCACTTTCACAGCATCATCTTTCAGGATTTGGAATAGCTCAACTGGAATTCCATCACCTCCACTAGCTTTGTTCGTAGTGATGCTTTCTAAGGTCCACTTGACTTCACATTCCAGGATGTCTGGCTCTAGGTCAGTGATCACACCATCATGATTATCTGGGTCATGAAGCTCTTTTTTGTACAGTTCTTCTGTGTATTCTTGCCACCTCTTCTTAATATCTTCTGCTTCTATTAGGTCCATACCATTTCTGTCCTTTATCGAGCCCATCTTTGCATGAAATGTTCCTTTGGTATCTCTGATTTTCTTGAAGAGATCCTAGTCTTTCCCATTCTGTTGTTTTCCTCTATTTCTTTGCATTGATCACTGAAGAAGGCTTTCTTATCTCTTCTTGCTATTCTTTGGAACTCTGCATTCAGATGTTTATATCTTTCCTTTTCTCCTTGGCTTTTCACTTCTCTTCTTTTCACAGCTATTTGTAAGGCCTCCCCAGAGAGCCATTTTGCTTTTTTGCATTTCTTTTCCATGGGGATGGTCTTGATCCCTGTCTCCTGTACAATGTCACAAATCTCATTCCATAGTTCATCAGGCTCTCTCTCTATCAGATCTAGGCCCTTTAATCTATTTCTCACTTCCACTGTATAATCATAAAGGATTTGATTTATGTCATACCTGAATGGTCTAGTGGTTTTCCCTACTTTCTTCAATTTAAGTCTGAATTTGGCAATAAGGAGTTCATGGTCTGAGCCACAGTCAGCTCCTGGTCTTGTTTTTGCTGACTGTATAGAGCTTCTCCATCTTTGGCTGCAAAGAATATAATCGATCTGATTTCGGTGTTGACCATCTGGTGATGTCCATGTATAGAGTATTCTCTTGTGTTGTTGGAAGAGGGTGTTTGTTATGACTAATGCATATTCTTGGCAAAACTCTATTAGTCTTTGCCCTGCTTAATTCTGTATTCCTAGGCCAAATTTGCCTGTCATTCCAGGTGTTTCTTGACTTCCTACTTTTGCATTCCAGTCCCCTATAATGAAAAGGACATCTTTTTTGGGTGTTAGTTCTAAAAGGTCTTGTAGGTCTTCATAGAACCGTTCAACTTTAGCTTTTTCAGTGTTACTAGTTGGGGCATAGACTTGGATTACTGTGACATTGAATGGTTTGCCTTGGAAACGAACAGTTTAGCGCCTCAACCTAGACAACATATTAAAAATCAGAGACATTACTTTATCAAAAATGGTCCATGTAGTCAAAGCTATGGTTTTTCCAGTAATCATGTATGGATGTGAGAGTTGGACTATAAGGGAAGCTGAGCACCGAAGGATTGATGCTTTTGAACTGTGGTGTTGGAAAAGATTCTTGAGAGTCCCTTGGACTGCAAGAGATCCAATCAGTCCATCCTAAAGGAGATCAGTCCTGAATATTCATTGGAAGGACTGATGCTGAAACTCCAATACTTTTGTTATCTGATGTGAAGAACTGACTTACTAGGAAAAAGAAAACAACAACAACCCTGATCTGGGAAAGATTAAAGGTGGGAGGAGAAGGGGACAACAGATAATGAGATGGTTGGATGGCATCACTCAATGGACATGAGTTTGAGTAAGGTCCAGCAGTTGGTGATGGACAGGAAAGCCTGGTGTGCTGCAGTCCATGGGGTCACAAAGAGTCAGACACAACTGAGTGACTGAACTGAATTGAACTTAACAGCAATATCTCTCAGAATACTGTGTTCAGTGTTCTTATTTAAGAAGCAATTTACCAGTGGAAAGGAGAGAATTTATAAAATGTTTTGTCATCTTAACAGTCTAAAAAATATTTGGGTGCATAGTCAACATATTCGCTTTCTTTAGCAGACTAGACTGTTAAAGCTAATTTATAACTGTTTTTAGCCTTATAAATTAAAACTTTACCAGGGGCTTCGCTGCTAGCTCAGCTAGTGGAGACTACCGGCAGTGCAGGAGACCTGGGTTTGATCCCTGAGTTGGGAAGATTCCCCTGGAAAATTATTGTTTTCCTATAATAATTTTCCTATCTCACTTAGAAAATACCTTATCAACTCAGAGGGACCATATTTCAACCCATAATTATGAAATACAGGCTTGGAGACAGCTATGCAAGTAGAATTCATGGTATTATATGTCCTTCCTGTCTGTTCAAATCTGCTCATGTGACCTGTTAATAATAAGATCTTAGTGGTTTTGAAAAATTTCTCAGTGAGTTTAAACTTACTAATAAATGGGTCAAATAAAATAGACAGACACTAGGCTGAGGAAGTGACTACAAGTCAGATTAATCACTGGAGCTTAAGATGTTTCTAGCTGATTTCCACAGAGAAAGGAAAATCAACAGTATGACTGAATGAATTAGAGGTTGTAAATAATCCAGAAGTGCCCTCAGATGCTGAAAAGAAAAGCCCAGAGATTGGTCACAGCCACTCAGCTTGGTCTCCCCCTTTTGGAAGAAGATATCAGAGGAGCCTGGCAGGCTACATGAGGTCACAAGAGTCAGACAGGACTTAGTGACTAAACGGCAATGACAGCAACATGTTCATAGTAGAGGAAAGAGCAGTGTCAGAGACAAAATATCTCAGGTTAATAAAACTCTGCCAATGGAATCACACAGAATTAAATGCAAGTTCTGACTTTAGCCAGTATTAATTCTTAAAAGAACCTGGCACTTCATTCTCTGTTTCCATTTTTTTTTATCTAAAACAGGTTTGGTGGAGAAGATTAAGATACTGCTATATAAAACATTTGTACAACACTTGACAACTAAGCAGGTTCAATGGGTATTTTGCAATTTTTACATATGTTTTAGAATTAAATTTATTTATTTTTAATTGAAGAATAGTAGCTCTACAATATTGTGTTGGTTTCTGCCAAACATCAACATGAATCAGCCATAGGTATACCCATGTCCCCTCCCTCTTGAATCTTCCTCCCACTTTCTCCCCATCCCACCCCTCAGGTTGTTAGAGGCCTGGTTAGAGTTCCCTGAGTCAAACAGCAAATTTCCACTGGTTATCTGTTTTACACATGGTTATGTTTGCCAACAGAGGTTCGCCTAGTCAAGGCTATGGTCTTTCTTGTGGTCATGTATGGATGTGAGAGCTGGACTGTGAAGAAGGCTGAGCGCCAAAGAATTGATGCTTTTGAAGTGTGGTTGTTGGAGAAGACTCTTGAGAGTCCCTTGGACTGCAAGGAGATCCAACCAGTCCATTCTGAAGATCAGCCCTGGGATTTCTTTGGAAGGAATGATGCTAAAGCTGAAACTCCAGTATTTTGGCCACCTCATGCGAAGAGTTGACTCATTGGAGAAGACTCTGATGCTGGGAAGGATTGGGGGCAGGAGGAGAAGGGGACGACAGAAGATGAGATGGCTGGATGGCATCACTGAGTCGATGGATGTGAGTCTGAGTGACCTCTGGGAGTTGGTGATGGACAGGGAGGCCTGGCATGCTGCAGTTCATGGGGTCGCAGAGAGTCGGACACGACTGAGCGACTGATCTGATCTGATCTGATGTATGTTTCCATGTTACTCTTTCTTACATCCTATCCTCTCTGTTCTCCCCCACCATGTCCATAAGTCTGTTCTCTTACATCTGTGTCTCTATTGCTGCCCTGCAAATAGGTTGATCAGTACTACCTTTCTAGATCCATATATAGGCATTAATATATGGTATTTGTTTTTCTCTTTCTGACTTACTTCACTCTGTATAATAGGCTTTAGGTTCATCCACCTCATTAGAACCG
Source organism: Tragelaphus eurycerus (assembly GCA_935064755.1). Classification (NCBI taxonomy): domain Eukaryota; kingdom Metazoa; phylum Chordata; class Mammalia; order Artiodactyla; family Bovidae; genus Tragelaphus; species Tragelaphus eurycerus. The sequence goes on along the minus strand of CAKXYN010000014.1, from coordinate 33,239,402 downwards.
ACTCAAAAAAAAAATTTTAATTAAAACAGAAGAGGGGGAGGGCGGCGGGGGGGGGGGCCCGGGGCGACCCCAACCAACGCAGGACACGCGGCCCCCCCCCCCCCCCCCACCCCCCCCGGGCGCCCGGGGACACAAAAAAAAAAAAAAAGAGAGACCAAACACACCACTCATCCTCTCTCTCCCCCCTCTCCCCTTTCCCTCAATCCCTCCCCAGCATCAGAGTCTTCCAATGAGTCAACTCTTCGCATGAGGTGGCCAAAGTACTGGAGTTTCAGCTTTAGCATCATTCCTTCCAAAGAAATCCCAGGGCTGATTTCCTTCAGAATGGACTGGTTGATCTCCTTGTAGTTTTAATGGAGGGGTGAGAAATAATAGAATATATATATAAAAAATAAATTCTACATCCATTTATCTGTGGAGGGGGAGGTGGGTTGAGTGTATGTCTTATTGAAAAAAAACAAGGAGGGAAGAAAGAAGAGGGGGAGGTGTTTTTTTTTGTGTTTTTTGGGGGGGGTTTCTTTGGTGGGGGGTGGGGGGGTGGGAGGGGGGGTTGTTTTCTTGATTTTATAGAAAGCCCCTCCACAACCCCCAACGGGGGGGGGGGAATAAAATACCCAACAAACAACAGAGGGAGAGGGTTCCATTCCCACCAACAACTACAAAATTATTTTTTTTGTTTTTTTTTTGGGGGGGCTGAGCAGCGGGAGGGGGGGAAAAAATATATTTTTTTTTTTTTTTTTTTTTAAAAAAAAAAACAAAGAGCGCCCATTTTCTTGTGTGTGTGTGCCCCCTCTATGTCTTCTTTGGAGAAAAGTCTGTTTAGGTCTTTTTCCCATTTTTTGGTTGGGCTGTTTGTTTTTCTAGTATTGAGTTGCATTCGCTGTTTGTACATTTTTGAGGTTAATCCTTTGTCAGTTGTTTCATTTGCTATTATTTTCTCCCATTCTAAGGGTTCTCTTTTTATGTTGTTTATAGTTTCCTTCCCTGTGCAAAAGCTTTTAAATTTAATTAGGCCCCACTTGTTTATTTTTATTTCCATTACTCTAGGAGATGAGTCATAGAGGATCTTGCTGTGATTTATGTCATTGAATATTCTGCCTATGTTTTCTTCTAAGAGTTTTATAGTTTCTGGTCTAGTCTTACATTTAGGTCTTTAATCCATTTTGTGTTTATCTTTGAGGCTTCCCAGGTGGTGCCAGTAGTACAGAACCTGTCTGCCAATGCAGGAGATGTAAGAGATATGGGTTCAATTCCCTGGGTAGGAAAGATCCCCTGGAGAAGGAAATGGCAACTGACTCCAGTATTCTTGCCTGGAGAATTCCATAGATAGAGGAGCCTGCTAGGCTACAGTCCGTAGGGATGCAAAGAATTGGACATGATTGAAGTGACTTAGCACACATACTCTTAGAAGGTGTTTTAATTTCATTCTTTCACACATAGCTGTCAAGTTTCCCAGAAGCACTATTGGAGACTGTCTTTGCCCCATTGTCTATTCTTGCCTCCTTTGTTAAAAATAAGGTACCCATAGGTGTGTGGGTTTATTCTCTAGATTCTCTAACTTGTTCCATTGCTCTATATGTCTGTTTTTGTACCAGTACCATACTGTATTGCCGACTGTAGCTTTGTAATATAGTCTGAAGTCAGGAAGGTTGATTCCCTCAGCTTCATTTTTCTTTCTCAAGATTGTTTTGGCTATTCAGAGTCTTTTATGTTTTTTGTTCTAGTTCTGTGAAAAATGCCATTGGTAATTTGATAATGATCACACTGAATCTGTAGGTTGCATTTGATAGTATAGGCATTTTCACAGTGTTGATTCTTTAAACCCAGGAACATGGAATTCTCTCCATATGTATTTTTAAAATTTTTTTATTTTTAATAGGATAATTGCTTTACAATATTGTGTTGGTTTCTGACATATATCAACATGAATAAGCCATAGGTATACATATGTCCTCTCCCTCTTGAACCTCCAACAGCTATTTTTAATATAATCAATGAAAAAAGAGAGTGAATGAATCAAAAAATAAAAACAATAATGAAATCAAATATTATTAGCTTTATCTATTGTATAGCAACCATGTTTCTGAGAATGCTGTATTTCCTTCAAGTAGAGAATCAAATTACATTGAAAGCCCCTTACTACTAGCAAAGGTGTGACTCTTTGAATGTGTATAGCCTGCAGCTTTTTGGAGTAGCTCTTGATATTTATGTTTGCACTAAGCCACATCATTTAAAAAGCAAGAGAGTTCCAGAAAAACATATATTTCTGCTTTATTGACTATGCCAAAGCCTTTGCTGTGTGGATCACAATAAACTGTGAAAAATTCTTCAAGAGATGGGAATACCAGACCACATGACCTGCCTCAGGTATGCAGGTCAGCAAGCAACAGATAAAACTGGACATGGAACCTGTATGCAGGTCAGCAAGCAACAGATAAAACTGGACATGGAACAACAGACTGGTTCCACATAGGAACAGGAGTATGTCAAGGCTGTATTTTGTCACCCCGCTTATTTAACTTATATGCAGAGTACATCATGAGAAACACTGGGCTGGAAGAAGCACAAGCTGGAATCAAAATTGCCAGGAGAAATATAAATAACCTCAGATATGCAGATGACACCACCTTTATGGCAGAAAGTGAAGAAGAACTAAAGAGCCTCTTGAAGAAAGTGAGAGAAGAGAGTGAAAAAGTTGGCTTAAAGCTCAACATTCAGAAAACAAAGATCATGGCATCCGGTCCCATCACTTCATGGGAAATAGATGGGGAAACAGTGAAAACAGTGGCTGACTTTATTATTATTTTGGGGGGGCTCAAAAATCACTGCAGATGGTGACTGCAGCCATGAAATTAAAAGATGCTTACTCCTTAGAAGGAAAGTTATAACCAACCTAGAGAGCATATTAAAAAGCAGAGACATTACTTTACCAACAAAGGGCCATCTAGTCAAGGCTATGGTTTTTCCAGTAGTAATGTATGGATGTGAAAGTTGGACTATAAAGAAAGCTGATTGCCAAAGAATCGATGCTTTTGAACTGTGGTGTTGGAGAAGACTCTTGAGAGTCCCTTGGACTGCAAGGAGATCCAACCAGTCCATCCTAAAGGAGATCAGTCCTGGGTGTTCATTGGAAGGACTGATGTTGAAGCTGAAACTTCAAATCTTTGGCCACCTGATGCGAAGAGCTGACTTATTTGAAAAGACACTGATGCTGGGAAAGATTGAGGGCAGGAAGAGAAAGGGAAAATAGAGGATGAGATGGTTGGATGGCATCAGTGACTTGATGGACATGAGTTTGGGTGAACTTCAGGAGTTGGTGATGGACATGGAGGCCTGGAGTGCTGCAATTCATGGGGTCGCAAAGAGTCGGATATGACTGAGTGACTGAACTGAACTGAAGCCACATTTGATGACAGATATATGTCTTAAAGTATCATGGGACCTACAGAGAGAAGATGACTTATCCCTCTAATGGTTCACCCTTAGCTCCCTGGCTTTCCAGGTTTGCGTGATTAACTGGGTGAGCTCAGTCTGGGAGTGAGAAGATAGCACGACTAAAGACAGTTTTTGCCATGGCGCAGAGTTCAGACCTGTCACTACAGTTGCTCTTATTTAATCCATAACAACCACCACTGTCCTATTTGCATTTTTCCCTGCATGACTATCATCTGTCCTCTTCTTCTGTGAACCTGAACACATCTAACATGTTTTGAGGGCTTCCCTGCTGGCTCAGACAGTAAAGAACCCACCTGCAATGCAGAAGACCCTGGTTTGATCCATGGTTCAGGAAGTTCCCTTGAAGGGAATGGCTACCTTCCCTGGTAAACTGTATTCTTGCCTGGTAAACCCCATCAACAGAAATGCCCAACAGTCCATGGAGTCATAAAGAGTCAGAGATGAATGGACAACTAACATATATATACAACATGTTGGCTATAGTATTTCATTATATTAAGTCTACTCCTTCTAATAGTCCTCTAAGGCCTCTGGAATCTAATGCCTGATGATCTGAGGTGGAACTCATAGAAAAATAATACAAATAAAGTACATAATATATGTAGTGTGCTGGAATCATCCATTAAACCAGGTCCATGGAAAAATTGTTTCTGGTGGTCTCTGGTTGCCAAAAAGGCTGGGGACTCTTGCTAAGGGGCTAATCAAGTTTAACAAAGGGCACATACTGAAACAATAGGACAACTGTTATAAGGCCATGTTTTACATGTTAAAGCTCTAATAGTACATACGCTTACATAGTATTACATTCTATCGATGAAGGATCTGAGGTCCAGGAAAGACCAGGTCACGTGACCGAGAGGAAGGGAATTATTATTCAAGTTCCAGTGTTCTGACTGTAAGTTCAACGTTGTTTCTGTTCCTTTTGGCCCGAGTGTTTTGACTTGAGGAGTTGAGATGAGAGAATGATGCATGTGGTAGGGATAATCAGGGAAAACTTCTAGGCAGAAATGAGCCTCAAAGTCCTGATAGACAATGGCTGGGCCAGGGGAGCATTTGAAACCAGGCTAAGCCACACACATCCTAGCTTGAGGACAAAAACTCACACCTTGCATTTTGGGGTGGAAAGTCCTAAGTCTCTCATTTGAAATTCTTTTTATCCTCATGCCCGTAATGTTATTTTCTAGCATGGAATACTTTCCTGCACAGTTGGTGGTCTGGCTACAGTGACTAATTTAATCTTTCACTGAATATATTCTCTCAAATACAGTATATTGGTTGACAGTTATTAAATGCCTGGTAGACACTAGACATCAAAGGATTGGGGAACAAACACAAGGTACCACAGATTCATTTAGCAATCAAAGATAACTGCTGGATGAATAGTGGCCAGTGAAGATTTATTTTCAGGATGAATGGGCAGTTGTTACGTGAATTGCAATTCCTGAATTTGTCCTCTTCACCAGCCTGCCAGAACACTCCAAAGGCCCTTGTTTGAGGCCTTTCAGAGATGGGCTTTTAAATTCTTACTGTTGCTTAATGATTGGTCCTTTTGGATGCCAAAATGCATTTTTCTCTCATATCTTTTGTGCTTTTGTATTTTCTTGTTACTCTGGCTGGTGTCAGTTCATTTTAGTTCAGTCGCTCAGTCATCCCTCTCTCTTTGTGACCATATGGACTGCAGCACACCAGGCTTCCCTGTCCATCACCAACTCCTGGAGCTTACTCAAACTCATGTCCATTGAGTTGGTGATGTCATCCAACCATCTCATCCTCTGTCACCCCCTTTTCCTCCTGCCTTCAATCTTTCCCAGAATCAAGGTCTTTTCCAATGAGTCAGTTCTTTGCATCAGGTGGCCAAACTACTGGAGCTTCAGCTTCAGCATCAGTCCTTCCAATGAACACCCAGGACTGATCTCCTTTAGGATAAACTGGTTGGATCTCCTTACACTCCAAGGGACTCTCAAGAGTCTTCTCCAACACCACAGTTCAAAAGCACCAATTCTTCGGTGTTCAGCTTTCTTTACAGTCCAACTTTCACATCCATACATGACTACTGGGAAAACCATAGCTTTGACTAGATGGACCTCTGTCGGCAAAGTAATGTCTCTGCTTTTTAATATGCTATATAGCATCTATTAAATTTATAAATTCCTGGGTGCTAAGACTATCTGTGAATAAGGGGTATGTTAGTGATATGATCATATCCCCACCTTCTTTCCCAACCTCAACAGCATCAATTGAAGAACTAGGAGAGTAGTAGCTGATCTAGAGTGTCAGGAGAGATCTCATAAAATCATGCTCTTTGTTCTTCTGCTCTTTGTCCTCTGCATTGAAAGTATTTCTGGGAGATACTCTTACCCAAATTGTAACTTCTTCATGATATAGTGTAGACCTTTGCTCCAACTTGGGCTTCCCTGATGGCTCAAGAGGTAAAGAATCTGCCTGCAATGCAGGAGACCTGGGTTTGATCCCTGGGTTGGGAAGATCCTCTGGAGAAGGAAATGCCAACCCACTCCAGTATTCTTGCCTGGAGAATTCCATGGACAGAGGAGCCTGGTTGGCTACAGTCTATGGGGTCACAAAAAGTCGGACACAACTAAGTGACTATCACTTTCACTTGGTCCATTATATCTTAGAGAAGGTTGAATTAACTGGTTACACAAGTAAAATTTATTGTATTCCATCTTGATCATAAAGTATGATTAGTATTTAGCAAAAAGGAAAGGAGAGTCAGGTAGCAAAAATATAAGTTGTCCAGGACTGGTGGAGCCAGTGGTCAACAAAGGAGTCCATTCCCTGGCCTAAAATTATTCTCCTTTATCACTATCATTATCTTTTTCTCTTTTGTGAAGGACCAATCTTTCAGGCCAAACTGAAAACATCCATCAACCTGACTGGTCCTTGGCCCCCATTTGTAACTTCTTAGTACTTTAAAGTTTGTAAATCAGTGTCCTATTTATGTTCATCTGATCCCCAGGATAACTCATATAGAAACAATACTATTTAGTTCACTTTTGCAAATAAAAGAACTCAGCTCAGTGTCTTAAAGGAGGCTGGAAAAGATTTGGGATCCAAACCAGGCCTGTTACTCCTAACTAGGTCTATCCCTAGTCTTCATCTCTTTACTCCTTTCCAATTTGCCTTTGCTGTCTAGGTAACCAAGGCCTCATCCACCACCCTAGTCTTGCAGGATACTACAAAGAGTTCAATCTGGGCAGACTTGTCTGAAGTCTCAACAGTTTCCCCTTCCCACTCAACATCATTTATCCCTGCTCTGACATTCTAAAATGGCTATTAATGGCTATTATTGTGTTTGCCTGTTAGTGAGTGATTCTAGATGAATAATTGTATATATCAGGAATTTCAGCCATCACAATGCTGAAATTGAGAGATTTGAAAAAGAGATCTTGTATCAGTCTTTTTTTTTTTTTTTTTTTTTGAGAGTAATAGTAGGACTTAGTATTTTGGTTTGGGCTTTCTTTTTGCATGAACAATACATAACCTTACATATATTATCTGACAGTAATCAAAAAAGTAAGTCAAATTTCCCTCAGACTTCATCATTTAGAAACTGGCAATAATATATGTACAGGAAAAACTTTGTGGTTAAGTAGACTTTTATTGCAGGAAGAGGGACTCCTTCTGGGGCCTGAGAGTGGACTCTTGTCTAATGCTCAGATATAAGTTGTCTGAGGAGACGCACATGCTGACAAAGCAAGGGACTTTATTGGGAAAGACCCCCTCACCCCAGGTGGAGAACAGTAGGGTAAGGGAATCCAGGAGAACTGTTCTGTTTGGTGGCTCCCAGTCTTGGGTTTTATGGTGATGGGATTAGTTTCCACATTGTCTTTGGCCAATCACTCTGACTCAGGGTCCTTCCTGGTGGCACACACATTGCTCAGCAAAGATGGATGCCAGTAAGGAGGATTCTTGGAGGTGGTCGGACATGTGGTGTCTCCTTTTGACTTTTCTCAAACTTTTCCAGTGGGTGGTGGCTTCTTAGTTCCGTGTTCCTTATCAGAACCTCCTGTTATAGATTAACTCATGCAAATGGTTACTTTGGTGCCTGATCAGGGTAGGTGGTTTGGGCTTCCCTTAATACATTGGGTAAGTCCATTCAGCTGCTTGTGTCTCAGCTTCCTTGTCCTCAAAATCAGTAGCCATAGTAGTGACCTTACTGTTCTGAGAATGAAATGAGATAATGTGAGTAAGGCAATGGTGCAAATAAATCTTGAGTGGATATTAATAATATAGCCCAGGTCTGTCAGAGTGCAGAAACTGTCATCTTTCTTTGTTTTTGTTGCCTTCTCTCCAACCAAGCTCTGAGGGACTTAGGGACAGAAGAAGTACTTGCCTGCCCACCACTGTTCACACCTAACCCCCATATAACTCAGTATTTTCTTTCTGACCCCATAGTATGAAAATGACCTCAGGCAGTATAAATATACAATTGTATACACAAGAGAGGCAGGTTACAGTTGTCTGATATTTCTGTCTGAACTCTGGGATTTCAAAAAGAAAACAAAACATATACAGTTTATTTTCTCATTGGTGTGACTCTTTTTTTAAGTTAAATCATAATTTCCTTTTTTAACCCTTTAGCTTGTTCAGATTTGTTCTGAAAAACAAAATGTTTCCACTGGTTTGGGGTGAGGAAGCACTCTGTAAATATAGATCTTCCAAAATTCCATAGGAAGGAATAAGTGTGATTGAATTGTGAAGTTATAAGGAAAGCTAGAGAAAACGGAAGCTTGCCCTGTGAGAGGGACAGCTGAGAAGGGGTGTGGGAGGGGCATTATTGAAGTGGAAACAATTTTTCATTAGAATAATAATCAGGAAAGAAATAAGATGGTGTAATGAGAGTAAGAAATCACCCAGATATGTGACCTACCCTGATAGTAAAGGAATAGGGTCAATCAATATATTAACATGCACATAAGTACAAAGCTGTGACCCAAGAGTGGAGGATGACTTCCTGGATAGCTGTGGACAAGGTTGTCATTCCCACTGTGGGTGAGGTCAATGCAGTCCTTGCTGAAAGCCTGTGGCTGAGGGACCAGGCTGATCCACCCAGGGAAGCTCTGGAGGAGGTTTCTGTTTCATAGCACCTCCAGCTGGTGCTAATGGTAAAGAACCACTCCTGGATGGGCAGGAGACCAAGAGATGTGAGTTTGATTCCTGGCTTGGGAGGATCCCCTGGAGAAGGGAATGGCATCCCGTGCCAGTATTCTTGCCTGGGGAATTCCATGGGTAGAGGAGCCTGGTGGGCTACATTCCATGGGGTAGCAAACAGTCAGACAACTGAACGCATATACCATCTCCCAAAACCCCTCTAAGATTAGTTGTATGGGTAGATGTGTGTTCCACAGTCCTCTACAAAGGGAATATCTGTCACACCAATGCTTTCCTTGAAGCTAAACTCTAAGGCACTGAGGCCATCTGGCCATACTTTCTGAGACAGTTATTTTTCAAAGTACCATTTCTTTTCCTGGTTCCTGAGTTTTTGCCATGTTAATGCAAATAGTTACATGCCTTCTGCTGTGGTGTGGTCATTGTCAACTGGCAGACTGGTGGGTTCCCAGCTTGGTGACCCTTGCTTCTAGCCTGGTTAGAAAGTCAAGTCACTGAGATCTGAGGTGGGCACACAATTGTGCCACCTGACTGAGGGTGAGACATTGAATGAGATATTTAACTTCTTGAAGCCACAGTTTCCATGACTATATAATGAAGAACACAATGGTTTAAGTCTCAAAGGTTGAAAAAATTATCATTTGTGAAAGACTGAGGATTGTTTAGTTTAACCTTGTTATTGAACCTGTAGTCAAGTTACATCAAAACCTAGTCATGAAAAATCTTATAGAAGTTGGTTGTGACCCTTCTTATATCTATAGCTAACAAAGTATAATTTTATTTGGAAAGGAAAAGCTTAGTAAATTTATTGTGAGAAATAACTTAGAAATTGATGCAGTGTCCTTGGCATTCTGAGAGAAACAGTGAATAAGAAAAGCAATGAAGTTGTTGACCTTAAATTGAGAGCAACATGTATAATACCCACAGGCTACTCCACTAATGACTGACCTTCCACCTTTGCCATAAGAATCCTAGAAAGCTAGATAATCTTAAAGACTCTGTTGTCACAATCAGAATCAGAAGAAACTGTATCAAAGATTGTGAATATTCTCTAGGGAGAGCTTTAAGAGTAATCTTGTTTATTTCAAACCTAATTCTTGACTTTTCCCTACAGTAGCCCTCCTGCTTCTGTTTCCATACCTCAAAGTAGGAATCTTGTTACCATTCAAAAGTGTTTATTCTCATCTGGACTTGTATAGCTCAAACTGTTGTATTTAAATTCAATGTAAGAAAGACATCTCTGACTTCTTGCCACTTCCAGAAATTCAATTCTTGCTCTCACAAGGTACATGATGAATCTTTTCTCAGCAAGGTGGTCTCTTCATTTGATACCATAAGCATTAGAATCTTTTCTTCCCAGTTAAATACCTGTGGTTGTTGAAATATTCTCCATGGGACCTAGCTTTAAGATCCTTTTCTCTCTTGGCAAGTTTTCTCTTGAAACATCGACTTGGCAATAGTGTCCTCCTTAGAGGATGGCACTGAGAAAACTGTACACTCGCTTAATCGGAATCCTACATCTCACAGTTCTCACAGTATCAACTGCATGCCACATTTTTTTTCAAATTTCATTCCACTCCTGCCAGGTCACAACTTCTTGTCTCCTAGGCATACACTTATTTGCACCTTATATTGAAGATACATGTTTCTTTCTGTTAGTTTGTCCAGAGATAATTTTCATGTTTTTTGAATCCCAGCCAGAACAGTACTTGATTACCTCATTGGAGAATACTTTTGCATTATGAAAACCATTTGAAATTTGTTAGCTTGGGCCACATACTTAAACTCCCTTAGCTATTATGTAAATTGGGCATAAAACTAAAACCTACCCTACTACCAAAATGATTGTTGAGAAGATTTTAAAATTTATATAAGAAGTTCTGAGTTCAAGGCCAGGCCCCCAATAAGTATTCAAGAAAAGGTCCAAATTGTATATTAATAAGGATAGGTTGTAATTCCCAGAGAAGCCAAATCTAAAACCTCTTGAGTAAATAATTTGCATTTTCTCATAATCTCCACATTCCATTAGTAGTTTGTGTCTGTCCCTTTGGCTTTTTCTTTGCGCTCATGCCTAAAAAGAAACTGGTTACCAACTTCTACAAAATAACTTTAATATAACACTTCAAACCTTCATCATCAAGAGGTTAAAATAACTATAGCAGTCGTCTTGACATTCATTCTTAGACCTCGCTTTTCAAGGCACATGAACTTATAGGAGAAAAAGAAAGGGAATGTGTTTTAAGAAGCATGAGAAATTTATCTTCAATCTTTGTAGATAAGACAATTCTCATTTTGTGTTTCTTAAAACTTTAAGGGAAGATTTAATGAAGCTATAAGAAGGAAATAGAACCATCTTTTTAATTGTGGAAGAACTATACACTACGTTAAGTAAAGAGATTGTTTTCAGGAAATGAATACTCTTGATGTAAATTGAGATTTAAGAGCCTAGGTTTTAGCTGTGCTATGAAATTAGGCAGCCTAATTGTCCATTTACAGTTAAAATGCTACAAATACCATTCTGAATTTGGGCTACATGTTGGACATTGTTCCCTGTGAAAAATGGGATTTCATACATATCAAAATTAAACAAATTGCTTTTTATATGTTTATTACACTTTAGTAACTAATACCATATTTTTTTGAATCAGTCTTTATTTTGCCCATTGAAATTCAGAGTTTATATCACCACTTTATATATGAGTAAATTGAGGCTACTCTAATTTCATAAACCAAAGTTTTGGGATGGAGGTTATCATTATCTTCTTGGAAAGAAGAGAAACATTAAGAACTATTAAATGAATGAAATACTCATTAAAATAGTATGGCACAATTATAATGCAAGGATGACAGAAATATTCCAGTACTAATAGGACATTTGCTGTGAATAGTAAAGATTTGTTTCTGTGAAGCGTTCTTTCCAATCTTTTAACATCCACAATAGATATCAAGGGGTCATTGATATAAAAGGGCTAACAACAACAACAACAAAAGCATGGTGGTATAAAACTTCTGGTACAAATAGATGAATTTTAATAGTACCTTAATCAAACCCCTTTGTCCTTATTGAAATCACAGGTTCTCTCTTCACTAGCCCAGGATTTCCTTAGCTTATTGCTTCATTAGTGATCTCCACACAAGCTTGAAAACTATAGAGAATTTCTATATAGACATTTATAGCATAATGTATTGGTTGTGTAAGAAATCTGCCCTGCCTTGGATGCCACCAATGTGGGGTGCACAAGTAAAGACTGTAAAGTATTCTAAAAGAAAAGAAGAAACAATGCAAGATGATTTGCACATTTTAAGAGCTGTGTGTGTATGTGTGTTCACGTGCTTAGTCATGTCAGACTCTTTGCTACCCCATGGACTGCAGCCCACCAGATTCCTCTGTTCATGGAATTTTCCAGGCAATAATACTGGGTTGTCATGTCCTACTCCAGGGGATCTTCCTGATCCAGGGATCAAACCTGCATCCCTGGGGTCTCTTGCACTGGCAGACAGATTCTTTACCACTGTGCCACCTGGGAAGCCTATGGTTATTTAAACAAGTTTACAGCTTGGAGAGAGTTCTGGACAGCAGATACTACACCTTTAGTAGTCATCAACATTTAGGTTATATTTACATACTACAAAAAGATGAGATTAAATCACTGCAGATGGTGATTGCAGCCATGAAATTAAAAGACACTCCTTGGAAGGAAAGTTATCACCAACCTGGATAACATATTAAAAAGCAGAGAAATTTCTTTGCCAACAAAGGTCCATCTAGTCAAGGCTATGGTTTTTCCAGTGGTCATGTATGGATGTGAGAGTTGGACTGTGAAGAAAGCTGATAGCCGAAGAATTGATGCTTTTGAACTGTGATGTTGGAGAGGACTCTTGAGAGTCCCTTTGGCTGCAAGGAGATCCAACCAGTCCATCCTAAAGGAGATCAGTCCTGGGTGTTCATTGGAAGGCCTGATGTTGAATCTGAAACTCCAATACTTGGCCACCTCATGTGAAGAGTTGACTCATTGGAAAAGACTCTGATGCTGAGAGGGATTTGGAGCAGGAGGAGAAGGGGACGACAGAGGATGAGATTGCTGGATGGCATCACCAACTCAATGGACATGAGTTTGAGTAAACTCCGGGAGTTGGTGATGGACAGGGAGGCCTGGCATGCTGCTATTCATGCGGTTGCAAAGAGTCGGACATGACTGAGCGACTGAACTGACTGAACAGGGGAATGTGTACAGACAGAGAAGAAAAAGAGGACCAAGGATAGATGCGTGGATTGTTCCAACATCTTGAGGTTGGAGAGAAAAGGAGGAAGCAACACAGGGGTTAAGATGGAAAGGGTAGAAGCAAAACCAGGACAGAGCAGTATCCTGGAAACAAAGTGAGTAAATGTATCAAAGAGGAGCTGATCTTATACCCAATACTACTGATAGGTTAAGAAACATGAAAAAGGAAAATAGATCACTGGATTTAGCAACATGTAAAGAGCAATGGTGATCTTAATAGCTCATATCTCCTGAATCAGCAAGAGGATTCTTTACCACTGTGCCACCTGGGAAGCCCAATCTTAATAGAGAGTAGGTGAAAGTCAAATGGGAGTTGGTTCAAGAAAATACTGGAAGAGGGACTTTGGAAAGAGCGAGCGTTACAGAAATCCTTTTAGGAGCTATGCTGGGAAGAGAAGCAGAGCAGTGGGGAGGCAGCTAGAGAAGAAAGTAGGATAAAGTTGTTTTTTTGTCATTTTGCTTTATACGATGGGAAAGATAATGGCATATATAGTGAGTTGGCTAAAAAGTCATTTGGGTTTTCCATAAGATAACCCAAATGACTCTTTGGCCAATCTAATATGATTTGATGGAAAAAATCAAATAGTGAGGGAATACACTTCTTGATGATGTGTTAGAGAATGGATCAAGTTGCTGGAGTGATGTTTTTGAAAAGATTCAAGATGACATTCAGTGAACAAGTACAGGAACTGGCTAGATGGGAATTCAGAGCATGCAAGAGAGGGCTTACAGTGCCTCACTCGAGTCACATGGCAGTGGTCTCTGAATTTGCCTGCTGACTCTTCCATTCTTAATACTGACTTCACTTGGTTTTAGGAGGATTACATGATCTCACAGGTATAAAGTGCTCAGCATAGTGCCTGGAACATAAAACGCATACACACACATGATAATTAGCAGTTGGTATAATGCTCTCATCATTTGATAAAAAGTCACATTTTCCAAGACAATAATGGGATTTATTATTAGATTTACTCTATTATGAGCTAGCAGGATTTACCTGTGCTTTCTTTGAACTCTGCCTAAGAGGAGAATAGGGATATTCCTAGTCACGCCCCTGGGAAAGCCCGATATGGTAAGGTCTATGTTTGCAGTCCGATTATTTCTACTAGTTCTTTATTAGCCTCCTTCTATAAATGTTTACAAACAATTCAGTATATGTTTAACTGCTTTTTATGTAATATTATTTAATTTTCAATAATCCTTTGAGATAAACAGTATTATTTTCCTCCTGCTATAGAAACAAGCCTGAAATTTAGAGAAGTAACTTTGCCAAGGTGACATTGGAGCTGGGTGTGAACCCAGGCAGTTAGACTTTGTTGTTGTTTAGACACTAAGTCCAGAGAAGGCAATGGCACCCCACTCCAGTACTCTTGCCTGGAAAATCCCATGGATGGAGGGGCCTTGTGGGCTGCAGTCCATGGGGTCGCTAAGATTGGACACGACTAAGTGACTTCACTTTCACGCATTGGAGACGGAAATGGCAACCTACTCCAGTGTTCTTGCCTGGAGAATCCCAGGGACAGGGGAGCCTGGTGGGCTGCCATCTACGAGGTGGCACAGAGTCGGACATGACTGAAGCGACTTAGCAGCAGCAGCAGACGCAAAGTCATGTCTGACTTTTTGTGACCCCATGGACTGCAGCATGCCAGGTTTCTCTGTCTTCCACTATCTCCTGGATTTTGCTTACTGCCTCCCAAATTAGTCAATATATAAGCACTTAAAATTTGCATTATGCTTTCTTGGTCCTAGGCATTCTTACCTGATGGTTTGTATACATAGGTAAGGATACAGAGGGGAATATTAAATTAACCAAGCCATACCTTTAGAGAAGAAGGGAGCACACTTATTAGTCATTACAAAGTGAAAGAGAAACTGAACAAGGCTACTGGGAAGAAAGCAGAATAGAGTGATTCATACATTTTTTTCAAAAGAATTCTATGCCCAAGAGGAGAATTGAACAAGAATTACTGTGCTATAGCTTAGTATGCTGAACTAGGGTCTCTTCCAGAAAGGCCTGAGGATTAACCAGTTAATCATTCGGTGACATTTAATCAAGAGCCAGAAATCTAATCAATGACTGACCCATTGTGACATTGGGGTACTGGTCTGGCTTCTTGCCTGGACTGTCCAATCTTAATTAGCAATTATCTCAACTGGGTGACCCTTTGCCCTTGGGAAATTTCAACAAGGAATAGCTATTTCTAAATAGAAATTTCACCTTTTGCCTCTATCACTTGTCATTAGGCAGTGTGTTTATTCAGTTTCCAATGTCTTATTGGGCCTATCTGATGGAAAGATCTGGCATTAGACCAACAATTACTTTGATGAGGAGAAATAATGAAGCTATCCTAAAGGGAGATAGAAGATCTGAAATTTCCTTCACTTTCATCTCCTTTATAACTTTCTCCTTCTCTGTCATTCTGAAATGTGGCCTTATTTAATTCTATTGATTTTAGTTCTTTCTGGACTAAAAAGAAAAAGAAACCCAACCCACAGGCAAGAAGAATTTTTGTTTCAACTTGGAATATAAGAGATTGTTTTAATTGTTTTCTTAAGATAAAGATAAATCTCTACTCTCCTCCTTTCAGCAATAGCTTTTTTTGACCCCTGCTTTGGAAGGTCTTAGAGGCAAATTATTGCTTTGCTCCTGTGTGTCAGGTGAATTAATCCCTTTGAGTCTATTTCAAGAGGGGAAGGTCAGGAAAGGCCGTTCTGTAGAGATGTCATTGAGCTAGGAGCTAAAGGAGCCCACTCCATGATTATCAAGAGTGAGGACTCTCCTGGGAAAAGAAAGAGCAAAGGCAAAAGCTGTGAGCCATGGTAGGGACTTCTCAGATGACGCTGGTGGTAGAGAACCTGCCTGCCAATGCAGGAGATGTAAGAGATGCCTGTTCAATTCCTGGGTCAGGAAGATTCCCTGGAGAAGGAAACAGCAACCCACTCCAGTATTCTTGCCTGGAAAATCCCATGGACAGAGGAGCCTGGCAGTCTACAGTCCATGGGGTCCCAAAGAATAGGATGCATGCAGGCATGAGCCATTGTGGCTGGAGAGAATGAGCCATCAGAAGAAGGGCACATGCTAGGTCAGAAAGACAGGCAGAGGCAGACCACACAAGATCTGATCTTGCAGACAGGGCAAGATTTAGGAAGATTTTGCTTTATATGGAAAGGCGATCCATGAAAGGATTTTGTAAGCACTGGTATGACATAATCTAATTTACTTTACTCCCCAAATCTCTTTACTTTCTATGAAGAAGACTAATTGGGAGTAAATATAAGGAGAGTGCTTAGTGCAATGTCTTGTTTATAGTCGTTGAGAAGTGTTAGCTGTTTCCGTCTATTACTTTTTTCATTCTCAGAGAGGACTGTATACCCTAGAAAGGCATGTCAGAATCTTCCATGAGCAGGACCTGGGACTCAAATCAATAACTCCTTAACCCCCAAAGTTTCTAGTCAAGTTCTATAGGAAAATGCTCTTTCCATCCTCTGTCCATAACTGCCCTCTCAGCCTGGGCAGCATCATCAATGGCCATGCTACGTGTTGTCCATCTGAGGTCTGGTGGGGGTGGGAATGACGTTGAAGACTCCCAGGTTTACAGCCAGTCTCCTTCTACAGAATTATACTGCCATTGGGATCATATCAAATTCAAGCTTGGTATGCAGATCATTAGAGAACCCATTTCTATACTAAATGGAGAAACGTAATATTTGCAGATAAGGCACTTTTCAAGGAACTCATTATAACCTCAATTTTAAAAGCTGCGCAACTGAAAGCAAGTTAAATTTTCTAACTTATGTACT
Source organism: Tragelaphus eurycerus (assembly GCA_935064755.1). Taxonomy (NCBI): domain Eukaryota; kingdom Metazoa; phylum Chordata; class Mammalia; order Artiodactyla; family Bovidae; genus Tragelaphus; species Tragelaphus eurycerus. The sequence goes on along the minus strand of CAKXYN010000014.1, from coordinate 33,222,729 downwards.
TGCTGCTGTTAATAACACCAAGATGTGGCCTTGGATGACACTGAATACATGGGAAAGCATCTTGAAAAGCTTCATTCATCTCATTTGACCTTCACAACACTGATGACTTAGGTAAAGTTAGATCTGGAACTTCCAGTTTTGAGGGTAAATGCAGCAGTATGGGAATTGTGTGACATGTGCAGACCCACAGACAGCACCTAGCTGGGACTCACCATGGCAAAACAGTCTGGATTTCTTTTTATCATCCCCAGTGACTGCTACTACCCTTGGTCCTATGTTCACTGAGGTTATGAAGGACGAGAACATTGTAACATGCTGCACAGGACTGAGATTTCTAAAATGTCATGGTGGAAAAGATACCCATATTAATTTAACAGTATTCCAAGAGGAGGAAAATTCTGAATAGGTACCCTCAACAAATGCAAAATGTATATCTTAATAATGTAGGAAAAGCCTAGATTTTCCTTAGAAACAAAATCTACTCAAAATTGATTCTCTCTCTTAGCACATGAAAAAACCTAAGGTTTGGAGGATGAGCTGGTAAGATTTATTTTGTCTTAATACATTTTTGTTTTTCATTTGCTCAGTTGTGTCCAACTCTTTGTAACCTCATGAACTGCGGCACACCAGGGTTCCCTGTTCTTCACTATCTCCTGGAGTTTTGTTCAAACTCATGTCCATTGAGTCAATGATGCCATCCAACCATCTCATCCTCTGTCGGCCCCTTCTCCTTCTGCCCTCAATCTTTCCCATCATCAGGGTCTTTTCAAATGAGTCAGCTCTTCGCATCAGGTGGCCAATGTACTGGAGCTTCAGCTTCAGCATCAGTCCTTCCAGTGAATATTGAGGGTTCATTTCCTTTAGAATTAACTGGTTTGATGTCCTTGCTATCCAAGAGACACTTACAAGTCTTCTCCAGCACCACACTTCAAATTATACAGTTCTTATTACTAAAGATTCTCAAATAAAAATATAGCTATTAAAAAATTATCTTTCAGTTGTAAGAATTCTTTATATATTCTGGACAGTAGTCATTTATTAGATTTGTAATTGGGTTTCCCAGGTGCCACCAGTGGTAAAGAATCTGCCTGCCAATGCAGGAAACACAAGAGACACCAGTTTGATCCCTGGGTTGGAAAGATAGCCGGGAGTAGGGAATGACAACCCACTCCAGTCTTCTTTTAGTTTGTTTATATTTAATTGGAGGATAATTGCTTGACAGTATTATACAAATATGATGCACATGCCATACATCAGCATGAATCAGCCATAAGTATACATATGTCCCCTCACTCTTGAACCTTCCCACCCCTCCAGGCTGTCATAGAGCACTGGATCTGAGCACCCTGTGTCATATAGCAAATTCCCACTGGCTATCTAATTATACATATGGTGATGTATATGTTTCCGGGCTACTCTCTCAAGTTGCCCCACCCTTTCCTTCCTCCATTGTGTTCACAAGTTTGTTATTTATGTCTGCGTCTCCATTGCTGCCCTGCAAATAAGTTCATCAGTACCATCTTTCTAGATTCTATATATTTTCATTAGTGTATGATTTTTTTTTTCTCTCTTTCTGACTTATTTCATTCTGTATAACAGGCTCTAGGTTCATCCACCTCATTAGGACTGACTCAAATGCATTGTGGCTGAGTAAGATTCCACTGTATATATGTACCACAGCTGCTTTATCCATTCATCTGTTGATGGACATCTAGGTTGCTTCCCTGTCCTCACTATTGTAAATAGTGTTGCGATGAACATGGGGGTACATGTTTCTTTTTCAGTTATGGTTTCCTTAGAGTATATGCCCAGTGATGGGATTGTTGGGTTATAAGGTAGTTTTATGCCTAGTTTTTTTTTTTTTTTTTTTTTTAAGGAATCTCCATACTGTACTCCATAGTGGCTGTATCAATTTACATTCCCCCCAACAGAGGGTTCCCTTTTTTCCACACCCTCTCCAGCATTTCTTGTTTGTAGATCTTTGATGATGGCCATTCTGACTGGTGTTAGGTGATACCTCAATGTAGTTTTGATTTGCACTTCTGTAATAATAAGCAATGTTGAGCATCTTTTTATGTATTTATTAACCATCTGTATGTCTTCTTAGAGAAACGTCTGTTTAGGTCTTCTGCCTATGTTTTGATTGGGTTGTCTGTTTTTCTGGTATTGAGCTGCTTGTATATTTTGGAGGTTAATCAGTTATCAGTTGTTTCATTTGCTATTATTTTCTCCCATTCTAAGGGTTTTCTTCACCTTGTTTGTAGTTTCCTTTAGTGTGCAAAAATTTTTAAGAAAATTTCATGGACAGAAGAGTCTGATGTGCTGCTGTTCATGGGATCACAGAGTCAAACGTGACTGATCACACATGCACACACACACACAATTGGTAAATAGTCTGTGGTTATTCTTCTACTCTGTAGTTTTTCTTTTCATTTACTTAATGGTCTATTTTAAAGAGCCAAAGATCTAGTTTGAATAAGATTGACCTTTTTTTTTCCTTTTAAGGCTATGCTTTTGGTGTCACACCTAAGAAGCCTTTGCCTAATATAACATCACAAGGGATTTCTCCTTTATTTTCTTTTAGAAGTTATGTATTTGTAGCTCTGACATTTAGGCTTATGATGCATCTTGAGTTAAGTTCTGCATATACTGTGAGTTAAGGGTTTTTGTTCATTGTCTGTGTATGGATATATCCAATTGTTCCAGCACCATTTGTTGAAAAGATTATCCTTTCCTCTTTGAGTTGCTGTGGTATGACCACAAATACAGGTTTTATGTCTTGACTTATTTCTGTTCTTTGGATTTATATGGATATTTTGTTATTAATCTTTATATATAGCCTTTATGTGCTCTGACCCTCAGTTGTGTCTGACCCTTTAGGCCCTGTGTACTGTATGTAGCCCACCGGGCTCCTCTGTCTATGGAATTTTCCAGGCAAGAATACTGGAGTGGGTTGCTATTTCCTACTCCAATATAGCATTCATATGTATATATTATTTACCATTATATGTAAAAGCTATAAGCAAAACCCCATATACCCTGGGTTCCTTATTTCTCTTATCCTAATCTCTCTCTTTCCATAGGTACAGGCAAACCCTCTGCTTTTAAGCAGCCAGTGAAGCTAAAAAACTTGTTATAGGTAGAAAAATATTTTGTTTCTCTAAACTACAAACCAAACAACTTGAATTCTCTTTGGGGAAATGTGCTCTTCTGTTAACTCTGGATTTCTTTCTAGTTCTTGGGAATGTGGCTTGGACCAGAGTCACCTACATTCAGCCCCAAAAAGCTATTTCGAAATGTGAAATACAGACCTAACCCCACAATTATGTAGAGCAGGAGATAATCTGCATTCTATGGTTTTGAGAGAAATCTGGATTTGGATTCCTTTATTGTTTAGCCTGGAAAACTCCCAATGGGACAATCTGAGATGTGCAGAGTCAAGAGTAATAAAAGCAGAATTAGAGATCCTTAAGGAGCACACCTTACATCTTCCATGATTTGATTTTAGCTAATGGTCATAAGAGCCGATCTGCTATATACACAGAGGTCTAGTGTTGCTACTCTCAAATCTAGCCACATATAATACTCTAATGTCATTCCAGAATACTATCTTGTAATCAAAGAGAAAAGCATTAATTTCTCAATCATGCTGCCTTCCCTCTCTTCTCAGGACAGTGTTTCCCTATTTGCAGAGCATTCATGATCTTGTGCCAATGCAAATGCTGCACACTACTCATGAAGTCTTTTATAATTTTCCCAGTCAGGATTAATATGTATATTTCTGCCCTAATTTTTTACTTTGTTGACATAAAGTTTACCCTTTGAAAATATACAATCCAACGGCTTTTTTAGTACAGTTGTACATATAATACCATTATCTAATTCTAGAATGTATTTTATCACCCCAAAAGAAACTTCCATACTCAGTGGTCATTCCCCATTCCACCTGCACCTAGAAGCCACTAATCTACTTTCTTTCCCTGTGGATATGCTTATTTGGCACATTTGTTTAAAATGAAAAAGCTTATAATTCTGGCTTCATTTACTTACAATTTTCCAAGATTCATCTATGTGGTAGTATGGGGTAACACTTCAATATTTTATGTGGCTGAATAAGTCCATCATATCAATATACCATATTTTTTTATCATTTATTACTATTTCTATGAACATTTAGGTACTAAATTTTGTATGGACTTTTGTTTTCATTTGCACTGAGGAACTTGCAAAATGTTCTACCAAGTAGCTCTATCATTTTACTTTGTCACTACCAATGTATGACGTTCTAATTTCTCCATAGTCTTCCCAATACTTTTAAAATATTGTACCCATCCTAGTGGTTGTGAAGTTATATCTCATTGTCATTTTGCTTTGGATTTCCTTGATGATTATGAGCATTTTTCACAGTTTACTGGTCATTTGTATATCTATTTTTTTCCTCAGAGAAACATCTTTTTTAATTGAGTCACTTAGAGCTATAAATTTCTTTGTAAGTATTACTTTAGTTGCATCTTTAAATTTTGTATGTTGTTAGTTTGTTTACATTCATCTTGAAGTGTTTTCAAATTTCCCTTGTGATTTCTTCCTTGGCTCATTGGTTATTTATGAGTGTGTTGCTTTGTGTTGCTTTATTTATTCATATTTATAAATGTACCAAATTTGCTTCTGTTATTGATCCCTAATTTCTTTCCATTGTGCTTGGAAAACATACTTTTTATGATTTCAGTCATTTAAAATTTATTGAAAATTATTTTGTGGTTTAATATAGGGTCTGTTCTTGAGAAGAGTACTTATTCTAACTGTTGTTGGCTAGAATATTCTATAGGTGTCTGTTATATTTAGTTAGTTTATATTGTTTTCAAATTTTCTATTTTATACTTGATACTCTAGTTTTATCCATTACATACATTGGGATATTGAAGTCAGCATTCTGCCAGGCAGTTAAGGACCCCGACTTAGCCTTCTACTTCTGCAGAAACTCAGAGTAAGCCCAAGATAAGCACTTAAGGTCTTCTCAAGTGTATCCTAAGCATTTATATTAACCATGAGCACAGCCTTGTGTGCATGGCTTCCTAGATATGGTGGAATATGTCATCATTTTTCAAAGCCCTCTTTGGACATCTCACTCCTCTGATTTCCTTTAAAGCATTTTGGTTAGCCTATTATTTAGCCCACCTGTTTTCTAGGGCCTCAGATGTCGAGCTCCATGTTAGGTCAATAAAGATAGCCTTGCTAGTAGGCTTGTTCAGAAAATCACCAGGCAGATTCTTGATAATGTGGTTTTGAATGTGCTCCAGTCTCATTCTGCTCCCTTGAGTGGTTGCCAGGCCTTTGATTTTCAAAGCTATTGTGGTGCTGGGGAGACCAAACAAACGGGACAAGTGTAAATGCCATAATGCTCACTGTTCTTACCTATGTTCTTAAATATTCTTAGGGTTTCTATAAGCTTTTAGTTAATTTGCAAAATAATGAAAACATCTATTCTGACAGTTTATACCAGTGTTCTTTTTGTTTTTATGGAAAAGAAGATTGTCGAACATGCTTACTCTGCCATCTTTGCTGTCTTTAGCCTTCCACTTCTCATGTTCCTCTTCTTTGGCACTAGTGAAGTTAGGTGTGCTTTCAAAGATAGTAAGTAGAATCTCCTTTACAAAGATCAGAGACTTTAGTTCACTGCATGCACCACAGAATGAAGAAGTTAGATTACAAAACAGAATAAACAGGAGAGAGAGAAGACGGTAGTTTGTAAATTAGTTTGAAAATGAGATTATGGAGGAGTTGTGGTTATTGCTACTCATGAGGTCTAGGGAAAGTGAAAAATACTGAAAAAGGAAACATTTGGGAATGGAAAGTCCAGGGATTTAAAAAATTCCCTATGGTTACTTTTTTAAATTCACTAAACTTGAATTTAGGAGAAAGGTCAAACAGGGAAAGACATTGAACCAAAGTTTTTAAGAAATGAGGGATAGTTACACAGATTCATCTGACAACTGCATTAAGGTGGAGGTAATATATATTTGAGCCAAATAATGTGAGAATCCAGTGGGAGTTTTCAAAGAAAAAAAAAAAGTTGAAAGTAGCAGTGTAAAGCAAGGAAGTAACACCCCAGGCCTCTGGTAAAGATGTGGGGGAAGAATCCATGAGAAGGCATCAGAGTAGCACTGACCTCAAGAGAGAGCCAGGTTTCTATGAGAATAAGAAGGTGATGGACATTTTTGTTTGTTTTAGATATTTTAATAAATACTGAAGGCTCTGGGGATTTCTGTTTACACTGAATTAAAGAAAGAGAAAGACAGTAGAATTGTAGCAAGGTTTTCTTATCCTGCCCCTCTCCAGTTTGATAACAGCTACTTTAATGGTTTCTACTGACACAAAGAAGGCACTGGCGACCCACTCCAGTACTTTTGCCTGGAGAATCCCAGGGACGGGGGAGCCTGGTGGGCTGCAGTCCAGGGGGTCGCTAAGAGTCAGACACCACTGAGCGACTTCACTTTCACTTTTCACTTTCATGCATTGGAGAAGGAAATGGCAGCCCACTCCAGTGTTCTTGCCTGGAGAATCCCAGGGACAGGGGAGCCTGATGGGCTGCCGTCTATGGGGTCGCACAGAGTCAGACACGACTTGAGTGACTTAGCAGCAGCAGTGACACAAAGGGGCTTCCGTGGTGGCTCAGTGGTAAAGAATCTGCCTGCCAAGGTTGAAAGTTCTTGAAGGCAAGATTGAAGACAAAGTATGGAGAGTTTGTGGAAGGAGCCCACTGGTCACAGTAAGATGGTTGCAGGATAGAGGGGAGGAGAGGAACTGGGGTAACAGTGATCTACATCCAGAGTCATGTAGATGTTAGCACCTGGAGGAAAATGGGTTCCCAAGGAGTTCTGGGTTTTTTGTGGTGACAGTAGTCACAAGATGATGCACATGACGGGTGGAGAGTGATGGGATTTCCTAGGAGTATGAAGAGAGCTAGGGTTTAGGCTTTACTCTTCCTGAAGGCAGGAACTAGTTAGTACCTCTTAATGAGAGAATAACATCATTCCCTGATGGAAGCACCCAGCCTCCCTTGGCCCATCAATTCCCATTCCTGTGTCTGGGCTCAGCATAAGGCTTGATGATGGAATCTTTACAGACCCCTGCCCCTTTATGAGCTGTACTGGCCTTGCAATCAGTGCCTCTTTTTGTATAGTCTTTGCATGTAAGACCAGAGGTCTTCAACTCATTATCAGTCTTCTCAAGTACAGAGAGGATTCTTAACTAAGCAATTTCTTATAAGTACTAACCCTCACCATCTGGCCTAGAAGGTATCAACCCTTTTCTACTACAGCATACACAACACGTGGTGTTCCAATGAGTGACGGTTTCCCATGGGTACAACCGCACCTTGATATGGCCTCAGAAACCTTGTAAGTGCTACAGTAATTGACCTATTAGTTACATACCAGTGATCGCTCCCCACTAAATGTTGCTGTGGCATAGGAAATGTCCATTCAGGGTGATTCTCAACATTCTAGCTGTAACTCCATCTCTTTCTCTCTCTGTTTAGAAATGATATCATAGTAAGAGTGGCATAATTGCATTGATAAACTTGTATCTGCCCTATTGTTTAAATCATTTTCCAATTTCGGTACTTTGCTAGAGGGACCACACATTGAGAACTACTGTGCTTGAAAAATTGGGGAGATACATCTGAGTGCCTACCATTGAAGTTTTTACGTTTGTGACCTGTCCTGCTGTAAGCAGTAATAAATTCCCTAGGCAGCAAGTATCCTTTTTTTTTACCTTAGAAACATCAAATGAAACATTTTCTCCTACTATGGCATCTATGCAAATCCATCTTCAGTAGATTTATTTGTTTCTCTGCCCTCATTTTCCACATCTTTAAGATTAGTACATATATCATAGGTTTCTTGTGAGGATTAAGTGAGTTAAAACATACAAAGTACTTAGAACAGTACCTACTACTGAGTAAGTGCTCAAAAAAGGTTAAATGTATTTCTTATGGGCTACCATTTGCATTTTGCTTTCTTTGAAATGGAAGGGTTTCATAGAATCTTCCATAGTGTTTCTTTGCTCTCTATTTTCCCTGGCTTCATTGAGATATAATCGGCATATCATGTCACATTGTGTAAATTTAAGGTTTACAATGTGATTATATATACATACATATTTATACACATTTATATATATAGTGAAATATTTACCACAGTGAGGTTAGTTACCTTGTCCTTTACCTCAACTAATTGCTACTTTGTTGTTCTCATGTTGAGAATATTAAAACTCTCATCTCACCATCAACTTTGAAGGATACAATACAGTGTCATTGAGTGTAGTCACCATGCTGTGCATTAGATCCCCTGAATTTATTCATCTTGTAATTGAAAGTTTGTATTCTTTGATCAACATCTTTGATCTCTCTTGATAAACAGAAATGGGACTGTTAGCTTTATCCTCGTTATTACTGTTATTATTAAATGACTTTTATAGGGTGCTGGCCTAAGCACTTTATGTGTTTTAACTTAATGGATCCTTACAACAACCCTCTGGGGCAAATGATATTATTACCTTAATTTTACAGATGTTAAAAAGAAATGAGGCACAATAAATTTTAGGAACTTACTCAAAATGCCAATAAGTACCCAAGGTAGAATCCATACCCAAGAGTTCTGGCTTCAGGACTGCACACATAACCCCTACACTCCACTGCATCCCACAGGTAAATGTAAACATTCCACTGATGGAGTTTACAGGTAGTGTTCCCAACACTAATCCGGGCAGCACACCAACCCTTTTGGAAGATGGGCCTGTGGCTGTGGTGGATGTCATTTGCACCATTCCCTAGGTTCGCAGTATTAGGACAGATTAGTTCATCAGTCACTGAGCAATGTTTCTAGCACTCCTCTAAGCTCTTGGATACAGCTGTGAAGAAAACAGACAAAACCATTACTTTCCAGGAACTGGTATTGAGCTGAGAGGTAAAGACAGTAAACAAAATGGGTAAGTAAATTATGTAGTATGTGAAAGGACAAAAATAGTATGGAAATAATAATACAGGGAAGAGGAAAAGATTATGTGTGAATGTAAGTAAGTGTGGGGGTATTCCATTTTAAATAAATTTGTTAGAGGAGGATTAGGGTGGTATCAGTGTAGGTGGTGAGTAGTGCTAAGAGTAGATAGATATTGAAGATGGGGCAAATAGGATTTCTTGAAAGATTAGATGTGGAGTGGGAGAGAAACAGAGGAGCCAAAGAGGACCTCATGATTTTGGCTTGAGCAATTCGAAAGAAGGTGTTTTTATCAGCAGAGGTGTGGATAATTAGATGGCTCTGATTTGGCCATGAATCATGTGTTGGGGGAAAGTCCCGAGGTACATTTAAGATATGTTGAGTATGAGATGGCTATTAGACATTCAAATGGCTTTAAGTAAGAATATGGGTATTGGAAGGGTGTCATGATGGAGATAAAGTCCTAGAGTCATGGCACAAGAGAGTGAACGTAGAAAAGAGAAGTCCTACAGCTCTATACTACTTCTACTTCACTGTGAAAAGTTTATGGAGATGAAACCAAGAAGGGATATGTGAAGGAGTGGAGGGCAAAGACAGAAGGAAACTAGGAGAGTGTATTTTTGGAAGCCAAACATAGAAAATGCTTTGAGAGAGAGTAATCAATATCACATGCTACAATGGACAGGTGACCATTAAAGCAGCCCAGTGTCAGAAGTATGGAGATAAAAGCCTAAGAAGGGCTTCTCAGGTGGCACTAGTGGTAAAGAACCTGCTTGCCAAAGCAGGAGATGCAGGTTTGATCCCTGGGTTGGAAAGATCACCTGGAGGAGGAGGGCATGGCAAGCCACTTCAGTATTTTTGTCTAGAGAAGTCCATGGACAGAGAAGCCTGGAGGGCTATGGTCTACAGGTTGCAAAAAGTCAGAAACAACTGAAGCAACTTAGCAGCAGCAAAGGCCTAAGTAGAATGGGTTCAGGAGAAAATCAGAAATGGAGACTAAATATAAAGTCTTTAAGAAGTTTTGTTATCAAGGAAAGCATAGCTATGAGGCGGTAACTGGAAGGAAAAATGAGATCAACAGGAGTTCCTTAGGATGAAATAAACTGCAACATTTGTATATGCTGATGGGAAAAGATGCAAAAGAGAAAGGAAAACACATGTCCCAGGAGGGAGTGGAGGAGAAGTGCGGGAGTTATGTCCCACAAGGCAAGAGGGCATGGGGCCTAATCCACGGTGCTGGTCATTGAAGGAAGTAGAGAGGGCTTCTTTCAGGGAAGATGACCCAGGCTCTGGGGCACATTTCCTGGGGTCAAACTCAGCCTCCACATGTCATCACTGAATGCCTGTTTGGGGTAAGTTATTTAACCTTTGGGGGCTTGAAAAACTACTGAGCACAGGCCTCAATTACCTATCGTTGTGATAAGATAAAGTTAAGCTTAGTTTCACAACAACAGCAGCACAATTTTCAGCAGATTTCCTGGATTAACTATCCTACAGCATGTTTTTCTAAAATTTAATACTCCTCTGTCTGCCATATTTTCCAATGGCACACACAGATTTGTGTATTTTGCACATGCTTTGCCTTGTACATGACATGCACTGCTCAGGAAGGTAATTATCCCAGCAAACTAAGCTGTGTGAGAAGATAAACTGCTTAGATAAACTGCTTAGTGAATTAAAATTGCATATTTTATATAACCCAATGGCACAAGCATCCTTGTTCTGCTTGTTCCATAAATCTCTCTAAGGTATCGATGGCTTTGAGCTTTTCCATCATCACTGTCTTTTCTCTGGTGGTAGAATCTCTATGCCCAAGGTAGAAAGGAATCTCTCTCACTACCAGTAACCTTGCTGGACCAGTGTTAATAACAGAACCAAGTAGCTTAGTGAATGAAGCCAGAAGCATTTCCACTGAAGCAGCCTTTCTAGCTTAGCTGCAAACCAAATAATGTTGCTGCCTCTAACTGGTCCAGGAAGTTTTGCAATTGAAATGGGAAAATCACTTGGCGGGGCAGGGTGCTGATCAGATTGTGTATATGATTGTCAGACAAAATAAGTCCAGTTTCTCCTCAATGAGGCAAGAGATATTGCAGTTAGAAAGGAGGAAGAATGGGTGTAATTAAGGCACAAAAAGTCTAAAGTCTGTCCCCAGAGATATTGACTAAGACAGGATGCATTCTTCACTTCCAAAATGAGCAGATTTTCAACTTTCTGAATGCTGAGATGGACAAGGAACTTGATAAACAGTTACTCTCATTTTAAGATTCTAAAATCTATACTTTTGATAGTCCTGTTCTTTCCCCTCCATGAAGCCCATGACTTGCCCCCACTCTAGTAGCTTCAGGAACACCTAAAGGATAGTCCTCATGATTTCACATCTCTACCCTGTTGACTGGTGATTGCTCTATCTCCTTGCCTTCTTGTTTATTTCACTTTAGCATCTACAGTGGCAGACACACAGTAGGTAATCAATAATTACTGCCAAATACTTAAAGGTGTTGACACAACCAGTCATTTTATTAAATCCAATACCTATAAAAACCTGAAACTCCACTATCAGTTCACTTATGAATCCCCTCCTACCTAGACTGGAAATGTCCATGACTCTAATCTCCCCATGTGCACAGAGCATCCACACCCCTGTACTCTGAGCCTGGCATATCACTGGTACCAAGCAAGTTATGACTGACCAAATGATTTCTTGAATGTTCTGGAGGGAGGAGAGTATACAGATGAGGAGGAGGAATCTGGGAGAGTCTTATCAGGTGAGAGCACATATTTAGTGTTTACACTCCAAACATGTTACAGCGCTCTCTGCTGCTGCTGCTAAGTCACTTCAGTCGTGTCCGACTCTGTGCGATCCCATAGACGGCAGCCCACCAGGCTCCTCCGTCCCCGGGATTCTCCAGGCAAGAATACTGGAGTGGGTTGCCATTTCCTTCTCCAATGCATGAGAGTGAAAAGTGAAAGTGAAGTCGCTCAGTCACGTCTGATTCTTAGCGACCCCATGAACTGGAGCCATCCATGGGATTTTCCAGGCAAGAGTACTGGGGTGGGGTGCCATTGCCTTCCCCGTACAGCGCTCTCTACTAAACCTTTATTTTTGCATAGTACTTCCTCACCCTTTCACATTAGCTCTAAATCATAGATTTAATGCTTTGGAATATTCAACACTGAGCTCCATAAAACAAATGTTGACAAACTCGTATGGCATGGAGAAGAGGCTCCAGATTGGAAAGTTGATTGGGAGAGTGGTGATGGAGGGACCTGGGTTGTTGGCACTGGAAATGGTGTTCCCTGGGCTGCCAGGAATGCTGCAGGTATGAGGTAGAAAAGAGAATAGATTGTGGTGGTCTGTTCTAGAAGGAAGAGTTAAGTGGTAGAATTTACAAGAATATAAATCTACAGACATTGAAGCTTGCTTTATGATATAATGAATTCTTCCAAGGAATTGTTCAAACAAGGTCTAGGTAACAATAACAGAGAAAAACAATTGAAATTGTGGGAGTGATCATTTTAGATTTTAAGATTTCTTTCAACTTGAAAGGCCAACTGCTGAAGAAGTATACATATATATCTATGATAATTTAAAATGTGATAAATTATTTAAAATCACAGTCAGTATAATTAATTTGTTGTTATTCAGGTGCTAAGTCATGTATCACTCTTTGTGACTCTGTAGACTGCAACAAGCCAGGCTTCCCTGTCCTTCACCATTTCCCAAAGTTGTTTTTATGCCCCTTTTAAAGATGTGGAAGATAAGTATCAGAGCTGAGATTCAAACCCAAGCATCTGACTCTAGAGCATACATTGTTAACCACCCCACTTATTCCCTTGGCCTATGAAAGAAAATAATGAGTAACAAGAGCCTGTTATACAAAGTTAAGTCAAAAAGAGAAAAACAAATATTAATACATATATATGGAATCTAGAAAAAAGGTAAAGTGATGTGTCTGTTTGCAGGGCAGGAATAAAGATGCAGACAGAAAGAGGAGACCTGTGGGCACAGTAGAGGAAGGAGACTAGCACTGACATATATCCACTACCGAGTGTAAAATAGCTAGCTAGTGGGAAGCTGCCATGTAACAGGGAGCTCAGCCTGTTGCTCTGTAACAACCTAGATGGGTGAGATGGGGGGTAGGTAGCTGGGAGACTCAGGAGGGAGGGGATATATGTATACTTAGGCCAATTCATGTTGTATGGCAGAAAGCAACACAACATTGTAAAGCAATTATCCTCCAATTAAAGATACATTAAAAACATAAACCAGCAGTGAAGCTCTTCCTTTTAAGTTACAATACTCTGAAGACTTCTTTGAGTATAGATATTTTAGCTGAGAACTGGAGAGTAGAAGACAGTTGTGCACTAGGCGTCAAACCCTTCTAAGACAGGGGACATTGCTTGACACTGAATGAGCAGTAGTCTGCTTCCCACAGCCAGAAGGAGACACCTGTCCAGGGAGCAAGGTGAGCAAGAAGGAAAGGGATTGACAATAAGGTCAGAATTTGAGGCTATGTTCAGGACACACAGGCTGCACTTAAGGGCTTTGGATTATCACCTAGTACAGTGGAAAGGTCGAGGACAGGGGAAGGATGGATACCGTAACCTGTTTTATAGATGAAGGAGAAATCCCAGTGAAGCAAATACATTTCCTAGGGTTCTTAACAGGCTGATATGAGAGTCAAAGAAAGACTGAGAATATAACCATCCTTGTTGTTAGTCACTGTGATATGGGGGGAGGATGTTTGTTACTGAGGCATAACCAAGCAAAGGCTTCCCAGTGGCTTAGTGGAGAAGAATCTGATGGCCAGTGCAGGAGATGTGGGTTCAACCCCTGGGTCAGGAAGATCCCATAGACAGATCTATGGGATGAGGTCACAAAGAGTCGGACCCAACTGAGCACATACACAGCTAAGCAAAAGCTGTTACAAGCAACAGAAGAACTATGAGGAAGGATAGAAAAGTTTGATGTAGGCTAAAAAGGAACCACATTTTCAAAGACTCTGAGGCGGTAAAAGGTACGGTATATGTATGATATAATGTGGATTGCAAATGGCTAAAGTTTTCTAGTCAAAGGAGAGATTGGCACAAGAGAAAAGTGACGAATTAGGCTCGGTCCAGACTCTACAGAGCCTTGAAGGTATTTTAAGAATTTTAATCTTAAAGGCTTTAGGAAGCCAAAATTCAATGAGATAAATATATGCTTACATTACAAATAAAATCAACATTTTGTACCCTAAAATATTGAAAGCTGCATTCATTATAACTCTTGCTCCTAAGTTGTCCAGCATAAGTAAAATATCTTCTAATTAAGCACAGTATTGTTAACACATTTAAGGAAATTAAGAATACTTAAGTGTTTGAAAAAATGTAATATTTTGGGGGATTAAATAAAAGCCTCAGAGAGCCTCATGGAAAAGTAAGCCTGTAATGTAACAAAAATTTCCTGTAATATAACAAAGATTTTTTTTTAAGCACTATTCATTTGATAAGAAACCCTTTCATCTAACCCAAGCATAGAGTTCTGACTCTAAGTGTTCACAGAAATTATGTAATTTTAAAACCCTCATTCTTGTGAGAAGATATATATTATATATATTATATATATATGTATCTCACAAGCTATTGATTTACCATTTACAGAGATGGGCCTAGGAATGATATTAATATATCTAGCTCAGCTCAACTTCATCATTTCTGTGCCACAGCTTGGGGAGTCTCCCTTTTTCCAAGGGCAACAAGGGAATCAACATAGGCCAAGTTCTACCAAGAATCACTACCTCTCCAGCTAATCCATTTTTAATATATCAGTCTTAAGTATAGCCCTCCATCAACATGTTTCATCTCTGTCCACTTTCTGGAGGGCTTCAGATAGCATGGTTTATTCCTAGGCATCCATCTTACCTCTGTAACAAGTGGCTAAACCCAGACATAATTTAGAGTCATGGACCTAGTCATGAGGCACTGTTTAAAGCCAGTATTTTATCCATGGATCCAATGGGAATATTGCTTAAGACAGTTTAATACAGCTGTAGGATCACAGCAATTTATTTTCAGATTCCTGAACCAATGCCCTCTCTTTCACTTCCCTAAATGCCACAGCAAGATATCTTTCCTTGAGCCCCAAGAAAGGCCCATGGTACAGGAGAGAGAAGATGACAACAATCAATCAACCATTGCTATATTACCTACAAATTTCAGTAGCTGTCAGTTCAGCATAATAATACATCAATAAATGCATATGCATTTCAAAATATGCATTGGTTTAGAGCTTTTCTGTCTTCTAGTAGCTCAGAAAATATATTCAAAACAATTTAATCAGGAATTTTAGACCCTCTATTATGTCTCTTTACGTGCTTTCTCTATTCATGCATTTCTTCTGAATAGTTCTTACTCCTCATGGGCCAACAGCTTTCATCTGTGCTGGAAGGTTAATTGGACATCTGCATTGAATGAGCATCAAATTCAGTATGCCACTCTGGTTTTGTTCAATATTGATGGTCCCCTGCCACATCAAGTTCAGGACCAGTGGGGGAAAAAACATAGGTACAAGACTAGACCCTGAATATTAGCAGAATCCTGATAAAGTTGGATAGGAGAAGGAGCCCTAGGTTCTGGCTACATAGTGCAATTTCTAACCCCTTCATACATCCCATGGATTGTAGCCCACCAGGCTCCTCTGTCCATGGGGATTCTCCAGGCAAGAATACTGGAGTGGGTTGCTATTCCCTTCTCCAGGGGATCTTCCTGACCCAGGGATGGAACCCAGGTCTCCTGCACTGCAGGCAGATTCTTTACTACACAGTCACATGCCAAGTAGCAAAAATACTGCAGGCGGTTTCAACAGCACTGATGTGCTTGAGGTAAAGCCAAAGCCCACACAGGAGGAGTAGCACATGTGCAGTGTACATATGTGTACATATATATGCACACATGCAGCTCTCAAGACAACAGATCAAGAAAGACAGCAAGCATTTTCCAAATTTCTTCCCCTATCTCAATAGGAGAGGAGACGATTTGAAACTGAGGCAGGATCAAGGTGGTGGAATAGGGGATCCAGAGCTTACCAACACAACTCCCCTCCACTGTGAACACATCGAAACAACAACTACTTGTAGAGCATCTTTCTCTGAGAACAACCTGATGGCTAGCAGAACAGCTCTTCTACAACCAAGATTGTAAAGAAAGAACCATATAGAGTATGGCAGGAGGAGAAAAGTGAGCTAGGGAAAAAACCCCTGGTGGGAGACCTAGAAGAGGAGAGAGTTAACATAGACTCTCATATCCTCCCTAAAAGGCAAGAGGTTCAAGCCCCATATTGGGCATCCCAGCCCTGGGAAGGAGCCTCCCTGGGGCTTACCAAAGGGATGTAGGAAACCAAGACTCTGCTTCTAAGAGAGCACATACACACTTGTTGCTCCCAGTCCTGGAACAAAGGCAGCAGACTGAAAACTGCCTGATTGTTCTGGTGGGCCTGCCAGAAGCCCCCAGCACACCCTGCAGTCTGCACCAGGCTCAGTCCTGCTTCGGCCCCTCCTGCTCTGGCAGTGCTCCTGACCAAGGTAGAAGCTGAAAAGTGAAAGTGTTAGCTGCTCAGTCATGTCCACCTCTTTGCAATCCCGTGGACTGTAATCTGCTAGTCTCCTCTGTCCATGGGATTCTCCAGGCAAGAATACTGGAGTGGGTTGCCATTTCCTTCTGCAGGGGATCTTCCCCACCCAAGGATCCAACCCAGGTCACCACACATACTGAGGAGAAACATAGCTTACTGGGAACTGCTCTTCTCATACCTTAGATCCCAACCCCACTCCTAATCAAGGCAGAGACATCAGTACATAGCAGAGAAGCAGAGATGGCTTATCTCCAGCCCCATACTCAGTCAAGTCTGAGACCCTCCCCACCACCACCCTATGGAGAAGCCAGAATCCCTCACAGCTCCTGTTCCAGCCCCTCGGGCCCTGATCCCCCCCCGCAACAGGCAGTGGCCACCGTCAAACACCCCTGGTTCACACCAGGTTCCTGTGCATGCACCACCCCCACCAAGGTGGCAGTCATCAGCACACCCCCAGCAATGAAATTTGGCCCATGCTCACTTCAGGTGCAGCTTTTCCACTAAAAACCACTAGGCTCCTGAGATTGCACAGGGACACTCCCATACGAGGACACATCTTCAGGATCAGGATAGGTAACAGTTTTACCTTACAGACAGAGGTATCATACAGACAGAGAAAGTCCAGCAACATGAGAAGCAGAGGAATAGCTTCCAGAGGAAAACCATTATAAAATGAGAGATTAAACCTAATGAATTAGAGAAGATTAATTTACTTAATTGGTGATGGACAGGGAGGCCTGGCCTGCTGCAGTCCATGGGGTTGCAAAGAGTTGGACACAACTGAGCAACTGAACTGAATTTACCTAATAAAGAGTTCAATAGGCATAAGAATATATAGTGAACTCAGGAAATAAATAGAACCACACAATGAGAACTTAAAGAACTAGGAAACTTAACTTGAAACAATAAGCAATCAGAGCAGAAGAATAAAATAAGTAAAATGAAAAGTACACTAGAAGGATTTCACAGCGGATTACGTGACTCAGAAGAACGCATCAACAACCTGAAAAACAAAATGCAGAAATCACCCGAATAGAAGAGGGAGAAAAAAAGATAGTTTAAGGGACTCTGGGGACCACATCAATCACACTAACATCTGTGTTATAGGGCGCACAGAAGAAGAAAAGAAAGGAGCAGAAAATTTATTTGATGAAATTACGGCTGAAAACTTCCCTAGCCTGAAGGCGGAAACAGATATCCCGGCTCAGGAAGCACAGAGAGTCTCAAACAAGGTCAACCTAAAGAGACCCACACCAAGACATAACATAATTGAAAGGGCAAAAGTTAGAGAGACAATTTTAAAGGTGTCAAGAAAAAGCAAAGCGCTACATATAAGGGAACCAACATAAGACTATTGGCTGATTTTTCAGCAGAAACTTTGCAGGCCAGATGGGAGTGGCATGATATATTTAAAGTGATGAAAGGAAAAAATCTGCAACTGAGATACTCTGCTCAGCATGGTTTTCAATCAGAATTGAAAGATAGTTTCCCAGACAAGCAAAAAGTAAGAGTTCATCGCCACTTTTAGGCCTTACAGGAAATGGAAAAGGTCTTCTTGAAGCAAAAAGGAAAAGGCTATAACAGGCTATAAGAAAATATATGAAGGACAATGATCTCACTGGTAAAGGTAAATATATAGTAAAGGCAGTAATATATAGTAAAGACGGTTAATCTATTTAAAGCTATTCTAAGCTATTTTAAGGTTAAAACATAAAAACTTATAAAATCAAATATAACTACAGTAAACAAGGGATAGCTGTAAAATATAATGCTAAAACATAAAACATGGTAAAGACGTAGTGCTTTTAGAATGTGTTTGAACTTATTTAAAGTAAGCAGATAGTAACAGGTTGATATATATATATATATAAACCTTTTTGTCACTACCTTTCAAAAACCTACAATAGATGCACACACACACACACACACACACACAAACACTGAGATAGGAACCCAAATACAAACCTGAAGAAAACCATCAATCCATAGGGAAGAAGCTAAAAGAAGAACAGAGATCAGATCAGATCAGTCGCTCAGTCGTGTCTGACTCTTTGCGACCCCATGAACTGCAGCACGCCAGGCCTCCCTATCCATCACCAGCCCTTGGAGGTCACTCAGACTCATATTCATCGAGTTAGTGATGCCATCCAGCCATGTCATCCTCTGTCGTCCCCTTCTCTTCCTGCCCCCAATCCCTCCCAGAATCAGTCTTCTCCAATGAGTCAACTCTTCGCATGAGGTGGCCAAAATACTGGAGTTTCAGCTTTAGCATCATTCCTTCCAAAGAAATCCCAGGGCTGATCTCCTTCAGAATGGACTGGTTGGATCTCCTTGCAGTCCAAGGGACTCTCAAGAGTCTTCTCCAACACCACAGTTCAAAAGCATCAATTCTTCGGCACTCAGCCTTCTTCACAGTCCAACTCTCACATCCATACATGACCACAGGAAAGACCATAGCCTTGACTAGGCGAAACTTTGTTGGCAAAGTAATGTCTCTGCTTTTGAATATGCTATCTAGGTTGGTCATAACTTTCCTTCCAAGGAGTAAGCGTCTTTTAATTTCATGGCTGCAGTCACCATCTGCAGTGATTTTGGAGCCCAGAAAAATAAAGTCTGACAATGTTTCCCCATCTATTTCCCATGTAGTGATGGGACCAGATGCCATGATCTTTGTTTTCTGAATGTTGAGCTTTAAGCCAACCTTTTCACTCTCCATGGTCATTTTCATCAAGAGGCTTTTTAGTTCCTCTTCACTTTCTGCCATAAGGGTGGTGTCATCTGCATATCTGAGGTTATTGATATTTCTCCCAGCAATCTTGATTCCAACTTGTGTTTCTTCTAGTCCAGCGTTTCTCGTGATGTACTCTGCATATAAGTTAAATAAACAGGGTGACAATATACAGCCTTGACGTACTCCTTTTCCTCTTTGGAACCAGTCTGTTGTTCCATGTCAAGTTCTAACTGTTGCTTCCTGACCTGCATGCAAATTTCTCAAGAGGCAGATCAGGTGGTCTGGTATTCCCATCTCTTTCAGAATTTTCCACAGTTTATTGTGATCCACACAAAGGCTTTGGCATAGTCAATAAAGCAGAAATAGATGTTTTCCTGGAGCTCTCTTGCTTTTTTGATGATCCAGCGGATGTTGGCAATTTGATCTCTGGTCCCTCTGCCTTTTCTAAAACCAGCTTGAACATCAGGAAGTTCACGGTTCACATATTGCTGAAGCCTGGCTTGGAGAATTTTGAGCATTACTTTACTAGCGTGTGAGATGAGTGCAATTGTTCGGTAGTTTGAGCATTCTTTGGCATTGCCTTTCTTTGGGATTGGGATGAAAACTGACCTTTTCCAATCTTGTGGCCACTGCTGAGTTTTCCAAATTTGCTGGCATATTGAGTGTAGCACTTTCACAGCATCATCTTTCAGGATTTGGAATAGCTCAACTGGAATTCCATCACCTCCACTAGCTTTGTTTGTAGTGATGCTTTCTAAGGTCCACTTGACTTCACATTCCAGGATGTCTGGCTCTAGGTCATTGATCACACCATCATGATTTTTCTGGGTCGTGAAGATCTTTTTTGTATAGTTCTACTATGTATTCTTGCCACCTCTTCTTAATATCTTCTGCTTCTGTTAGGTCCATACCATTTCTGTCCTTTATCAAGCCCATCTTTGCATGAAATGTTCCTTTGGTATCTCTGATTTTCTTGAAGAGATCCCTAGTCTTTCCCATTCTGTTGTTTTCCTCTATTTCTTTGCATTGATCGCTGAAGAAGGCTTTCTTATCTCTTCTTGCTATTCTTTGGAACTCTGCATTCAGATGTTTATATCTTTCCTTTTCTCCTTTGCTTTTCACTTCTGTTCTTTTCACAGCTATTTGTCCCCATGGAAAAGAAGAACAGAGAAGAACCACAAAAAACAGTGGGAAAATAAGTAACAAAATAGCAAAATCACATATCTATGAATAATCACTTTAAATGTCAGTGGAATAAATGCTCAAATCAAAAAGTATAGGGTGCATGAATGGATAAAAAGTAGCACCCAGCTGTATGTTGTCTGTAAAGGCTTGCTTCACAGCTAAAGACACACAGACTGAAAGTGAAGAGATGAAAAAAGATATTCCATGTAAATGGAAATAAAAAGAAACCTGAGGTAGCAATATTTATGTCAGACAAAACAGACGTTAAAACAAAGCCTATAACAAAAGACAAAGAAGATCTTTATATAATGATAAAGGAGTCGGTCCGAGAAGAAACTTTTGTGAACCTACACACCTCATGCTGCTAAGTCATTTCAGTCGTGTCTGACTCTGTGCGACCCCATAGACAGCAGCCCACCAGGCTGCCCCGTCCCTGGGATTCGCCAGGCAAGAACAATGGAGTGGGTTGCCATTTCCTTCTCCAATGCATGAAAGTGAAAGGGAAGTCGCTCAGTCATGTCTGACTCTTAGCGACCCCATGGACTGCAGCCTACCAGGCTCCTCCATCCATGGGATTTTCCAGGCAAGAGTACTGGAGTGGGGTGCCATTGCCTTCTCCGATACACCTCATATAAGAGCCTAAATACATAAAGCAAATGTGAACTTACATAATGGGAGAAATTGACAATAACACATTAGTAGTACAGGACTTTTACATCAATGGATAGATCATCTAGACAGAAAATCAATAAAAAAACAGTGGCCTTCAAAAACATATGAGACCAGATAGTCTTAATAGATATCTATACAGTACACCCCAAATCAGTAGAACATACATTTTTTTTTCAAGTGAACATAGAATTTTCTCCAGGACAGAGCACATGCTAGGCCAGAAATCAAGTCTTAATAAATTTAAGAAGATTGAAATTATATTAAACATCTCTGTTGACCATAATGATATGAAACTAGAAACCAATTACAGGAAGAATAATAGGGAAAGAACCCAGAATATGTGGAGACTAAAACAACATGCCACTAAAAAAAAACAATGGGTCACTGAAAAAATAAATCAAAGAGGAAATCAGATACCCTGAGACAAATGAAAATAGAAACAAAATTTCCCCAAATCTATAGAACTCAGTAAATATAGTTCTAAGACATAAGTTTATAGTGACAAAGGGCTACCTCAAGAAACAAGACAAATCTCAAATTAATAACCCAACTTTCCATTTAAAGGAATTAAGAGAAAAAGGAGACCAAACAAAGCCCAAAGTCAGCAAAAGGAAGGAAATAATAAAAATCATAAAGGAAATAAAACATAAGATGCCTTTTTTCCCCTTCCAAAAGAAAAAAACAGGTAAAAGGTCAATAGAAATAACAGCTGGTCTTGGAAAAGGTAAACAAAATTGACAGACCTTTAGCTAGACTCATTAAGAGAAAAAGAGAGAAGTCTCAAACCAAAATAGAAATTAAACAGTTAAAGTTATATCCAATATAACAAATATATTAGCAATCCTAACAGAGAACTGTGAGCAGTTACACACCAACACGTTGGACAGCTTAGAAGAAATATATAAATCCTAGAAACATATAGTTTTATAAGACTGAATCATAAGGAAATAGAAAATGTCAACAGACTAATTAGTAGTATTTAAATTGAATCAGTAATAAAAAAATTAAAAAATGTCACCCCACTCCAGTACTCTTGCCTGGAAAATCCCATGGACGGAGCGGCCTGGTGAGCTGCAGTCCATGGGGTCGCTAGGAATTGGACACGACTGAGCAACTTCACTTTATTTTTTCACTTTCATGCATTGGAGAAGGAAATGGGAACCCACTCCAGTGTTCTTGCCTGGAGAATCCCAGGGATGGGGGTGCCTGGTGGGCTGCCGTCTATGGGGTTGCACAGAGTTGGACATGACTAAAGCGACTTAGCAGCTTAGCAATTAAAAAAAAAAAAAATCACAACAAATGAAAGTTCAGGATCAGATGGCTTCACAATGGAATTCTAACCAACATTTAAAGAGTCAATATCTATCCTTCATGAACCATTCCAAGAAATTGAAGAGGAGGAAATAAGTCCAAACTCATTCTACAAGGCCAGCATTATTACCCTAATATCAAAACCAGACCAACACACTACAAAGAAAATAATAGGTCAATATCCTTGCCAAAAGTTCGGCCAAGACAATGCCAAGACACTGGTTACAGCAAAAACCCTTTTCCAACAACACAAGAGGTGACTCTATACATGGACATCATCAGATGGTCAATACCAAAATCAGATTGATTATATTCTTTGTAGTCAAAGACGAAGCTCTACATAGTAAGCAAACAAGACTGAGAGCTGACTGTGGCTCAGATTATGAACTACTTATTGCAAAATTCAGACTTAGACGTGAAGAAAGTATGGAAAACCACTAGGCCATTCAGGTATGGCCTAAATCAAATCCCTTGTGATTATACAGTGGAAGTGAGAAATAGATTCAAGGGATTAGATATGATAGAGTGCCTGAAGAACTATGGACAGAAGTTCGTAACATTGTACAGGAGGCAGTGATCAAGACCCCTCCCCAATTTCTTGGGGAAATTGAAAGATCAATTTCCCCAAGAAAAAGAAATACAAAAAGGCAAAATGGTTCTCTGACGAGGCCTTACAAATAGTTGAGAAAAAAAGACAAGCAAAAGGCAAAGAAGAAAAGGAAAGATATACCTATCTGAATGCAGAGTTCCAAAGAATATTCAGGAGATACAAGAAAACCTTTTAAGAGAACAATGCAAAAAAAAAAAAAAAAAAAAATAGAGGAAACCAATAAAATGGGAAAGCCTAGAGATCTCTTCAAGAAAATTATAGATATCAAGGGAATATTTCATGCAAAGATGGGCACAATAAAGGACAGAAATGGTATGGACCTAACAGAAGCAGAAGATATGAAGAAGGGGTGGCAAGAATACCCAGAAGAACTGTACAAAAATGATCTTCATGACCAGATAACCATGATGGTGTGATCACTCAGACATCCTGGAGTGCAAAGTCAAGTGGGTCTTCGGAAGCATCACTATGATCAAAACTAGTGGAGGTGATGAAATTCCAGTTGAGCTATTTCAAACCCTAAAAGATGATGCTGTGAAAGTGCCGCACTAATATGCCAGCAAATTTGGAAAACTCAGCAGTGGCCATGGGTCTGGAAAAGGTGTTTTCATTCCAATCCCAAAGAAAGGCAATGCCAAGAATGTTCAAACTGCCACACCATTGCACTCATTTCATACACTAGCAAGGTTATGATCAAAATCCTTCAAGCTAGGTTTCAATAGTATGTGAACCAAGAACTTTCAGATGTACAAGCTGGATTTAGAAGAGGCAGAGGAACCAGCGATCAAATTGCCAACATCCGTGGGATCATAGAACAAGCAAGAGAATTCCAGAAAAACATCTGCTTCACTGACCACGCTAAAGCCTTTGACTGTGTGGATCACAACAGAATGTGGAAAATCCTGTAAGAAATGGGCATAACAGACCACTTTACCTACTTCCTGAGAAATTTTGTATGCAGGTCAAGAAGCAACAGTTAGAACCGGACATGAAACAACAGACTGGTTCCAAATGGGGAAAGGAGTACATCAAGGCTGTATATTGTTACCCTGCTTATTTGACTTATATGCAGAGTGCATCATGTGAAATGCCAGGCTGCATGAAGCACAAGCTGAAGTCAAGATGCTGAGAGAAATATCAATAACCTCAGATATGTAAATGACAGTACCCTGATGGCAGAAATTGAAGAGGAACTAGAGTCTCTTGTTGAAGGTGAAACAGAGAAAGAGCTGGCTTAAAACTCAACATTCAAAAAAATGAAGATCATGGCATCCGGTCCCATTACTTCATGAGAAACAGATGGGGAAACAATGGAAACAGTGACAGACTTTATGTTCTTTGTTTTCACCATCTGAAGATAGTGACTGCAGCCATGAAATTAAAAGACGCTTGCTCTTTGGAAGAAAAGCTACGACCAACCTGGACAGCATATTAAAAACCAAGACATTATTTTGCTGACAAAGGTCTGTATAGTCAAAGCTATGATTTTTTCATTAGTCATGTATGGATGTGAGAGTTGGACCATAAAAAAGGCTGAGCCCCAAAGAATTGATGCCTTTGAATGGTGATGCTGGAGAAGACACTTGAGAGTCCTTTGGACAGCAGGGAGATCAAACCAGCCAATCCTAAAAGAAATCAACCCTGAATATTCACTGGAAGGACTGATGGTGAAGCTGAAGCTCCAGTACTTTGGCCACCTGATGCAAAGATGCAACTCATTGGAAAAGACCCTGATGCTGGGAAAGACTAAAGGCAGGAGGAGAAGGAGACGACAGAGGATGAGATGGTTGCATGGCATCACTGACTCAATGGACATGAGTTTAGCAAATTCTGGGAGTTGGTGAAGGACAGAGAAGCTTGGTGTCCTGCAGGCCATGGAGTCGCAAAAGTTGGAGATAACCAAGGGTACTGAACAACAATAATCCTGGATGAACACAGACCCAAAAATCCTCTGTAAAATATTAGCAAACAGAATTCCACAATGCATAAATAGGATCCTATACCACGATCAAGTGGGATTTATTCCACGTCCACAAGGATGTTTTAACATATGCAAAATCAATCAATGCGATACACTACATTAACAAAAGGAAAGATAAAAACACATAATTTCCTCAACGTATGAGGAAAAGCATTTGACAAAATTCAACATCAATCCATGCTAAAAATTCTCACCAAAGTGCATATGAACGTGAACGTGAACATGAAGTCGCTCAGTCGTGTCCGACTCTTTGCGATCCCATGGACTGTAGCCTAGCAGGCTCCTCTGTCATGGGATTTTCCAGGCAATAGTACTGGAGTGGATTGCCATTTCCTTCTCCAAGGGATCTTCCCAACCCAGGAATCGAACCTGGGTTTCCCGCATTGTAGACAGATGCTTTACCATCTGAGCCACCAGGGAGACAAAGTGCATATAGAGGTAACATATCTCAACATATTAAATCCTTTCAAAACAAACCCACAGCTAACATCATACTCAATGGTGAAAGGCTTTCCAGCCTTTCCTCTAAATTCAGCAATAAGACAAAGATGACCATTACCATCACTTCTATTTAACATAATATTATAAGTCCTAGTCACAGCAACTAGTGAAGTAAAAGAAATAAAAGGCATACAGTTTGGAAGGAAGGAAGTAAAATTGTCACTCTTTGCAGATGACATGATGCTATAATATATTTAGAAAACTCTAAGTTCTCCACCAAAAAAATTTTAGAATAAATAAACTCAGCTAAGTTTCAGGATACAATATATAGAAATCTGTTACTTTTCTATACAGTAATAATGAACCATTTGTGTTTTCATGGATTGGAAGAATTAATATTGTTAAAATATCCTGGGACAAGAGGGAGAGAGGGGATGGATACACACACACACACACACACACACACACACACACACACACACACACACGTAATTACAACTGATTCACATAGTTTTACTGAGAAATTGTAAAGAAATTTTCCACTGATTAAAAAATAAAGCTAAAAAACTATCCTTACTATCTATAAATTTAATGCAGTCCCTATCAAAATATTCATGACATTTTTCACAGAATTAGAACAAATAATATTAACATTTGTGTAGGACCACAAAGACCCTGAATAGGTCAAAGCAATCTTGAGAAAAAAGATCAAAGATAGAGATATTACACTCCCTGACTTGAGACTATACTACAGAACTACAGTAATTATAGCAGTATGAAATGGCACAAAGAGAGACACACAGATCAGTGGAACAGAATAGAACCCAGGAAGAATCCCACATTTGGCCAATTACCCTACTACAAAGGGAGCATGTATATACAACAGGGAAAAGACAGTGTCTTCCATAAGCGCTGTTGGGAAACATGGTCAGCTACATGTAAAAGAGTGAAACTAGAACCTTTTCTCACTCCACATACAAAAATAAACTCAAAGTGGATTAAAGACCTAAATGTAAGACCGGAAATTATAAAACTCTTATAATAAAATATATGCAATAAATTCATTGACATTGGTCTTAACACAGCTGGGTGATCTGACCTTAGGAGAGTTCTTTAACCTCTCTGAGTTTCAACTGTCTTATATTTAAATAGAGCAAACAGTAGTACCACATGATTATAATGAGGGTTAAATGAAATACTGCCAATAAAATTGTTAAAAGAGGACCAGGCACATTTGGTAATTTTTTTTTTTTTTTTTTACATTATCACTCTTTATAATTACTATAAAGTAATAACTTTTGAATTTAGAAAAAAATTCAGGGGCAATGCCTATAGCATTATCCTATTTTTATAAAATTGTATGTGTACACATGCATATATTTTTGTATGTTTTGATTGTAGATAAAAGTATAACATGATAAATACCAAACTATTAACACTGGTTAGATGTCTCAGATGGTAAAGAAGTTGCCTACAATGTGGGAGACCAGGGTCCTATCCCTGGGTTGGGAATATCCCCTAGAGAAGGGCATGTCAACCCACTCCAGTATTCTTGCCTGGAGAATGCCAATGGACAGAGGAGCCTGGTGGGCTACAGTCCATGGGATCACAAAGAGAAGGACATGATTGAGTGATTAGCAACACATCCAAGAAGAACTGCTTGGGGTTAGGGGAGAATGGTGGGTAATAATCCCTTTTCTTTTTTTTTTAATATAAATTTATTTATTTTAATTGGAGGCTAATTACAATATTATATTTGTTTTGCCATACATCACCATGAATCCACCACGGGTGTACATGTGTTCCCCTTTTCTTAATACATCAACATCTTGTTTGATTATTTACAATGAGCATGTACTTTTTGCCATTTAAGGAAAGTCTCCAAATTCAGTATCCACTTATTTTATATTTTATTTGCATTTTTAGAGTTATCAAATTCTGAAAATTAGAAGTGTTAATTGCCTACTCAAAAAGCTTTACCTACAGAATGACATCTGAATACATTAGTACGTTTTTACAAAACCCTTTCTAAGCCAGCAATTCAATTTGCTCCTTTAATCTCTCCTATTACCATTGATTACTTTCAAATCGTCACTCACACTGTTTTCCCCCTCATAATGCAGGACAGTGACTATTCCATCCTTCCATCATTCATGCCACATGATGTGCCATTTCATCTGCCCTTAAATGCCCTTCCCTAATTCTTGGTCTTGTGACTGTGTGATCCCACTTCTTTTTACACACTATGAGAAAATGTGATTTTCTGCCAGTAGGTTTCATCCTGCTGCTTCTATTCCCAGTTACCTTACCTCTTCTAAACTATGACCATACATGACACTAATTGGTTTGGGAGCTGTTTTAAGTTAGATTCCAGGCCCTTCTAAGACTCTAGTGCCACTCATTTTGATTTCTTGTTGAGCCTTGTTTCTCTTGAGTCTTACAGATTAAGTCTGTTATGACTGTTACTGATGATCAAGTCAGATTAATTACCGGGATAAGTCTGAGCTAGTCCATGGTGTCAAGGAAAGTGTAATCTAATTATTTTTCTAAATGTGAATATTCTTTTGCTTATGAAATATCACCAAACCAGTTAACCTGTCAACGACAAGTATGGTTGTTGTAGAAAAATTTTTTTCTGGGCAATCAATGGGGAAGGAGAGAGGGTAGAGGAGTATGAGTGGGGTATGCTGTGATAGAAAATACACCATTACCATCTGATTTTCAATGTCCTTTTTAAAGAGCAATTTTCATTTTTTTATAAACAGAAAGATAATTTTTAAAAGCCTGTAGCCAAATATTAATTAAGTTCAACTTTTTATTATGATTAGTCCTGTTTGAGTCCTGTTTAAGAATTCTTTGCCTCCTGCTCACCTCAAGGTCATGAAGAATCTCCTATATATTAGTTTCTCAAAACTTGATTGCTTTTTACTTTTCCAGACCCAGGGCCACAGGCCCACTGACCCTCTTGATGGGCAGAGGAACCACCTGGAGGAAGCTGGCTTGGAGAAAACTGAGGCTCAATGTCCTTTACAGCTGAGAATGAAACATTTGCTGCCCTGTCAACAAAGGATGCTGCAGCTGTCTAGCCATCAGGCAATACTGTGGCCTGGTTGGTGAACCCTGAGGGACTCCAGTATGGAGACCAATGGGCAGACTATTGCCAAGCCTTCAGCCACTGCAGAAACTCCCAGTGGTACATCCTGAGGGGATTCAGGATGAAAAAGAACAAGATACTGGCATTGGATAGCTAAGGTGCATAGCAAAGGAATGATTTCATTGAGCCCAGATTCTTGCTTCTGCTACAAGAAAAAAGCTAAATTCATTCATGTGAGATGCTTGGTTTTCTCTAATAGTAACCTTTTTATGTTCTGACGACCTGCTTTTATTGCAAAATTCTTGTATATCCTTCAGAACAGTACCTCAGAGCTATCTGAGAGGCTGTCTCCTGGGCTTGAGCCCTCAAAAAGTCTGCTGAATAAAACAATTCTCAACTTAAATAAATAAAAAATAAGGAAAAAAACCTGAAAACCACAAATATGTGGAGGCTAAACAATATGCTAGCAAACAACCAATGGATCACTAAAGAAATTCAAAAGGAAAAAAAAAAAAATACCTAGAGACAAATGAAAACCAAAGCACAATGATCCAAAACCTATGGGACTCAGCAGAGGCAATTCTAACAGGGAAGTTTATAGTGATACAGTGTTATCTCAGGGAAAAGAAAAATCTCAAACAACCTAATCTTACACCAAAACAACTAGAGAAAAACAAACAAAACCCAAAATTAATAGATGGAAAGAAATCATAAAGATAAGAGCAGAAATAAATGAAATATAGAGATAAAAAAAACACTGGAAAAGACCAATGAAACTAAAAGCTCATTCTTGGAAAAAATAAACAAAATTGATAAACTTTAAATCAGACTCATCAAGAAAAAGAGGGAGAGGGCTCAAATCAATAAAATTAGAAATGAAAAATAAGTTACAAGAGACACCACAGAAATGCAAAATATCGTAAGAGACTACTAAAAGTAACTCTATGCCCCAAAATATAGATAATCTAGAAGAAACAGACAAATTCTTAGAAATGTATAAACTTCTAAGACTAGACCCACAAGAAACAAAAGATATGAATAAACCAATTATAAGTACTGAAATGGTGATTTAAAAACTCCCAAAAGCAAAACTCCAAGACCAGATGGTTTCACAGGGAAATTCTATTAAATATTTAGAGAAGAATTAATACCTATCCTTCTGAAAATTTTCCAAAAAATTTCAAAGGAAGGAACACTCCCCAAAGTTATTCTGTGAGGCCTCTGCCATCCTGATTCCAAAACTAAAAAAGACAGCACAAAAAGAGAAACTTACAAGCCAGTATCACTGATGAATATAGATGCAAAAATTCTCAACAAAATACTAGCAATCCAAATCCAACAATGGAGAAGGCAATGGCATCCCACTCCAGCACTCTTGCCTGGAAAATCCCATGGACAGAGGAGCCTGGTAGGCTGCAGTCCATGGGGTTGCTAGGAGTCGGACACGACTGAGCGACTTCGCTTTCACTTTTCACTTTCATACATTGGAGAAGGAAATGGCAACCCACTCCAGTATTCTTGACTGGAGGATCCCAGAGATGGCGGAGCCTGGTGGGCTGCGGTCTATGGGGTCGCACAGAGTCAGACATGACTGAAGCAACTTAGCATAGCATAGCATAATCCAACAATATTTTAAAATGATCATACAACATGATCAAGTGGGATTTATCCCAGGGATACAAGGATTTTTTTTTTTAATATTTGCAAATCAATCAGTGTGATACACCACATCAATAAATTGAAGAATAAAAACCATATGATATCTCAATAGATGCAGAAAAAGTTTTTAACAAAAATCAGCATCCATTTATGATAAAACTCTCCAGAAAGTTGGCATAGAGGGAAGCTACCTCAACATGCTGCTGCTGCTAAGTCGCTTCAGTCGTGTCTGACCCTGTGAGATCCCATACATGGCAGCCCATCAGGCTCCCCCATCCCTGGGATTCTCCAGGCAAGAACACTGGAGTGGGTTGCCATTTCCTTCTCCAATGCATGAAAGTGAAAAGTGAAAGTGAAGTCGCTCAGTCGTGTTTGACTCTTAGTGACCCCATGGACTGAAGCCCACCAGGCTCTTCCGTCCATGCGATTTTCCAGGCAAGAGTACTGGAGTGGGTTGCCATTGCCTTCTCCCTACGTCTACATAATAAGGGCCATATATGACAAACCTATTGCTAACATAATATTCAACAGTGAAAAGCTGAAAGTATTTCCTCTAAGATCAAAAACAAGACAAGGATGTCCACTCTCTCCAGTTTTATTCAACATAGTTTTTGGAAGGCCTACCCATGGGAATTAGAAAAGAAAAATAAGTAAAAGGAATCCAGATTGGAAAACAAGTAAAATCGTTCCTGTTTGCAAATGATATGATATTATACATAGAACATCCTAAAGATGCTATGAAAAAACACTAGAGCTCATCAATGAGTTTGATAAAGTTGCAGGATACAAAATCAATACACAGAAAATGAACATTTCTATACATTAACAACAAAAGATCAGAAAGATAAAGAAACAATTTCATTTACTATTACATCAAAAAGAATAAAACACCTAGGAATAAACCTACCTAAAGAGCCAAAAGACCTGTATTTTAAAAACTATAAAATATTGATGAAAGAAATGAAGGTGAAGGAAACAGATGGAAAGATATACCATGTTCTCGGATCAGAAGAATCAGTATTGTCAAAATGAATATACTACCCAAGGCAATCTACAGGTTCATTGGAATCCCTATCAGATTACTAATTGCATTTTTCTTTCACAGAACAATTTTTTCACTAGAACAATTTGTTTTTAACGCAGAAACAAAAGAATACAATGGAGAAAAGATAGTCTTTAATAAATGGTCCTGGGAAAACTTGACATCTGCATGTAAAAAAATGAAATTAAAATATTATTTAACCCCATACACAACAGTGAACTCAAAATGGATTAGAGACCTGAATATAAAACTGGATATTATAAAACTCTGTGGAAAACAAGCTCAACTCTCTTCAACATAATTCACAGCAATATCTTTTTTGATCTGTCTTTTTGAGTCCTGGAAACAAACAAAAATATACAAATGAGACCCAATTAAACTCAAAACCTTTTTGCAAAGCGAAGAAACCCAGAAACAAAACAAAAATACAACCCCAGAATGGGAGAAAATATTTGAAAATGATGTGACTGACAACAGATTAATCTCCAAAATTTACAAACAGTTCATCAGGCTGAATATCAAACAAACAAAATAAAAAAAATGACAAAAGTAGACATTTCTCCAAAGAAGACATACAGGTAGCCAAGAAAAGATGCTCAACACTGCAATTATTAGAGAAATGCACATCAAAACTACAATGAGATATCACCTCACACCAGTCAGAATGGCCATCATCAAAAAGTCTACAAATGAATGCTGGAGAGGGTGTGGAGAAAAGGGTATCCCCTACTACTGGTGGAAATGTAAATTGATGCAGCCACTATGGAAAACAGTATGGAGATTCCTTTAAAAACTAAAAATAGAACTATAATATGATCTAGCAATCCCACTCCTGGGCATATATTCAGAGAGTGAAACATAGTTCTAAAGAATACATGCATCCCACTGTTCATTGCAGTGGTATTTATTATAGCTAACACATGGAGGCAAACTACGTGTCCATCAACAGATAAATTAATAAAGAAGTCATATATATTCACAATGGAATGTTACTCAGCCACAAACAAGAATGAAGTAACGCCATTTGCAGCTACATGAATGGATGTAGAGATTATCACACCCAGTGAAGAAAGGCAGAAAAAAATGCAGATATCATATAATATCATTTATATGTGGTTTAATTACACGTGGTTTTTATGTGGTTTATTATTTGTGGTTTATTCTGAAGGAGATCAGCCCTGGGATTTCTTTGGAAGGAATGATGCTAAAGCTGAAACTCCAGTATTTTGGCCACCTCATGCGAAGAGTTGACTCATTGGAGAAGACTCTGATGCTGGGAGGGATTGGGGGCAGGAGGAGAAGGGGACAACAGAGGATGAGATGGCTGGATGGCATCACTGACTTGATGGATGTGAGTTTGAGTGACCTCCGGGAGTTGGTGATGGACAGGGAGGCCTGGCGTGCTGCAGTTCATGGGGTCGCAAAGAGTCGGACATGACTGAGTGACTGAGCTGATCTGATCTGATATGGTTTGTTATATGTGGTTTATCATTTTATAAAATTTATCAAATTATATGTGGTTTATCATTTATATGTGCCGTCTCCATTGATGGTCTGTGAGGATAACCCATGCAACTAAAAAGGATGAAACTGTGCGAGTAAAACTGTGTATGATAGTGAACGCTTTCCCAGCATCTGCATCTTCTTTGGCTTCATCTACTAAGGTTCTTTGATCCACACAGTCAAAGGCTTTGGCATAGTCAATAAAGCAGAAATAGATGTTTTTCTGGAACTCTCTTGCTTTTTCCATGATCCAGCGGATGTTGGCAATTTGATCTCTGGTTCCTCTGCCTTTTCTAAAACCAGCTTGAACGTCAGGAAGTTCACGGTTCACATATTGCTGAAGCCTGGCTTGGAGAATTTTGAGCATTACTTTACTAGCGTGGGAGATGAGTGCAATTGTTCGGTAGTTTGAGCACTCCTTGGCATTGCCTTTCTTTGGGATTGGGATGAAAACTGACCTTTTCCAATCTTGTGGCCACTGCTGAGTTTTCCAAATTTGCTGGCATATTGAGTGTAGCACTTTCACAGCATCATCATTCAGGATTTGGAATAGTTCCACTGGAATTCCATCACCTCCACTAGCTTTGTTTGTAGTGATGCTTTCTAAGGCCCATTTGACTTCACATTCCAAGATGTCTGGCTCTAGGTCAGTGATCACATCATCATGATTATCTGGGTCTTGAAGCTCTTTTTTGTACAGTTCTTCTGTGTATTCTTGCCACCTCTTCTTGATATCTTCTGCTTCTGTTAGATCCACACCATCTCTGTCCTTTATTGTGCCCATCTTTGCATGAAATGTTCCTTTGGTATCTCTGATTTTCTTGAAGAGATCCCTAGTCTTTCCCATTCTGTTGTTTTCCTCTATTTCTTTGCATTGATCACTGAAGAAGGCTTTCTTATCTCTTCTTGCTATTCTTTGGAACTCTGCATTCAGATGTTTATATCTTTCCTTTTCTCCTTTGCTTTTCGCTTCTCTTCTTTTCACAGCTATTTGTAAGGCCTCCCCAGACAGCCATTTTGCTTTTTTGCATTTCTTTTCCATGGGGATGGTCTTGATCCCTGTCTCCTGGACAATGTCACGAACCTCATTCCATAGTTCATCAGGCACTCTATCTATCAGATCTAGGCCCTTAAATCTATTTCTCACTTCCACTGTATAATCATAAGGGATTTGATTTAGGTCATACCTGAATGGTCTAGTAGTTTTCTCTACTTTCTTCAATTTCAGTCTGAATTTGGCAATAAGGAGTTCATGGTCTGAGCCACAGTCAGCTCCTGGTCTTGTTTTTGCTGATTGTATAGAGCTTCTCCATCTTTGGCTGCAAAGAATATAATCGATCTGATTTCGGTGTTGACCATCTGGTGATGTCCATGTATAGAGTCTTCTCTTGTGTTGTTGGAAGAGGGTATTTGCTATGACCAGTGCATTTTCTTGGCAAAACTCTATTAGTCTTTGCCCTGCTTCATTCCGTATTCCAAGGCCAAATTTGCCTGTTATTCCAGGTGTTTCTTGACTTCCTACTTTTGCATTCCAGTCCCCTATAATGAAAAGGACATCTTTTTTGGGTGTTAGTTCTAAAAGGTCTTGTAGGTCTTCATAGAACCTTTCAACTTCAGCTTCTTCGGCGTTACTGGTTGGGGCATAGACTTGGATTACTGTGACATTGAATGGTTTGCCTTGGAAACGAACAGAGATCATTCTATCGTTTTTGAGATTGCATCCAAGTACTGCATTTCGGACTCTTTTTGTTGACCATGATGGCCACTCCATTTCTTCTGAGGGATTCCTGCCCACAGTAGTAGATATAATGGTCATCCGAGTTAAATTCACCCATTCCAGTCCATTTTAGTTCGCTAATTCCTAGAATGTCGACATTCACTCTTGCCATCTCTTGTTTGACCACTTCCAATTTGCCTTGATTCATGGACCTGACATTCCAGGTTCCTATGCAATATTGCTCTTTACAGCATCGGACTTTGCTTCTATCACCAGACACATCCACAGCTGGGTATTCTTTTTGTTTTGGCTCCATCCTTTCATTCTTTCTGGAGTTATTTCTCCACTGATCTCCAGTAGCATATTGGGCCCCTACTGACCTGGGGAGTTTCTCTTTCAGTATCCTATCATTTTGTCTTTTCATACTGTTCATGGGGTTCTCAAGGCAAGAATACTGAAGTGGTTTGCCATTCCCTTCTCCAGCGGACCACACCCTGTCATAGCCTTTGACTGTGTGGATCACAATAAACTATGGAAAATTCTGAAAGAGATGGGAATACCAGACCACCTGATCTGCCTCTTAAGAAATCTGTATGCAGGTCAGGAAGCAACAGTTAGAACTGGTCATGGAACAACAGACTGGTTCCAAATAGGAAAAGGAGTACGTCAAGGCTGTATATTGTCACCATGTTTATTTAACTTATATGCAG
Organism: Tragelaphus eurycerus; assembly: GCA_935064755.1. NCBI lineage: Eukaryota > Metazoa > Chordata > Mammalia > Artiodactyla > Bovidae > Tragelaphus > Tragelaphus eurycerus. The sequence goes on along the minus strand of CAKXYN010000014.1, from coordinate 33,187,465 downwards.
AGTACATCATGAGAAATGCTGGACTGGAAGAAACACAAGTTGGAATCAAGATTGCCGGGAGAAATATCAATAACCTCAGATATGCAGATGACACCACCCTTATGGCAGAAAGTGAAGAGGGGCTAAAAAGCCTCTTGATGAAAGTGAAAGTGGAGAGTGAAAAGGTTGGCTTAAAGCTCAACATTCAGAAAACGAAGATCATGGCATCTGGTCCCATCACTGCATGGGAAATAGATGGGGAAACAGTGGAAACAGTGTCAGACTTTGTTTTTCTGGGCTCCAAGATCACTGCAGATGGTGACTGCAGCCATGAAATTAAAAGACGCTTACTCCTTGGAAGGAAAGTTATGACCAACCTAGATAGCATATTCAAAAGCAGAGACATTACTTTACCAACAAAGGTTCGCCTAGTCAAGGCTATGGTCTTTCCTGTGGTCATGTATGGATGTGAGAGCTGGACTGTGAAGAAGGCTGAGCGCCGAAGAATTGATGCTTTTGAACTGTGGTGTTGGAGAAGACTCTTGAGAGTCCCTTGGACTGCAAGAAGATCCAACCAGTCCATTCTGAAGGAGATCAATCCTGGAATTTCTTTAGAAGGAATGATGCTAAAGCTGAAACTCCAGTATTTTGGCCACCTCATGCGAAGAGTTGACTCATTGGAGAAGACTCTGATGCTGGGAGGGATTGAGGGCAGGAGGAGAAGGGGACGACAGAGGATGAGATGGCTGGATGGCATCACTGACTCGATGGATGCGAGTCTGAGTGACCTCCGGGAGCTGGTGATGGACAGGGAGGCCTGGCGTGCTGCGGTTCATGGGGTCGCAAAGAGTCGGACACGACTGAGCGACTGATCTGATCTCTGACTAAGGTTCTGATGAGCCTTTTTTCACATCTGTGATCTGTGCTTCTTTCCTCAGCTGCCACCCTGGTAGAGCGAGTAAGAAAAGACAATGGACTCATCCAGCAATTGATGGTATATCAGCTCATTTATAAGGTTTCTAATAATAATTGTTCATACCTTAGCCTGATGGCAATTGCAACGTCCTCCCGGAAGTTACCCCTGATATTGCCTCTTGGAATTATGTTTTTTATCTTCTCTGTGTGCTAACGGCACTACATCTGAACTTCTCTTATACAGGTATTTAAAACTACAGGAAAGAGTTATATTCTCTTAAATACAGGCTTAGTCTCTTAAACACAGGCATTTATAGCTACAGGAAAGAGCAGAACGTAATTTGTAGGCTTGCTCCTTGGAAGAAAAGCTATGACAAATCTAGACAGCATATTAAAAAGCAGAGACATTACTTTGCCAATAAAGGTACATATAGTCAAAGCTATGGTTCTACAGTAGTCATTTACAGATGTGAGAGCTAGACAGTGAGAAAAGCTGAGCACCGAAGAATTGATGCCTTTGAACTGTGGTGCTAGAGAGAACTCTTGAGGGTCCCTTGGATAGCCAGGAGATCAAAGCAGCCAATCCTAAAGAAATCAATCCTGAATATTGATTGGAAGGACTGATGCTGAAGCTGAAGCTCTAATACTTTGGCCACACGATGTGAAGAGCCAAAGCTTAGAAAAGACCCTGATGATGGAAAGATTGAAGCCAGGAGGAGAAGGGGATGACAGAGCATGAGATGGGTGGATGGTATCACCAACTCAATGAACATGAGTTTGAGCAAACTCTGGGAGATGGCGAAGGACAGGGAAGCCTGGTCTGCTGCATTCCATGGGGTCACAAAGAGTCAGACATGACTGAGCAACTGAACAACAAAATTATGTCTGCAAGTTCCTTGAGGACAAGATTGATGTCTAAATGAGAGCTCTGTCCACGTGTTGGTTAGTATATCACTTTATATATTCTAGTTAATAAGGAGATTTGTTAATGGATGGATATACGAGTCAGAGGAGAGGAAGAAAGAGCATAAATTAGTTCACAGCAACTGATGCTGCCATAAAGGAATAAGGGATGCACTGATACTGGGCAGGGAGTCTGGGGAAAGAAAGGTCTTTAATTTTTTGGCCACACACAATGTAGGATCATGGTTTTCCCACCAGGGATGGAACCCATGCTCCCTGCATTGGAAGCACAATGCCTTAACCACTGGACCACCAGGGAAGCCCCAAAGATGTTTTTAGTACTAAAGCCAAAAGGTAGGCCCAAGTCTTGGGTAGAGATTGTGGTGCAGATGACTTTTCTGAAGTCACATGTTAACCATGGGCAGGAACAGGACCAGTGCCTAGTCTTCTGACTCCCTAGGCAGTGTTCTTTTCTCTCTGCCATGGTGCTGCTATGATTGAGCTAGACACAGACAAGACGCAGGACACAAGCGGCTACTACTGACAAGGAAGAACTATCAAAGGTCACCATCCACATCAATATCAAAACATTTTCCTTTCATTTACAGAAAACTCGTGCACAGCACCCCCCCCCCCCCCCCCCCCCCGGTGCACTGAACCAATGAATGCTCAGTGACTGTGATCACCACAGGGGCCGGGGGTTAGTTGGAGTCAAAGGCTTCCCACACTATTTGACTTTCTTCTTTTCTGACCAATCGACAGTGTTTCCTCAATACCTCAGTAGAACTCTCAACCTCTAAATGACATGATTTTAAAAGAGGGATGTACCAAAACAGAATGGGCACAGCCACTTCCAGTGTTATACATGGATTTGCTGTCAAATGAGCGGTCTTGTCATTCCAGCCCAGATACAACAACCCCTCTGAAGAAGACTTTTATTCTTAAAAGTCAGAAAGTGTAGAAACAGAAAACGTAGGCTTTGAAGGTCGTCTCTCTTGTGCTATAAATTTGAACCTGACAGCAGTCACTGACTTGAAAATATCCAGGGGGCTCAGGCCACACTTAGGAAATTTATTTCGACACATAGACTAATATGGAGGGAAACCTGCTATCACTCTGGAGCAGTTGATCTGCAAATCAGTCAACCGACAAAGCAATTTACACGTGTCAACCCCTTTCCTCCTTCTTGGAGACAGTAATGGGCTCTCCACTCACTAAGGTGGCAAGAAGCGCCAGGCTTTGGAATGAATTCGATTACCTGCTGAAATGTATATTGCATTTTGAATCCCCTTACTGTGTAGCGAGGATTTAAATTCCATTCTCTTTATCTTACTAATTGGGTAGGTGGCTGACCACTCTTCCAAAATGAGTCCCTTTCCAGAGATTAGTGTCACAAAGCCCAGGAAAACTGTAAAAGCAGTCAGCAGGCCACCACGAGGCCTCTGCTTCCCTGAGTTTTTTATTGATTGCTCTATCTTCTGCCCCGCCTGACCACCTCCACCTGCTCCTGACTCCAGGCTGACACCATCTCACCACTGGCCCATAAACTGCTCCAGAGACATACTCTGAAAAATTGCATTTGGAGCTGCTCAGTCTCACGAGTCAGAAAATCTGATTAGATTTCCATGCTTTCCAAATACAATCCTGCATGCAGCCAGCCAAGCAAATCACTGGGCCCTTTTAATCACTCATTTCACGGAGAAGTTTCTGGGGCCCTGGGCAGTGGCATCCTTCCAGAAAGAAGGCATAGGAAACGTTTATGAGAAGCAGCCAAGCTGTGTGGGCCCCAGCTTGGCTGGATGTATGGCTGAGCAAAACAAGTTCAATTTTAGAGTACTTCACACTTTACTTCACACATTCATGTGCCTTATTTCATTTGAGGTCCTAAAAAAGTCTATGAGGTAAGACTAAAAGGAGATCTTCTAATACCCACTTTCTAGTTTTTCAAAATTGTGTTCACACAGATAGTTACAAGGCTGAGATTCAAAGTGGGATTCTGTGACTCCAAACCCTGTGGTTGTTTGCATTTCCCTGCATGATGCTCACACCTACCACCTTCACCAAAGGCAGAAGCTAACACTCAGTGAAATATTCTCTCTCAGGTGCTGTGCGCAACCTGTTCCTACATTATCATTACAGACACTCTGTGAGATGGGTACCCGCTTGTCCCTGTTCAGCACAGTGAGGCTTAGAAAGAGTGTAGCTTGTCTATTTCCCTGTCTTCAGGTTATTGCAATTTTATTTATTTTTTAAATTTAAATTTATTTTAATTGGAGGTTAATTACTTTACAATATTGTATTGGTTTTTACCATACATCAACATGAATCCACCATGGGTGTACATGTGTTCCCCATCCTGAATTCCCCTCCCACCTCCCTCCCTGTACCATCCCTCTGGGTCATCCCAGTGCACCAGCCCCAAGCTTCCTGTATCCTGCATCAAACCTGCAATTTTAAAGCATGATGCTAACCTGTCCTTCTCTATTCAACTAAAACTGCCTTACCCTCAGGAAAATTAGTTTGATCCACACATGTGTTTTGTTTCTGTCCCTAAATATTACATAACTGTGGGAGGGTGTCACCTACACAGTCTCAGCAATCTCTAAAGAGGTAGCTCCTTAAAACATTAGAGATATGGTAAGGGGTAACCATGGAAATATGGTTATAATTCCATTTCAGTTAACTGTCAATAAATGTTAGTAAGAATATAGGATTCTTTCTATATTAAAGAAGAATACGGTTTTTATTGCCTTATCCCTTCCTCCACCCCCACCCCCACCCCTGTCCCCACAGTTAGCCTATGTAATAACGTTACAACTTCAAAGGGCAGCTGGACTCTTAGGAGGAACGAACACAGGATGATTGTATTTGTCTGTCCCTTTGATTTGGGTGCTGTGCAGTGGAATCCCAGTGTGTCTACTGGTTGAGAGGTCCTTTTGGTCTGGCAAGCTGGAGTGCAAGGTGAGAGAAGGCTAAGTAGGAAGAGAAGAGAAGCAGTTTGGGATGGAGATAAAGGGAAAGATGAATGCTCACAGTTCCTGGAACTGTCTCGGTATTTTGTGGGGAGGGGACAGGGTGGGATGCTGAAAGAAGGAACGCGTAACAGTTGTGGTGGCAAACTTGAGTCGGCCATGCAAACGGGCACTATCAGTCCAGTTATATTTCCTTTCATTCTGGAAAGCAGAGCAAGAAGAAAGTTGAGCAGATGTCATTATTTATAACGTTTTTTTGTAGTGAGACATTTCTTCGAAGTAGATGTCTGGGGAGGAGACTGCTCTACCTGCGGATGCCCTTTCTTTCTCTTCGTCATCACCGTTCCAAGTCTCCAGCCTCCTTCAAGGTCCCCTAAGATCAAGGAAGCCTTCCCTAATTCTTCTATCTGTTCAGAAAAACATCAATAGCAGTTTGTGTTAGAACTCAGCAAACAAATATTGGTTATACACACTTCCGTTATTCTATATTTAATCTTATAGTCTTAAATAAATCTGAAAATCCTTGAGGACAATGATTACATTGTCATCCTCTTCTTATTGTATCTTAAGCCATCTGTAACTTACTGGGGCCTGGATGCACAGTAAGTGATAATGAACCTTAATAAATGCTTGTTAGCTGTGATATACATGTAAAACTTCATCCCCTAACTATACATCTCTCATATATCCAAGCATTCAGCCTATGCACATAACTTCAAATTTGGACTAATGGTAGCTATTGATGAGGGAAGAGAAGTTGCACAATCACGGTTAACATAATGTTTAATCTTCAATTCCTAGAGCTGTTTTCAGAAATTCTAAACTGAAGACTTCTAAATCTGCTCACCTTTCAATGATACCAGTGGATCACATTTTGTTTTCTGTACTTATCAGAGAGCCTGCCAGAGCAAATATTCTTCCCTCATCCAAATAGCTCCAATTAAAGCATACACCCTTAGTTAAACAAAGTAGAAAACAAGCTCAAACTACATATCTTTGGGTGTAAAATCAACCACAAACAATATATTGTGGATTAATTTGCATCTACTTCTGGAGAAGGGTTCTTGCTAGATTTAACCAATATTTTAAATTTCTCAATTTCAGGAACCACTTAGGGAAATAGGACAAGATAAAATATTGGCTTTTAAAAATAGCACAAGAGAACACACCAAGACTCAGTGTGTTCCTGCCCTTTGGAACAAAGTCTCAGTGTCATAGCATGGATTTTCTGTAAGAAAGAGCTTGGAGGGGAACTAGTCTAACCTCGTGTCACAGGTGAGATGACTGAAGCAAAGTTAAATGTTATATGATCCAAGCAGAGTCACACTATGTGGACAGGAGACTTGGTTCCAGCCTCAATTCCCCTCTAATGAGATATAAGAACTTTAGGAAAACAAAGATGATAGGAATTAATATCAGATGGAATAGTCTAAGAACATTTAATTCTTATATTCATTTACTGTGTTTAAGATCAGTGGAAGGACTGGTCTTTTTAATTTTAGAAATTCTACTGCCTGGAATATTAAAACCCTATAGTAAATGGTCTGAGTGCTGAAAAACTATAAAAGGCCTCATCCCCGTTCATCAGATGTAAATGTAATGATTTGACTATAGCTATCATTAACTGGCTAATAACTGTTTATGACCTCAGGATGCAGTTCCTACCCAGTTAATGGGCTACGTAGTAAAGCTGTGATTTTATCTCCGCCGTTCTGGCTCTTGGTCTCAGTTGCTTGCATTAAGGGGTGAGCAGGTTCTGCTGATTATCTATATAATATGAGATCATGTTGCAAGAGCCTTCAGAAAAACTCTCATCAAACAAAATTGGAGTCGTGCCTGAGAAGGAAGCCTTGCAGAATAATATGTTGATTGTCCCCAAATAGCCCTCATGAATAGCACTTATAAGGAAATTGATCATAGGTTTTCTCAGCTACATTTTCAAGCAATTTGTGAATCCCTAAGCACTGGGATAATATGTCTTCTGACACTTTTCAAACAAGATTTCTCCAGGATTCTTCCACATAGCCTTAAAGATGGGACCCACCTCTTATAGGAACAGATTGTGGAACATGCTGAGGCTCAGCTGTATCTGCGCTGGGCTCTGAGAAGAAGGGGCTACTTCTCAGTAGTTGGCCAGATGGGCTCAAATGAAGAAAAGGCTTAGCAGTGCCTACATCTGGTACCCTGATTTTGCTTCAAGCCAACCTGCACTTCCTTCTCACTCTCTGTTTTTACCCTTCAAGAAATTATGTTCAAGAGTGTATTTCTTTATCCTGCTATATACAGTATGTTAGGACAAGAGAAGATATCAGGAAAGAAGTTTAAAATATGTTCCCTGTTCACTCTGGTCTTGCAGTTTAGTTTACAAGAAGAAATATACACAGAAGCAATTTTTTAGAATCTGACTGCTTTTATCACTCTTGATGAAATGACCATTACCTTTTTCCCAAATTATTGCAATGTCAGTAACCCTAACCAACATCCTTTTGTCTCTTTTTTGTTAAATCATCATTTCCATGCCATCATTTTCTTCCTACGTATTCCCCAGTGGCTTCATGCTCACCTTATGCTGAGCCAAAGTCCACCACGGCCTGTAAGGCCGTCTATGACAGCCTCATTCTTGGTCTGACGTTATATCCTACCTCCTGCCCTCTCCTTTCATTCTCACCGACTCCACTGCCCCTTGGCTGTTCCTCAAGTGCGGTAAGGATTCAAGCACTTTGCCTGTTCTTCCCTGTGTCTGGACTGTTTTCTCCCTAGGCACAGACACGGTGTTCCCTTTCACTTCATTTAGGTTTCTTATTAAATGTGGACTTATCAATGAGAATGCCCCTGACCCATCGATCTAGAATACACTCATCTCTGTCTTTTTCCCCTGATTTATTCCTCTTCTCAGCATTTAAGAACCACTAAAATGGTTGATTTATCTGCCCCCGCCTCCACCAAACTATGTAATCTTGATGAGAAAAGGATATCCATAAAACCTAAAATTGTGCCTGACGTATAGGAAATGTTAATACTTTGGCTGAACTGGAAAATCCAAATGGCTTAATGATTCTAGAAGATGAGTGAATGAATGAATAAAATGCTAAGATGAGCTCCCCACTGCCTGGCAAATGAAGTCCTGTGTCTCTATCCTGGCCCACAAATTCACTCTGTTAGGAATACTTTCATATTCAACTAACAACATACATGATCAGCAGTGGTTTAAGTAATAATGACACTCAATTAGGTTTTACAGTAAAGCCTGGAGGTAAGCAGTCTTGACCTAATGGGCGCTAAAAGATGCATCAAAGATATAATCTCTATCTTTATCCTTACTCTTTTTACCATAATGGTTTGGAGCTGCATGGTCATGGACAGTGGCTGTAGAACTGGGCAGCATGAATATACTCAAGACAGAGAAGGTGGAAGTGGTAGTAATAAAAACATCTACCCTATTTTTCTGGATAGTAAGAGCTTTCCAGATATCTTTTCCTGAGACTTTATTAAAATGTGCCGTTTATTCATTTCTTAATGCAGGAAAGTCCCCCCGCCCCTGCCCGCCCAGTCTTTAAGGTGAAAGTGAGCAATAAAGTGGATTGTGAAAGGTTTTGATGTAGCCAACCTCTACTGTCTATCACAGTAGACAGTAATGCCTTCCGTTATATGATCCCTGCCTGATTTCCCACTGTAGTACTGTTCAGTCTCTCTTCCAACCCAACTATTTACTATTCTCCCAACAATTCTGCCCCCTATGTTTCAAAAAACACAAGACATTTTTTAGAACCATTTCAGATTTACAGAAAAAGAAAATAAGAAGGTAGCAAGGAGATCCAACCAGTCCATTCTGAAGGAGATCAGCCCTGGATTTCTTTGGAAGGAATGATGCTAAAGCTGAAACTCCAGTATTTTGGCCACCTCATGTGAAGAGTCGACTCATTGGAAAAGACTTTGATGCTGGGAGGGATTGAGGGCAGGAGGAGAAGGGGACGCCAGAGGATGAGATGGCTGGATGGCATCACTGACTCGATGGATGTGAGTCTAGGTGAACTCCGGGAATTGGTGATGGACAGGGAGGCCTGGCGTGCTGCGATTCATGGGGTTGCAAAGAGTTGGACAAGACTAAGTGACTGAACTGAATTGACAGGGAGTTATTATATATCCCACAATTTTTATTATATAGTTATTGTATATCACACAATTTCTCCATTGTTAACATCTAACTTTAGTTGGTATATTTGTTATAACAATTAAACTGGTATTGATAAATTATTATAAATTAAATTCCATACTTTATTCAGACTTCTGAAGAAAGCTTTTATGAAATGTCCCTTTTCTTTTGGGAAACACATGTAGGTGTCATGTTTCTTTAAGTTCTCTTGGCATGACAGTTTCTCAGAGTTTCCTTGCTTGTGATGTCTTTTGACAGTTTTGAAGAGTATTGGTCATGCTTTATAGAATGTTCTCTACTATAATTTGATTGGTATTTTTTCCTCTATATTGTTAGATTGGAGTTACGAGGGGCTTTGGTGAACAAGACCAGGGATCAAGTGCCACTTGCATCATATCAAAACTGTACTATCAACATGAGGTGTATGTCGTTTCTCTATTATAAAATTACACCTTTTCACCCTTCACATACTGTGTTCTTTAGAAGGAAGTCATTATGCACAGCTGACACTTGAGTAAAGAGTTATTCTGCTCCTTGAAAGTGGATTATCTACATAAATTATTTGGAATTCTTCTGCATGGGTGATGTGTCCCGTTCCCCCAGTATATTTATTCATCTATGTGTGTGTGTGTATATATATGCTATGCTAAGTCACTTCAGTCGTGTCCGACTCTGTGTGACCCCATAGGTGGCAGCCTACCAGGCTCCCCCGTCCCAGGGATTCTCCAGGCAAGAACACTGGAGTGGGTTGCCATTTCCTTCTCCAATGCATGAAAGTGAAAAGTGAAGTTGCTTGGTCGTGTCCGACTCTTAGTGACCCCGTGGACTGCAGCCTACCAGGCTCCCCCGTCCCAGGGATTCTCCAGGCAAGAACACTGGAGTGGGTTGCCATTTCCTTCTCCAATGCATGAAAGTGAAAAGTGAAGTTGCTTGGTCGTGTCCGACTCTTAGTGACCCCGTGGACTGCAGCCTACCAGGCTCCTCCGTCCGTGGGATTTTCCAGGCAAAAGTACTGGAGTGGGGTGCCATTGCCTTCTCCGAGATATATATATATATATCAGCATAGATACATTGATATTTACTTATACTGTGGGTTAAAATCTAATACCTTATTTTTTTTGTCAAATTAATTCTGCTTTGTCCATTGGACACTCTCAGTTAGCTTCTATGTCCCTCTGATGTACCCACAACAACATGGGTCTATAGTTTTGAAGCACTTTTTTTGGGGCACTGAAAAGTGCTCCCAGCTCATCTTGCATATTTTCTGCCCTGGTCTATTTTACTGGAAAATGGTATTTGAAATCAATATCTGGGTGTAGATATACACACTTACTGAGGTGTCATTGTTTCTAGATCTTCTTAGGTGATAGAACAAGGAACTACATGTGTGTTTACTAACCTGTAAACATACACAGACCACTATTTCTATATGAAATCATATATGCCTTTACAACATTCATTATGAGTTCAGATTTATGTCTCCAACTTGAATCCATCACCAGATGAATCATTCTAGCTTTCTCTCCTTATCTATAAACTCCTACACCTACAGTGAGAGACCTGGCTCCCACCATCTGCCATCCAGTTACTTAGTCATTTGGTTCCAGTTTACACGTATAACAATATCATAATTGTTAACCTCTATCTCTATGAGATACAATTTTACCAACTAGGAAATAGTCATTGTATGCAGTTCCTTTTGTCTTTAGACTTTCTGACTCATCTCCTAGGTTACTTAGGTCAGCATCTCTTTGCACTACCCTCTTCAGTAAAGTTGTTTTCATAGATCCATAGTACAGTCAGATCCTCCTGTCAAAGTCTACAACCTTCTAGGATCACTCTACCTCCTAAATGATTTATTTTATCTATCAATACATTATACTTCATAATTTTTATGCTATAAACGTCAATGGATTTTGACAAATGTATAATGTCATGTATCTACATGGTATCTATTATGGTATCATATAGAATATTTTTACCACCCTAAAAGAAAACCATGTGTTTCATCTATTCAACCTGTCCCATTCCCCTGACATCCTGGCAACCACTGATATTTCATTATCTCTATAGTTTCACCTTTTCCAGAAAGTCATATAATTTGAATCATGTAGTATGTACCCCGGGAAGGCAATGGCACCCCACCCCAGTACTTTTGCCTGGAAAATCCCATGGATGGAGGAGCCTGGTAGGCTGCAGTCCATGGGGTCGCTAAGAGTCAGACATGACTGAGCGACTTCACTTTCACTTTTCACTTTCATGCGCTGGAGAAGGAAATGGCAACCCACTCCAGTGTTCTTGCCTAGAGAATCCCAGGGACGGGGGAGCCTGGTGGGCTGCCGTCTATGGGGTCGCACAGAGTCGGACACGACTGAAGCGACTTAGCAGCAGCAGCAGCAGCAGCAGTATGTACCCTTTTCATATGGTTTCTTAGCAATATGCATTTAAGGTTCTTCCTTGTCTTTTTGTTAGCTTAATAGCTCATCTCTTTTTATCACTAAATAACATTCCATTGTATGGCTGTATCATGGTTTATCCATTCACCTACTAAAGGACATCTTGGTTGCTTCCATTTATTACTAATGATTAATAAACTGCTTTAAACAAAATACCTAAGATTTTGACTATATTTATCTTTGGAAGAAACTGACAAAGTGTCTTTCCAAGTAGCTGGACCATTTTGGATTCATACCATCAATGAGAGGTCCTATGGTTCCACATTCTTGTGAGCATTTGCTATTGACAGTTTAAAGTCATTTTCATAGACGTGTTGAAGTGTGAAAGTCGCTCAGTCATGTCTGACTCTTTGTGACCCCATGGACTATACAGTCCATGGAATTCTCCAGGCCAGAATACTAGAATGGGTAGCCTTGCCCTTCTCCAGGGGATCTTCCCAACCCAGGGATTGAATCTAGGTCTCCCATATTGCAGGCAGATTCTTTACCATCTGAGCCACAAGGGAAGCCCAGATGTGTTAGTGGTATTTCATTGTTGATTTAATCTGTGCACATTTCTATACCTTCCCTCAAAATAGGAAAACTCTTTCCATTCAAAACTGATTTCATTGCCACTTACTCCTTAAAGTTCCTCTCAAAATATCCATCTTCTCTACCAAATTAACTTCCTTTATTAAATGTCTAATATCCTTTATCACTAAAATAAGTCCTTAATATTTGTAAGAGACTTTCCAGGTGGTGTTAGTGGTAAAGAAACTGCCTGCCAATGCAGGAGACATGAGAGGCAGGTTCAATCCCTGGGTCAGGAAGGTCTCCTGGAGGAGGGCATGGCAACCCACTCCAGTAATCTTGCCTGGAAAATTCCATGGACAGAGGAGCCTGGTGGGCTACAATTCATAGGGTCACAAAGAGTCAGATGTGACTGAAGAGACTTAACACTTCAGTCTGTTTTTATATCTTCAAGAAAACCAAATAATATCTTCAAGAATACCACCATATCACTTTCCAGAAAAAGTCAGACATTTAGAAATAAAATCTTTATCAACACTCCGGCTGCTTACTAATAGTTGCTGTGCAGATGCCAATGAAGAGAAAGCAACCAAGCCACACTACAGAGATATGAGGAAGACAGCTTAGTTCATTTACCAATGATGTGATTTGTTCTTAAATACCAGTCTTGCCCCACACAGATTTCAATCATCTAAAATTCTATCATGCCATGGGTCACTGCAATAACTTTTGAATCATCAAAATCATGAATATTAAATCTGTGAATGCAAAGCACCTGAAGAACCTTTTCCAGGGCCTACTGTTTTTTTTTAATTATAGGAATTTCTGCTTATGTCTTTATTTTCCTTCTAGACTAAAAGGACTTGAGGATAGAATATATCTCTAATTTCATATTCAGTAAATAGTTATCAAATAAACAAATACAAATAGTGCTATAGAGCTTAAAAGGAAAAGATTGTTCTTTCTTACAAAAGCATTATGTGCAGTTTAATTGCTTCCTTGAGATTTCAAAGCAGCCTGAAAGAGAACAACAAAACTCTAAAATAGACCAGAAATTTAGGCACCTTGTAGAGAAGGCAGCCCCTGCATTAATATCAAAGCCCTCAGGGGGGATGTGTGTTCCTTTTGTCCGTGAAGGCTCTGTCTGTGGAGTGGGTTATGGTGCCTAAGTGATCAACTCGCTTGTTGCCATGGCGATTTAGCCACCCTTGCTGCAGTTGGCAGGTCTCCCAGCACTGCCCCTGCAGACTGGAACCACCCACCTGTTCTTTCTGTTTTCTACCTAGCACACTGCCTTTTATTGAACACAAGGGAGGTTCAGAAATTCTGTCTATGCTAAGGACTAATAGACATGCCAGAATACAGGTAAGCATAAAAGGATGGTGTAGGGGAAAGGGAGGTTGATATTCTTAGAGGATCTGGGAAGGTTATCCTTGCCGCATAGATCGGGATCCCGTCATCCCTTCTTTTGAAGGAGCAAAGCATTTACAAGGGGGTGCTTTTCAAGAATTCTCTTCCATCCCCAAAATGTGGTTCTCTCCTGTGGTGTCTATCCAGAAAACAAATCCACAAGTGACACTGCAGGCGTAGGACAGTGCTAAGCAGGAAGTTGGTGCTCAGGAAGGAGGGATCTTAAGTCAATAAAAACAGTGTTCCTGTGGGTCCCTGATGCTTTGCATACCCAGGGCTGGTCCTGGTGAAGGAAGCTAAAGAGAGCCAACCTCAGGAGGCCGTTGCGGGAGTTAGTTGGAAAAGACCCTGATGCTGGGAAGGATTGAGGGCAGGAAGAGAAGGGGACGACAGAGGATGAGATGGTTGGATGGCATCATTGACTCAATGAACATGAGTTTGAGCAAACTCCGGAAGATGGTGAAGGACAGGGAGGCCTGGTGTGGTGAAAAACATGGGATTGCAAAGAGTTGGACATGACTTAGCAACTGAACAGCAACAAATACTAGCTATCAAAGAGCCAGCACAGATCAGATCAGATCAGTCGCTCAGTTGTGTCTGACTCTTTGCGACCCCATGAAATGCAGCACACCAGGCCTCCCTGTCCATTATCAACTCCCGGAGGTCACTCAGACTCATATTCATTGAGTCAGTGATGCCATCCAGCCATCTCATCCTCTGTTGTCCCCTTCTCCTCCTGCCCCCAATCCCTCCCAGCATCAGAGTCTTCTCCAATGAGTCAACTCTTCGCATGAGGTGGCCAAAATACTGGAGTTTCAGCTTTAGCATCATTCCTTCCAAAGAAATACCAGGATTGATCTCCTTCAGAATGGACCGGTTGGATCTCCTTGCAATCCAAGGGACTCTCAAGAGTCTTCTCCAACACCACAGTTCAAAAGCATCAATTCTTCGGTGCTCAGCCTTCTTCACAGTCCAACTCTCACATCCATACATGACCACAGTAAAGACCATAGCCTTGACTAGACGAACCTTTGTTGGCAAAGTGATATCTCTGCTTTTGAATATGCTATCTAGGTTGGTCATAACTTTCCTTCCAAGGAGTAAGCGTCTTTTAATTTCATGGCTGCAGTCATCATCTGCAGTGATTTTGGAGCCCAGAAAAATAAAGTCTGACACTTTTTCCACTGTTTCCCCATCTATTTCCCATGTAGTGATGGGACCAGATGCCATGATCTTTGTTTTCTGAATGTTGAGCCATCCTTTACTAATTTCAACAGCTTTTTTTTTTTTTTTTTGAGCATTTATTCCATGTCAAGCTCTGAAAATAGATCATGAATCCAGACAGATATGGAAATATACCTCATTAATTCATTTAACCTTTAAATTTCAGTTTTTAGGTATTCCTTTGGATTACATAGTTACATTTAGAAAGCTTCTATTGCAATTCATACATTTCCTAGAAATAATAACACTGTCATCAACAAAGCTAGTAACAAAAATCTCTGTATGTTTATAGCACTTTAGAATTGTCACAAAATTCATAATCCCCTCAAACAGACCTATGAAGTAGGTCAGGCTAGAATTTTCACTTCTGTTTTACACTTGAAGAAACTGAGGTTCAGAAAATACATCTAACTCATCTAAGTCAAAATACTAGTTTTCAAGGTGTGGTCTGAGGACCACTTGCACTAGGATTATTAGGAGAGGTACTTTTGTAAATGGAGCTAGGAAGGCCAACCCAAGATATCCTGGTTCACAATCTACAAGGGTGCGTCCTAGAACTTTCATTTTTTGATAGTCCTAACTCTCCATTAACAAACTATTACCAAGTACCTTGGGCTTCCCTGGTGGCTCAGTGGTAAAGAATCTACATGACAATTCAGGAGACTCGGGTTTGTTCCCTGGGTCAGGAAGATCCCCTGGAGAAAGAAAGGGCAACCTACTCCAGCACTTTAGCCTGGAGAATCCCACGAACAGAGGAGCCTGGCGGGCTACAGTTCATGGGGTCTCTAAAAGAGTTGGATGTGACTTAGTCACTAAACAACAATGTGCCCAGGTGCTTTGGTTCATTCAGGATTGTTAACTCGAGTATGTTGAGCCTGTTATACTTTCTACACATTGTGTTGACAATGTGACCTGGGATAATTGCTGCCTCTTAGTCACATGAGGCAGGTTTGAGATTTTATGGATCAGTCAGTCCTTTTCTAGCTAAAAGCTTCCGTGGAAATGGAAAGAAGCCCATGGGAATGATAATTCAATTTCCTCATCAACTACCCTTCATCCCCAAAGACTGACCTCTTAGAGCATAGAGCTGCAGTGGAATGTTTGATTCACCAGGAGGCTTTTTGCTGGTAGCAGAATTTTGTCCCTGGTGTTTTCTATTTTGACAACTCATCAGCAGAGTCACTGGAAGGTGACAGTAACTCCACTGTTCAATTAAGTCTTGAGTGTCACCAGAGTATGTGGAGGAGGAGAAGGAAGAGACCCGAGTGGAGGTAGCTAAAATCAATGAGCTTTAACAAGCAGATTAGCCACCTTTCAAAAGTCAGGGCCTTCCCAAGATTTCAAGCCTGGCCTTATACAGTGGGATACCCCGCCTCACCTCACAGCAGCTGTTTCCTGGTTTACATGTATTGTTCTTCATACATTACTGTGGTTTACAAAAGTAAGGGATTACCATCAATTCAACAAACATTTATGAAGCATCCACTCTGCTATGGATTGTAGCTAAACAACACAGGTTGCTGCTGTATCAATGTACACATATTAGCAAGGACCACAGACCTAAAATGAATAATGAAGGACTTTCGTGGAAGCTATAACAAAGGTACTCTAACATCCTTTAGTAAAAGAAGTTAACATCACTCAGGGCTTCTCCAAATGTGGTCTGAGAGCTACCTGGTCAGAAATCCCCAGGATATTTGTTAGTAAAAATGTAAAATGCTTGGATCAACACCTGAGATACTCTGGATATGGGCCCTGGGAAGCTACATTTTTAACAAACTACTTAGGTCTTTCTTTTGCAAACTGAAGTTGGGAATCATTGATATGTGTCCATGTGTTGTGATGGTTGGGGAAGAATTCAAAGAAGGTCTTTTGTGCAAGATGAGGCTTAAAGTCAGGGGGCTTGGGTGAGAGTTTCCCAGGTAGGAGTAAGAGCCATGAAGATCCCAAGTGAGTGGAAGAAGACGATCTTTGTAGAGAAAAAGAAGAGCAATGGAGAAAGGCAAGACTTCAGATGCAGGGGCATGTCAGTATTGTTTAGGATTTCAGGTTTGCTCATAAGCCACTGAAAAAATTTAGCCTATGGAGGAGCATAGTTAAATATTTATTTTTAAAAAATTTAAAACAGATTGAAGGGATTGGGATCTCTAGAGAGGATATTGGGCAGTGAGGAGGTGACTGTGGCAATACTTTGGTAATAAATGCTGTGTGTGTGTGTGCTCAGTTGTGTCCTATAGTTATGCAACCACATGACTATAGCCCTTCAGGGCCCTCTGTCCATGGGATTGTCCAGGCAAGAATACTGTGGTGGTTTGTCAAGCCCTCCTCCAGGGAATCTTCCCGAACCAGGGATCAAACACATGTCTCCTACATGAGGTTCTTTACCACTGCTCCACCTGGGAATGCTACCTTGAATTAGATCAGAGGCAATGAGAATAGAGAGAAATTAATGGATTCCAGAGGCATTAAGGAGGTCCAATCAACAGGGCTTAGTAATCCTACAGACACTAAATGCCATCATGACCCTGTTAACTCTTGCTCTGGTTTTGAAGATAGGAACTGAACTGAGGCATTGTTGCCTTGATGAGAACACATTCTTTGAGGAGACCTCCTGTTGCCAGGCTCCTCTGTGAACAAGGATGTGCTTTTGTTTGGATAAGACAAAAGGGATTGGGGTAGAAGTCTCCAGTTCAAGGGGTCAGAAGACATTTAGTTGGCTCCAGACTCTGAAAGTAAATCCCTTGGACCCATTCAGGGCCTCAGGTTTCTCACACAAATGTCATGCCATTTTGATACACTCACGTTGCTTTCTATACTTTTCCTCCTTAGCACTAATAATGACTTAAAATTAAGTGAGAAATACCTCCAGTTATTTGTGAAATAACTGTCTCATCCATTTAATCATAAGTTCTACTGGCTGGCTCATTATCTCCAGCTCTAAGAGTATACATGAAACAACTATAAAACTGTAACTGAGGAGATACTCCACATACAAGGGAAAAGGAGAAGCCCCAGCAAGATGGTAGGAGGGGCAAAATAGCATTTAGAATCAAGTACCATACCTGCCAGTGATGCTCAAAGACGGCTCAAACAAACCTTGTGTGCACCAGGACCCAAAGACCCCACAAAAACTGAGACAGAACTGTGTTTGAGTGTCTCCTGCAGACACATAGGTCAGCAGTGGACTGCTGCAGGGGCTCTGGGTGCAGTAGACCTGGGTATGGCATAAGCCCTCTTGGAGGAAATCACCATTAATCCCATCATAGAGCCCCCAGAACTTACACAGGTTTGGGGAAACAGACTGTTGGAGGGTACAAACAATACCTTGTGTGCAGCAGGACCCAGGAGAAAGGAGCAGTGATCCCACAAGAGTCTGACTCAGACTAATCCATGAGTGTCCAGGAGTCTTCGGTGGAGGCGTGAGTGGCCTACTGCAGGGTTGGGGGCACTACACATGTACCAGTGCAAACTCGGAATATTTTGAAGGAAGTGCAGTTACCTTCATTACCTCCACAATAGTTTGGCCTCAGGTCAAAATACAGGGAGGGAACACAGGACTCCCATAAATAGAAAATTGGATTAAAGATTTACTGATTATGGCCCTGCCCATCACAACAAGACCCACTTTCCCCCTCAGTCTCTTCCATCAGGAAGCTTCCATAAGCCTCTTATCCTTCTCCATCAGAGGGCAGAGAGACTGAAAACAACAATCACAGAAAACTAGCCAATCTGATCACATAGACCACATCCTTGTCTAACTCAATGAAACTATGAGCCATGCCATGTAGGGCTACCCAAGACAGATGGGTCATAGTGCAGAATTGTGAAAAAACAAGGTTCACTGGAGAAGGGAATGGGAAACCACTTCACTATTCCTGCCTTGAGAACTCCATGAACAGTATGAAAAGGCAAAAAGATAGGACACTAAAAGATGAATTCCTCAAGTCGGTGGATGCCCAAAATGCTACTGGAGATCAGTGGAGAAATAACTCCAGAAAGAATGAAGAGACAGAGCCAAAGCAAAAACAACACCCAGTTGTGGATGGGACTGGTGTTGGAAGTAAAGTCCAATGCTGTAGAGAGCAATATTGCATAGGAACTGGGAATGTTAGGTCCATGAATCAAGGCAAATTGGAAGTGAGGCAATCAAGGCAAGAGTGAACATCAACATTTTAGGAATCAGAGAACTAAAATGGACTGAAATGAGTGAATTTAACTTAGATGACTATTATATCTACTACTGTGGGAAATAATCCCTCAGAAGAAATGGAGTAGCCATCATAGTCAACAAAAGATTCTGAAAAGGAGTACTTGGATGCAATCTCAAAAATGACAGGATGATCTCTGCTCATTTCCAAGGCAAACCATTCAATATCACAGTTATCCAAGTCTATGCCCCAACCAGTAATGCTGAAGAAGCTGAAGTTGAATGGTTCTATGAAGATCTACAAGACCTTTTAGAATTAACACCCAAAAAAGATGGCCTTTTCATTATAGGGGACTGGAATGCAAAAGTAGGAAGTCAGGAACCACCTGGAGTAACAGGCAAATTTGGCCTTGGAGTACAGAATGAAGCAAGGCAAAGATAATACTTTTGCCTAGAGAACACACTGGTCATAGCAAACACCCTCTTCCAAAACACAAGAGAAGACTTTATCATGGACATCATCAGATGGTTAATACCAGAATCAGATTGATTATATTCTTTGCAGCCAAAGATGGAGAAGCTCTATACAGTTAGCAAAAACAAGACCAGGAGCTGACTATGGCTCAGATCATGAACTCCTTATTGCCAAATTCAGACTTAAATTGAATAAAGTAGGGAAAACCACTAGACCATTCAGGTATGACCTAAATCAAATCCCTTATGATCATACTGTGAAAGTGACAAATAGATTCAAGGGATTAGATCTGAAAGACAGAGTGCCTATGGACAGAGGTTCCTGACATTGTACAGTAAGCAGTGGTGAAAATCATCCTGAAGTAAAGGAAATGCAAAAAGGCAAAATGGTTGTCTGAGAAGGCCTTACAAATAGCTGTGAATGAAAGGAAGCAAAAAGCAAAGGAGAAAAGGAAAGATACACCCATTTGAATGCTGAGTTCCAAATAATAGAAAGGAGAGATAAGAAAGCCTTCCTCAGTGAGCAATCCAAAGAAACAGAGGAAACAATAGAATGGGAAAGACTAGAAATCTCTTCAAGAAAATTAGATATCATGAGAACATTTCATGCAAAGATGGACACAATAAAGGAAAGAAATAGTATGGACCTAACAGAAACAGAGGATATTGAAAGGTGGTTGTTGTCACGCGAAGACACCGGGATTCTTGGCCCCCGGAGGAGAAGAATTCAATCTGGAGCCAGAGACGAGGCTTGATCGCTCAGAGCTTTTGTGTAATAAATTTTTATTAAAGTATAAAGGAGATAGAGAAAGCTTCTGACATAGGCATCAGAAGGGGGCAGAAAGAGTACCCCCTTGCTAGTGTTAGCAATAAAGTTATATACTCTAAAGAATGTCTGGAGGTTGTAAAGACCTAATTTACAGTTTAAGATAACACTGTCTTCAGGCAGGATACATCCTGGAAAAGACAAGGTCTACCCACCTAATTTACATTTTAAGATAACACTGTCCTCAGGCAGGATACATTATTGTTGTATAATCCTAAGGAATGTGGAGAAAGAAAAAAGTTTGTCCTTTCTTCCTCCTTGAGAATTCCAGACCCCTCTCTCCTTGGGGACCCCTAGACTTCTTATCAATCTGCCTAGGAAATGACTACTCTCTCAATATTAAGAAGAGGTGACAAGAATACACAGAACTGTACAAAAAAGATCGTCATGGTCCAGATAATCACAATGGTATGATCACTCACCTAGAGCCAGACACCCTGGAATGCAGTGTTAAGGGAGCCTTAGGAAGCATCACTATGAACAAAGCTAGTGGAGGTGATGGAATTCCAGTTGGGTTATTTCAAATCCTAAAGATGATGCTATGAAAGTGCTGCACTTAATATGCCAGCAAATTTGGAAAAGTCAGCAGTGGCCACAGGACTGGAAAAGGTCACTTTTCATTCCAATCCCAAAGAAAGTCAATGCCAAAGAATGCACAAGCCACTACACAATTGTACTCATCTCACACGCTAGTAATGTTCAAAATTCTCCAAGCCAGGCTTCAGCAATACGCGAACCGTGAACTTCCAGATGTTCAAATTGGTTTTAGAAAAGGCAGAGCAACCAGAAATCAAATTGCGAACATCCATTGCATCAACCAAAAAGAGAATTCCAGAAAAACATCTATTTCTGCTTTATTGACTATGCCAAAGCCTTTGACTGTGTGGATCACAATAAACTGTGGAAAATTCTGAAAGAGATGGGAATGCCAGACCACCTGACCTGCCTCTTGAGAAACCTGTATTCAGGTCAGGAAGCAACAGTTAGAACTGGATATGGAACAACAGACTGGTTCCAAATAGGAAAAGGAGTACATCAAGGCTGTATATTGTCACCCTGCTTATTTAACTTATATGCAGAGTACATCATGAGAAATGCTCAGCTGGATGATGCACAAGCTGGAATTAAGATTGCCAGGAGAAATATCAATAATCTCAGATATGCAGATGACACCACCCTTATGGCAGGACTCACTCCTCGGAGTATGGACAGATGAATATATTAGGAGGGAAAAGTGGCAGAATCCAGTGACTGTTTACAAGTGGGGAGTGATGGTAAGAAAGAAGGAAAAGTCTAGGACGGTCCCCATATTTCTGGCTTGGGTACCTGGGTAGGTGGAGTTACCAGTGATTGAAGCAGAGAAATCTGTAGAAGAAACACAGAGTTTAAAAGTAAAACAAGACCAATTTAAGGCATCCAAACAGAAATGTCAGTAGGCAGTAGGCTATAGAAATTTTTAGGCATTGATAATAGTTTCAAGACAGAAATTTTGCATATACTTTGGAAAAGTAGCATAGGCTCTTTTATTTAATAAATAAAATGGCACAGAATTTAATAAAATCCAATTAATGACAGCTGTTATTTATAACTAAGTGGCAGCCTCAATTTTAAACGCTTTGACTTATTTCATCCTCATGTCAATTCTATGGGGTAGATATCCTTGTAATTTCCATTTAAAAGATGAGGATACTGAGGGATAGAAAGTTTGAGCACCTTGCCCAAGGTTACACAGGCCATAAGGGTGAAGACCACCTTTCAATCCCAACTGTCAGAAGTTACTTTCTTTGCTCTCAGGGTGATGTTCTTCAACCTGTCATGAACCTGATCTCTTAGCAGCCAGGCCATCCTCCATCACTCAGATCATACATTATAATAACTATTTACTGTCTTACTCACTTCAGAGCTTGTGAAAGTCGGCTAGAGATATTGCCTCATTGGTCTTCATTATTTTACATGTGCAAAGACTGAGGCAAAGAGTGATAAAATAACCTCTATATGGTCATATGATTAGGAGAGTGGGGTGGGATATTTGAACTCAGCTCTATTTCCAGGATTAATAAGTTTAACTGTTCCATAGCCATAAAACAATATTTTTAAATAGAATCTTTTCCATCACTGCTGCTGCTGCTAAGTCACTTCAGTCGTGTCCGACTCTGTGCCACCCCATAGACGGCAGCGCACCAGGCTCCCCCGTCCCTGGGATTCTCCAGGCAAGAACACTGGATTGGGTTGCCATTTCCTTCTCCAATGCATGAAAGTGAAAAGTGAAAGTGAAGTCGCTCAGTCATATAAGACTCTTAGCGACCCCATGGACTGCAGCCTACCAGGCTCCTCCATCCATGGGATTTTCCAGGCAAGAGTACTGGAGTGGGGTGCCATGTAAAATATAGTCTAGGAACCATCATTCAATTTGTGACATCAAAGAAATGTCATGTGTCCCTTTTGATCTTTCAGATCAGATCAGTCGCTCAGTCGTGTCCGACTCTTTGCGACCCCATGAACCGCAGCACGCCAGGCCTCCCTGTCCATCACCAGCTTCCGGAGGTCACTCAGACTCGCATCCATCGAGTCAGTGATGCCATCCAGCCATCTCATCCTCTGTCGTCCCCTTCTCCTCCTGCCCTCAATCCCTCCCAGCATCAGAGTCTTCTCCAATGAGTCAACTCTTCGCATGAGGTGGCCAAAATACTGGAGTTTCAGCTTTAGCATCATTCCTTCCAAAGAAATTCCAGGATTGATCTCCTTCAGAATGGACTGGTTGGATCTTCTTGCAGTCCAAGGGACTCTCAAGAGTCTTCTCCAACACCACAGTTCAAAAGCATCAATTCTTCGGCGCTCAGCCTTCTTCACAGTCCAGCTCTCACATCCATACATGACCACAGGAAAGACCATAGCCTTGACTAGGCGAACCTTTGTTGGTAAAGTGATGTCTCTGCTTTTGAATATGCTATCTAGGTTGGTCATAACTTTCCTTCCAAGGAGTAAGCGTCTTTTAATTTCATGGCTGCAGTCACCATCTGCAGTGATCTTGGAGCCCAGAAAAACAAAGTCTGACACTGTTTCCACTGTTTCCCCATCTATTTCCCATGCAGTGATGGGACCAGATGCCATGATCTTCGTCTTCTGAATGTTGAGCTTTAAGCCAACCTTTTCACTCTCCACTTTCACTTTCATCAAGAGGCTTTTTAGCCCCTCTTCACTTTCTGCCATAAGGGTGGTGTCATCTGCATATCTGAGGTTATTGATATTTCTCCCGGCAATCTTGATTCCAACTTGTGTTTCTTCCAGTCCAGCATTTCTCATGATGTACTCTGCATATAAGTTAAATAAACATGGTGACAATATACAGCCTTGACGTACTCCTTTTCCTATTTGGAACCAGTCTGTTGTTCCATGACCAGTTCTAACTGTTGCTTCCTGACCTGCATACAGATTTCTCAAGAGGCAGATCAGGTGGTCTGGTATTCCCATCTCTTTCAGAATTTTCCATAGTTTATTGTGATCCACACAGTCAAAGGCTTTGGCATAGTCAATAAAGCAGAAATAGATGTTTTTCTGGAACTCTCTTGCTTTTTCGATGATCCAGCGGATGTTGGCAATTTGATCTCTGGTTCCTCTGCCTTTTCTAAAACCAGCTTGAACGTCAGGAAGTTCACGGTTCACATATTGCTGAAGCCTGGCTTGGAGAATTTTGAGCATTACTTTACTAGCGTGTGAGATGAGTGCAATTGTGCGGTAGTTTGAGCACTCCTTGGCATTGCCTTTCTTTGGGATTGGGATGAAAACTGGCCTTTTCCAATCTTGTGGCCACTGCTGAGTTTTCCAAATTTGCTGGCATATTGAGTGTAGCACTTTCACAGCATCATCATTCAGGATTTGGAATAGCTCCACTGGAATTCCATCACCTCCACTAGCTTTGTTTGTAGTGATGCTTTCTAAGGCCCATTTGACTTCACATTCCAAGATGTCTGGCTCTAGGTCAGTGATCACATCATCATGATTATCTGGGTCTTGAAGCTCTTTTTTGTACAGTTCTTCTGTGTATTCTTGCCACCTCTTCTTGATATCTTCTGCTTCTGTTAGATCCACACCATCTCTGTCCTTTATTGTGCCCATCTTTGCATGAAATGTTCCTTTGGTATCTCTGATTTTCTTGAAGAGATCCCTAGTCTTTCCCATTCTGTTGTTTTCCTCTATTTCTTTGCATTGATCACTGAAGAAGGCTTTCTTATCTCTTCTTGCTATTCTTTGGAACTCTGCATTCAGATGTTTATATCTTTCCTTTTCTCCTTTGCTTTTCGCTTCTCTTCTTTTCACAGCTATTTGTAAGGCCTCCCCAGACAGCCATTTTAGGGGAAGCATTTAAATTAGTTAGTCCATCAAGCTCTAAGATAACTAGTGAGAACCTACTGCATAACTTAGGGAATTCTACTCAGTGCTCTATGGTGACCTAAATGGGAAGGAAATCCAGAAAAGAGGGAATATATGTATACATAAAGCTGATTCATTTTGCTGTACAGCAGAAACTAACATGATATTGTAAAGTAATTCAGATCAGATCAGATCAGATCAGTCGCTCAGTCGTGTCCGACTCTTTGCGACCCCATGAACCGCAGCACGCCAGGCCTCCCTGTCCATCACCAGCTCCCGGAGGTCACTCAGACTCGCATCCATCGAGTCAGTGATGCCATCCAGCCATCTCATCCTCTGTCGTCCCCTTCTCCTCCTGCCCTCAATCCCTCCCAGCATCAGAGTCTTCTCCAATGAGTCAACTCTTCGCATGAGGTGGCCAAAATACTGGAGTTTCAGCTTTAGCATCATTCCTTCTAAAGAAATACCAGGAATGGACTGGTTGGATCTTCTCGCAGTCCAAGGGACTCTCAAGAGTCTTCTCCAACACCACAGTTCAAAAGCATCAATTCTTCGGCGCTCAGCCTTCTTCACAGTCCAGCTCTCACATCCATACATGACCACAGGAAAGACCATAGCCTTGACTAGGCGAACCTTTGTTGGCAAAGTGATGTCTCTGCTTTTGAATATGCTATCTAGGTTGGTCATAACTTTCCTTCCAAGGAGCAAGCGTCTTTTAATTTCATGGCTGCAGTCACCATCTGCAGTGATTTTGGAGTAATTACATTCCAATAATTTTTTTAAAAAAATAAAATTTTGAAATTATTTTATAGGCAGGAAAAAAAGGTTGAACATCTTTAGACATTACCAAAACCAACTTTAAACTACCAAATAATTCTTGTTGTTCAACAGAGACTGCTTTAAATGCAATATTCTACTTGACCCTCACAATCAGTACGAAGTGGCATTGTCATTTATTATGCATTGGTAGCAAACAAGGCAACACGCCCAACAGGGAATCATTTATGCCAAACCCCACATCACCAAACTGAGACTTACAGTTTCAACTCCTTCAAAAATGCAGTCTTAAACCAGTCAATCAGGAACTGCCTGATCGGCATTAGTTAGTAATCTTCCTGGTAGACCCCTGCAAACACAGAAAGGAGAGTGACCTTGGAACAACCAATCTGCTTTTTTTGCTTAGTATATAACTTCCTTGTTCCTGTTCCCTTCTTCCTATAAAAGTCTACTATTCTGTGCAGCTCCTCAGAGCTCCATATTATTATCTGCTAGCTTGGATGCTGCCCAATTCATGAATTGTTGAATACAGCCAGTAAGGTATTTAAAATTTATTTAGTTAATTTTTTTTTTAACACCATCCTGCTTCCATTCTTTTACAGAGGAGAGAATTGAACTTTAACAAAACTAAATAAACATCTCAAGGACACACAACTCGTAAAGGACACTGCACTTTCAAATCTAGCTATGTCTCTTGCTCAAGCCGAAGAACTTAAATATTCTGTATTATTTCTCTTTGACTTATTATAGAAATGACTCTGCTAAACCTAAGATTTAGTTAAGAGACAACTGGAGCCAGTAAATTTACCCTATAATACTGTTTGTGAAAGATCAGTAACTTAGGTATGCACCACAATAAGAGTACTTTTTTCGTTGTCTAAGAGAGAAAAGATGTATCCACAACTCTTCAACTGCTCCATCCAGGTTTTTCAGCCTGTTTGTAATGATGCTGAAAAATACTAAGTTCTACTGTATTGACTCCATACTCTGGAGAAGTACAACATTGACCATTTCTAGTGTCATTTGGACATTGGGATGAAAACGGGTGCTAAGAAATGGGTAACCCCGACTGATCGTGATAAATAAGTTTACTCAACTACGTCTCTTACTATGGACTCACAGAAGGGTCTTTTTCCCTACTTCTTCACTGGGTTTGTTTTCAATTTTGGTGTTTTGGAATCTTACATTTTAAAATGATCTTATATCTCTCCTGGATTTCAGCATATGGCTAATAGAATCTTTAGCTGAACAATACAAAGAAGAAGCAAATGAAAAAGAAAGGCTGGTAAAGATTGAGGAAAACTAGATAGGCACTACAGGTGAAATAAGGGATGGCAAAAATCCTAGTTGCCTGACATCTTTTACTTCCTCTTAGAAAATGCAAATACCCCTGAAGAGTCAGAAGATGGTCATTTATAGCTTAGTGTACTCTTGCCTGGAGAATCCCATGGATGGAGGAGCCTGGTAGGCTGCAGTCCATGGGGTCGCCAAGAGTCAGACATGACTGAGCGACTTCACTTTCACTTTTCACTTTCATACATTGGAGAAGGAAATGGCAACCCACTCCAGTATTCTTGCCTGGAGAATCCCAGGGACGGGGGAGCCTGGTGGGCTGCCGTCCATGAGGTCACACAGAGTCGGACACGACTGAAGTGACTTAGCAGCAGCAGCAGCAGGAGAAGGCAATGGCACCCCACTCCAGTACTCTTGCCTGGAAAATCCCATGGATGGAGGAGCCTGGTAGGCTGCAGTCCATGAGGTCCCTAAGAGTCGGACACGACTGAGCGACTTCACTTTCACTTTCATGCATTGGAGAAGGAAATAGCAACCCACTCCAGCGTTCTTGCCTGGAGAATCCCAGGGACAGAGGAGCCTGGTAGGAGGCCATCTATGGGGTCGCACAAAGTCG
This sequence comes from Tragelaphus eurycerus, assembly GCA_935064755.1. Lineage (NCBI taxonomy): Eukaryota > Metazoa > Chordata > Mammalia > Artiodactyla > Bovidae > Tragelaphus > Tragelaphus eurycerus. Next base: position 33,160,439 of record CAKXYN010000014.1, on the reverse strand, counting down.
GACACGACTGAAGCAATTTAGCTGCAGTAGCAGCAGCAGCAGGAATTAGTTTATTCAGTTTTATTCCTACCTTCTGGGCAAATTCTTGAATTAGAAGAGTCTGAAAGATCACCTAATTCAATCTCTCACAATCAGACTAAGTCATTGAGGGCGGGAGATGGGGATGGTTTGATCAGGAATCCACAGCTAGTTTTATTATCAGCTTTGGAACTCAAAAAAGGAAGAACCTCAATACAGTGCTCTTCCTTTCAATACCATGCTGTTCCAGATATTAAAATGTAGAAATGCCATTATAGGACAGCATAACGTATAGTTGAGCAGCATGTGGAGACATATAGACTTGGCTTCTCTACTCACTAGCTTTGGGAACCTAGGAATATTTCTTGTCTTCTCAAACCCTCAATTTGTTCATCTGCAAAATGGAAATAAATATTATCTCATTATATTGAAAAAAATTAAATAAAATTATACATATAATATTCTTAGAAGAATGCCTGGTGGCAGTAGCTAACTGATACATGCTAATTCTTAAAAATGTACCACGTTAGAATGATTTAACCTTGGCAATGGTTTATTTGAATACAGGTAGATTAAGATCTTGGATAAAGATTTTGGTTAAAATGACTTTTCTTTAGGATCTAAATCAATTTTATGTTAGGGGGCACTTGTCAAATCTACTATAAAATGCCAAGGATGTACTCAGTAAATAATACACATCTTTAGAAATTTCCCTTCCCAACATCTTCCTAACTATTGGAAACAGAACAGGCCAGGCAGAACACATTGTGCACTATCGATATTTCTTGAGATAGATGTCAGTTTATCGTGGAAGGGCTGATCAATGCACTTACTTCCTGTGAACTTCTAGTTTTCATGAAGCAGCTTTGGTTCTGATAGGGACAGAGTAAAGGGGAAAAATAAGTGATTAAATAGTTAGTCCCACTAGGGGATTGTAAGTAAAGAAAAAAGTATAGGAGATCCTGTATGTTAATGATTACTCAAGAAAGCAGGTTTGCTTAACCACAAAACCAAGCAGACGTGTTTAGCAGCAGAATCATGCAACAGAAACATGAGACATGTCCCTAAACAATAAAAAAATGGTGACATGAGACCCACACCCTGCCCAGTGAGCTCAGTAAGTTAATAACCCCTAGGACATGCTCTCTGCACACAGTTAAAAAAAAAATTATGGAAATGTAACATTTCAAACTGAGAGGCACTCATTGTACTGACACCTGAAATAATTTTTCCATAGTGCCATGACAGTCCTAGCTTGGTCATGTAGGGACAAGAAAACTACCCACCCCCTCAACCTGGAGGATAGAAGCTTGATGTCTACCCAAGAATGAGAAAGAAAATTGGTCTTTCCCCCTCCCCACTTTTCTTTTGACTATAAAACTGTAGCCCACTAAGTCTTGGGGCATGGCACCCTCTCACCCACCAACTTGTAAGCCTCACAAGCATCCAATTCTAATGACTCACTTCTTATCTATCACTGCCTCTCACTGAATTCTTTCTCTGCTGAGACACAAAGGACCAGAGCTCAATGCCACCTAGCAATTTAGTGATTAGCCACCACTAATTAAATTTCAGAATTCTCATATTTTTAAGGTCTTAAGGAAGCTAGAGATCAGTGAGGATTTTTGAGATGGGAATTAAATCAGAATATATTAAAATGTTGGAGGGACATTATGATCAGAGGAAAGAATAGCAGCTGATGAGACGATTTCTCTAGGAGATTGAGAACTCTGTTATTTGTCAAAATTTGAACATGTGATAAGCAACAGATACAATTTTAGCATGAGTTTTTTTTAATACAATATTCAGTGAAGATTAAAATGAGATCAATTGCTTTTAGAGACCTCAAAATCAAACACAGGTAAAGTAAGAAAATCTTCTAGTAGTTTTAAATCAGATATAATCAATCATAATAATGGATTGATAATATTTTAGACTAGGATTATATTACTGAGAAAAACTCTAAACATATGCTTAAGAAGTTAAAGTGGATTTCTGGCTTCTACTCAAGATATCAAAAGCTAGAAGGTATTGCTTTCACTTGAACATTAAGGAAAAAAATGGCATAAGTTCTGAAAGAATAAATTTCCCTGAATTCTTCAGAAACTGAGGTCTCAGGGAAACCAGCTATTTTGAAATACAGGGAGAGATAGGCACCTGCAAGGAGATGTAGGCACTGGCTTTCCAAAGAGCATAGAAGAAGACAGACCCACCATTCAAGTGGGTGAGTATAGTTTAGCCAATATTTCTGGCTAATTGCCAAGGCTGAGTGGACTATTATTAGAATTTAGAAGCCCCTAATGGTTTTTCCCGTGGTCATGTATGGATGTGAGAGTTGGACTGTGAAGAAGGCTGAGCGCCAAAGAATTGATGCTTTTGAACTGTGGTGTTGGAGAAGACTCTTGAGAGTCCCTTGGACTGCTAGGAGATCCAACCAGTCCATTCTGAAGGAGATCAGCCCTGGGATTTCTTTGGAAGGAATGATGCTAAAGCTGAAACTCCAGTATTTTGGCCACCTCATGCAAATAGTTGACTCATTGGAAAAAACTCTGATGCTGGGAGGGATTGGGGGCAGGAGGAGAAGGGGACGACAGAGGATGAGATGGCTGGATGGCATCACTGACTTGATGGACGTGAGTCTGAGTGAACTCTGGGAGTTGGTGATGGACAGGGAGGCATGGCGTACTGTAATTCATGGGGTCGTAAAGAGTTGGACACGACTGAGCAACTGAACTGAACTGACTGAACTGAAAATGCAGACACAAAGGAAATTGGCAGAGACTCACATATTGTTCTTTATGGACAATGAACAAATCTTCTTGTTCTAAGCACAAGATGAGGAAGAGATTGAACAAAGCCTCCCATGGGCTACAGGCCTCAAGGTGAGGCCACCTCCTCTCTGATAAAACCCTGTTTGGACTGTTCATACAAAAGAGTGTTATCTGTTTAAAGTGTTGCCTGAGAGGCAGGCATCTAACCTAACATACATCTGGGTACTGGCTGAAGTATGCTCTGGGAATGAAGGCTAGTGGGTGCCATCTTTGTGCTCTCCTTCTACTTCATTCCAGCTCCCCAGAGTCTCCTAGAAAGAGGCTTGTACCCTTTTCTGTCACCCTGAGTTTTGTGGCTGCCTGCCACCCAGAGGACACTTGTATATTGCCTAGCTCTGGTAGCCAGTGAGGGTTATGCCTGTGGATTCCCCAGGACCATAACCAACAGAGAGAGTTCTTAAACAGCTACTACTCCCAGGGCAAAGCAAGAGGCAACAGTCCCAGTGGTACAATCTTTCCTCGAAAGAGTCCTATTAACTTATCTTCATAGCTTCTAAGAGCTCTTTGTAATCCTTTTCAGGAACTCTGAGTGTGGATGCCCTTTGCACACTCCACTTGCTGTATTCCTGGGCCTCCAAGGTGGCGCTAGTGGTAAAGAACGTGGAGATGCAGGAGACATGGGTTTGATCCCTGGGTCAGGAAGATTCCCTGGAGATGGAAATGGCAGCCCACTCCAGTGTTCTTGCCTGGAAAATACTATGGACAAAAGAGCCTAGTGGGCTACGTCCATGGGGTCGCAAGAGTCAGGCACGACTGAGTGACTATATCACCGCTCTCTCTATATATCTGCTGTATTCCAGAGAGCCAGTGTCTTCTGGAGGGGAGCTTTTACATGTTTGGTGCCACAATTATCTTATCTAGTGCCCCAGTTTTTGTAATTGTCACCCAGGGACACTTCATAATGTACTGGCTCTGGTGGCTAATGGGCTTTCATTCCTGGGTCCCTGGGGATGGTTAATAATAGGAGAGACATTCTTCACCAGTTAGAGATCCCAAGACATTGCACAGAGAACAGACTGAAATATAGCTCCAGGTTTCTTGTGAAGGGGTGTCTACTGGCTTATCCTGGAGCTCTAACCTGAGGCGAAGGCTTCTGGTCTGGCACATTCAGGAGCCTACTGAGATAAACTCTGGGCCGGGAGGATGGTTGCTTCCATGCTTACACTCTCCTTCTCCCTCACTCCAATTGCAGGTATTTCCTGGAAACAATCTTGCACACTCATCTGGGCCCCTGATTTTTACAACTGATGCCCAGGGGATAGTTCTAGATTGCCTAGCTTTGATGGTTAGCAGGATTTACACTTACAGTCACACAAGACTGTTTATATTTGCTATTAACAAGCCATCATCTAAAAGTATGACTTCCTAAACAAGGACGTTCTCAGATAAACAACGTAACTTCACACTTCAAATAACTTGAAAAACAAGAGCAAATGAAACCCAAAGTTAGTAGAAAAAAGGAAATAACATAAATCAGAGTGAATAAAAAATAAATATAAATTATAATAAATAAATGAAATAGAGAAGAAAAAGACAACTAAAAATCAATGAAACTAAAAATTATATCTTTAAAGAGGTAAACAAAATTAACAAAACTTTACCTAGTGTCAACAAAAAAAAAAAAAAAAGGAAAGAACTCAAATATAATCAGAAATGAAAGAGGAGACATTACAACTAATACCACAGAAATTCAAACAATAATAAGAGACTATTATGAACAATTAAATGCCAACAACTGGACAATCTAGCAGAAATAGATAAATTCCTAGAAACATGAAATCTACCAATACTGAATCATGAAGAAACAGAAAAGCTGAACAGACTGATTGCTAGTAAGCATACTGAATCAGCAATCAAAAACCTCCCCACAAACAAAAGTCCAGGCCAGACAGCTTCACTAATGAATTATATCAAAACATTTAAAGAAGAATTAATACCAGTCCTTTTCAACTCTTCAGAAAATAGAACAGGGAGGAACACTTTTAAACTCATTTATGAGGTAAGCATTACTCTGATCACAAAACCAAACAAGGACCGATCCTACAAAGAGAAGAAAATTACAGGCCAATATCCCTGATGAACACAGACGCAAAAATTATCAACAAAGTATTAGCAAGCCAAATTAAATAATACATTAAAAGGATCATATACCTTGATCAAGTAGAATTTATTTCAGGATGCAAAGATGGTTTAACATCTAAAAGTCAATCTGATGATTCACCTTGACAAAAATATTATTATCTCAATAAATACAGAAAAATAATTTTAACCAAATTCAATATTCATTGAGAATAAAGACTCTCAACAAAATAGCTATAGAGGAAATGTACCTTAACATTATAAAGGTCATATATGGCAAGCCCAGAGCTAGTGTCATTCTCAATGGTGAAAATCTAAAAACTTTAAAGATCAGTAAGAAGACAAGGATGCTCATTCTTGCTACTTTTATTCACCAAAGTATTGGAAGTCCTAGCCACAGCAGTTAATCAAGAAAAATAAGTAAAATGCATTCAAGTTGAAAAGGAAGAAGTAAAACTATCACCTTTGGATGTGATGCTTTTATATATAGAAAATCCTAAAGATTACATAAAAATCTGTTAGAATAAATAAATTCAGTGAATTTGCAGGGTATAAATTAAATATACAAAATAATTTCCATTTTTATACACTAACAACAAAATATCAGAGAGATTAAGAAAACAATCCCACTTACATTTGAAAGACACCAAGAAATGAATTTAACCAAGGAGGTAAAAGAACTATATACTAAAAATTGTAAGATACTAATGAAAAGAAATCAAAAAGATGAAAGTAAATACAAAGATATCTCATGCTCATGGATTCAAAGAATGAATACAGTTAAAATGTCCCTTATACCAAAAGCAATCTACAGATTCTGTGCAATCCATATCAAAGTTCCAATGGCGTTTTTCAAAGAACTAGAACAATCCTAAAATCTATATGGAAACACACACAAAAAAAACCCTGAATAGTCAAAGCAATCTAGAAAAAGAAAAGGTAAAACTATGAAATATAAAAACAAAGTTGAAAGCATCATGCACCCTGATTCCGACTACTACAAAGCTATAGTAATTAAAACAGCATTGTTTTGGCATAAAAAGAGACACATAGATTAGTGGAACTGAACCAGGAACCCAGAAACAAACCCATGCATATATGGTCAATTAATCTCCAACAGAATAGGTAAGCGTATACAAGGGTACATAACAATCTCTTCAATAAATGATGTTGGAAAATCTTGACAGTCATGCACAGAATAATGAAACTGGAAAGCTATTTTACATTATACACAAAAATTAACTGAAAATGGATTAAAATTTGAATGTAAGAGCAGAAACTATACAACTCTTACATAAAAAACTGGTGGAAACCTCCTTGATGTTATCAATTCAGTTCAGTCGCTAAGTCATGTCTGACTCTTTGTGACCCAATGGACTGCAGCATGCCAGGCTTTCCTGTCTATCATTAAATCCCAGAGTTTACTCAAATTCATGTCCACTGAGTCAGTGATGCCATCCAACCATCTCATCCTCTGTCATCCTTCTCGTTCCACCTTCAATCTTTCCCAACATCAGGGTCTTCTCCAATGAGTCAGTTCTTCAAATCAGGTGACCAAAGTATTAGAGTTTCAGCTTCAGCATCAGCCCTTCCAATGAACACTCAGGACTGATCTCCTTTAGGATGGACTGGTTGGATCTTCTTGCAGTCCAAGGGACTCTCAAGAGTCTTCTCCAACACCACAGTTCAAAAGTATCAGTTCTTCTGTGCTCAGCTTTCTTTATGGTCCAACTCTCACATCCATACATGACCACTGGAAAAACCATAGCCGTGACAAGATTTTTGTTGACAAAGTAATGTTTCTGCTTTTGAATATGCTGTCTAGCTTGGTCATAACTTTTCTTCCAAGGAATAAGCATCTTTTAATTTCATGGCTGCAGTCACCATCTGCAGTGATTTTGGAGCCCCCCAAAATAAAGTCTGCCACTGTTTCCACTGGTTTCTCCATCTATTTGCCATGAAGTGATGGGACGGGAGGCCATGATCTTAGTTTTCCGAATGTTCAGTTTTAAGCCATCTTTTTCACTCTTCTCTTTTACTTTCATCAAGAGGCTTTTTAGTTCTTCTTCACTTTCTGCCATAAGGGTGGTGTCATCTGCATATCTGAGGTTATTGATATTTCTCCCAGCAATCTTGATTCCAACTTGTGTTTCTTCCAGTCCAGCATTTCTCATGATGTACTCTGCATATAAGTTACATAAGCAGGGTGACAATATACAGCCTTGACATACTTCCTTTCCTATTTGGAACCAGTCTGTTGTTCCATGTCCAGTTCTAACTGTTGCTTCCTGACCTGCATAAAGATTTCTCAATAGGCAGATCAGATGGTCTGGTATTCCCATCTCTTTCAGAATTTTCCACAGTTTATTGTGATCTACACAGTCAAAGGATTTAGCATAGTCAATAAAGCAGAAATAGATGTTTTTTTGGAATGCTATTGCTTTTTGGATGATGCAATGGATGTTGGCAATTTGATCTCTGGTTTCTCTGCCTTTTCTAAAACCAACTTGAACATCTGGAAGTTCATGGTTTACATATTGCTGAAGCCTGGCTTGGAGAATTTTGAACATTGCTTTACTAGCGTGTGAGATGAGTGCAATTGTGCGGTAGTTTGAGCATTCTTTGGCATTGCCTTTCTTTGGGATTGCAATGAAAAGTGACCTTTTCCAGTTCCATGGCCACTGTTGAGTTTTCCAAATTTGCTGGCATATTGAGTGCAGCACTTTCACGCATCATCTTTCAGGATTTGGAATAGCTCAATTGGAATTCCATCACCTCCATTAGCTTTGTTTGTAGTGATGCTTCCTAAGGCCTATTTGACTTCATATTCCAGGATGTCTGGCTCTAGGTGAGTGATCACACCATTGTGATTATCTGGGTTGTGAAGATCTTTTTTGTACAGTTCTTCTGTGTATTCTTATATTCTTTTGTGTATTCTTAGTCTTACAAATTTTTTTTTTTTTCCTGACCAGGTTCCAAAGACAAGGGCAACAGAAGCCAAAATAAACAAATGGGATTATATCAAACTAAAGAGCTTCTGCACAGTTTGCAGAATAATATAAATAATCAGAAGTTTAATTATATCAATCTAAAAACCATCAACAAAATAAAAAGAGAGCCTACTGAATGGGAGAAGATATTTGCAAACCATATATCAGATAAGAGGTTTATACCCGGAATAAAGAAAGAACTCTTACAATTAAATAAAAACTAAACAACCCAACTGAAATCATGGGAAGAGGAGTTTCCCTTGTAGCTTAGTGGTAAGGAACCTGCCTGCAAGGGCAGGAGAAAGGGGTCCAATCCATAGTCTGGGAAGATCCCACATGCCATGAAACAACTAAGCCCTTGTGCCACAAGTATTGAGCCTGTGCTCTAGAGCCTGGGCACAGAAACTACTGCATCCTCATGCCACAACTCCAGAGTTCGCACACTGCAGCTACTGAAGCCCTCGCACCCTGGAGGCCATACTCTGTAGCCAGAGAAGCCACCACAATGAGAAGCCTGTGTACCTCAACCAGAGAGGAGCCCCCACTCACTGCAACTAGAGAAAAGCCCACACAGCAATGAAGACCCAACACAGACAAAAAATAAAATGCATAAATAAAATTTTTTTAAATGAGAAGAGGATCTAAATATCGATTTTTCTGAAGAAGACATACAGGTTGCCAACAGACATATGAAAAGATACTTAGCATCACTGATCATCAGTCAGTTCAGTTCAGTCACTCAGTCATGTGTGACTCTTTGCCACCCCATGAATTGCAGCACGCCAGGTAAATGTAAATCAAAAGCACAATAAGATATCACCTAATACCTGTTAGAATAGCTATTATCAAAAAGACAAGTGATAGTAAGTGTTGGTGAGAATGTAGATAAAAGGGAATCCTTGTGTACTGTTGATAATAATATAAATTCATGCAGCTACCCTGGAAAACAGTATGGGGGCTTGTTATGTTATGTTAAGTCACTTCAGTCGTGTCCGACTCTGTGTGACCCCATAGACGGCAGCCCACCAGGCTTCCCCGTCCCTGGGATTCTCCAGGCAAGAACACTGGAGTGGGTTGCCATTTCCTTCTCCAGTGCATGAAAGTGAAAAGAGAAAGTGAAGTCGCTCAGTCGTGTCTGACTCTTAGCGACCCCATGGACTGCAGCCCACCAGGCTCCTCCACCCATGGGATTTTCCAGGCAAGAGTACTGGAGTGGGGTGCCATGGGGGCTTGTTAAATGAGAACTAATATGTGATCCAGTAATTCCACTTCTGGGAATTTATCTGAAGAAAGGAAAAACACTGCCTCAAAATTATATATGCACCTCCATGACCCCTGCAGTATTATTTACACAAGATAAGATATGGAAAGAATCTAAGTGTCCATTGATTGATAATTAGATTAAGAAAGCGTGGCCTATATATACAACAGAATATTCAGGTTTTATATTTTTATGTTTCTTTAAGAATTTCCAAGTTTCTACAGCTTGCCCCACGGGACCAGACCATAGTGAAGGTGATCTTTCAGTTCAGTTGCTCTGTCATGTCTGACTCTTTGCGACCCCTAGACTGCAGCATGCCAGGCCTCCCTGTCCATCACCAGCTCCCAGAGTTTATTCAAACTCATGTCCATTGAGTCAGTAATGCCACCCAACCACCTCATCCTCTGTTGTCCCCTTCTCCTCACGCCTTCAATCTTTCCCAGCATCAGGGTCTTTTCAAGTGAGTCAGTTCTTTGTATTAGGTGGCCAAAGTATTGGAGTTTCAGCTTCAGCATCAGTCCTTCCAACGAATATTCAGGACAGACTTTCCTTAGGATGGACTGGTTGGATCTCCTTTTAAAGTAAAAGAATAAAAGTAACCCCCTTCCCTCAAAGAAAACACATATACATTAATTTTTACAGCATGATTTCTTTCCAAGGGGTTTCCCTGGTGGCTCAGATGGTAAAGAATCTGCCTGCAAGGCAAGAGACCTGGGTTTGATCCCTGGGTCAAGAAGATTGCTTGGAGAAGGGAATGATAACCCACGTCTCTATTCTTACCTGGAGAATCCTATGGAGAGAGTAGCCTGGAGGGCCACAGTCCATGAGGTCACAAAGAGTCGGACACAACTGAGTGACTAAGACTTATCCTTTCCAAGAATTAAACTAGGAAGATTTACTGATCCTAACTAGCTGTAGCTTACAATTTGGTTTCCTCTGTGAATGAGGAATTACATCTCAGCAGGCAACTGGCTTGTGTTTTGCAAAAGAAGGAAACATAAAATAATTAAAGAGATAGGAAGCTGCATGTATTCATTATTTCTGTAATTAGCTACATTCTGTGCTCTGACTTATGAATTTTTGAGAAGGCCACATCACATTCCTTATGCTGCAGTAATAAAGGCACATTGTGGAGCCTTCCAGAAAAGAGAGAGAAAAAAAAAATAAATAACCACTGAGGCAAATGACTCAGAGCTTGTTGAATACGTATCAGTTTCTTCTGCCTGTCAGAACCATAAAGGAGAATCCAGCCAGCACTTTCAACTTGGAGGTCGCTTAGAGATCACTTCAACCTATGGAAAATTATAACCATCTATGAATTCAGTTTTGGTAACTTCACAGTTTATAGTCATATTACAAAAATATATATTCTTTTTGTTTTAAAGCCTAAAGCAGAGATGGACATAGAGAACTACATCTCACTTTACCTTCTCTACTTACAATCATGTCTATCGTTAGTACTGGAAATAGACAGATCTCATAACACTAGGAAGTTTTTTTTTAGTTTTTATATCAGTAGATAAAAATCAGAAAACCTTGCTCCAATTTTTTCCACCTCTTATAGAATAGGCACTTTTTTTCTCTTCTACACTCATTAAAAGTTGAGTTCTTTTTATCCCTAATGTAAACATACTCTGGCTTCTTATTTCCTGTACATTTGTTCCTTACCAATATAGTAAAACATTCAGCAAGTGTTTACAGAGTGACAAAGACTCTCTCCTTGACCAAAGTCTAGGCAAGCTCCTCTAAGCCCTCTTCGGTCTACATCTGCAAGAACTGCAAACCACAGCAAGAATGACTTCTCCCACCCTCACATTAAGAGGCAGCAGACACCACCAACACCTCTATCAGCTCAAGGCCTCATTCTTAGGATGATTCCCTCAGCTTTCTCCAACGTCTGCCTGAGAAGGTTCAAAAACAATTTGCTGTTCGTTCCAGCTGAAACCCTGACTACAGGCCCCTTTCCCTGGAGTCTTTGCTTTGGAAATTGTAAATTCTTTTCTCTGTCTCTGAGATGTGTTGCATCTTCTTTAACTCAGGAATGTCTTTCTCAAGAACCTGAGAGCCATCCCCTGGAAATGTCATCATTAGTACAGACAGGAATCCTGTCTTCCCATCTCTGAAGGAGAACAGCAGCCTAACATCAGAAAGCACTGTTTAGCTGACACAGAATCATACCAAGCTGAACAATCCTACACCTGCTTTTTGCAATTTTTCTAATTTCCTTTCTCTACTTAAGCCTTGCTCATTCTTCCTCCGTGTAACTTCACTTGTCCCTCTAAAAAGCTGTCACCTGAAGGCTGTCTCTCTCCTACTGCAGTGTGCTGTGTTTAGTCCCTCAGTCATGTCCGACTGCAACCCCACTGACTGTAGCCCACCAGGTTCCTCTGCCCATGGGATTTCTCAGGCAAGAATACTGAAGTGAGGTTGCCATTTCCTTTTCCAAGGGATCTTCCTGACCCAGGGGTCAAACACAAGTCTCCTGCATTGCAGGCGGATGGATACATTACCACTAAGCCACGAGGGAAGCCCCTCCTACTGCAGCAGTACTGAATAAATTAAAAAAAAATGTCCCTTGCAATTTTTTTCTTTAACAAGAGTATTACATACTGAGACAAATACTGGGGTACTATGTTAAATAAAATAGATGTGGCCTATATACTTAGGTGCCCAAGACTCTTTAGGGGCTGACTGGAAAAAAAAATTATCATGTAAATGAATGTAAAATTACAAGTGTGATGATTGCCAGAAAGAAGTGGTAGCTGGTACAGAAAGAAGTGGTAGCTGGTACCTCAACAGCCTACAGCATGGAGATGTGATGAAATCAGAGAAATCAGAGGTATCCTTGAGGAAGTGAAAAACTGTGCCAGTCTTAAGGGTGGAGTAGGAGTTAAGGAGATACAAAGGCCTAAGGAAGAATATCCCATACACAGGAAATAGCACAAACAAGACTTGCTTAAGAGAAGTGCTTAGAAAGGATATAAAGGTTAAGTGTGATAAGGTGGCTCAAGCATGAATGCAAGGGTCCAAAGTGAAGAAGGGTGCAAGACAGTAAGGCCAATTCAGTCAGGGTTTCCTTTTCTATCTTTTTAAGTATTACAGGAAATTAATACATATAAAAAAAGAGAAAATACTATAGTGAACTTCTAATGTATCTATCACCTAGCTTCAATAATTCAACCAGAGGCGTTTTATCGAGTCCTCACCTACATGTTTGGAAAATTTATCAGCAAGTGTGCATTTGTATTTGTATCTCCCTCCTCCCTTGGATAAGTGGTAATGATCATGGTATGGTAGTATACAGAGATATGTCTTATCCTTTTTACAGTATCCCAAAGGTAAATGCATCACTGTTTATTCAACAAGCCCTCTACAGATGGACACATGGGTGGTGTCCAGTCTTGCAACTGTATAGTACTACAATTCACAGCCTGATGCATATATTTTTTTCATCTTTTTGGCTTGAATAACTTAAGGATAGAATAATAGAGGTGGGTTGCCAGGTAAAAACATGTATAAGAGGTGTTCCTAGATATTGCCACTAAGCTCTCCATAGGTAATGAAACAGTTTGGATTCTAACAATATATAACATAACTTGGTTTTGTTTTTTTTTTTTTTTGAAAAAAATGTCTGATTTTTGGATCTTTGCCAATCTAAAAGTTAAGTAATCTATCACTATCTCAACATATTGGAGAGTGCTAAGAAAGCAAACCCTGGACCAATAGAAAGATATAGTCAAAGTGATAACTGGAACAAAACTGGGGTCACAGTATATTCAGGATGGAAAATGACAGGACTGAGTGTAAGTTCAAATTCAGAAATAGAAGAAAGGGAATACCAGAATGACTTTTAAAAGAACTGTAACAAAGTAAGGGTATTTTTCTTGTATTTTCCTCTCCCATCCCTGCCCTGTAAAGAACAATTTTTGTATGCTTCCCTCTCTCTACGTAGAACAGTCTTTTAATCATGAAACTCTTTTGAATGAAAGTTTTAAAAACTTATTTGCAGAGACGTGGATGGACCTAGAGACTGTCATACAGAGTGTCTTAAATCAGAAAAACAAATATATATTAATGCATATATGTGGAATCTAGAAAAACGGTACAGATAAAGCTATTTGCAAAGCAAAAATAGAGACACAGAAATCGAGAACAAATATATGTACCTCAAGGGTGGAATGGGGTGTGGGATGAATCGGGAGACTGGGATACACACTACTATTATAAAATAGATAATTAATGAGAATCTGCTTTATAGCACAGGGGACTCAGTGTTTTGGGGTCACCTAAATGAGAAGGAGATACAAAAAAGAAGGAGATACAAAAAAGAGGGGATGTGTGTATGCATATGTCTGATTCACTTTGCTGTACAGAAGAATTTAAAAGATTTTAAACCAACTATATTCCAATAATTTTTTTAAAATATATGAAAATATATTTACTAAGGCAAACTGCACTAAAGAGATTTGAATGGGTCAAGATAAACATCTATCATTTGAAATATGCTCAAGATTTTGCTCTATTAGGCAAATTCCCGTCTGGGGAGACTTCCTTCTCCTTTATTCCTAATTGAGCTAAACAGGAAACAAAAACCCGTAAAGCCCTTAAAGTCCAACAGACTGCTGGAGTGTTTCATTAATTAATTCTGATTCTCTGGGTAGAAATACTGCAGTGCAGGTTGAATTATTTGTAATTGTTTCTAACTTCGCCTCTCTCTTCCCATTTCAACACTGTCAGTCCATTCTAAGTTCAGTTTGCTCATCACCAGCTGCTAATCACCAGTTTGGTGGTACTGTTCCCCATCAACACGGCTCTTCTCTCTGCTCAACACCAATCCAAACCCTAACTGTACTCCAGAGCTTATATTCTTAAGGTTCCCCGGTATTGTTATCAACTTCTTTCTATAGTCTTAGCACCCACATGAGCCTTCCTTATTCTGAGTACAAGAGGTGCCCAAAAGAGTAGAGAGGAGCTGGTTGAGTTGAGTGGGAGAGGGAGGAGTCTGGAGTCCAGGGGACAAAAAGAATAGATTTAATTAGAAAAAGAAGACCTGGGCTTTCTGGTTTTTGTTTTTTCCTTGAATCTGAAGCTAATTTAACTTGAGACAATCAGGTAACTTTACTGAGCCTCACTTCCCACATGTGTAAAATATAAAGAATAATACTTGCCCTGGTCCTTCATGGAACAATTTTTAAAGAAAAATTATGGATATATAGTAAAATAGCATACAAAGTAAATAACTAAAAACAATCAACCACATTTGTATGTGCCTTCTAGAAATTGTTTTTTTTTAGATATATGGTTACATTCATAAGTTCATAAGGATCATTTTATAGTCTATACTTTAAAACATAGAATATATTTTTCAATAAATACAATTTTAGAAGGTACATTCTGATAAAAACATATCTCATCTGAACTGTATTAGGAATACTATACACACAGTATATATACATGCTTACATAATAATATATGTATTAAAGGCATGTGTGTGTACATGTGTGAATGTGTATATATGTATAGTATAGTAACTTCAGTTCAGTTCAGTTCAGTTCAGTCGCTCAGTTGTGTCTGACTCTTTGTGACCCCATGAATCACAGCACACCAGGCCTCCCTGTCCATCACCAACTCCCGGAGGTCACCCAGACTCAGGTCCATCGAGTCAGTGATGCCATCCAGCCATCTCATCCTCTATCGTCCCCTTCTCCTCCTGCCCCCAATCCCTCCCAGCATCAGAGTTTTTTCCAATGAATCAACTATTTGCATGAGGTGGTCAAAGTACTGGAGTTTAGCTTTAGCATCATTCCTTCCAAAGAAATCCCAGGGCTGATCTCCTTCAGAATGGACTGGTTGGATCTCCTTCCAGTCCAAGGGACTCTCAAGAGTCTTCTCCAACACCACAGTTCAAAAGCATCAATTCTTCGGTGCTCAGCCTTCTTTACAGTCCAACTCTCACATCTGTACATGACCACAGGAAAAACCATAGCCTTGACTAGATGAACCTTTGTTGGCAAAGTAATGCTTTTTGAATATGCTATCTAGGTTGATCATAACTTTCCTACCAAGGAATAAGTGTCTTTTAATTTCACGGCTGCAGTCACCATCTCCAGTGATTTTGGAGCCCCCAAAATAAAGTCTGACACTGTTTCCACTGTTTCCCCATCTATTTCCCATGAACTGATGGGACCAGATGCCATGATCTTCGTTTTCTGAATGTTGAGCTTTAAGCCAACTTTTTCACTCTCCACTTTCACTTTCATCAAGAGGCTTTTTAGTTCCTCTTCACTTTCTGCCATAAGGGTGGTGTCATCTGCATATCTGTGGTTATTGATATTTCTCCCGGCAATCTTGATTCCAGCTTGTGTTTCTTCCAGCCCAGCGTTTCTCATGATGTACTCTGCACAGAAGTTAAATAAACAGGGTGACAATATACAGCCTTGATGTACTCCTTTTCCTGTTTGGAACCAGTCTGTTGTTCCATGTCCAGTTCTAACTGTTGCTTCCTGACCTGCATACAAATTTCTCAAAAGGCAGGTCAGGTGGTCTGGTATCTATACAGTAAAATTGTAGAAAACACTGTTACACGAGTAGGCACTAGAAGTTGAAAGTTAATACAATGAAATGTAATCAGAATATTTTTTTAAAAATACTGATTACTGATACTTGAAGAAAAATGAATTTAATTAGAGGAAGTGCAGGAAATAGATACCTTTTATAGAAATTCTGAAGGGGATATCTAAAACCTTAAATGCATTTTAGAACCATACAGTATACATTCATAATTACACATAGCACTCTTTTTTTTCATGTCTGGATAAATGTGGAGTAGCAAAATGAGAGGTTTTTTCCCCCTAATATATTAGCAAAAAGTAGGAGGAAAAAAGGTCAAAAAAGTAATTTAATAGCTACCACCTATCAAGGGATTAATAAGAGACAGGTAAGTATTTCTTATACTAAGGACTAGTATTTCTGTTAGTTTATTTGCTCTTGTTTATGGTCAAATTTTCTATCAAAGGATAATATACGCATTATTAAATGCACAAATCGTTAAGTGTTCACCTTGACACATTTTTATAATTTGAACACACCTGGTGTGTAACAAGCATCTAGAGAAACAAGCATTTACTCCAAGAAGCCTTCCCCAGTCACCCTTCCAGTCACAGCCCTGTACCCTGGGTAAGCACTGTTGTGACTTCTAAACCATAGGGTAATTAGACTTGCTTTTGAACATGATATAAATGCAAGCACACAGTATGCGCTCTTTTGTGCCTAGCTTCTTTTCCATCTTGTGTGTGACAGTCATCTGTGACTTTGTATGCAGTTGCCATATGTTCATTTTATTACTAGACAAACGTGGCCTCTCTGATGAAGTGTCTGCCCAAGTCTCTTTGATTTTTGTATTGAGTTGTCTGTTACATGTTGATTTATAGAGTCCAGGGAATTATTTTTTTCTACTTCATAGCTTGCATTTCATTTTGCTCCTGGTATCTACTATCCTTAAGAAAGCAGAATTCCTATTACATGTTTATTTTATGTAATGCTTCATTACGTTAAAAGTAGAACCACTGGCTACTATCTATGCCTTGTGTAGTTTTTCTGTTTAAGAAATTTTGTATACACCAAGGTTATGAAGATGTTTTGCTGCATTTCCTTTGGAAGCTTTCTTCCTTCCTTTTCTATTTCTTTATCTCTTCATTCATCTACCTGTTCTCATTTAGGTAGGCAAATTTCTGGAATCTCTTTTTGTTCATGGTGTGATGTCAGGGGCTAGAGTTCATACTTTTCCATACTGGAACTTGTGTTACTTTTATATTGCTACTTTAATACATTACCACAAGCTTGATGGCTTAGAACAATACAGTTTATTATCTTGTAATTACCTAGGTCAGAAGTCTGATGTGAGTCTCACTCAGCTAAAATCAAGTGATTGCAGGGCAGTATTTCCTTCTGGACACTCTAGGGGAAAATCCATTTTCTTGCCTTTTTCATCTCTAGAGGTCATTCACATTCCTTGGTTCATCTGCTTCTTCCCTTTTCAAAGCCAGCAATAATGAAACAAATTCTTCTGTAGCTGAATCCTACTCTGACTCTGACCTCCTCTTCCTCCTCCTTCTACTTTTAAGAACTGTTTCAATTACTCTGGGGGCTTCCCCTGTAGTTCAGTCAGTAAAGAATCTGTCTACAATGCAGAAGACCCGGTTTTGATTCCTGAGTCTGGAAGATCCCCTGGAAAAGGAAATGGCAACCCACTCCAGTATTCTTGCCTGGGAAATCCCATGGACAGAGGAGCCTGGTGGGCTACAGTCCATGGGATCACAAGAGTCAGACACGACTGAGCGACTAAATGAACACCACGATTACTTTGAGTCCGTTCGTAAAATTTGGGATAATCTCCCTATTTTAAGATCAGCTGACTAGCAAGCTGATCTCATCCAAAACATTAATTCCTCTTTGCCATGCATAATAACCTAGTCACAAATTCTGGATATTAGGATATGAACATATTTGGGGAAGCATTATCCTGTCTATTAAAGTATTCAGTTGAGTCTTTCTCCCACTGCAGTGAACTGCTTTGTTATAAGTTCACCAATGTTTTCTATTTTTCTGTTCTGATAGTCTCTGTACATTTTTGTTAATACATTGGGGTCAATTGCTATGTTTTATAAAATGTGTATTCAGCAATTAGGGCCTCCAATTTAATTTTTCTTAAAGACTATCTCAGCTCTTTGTCTTTTCATATACATTTTCAAATCAGCTTATTGATCTTGACAAATTGATACTGCTTCAGATTGCAGTGAAATGATAATTCATTAAGGAAAAACTGACATTGTTGTTACATCAATTTTTCCACTGCATGTGCATGATACCTCCCATATTTGTGGAAGGAAGCCATTTTTTCACCTCAGTAATGTTTCGTATTCTCTGTGCAAAGGCTATTTCACAACTTTTGTTAAATTTGTTCTTAGGTACTTGGTTTCCTGGGTTGGGAAGATCCCCTAGAGGAGGGCATGGCAACCCACTCCAGTATTCTTGCCTGGAGAATGCCATGGACAGAGGATTATGGCTGGCTATAGTCTATAGGTCGCAAAGAGTTGAATGCGACTGAGCACAGCACTTGATTTTTTAATGCAATTATAAATTGCAGCCCTTTTAAAAAAAAACCTGAAGAAGTTGGAGAAGGCAATGGCTACCCACTCCAGTGTTCTTGCCTGGAGAATCCCAGGGATGGGGGAGCCTGGTGGGCTGCCGTCTACGGTGTAGTACAGAGTTGGACACAACTGAAGTGACTTAGCAGCAGCAGCAGCAAAAAACTTGAAAGCTTTATTTACTTTGTATCTTGAATGTTGCTAAATGAACTTATTCTTATAATTCATCTGTAGGTTCATTCTGATTTTGTATGTACACCATTATATTATCTGAACAAATAGTTTTATTTCTTCTAGTTTGATACATTTACGTTTCGGTTTTCTGTGTGTGTTGATTGGCCATCTATATACCTTCTCTAAAGTAATGATTTTTCAAATATTTTGATCATTTCTGGGCTAGCGTCTTTTTATTATTGACTTGTAAGAGTTCTATATATATTTTAAAGCAAGTTCCAGATTCATTATTTTCATAAAAATATAACTACTTTTTGTCTATTGATCTGCATCTGAATCTTTTCTGAGTCATTTATTAGCACTAATAGTTTTTTTGTGGATTCTTCTGGGGTTCTTTATGAATGAAATGATGTTATTTGCAAATAGTGATTTTTACTTCTTTTTTGGTCTGAGGTCAGAATCACCTTTTATCCCCTTGCTAATTGATGTGGTTAGAACCTCCAGTTCCAAGTTGAATAGAAGCAGTGAGAATAAACACCTGTGTCCTGTTCCGATTCCAGAAGGAAAGCTTTCAGATATTCACACTTAAGTCTGATAATAGCATGGATTTTTTCATAGAGGTCCATTTTTGAGTCAAAGAAATTCCATTTTCCCCCACAATTGTTGAGTGTTTTTTTTTTTTTAATCATGAAAGGGAGTTGAATTTTATCAAATATTTTGTATGAATCTTTTGAAATGATCACGTAAAATATCTTTGCCTTTATTAATGTGATATATCGCTTTGATTGATTTTCATATGTTGAACTAATCTTGCATTCCAGATATAAATCCCATTGGATTATTGTGTGAGATCTTTTTTTATATGCTGAGGTGTTCTTTTCTAATTTATGCATTTGAGACTCTAATTTTCCTGTTAAGGGCTTTTTAAACCACATCCCATAAGATTTGATGAGTACTGTCATCACAAAGTATTTAAAAATATTTCCTAATTTCTATTTTTATTTCTTTTTGGAAGTTTCAGTTATTCAGACGTGTTCTGATTAATTTCTAAATATTTAAGGATTTTAAAGTTAATTTAAAATTTTTGGTTTTACTAATTTTTATATAATTCTGCCTACCTTAAAAAAAACTATTCTGTATGATTTAAAACTTGATATTTGTTTGAAATTGATTAAATGACATCAGTTGGTAAATACTGATAAATATTCCATGTAGACTTAAAACATGCATATAAACAACATATAAGCTGTTTATATGCATGTGATCAATTTTGTGAGATGTGTTGTAAAAAGCTTTGCTATTATTACTGTTTTTGTTTTGTTATTGAGATATATTAAAAATCTTTAATAATGATAATTGATCTGACTAGTTCTTCTTTCCTTTTGCCTGATTCTTTTGCTCGTTCTGTACTTTGGAGTTATGTTAATTTTGTGGGTATATGTATGTAGGTTGTCATTTTCCACTTGAGCTCTGGTAATTCTTTTTTTTAAATTTTACATTGTTTGATATTACTTCTCATTTGTTTAGTATTTACACAGTATACTTTCTAATGTATTTCATTTTTATCTGTGTTTCTGTTATTTAAACTGTGTCTCTGATAAATAGCATTGCATGATTTAACTCTGACCTGACAAACAACATTTTAAATGGAAAATTTAGTCCATTGAGATGCATATGACCACTTAAATATTTGAGCTTAAATAAATCATTCTACTTACTATTTTCTATTTAAGTCAACTATCTCATGTTACTTTTCTTGCCATTGAAAATTAATCTATTATTGTTTTACTCACTGATTTTTCCATTTTCATTTTGTTACTAGTTACATATTATAAATTATTTTTATTTTTTAATTTAATTTAATTTTATTTTTTAACTTTACAATATTGTATTGGTTTTGCCATATATCAAAATGAATCTGCCACAGGTATACATGTGTTCCCCATCCTGAACCCTCCTCCCTCCTCCCTCCCCATACCATCCCTCTGGGTCGTCACAGTGCACCAGCCCCAAGCATCCAGTATTGTGCATCAAACCTAGACTGGCAACTTGTTTCATATATGATATTATACATGTTTCAATGCCATTCTCCCAAACCATCCCACCCTCTCCCTCTCCCACAGAATCCAAAAGACTGTTCTATACATCAGTGTCTCTTTTGCTGTCTCGTATACAGGGTTATTGTTACCATCTTTCTAAATTCCATATATATGCGTTAGTATACTGTATTGGTGTTTTTCTTTCTGGCTTACTTCACTCTGTATAATAGGCTCCAGTTTCATCCACCTTATTAGAATCGACTCAAATGTATTCTTTTTAATGGCTGAGTAATACTCCATTGTGTGTATGTATCACAGCTTTCTTATCCATTCGTCTGCTGATGGACATCTAGGTTGCTTCCATGTCCTGGCTATTACAAACAGTGTTGCGATGAACATTGGGGTACACGTGTCTCTTTCAATTCTGGTTTCCTCAGTGTGTATGCCCAGCAGTGGGATTGTTGGATCATAAGGCAGTTCCATTTTCAGTTTTTTAAGGAATCCCCACACTGTTCTCCATAGTGGCTGTACTAGTTTGCATTCCCACCAACAGTGTAAGAGGGTTCCCTTTTCTCCACACCCTCTCCAGCGTTTATTGCTTGTAGACTTTTTAGATTGCAGTCATTCTGACTGGTGTGAAATGGTACCTCACAGTGGTTTTGATTTGCATTTCTCTGATAATGAGTGATGTTGAAGATCTTTTCATGTGTTTGTTAGCCATCTGTATGTCTTCTCTGGAGAAATGTCTATTTAGTTCTTTGGCCCATTTTTTGATTGGGTCACTTTTCTGGAATTGAGCTGTAGGATATGCTTGTATATTTTTGAGATTAGTTGTTTGTCTTTTGCTTCATTGGCTATTATTTTCTCCCATTCTGAAGGCTGTCTTTTCACCTTGCTTATAGTTTCCTTTGTTGTGCAGAAGCTTTTAAGTTTAATTAGGTCCCATTTGTTCATTTTTGCTTTTATTTCCAATATTCTGGGAGGTGGGTCAATGAGGATCGTGCTGTGATGTATGTTGGAGAGTGTTTTGCCTATGTTTTCCTCTAGGAGTTTTATAGTTTCTGGTCTTACGTTTAGATCTTTAATCCATTTTGAGTTTATTTTTGTGTATGGTGTTAGAAAGTGTTCTAGTTTCATTCTTTTACAAGTGGTATAAATTATTTTTATACGGAGAAGGCAATGGCACCCCACTCCAGTACTCTTGCCTGGAAAATCCCATGGATGGAGGAGCCTGGTAGGCTAAGAGTCGGACATGACTGAGCGACTTCCCTTTCACTTTTCACTTTCATGCATTGGAGAAGGAAATGGCAACCCACTCCAGTACTCTTGCCTGGAAACTCCCATGGACGGAGGAGCATGGTAACTGCAGTCCATGGACACAACTGAGTGACTTCACTTTCACTTTTCACTTTCATGCATTGGAGAAGGAAATGGCAACCCACTCCAGTGTTCTTGCCTGGAGAATCCCAGGGACAGGGGAGCCTGGTGGGCTTCTGTCTCTGGGGTTGCACAGAGTCAGACACGACTGAAGCGACTTAGCAGCAGATATGCTACTATGCATTGTTAACTTATTAGCATTTATTATAATTTCGTGTTTTTTCACTTTCCAGATAAAATATCTTAAAAACTCATATATCATTTAGCCCTTCATACCTTTTGTGGTATTGCTATCATATTTAAATTTTCCATATTTAAAACTCCAAAACACAGTATCATTGTTGTTTTAAGTTCCCAGTATTCATTTAGTGTTTTTATATATTTGCCCTTTCTTGTGTTCTTCATCTCCTCCTGTATTTTCACACTTTTATTTTTGTTACACCTGAAGATATTCCTTTGTTTCATTGTGAACCTGGCAACCTTTTACTGAATACCAGACATTTCATATTGAAAATGAGAGTGATGCAGGATGGGGGAATCTTTTTCCAGACATGAATTAGTTTTGTTCTTGACAGGAAGTTAGACTAGAGGTGCAAGCACCTGAATTCAACCAGGAATGGCAATTTTTCATGGCTGAGCTTTACTCTTGTAAAGCCCTGCTCTATTTTGGTGTGTCCTATGGCTTAGTTCTTCAGAGTCTTCAACTGAAAACTGGAGTATCTACACAACTCCTCTTTTTGGGAAAACTGAATTCCAAATACAAGGCTGACATCTCAACTTACCTTCTCCGTTTCCCTTGGTTTTCATACTGTTGCTTTGTACAATTTAGGAAGAGGCAAACTCATTGAGGGGAAGTCACACACAGTACTGGACACGTTTCTTTGCAGTGCTATACTTTCTCTGAAAACTGAGCCTCTCAATCCTGGATGCCTTGTTGCTCTTCAGTGTCTTCATATGCTGTTTCTTTTTATTTCCCTTAATTTATGTAATTCTTCTTAGCAGGAAGGTTAAGCTTTTAAGCTGCTCCATCATAACCCAAAGAGGAATTCTTTCTTTCATTACCTTATATATTATTCTATAACATGTTTGTTATTACTCTCATTTTAGAAAATTGGTTCTAAAAATGTTATGTAACATTTAAGGTCACACCAGTGAATGGGGAAGCTATGCTTATTTTTCTAATTCCTGAAATTGTGCTATTTAGAAAGCAATATTATAAGGTGAAATACAGAGAGATTCTGGAGCAAAATGATAATATGATACATGCTAGGAAGAAAGAAATGGTAGAGAAACACAAGATCCCTGAAGCAGTCAGTAATTGAAACCTAGGTCTACTACAACTCACGGGTCACGTCAGCAGGAACAGATGGTATTGAAGTACTGAATCCTAAGATGCTCCCCGATAAGATAATCAAAATTTAGGCAATGCTAAGACCAGGAGCTGACTATGGCTCAGACCATGAACTCCTTATTGCCCAATTCAGACTGAAATTGAAGAAACTAGGGAAAACCACTAGACCATTCAGGTATGACCTAAATCAAATCCCTTATGATTATACAGTGGAAGTGAGAAATAGATTTAAGGGCCTAGATCTGATAGATAGAGTGCCTGATGAACTATGGAATGAGGTTCATGACATAGTACAGGAGACAAGGATCAAGACCATCCCCATGGAAAAGAAATGCAAAAAAGCAAAATGGCTGTCTGGGAAGGCCTTACAAATAGCTGTGAAAAGAAGAGAAGTGAAAAGCAAAGGAGAAAAGGAAAGATATAAACATCTGAATGCAGAGTTCCAAAGAAAAGCAAGAAGAGATAAGAAAGCCTTCTTCAGCGATCAATGCAAAGAAATAGAGGAAAACAACAGAATGGGAAAGACTAGGGATCTCTTCAAGAAAATCAGAGATACCAAAGGAATATTTCATGCAAAGATGGGCTCGATAAAGGACAGAAATGGTATGGACCTAACAGAAGCAGAAGATATTAAGAAGAGGTGGCAAGAATACACAGAAGAACTGTACAAAAAAGAGCTTCACGACCCAGATAATCACGATGGTGTGATCACTGACCTAGAGCCAGACATCCTGGAATGTGAAGTCAAGTGGGCCTTAGAAAGCATCACTACGAACAAAGCTAGTGGAGGTGATGGAATTCCAGTGGAGCTATTCCAAATCCTGAAAGATGATGCTGTGAAAGTACTGCAATCAATATGCCAGCACATTTGGAAAACTCAGCAGTGGCCACAGGACTAGAAAAGGTCAGTTTTCATCCTAATCCCAAAGAAAGACAATGCCAAAGAGTGCTCAAACTACCGCACAATTGCACTGATCTCACACACGAGTAAAATAATGCTCAAAATTCTGCAAGCCAGGCTTCAGCAATATGTGAACCGTGAACTTCCTGATGTTCAAGCTGGTTTTAGAAAAGGCAGAGGAACCAGAGATCAAATTGCCAACATCCGCTGGATCATGGAAAAAGCAAGAGAGTTCCAGAAAAACATCTATTTCTGCTTTATTGACTATGACAAAGCCTTTGACTGTGTAGATCATAATAAACTGTGGAAAATTCTGAAAGAGATGGGAATACCAGACCACCTGATCTGCCTCTTGAGAAATCTGTATGCAGGTCAGGAAGCAACAGTTAGAACTGGTCATGGAACAACAGACTGGTTCCAAATAGGAAAAGGAGTACGTCAAGGCTGTATTTTGTCACCCTGTTTATTTAACTTATATGCAGAGTACATCATGAGAAACTCTGGACTGGAAGAAACACAAGCTGGAATCAAGATTGCTGGGAGAAATATCAATAACCTCAGATATGCAGATGACACCACCCTTATGGCAGAAAGTGAAGAGGAACTAAAAAGCCTCTTGATGAAAGTGAAAGTAGAGAGTGAAAAGGTTGGCTTAAAGCTCAACATTCAGAAAACGAAGATCATGGCATCTGGTCCCATCACTACATGGGAAATAGATGGAGAAACAGTGGAAACAGTGTCAGACTTTATTTTTCTGGGCTCCAAAATCAGTGCAGATGGTGACTGCAGCCATGAAATTAAAAGATGCTTACTCCTTGGAAGGAAAGTTATGACCAACCTAGATAGCATATTCAAAAGCAGAGACATCACTTTGCCAACAAAGGTTCACCTAGTCAAGGCTATGGTCTTTCCTGTGGTCATGTATGGATGTGAGAGCTGGACTGTGAAGAAGGCTGAGCACCGAAGAATTGATGCTTTTGAACTGTAGTGTTGGAGAAGACTCTTGAGAGTCCCTTGGACTGCAAGGAGATCCAACCGGTCCATTCTGCAGGAAATCAGCCCTGGGATTTCTTTGGAAGGAATGATGCTAAAGCTGAAACTCCAGTATTTTGGCCAACTCATGCGAGGAGTTGACTCATTGGAGAAGACTCTGATGCTGGGAGGGATTGAGGGCAGGAGGAGAAGGGGACGACAGAGGATGAGATGGCTGGATGGGATCACTGACTCAATGGATGTGAGTCTGAGTGACCTCTGGGAGTTGGTGATGGACAGGGAGGCCTGGCATGCTGCAGTTCATGGGGTCGCAAAGAGTCGGACACGACTGAGCGACTTATCTGATCTGATCTGATCTGAATATGACTTCTTCACTCAGATACATTATAAATTTCTTAAAAATATAAATTACCTACTCTATTTGTATCACCACTAATTAAATCAAATGCAACATTCTGTGAGCCACTGATAACTACTGAATAATAATAAATTTAACTAAACTACAGTGGTAGGCTTGCCCCTTTTCTAGTCTACACTTTAAAATTAAATATATAATCTGGTTATTGTTTTAATCATGCATGTTATGTGTAAATACAATGTAAAGAATGTCTATCAGGTACAGAAGAACTCTGAATAGGTTTTCTTATGAAAAGTCCAAACAAATTTCCTGGATTTTAAGCTTCATGATAGTAGTATCTCAGTGTTGTCTTACTTTAGATGTCCACAGTGAATTTCAAGTTATATAAGATGGTTAACTCTTAATGGACACACAACTTCATGCATATAACTCTTACCTAGAGGAAGAAAAGGTAACAGCCTGAGCCATAGGTGGTGACTGTGTATGTGGAAAGACATCAGAAACTCTTGAAATACTTGATCCCTGTTCCTCCAAATAACTCCTACCTGCCAAGTTTTACTACGTAAATCATCATCAAAGGACACAGAATTACTCCTCCTCCTACAATGATGCCAAAGCACCTCTGAAAGTTAATATCTTATTGATTAAATGCATTTTGCCAAGAGTGGGCTTGTTAGCTCATTTAAGAACTTAATATATCTTTATTTAGTACTGGCTCCTTGAAGGTGAGTATAGTTTATAAATTGAGCACATACAATATGGTTCCTGCCTTCATGGAGCTCACAACCCACAATGAGGTCAACAAAAACAGCCGCAGCATAGCATAACAAAAAAGAATTTCAGTTTCAGTTTGGCAATAAAACTCCTTTGAATAAAATTCTATTTTCACTTCTTACTAGTAGTTTGAGTTGAAATAATTCAGTTAATTTCTCTAAACTTCTATTATATCCTCGGCTAACTAAGGATTATTATGTCACTTGGGGTTGCTTTGAGATAAAATATATAAAGTACTTAACATTCTACTTGATGGCAGACACCATTGTAAAAGGGCTTCCCTGGTGGTTCAGAGGTTAAAGTGTCTGCCTCCAATGTGGGAGACCCCAGTTCAGTCCCTGGGTTGGGAAGATCCCCTGGAGAAGGAAATGGTAACCCACTCCAGTATGCCTGCCTGGAGAATCCCATGGACGGCGTAGCCTAGTAGGCTACAGTCCATGGGGTTGCAAAGAGTCAGACATGACTGAGCGACTTCACCTTCACCATCAAAAATTATTTTAATCAAATCTTAGAAATTAAAAAAGTTCAATAAAATAGGTAATATCAGATATCCAGTGATTTAAATTTTCACCACTAAGAGAGTACATAAAGTCAAAATTTTAGATACAATAAAAAAGACATATTTCAGGACTTTCTGTCCTATTCCAATGATCTATATTTCTATTTTTGTGTCAATATAATACTGTTTTGATTATTATAGCCTTGTAATATACAGTCTGAAGTCAAGGAGCCTGGTTCCTCCAGCACCTATAGTTGACTCATCTATGATAAAGGAGGCAAGAAAATATATTAGAGAAAGGACACACTCTTCAATAATTGGTCCTGGGACAATTTGACAGCTATATGTAAAAGATTGAAATTAAAAGATTCCTTAACACTATACATAAAAATAAACTCAAAATGGATTAAAGACCTAACTATAAGACTGGATAGTATAAAATTCAGAGGAAAAAAACAGGCAGAACACTCTCTAACATAAATTGCAGCATGTCTTTTTTGATCTTCCTCCTAGAGTAATGAAAATAAAACAAAAACAAATGGGACCTAAGTAAACTTATAAACTTTTGCACAGCAAAGGAAACCATGAACAAAATGAAAAGACAACCCACAGAATGGGATAAAATGTTCACAAATGAAGTGAACAACAAGGGATTAATCTCAAAATATACAAACAGCTCATGCAGCTCAACATCAAAAAACAAAAACAAACAAACAACAACAAAAAACACAACCCAATCAAAGAAAAGGCAGAAGATCTAAATAGACATTTCTCCAAAGAAGACATACAGATGGCCAAAAAGCACACGGAAAGATCCTCAACACCACTAATTATTAGAGAAATGCAAATCAAAAGTACAATGAGATATTTCCTCACACTGGTCAGAATGGCCATGTGCTGTAAACAGAAGTTACTTCAAAGGCATGATTATCAGAGAAATAAAAATAGAAATAAAAAAAATCCACAAACAATAAATACTGGAGAGGGTGTGGAGAAAAGGGACCACTGTTACACTATTGGTAGGCATGTAGAGAACAGTATGGAAATTCCTTAAAAACTAAATATAGAACTACCATATGATCTAGCAATGCCACTCCTGGGCATATATCTGGGAAAAAAAAACCCACAATTTGAAATGATACATGCACCCCAATGTTCAATGCAGGACTATTTACTGTAGACAAGACATGGAAGCAACCTAAAGGTCTATCAACTGGAGAAGGAAATGGAAACCTACCCCAGTATTCCTGCCTGCAGAATTCCATGGACAGGGGAGCCTGGTGGGCTATGGTCCACGGGATCACAAAGAGTTGGACACGACTGAGCACACAGCACAAAGGTCTATCAACAGACAAATGGATGCAGAAGATGTAATATATATATATACACAATGGAATATTCAGTTCAGTTCAGTCGCTCAGTTGTGTCCAAATCTTGGCAACTCTTTGCGACCCCATGAATCACAGCACACCAGGCCTCCCTGTCCATCACCAACTCCCAGAGTTCACCCAGACTCATGTCCATGGAGTCAGTGATGCCATCCAGCCATCTCATCCTCTGTTGTCCCCTTTTCCTCCTGCCCCCAATCCCTCCCAGCATCAGAGTCTTTTCCAATGAGTCAACTCTTCACATGAGGTGGTCAAAGTACTGGAGTTTCAGCTTTAGCATCATTCCTTCCAAAGAAATCCCAGGGCTGATCGCCTTCAGAATGGACTGGTTGGATCTCCTTGCAGTTCAAGGGACTCTCAAGAGTCTTCTCCAACACCACAGTTCAAAAGCATCAATTCTTCGGCACTCAGCCTTCTTCACAGTCCAGCTCTCACATCCATACATGACCACAGGAAAAACCATAGCCTTGACTAGACGGACCTTTGTTGGCAAAGTAATGTCTCTGCTTTTGAATATGCTATCTAGGTTGGTCATAACTTTCCTTCCAAGGAGTAAGCATCTTTTAATTTCATGGCTGCAGTCACCATCTGCAGTGATTTTGCAGCCCAGAAAAATAAAGTCTGACACTGTTTCCACTGTTTCCCCATCTATTTCCGATGAAGTGGTGGGACCAGATGCCATGATCTTCATTTTCTGAATGTTAAGCTTTAAGCCAACTTTTTCAATCTTCACTTTCACTTTCATCAAGAAGCTTTTCAGTTCCTCTTCACTTTCTGCCATAAGGGTGGTGTCATCTGCATATCTGAGGTTACTGAGATTTCTCCCGGCAATCTTGATTCCAGCTTGTGTTTCTTCCAGCCCAGTGTTTCTCATGATATACTCTGCATAGAACTTAAATAACCAGGGTGACATATACAGCCTTGACATACTCCTTTTCCTATTTGAAACCAGTCTGTTGTTCCATGTCCAGTTCTAACTGTTACTCAGCTGTAAAAAAAAACGATGAAATAATGCCATTTGCAGCAACAAGGATTGACCTAGAGACTACAGCTAAGTGATGTAAGTCAGACAGAGAAAGATAAATATCATATGATATCACTTATATGTGGAATCTAATAAAAGTGATACAAATGGACTTATTAACAAATCAGAAACAGACTCACAGATCTCAAAATGAAACTTAAGGTTACGAAAGGGGAAACATGAGGGGAAGTGATAAATTAGGAGATTTGGATTAACATATCCACAGTACTACATATAAAATTGATAATTAATAAGGACCTACTGTATAGCACAGGGAATTTTACTCAATATTCTACAATAACCTATATGGTTCCAAATAAGAAAAGGAGTACATCAAGGCTGTATATTGTCATATGGAGGGAGTAACCATTCTCTTCTTCCAGGGGGTCTTCTTGACCCAGGGATCAAACACAAGTCTCTGCACTGCAGGACTTTCTGAATCACCAGGGAAGTGCACCACGTATGGTGACAGGTGTTAACTGGTATTATTGAGAGGGGCTGGATGGGAGTGTGCTTTGGTAGCTTAGGTGCTTTGCTTATCCATACAAATTTTTAAATTATGTTAACTTCTACAGAAGTCCTGCCGGGATTATGTTGGAAATTACATTGACCTAGAGAAAGTGATTTTCAGCTGGGGTGATTTCCTTCCCCATGGGACATTTGACAATGCCTAAGGTCTGCGGCGGGTATGCTAAAGCACAGGTGGCTGCGGCTGGCACGCTAAAGCACAGGCGGCTGCGGCCGAGAGGAGCCACCCCACGTCCAGGGTCAGGGGCAGAAGCCGGGAGGACCCCATGCCGGAACGGCAGCGGCCAAGAGGAGTTACCCCACGTCCGAGGTCAGGGGGAGTGGCTGAGAGTACCAGACTGCGACGGTGCAGGGACTGCTGAGAGGAGTTACCTGGCGTCCGAGGTCAGGGGCGATGACGAGAGGAGTTACCCGGTGTCTGAGGTCAGGGGCGGCGGCCTGGAGGAGATACCCTACATCCCAAGCCTGAGGCCAGGGGCGGCGGGTGGGAGGAGCTACCCCATGCCCCCACACCTGAGGCCAAGGGCGGCAGCCAGGAGGAGCAACCCCACGTCCAAGGAGCCGTGGCTGCACCGGTGCTGGAGGGCCTAGAAGAGCTATCCCATGTTGAAGGTCAGGAAGGGTGGCAGTGAGGAGAGACCCCTAGTCCAAGGTAAGGAGCGATTGCTGTACTTTGCTGGACCAGCCATGAAGAGATACCCTGCACCCAAGGTAAGAGAAACCCAAGGAAAACAGTAGGTGTTGCAAGAGGGCATCAGAGGGCAAACACAATGAAACCATACTCACAGAAAACTAGTCAATCTAATCACACTAGGCCCACAGCCTTGTCTAACTCAATGAAACTAAGCCATGCCCGTGGGGCAACCCAGGATGGGTGGGTCATGGTGGAGAGATCTGACAGGATGTGGTCCGCTGGAGAAGGAAATGGCAAACCACTTCAGTATTCTTGCCTTGAGAACCTCATGAACAGTATGAAAAGGCAAAATGATAGGATACTGAAAGAGAAACTCCCCAGGTCAGTAGGGGCCCAATATGCTACTGGAGATCAGTGGAGAAATAACTCCAGAAAGAATGAAGGGATGGAGCCAGAGAAAAAAGAATACCCAGCTGTGGATGTGTCTGGTGATAGAAGCAAAGTCAGATGCTGTAAAGAGCAATATTGCACAGGAACCTGGGCAGGTCCATGAATCAAGGCAAGTTGGAAGTGGTCAAACAAGAGATGGCCAGAGTGAATGTCGACATTCTAGGAATCGGCGAACTAAAATGGACTGGAATGGGTGAATTTAACTCAGATGACAATTATATCTACTACTGCGGGCAAGAATCCTTCAGAAGAAATGGACTGGCCATCATGGTCAACCAAAGAGTTTGAAATGCAGTACTTGGATGCAATCTCAAAACGACAGAATGATCTCTGTTCGTTTCCAAGGCAAACCATTCAATGTCACAGTAATTCAAGTCTATGCCACAACCGTAATGCTGAAGAAGCTGAAGTTGAACAGTTCTATGAAGACCTACAAGACATTTTAGAACTAACACCCCCAAAAAATGTCCTTTTCATTATAGGGGACTGGAATGCCAAAATAGGAAATCAAGTTACACCTGGAGTAACAGGCAAATGTGGCCTTGGAATACGGAATGAAGCAGGGCAAAGACTAATGGATTTTGCGAAGAAAATGCACTAGTCATAACAAACACCCTCTTCCAACAACACAAGAAAAGACTCTATACATGGACATCACCCGATGGTCAACACCGAAATCAGATGGATTATATTCTTTGCAGCCAAAGATGGAGAAGCTCTATACAATCAGCAAAAACAAGACCAGGAGCTGACTGTGGCTCAGACCATGAACTCCTTATTGGCAAATTCGGACTGAAATTGAAGAAACTAGGGAAAACCACTAGACCATTCAGGTATGACCTCAATCAAATCCCTTATGATTATACAGTGGAAGTGAGAAATAGATTTAAGGGCTTAGATCTGATAGATAGAGGGCCTGATGAACTATAGAATGAGGTTTGTGACATTGTACAGGAGACAGGGACCAAGACCATCCCCATGGAAAAGAAATGCAAAAAAGCAAAATGGCTATCTGGAGAGGCCTTACAAATAGCTGTGAAAAGGAGAGAAGTGAAAAGCAAAGCAGAAAAGGAAAGATATAAACATCTGAATGCAGAGTTCCAAAGAATAGCAAGAAGAGATAAGAAAGCCTTCTTCAGCGATCAATGCAAAGAAATAGAGGAAAACAACAGAATGGGAAAGACTAGGGATCTCTTCAAGAAAATCAGAGATACCAGAGGAACATTTGATGCAAAGATGGTCTCGATAAAGGACAGAAATGGTATGGACCTAACAGAAGTAGAAGATATTAAGAAGAGGTGGCAAGAATACACAGAAGAACTATACATAAATATCTTCATGACTCAGATAATCACGATGGTGTGATCACTGACCTAGAGCCAGACATCCTGGAATGTGAAGTCAAATGGGCCTTAGAAAGCATCACTATGAACAAAGCTAGTGGAGGTGATGGAATTCCAGTGGAGCTATTCCAAATCCTGAAAGATGATGCTGTGAAAGTGCTGCACTCAATATGCCAGCAAATTTGGAAAACTCAGCAGTGGCCACAGGACTGGAAAAGGTCAGTTTTCATTCCAATCCCAAAGAAAGGCAATGCCAAAGAGTGCTCAAACTACCGCACAATTGCACTCATCTCACATGCTAGTAAAGTAATGCTCAAAATTCTCCAAGCCAGGCTTTAGCAATATGTGAACCATGAACTTCCTGATGTACAAGCTGGTTTTAGAAAAGGCAGAGGAACCAGAGATCAAATTGCCAACATCCGCTGGATCATGGAAAAAGCAAGAGAGTTCCAGAAAAACATCTATTTCTGCTTTATTGACTATGCCAAAGCCTTTGACTGTGTAGATCACAATAAACTGTGGAAAATTCTGAAAGAGATGGGAATACCAGACCACCTCACCTGCCTTTTGAAAAATCTGTATGCAGGTCAGGAAGCAACAGTTAGAACTGGTCATGGAACAACAGACTGGTTCCAAATAGGAAAAGGAGTACGTCAAGGCTATATATTGTCACTCTGCTTATTTAACTTATATGCAGAGTACATCATGAGAAACGCTGGACTGGAAGAAACACAAGTTGGAATCAAGATTGCCGGGAGAAATATCAATAACCTCAGATATGCAGATGACACCACCCTTATGGCAGAAAGTAATGAGGAACTCAAAAGCCTCTTGATGAAATTGAAAGTGGAGAGTGAAAAATTTGGCTTACAGCTCAACATCAGAAACCGAAGATCATGGCATCCGGTCCCACCACTTCATCGGAAATAGATGGGGAAACAGTGGAAACAGTGTCAGACTTTATTTTTCTGGGCTCCAAAATCACTGCAGATGGTGACTGCAGCCATGAAATTAAAAGATGCTTATTTCTTGGAAGGAAAGTTATGACCAATCTAGATAGCATATTCAAAAGCAGAGACATTACTTTGCCAACAAAGGTTCATCTAGTCAAGGCTATGGTTTTTTCCTGTGGTCATGTATGGATGTGAGAGCTGGACTGTGAAGAAGGCTGAGCATCGAAGAATTGATGCTTTTGAACTGTGGTGTTGGAGAAGGCTCTTGAGAGTCCCTTGAACTGCAAGGAGATCCAACCAGTCCTATCTGAAGGAGATTAGCCCTGGGATTTCTTTGGAAGGAATAATGCTAAAGCTGAAACCCCAGTATTTTGGCCACCTCATGTGAAGTGTTGACTCATTGGAGAAGACTCTGATGCTGGGAGGGATTGGGGGCAGGAGGAGAAGGGGACAACAGAGGATGAGATGGCTGGATGGCATCACTGACTCAATGGATGTGAGTCTGAGTGACCTCCGGGAGTTGGTGATGGACAGGGAGGCCTGGTGTGCTGCGATTCATGGGGTCACAAAGAGTTGGACTCCACTGAGCGACTGATCTGATCTGATCTGAAGGACAGATTTTTTGTCATAACCGGGGGAAGTATCAGTAAGTAGAGGTCATGTATATTACTAAATATCCAACAACTCACAGACCATCAAAGCCACTCCCCTGGCAATAAAAAATTATTTAGTTCAAAATGTCAAGAGTGCTGAGGTTAACAAAGCTTGCTATAGGTCATTCTAGG
Organism: Tragelaphus eurycerus; assembly: GCA_935064755.1. Taxonomy (NCBI): domain Eukaryota; kingdom Metazoa; phylum Chordata; class Mammalia; order Artiodactyla; family Bovidae; genus Tragelaphus; species Tragelaphus eurycerus. The sequence goes on along the minus strand of CAKXYN010000014.1, from coordinate 33,126,543 downwards.
GAGACCTAACACTTTAAAAAACACTGAAACTTTTAATTCATGAATATCAAATAACTCTCCATTTATTTAGATATTCTTTTATTTCACTCAACAGCATTTTATAGTTTACACGGCAGTAGTCTTATATGTGTCTTGCTAAATATGTTTTTTGGTTTTTTTTTTGTGTGTGTATGACAAAATCATAAATTCAGATGCTATCTTTAAACTTTACTGAGATATAAATTGTATATACATGGTGACTTTGAGAATGTAATGTATACATTTTTATCATGATAAGGAAACTAATATCTTCTGATAATCTTCAACTATCAGAAATTGATATTAAATTTTCTAAAAATATGTTTTTAGCATCTATCGTGATGACATACAATTTTTATTTTTATTTCTCTTACAATGATGGATTAAAGGTCAGGGTTTCCTAACATCACATTATTCCTGCATTCCTAAAATAAACCTCACCAGGTCATGATATATGTTTTCTAATTAAATTTTGCTTGATATTATTTTTATTTATGATTTTGCATCAATATTTTAAGCAAGGGGTTTATAGTATCTTGTGAACTTGAAAAAAATCAAGCTCTATTTTCACTGATAAACTTTGCTCATAAAAAGCATTTATATTTATTATGGTCAGAAAAAGTTCAGGTTTTAGTGTTATCCAAATGGTTATTAAAATTATATAAAATCATTTGTGCTAATGTTTTACTTTATTTTGTTTTCTGTGGGAAGTTCACTGTTATTTCTCTTTATCATCCCCAATGGAAAAGTATCTGCTTAACACCATCTATCTTCACAAGACCTGTTTGGGCAAGTTATATTTCCTAGAAAATTAGACATTTTTTTTGCAGACTTCCAAAAATGTTGTAGTCACAATTTTATACAGATCTTCCTTAACTTATGATATCAGTATATCCCAATAAATTCATCACAAATTGAAAATATAAATAAAAAATGCAGTTAATACTTTTAACCACACCTACCTTAAGTATTCTTGAACATCTGGAAGTTCACGGTTCACATATTGCTGAAGCCTGGTTTGGAGAATTTTGTATGGATAAGAGTTGGACTGTGAAGCAAGCTGAGTGCCGAAGAATTGATGCTTTTGAACTGTGGTGTTGGAAAAGACTCTTGAGAGTCCCTTGGACTGCAAGGAGATCCAACCAGTCCATTCTAAAAGAGATCAGCCCTGGGATTTCTTTGGAAGGAATGATGCTAAAGCTGAAACTCCAGTATTCTGGCCACCTCATGCAAAGAGTTGACTCACTGGAAAAGACTCTGATGCTGGGAGGGATTAGGGGCAGGAGGAGAAGGGGATGAAAGAGGATGAAATGGCTGGATGGCATTACTGACTCTATTGACGTGAGTTTGAGTGAACTCCAGGAGTTGTTGATGGACATGGAGGCCTGGCGTGCTGTGATTCATGGGGTTGCAAAGAGTCAAACACGACTGAGCAACTGAACTTAACTGAACTGAACTGTAAGTATTCTTAGAATACTTACATTAGCCTACTCTTGGGTAAAATCATATAACAAGAAGCCTATTTCATTATACAGTTCTTGAATATCTCATGCAATTTATTGAATTCTGTACTAAAAGTGAAAAAAATAACTGAGTACAAAATGGGTGTAAGTATTTAGGTTGTAACTGCATGGCTGGCTGAGAGCTGTGGCTCACTGTGCCTAGCACCATGAGAGAGAATAGTACCTCATATAGTACCTCTCATGTGCCTAGCACCATGAGAGAGAATAGTACCTCATACTGATAGCCCAGGAAAAGATCAAATTCAAAACTCAAAACGTGACTTCTTCTGAAACTGCATCTCTTTTGTACCATCGTAAACTCAAAAAATCCTAAGTGAAACCAGCGAAAGTCAGGGACCATCTGTAATGGTAATATTCACTCTATGAGACTGACAGGTGACATTTTGTTTTGAAATATAGATTTATAAAAGAAAAGAAATATGCATGCATCTTGTCTTTCCTATATGAATTCTATTATTTTCAACCAAACAGGGGATGAGGGGAAATATTCTGTCATAAAATTTTTCTCCAAGTAGATCACAAAACAGTATTAAGATATTATATTTCACATCATCCAATGAAATAATGTATGCTGGTTTTAAGCAGAAATAGATGTTAACATCACAAAGAACAAAAACTAGATATTAGGTATCTCCTGATGAAAGAACTTAGTACCACAAAAAAATCATTCATCATTCATAAGAGGTCAAACCTGAGTCTAACCAAGTCTTTGGATCACCTCCCAGTTTTCAGGATATATAAAGAACAGTAGAGCATTAGCAGTTTAAAATAGACCATTACATTGATAAGATATTTCAGAAAGCCTTAAAGTAACTACAAAAACCAGTAGTTTATACATACAAAATAAAAAGAAGAGAAAATACACTGTTATAGAAAATCATCTATTCACAAAGGCGGGCAGGAAGAAGGGAAGACAGCAAAAAAAAAAAAAAAAGGCAAGACAAAAGATCCAAAAAGACCTAAATAAGATGGCAATAGTAAGTCTTTATCAATCAATAGTTACTTTAAATATAAATGGATCCAATCCTCTAATTGTAAGACACAAGAGTCGACGACTGAATTTAAAGAAACAAAAGACCCAACTATATGCAGTCTATAAGAGACTCTGCAGTTTCAGGAACACACAAACTCAAAAGTAAAGGCAGAGAAAAAGATATTCCATACAAATGGAAACTGAAAGAAAAAAAGAAATAGCTACACTTATATCAGACAAAATAAACTTTAAGTCAAAAACCATAATAAGGGACAAGATGGTTGTAATATATTGATAAAAGGATCAAATCATCAAGAGAATAAAACAATTTTAAACTTACATATGTGGCACTGGAACAGTGGCTATGCGGTGCTGGAGGAGCTATGAGGAGATATACCACAATCAAGGTCAGAGAAAGCCCAGCAAGATGGTAGGCACTGGAGCAGCCGTGAGGAGATACCCAGGCCCAGGGGCAAAGGAGAAGCCCCACAAGATGGTAGGAGGGGCGAATTCCTGTTTAGAATCAAACCCCAATCCCGCTCAAGACACTCAGAGGGCTCAAACAAACCTTGTCCGCACCAGGAACCAGGGACCCTACAGAGACTGAGACAGAACTGTGTTTGAGCATCTTCTGTGGACGTACGGGTCAGCAGTGGCCTGCCACAGGGGCAGGGGCTCTGGGTGAAGCAGACGGGTATGGCATAAGCCCTCTTGGAGGAAGTCATCATTAACCCCACCATAGCGCTGCCAGAAGTTACACAGGACTGGGGAAACACTCTTGCAGGGCAAAAACAGAACCATATGTGCACCAGAACTCAGGAGAAAGGAGCAGTGACTGCACAAAAGACTGACCCAGACTTGCCTGGGAGTGTCCAGGAATCTCCAGCAGAGGCATGGGTGGGTGGTGGCCTGCTACAGGGTTGGGGGCAGTGAGTGTAGCAGTACATGCATGGCATCTTTTGAAGGAGGTCGCCATTATCTTCATTACCACCATAGTATGGCTACAGGTAAATAGCAGGGAGGGAACACAACTCCACCCATCAACAAAAAATTGGATTAAAGATTTACAGGGCATGGCCCAGCCCATTAAAATAAGACCCAGTTTCCCCCTCAGTCAGTCTTTCCCATCAGGAAGCTTCCATAAGCCTCTTATCTTTCTCCATCAGAGGGTAGACAGACTGAAAACCACAGTCACAGAAAACTAGCCAATCTGATCACATGGACCACAGCCTTGTCTAACTCAATGAAACTATAAGCCATGCCATGTAGGGCCACCCAAGAAGGATGAGTCATGTTGGAGAGTTCTGACAAAAATGTGGTCCACTGGAGAAGGGAATGGCAAACCAATTCACTATTCCTGCCTTGAGAACTCCATGAACAGTATGAAAAGGCAAAAAGATAGGACACTGAAAAATGAACTTCCCAGGTCAGTAGATGCCCAACATGCTACTGGAGATCAGTGGAGAAATAACCAGAAAGAATGAAGAGACGGAGCCAAAGCAAAACAATACACAGTTGTGGATGTGACTGGTGATGGAAGTAAAGTCCGATGCTGTAAAGAGCAATATTGCATAGGAAGCTAGAATGCTAGGACCATGAATCAAGGCAAATTGGAAGTGGTCAACAGGAAATGGCAAGAGTGAACATAGATGTTTTAGAAATCAGTAAACTAAAATGGACTGGAATGGGTGAATTTAACTCAGATGACCATTATATCTACTATTGTAGGAAAGAATCCCATAGAAGACATGGAGTAGCCATCATAGTCAACAAAAGAGTCTGAAATGCAGTACTTGCATGCAATCTCAAAAATGACAGAATGATCTCTGTTTGTTTCCAAGGCAAAATATTCAATATCATGGTAATCGAAGCCTATGCCCCAACCAGTAATGCTGAAGAAGCTGAAGTTGAATAGTTCTATGAAGATCTACAAGATCTTCTCGAACTAAAAGATGTCCTTTCCATTATAGGGGAATGGAATACAAAAGTAGGAAGTCAAGAAACATCTAGAGTAACAGGCAAATTTGGCCTTAGAGTACAGAATGAAGAAGGGCAAAGATAATAGACATTTGCCAAGAGAATGCACTGGTCATAGCAAACACCCTCTTCCAACAACACAAGAGAGGACTCTACACATGGACATCACCAGATGGTCAATACCGAAATTAGATTGATTATATTCTTTGAAGCCAAAGATGGAGATGCTCTATACAGTCAGCAAAAACAAGACTGGGAGGTGACTATGGCTCAGATCATGAATTCCTTTCTGCCAAATTCAGACTTAAATTGAAGAAAGTAGGGAAAACCACTAGACCATTCAGGTATGACCTCAATCAAATCCCTTACAACTATACAGTGAAAGTGACAAATAGATTCAAGAGATTAGATCTGATAGACAGAGTGACAGAGTGCCTGATAAACTATGGACGGAGGTTCGTGACATTGTACAGGAGACAGGGATCAAGACCATCCCCAAGAAAAAGAAATGCAAAAAAGCAAAATGGCTGTCTGAGGAGGCCTTGCAAAGACCTGGGAAAAGAAGAGAAGTGAAAAGCAAAGCAGAAAAGGAAAGATATATCCATTTGAATGCAGAGTTCCAAAGAATAGCAAGGAAAGAATAGAATAGAATAGAAAAGAATAGAAAGCCTTCCTCAGGGATCAGTGCAAAGAAATAAAGAAAAATAATAGAATGGGAAAGACTAGAGATCTCTTCAAGAAAATTAGACATACAAAGGCAACATTTCAAGCAATGATGGGCTCAATAAATGACAGAAATGGTATGGATCTAACAGAAGCAGAAGATATTAAGAAGAGATGGCAAGAATACACAGAAGAACTATACATAAAGATCTTCATGACTCAGATAATCACAATAGTGTGATCACTCACCTAGAGCCAGACATCCTGGAATGTGAAGTCAAGAGGTACTTAGGAATCATCACTACGAACAAAGCTAGGGGAGGTGATGGAATTCCAGTTGAGCTATTTCAAATCCTAAAAGATGATGCTGTGAAAGTGCTGCACTCAATATGCCAGCAAATTTGGAAAACTCAGCAGTGGCCACAGGACTGGAAATGGTCAGTTTTCATTCCAATCCCAAAGAAAGGCAATTCCAAAGAATGTTCAAATTACCACACAGTTGCACTCATCTCACACCTTAGTAAAGTAATGCTCAAAATTCTCCTGCCAGTCTTCAGCAATAGTGAACTGTGAACTTCCAGATGTTCAAGCTGGATTTAGAAAAGGCAGAGGAACCAGAGATCAAATTGCCAACATCCGCTGGATCATGGAAAAAGCAAGAGAGTTCCAGAAAAACATCTATTTCTGCTTTATTGACTATGTCAAAGGCTTTGACTGTGTGGATCACCACAAACTGTGAAAAGTTCTGAAACAGACGGGAATATCAGACCACATACCTCTTGAGAAATCTGTATGTAGGTCAAGAAGCAGCAGTTAAAACTGACATGGAAAAACAGACTGGTTCCAAATAGGGAAAGGAGTTCATCAGGGCTGTATATTGTCACCCTGCTTATTTAACTTATATTCAGAGTACATCATGAGACATGCTGGGCTGGAAGAAGCAGAAGCTGGAATTAAGATTGCCGGGAGAAATATCAATAACCTCAGATATTCAGATGACACCACACTTATGACAGAAAGCAAAGAAGAACTAAAGATCCTATTGATTAAAGTGCAAGTGTAGAGTGAAAAATTTGGCTTAAAACTCAACATTCAGAAAACTAAGATCATGACATCTGATCCCATCACTTCATGACATAGAAGAATAGAATGGGAAACAGTGGAAACAGTGACAGACTTTACTGTCTTGGGCACCAAAATCACTGCAGATGACAACTCCAGCCATGAAATTAAAAGACACTTACTCCTTGGAAGAAAAGTTATGACCAACTAGATGGCATATTAAAAAGCATAGACATTACTTTGCCCACAAATGTCTATCTAGTCAAAGCTATGGTTTTTCCAGTAGTCATGTATGGATGTGAAAGCCGAACTGTAAAGAAAGCTGAGCACCAAAGAATTGATGCTTTTGAACTGTGGTGCTGAAGAAGACCCTTGAGAGTCCCTTGGACTGCAAGGAGATCCAACCAGTCCATCCTAAGGGAAATCAGTCCTGAATTTTCATTGGAAGGACTGATGTTGAAGCTGAAACTACAATACTTTGGTCACCTGATGCAAAGAACTGACTCATTTGAAAAGTCCCTGATGCTGGGAAAGATTACAGGCAGGAGGTGAAGGGGATGAAAGAGGATGCGATGGTTGGATGGCATCACCGACTCAATGGACATGAGTTTGAGTAAACTCTGGGATTTGTTGATGGAGAGGGAGGCCTGGCATGCTGGAGTCCATGGGGTTGCAAAGAGTCTGACACGAGTGAGTGACTGAACTGAAATGAACTGAACACACACTGGAATATCTAAATATTGTAAGCAAATACTAACAGATCTGAAGGGAGTGTAAGTCAACACTCACTATGAGTTAAAGACTTCAATACCCCATTTTTATCATCCATACCGAAAATGGGTAAGAAAACATTTGAACTATACTTTAATCCCAGTGGACCTAACAGAAATACACAGAACATTCTGTCCAACAACAGTAGAATGCAGTCTTCTCAAGTGCACAGAGAACATTCTTCAGGACTATAATAATTTTTTAAAAATATTTGAAATCAATATTTTACCAAATATTTCTGACCACAATGGTATAAAACATAGTAATAGAAGAAAAACTGGAATATTCACAAACTGTGGAAATTAAACTACATACTTCTAAACCTCTAATTGGTCCATGAAAGACTGAAAAAGGAAATAAAATATTTTGAAACAAATAAAAATGGAAACACAACATACCAAAACACATTGAATAGAGCAAAATTATTGCTAAGAGGGAAATTTATACTAATAATGCCTATGTGAAAAAAGAAAATCTCAAACAGCCTAACCTTACACATTAAAGTACTATAAAAAGAACAACAATGTGAATCCTAAAGTTAGCAGCTGCTGCTGCTGCTGCTAAGTCACTTCAGTCGTGTCCAACTCTGTGCGACCCCAGAGACGGCAGCCCAACAGGCCCCGCTGTCCCTGGGATTCTCCAGGCAAGAATACTGGAGTGGGTTGCCATTTCCTCCTCCAAAGCATGAAAGTGAAAAGTGGAAGTGAAGTCGCTCAGTCGTGTCTGACTCTTTGCGACCCCATGGACTGGAGCCTACCAGGCTCCTCCGTCCATGGGATTTTCCAGGCAAGAGTACTGGAGTGGGGTGCCAAGTTAGCAGAAGGAAGGAAATAAAAAGCATAGCAGAAATAAATGAAATAGAAAACAGGAAAACAATAGAACAAACAAATAAAAATAAGATACACTTTTTAGAATGTTAAAAATATAAATTATTATGAATTATGATAATAGTCAGGACATGGAAGCAACTTATATGTCCATCAGCAGACAAATGGATAAGAAAGCTGTGGTCATATACACAATTGAGTATTAGCCATTAAAAAGAGTACATTTGAATCAGTTCTAATGAAGTGGATGAAACTGGAACCTATTATACAGAGTGAAGTAAGCCAGAAAGAAAAACACCAGTACAGTATACTAATGCATATATATGGAATTTAGAAAGATGGTAACAATAAGCCTGTATACGAGACAGCAAAAGAGACACGGATGTATAGAACAGTCTTTTGGACTCTGTGGGAGAGGGAGAGGGTGGGATGATTTAGGACAATGGCATTGAAACATGTATAATATCATATGTGAAATGAATCACCAGTCCAGGTTCGATGCATGATACAGGATGCTCAGGCCTGGCACACTGGGATGACCCAGAGGGATGGTATAGGGAGGGAGGTGGGAAGAGGGTTCAGGATGGGGAATAAGTGTATAGCCCGTGGTAGATTCATGTTGATGTATGGCAAAACCAATACAATATTGTACAGCTATTAGCCTCAAATTAAAATAAATAGATTTATATTTTTAAAAACTATAAATTATTATGAAATTATAAATGAAAAAGTAGACACTATCAGATCAGATCAGATCAGTCGCTCAGTATTGTCCGACTCTTTGCGACCCCATGAACTGCAGCATGCCAGGCCTCCCTGTCCATCACCAACTCCTGGAGTTCACTCAGACTCACATCCATCAAGTCAGTGATGCCATCCAGCCATCTCATCCTCTGTTGTCCCCTTCTCCTCCTGCACCAAATCCCTCTCCACATCAGAGTCTTTCCCGAGGAGTCAACTCTTCGCATGAGGTGGCCAAAGTACTGGAGTTTCAGCTTTAGCATCATTCCTTCCAAAGAAATCCCAGGGCTGATCTCCTTCAGAATGGACTGGTTGGATCTCCTTTGCAGTCCAAGGGACTCTCAAGAGTCTTCTCCAACACCACAGTTCAAAAGCATCAATTCTTTTGCGTTCAGCCTTCTTCACAGTCCAACTCTCACATCCATACATGACCACAGGAAAAACCATAGCCTTGACTAGACAAAACTTTGTTGGCAAAGTAATGTCTCTGCTTTTGAATATGCTATAACACCACACAAATACAAAGGGTTATAAGGAAATACTATGAACAATTATATGCCAACCAATTGGTCACCTAAGAGAAATGGATAAATTTCTAGAACTATACAATCTAAGAGATTTGAATCATAAATAAAAGGAAAATCTTAATTGACCAAAAACAAGAAGATTAAAACAATAATAAAAAACCTCCAACAAAAAAAGCCCAGGACCATTTGATTTCACAGGTAAATTCTACCAAGTATTTAATCTCAACTGCTCTAAGAAACTGAAGAGGAAGTTAAACTTCTAAACTCATTTTATGATGCCAGTATTACCCGATATCAAGGTCAGGCAACAATATGATAAGAAAATATAACTATAAGTCAGTGTACTGTATGAATATAAAAAAAAATTCTCAAGAAAACATTAACAAACTGAATTCAACAGCACATTACGGGATCATACACCAGGATCAAGAGGGATTTATCCCTGGGATACATGCATGATTCAACGTATGCAATGTGATATAAGCCATGCTGCTGCTGCTGCTAAGCTGCTTCAGTCATGTCTGACTCTGTGCAACCCCATAGATGGCAGCCCACCAAGCTCCCATCCCTGGGATTCTCCAGGCAAGAGCACTGGAGTGGTTGCCATTTCCTTTTCCAATGCATGAAAGTGAAAAGTGAAAGTGAAGTTGCTCAGTCCTGTCTGACTCTTCAAGACCCCATAGACTATAGCCTACCAGCCTCCTCCGTCCATGGGATTTCCCAGGCAAGATTACTGGAGTGGGTTGCCATTGCCTTCTCCGGATATAAGCCATATATAAGATTAAAAACAAAAAATCTTATCACAATAGATTAAGGGAAACATTTGGCAAAATTTAAGATCCATTTATGAAAAAAACTCAACTAATTGGATATAGAAGCAACATACCTCAATATAATCAAGGTCATATATGGCAAATCCACAGTTAATATTGCACTCAAGAATTAAAGTTTAAAAGCTTTGGCTTCAAGGCCAGGAACAAAACAAGGATATCTACCCCCACCAATTCTATTTAACATATTTCAGAAAGTCCTAGCTAGGTAATTAGGCAAGAAAAAGAAGTAAAAGTTATCCAAATTGGAAAGGAAGAAATAAAACTGCTGTTTGCTGATGACATCTTTTATATAGAAAATATTAGCAAAAAATTATTAGAACAAATAAACTCAATAAAGTTTCAGGATATAATATCAATATATAAAAGTCAGTTGTACCTCTATATTCTGACAATAAGATGTATGAAAACAATCCTATTTATAATAGCATCAAAATAATAAAATACATAAGAATAAATTAAACCAAGGAAGTGAAAGATATATACACTGATGAATAAAAATAAAGAAGACACAAATAAATCAAAAAATATCTCATGTTCATGGTTCAGAAAAGTTAATATTGTTAAAATGTCTATACTATCCAAAGTCACCTATAGATTCAATTCCTGTCATAATTCCAATGACATATTTCACAAAAATAGAAAAAACAACCTTAAAATTTATATGGACCCATACTGCTAAGTCACTTCAGTCGTGTCTGACTCCGTGCAACCCCATAGACGGCAGCCCACCAGGCTCCCCCATCCCTGGGATTCTCCAGGCAAGAACACTGGAGTGGGTTGCCATTTCCTTCTCCAATGCATGAAAGTAAAAAGTGAAACTGAAGTCACTCAGTCATGTCCGAGTCTTAGCGACCCCATGGACTGCAGCCTACCAGGCTCCTCCATCCATGGGATTTTCTAGCCAAGAGTACTGGAGTGGGGCGCCATTGCCTTCTCTATATGGACCCATAGAAGATTCCAAATAGCTAAAGCAATTCTGAGAAAGAAGAACAAGGTTAGAGGGATCACATTTCCTGATTTCAAACTACATTTTAAAGCTACAGTAATCAAAGCTGTGTGAGGCTAGCATTAAAAGACATGTATACCAATGAGAGAGAATCAAGATCCCTGAAATAAACTCCCACATGTATGATCAACTAATAATTGAAAGTGGAGCCAAGAATACTCAATGTTGAAAGCACAGTCTCTTTAAAAAATGATGTTGAGAAACCTAGATAAATTAATGCAGAAAAATTAAATTGGATCCCTGTCAGGAGGCCCAGTGCAAAATAGCCTTGAAGGAGAAGGTCCTTAGGGAAATGGCGAAGGGCCAGAAGTCCCCAGGCATTGTGTACTGATAGCTGAAAAACATTTCCTGCCTTTGGGTATGCTCGGTGCCAAAATTTAGCGATTAAACATTAAAGACATTGCTTGAGAAAATGGGTCATGGATAAACACATGGGTCGTTAAGACTGCGCTGCTCCATGAAGTATCTTTTACTGATTATATCTTAGCCTTGTACGTGCTCTGCTGGCCGTATGCTTTAAGCTCTTTGTTCCTTGCTCCTATAAAAAGGCTTGACTGCAGAAATAAACTTGTCAGTCCTTGCACAGACTGTCCAAGTGTGTTGTTCTTTCAGGTTCGCCATTTCCAAGTCCTGGGGAAAAATCCCCACAATCCCTGTCTTATATCACTTACATAAATTAACTTAAAGTGAATGAAATTCATATATATAAGACTTGAAACCATAAACCTCTTAAAAGAAAACATAGGGATAAAAGCTTCTTGACATAGATTTTGGCAACAATTTTTTAGATATGACATGAAAAGCATTTAGCAATAAAAGAAAAAATAAGTGGAATTACATCAAACTAAATGCACAGGCAAAGAAATAATCAATAGAGAATCGAAGAAAATATTTGCATATCGTATATCTGAAAAGGGATCAATACAAAATATATAAGCAACTCATACAACTCAAAAGTGTTAAATAAATAAATTAATGAAGGAGCAGTGTGATTAAAAACTGGGCAAAGGACTTGGTTACATTTTTCTGAAGTTGACACACAAATAGCTAATAAGTACATTAAAAGATATTCAACATCACTAATCATCAGGGAAATGCAAACCAAAACCACAATGAGATACCACCACATTCCTGTTAGAATATGGCTGTTTTCAAAAAGACAAGAGATTAAAATTTTTTGTGAGGACATGGAGAAAAGGGAACTCTGGTGCACTGTTGGTGGGAATGTGAATTGATACAGCCTCTAAAGAAAATAGTATAGAGAGGTTCCTCAAAAGATTAAAAATAGCTCCCATATAATCCAGAAATCGTACTTTTAAGTGCTTTCTGATCACTTTTCTGAGTATTCGCACACCTATTTAGCTGCTTCAGTAGCCCCTGCCCCAAAGCTGTCCCTCACATGGTCCATGTGACTTGCTCACAAGCCCTTATGTTTTGTAGCAGTATCACCTCCTCAATTACCACTCAGTTTAAAATTCCAATTTTAAACATGACTTTCCTGCTTTGTTATATAATATAGTATATATCATCTGTCTAACATTTTACATATATTACTTGTTTCTATATCTATATAGGCAGGGATTTTTTAAACTATGTTTTGTGTACTTTTATATTGCCAGTACCTTGAAAAATGCCTCCTAAAGGAAATCAACCCTGAATATTCATTGGAAGGATGATGCTGAAATTCTAATAAATTGGCCATCTGATGTAAGGAGTTGACTCATTGGGAATGTAGAAAGTGAAGAGGAACTAAAAAGCCTCTTGATGAAAGTGAAAGTGGAGAGTGAAAAGGTTGGCTTAAAGTTCAACATTCAGAAAACGAAGATCATGGCATCTGGTCCCATCACTTCATGGGAAATAGATGGGGAAACAGTGGAAACAGTGTCAGACTTTATTTTTCTGGGCTCCAAAATCACTACAGATGGTGACTGCAGCCATGAAATTAAAAGACACTCCTTGAAAGGAAAGTTATGACCAACCTAGATAGCATATTCAAAAGCAGGGACAATACTTTGCCAACAAAGGTTCATCTAGTCAAGGCTATGGTTTTTCCTGTGGTCATGTATGGATGTGAGAGCTGGACTGTGAAGAGTGCCTGAGTGCCAAAGAATTGATGCTTTTGAACTGTGGTGTTGGAGAAGACTCTTGAGAGTCCCTTGGACTGCAAGGAGATCCAACCAGTCCATTCTGAAGGCGATCAGCCCTGGGATTTCTTTGGAAGGAATGATGCTAAAGCTGAAACTCCAGTACTTTGGCCACCTCATGCGAAGCATTTACTCACTGGAAAAGACTCTGATGCGGAGAGGGATTGGGGGCAGGAGGAGAAGGGGATGACAGAGGATGAGATGGCTGGATGGCATTACTGACTCGATGGACTTGAGTCTGGGTGAACTCTGGGAGTTGGTGATGGACAGGGAGGCCTGGCGTGCTGTGATTCATGGGGTTGCAAAGAGTTGGACACGACTGAGTGACTGAACTGAACTGATGATGCTTGAAAAGACTGAAGGCAAAAGGAAAAGGGGGAAACAGAGGATGAGATGGTTAGATATCATTACCAACTCAATGGACATGAATCTGAGCAAATTCTGGGAGATAGTGGAGGCCAGAGAATCCTGGTGTGATGCAGTTTATGAGGTTGCAAAGAGTCAGATAAGACCGAGTGACTGAACAACAAAGGACAATATCTGGAACATACTGGTGACTCAACAACTATTTGTTGACAACATGATCAATAGAGAGCTTAAGCCTTTGTGGTTTTTTTTAGTGATGTTTCTTGTGTTTCTTAGTTCACATGAAGCAGAAATGAATCATTTCAGCATTGACTCTCTTGTGAGCAGAGTGTAGACCATTTTTTATCTTGTCTGCAGTAACAGAAAAGGAGGCAAATATATTTGAGAGTTACATCCACAGCTCCCATCCTCGAAAATCTCTTCAAGTAATGGGAAAGTCTTTAAGAGCCCTCAACCTAAGGTTTTCTCTATTCTTCACTGCAGTCAAAGAGGTTCATAACAGTCCTCCCACCTGAGCTGAAGCAGATCATGTTATTATGTGTTGTTCACAGGGTCTAAAAACATGCTGTAGTGTGCATTTATGGATCTATGACAGAGCACGTAGGAGTAACAAGGTTGAGAGAAATACATCACAACAGTTTATTTTAATCCATGTGGCCATATGCTAAACATTTTTAAAAAACCAATGCTATTTTAAATTCAAAAATAAATAATATCATTAAAAGTAAATCAAACATATTGGAGAAAACTCCTTTGTTTAAACTCAATCTCCCATTTCCTTAGAATAATGAAATACATTGAAATGATAATTCTGATCTAGGTAACAGTAATTTCATGCTTTGATTTGCTCACTCCACTCCAAATACATCAAAATGATATGCAAAACACAAATAAACAAATGTACAACAGGATGCCAAAACAAGATAAAGAGAAATGGATTTGAAACAAAGCAAGAGAAGAACCAAAGCCATGAGCTGCTCTGGGCCCATCACAGACAATGGTGGATGTAGTTCAGCTCTTGAGTGAAAGTAACAGTAGCTAAAATGTCTCTTTGCAAGAAGGAACACATAGAATTAATCTTAGGGGATGATTTGTAATAGACTTCAAAATGTATACTAGTGTATATTTATGATGTTCAAAATGTAGGTAAGTCACTTTTATTAACATACTAAAATGAATCACAACCATAGAATGAAAGAAATGAAATGAGAGGTAGGTATAAAAGAAGCAATTGGATATCTGTGCAGTGGTGAGTTTATGATTATAATCCTCTTTTGGCTCAGTGGACCAGATTCAGAATACACATGACCAAGGCAGAAGGGAAAGGTCCCCTGGGTCAGGGAGTAAAGCAGGAAGTGGGAACTCTTTAAAGTCAGTGACCTAGAGGAAGGTTCACAGCTTCTAGCCAGAGTGTGGGATAAAAAATGTCTAATTCTGGAAGATCATTTTCCCACAATATTCCGATAAAGGTTGTCAATCTTTAACTGGGAAAGCTTTGTCAGATCTAAGGGCCCAGGAGGCAAGGAACATAGATGTGGACCCAGTCTTGGGAATAAGGCCAAGCGGTGCACTAGCTTTGGATCTGACACCATCCTGACATCATGGAAGAGGCACTAATTCTAAACTTCTAATTGTAAGCCTAAAAGGTCACTGTGACCTCTTGCAAGGTAGCATCTAAGAGGGTTTCCAAGTCTGCTTAATGTGGACTTTGCATGAAAAGAAACGTTTTAAAGTGTGTTTTGTCATGCCACTGAGATTTCAGGATTTGTTTTCTTTATTGTCAGGTTGTGTTAATAATCAAATTAATATGACAACTATTTTTATTTGTTTAGTAAAACAAAAGTAACAAGGTAAAATGGTTAGTTAAAATACGCCATGGGCTCTTTCTTGGCCTGGAAAAGAATAGAAATCCTGAATAGCTATAGAGTTTTTATATATTTAAAGATTAAATTTTTTGTCAATGTAACAAAAGGCAGAGGAGAGGATAAGAAACACAGAAAAAAGATGGTAACCATGCGGTAGAAATAAGTCCAAATACATCAATAATTGTAGTGAATATAATGAAATTGAACTCACTAATTAGAAGACAAATATTACCATATTACAGAAAGATAGCAATATATAGCAACGACCAATTTATAAGAAACACATCTGCAACACTCCTGAAATGAAGTTGAAATAAAAATGAGCTGGATAGCAATATTAAAAATGGGAATAACTTATAATACAGGGCAGATCTCATTAACAGGAATAAAGAGGAACACTACACGGTAATAAAAAGAATAATTCACTGAGCAGATATAAAACCTGTGAACTCTGAATGTTCACATCATCCCGGCATTAAAGTATGTGAATTAAAATCCAACAGCCTAAAAGGGAATTGACAAATCCACAATTGTATTGGGATATTTTAAAACACCTTTATGAGAAATTGACAGATGAAGAAGAAAAAATTAGCAAGACTAAGAATCTTAAATGAATAAAAATAGGCATATATGTCTGTAAATCTATACATTTATCTCTACATCTGCTAAAGTAATACTCTAAGATATTCTCTTAAGAGTACAAGAATTATAACGATTTAAAGGAATTGAATGTAACTCCCTATTGCTTCTTATGATTTGAATTTTGAGTATCTTTTGAGCAGCAAGAAATGAGAGCTATCAATCATCTTTGCATTTGCATTCCTGTTTTTTTAGTTGGTGGCAATGATAATGTAATGCATCATTTGCACTGCTTTCATTGTCTTTAGTAAATTTTTTTTTGAAGTTCAGTTATATAAACAATGAATAGCATATGTATACTTTGTTTGCAAAGTTCTAAGTGATCAGTGTTTAAAAATTAAAAGACTGCTACATGGAATGCTGTGGAAGAGAGACATTATGGAGTAATTTATTTGAAGACACTGTTCTACAGTTTTTGATAATTACATTTAACTTTTTAAGGAGTTGTGTTTGTTGAGATGTGTATTAATACAGTGGTTGTTTGGGGGAGGTGTGCCTCAGGGATGTTTTAAAATGCTTTCTACCAAAACAAATACTAAACACGTATCTGTATTACAAACACTGGAATTAAATATTTCATAAGGTAGAAATGATTATAAAGACAATACACTCATTCAGGCATGCATAAACTGGAGCAAAGTCGCACATTTGGTTTCAGATTTCAAAGTGCTATCATCTAATCTTCTTTGCCCTATAGGTATTAGTTTGGAATTATTAATGAAAGGGAAGCCCACCTTATCAAAAAGCAAAGGAATACATTTTAGACACCTGAAGTAAGACATTTTATAGGTCACTGAATCTGTAGGATTGACATACGAGAATACTAAATGAAAATTTGTGTCATGCAGCTAAAAAGTATTTATAAATCCATA
The DNA here is from genome assembly GCA_935064755.1 of Tragelaphus eurycerus. NCBI lineage: Eukaryota > Metazoa > Chordata > Mammalia > Artiodactyla > Bovidae > Tragelaphus > Tragelaphus eurycerus. Next base: position 33,109,736 of record CAKXYN010000014.1, on the reverse strand, counting down.
TGTTTAAGTTCATGTGTTACTAAACAGAAAATAAATGCTTTTAAATTTCTAGTTTTTAATTTTTTTTTAAGTAAAGACCAACCCTAAGAACAGGAAAGTTACATTAAAGACTGTGAAAATTTATAAGAGAGAAAACAAAGGAACAAAAGACGGACTCTACAAAACTGGAAATTCATTCTTTTAAGATCAGTTCAGTTGCTCAGTCGTGTCCAACTCTTTGTGACCCCACGAATCTCAGCACGCCAGGCCTCCCTTGTCCATCACCAACTCCCGAGTTCGCTCAAACTCACGTCCATGGAGTCAGTGATGTCATCCAGCCATCTCATCCTCTGTCGTCCCCTTCTCATCTTGCCCCCAATCCTTCCTAGCATCAGAGTCTTTTTCAATGAGTCAACTCTTTGCATGAGGTGGCCAAAATACTGGACTTTCAGCTTTAGCATCATTCCTTCCAAAGAAATCCCAGGGCTGAACTCCTTCAGAATGAACTGGTTGGATCTCCTTGCAGTCCAAGGGACTCTCAAGAGTCTTCTCCAACACCACAGTTCAAAAGCATCAATTCTTCGGTGCTCAGCCTTCTTCACAGTCCAACTCTCACATCCATACATGATCACAGGAAAAACCATAGCCTTGACTAGGCGAAACTTGGTTGGCAAAGTAATGTCTCTGCTTTTGAATATGCTGTCTAGGTTGGTCATAACTTTCTTTCCAAGGAGTAAGCGTCTTTTAATTTCATGGCTGCATTCACCATCTGCAGTGATTTTGGAGCCCAAAAAAATAAAGTCTGACACTGTTTCCACTGTTTCTCGGTCTATTTTCCATGAAGTGATGGGACCGGATGCCATGATCTTCGTTTTCTGAATGTTGAGCTGTAAGCCAACTTTTTTACTCTCCACTTTCACTTTCATCAAGAGGCTTTTGAGTTCCTCTTCACTTTCTGCCATAAGGGTGGTGTCATCTGCATATCTGAGGTTACTGGTATTTCTCCCGGCAATCTTGATTCCAGCTTATGCTTCCTCCAGCCCAGTGTTTCTCATCATGTACTCCGCATATAAGTTAAATAAGCAGGGTGACCATATACAGCCTTGACATACTCCTTTAAGATAGTCTAATAAAATACAAAATTCTCTAACAAGACTAATTTACAAATTGGTGTGGCTGGGGGAGGGAGCAGAGAAAGAGCATAAATAAATAAAATCAGAAAGGAAAAAAAGAAAAACATATAACTTACTGGTATGCAGAAGCTAGAAGATACTAGAGAGCTGATAATGGACCACCAATTCCATGTTCAGTGATGCCATGCTGATAGCTTGAAGTCTACTGTGGCAAAGTATTTACACCATAGAAATTGACAAATGCTACAGATTAAAGTTACTTTGGGGGATACAATTTACCAGCATACAGCAATTCAGAGAAGAATCTTTAATCATTATTAATGAATAATTTTATGTCAATAATTTTGAAAAGAAAACAGGATTGTTTTCTAGAAAACTCTGAATAACCCAAATCAGTATGAACCAATGGGCATTGAAAAACTGAATGCAAATAAAAGTGTCCCTTCACAGGAGACCCCAAATCCATACAGTTATTATGTCAAATTTTCAAAACATTTCAGAACATTGAAAAGGAGGGGAACTACTCAACTCATTGTATGAGGTGCATACAACCTTAATTCTAAATAAGAAAAGGACAATCAAAAATCACTCTTTCCTAAGCACACAGATCAAAATGACTAAAGAAAATAAATGCTTGCTGAATTTAGCAGCATATTATAATAAATACAATAAATATATAGATAGAGATATGTAGAATAAGTAGGCTTTGTCAAGTTTGTAAGATTATTTAAAATAATAAAGTCTATAAAATATACCACTTTAATAGATACAGAAATCAAAATGTGATCATCGTATCAGAGACAGATCAAGCATTCGAGTCAAACATTTTTTATGAAGAAAATCATTCTCATTTAAAAACAGAAGATAATTTTCTTAGCCTGACAAAGGATATCCATGAGAAAACTAGAGCAAATATATTTAGTGACTACATTTTAGATGCAATCCTGAAAATTAATAAAAAAAAAGATAATGGTAATCTCTATTTCTTCTCCTTAACATGTACCAAAGGATCCAGCCACATGAAACATAAAGAGAGAGAAAGAGAGAGAGAAGTGATACAGACATTGAACAGGATTTGAACTAGATTAAGAAGTAAACTTCATGCAGAAGTCTACACAGCACTGTGTGACTCAACCTATGTACCTCAAGTTCCTTTCATTACACTCTCCTTCCTGCTCTGTCCTCTGGCTACATTTGCTTATTATGAGATCTTTATTTAGGGTCTTTAACTCTTTTTCCCCTTTTTCTAGAATGTTTTTCCCCACATTCTATTTATGACCAGCTCCCTGGAATTTAGTCCCAGCTTTTTCATTACAGGGGACTGGAATGCCAAAGTAGGAAGTCAAGAAATACCTAGAGTTAACAGGCAAATTTGGCCTTGGAGTACAAAACAAAGCAGGGCAAAGGCTAACAGAGTTGTGCCAAGAGAATACATTGGTCAATGTGGTCAAACACCCTCTTTCTGTTGGAAGAGAAGAATTTACACATGAACATCACCTGATGGTCAATGCCTAAATCAGATTGATCATATTCTTTGAAGCTAAACATGGAGAAGCTCTATATAGTCAGTGAAAACAAGACTGGGAGCTGACTATGGTTCAGATCATGAACTCCTAATTGCCAAATTCAGACTTAAAATGAATAAAGTAGGAAAAACCACTGGACCATTCATGTATGACCTAAATCAAATCCCTTATAATTATACAGTGGAAGTGAGAAATAAATTCAAGAGATTAGATTGGATAGACAGAGTGCCTGAAGAACTATGGATGGAGGTTCATGACATCTTACAGGAGGCAGTGATCAAGACCATCCCCAAGATAAAGAAATACAAAAAGACAAAATGCTTACCTGAGGAGGCCTTACAAATGGCTGAGAAAAGAATAGAAGCAAAAGGCAAAGGAGAAAAGGAAAGATATACCCATGTGAACGCAGAGTTCCAAAGAATAGCAAGGAGAGATAAGAAAGCCTTCCTCAGGGATCAGTGCAAAGAAACAAAGAAAAATAATAGAATGGGAAAGACTAGGGATCTCTTCAACAAAATTAGACATACAAAGGGAACATTTCAAGCAATGATGGGCTCAATAAATGACAGATATGGTATGGATCTAATAGAAGCAGAAGATATTAAGAAGAGATGGCAAGAATACACAGAAGAACTATACAAAAAAGATCTTCATGACCCAGATAATCATGATGGTGTGATCACTCACCTAGATCCAGACATCCTGGAATGTGAAGTCAAGACTGAACTGAACTGAACTTGATGCACCTGATATACCTCTGTTTATTTCTTTCTTTGTACTTTTCATAGTCTGTAATCCATGACTTAATTGTACATTCATTATTTATTACCTTTCCTTTTGTCTGTTTGGGAAAGGTATAAAAAAATTTTTTTGTTTGTTTACAGTCATATCTTTAAAGCTCAACACAGTGTATGGCACAAAATATACTACTCTGTCATTTGCCAAGGGAATGATGAGTAAATCTGTAAATACTGTGACACAGATACTAGAAACTTCTGGGTGGGGTACAGAATCTTTTTTCCCTGATATGTTTGAGAGATGTCATCAAACTTTACTCCTTTTCTCTCCACTTTTATAGAAATGCAGATTAATCTTGCTTGGGATAGCTCATTTATTTTTCAGACAGCATGGTGTCATTATTTGGACATAGTATTCTCTTCATTACAATCACAAATACCATTATATCTTGCTGAAAGGATGACATTAAACCTAGGCCACCTAGGCTTGATCTGGAGGTACTCAGAATATTTTCTGTCAACTCAGAAGTATCTTTAGTGGGTAGCTTTCTGTTAGCACCACAGCTTCCCAGACAGCACAGTGGTAAATAAACTGCCTGCAATGCAGGAGACCCAGGTTCGATCCCTGGGTTCAAAAGATCCCCTGCAGAAGGAAATGGCAACCCACTCCAGTATTCTTGACTTAAAAATTCCATGGATAAAGGTCCAGGGCATCCAAAGAGTTGGACATGAATGAGCATGCACATACACACTGACAACACCCTACTGATAATAGAAAGGAAACATAAATATCATATATGTGAACAGGTATGCACACACGTGCATGTGTACTAAGTCGCTTCAGTTATGTCCAACTCTGTGACCCCATGGACTGTTGCCTACCAGGCTCCCCTGTCCCTGGGATTCTCCAGGCAAGAATACTCACACAACTCACATAAAATGATCTAAACCTACTTCTTGTATATTTTAAAATTTAAACTAGGATAACATCTTTCCACTTACCTACAGAGCTCTAGATAATATAGTATCTAGAAAATAATATATAATATGTAAAATAATAGATAGATATGTATATCATCTACATTACCTTTACTGTACATTGAATATATCAATCCCATTTCAAACAATAGAGTTTTCCTTGGAAAGCTATTATTAAAATGATGGTACCCTAGAATCAAGAAAATAAGGCAACCAACTGGAGTTAAATGCTCATTAAAAAAACCTGGCCACTGAGCTCTGGAGAACTTAGATATCCTCCATGAATGCCCCCTCTCCAGTGACCCTGTGATAAAAGTGTCAAATCATTAATACTTGTAAATCAGTCATGTCACTTAGCACTAATGAATTAAGAATCACTTCATAAAGACTGTCCAATTCCTGGCTAATGAAGTGACAGCTGACTTGACCAGGCCTGCTGAGGAGGTTGGCATCTTCAAACAGAAACTGACTCTTCAGATTTTTCTCCTGTCATCTCTAATAAGACTCAGCATCAATGAATTTGGGGCAAACATAAGGGGAATCTACATGACGACATGCTTTGTTCCATTATGTTTATTTTGTCTACCACTTTCTGTGGAATTATAATTAGAAAAAGATCAAGGACTTCCTTCTATGTTCTATGCTTTAAAGAAACACAGCTATTGGAGGCCACACGGAATAGAGGATTGGAAAGCTAAGAGGACAGATACAACATCTGACACGTCTGGACATTCACAAGACAGCTTGGCTACCGATTTGGCTACAAGGGTCATAAGAAAAAGTGCTTAGCAATGGACTTGCCCTATATCTTGCACACACTCAAGAGCAGATGTGGAAAATACTGGGATACTACTACTGGTTCGAGAAATCTCGTCAGAGCGACAGATATGAGAACAGGGGACAGAGGTGAGGTCTGGTTTCAAGTTGGACCCTAATCATTCATGCCACATTCCATACATTTTGCTGTTATCATAGAGAAGCCTACAAATTTGCTTCTTTTAAGAAAGCCATGGGAAGGCTGATGATGAAAACACCTTAAGTTATCTGCTGTGGTTAGTTCATTGTTTAACAAAATTACACTGAGTACAAAATTACATCCTGATGCAGGATGACCCTTAACACAGCAGGATATGCTGATGTGAATGTTTGGGTTCTGGATTCAGAAGAGAACCACTTGGGGTTAACATCTCTGCTGCTGAGTCAGTTCTTACAAGCCATTTAGTCTGAATCTTAATTCTTATTTTTCCTTTTTTATAATGCAAATACCAGACCTAGTTCATAGGATCGTTGTAAAAATCAGACAATACAAAATATATAATCAGTATACTGCCTCACACTTAGCAAGGACTTTAAGGTTATTATATTATACTAACTTAAGTATTCGGGGAAGGCAATGGCACCCCACCCCAGTACTTTTGCCTGGAAAATCCCATGGATGGAGGATCCTGGTAGGCTCCAGTCCATGGGGTCGCTAAGAGTCGGACACGACTGAGCGGCTTCACTTTCACTTTTCACTGTCATGAATTGGAGAAGGAAATGGCAACCCACTCCAGTATTCTTGCCTGGAGAATCCCAGGGACAGTGGAGCCTGGTGGGCTGCCGTCTATGGGGTCGCACAGAGTCGGACATGACTGAAGCGACTTAGCAGCAGCAGCAGCAACTTAAGTATTCGGGGAAGGCAATGGCACCCCACCCCAGTACTTTTGCCTGGAAAATCCCATGGATGGAGGATCCTGGTAGGCTCCAGTCCATGGGGTCGCTAAGAGTCGGACACGACTGAGCAACTTCACTTTCACTTTTCACTTTCATGAATTGGAGAAGGAAATGGTAACCCACTCCAGTATTCTTGCCTGGAGAATCCCAGGGACGGGGGAGCCTGGTGAGCTTCCGTCTATGGGGTCACCCAGAGTCGGACACGACTGAAGCGACTTAGCAGCAGCAGCAGCAACTTAAGTATTATAGAGTCTATTCACTTCCAGTTATTTACCTCTTGCATCTTTATTTTTACTCAGGTTTTCGGGCGTAGTAACCTAGTAACTCTCACATCAGCTAACAAAACAAACTCTCATTCACTTCCACTTCCACAGAACACCGAGCCTTCACATCTACCTTTGTGAATGTAACAAACAGGTAAACAATTCTTAATCCTATACATTACATGTGTAGAAAACCAGAGGGGGAAAAAAACTCTGTAAGATAATTTTTTATACTGAACATGCTGGGTTCCTGGATTTGGGTTTTTAATTCAGTCCATAACTGACATTCCTGAAGCATATCTAAACAGATCTAAGGTATGATGGTATTTGCATTTTCCCTGTGTTATATTCAGTCATTCACTCAACAACTATTTGATTATATAGTAGAATCAAAGAATTGTGACACTAGAAAGGAGCTTAGAAATGATTACAATGCCTCTTTTTCAAGAAAGAGGTCCAAGGAGGTTACGTGCCTTGTTTGTAACTCTACAGTGTTCCACAGAAAACAAAGAAGAACAAAGCATCTTGCAAAGCAGTGTGCGAAAGAAAATGATTCGGAGCTTCCACTTCGTCTCTAGGATCTTCAAGTTTAATGGGGAAATGATATGGATGCACAAATAACTGGAATGCAAGATAGAAAGCTGTAAAGTGCTATGGGGATTTTAACAGAATAAGATGCTACTTCCAGCTAGAAGAAATAGTTGAAATAAAATATCATGTCTGTGCCATCCCAGCATCCATTCCCCTTTATTCTGTTAGTAGAATTCATATTTTAACCTCACCCTCAGGACCAGGTTCAGCCTATGACTTTGTCAATGAGAGTACCACATTCCCCAGCCATGGCAGTCACCTTACAGAAGGACACATGATCCAATGGCAGCCATGAGGACCCTACCCAGAACCTTTTTTGGACATGATAACAATAAATACATTTTACAGGTTTTCTCACTTTAGTAGAGCTGGTAAAGTAGTAGAACTTAGAGCTATTGGAAGCCTTTTTTTTTTTTTTTTTAACTCCAAAAGGAGATCTTGATGAAAAATCTGTTCAGTACAAAAGAAATCAGAGCTAAGAGGTAGGAACATACAGATTTACTGACAATATCCTTTTAGCAGCTAGTAGTTATACCTTAAGTGAATGCAATGTCTGATCTTTTCACTTTTATGGTATAAATTAACCAGTTTAATGTGGGATTTTAATTTATAACTGAGAGCAGTGATATTTTAACTTGGTCTTGATAGGCTGGCAGATATTAGATGTGTGTGCATGAGAAAGAGTTAGAAGGTGGAGCTCTAGAAAGAGGGTAGAGATATGAAAAATACAGATTAGTCTGAGAAATACAAAGCATAATGTTGGTTGAAACTATAATGAGTGAAGGGACACAGTGAGAGAATGAGTTTGGAAATGCACGATAGGATTATATTTGGGAAAGTCTTCAATCTTATACCAAAGAGCTGAGCTTAGAGTAGAAATAGGAAATACCACAGACTTTAAAAAAACGTTTGGCACAAGCAGAGCTGTGCTTTAGAAAGAGTAAGAAGGACATGGTCTCTAGGGTGGATTTATAGGGAAAGGATTTTTTCTCTTGGGTGGAGAAGCCCATGTGATAGACATGTTATTAATGTTTTTGAAAGTCCCTCTTCTTTTTTTCGGATGCAACATTACACTTCTATTTCATTCTTGACATAAATTTGTGTTCCGTGAGTTGATTTGTTCCACTGATGTTTTCAATTGCTTAAATGTCACTTTTGGTTCCTGGGAAATTCCGGGGGTGTCATTTCACGTTCATGAACATATGTTCACTTTCAGTGATTATTTATAAATTTAATCTTATTTCCTTGAAATTGTCTTCAACTCAACATTCCTCAAACCCATCACCATTATCTTAACATAATATAGGAAAAAAATAATTATACCCATCACAAGCATGTCTACATTTTGGAATAAGTTTTCAATAATGATACCTTAAATTCTTATATATTCTTTACATTTTTTTCATGGTGCCATAACAACTATTCCCTTCTTTGATTTTCCACATGTCTTGTTAAATACCTAGGAAATCTTTGATCCTGTTTTAGCCAATTAGATGACTATAGCCCAAAGATGCTAAGCTAATTACTTACCAAGAAAAGACATGATTATTACAGGGCTAGGCTTTAACTCCAAATTTCAGACTCTACCCCAGAAATCTTTTCATAATTCCAACATAATTCTTCTAAGAAAATAGAGAGTTGAAAGAGGACTGTTCCATCAAAGTGAAGAATAAATTCACTTAAGGACATTTATATGCTTTGGGATAAAATGTGATGATAAAATTTGTGATAGCAAACCTTTTATTCTATAACCTTACCAGTGGGTTAATTCTGACGTACCCAAGTATTTACATTAAATATAGAAAGCCAGCTCATACCAGAGTCACTGGTTTGATATTGACCTAGGAAAGGAGGTCTGATCACCCTTCCCACAACAGGAAAATCTTGCCACAGAGGTGTCTCAGAGCAACCAGAACAGTGTTGCTCAAGCTTCAAGAGAGGTCAGAATCAATCATACAGAGTTCTTATTGATAGGGCCCACATGGGGTCTCATTGATAAGATGCTTTGTTATGTTGACCTTGTAAACGAAAAATAAAATCGTAGTGATCTGTGAGACTGACCAAATTGCCCAAATGGCATCCTGTTATCTCATTGGCGCTTATCTTCTCAGAGCTGCAAGACCACCAGATTCCAAACCTCTGGCTACATGACATCCCTGCAGAGAATTTTTCATTGGTGGGGTATAAGAATGACTCTGTCAGAAAGGGAGAACATTGGTTCTCCTTAAGAGCCAGTCACCCTCTCTTTTCCCTCTAATAAATTTCCTTTTTCTGCCTGACTGCCAGGGTCACTCTCTTTGTCTCTGTACTCACCTTGCACTTATAAAAATGCAAATTCCTCAGGCCTACCTTCAGAAATACTTTCACAGTGGGTGTGGATGGAGCCCTGTAATCTGTTTCTAGTGCCTAGGTCATACTTGAGAACAAAATGCTCCCTGAACCATACTATTCAGGCAGGTTCTGAAATGATGTCCACATAGCAAGATTTGTATAGGAGCAATGTGAAAAGCTGTTCCAACCCAGATATGCACACTACTGCCTGCTCAGAGTTCAGCAACAGAAACTGATGAGATTAGAGGTATGTAAAGTCACCTTAAACAATATTGACAACCAGATATGATACAACAATTTAAATAAGAAATGACTAACCTGAGCGGTCAGGTACAAAAGCATAAGAAAATGGTCTGCCAGTAGCAAAGAGTAGCAGCAACCATCCAAGGAAATTAGGTCTCTGACTCACTCATGGGAGCTCCCAGTGCCCATGGCAGGTTTATCTAAAAAGGAAATTAGCTGTGAAAGGGTCTGCTAAATTCTGCTATCACACATTTGAAATCAAATATGTAAATTCCTTATCTGGTTCATGTTGTTGAAGAGAAGTCTTGATTGTGCGTGTATGTATGTGTGTGTGTATTTCGTTTCGCACATAGCCTTCTGTATAGAAAGGTTGTGATGTTAGGCAAGCTACATAGATATTTCAGCTCATGTAACCTTTTATCCATTTACAGTGAGAAACACTGTAGGTATTCTGGAGCCTTTATCAGTTTCTATGATTGTGATAAATGATGACAATGCTCTTGAAAGCTGTCTCCACTGTATTTACTAACAAAAATAAGGTTTCTAAATTTTCCAGCCTGGATCTTGTTCTGCTTGACCAATTGTTCTTCCATTAAAGCACTATTTGTCAACCTTTTTTTCATTATTACTCCTTCAAGGAGCCTTTTAAACTAATTTGGGATTTTTTTTTTAACCTAACTGCTGCCCTTTGAAATTTTAATGTCACAGATATGTTGCATATCAGTTTATATACTGTATATATCTGCACTTAATGCATAAGGAGTAAATTATTTTGCCCTACCTTTCAAGGATCAACTTTTACCTCCTTGATGTCAATACTGTCCCAATTGAGAATACAGGCTCTTAGGATATTGCAAACTTGTTTTCTGTCTTGCAATTAAACTTCAGTGTTATACAAGAGATTTTTCAAAAATTCCACTTTGGTTTCATATATCTGCACAGTGATTTTAAAGGGTACTGTCAGAGTGACAGGGATCTCCGAGTGACTCAGTGGTAAAGAATCTGTCTGCCAATGCAGGAGATATGGGTTTGATCCCTGGGTCAGAAAGATCCCCTGGAGAAGGAAATGGCAACGCACTCCAGTATTCTTGCATGGAAAATCCCATGGACAGAGGAGCCTGAAAGGCTACAGTCCACAGAGTCAGACACAACTGAGCATGCACACATGCATGCGTGACAGTGACACTGTGAAAACAATTATGAAACTACATTCATTTCCTTTGTGCAGAATAAACTATTTTCTACATTTACAAATATGAACTTGAATATGTGGCTCATGATTTAGCCAAATCAACTCATCTGATCTAAGCTTGTCTCTCGGCTGAAAGTCATTGGCAAAAAGATAAGTACCTCTTATGTTTTATTCCTAGTTGTCAGTTACTAGTATTCAGATACAAGAACTACACATGAGTCTTTCTGGACTTCCTGACTTGACTTTGGCAACACTTGTATTTATTAAACCTCTCCTTGTCCTTTTTTTCTGGGACAAGTGTCTGTTGATTTCATCTGTGTCCCCAAATACAATGTGTCTATTCCTTTCTCTCTATTTTTATATCTGTTCCTGTCTGGCCTGGAATGTTTTACTCCTTTCTATCCAAACAAGTTCAAGGCACATTTCTTTAGGTGGTTCCAGTCCATGGTAATCTATTTCTTCTTTCTCCTGGCAGCATTTCTTACCTGTAGTACTAATTTGGTATATATTTATGGACTCCAATAAGCCAGAATAGAATCCACAAATATACTGCAACCAACTGAGGCTGGAGGCTCTCTTTGCTCATGCCAGTCATCCATAGTCGTCTCTGCAATCCTACTGAACAACGAAGAAGCTCGAGAGACAGACTATGCTCAGGGATAACTATTTCTTTGGTAAACAAATAGATGAATGCATCTATCTAAAGTGGATGTCTCTGTGAGTGCCACAGTCCACACTTCAGAGTCCAGTGGAAACTTAAATGGAAAACTCAGAAAAAAGTGAAGACCTAGGTGGGAGAGAAGATTTAAGTCATACCTGGCTCACATCTGAGCTCTGAACATCTGTGGATTTTTTTTCATTATTATTAATGCTGAGTAATTTATTATAGGATTAAACCCACAAGTTTTCCTATATCTGAATTCTTAGAATTATTATTTCTTATTGGTCCCTTGGACATGGAAATATTTGCGAAGACAAAAGAAGACTTAGGTGAGCCCCAGTCACTGATTTCATATAAGTGAAAAAATGATGGGCTTTCAGCTCCATGTAAAGAAGACAGTTCTTACAGTAAATGCTGATCAAGGTCAGAGCACACTGCCTTTGGAGTTGTGTCCCGTGCTGCTGCTGAGTCGCTTCAGTCGTGTCCGACTCTGTGTGACCCCAGAGACGGCAGCCCACCAGGCTCCTCCGTCCCCGGGATTCTCCAGGCAAGAACACTGGAGTGGGTTGCCATTTCCTTCTCCAATGCATGAGAGTGAAAAGTGAAAGTGAAGTCGCTCAGTCACGTCTGACTCTTAGCGACCCCATGAACTGGAGCCATCCATGGGATTTTCCAGGCAAGAGTACTGGGGTGGGGTGCCATTGCCTTTCCCATGCTACCAGAGGTATTAAAGAATACATCTGACAGCTTGGAAAGGAATTGTTAGAAGAAATTCAAACTTCAGAGGGAGCAGGGAGAGACCAGATCATCATTAAGTTCTTCTCCAGCCGCAGGAGATTATAATTCAGATGGTTCATCCAGGGCTGCATGGATAATTCACTGACAGCATCATATTCAAACAGTATAGGCTATTCTCTGAAGTGCGCAATCCCTTTTCCTTCATGAGGACACAAGCTATACTCTCAAACCTTCCTACTTCCTGTGCTCAGTCACAATCAAAGGAATCATCACATTGCAGGAAAAAAAAAAAAAAAAAAAAAGTCTTTACAATTACTGTTATTACTGCTGCTGCATAGAAAAGCATTTAATTTCCACCCTTGTTCTACTCAAAAAAATTACTAAGAAGCTCTTCCCAGGTGTGGGGTAGCTGTTTTGATTACAGGCTGTTTGAATATTACATTTCTTCCCAGACAGCTACTTTCTGCTGCAGGCAAATTGGGCTGTTTTCATATAAATACAGCCGATGCTTCGACAATGTTTTAATTACCAACTTGAATGGGTAACTTGACTGGCTTGTTTTTTTTTTTCCCCACATCAAAATCCTCTGAATGACCTCCCTGTTTCAGATAGACCCAGAGGAAGATCGTTAAACACAAAGTTGAAACATTTCCTAAAATTCCTCTATTATATTTATCATATATATTTCAAATTAATATCTTTTGTAAGTGACCCCATGCCTTTTCTTAGTGGAGAAACTTTCATAAAAATAACTAATGTCTGCTGAGCATGTACTGTGTGCTAGTTACACAATGCCTTCTATTTACTATTTAATTTTATCCTCACAACTGATGAAACCAGGATTATTATCTTCATAATCTCATTACCTGATCTCTAAAAGATCAGGAGGTGATCCAAGAAGATACAGCTATAGGTAGGCTTCAAAATTATGCCTACCTGGTTCTAAAACCTGAACTCTTCATAACAATATTATGCTTTAAGCCAATGATCCTCCAGATGTGTTTCCTAAATCATCAGTATCAGCATTACCTGGGAACTTGTTAGCACTATAAATTCTCAGACACCACCCCACATTATTGAATCACAAACTCCACCTTCCAGGTGATTTTAGTGCCCTCTGAGAACCCCTTCTCCTAAGACAATAATACATGTTCATTTTGTGTCAAGTATTATGCTAGGCACAATGAAGATTCTAAGAAAATGGAAAAGATTGGCTTCTGCTGGAAAGTTTGATTTAAAGAGATTAAAACTATAAAAATGAGTATTGTATAGAAATGCACATGCTATGTATTAAATAAGTATTTATTCATTAATTCAAAACAGATTAAAATTATAGGCTGATTTTGTGGATTTGAATTTTCCACATTATTTTTGGTTCCCTTCTGCATACATAGTCAAGTTTGGGCAATAGTTTATATTTATCAAAAATATTTCACCTTCAGATAACATCATATCTGTATATCCCAGTCTCTTATGTATTTCTGTTTGGATAGCATAAACATGCTTTAAGTACCTACGTTTTATTTTGATTTTCAGAATATTTTCCAGTAGAAAAGGATATTTCTTCAAATCTGTTAGCTATGGATATTTCTTCAAATCTGTTAGCTATGGATATTTCTTCAAATCTGGGAGCTAAATTCTGTTTCCCAATATCACACAGTGGTGGAAGCTGAAATGGGAACGAGTGTCCACAGGTCACATGTTGTGACCCATCTAAAGTCCTCAGTGAGATTTTGACTCTGTTCTCCAAATGCCTTGGCATTATTATTCACATTGTCAGGTCATCATTTTAGAAATATGATTTTTAAAACAACCTAATTATCATCTTGTAGAATACCAGAGGAACCAGAGATCAAATTGCCAACATCTGCTGGATCATGGAAAAAAGCAAGAGTTCCAGAAAAACATCTATTTCTGTGTTATTGACTATGCCAAAGCCTTTGAATGTGTAGATCACAATAAACTGTGGAAAATTCTGAAAGAGATGGGAATACCAGACCACCTGATCTGCCTCTTGAGAAATCTGTATGCAGGTCAGGAAGCAACAGTTAGAACTGGACATGGAACAACAGACTGGTTCCAAATAGGAAAAGGAGCAGGTCAAAGGCTATATATTGTCACCCTGCTTATTTAACTTATATGCAGAGTACATCATGAGAAAGGCTGGACTGGAAGAAACACAAGCTGGAATCAGGATTGCCGGGAGAAATATCAATAACCTCAGATATGCAGATGACACCACCCTTTATGGCAGAAAGTGAAGAGGAACTAAAAAGCCTCTTGAAGAAAGTGAAAGTGGAGAGTGAAAAAGTTGGCTTAAAGCTCAATATCCAGAAAACGAAGATCATGGCATCTGGTCCCATCACTACATGGGAAATAGATGGAAAAACAGTGGCTGACTTTATTTTGGGGGGCTCCAAAATCACTGCAGATGGTGACTGTAGCCATGAAATTAAAAGACGCTTACTCCTTGGAAGGAAAGTTATGACCAATCTAGATAGCATATTCAAAAGCAGAGACATTACTTTGCCAACAAAGGTTTGTCTAGTCAAGTCTATGGTTTTTCCTGTGGTCATGTATGGATGTGAGAGTTGGACTGTGAAGAAGGCTGAGCGCCGAAGAATTGATGCTTTTGAAATGTGGTGCTGGAGAAGACTCTTGAGAGCCCCTTGGACTGCAAGGAGATCCAAGCAGTCCATTCTGAAGGAGATCAGCCCTGGGATTTCCTTGGAAGGAATGATGCTAAAGCTGAAACTCCAGTACTTTGGCCACCTCATGCAAAGAGTTGACTCACTGGAAAAGACCCTGATGCTGGGAGGGATTGGGGGCAGGAGGAGAAGGGGATGACAGAGGACGAGTTGGCTGGATGGCATCACTGACTTAATGGATCTGAGTCTGAGTGAACTCCGGGAATTGGTGATGGACAGGGAGGCCTGGCATGCTGCGATTCATGGGGTCACTAAGAGTCAGATAAGACTGAACGACTGAACTGAACTGAAGCTAATTTTGAGCTCAAGACAATCAAGACACAGCCAACTAAAAGTTTTTACCTCTCCCTTAACTACCTAAAAGAATTTAGATGGTGATCCTGGCTCAAAGAGAAAGCTATTCCTAGAGATAACTTTTACCTGAGTGACCTCTCTATACAGCAGGGTAAATATCTAATTACCAAGGGTCTGCTCTTCTTACTACCCTTTGAATTACCCTCCTACCCTGTGAACTCCAAGTTTTTATCACTTTCCTTAGCTCAGGATTGTCTGTACATCCCAACTGCCTGATTTGACCTTGGGTCTCATATTCTTATGGGGACCCCATACATATACCAGGGAAGGCAATGGCACCCCACCCCAGTACTCTTGCCTGGAAAATCCCATGGACAGAGGAGCCTGGTAGGCTCCAGTCCATGGGGTCGCTAAGAGTCGGATACGACTGAGCGACTTCACTTTCACTTTTCACTTTCATGCATTGGAGAAGGAAATGGCAACCCACTCCATTATTCTTGCCTGGAGAACCCCAGGGACAGAGGAGCCTAGTGGGCTGCCATCTATGGGATCGCACGGAGTCGGACACGACTGATGCGACTTAGCAGTAGCAGCATACATATACAATCAAATCTGGTTTTCTCCTGCTAATGTCTTATGTCAATGTAATTAATAGACCAAATTAAATAATAGAATCTAGAAAGATTTTCCTCCCCTAAATCAGAAATGTTACAAATTATACTGCATAAGATCCACTGTACGAATAATTGTCCTTCCCCTCCAAATTCTTAAATATTCTGATTCCTACTGAAGTAAAAAACAAACAAACAAACAAACAAAAAAAAACACAGTTTATAATTCACTTATACCTAGAACCTAATTCCATTTTATCTATGGAAAAAATTGTAGTTTGGCATGGCTTTTTAAAATGAATTTTCTAGGCCTATAACTTCAAGGTAAGTCTTGGGATGATTATATTTTATTTTGTCCACAACTTTACCAAAATCATTCACCACTTTGGTAAGCTGTGTGACCAACAGTATTGCTGTTCCTAGTATCTGGCTTGCTGCTACAACACATTTGTGTCAGTTTGCATTTGTAGCTGTGACAGTCATTGTGATTCTAAATATGTGTGTCTGTGTGTATAAGCCCCAATTTCAAAACAGTAGCTGTAAGAAAAGTGTTGATTATACTTATTTAGATATTGTCTTGCTTCTCTCAAATCTAAACACAGTCCTTACAAGTAGATGTGTGTTCTAGTATAATGGTTTCTGGGTGCTGAATAATATCAGTTTACTATAAATTTGTTTTCTCTCATTTGTCTTTCATATTTTATTTATAGCATTACTTTGATTTTATAAAAGTATCCATCAAAGTTGGTTACATTAACTATAAACTCTGTATGAGGATATGAAAGGAGAATATTACAAATATTTTTTAAAAAGTGTGTGTGGGGGGTTAGGTTTAGTAAGGTTGACATACAGATCAACAGATTGTAATGTTTTAATGTTTGTTTGTTTTCTATTTTCAACCTTCCTAAGATTATCAGTGACACAAGCCAGGGATCTTCTTTATTCACCATGGCAGCCCTGACACCTAGGACAGAGCATCTCAGCTCTAGTGGATAACCTACTCCCTTCACAAATACTTCTAACACCTGCTCTCGGTCAGGCACAACCAGGATTATGAACACGTACAAGACAAGCGACAGATAAACATACATACATACAGCAGGGAAACACAAAGGGCCAGAATATGAATTCTGGGGAGGCAAGAGATGGATGGGCCCCAGGCTAAGTAGCCAGAGATCTTCCCCTGTGGACTGATACTCTAGAATAGCACGAGTGAGAGAGGAGCTGAGCCTTGCCCAGATAAGAGATAAAAGACCACATATTCCTCATTCTTCAAGCAAAGGAGACCTTCCCAACTATACATGAACAGAAGGGCTCTTTGGAGGTCAAAAGAGAGCGGGTGTCACTACATAGTAAGTGCAGTCAACATACCCATAGACCTCTTTGCTAGAATCCATTTTAGCTAAGAGATGTGCACACACAGATGGGATGCCCCTGAAATACACCAAAGACGGACTCTGAACCTGGCAAAGCAAGATGACTGGCCAAAGGAAACCCAAAAGGAATGCCCCATAAAAGTGATTCAAACTACCATAAAGTCGGGACTCTCACACCTCCGGTGTCTATACACACATCCTGTTCTCCTTTTCCTCTTAATAAACACTTTGTTTCACTACTTTCTGTCTCCATGTGGAAATTCATTTCTACATAGCTGATAAACCAGGGCCTTGTCACTGGCCACTGGTCACTGATGGTCTAGTGGCTAGGATTTAGTGCCCTCCCTGCAGTGACCTGACCTCCATCTCTGGCCAGGTACCAAAATCTTGTTTTAAGCTGTTGCAGGTGAGGCCACCCAAAATCAATGGTAGGGTGATTTAGATAGGAGGCTAAAGGCAGACCTCCCTGGGAAGTTAGCTTTTATACTAAGGCTAAAACATGAGGAGCTAGCCATGTAAGACCCAGCAAGAATATCCTAGTCAGAGGAAACAGCAAATACAAAGACCTGAGGCTTGGTAGGTAGGGCTTAGTATGACCTGAGGGCAGAACACCTGACATGTGGTTGTATGTTGGTGACAGGGAGCAAAGTTTGTCACCTCCCTTCCCAAGTGCTGCACTCAATATGCCAGCAAATTTGGAAAACTCAGCAGTAGCCACAGGACTGGAAAAGGTCAGTTTTCATCCAATCCCAAAGAAAGGCAATGCCAAAGAATGCTCAAACCACCGCACAATTGCACTCATTTCACACTCTAGTAAAGTAAGGCTCAAAATTCTCCAAGCCAGGCTTCAGCAATACATGAACCATGAACTTCCAGATGTTCAAGCTGGTTTTAGAAAAGGCAGAGGAACCAGAGATCAAATTTGCCAACGTCTGCTGGATCATGGAAAAAGCAAGAGAGTTCCAGAAAAGCATCTATTTCTGCTTTATTGACTATGCCAAAGCCTTTGACTGTGTGGATCACAATAAACTGTGGAAAATTCTGAAAGAGATGGGAATGCCAGACCACCTGACCTGCCTCTTGAGAAACCTATATGCCGGTCAGAAAGCAACAGTTAGAACTGGACATGGAACAACAGACTGGTTCCAAATAGGAAAAGGAGTACGTCACGGCTATGTATTGTCGCCCTGCTTATTTAACTTCTATGCAGAGTACATCATGAGAATTGCTGGACTGGAAGAAGCACAAGCTGGAATCAAGATTACCAGGAGAAATATCAATAACCTCAGATATGCAGATGACACCACCCTTTATGGCAGAAAATGAAGAGGAACTAAAAAGCCTCTTGATGAAAGTGAAAGAGTAGTGAAAAAGTTGGCTTAAAGCTCAACATTCAGAAAACTAAGATCATGGCATCTGGTCCCATCACTACATAGGAAATAGATGGGGAAACAGTGGCAGACTTTATTTTGGGGGGCTCCAAAATCACTGCAGATGGTGACTGCAGCCATGAAATTAAAAGACACTCACTCCTTGGAAGGAAAGTTATGACCAACCTAGATAGCATACTCAAAAGCAGAGACCTTACTTTGCCAACAAAGCTCTGTCTAGTCAAGGCTATGGTTTTTCCAGTGGTCATGTACAGATGTGAGAGTTGGACTGTGAAGAAGGCTGAGCGCCGAAGAATTGATGCTTTTGAACTGTGGTGTTGGGGAAGACTCTTGAGAGTCTCTTGGACTGCAAAGAGATCCAACCAGTCCATTCTGAAGGAGATCAGCCCTGGGATTTCTTTAGAAGGAATGATGCTAAAGCTGAAACTCCAGTCCTTAGGCCACCTCATGCAAAGAGTTGACTCATTGGAAAAGACTCTGATGCTGGCAGGGATTGAGGGCAGGAGGACAAGAGGACGACAGAGGACGAGATGGTGGATGGCATCACTGACTTGATGGACCTGAGTCTGAGTGAACTCCGGGAGTTGGTGATGGACAGGGAGGCCTGGAATGCTGCTATTCATGGGGTCGCAAGGAGTCAGACATGACTGAGCATCTGAACTGACTTACTGACTAACTCCCTAAGTATACCCAAGTTACCTTGTTTCTTTAACCTATATGCTGAACACATCATGAGAAATGCCAGGCTGGATGAGTTATAATCTGGAATCAAGATAGGCAGGTGAAACATTAACAACCTCAAATAAGTGGATGATACCAATCTAATGGCAGAAAATGAAAGGGACCTAAAGAACTTCTTGATGAAGGTGAGGGAGAAGAGAGAAAAAGCTGGCTTAAAACTAAACACTAAAAAAAAAAAAAAAAACTAATATCATGGCATCTGGACCCATTCAGTTCATAGACTACTAGAAAAACCACAGCTTTAACTTACATAGACTTTTGTTGGCAAACTAAGGTCTTTGCTTTTTAATATGCTGTCTAGGTTGGACATAGTTTTTCTTCCAAGGAGTAAGCGTCTTTTAATTGCATGGCTGCAGTCACCATCTGCAGTGATTTTGGAGCCCAAGAAAATAAAATCTGTCACGGTTTCCATTGTTTCTCCATCTATTTACCATGAAGTGATGAGACCAGATGCCCTGATCTTAGTTTTTTGAATATTGAGTTTTTAACCAGCTTTTTCACTTTCCTCTTTCACTTTCATCAAGAGGATCTTTAGTTCCTCTTCACTTTCTGCCATAAGGTGGTATCATCTGCATATCTGAGGTTATTGATATTTTTCCTGGCAATCTTGATTCCAACTTGTGCTTCATCCAACCCGGCATTTCACATGATGTACTCTGCACAGATCTAGAAGCAACAGTTAGAACTGGACATGGAACAAAGGACTGGTTCCGAATTGGGAAAGGAGTACATCAAGGCTGTATATTGTCATCGTGCTTATTTAACATATATGCAGAGTACATCAAGCTAAATGTTGGGCTGGATGAAGCACAAGATGGAAACAAGATTGCTGAGGAGGAAATATCAATAACCTCAGATATGCAGATGACACCACTCTTATGGCAGAAAGTGAAGAGGAATTAAAGAGACTCTTGATGAAGATGAAAGAGGAGAGTGAAAAAGCTGGCTTAAAACTCAACATTCAAAAAGCAAAGATCATGGCATCCAGTTCCATCACTTCATGGCAAAACAGATGGGGAAACAATGGAAACAGTGATAAGACTTTATTTTCTTGGGCTCTAAAATCACTGCAGATGGTGACTGCAGCTTTTGCCTTGGAAGAAAAGCTATGACAAACCTAGAAAGTGTATTAAAAAGCAGAGGCATTACTTTGCCAACAAAAATCCGTGTAGTCAAATCTGTGATTTTTCCAGTAGTCAGGTATGAATGTAAGAGCTGGGCCATAAAGAAGGCTGAGTACTGGAGAACTGATGCTTTTGAACTGTGGTGTTGGAGAAGACTCTTGAGAGTAACATGTACTGCAAGGAAATCACACCAGTCAATTCTAAAGGAAATCAACCCTGAATACTCATTGAAAGGACTGATGCTGAAGCTCAAATACTTTGGCCACCTGATGAAAAGAGATGATTCATTAGGAAATACCCTGATGGGAAATATTGAAGGCAGGAGGAAAAGGGGACGACAGAGCACGAGATAGTTGGATGGCATCACTGACTCAATGTACATGAGTTTGAGCAACCTCCAGGAGATGGTGAAGGGCAGGGAAGCCTAGGGTGCTGCAGTCCATGGGGTCGCAAAGAGTCAGACACAACTGAATGAGTGAACAGCAACAAGAACTTAGAAGGGGAGAGGGAAAGTTATTTTTATTCCCCAAGAGTAGTGATGGAGATGATGAGGGATGAAAGCGGTACGAGATGAGTTAACAGAGGCAAGCAAGGAAAAAATCCTATTTGGCTTCACAGGTCTTAGTAATAGCATTGGGATTATATTTGAAGAGCAATGTGAGGATACTGGAATGTTTTAGGGAGAAGAGATGTAAGAATTTTAAAAGATGACTCTAGCTCTAACTACAATGAGGAGAATGAGCTCTAACTACCAGTGTTCAAAAGATACTTATTTAATAATTAAGTGCCCAAATACATTCATGCATGCATGAATGAATGAATCTATGAATTCAATGATGCAAAAAAAAAAAAAAAAAAGAAAGAAAAGAAAACGCCAAGGGCTGCACCCTTATGCTGGACTCACACCTCACCTCCCCTCTTCCTACATTGCCACGTGACCTCCCATTAGTCCCTTCCTGAGCCTCAGGAGCCTCACAGAACAATCCTCCTTGAAGATCCCCTCCAGTTCTGAAATAATTCAGTAACTCCTGCCAGCCCTGCCCTACTGCAAATGCTTTCAAACTTCAAGCAGCTGAAAAGAAAAGCTGCTGAATGTCTCTGCTCTGTTTATCAGCATCAGTTTGGCATTTTGTCTGCAGCTGGGGCCCTCTCTATAAGACCACTCAGCATCTATAAGCTGACTAATTTCCATGTTGATTGCAAAGCTGGAAATGTATACACTTGTCATTCTTATTCTTGGCCCAGATGCTTTGTGGCAGACAGTAGCTCTGACGATGGGGCGCTGACACCACTTGCTAGTTATTGTCTGATGTGCAATTGACAAGAGTGGGTTTAGAAGGAGGCACAATTTGATAATCAGAGTGCATCTGCAAAGCAATCATGAGCCACATTATGAAGAAAATGCAAGTAAAACTGGGGATGCAACTGACTTATTTCTGACTTCCCTTATCCTAGCAAAGACGGAGTAAAGAGGTATTTGATGTGTGGGCCAATTTTTTTTTTTTTTTTTTAAATATAATGAGCCTCTCATAGAGCTTTGAATTTCTATAAGTACAGCAAGTGACAGGCTATAAAACAGTGCTTTCACATATATGATTTCATTTTGCACATGCATTATATTAGAGTTATTAAGTAATATGTGTTTGATGAAGATATTCAGACTGCACAGAAGCATACAAAATTGAAAAAAAGTATTTGTGAAGTGAATGCCCAGTTTACCTCGTATGATGCAGTGACTTAGGTAAGACTCTACGTAGTCCGACTAAATGAACTCGTACCGTTTTCACCTCTTAGGATAATTTTCTGTTCTAACTCCAGACATGTTATTTCAATTCTCTTTACCTCATCTCTGTTAAATGGAAATAACAGTAGGATCTCTGTAAAAGAGTTATGGTAGGGATCATTTTATGACTGTACAATTTAGAATAGTGCCTGGTACATATAAGAGCTTCATCAATATCAGCTATTCTTTTTATCCATTTCCTTACTCCTCCATGCCAAAGCCAGCCACACCTGGTGGGTACCCTACAGTTCTCAATCTAAACATTCATCTACTTATGAACATTTTATCTCTATTTTATTTAAATAAGACTATAAGCTACAACAATTTTTTAAAAAATTTTCTTTTTAAATAAAAAATACATCATAGAGATTCTCCTTATCAATATATAGATCTGCACCATTAATAATCACATAGTCTTGAACATGGGTGGGCTCACACTTATTTAACTTCCTTGTCAGTTTATCTTTGCACATTCCTGAGTTTCTCTACAGGACAGATTCTGAGAAGTGCAAGATCCTCTCAGCTGGATTTTGCAGAAACTCTAAGGGGAAACAGGGTAACTGAGTGCCACAAAAGAGATTAAATTCCAGAAACTTAGGAATTTCCCTAACATTTCACAGAGAGTACTTATAGCACATAGTGGAGGTAAGGCAATACTCAAGTCTTCTCATACCAAACCCCAGCTCCCTGGGTATGTCTGATAAGCTCTATAGCCTACAGTGTTGTTCATGTTAAAACCATAATAGATTTATTAGCTCTGGCTACAGATGGGCCTATTAGGCGTAACTATAAACTGGACATTCAAAGCCAGCCAACCCTGCTTTTTATCCATGCCTGTAGAAAGATCTCCAATCCTTAAACAGGGATTAAGGATAATATTTACTGAGAACTTAATACAGTAAACATACTGCACAAAGGATTAAAAGGAAACAAAGTTGAATCAGACTCTGTAGAGAGATGTCCTAATTCAGCTCATAGTCTAGCAGGTAAAATCACTGTGCCTTCATAACTAAAATACAGGGTAGTTAATTATTTGGGGAAATCAACAAAAACAGCCTTTGAGGGTTTAGTAAAGGAAAGACTGGCTATTCCTAAGTACAACCTACCTGTTTTTAACTTTACCCCTTAAGATTCCCAATACCATATCACTAAAGTAAATTAGGTACGATGTTAATCCTATAAGCCTCCAGTATCCTTTAAGACTAAACTGAACCACAAAATAATCATTCAGTCATGAATCAACAGTAACCTTGAACTCAGCCACAAAGTCTTAGCCTCTGTCAGCCACTTGTGAACGTACTTTATAAGGTATAAGAATTGTTAAGATTAAGTGGGTAAATGAGATGGTCTACCTCTAAGGTTTCACTTTTTGGTCAAATTTATATCATATTCTGGGAATATTCATCCATGTGAATTACAGGAAATTTTTCTATTCTGTTGTCATTTTGATATTTTCGAGAAAACAAAAGTAATTATAGTTCCTGTCTTGCAGGTCATTGTCAAGCAGTTAACAGAATCTTTTCACAGAGTTTACTAGTCATTATTCTGGGGCTTTTATAACCTTGGTTTGAATCTACCACAATAAAATCAAGTTCTGTTTCTTTTTGGTGTTTGTGGTTATTTAAAATAGAAAAATGGACAGATGAAGTGCTCCTTACCACACTTAAACCTCCGATGACTCTGCTTTTTTCTACAGGCACAAAACTAAACAGCAAAAGCTTCAGCTATCTTTGCTGTAAGTCAGTATTAGTTATTAGGAAACTGAACATGTTAAATATCCTCCCTCTAGCAGTTTCAGACACAAACTTGATTGCTGGTGTTCTTGAAATTCTTATTTTCCAAAAGACTGATGCCATTAGCATTCATTCAATTTTCCAGATGGAAACAATCCAGCACAGAGAACTGCTGCTTTATAATTCCACCTCCCGTGTGATCAGTAATTAAGCCACGGAAAAGAAGGAGGTGGAGCAATTATCACCAGTATCTCAGTTAACAGCAGCCAACTCCAGAACATCAAAATAAAATATTTACTGAAAACCTTGCGAGCATTTATGAGTTGGGAAAGAAAAAAAGATTAATTTGATTGATTCAGTGTAAATGAATCAGAAGCTTATGTCTTGATTTTCTCAATATGGGAACATGGCTGACAAAATTCATTTAAGCTTTACAGA
This sequence comes from Tragelaphus eurycerus, assembly GCA_935064755.1. NCBI lineage: Eukaryota > Metazoa > Chordata > Mammalia > Artiodactyla > Bovidae > Tragelaphus > Tragelaphus eurycerus. The sequence continues at coordinate 33,085,452 of CAKXYN010000014.1, read as the reverse complement.
TCCTTGAAAAGGGATTTGACAGACTGAAATTGTATGTGTGGTATTCTATAAGCAATGAAAATAACTTTTAGATTAAGCACAGATTTTTTTTTTGGTCCCTTCCAGTGGGTCAGGAAACCTAACTGCATAATAACAGCTCCCATTTCTATAGTTCTGCTTTCCCCTGCTCAATAATCCTGAAATGCTGTTAGCAGAGTAATAATTTTTCCCTTCTGTATTTATAGTAAGATTGCTCTATGAAGCAGAACAAACACACACACACACACACGATATGTCTAGTATGTATATACTATACCTAATATATGCATATATATACAAGTATATGTGTGTGTATATATACATATGTATATATTTCCATACATATATGGAAAGAGAGAGAACACATACATGACATTCAGTTAAGTATAAATTTCAGATTAACAACAAATAATATTTTAGTATAAGTATAACCCATGCAGTACTTGGGGTCACATTTATACTAAAAATAGTATTTAAATTTTTCTTTTTAGTACAAGCATGTGCCATGCAATTTTTGGCATCTGTATATATTAAAATGCATTTTTTATCTGTAATTCAAATTTAAATTTTAACCAGTCATAGAATACATTACAGGGATGTAACATAAAGCATGGTAACTAATAATACTGTATTGCACATTTGAAAGTGGCTAAGAGAATAGATCTTATAAGTTCTCACCATAAGAAAAACATTTGTAACTATATATAGTGATAAATATTAATTAGTCTTATTGTGGTGATCATTTTGCAATATATACAAATATTGAATCATTATGGTGTCCACCTAAACCTAATATAATGGTATACATAAATTACATGTCAATTAAAATAAAAGTTTAACTGGATATTCTGTATTTTTCCCTAAATCTGACAAGCTAGTTCTATTGCCTCTCCAAACTAGATAAATGAGACAAGAAATACAGTTTGTGGGCTAGGCAATTTTTCTTTCAAAGAAGAAAACATCTAGAATAAAGACAGGCCAGAATAGCAGAAATTTCATCAATATTGGTCTCAGAAATGAAGGGCTCACCACTACAACTACATGAGGAACATGATCATGGCTTTTATACACATGACTCTACTGGTGCTCTGCTAGAAGCTCCTGCCTACTTTCAGTCATATTACGGAGGAATTAAGTATGCTTAGAAGGTGTACGGCACATATATTTTATTTGGGGGACTTAACAGGAAGGCAGAGAATATGAGGTTACTGCCCACTTGAACGGGAGAAGAAAAGGGCAAACACTGAGGAATAAGAGCAGCCTGATACATGTATGGGTACTAACGGGGGCACAGTATACTAGAGAAGGATGCAGACTAAGAGTCAGTAGTCTGTGCATTTCATCCTATATTTTGTTTAGTATTGTATTCTCAATTCTAAACATTGTGCTTGATGCTACGGGTACACGATAAATATTTGTGGAATAAATGAACGAATGGACTTTCCCATTGCTAAAATCAAAGGATGAAACCAGGTCATATAGAAACTCTAATATTTCAAACTATGTCTAAGTATCTCAAGAGGTATCTATGGGGTTATCGTAGAAGAAAAAGGGGTCAGAGGCAGGCAGAGAGATTAGGCACATCCATAATGCTTCAACCAAAGAACTTCCTTGCCATTCTTTTTTTTCTGCACTGAGGTTAAGATGAAATTTCATCTAAAAATGATTCACTGGGGGCTTCCCTGGTAGTCCAGTGGTTAAGAATCCACCCGTCAATGCAGGAGACATAAATCCGACCCCTGGTCTGGAAGATCCTATCTGCCGTGGCAACGAAGCCCACAGGCCACATCCACTGAGCCTGTGCTCTGCAATGAGAGAAGCTGCCACAGTGAGCAGTCTGAGCACCTCAACAAAGAATAGTCTCTGCTCACCACAGCTAGAGAAAGATCATTTGCAGCAACAAAGACCCAGTGATAAATAATGTAACAGATACAGAAAAATGATTCACTGGAAAAATTAAATAGTTGTTAAAATACAATACTTAGAAGATATACCTTCGTTCTAAGTTCTTTGACTTCATCCACAGCTTGTCTCCAAAACAGAATGTCCACATATTTGCTCCAAGCTAGCAAAAAGTGGCTGACAACACACAGTCCTGAAAGACAGGAGAGTAAAAGCAAACTTGAAAAAAAAAAAAAGTTTCTTACTCTCAGTAACAGTGCTTTTTGCCTGTTGAATTGCAATACAAAAATGAGGAAGAAAAAAATCACGTGCAATCTCTCCAGCAGTTTGTTATATTGCAAATACAGCATAATTGATTTGACAAATGCACCAAGGGAATACAAAGCCATAATCAGTTTTTCTGTAGTGTTTGTATCTATACTGACAGAAGCCTAATTGCGTAATTTATTACTATGAAATAAACTGTAGAGATTGCAGGTAAACATGGTAATCAGCAGGATGTGTTACTAGCTTTTGTGTAAATCACAGTTGGCATGTTTTGTTCAATACATAAGCCAGTCTTCATTTTGACCATGTACAACTATATTCCAGTTGCCATGCTAAGTGTTTCAATGACCTGTGTAATCCATTCAGTGTTATACTTCTGTCCTCACCTTCACCTCCAGGAAATTTGGACCTGTCTCTAGCTCATTGGCTCAGATGAGGATGTTACTGGGGATGGAAGAAGGGAACTTTGAAAGTCCCCTTGAGCTTTGTTCTTCTCTAAGAAATAGGCTTCCATGACTTCCCATGGAAAAGAATTCCAAATTCTTCAAAGTCCTTATCTCTAGCCACTCTCCTTTGGCATTACCACATACCTACTACTTCACAGCTACATATGATTGATTGCCAGTCACCGAAAACTTGATCAACTTTTCCTGCACTGATCCTTGGTGGATTTCTCTGAATCCTCAGGTTCTACAGACATATTAAAAGGTCTACATGTGTAAACCATTTTAACATAAGACCTGCTTCTAAGAACATACCTGCCATTAAAAGGACAATAGTCTTCTGATGGTAGGAGAAAAGAATAAACTTTTCCCTATTTTTCCTGCTAACTACAAATTAAACTTCTTATATCAAACAAATATAAGAAATTCTGAAAGGTGAAGTGGAGGTGGCAGCCTAAAGAGGAAACTGTGCCCTGAACAATGAATTCCCTTGGTTTTCTTCTTGCCTCATATACCCCAGACTGGGTGCCGCAGAAACCAGTAACTGGGAAAGGCCAACAGGCATAAAAACAACAAAAGACACAAAAATTGCTACCAGAGGAAAACAAAATGGGCATTACTCTTCTCCCCTCTGAGTGGTATAACAAGAGACCCAACGAAGAATTAGGTCTTCACACCACCAGTGGTAATAAGGCCACTGCCTCACCTTAGTGTCAGTGGGGGCCACAGAGAAGTAAGGCAGGCTCTTCTTGTAGCAGAGGAGATCCCAGAGGAAGCCTAATGGGAAACATTAAGTCCCAACAATGTTCAGTCATGAGGAACTCCTCACCCTAAAGTGTAAATGGAGGCCAAGTGGGAAACCTGGGCTTCTACTCCTAACTGGCCATAACAAGGTAAAACCCTCCTATGCTTGCACTGCCAGATGAAGTCAGAGAGTGCCAGTAAAAACACAAGGTATAAATATGATCCAGAATAACACTATCCCATATATCTAGGTTTTAATTAAAAATCACTCAACATATGAAGGAAGAACCACAAAGACCTCAAACTGAATGAAAGAAACAATTAATAGATGCCAGCATTGAGTTGAAAGAGAGGCTAGGCTTTTCTGAAAAAGGTTTTATACCAACTATCATAAAAATGCATCACCAAGTAATTAAGAACATATTTGAAACAAAATAGAAAAATGAAGTCTCAACAAATAAATAGGTATAAAGAAGAAATACCACCCTTATGGCAGAAAGTGAAGAGGAACTAAAAAACCTCTTGATGAAAGTGAAAGTGGAGAGTGAAAAGGTTGGCTTAAAGCTCAACATTCAGAAAACGAAGATCATGGCATCCAGTCCCATCACTTCATGGGAAATAGATGGGTAAACAGTGGAAACAGTGTCAGACTTTATTTTTCTGGGCTCCAAAATCACTGCAGATGGTGACTGCAGCCATGAAATTAAAAGACACTTACTCCTTGGAAGGAAAGTTATGACCAACCTAGATAGCATATTCAAAAGCAGAGACATTACTTTGCCAACAAAGGTTCGCCTAGTCAAGGCTATGGTCTTTCCTGTGGTCATGTATGGATGTGAGAGCTGGACTGTGAAGAAGGCTGAGCGCCGAAGAATTGATGCCTTTGAACTGTGGTGTTGGAGAAGACTCTTGAGAGTCCCTTGGGCTGCAAGGAGATCCAACCAGTCCATTCTGAAGGAGATCAGCCCTGGGATTTCTTTGGAAGGAATGATGCTAAAGCTGAAACTCCAATATTTTGGCCACCTCATGCGAAGAGTTGACTCATTGGAAAAGACTCTGATGCTGGGAGGGATTGAGGGCAGGAGGAGAAGGGGACGACAGAGGATGAGATGGCTGGATGGCATCACTGACTCGATGGATGTGAGTCTGAGTGACCTCTGGGAGTTGGTGAGGGACAGAGAGGCCTGGCGTGCTGTGATTCATGGGGTCGCGAAGAGTCAGACACGACTGAGTGACTGATCTGATCTGATACATCTTCAAATACAGTAGCTGCCCGCCTCCAAAAAAAGTCAGTGAATAGGCTCAAAAGAAAATGTAGGGAAAAGAAAGAATAGAAATTACCCAATATGAACAAAGAGAAAATGAACAAAAAATAAAGAGCCTCAGGGATTTGTATGTCTATGAAAAAAAAAAAAAAAAGATTTAACATTCTGGTCATCCAAATCCTGGTAAGAATTGAAATTATAGTGCTTTGTCTGACTACAATGGAATCAAATCATAAATCAATAACAAAAAGATAACAGAGACATCTCTATGCCAAAACTAAACAATATTCTTCCAAATAATCCATGGATCAAAGAGGGAGGCTCAAGAGTAATGGAAAAAATGTACTGAAATAAGTGGCAATAAAAATATGACATGTCAAAGAAGATGACAGATGACAGACATATGAAGAAATGCTGCACATCATGCGTCATGAGAAAAATGCAAATTAACAATTATTAGAATGGTCAAAATCCAAAACACTGCATCCATCAAATGCTGGTTAGGATGTGGAACAGCAGGAACTCTCACTCACCAACGGCAGGAATACAAAACGGTGCAGCCACTTTGGAAGACAGTTTTGTGGTTTCTTATACGATTAAGCTCCAGTATTTGGCCACCTAATGCAAACAGCCGACTCACTGGAAAAGACCCTGATGCTGGGAAAAATTGAAAGCAGAAGGAGAGGGCAACAGACAATGAGATGCATGGATGGCACCACCAAGTCAACGGACATGAACTTGGGCAAACTCTGGGAGATGCTGAGGGACAGAGAGGCCTGGCGTGTGGCAGTCCATGGGGTTGCAAAGAGGTGACTGGACACCAACTACAAAACCACTGAACATTCTCTTACCTCACGACCCAGTGATCACGCTCCTTTGTATTTACACAAAGGTGTTGAAAACTTGTGTCTACACAAAAATGTACACACATATGTTTACAGCAGCTTTATATTTATAACTGCCAGAACTTTAAAGCAACCTACCTTCAGTAGGTGAATAAACTGATAAACAGTGGTACATCCAGACGATTGAATACTATTTAGCACCAAAAAGAAATAAAGGGTTACAGCTCGAAAAGACATGGAAGAATCTTAAATGGCTATTACTGAGGGAAGGAACCCAACCTGAAAAGGTTACATAGTATAAAATAATTTTAAGCATATGACATAACAAAAAGGCACACCATGGACACAATAAAAGAACCAGTGATTCCCAGGGGTTAAGGGGGAGGGGCACGATGAAGCAGCAGAACACAGAGGATTTTTAGGACAGCAAAACTATTGAATATGATAGTAAAATAATGACAATTGTCATTATATGCTTATCAAAACACATAGAATGTAGAACACCTGAATGAATTGTAATACAAACTGTGGATTTGGGGTGATTATGATATAACAATGGAGGCTCAATCAATTTTAATAAATGTACCACTCAGGTGGGGATGCTGATAAAGACAAAGGCTTATACCTATATGGAGGCAAGGGAGATTAAGGAAATCTATACCTTGTCTTTAATTTTGTTATGAATCTTAAACTACTTAAAAATAGTTGTAAATAAACAAAGAAACACACTATATAAAAAATCATGTAGCACAGCTAATATATTGCTATGAGAAAAACTTACAGTACTAACATACAGTGAAAGTGAAAGTAACTCAGTCATATCTGACTCTTTGCAACCATGAACTATATATAGCTCAGGCTCCTCTGTCCATGGAATTCTCCAGGATACAGGAGTGGGCAGTCATTCCCTCCTCCAGAGGATCATCCCAAGCCAGGGATTGAACCAGGTCTCCCACATTGCACGTGCATTCTTTATGAGCTGAACCATCAAGGAAGCCCAGAAATACTAGAGTGGGTGGCCTATCTCTTTCAGAATTTTCCACAGTTTATTGTGATCCACACAGTCAAAGGCTTTGGCATAGTCAATAAAGCAGAAATAGATGTTTTTCTGGAACTCTCTTGATTTTTCCATGATCCAGAGGATGTTGGCAATTTGATGTCTGGTTCCTCTGCCTTTTCTAAAACCAGCTTGAACATTAGGAAGTTCATGGTTCACATATTGCTGAAGCCTGGCTTAGAGAATTTTGAGCATTACTTTACTAGCATGTGAGATGAGTGCAATTGTGCGGTAGTTTGAGCATTCTTTGGCATTGCCTTTCTTTGGAATTGGGATGAAAACTGACCTTTTCCAGTCCTGCGCCACTGCTGAGTCTTCAAAATTTGTGGCATATTGAGTGCAGCACTTTCACAGCATCATCTTTCAGGATTTGGAAGAGCTCCATTGGAATTCCATCACCTCCACTAGCTTTGTTCGTAGTGATGCTAAGGCCCACTTGACTTCACATTCCAGGATGTCTGGCTGTAGGTCAGTGATCATACCATCATGATTATCTGGGTCATGAAGATCTTTTTTGTACAGTTCTTCTGTGTATTCTTGCCATCTCTTCTTAATATCTTCTGCTTCTGTTAGGTCATACTATTTCTGTCCTTTATTGAGCCCATCTTTGCATGAAATGTTCCCTTGGTATCTTTAATTTTCTTGAAGAGATCTCTGGTCTTTCCCATTCTGTTGTTTTCCTCTATTTCTTTGCATTGATCGCTGAGGAAGGCTTTCTTATCTCTTCTTGCTATTCTTTGGAACACTGCATCAGATGCTTATATCTTTCCTTTTCTCCTTTGCTTTTTGCTTCTCTTCTTTTCACAGCTATTTGTAAGGCCTCCCCAGAGAGCCATTTTGTTTTTTTGCATTTCTTTTCCATGGGGATGGTCTTGATCCCTGCCTCGTGTACAATGTCACGAACTTCATTCCATAGTTCATCAGGCACTCTATCTACCAGATCTAGGCCCTTTAATCTATTTCTCACTTCTACTGTATAATCATAAGGGATTTGATTTAGGTCATACCTGAATGGTCTAGTGGTTTACCCTACTTTCTTCAATTTAAGTCTGAATTTGGCAATAAAGAGTTCATGATCTGAGCCACAGTCAGCTCCTGGTCTTGTTTTTGCTAACTGTATAGAGCTTCTCCATCTTTTGCTGCAAAGAATATAATACACCTGATTTCGGTGTTGACCATCTGGTAATGTCCATGTATAGAGTCTTCTCTTGTGTTGTTGGAAGAGGGTGTTTGTTATGACCAGTGCATTTTCTTGGCACAACTCTATTAGTCTTTGCCCTGCTTCATTCCGTATTCCAAGGCCAAATTTGCCTGTTACTCCAGGTGTTTCTTGACTTCCTACTTTTGCATTCCAGTCCCCTATGATGAAAAGGACATCTTTTTTGGGTGTTAGTTCTAAAAGGTCTTGTAGGTCTTCATAGAACCGTTCAACTTCAGCCTCTTCAGTGTTACTGGTTGGGGCCTACACTTGGATTACTGTGATATTGAATGGTTTGCCTTGGAGATGAACAGAGATCATTCTGTCGTTTTTGAGACTGCATCCAAGTACTGCATTTTGGACTCTTTTGTTGACCATGATGGCCATGCCATTTCTTCTGAGGGATTCCTGCCCACAGTAGTGGATATAATGGTCATCTGAGTTAAATTCACCCATTCCAGTCCATTTGAGTTCGCTGATTCCTAGAATGTTGACATTCACTCTTGCCATCTCTTGTTTGACCACTTCCAGTTTGCCTTGATTCATGGACCTGATATTTCAGGTTCCTATGCAATATTGCTATTTACAGCATCAGACCTTGCTTCTATCACCAGTCATATCCACAGCTGGGTATTCTTTTTGCTTTGACTCCATCCCTTCATTCTTTCTGGAGTTATTTCTCCACTGATCTCCAGTAGCATATTCGGCACCTACTGACCTGGGGAGTTTCTCTTTCAGTATCCTATCATTTTGCCTTTTCATACTGTTCATAGGGTTCTCAAGGCAAGAATACTGAAGTGGTTTGCCATTCCCTTCTCCAGGGGACCACATTCTGTCAGAATTCTGACAGAACCACATTCTGTCCATTCAGTTAGAACTGAACATGGAACAACAGACTGGTTCCAAATAGGAAAAGGAGTACGTCAAGGCTGTATATCGTCACCCTGCTTATTTAACTTATATGCAGAGTACATCATGAGACATGCTGGACTGGAAGAAACACAAGCTGGAATCAAGATTGCTGGGAGAAATATCAATAACCTAAGATATGCAGATGACACCACCCTTAGGGCACAAAGTGAAGAGGAACTCAAAAGCCTCTTGATGAAAGTGAAAGTGGAGAGTGAAAAGGTTGGCTTAAAGCTCAACATTCAGAAAACGAAGTCCCATCACTTCTTGGGAAATAGATAGGGAAACAGTGTCAGACTTTATTTTTTGGGGGCTCCAAAATCACTGCAGATGGTGACTGCAGCCATGAAATTAAAAGATGCTTACTCCTTGGAAGGAAAGTTATGACCAACCTAGATAGCATATTCAAAAGCAGAGACATTACTTTGCCAACAAAGGTTTGTCTAGTCAAGGCTATGGTTTTTCCTGTGGTCATGTATGGATGTGAGAGTTGGACTGTGAAGAAGGCTGAGCGCCGAAGAATTGATGCCTTTGAACTGTGGTGCTGGAGAAGACTCTTGAGGGTCCCCTGGACTGCAAGGAGATCCAACCAGTCCATTCTGAAGGAGATTAGCCCTGAGATTTCTTTGGAAGGAATGATGCTTAAGCTGAAACTTCAGTACTTTGGCCACCTCATGTGAAGAGTTGACTCATTGGAAAAGACTCTGATGCTGGGAGGGATTGGAGCAGGAGGAGAAGGGGACAACAGGATGAGATGACTGGATGGCATCACTGACTCAATGGACATGAGCCTGGGTGAAATCTGGGAATTGGTGATGGACAGGAAGGCCTGGTGTGCTGCAATTCATGGGGTCGCAAAGAGTCGGACACGACTGAGCGACTGAACTGAACTGAACTGAACTGGGTGGTCTCACCCTTCTCCAGCAGATGTTCCTAATCCAGGAACCAAACTGGGGTCTCCTGCATTTCAAGTTGATTCTTTACCAGCTGAGCTACAAGGGAATCCCCAAAATACATACATTAGAAAAAAATACAATTCTCACATCAATAAATGTAAGACCAGAAATAGATAAAAATGTAAACAAAAAACTAGAGAAAAATAAATGAGATAAATAGTGGCTCTTTGAAAAGGTCAACAAAATTGACAAACCTCTAGCAAGACTGACAAACACAAAAAGGGAAAAGATGTAAATTATTATTATCAGTAATGAAAAGGGTTATTATCACAAACCCTGAGACATAAAAGAGATAATAAAGGAATACTATGATCAATTTTACACACATAACTTGGAAAATAGATGAAATGGACCAATTCCTGGAAGCTACCATAATCTACTCAATATGAAATATTAAGACTAGCCTTTTAACTATTAAAGAAATGAGGCTTATAATTTAAAAACTCCCATCAAAGTAAAATCTCCAAGCCCAGGAGGTTTCACTGAAAAATTCTATCAAATTATTAAAAAGAAGTAACATTAATTCTACACAATCTCTTCTGGAATGCAGAAGAGGAAGAAATACTTTCTAATTCATTTATGAAGATAGCATCAAGGTGATACCAAATCAAAGACAGTATAAAGAAAGAAACTATAGACCACTATCTTTTATGAATATGACCACAAAAACCTTAACAAAATATTAGCAAAATAAATAATATATAAAAAGAATTATAAAGTAGAATTTGTTCCAGAGATGCAAGTCTGCTTCAACTTTCAGAAGTTTCTTGGTGATCATGTAGGAAGACCCTGAACTTACTTCCTCCCACAGACATAACAAATCTATAACTAAATATAGAGTAATTCTCTCAAAAAGGGACCTGAAAATTGGATGAATAGAGCCTCCACAAAAACAGGTAAATATCAATTTGTGGTTGATCATCGCAGTCCATGAGGTCACAAAGAGTTGGACACGACTGAGCGACTGAACTGAAAAATAATGTTGCATATTTAACGAAGTGCACAAGTGGCCAGGATATTCCATTGAGTGGATAACTATCATCTGTTTAACCAAAATAATATGTAGAATATTATCACAGGTTTGTTCTTAAAAATTAAAAATATATACATAGGAAAAAGTATGCAAAGATATGTACCAATAAACTTCTTGTAGTTAAAAAAATACTAGAAGTCCTGCCATTTTAAATACCCTATGTGAAGATTTAAACTATCTAAGTAAAATAAGTAAAACAGAAAAAGACAAATTTCACTCATGTGTGAAAGTTAAATACAATTAATGGGTACCAGAGGAAAAGGGGGGGTATGTAAAATGGGTGAAGGAGATCAATGCATAGTGATGAATGGCAACTAGACTTGCATTGGTGAGCACTTTGTAACATATGCAGATGTTGAATTATAACTCTGTACATTAGAAACTTACATAATTAAAAAAAACTCTCAATATATCTAACCATGTTAATGGATTAGAGGTGAAAAATACATGATCCTATCAATAAATACAGAGAAAGCATTTGACAAAATTCAGTATCAATTCAAGATTTTTAAAAATGATCTCAGAAACATAGGGATAAAGAGGAATTTCCTGAAGTTGATAAAGAACATCTATACAAAAAAACCTATAACGAACAAAGTACTTAGTGATAAAAGACTGAATGCTTTTCCCTAAGATCAGAAACAGGCAAGGATGTTGTTCTCCCCTCTCTAATTCAACATAGTGCTAAAGTTTTACCTACCACCACCAAGGAAAGGAAATAAAGGGCATACAGATCAGAAAGAAAGAAATAAAATTATACATATTTGCAGATGATATGATTGCCTAAAAAGAAAATTCCAGAGTATCCACCCTCCCAAAATTAAAAATCACATAAGGGGATTCAGCAAGTTCTGAAGATATAAAATAAACATACTAAAATCCATTCCACTTCTATATAAAGCCAGTGAGAATGTGGACATAAAAATTAAAAAGATAATGATTTATAAGGACTCAAATACTTAAATGTGTTTCTGTTGTTTTCAGTAGCTAAGTCATGTCCAGCTCTTTGTAACCCCATGCGCTGTAGCATTCCAGGCTCCTCTGCCCTACACTATCTCCTGGAGTCTGCTCAAATTCTTGTTCATTGAGTAGTGATAGATATACTTAAATGTATATCTAACAAAATATTTATAAGACTTGTATGCTGAAAATTAAAATCTGCTCAGGAAAAAAATCAGCATACCTGAATAGACGTACTGTGTTCGTGGATTAGAACACTGAATACAGTAAAGACATCAATTCTCCTCACATTGATATATAGACTTAACATAACTGTCATTAAAATTGAAGAAAGATTTTTTTTGTACATAAATGCACTGCAAAGGAACTATGTATTAATAATATATGGAATGCAAAGGAACTTTAATAGGTACTACCATTTTAAAAAAAGAATAATACAGGAAAACTTTCTACTTGATTTCTAGCTTTAAAATATAGCCTTAGTAATCAAGACTAATATAGTGGCCAAGGTATAGCCATAGAGATCAGTGGAACAAAAGAGAGAACTCAGAAATAGATGCACACAAATATGTCCAACTCATTTTGGATAAATATACAAAAGCAATTTGACAGAGATAAGAGACCCTTTTTAACAAAAGATGCTGGAATCATTGGACATCAGTAGCCAAAACAGAAGAGTAAAAAACTCTAAATATCACTCCTTATAAAAATTAACTCAAAACAAATCATAGGTTTAAATATTATTTTGAAAATCTATATATATTTTAGAGAAAAGTAAGATAAAATCTTTAGAATCTAGTTCTAGGCAGAGTCTTTAGCCTTACATCAAAAGCATAAGCCATAAAAGAAAGAAACTGAACTTCATTTACACTAAAAAACTTGCTCTATGAGAGACTGTGTTGAGAGATGAAAAGACAAGTTACAGTGTGGGAGAATACATTTATAAAACATGTATCTGACAAATGAGTAGTATCTACAAAATATAAAAAAATTCTCAAAATGTAATACTGAAAAAATCAAACGTTCAAATTAGAAAATAGGCAAAAGACATGAATAAGTATTTCACAAAAGAGGAGAAACAGATGACAAGCACATGAAAAATGGCTCATACCATTAGCCTTTGGGAAGTGCAGGTCAAAACCACAGTGAGATATCATTACACACCTAGAAGAATAGCTAAAATTAAAAAAAGAAAAGAAAAATGTAACAGAACCTCCAAATGTTTGAAAGGAGCCAGAAATTTTTGATCACTTGATAATATTACTGGGAAATGTAAAATGATACAGCCACTCAGGAAAACAATCTGGCAGTTTCTTAAAAAATATAAAACATGAATATGATGGGACCCAAAAATTATAGTCCTGAGCTTTGTTCCAGAGAAATGAAAATTTATGTTCACATCTAACCTGTACACGAATGTTTATAGCAGCTTTATTCATAATTTCCCCAAACTATTCCATCAAAAACAATCTAGATGCCCTTCAACATGTGAATTATTAAAAAACAAACAAACAAACAAAAACCTGGTACATTCCACCCTTCTAGGGGAGCCTGGTAGGCTCCAGTCCATGGAGTCACTGAGTTGGGCACGACTGAGCGACTTCACTTTCGCTCAGTTTTCACTTTTCACTTTCATGCACTGGAAGGAAGTGGCAACCCACTCCAGTGTTCTTGCCTGGAGAATCCCAGGGACGGGGGAGCCTGGTGGGCTGCCATCTATGGGGGTCGCACAGAGTCGGACACAACTGAAGCGACTTAGCAGCAGCAGCAGCAGCAGGGGGTGGGAAGGAGGCCCAAAAGAGAGGGGATATATGTATATGCATAGCTGATTCACTGTGCTATACAGCAAGAGTAACACAACATTGTAAAGCAATTATACTATTAAAAAAAGAAAGCTGCACCACTTTTGAGGTGGTGGAATTTTTCTGTATCTTGACTGTATTACTGTCATCATCCCAGGTGGTAATATTGCACTATAGTTTCACAAGATGTTATACTGAAGTAAACTGAGTAAATAATAAGTAGAAGCCTTCTGTATTATTTCTTGAAACTGCTCATCAAGCTATGATTATCTCAAAAGTTTTTAAAAAATTACATATTAAGTGGTGTGGAGGAGAAAGAGGGGTGTATTTTTAGATAAAAGTAAATGAGCTGTATAGCAACTGCTTCTATATTTGAAGCAATCTACAACGCAACTCCTGTCCTACTAATTGCAAGATGCTAGTATGTTATCTTGGAGAAGGCAATGGCATCCCACTCTAGTACTCTTGCCTGGAAAATCCCATGGACGGAGAAGCCTGGTAGGCTGCAGTTCGTGGGGTCGCGAAGAGTTGGACATGACTGAGCAACTTCACTTTCACTTTTCACTTTCATGCATTGGAGAAGGAAATGGCAACCCACTCCAGTGTTCTTGCCTGGAGAATCCCAAGGACGGGGGAGCCTGGTGGGCTGCCGTCTATGGGATCGCACAGAGTTGGACATGACTAAAGTAACTTAGTAGCGGCAGCAGAATGTTATCTGGTACCTCAGACCAACATCAGGCTGTACCATTTGATTCTTTTACTGTATTCCCCTAATCCTCTTCATTGCTCCTCTCTGTTTTCCATCACCACCTATCTTCCCTGTATCTCTTAGGCCCTCAATATTCCTTTTCTTATCCAAAGATACTGCAATGAATGGATCTAACTGATTCAGTCAACTTCAGAAAAACATCAGAAATAAACATTTTTATCATTTCTTGTAGAAGGAAAAAATCACTAGAAAAAAACAATCTGCGGTTTAATTTCAGCTTGATACTTCCTTAAGGAGGGATCATGGGTGAGTGACTTGACAGCAGTAAGTCTCAGTTTCCTTTTCTTTAATATGATTAGACTTCCTGTCTGTTCTACGTCATAATGCAATGATTTTAAGGATAAACAAAAGACTATAATAGGTGATGGGTGGTCTCCAGACAGCTTATATGTCCCTGACATTCAAGTAGGGCTCCTGGATATATGAGGACAAGGTGGCCTGACAGCATCAGGGGTACCAATTAATAACCATCCTTTGAGCTAGAATTATTATTAGTCTCAGAATAAACACTGAATGGCTAATGTAATTTTATCTGTCTTCAGCAGGATTTTAATTTGCATGCTTTATGACACTAATATTTGTATAGTAGCCAGTAGATAGCTTTTAAAGTCTGTCTTTCTCTCCAATCTTTAAATGCAATATGGGAAGAAATTAGTTCCCTCCCCCCTCCTTGCCCCTAACATTTCTCTTTCCTCCGGGGATTTCTGTGCATTTTTCATATTTCCATTAATTTTCTTATTAATTTAACATTTGCTTATGTGACTATGAGCAGAGACCATGGCAGAAACTATGGTGGGAAGTGCCTCTCAGGAACCAGGCATGCTCACAAACTAAGCAATCTCTTTTTTTTTACCCTGAAACAAGAATCAACCCATATTTGCAGTTCCCTAAGCCCATGATGTTATTCCAGTCTTCATGTCTTGGACCTGTTATTCCCTTTGCCTGGGTCTTTTGTAATAGACCTGGCCATCTTTAATATTTGGCTTAATCTTCATCTTTGAAGCCATGAGTCATAAGCCATGAATCACTCTTGATTATTTTGATTACAACTGACAGAAAACTCAATTCTAACTGGCTTATATTTTAAATGGACATTTATTGTCTTATGTAGCTTATGTATATTTCCCTTAGCATATCTAAGGGAAATCTGGCTTTAAGAATAGCTTGCTTGGGGAGGGAAATGGGAGGGAGGTTCAAGAGAAGAGGACATAGGTATACCTATGGCTGATTCATGTTGATGCTTGACAGAAAACAACAAAATTCTATAAAGCAATTATCTTTCAATTAAAAAATAAATAAAATTTTAAAAATAGCTGGTTTCAAGAAAATATCACCAAGTTCCAGGTCTCTTTGTTTCAAACTTTTGTTCTTCTCCATGAACTCCAGACCCTATAAACAGACCGTATGGTCTATCTATCTATCTCTGTTTATATCTATCTCTGTTTCATGGACTATGCTAAAGTCGTTGACTGTGTGGATCATGGCAAACTGGAAAACTCTTAAAGAGATGGGAATACCAGACCATCTTACCTGTCTCCTGAGAAACCTGTATGCAGGTCAAGAAGCAAGTTAGAACCCTGAAAGGAACAATTGATTGGTTCAGGATCAAGAAAGGTCTATGACAGTGCTGTCTGCTTTCACCTTATTTGCTTAATCTATACACTGAGCACATTATGAGAAATGCCAGGGTGGATGAGTTACAAATCAGAATCAAGATAGGTGGGGAAAACATCAACCTCAAATATGTAATGATACTACTCGAATGGCAGAAAGTGAAGAGGAACTAAAGAGTCTCTTGATGAGGGTGAAAGAGAGTGAAAAGAGTTATCTTAAGACTAAATATTAAAAAAAAACAAACTAAGATCATGGCATTTGGCCCCACTACTGCATGGTCTATAGAAGGGGAAAAGGTGGAAGTAATGACAGATTTCCTTTTCTTGGGCTCCAAAATCACACTGTAGATGGTGACTGAAGCCATGAAATCAGAAAATTGCTTCTTGGTAGGAAAGCGATAGCAAATATAGACAATGTGTTGAAAAGTAGAGACATTACTCTGTTGACAAAGGTCTGTATAGTCAAGGCTATGGTCTTCCCAATGGTCATGTATGGTTGTGAGAGTTGGACTGTAAAGAAGGTAGAATGCGAAAGAATTGATGCCTTCAAACTGTGGTGCTAGAGAAGACTCCTGAAAGTCCCTTGGAAAGCAAGGAGATCAACCTTAAGGGAGATCAACCCTGAATCATCAGTCACTGGAAGGACTGATGCTGAAGCTGAAGCTCATTTGATCTGATTTTGGTCTTCTGATCTGAACAGACAACTCATTGGAAAAGTCTCTGATGCTTGGAATGATTAAGGCAGAAGGAGAAGAGGTGTCAAAGGATGAGATGGCTGGACGGCATCACCAATGCAATGAACATGAACTTGGGCAAACTCTGGAAGATGGTGAGGGACAAGGAGGCCTGGTGTGCTGCAGTCCACAGGGTCACAAAGAGTCGGACATGACTGAGCAACTGAACAACAACAACATGGTCTGTTGGTTTCACACCACAGGGAAAACAAGAATGTGTTCCTATAAATCTCAGAGAAGGGTGCTATTGTTTCTCATTGGTTGGAATTGCATCTCATGACCATTCTTGACACGAGTGTTTTCAGGCATGTTATCATGCCTAATCAGATGATAGTCTTGTTTAACTGTGAGTACCTTGAGAACCACTTTATTCCAAGATGCAATCCTGCTTTCCTTTAGCTCTAAGAGAAACTTACAAACCTGTATCTACTGTATGTTTAGAAATTTACTGTGGCAGGTGAGATGGAGAAATGGTATAGACATGGTGATAAGGATGACAGAATCTGTAAGAGGATTACTTGTAAAGATGTTATATATATGTGTGTGTGTGTATACACAGACATATGTGTAGATGTTAATATTGTATATCTATATACACACATGTACATATATGGGCTTCTCAGGAGGTACAGCAGTAAAGAAACTACCTGCTAATTCAAGAGACTCAGGAGACGTGGGTTTAATCCCTGGGTTGGGAAGATCCCCTAGAAGAGGGCATGGCAACTCACTACAGTATTCTTTCCTGGAAAATTCAATGGACAGTGGAGCCTGGCAGGCTATAATCCCTGGGGTCACAAAGAATGGGACACAAGTGAGCACACATGCACATACATATACACTATATACATATGCACTATATATGCATATGTGCTTCCCTGATGGCTCAGCAGTAAAGAGTCCACATGCAATGCAGGAGATGCAGGTTTGATTCCTGGGTCGGGAAGATCCCATTGAGGAGGAAATGGTAGCCCCACTCCAGTATGCTTGCCTGGAAAGGTCCATGGACAAAGAAGCCTGGCAGGCTACAATGTAAAGGCTCACAGAGTTGGACACGACTGAGTGACTAAGCATATATACATGTATATGCTATATATATATGTGCGTGTGTATGTATGTATGTATGCATACATATATATATATGCATATTGTTTGTGGCTTTCTCTGATGAAAGCATCACAAGGAATACACAAAATTAGACTTTAAAAAAGGAGATATGGTCTATATCCAAGAAACTGGGTGGTAAGTGTCAAACCTGACTATAATTAAAACATCATTAAAAAATATTTATTATGTTGCAGATACTTTGCTGAAGACTTTACTAACATTTTGCATTTAAATTGCATGACAATATAATAACGTACAGATAGGAAAAAAGCTTATTAGCTTTAAGCTAGTCATTTTTGGTCTTTTACCATTTTAATATATGAATGTATGAAAATATGAAGCCACTGTGCCAAGAGATGAGAATATAATTATGTACAAAATGCCAAAATGTACTGCCCTTATAGAGAGATACAGCCTTAGCAGGAGAAAAAGACATTATTCAAATACTCATGTACATCAGGATCACATTACATAGAGAATGGCTAATAGTGACGGAGCACAGGGCACTATGACAGCACATAGCAGGGCATCACTGAGGCATCAATAAAGGTTCTTCTGGAAAAGTTATGTTTCATTTAAGACTCTGGGGGACAGGCATCAGGTTAAGATGGAAAAAATAGGAATATTTCAAACGGAGGACATAGTGTGGTCAAGTGTTTTCAGGGACAAAGAAGCATGGTCTTATTTGAGAATCTGGAAGGACAGAGTGGTTAGCATACTGAGAATTAGTCTGTCCTTTGGATAGGCTAGCATGGAATCAAACTCTGGAGATAGTGGCCAAACTTATAGGGCTTTGGTAGGCTATGGCATGTATTCTGATTTTATAGTAACCAAAATGCTAGGAGCATTTCACCCATGGCTCAGTGGTAAAAAAAAAAAAAAATCCACCTGCAATGCAAATACCTAAGAGATGTAGGTTCAATCCCTGGGTCAGGAAGATCCCCTGGAGAAAAAAATGACAACCCACTCAAGTATTCTTGCCTGGGGAATCCCATGGACAGAGGAGCCTGGCAGACTACAGTGCATGTGGCCTCAAAGAGTCAGACATGACTAAGCAACTAAATGACAAGGACAAACAACAACAAATACTTGTAGGATTTTGAGCATAGGAGAGGAGTAACTTTATTAGACTGTACTGCAGAGCAAGCAAGAAGCTAGGGGGAGACCAGCTAGGAATGCATTGTGAAGTCCAGGAGATAGTCTGCTGTTAGCAGTAGAGGTTTGAGAAATTGACTTTTAGAGTGATTGAAAGTGTTAATCCTTCAGTTATGTCTGACTCTTTTGACCCCATGGACTGTATCCCACCAGGCTTCTCTGTCTATAGAATTCTCTAGGCAAGAATATTGGAGTGGGTTGCCATTTCCTTCTCCAGGGGATCTTCCTGACCCAGGGATCAAAGCTAAGTCTCCTGCATTCCAAGCAGATTCTTTACTGTCTGTGCCACCAGGGAAGCCCATTAGAGTGATTACCAGGGGATAAATTCAGAGGTACTTAGTCATAACAGGAGGTTTGGATTGGATGTAGGAGGTTGGGATGAGAGAGGGAAGTGTTAGGATCAAAGTCAAGTTTGTGCAGTTATCTCAAAACAAAAGGTAATAGGAAAGCAGAAAAGTAGGGTAAATGTTTCAATAGGAGAATTGGGGAACGCAAATAGGAGGTGAGGCAAGTGCAATCAAAAGTAATCAAAAGGAAGGAGGCAGGCCAATAGGGAGGGGTGGTTTGGGTAAGCAGAAAGTTGGCAGAAGCCACTTGTTGAGATAAATAGTCAGAAACTAGGTAGGGAAAACAAGCTGGGAACAGATCAATGAGTCTCAGGATCCAGGCTAAGGTGTTTATGCATAATCCAGTAGCAAGTGGGGGCCAAGAGAGGAAGTGCATGACTAAATAAGAATATCAGGAAGATTCTCATGGCTTATAAAAGATGGATTAAAGGGCAGAGTCAAAGATGGTAGAAGTGATTAAACAGAGGGGGAACAATTAGGAGGCAATGCCACATATTCCGAGAAAGACAAAAAGGGTTGGAAACAGGTCAGTGGAGATAGGGAAGAAAATCAGATTCAAATTCTAAAGTGATGTGAATCTGCCATCATGCTGATTACCATGATATTCATGAGGAATTAATAGAGTGATCCTCCCTCTCAAGGTATTTATGACTTAGATGAGGTAAAACTTGGTTTCATATCTATAAGCCCAAATAAGTAGCATAAGAGAGGAGAAGCTGTAGAATTTCACAAGACAGAGAAGTAGTTCTCTTTGAAGGGATCAAGGAAACCTCAGGAAAGAGGGGTCTCTAAATTTTTAAAAGAGTACAGCTTTAATTCAGTAGACAGAGTTGAGGAAAGCATTTCAGAGATCATGATCTCAAACATCTATGTCCCCAGAAGAATCTGGTTTTCATGCATGCCTAAAATTCACTGTAATCTGATTTCTTGTGATAATTTTGCATCTCTGTTTATAGCCCCTGCCAACCAAGAATCCTGTGCAAATTTCTCTAGGAAAACATTCAGCCCTTTTCTGGAGTAGTTAATGAAGATGGTAATGAGATTTCACTGAACTCTGATCCCAGAAACCTCTCTTGTAGACACCCTGACCTTCTTGAAGCCTGTGATGCTATCCATTGTCACCTTGTCATTACGTTTTTCTGACAATGTTCAATCCTGATGGCAGTGTTCATATCCAAGCCAATTTACAATTAATCTTACAGGCAGGCTCTTATCAAACTGTATCACACAATTTCCTGAGATGTCAACATTTAACACCCAATGCATTCTTTTCATGTATTATAATTATAATTCTATCAGAAAACCAGCCAAGGATTTCTAACATTTTTATCCTCATAACTCTAAGTAGCATATTTATAGCTATGGGATTGATGACTTTGTTAGGAAATGAAGTTGTAATTACCCACAATTTCCCAGAAATGATAGGAACAAAATATTTCACAGTAGGAAGGGAACCAAGGTCACATGACAATAACTGTAATATTTGTTCAACAGTTTTATAGTTTTTAACCAGGCTTCTCATTTGCCCCATGAGATGCACTGGGAAGGAATTGCCATCTCTATTCCATAATTGAAGGAACTGTGCTTTAGAAAGTAACATGATTTTCTCAAGATGACACAGCTAGCAAGTGGCACATGAGCCAGAAACTCAGATCTTTTGATTCTTCCATCACTATTCTTTGTACTTTAGTGTGCTGGTCTATAAAGTATGAATACTCTCAGAGTTGTCAAAGTTAACATCAGGTGACTTATGAGTAAAAATACTGGAAGCACTCAGGTATTAAAAGTTGGGAATAATGGAATGATGGCTGAAAGGGAGAGTGCACGCCCAGTATAAAAGCAGAAACAAAAAACATAATCCAAAGCACTGTGCCAAACACACTACATGTCTGCGTAGCCTGGTCTTTGGACAGCCAGGTTATGATCCTTCAGTATATATATGGAAAAAATGATTACACAGTTCTAGTTCCATCAACCTCTAGATTTTTAATATTTTATGTATCTTTATGAGAATGTTTGACATTTTCCTTCCGATATTTTTTGTCAAGTGCTCAATCCCTCAGATTTTTTAGTGTTTTTTAGGATCATATTTATATCAGGAAATTTATTAGGCAAATGGTTATAACAAACTGTGGAAAATTCTTCAAGAGATGGGAATCCCAGACCACCTAACCTGCCTCTTGAGAAATCTGTATGCAGGTCAGGAAGCAACAGTTAGAACTGGACATGGAACAGACTGGTTCCAAATGGGGAAAGGAGTACATCAAGGCTGTATGTTGTCACCCCGCTTATTTAATTTATATGCAGAGTACACCATGTGAAATGCTAGGCTGAATGAAGCACAAGCTGGAATAAAGCTTGCTGGGAGGAATATCAATAACCTCATATACACAAATGGCACCACCCTTATGGCAGAAAGCAAAGAAGAACTAAAGAGTCTCTTGACGAAAGTTAAAAAGTTGACTTTTAAGTCAACATTTAGAAAACTAAGATAATGGCATCTGGTCTAATCATTTCATGGTAAATAGATGGGGAAACAGTGACAGACTTTTTGGGGGGGAGCTCCAAAATCACTGCAGATGATGTTTGCAGCCATGAAATTGAAAGACACTTGCTCCTTGAAAGAAAAGTTATGACAAACCTAGATAACATATTAAAAGGTGGAGACATTACTTTGCCAACAAAGGTCCATCTAGTCAAAGCAAGAGTTTTCCCGTGATCATGTATGGATGTGAGAGTTGAACCATAAAGAAAGCTGAGTGCTGAAGAATTGATGCTTTTGAACTATTGTGTTGGAGAAGACTCTTAAGAGTCCCTTGGACTGCAAGGAGATCCAGCCAGTCTATCCTAAAGGAAATCAGTCCTGAATATTCATTGGAAGGACTGACACTGAAGCTGAAACTCCAATACTTTGGCCACCTGATGTGAAGAACTGACTCATTGGAAAAGACTCTGATGCTGGGAGGGATTGGGGGCAGGAGGAGAAGGGAATGACAGAGGATGAGATGGTTGGATGGCATCACTGACTCAATGGATGTGAGTTTGAGTAAACTCAGGGTGTTGGTGATGGACAGGGAGGCCTAGCCTGCTGTAGTCCATGGGGTTGCAATGAGTCAGACAAGACTGCGTGACTGAACTGAACTGAACTATGACAATTAAGATAATTTATGTATAAAATCAAAGGCACAGTCAAAATTAACATATGACTTTGGAGAGAGGAAGTTTTCATGAGGACTCATGGGATTAGCAGAAGCCTCCTGGAAATGATGCTACTTCAGCTAAATTTAAAGAAGGGAGAGTGCTTAGTTGATGATGATGTTCAACTAGTGATGCCCAATTAAGGTATCCAAGACAATTCACTGGCAAACAATGAGGATACTATAATTAATTTTATCTCTTCCTATTTAAAATTTTGTGTATGCTTAGCATGTGCAGATAGGTGTAGACTAATATCTGTACATAATCTATAAACAATAAATATTCATATATTTGAGTACACTCAAAAATGTTCTAAGAAAAATATGGTCAAAAGAGTTTGAAAACCATTGAATAAATAATGATGATAATTACTTTTTTGAATGAATATTATGAGGTAAGCACTTTGTTTTTCATTTCATTTGTTATTGTTCTTCTATTTATTATTTCCATCTGTCCACTTGCTTTGCCTTTAATTTGCCATTCTTCTTCTGAGTTTCTGTGGTTGGACCTTGGATTATTGATGTGAGAGCTTTCCCTGTTTCTTATGTAGTGTTTTAGCTGCTCCTCTCTGCTGTGCTTTAGCTAAAGTTTTTTCTCTTGAAACTTTTTTTGGAGTTATTTAGACATACTTGAAATACTTTCCAAGTCTTTGAAGACACTGTAGTTACCTTTCGGTTAATGATTTCTAATTTGATTCTTCTGTAGTTATTTCAGTTCATTTAAATTTGTTGAGATTTGTTTCATGCTCAGTATATGGTCTGTCTTGAAATATGTTCTCTGAGCACTTGAAAAGAATGCATATTTTACTTTTGTTGGGTGGAGCATTCTATAGATATTGATTTGATTTTGTCAGTGGATGGGCTTAGTAGATTCTTCTGTATCCTTCCTGATTTTCTGTCTAGTTGTTTCTTCGGTTGTTGACACATGTATGTTAAAGTTTTCAGCTATAAGTGCAGATTTGATTATGTGTGTGTGTTTTGTTGTAATTTTTATTGAGGTTAGTTGATTTATAATGTTGTGTTAGTTTCAGGTGTACAACAAAACAAATCAGTTTTATATATATATATATATATATGTCTACT
Organism: Tragelaphus eurycerus; assembly: GCA_935064755.1. Taxonomy (NCBI): domain Eukaryota; kingdom Metazoa; phylum Chordata; class Mammalia; order Artiodactyla; family Bovidae; genus Tragelaphus; species Tragelaphus eurycerus. Next base: position 33,062,051 of record CAKXYN010000014.1, on the reverse strand, counting down.
CTTTTTCAGGTTCTTTTCCCTTATAGGCCATTACAGAGTATTGAATAGAGTTTCCTGTTCTATGCAGTAGTAGGTCTTTATTAGTTATCTATTTTATATATAGTAGTGTGTATATATTAATCCCAATCTCCCAATTTATTCCTCCCCTACTTCATCTCCTGGTAACCATAAGTTTGTTCTTTAAGAGTGGATTTGTCTATCTATCCTTGCAGTTATAAACTGTTTGGCTTTGTGTAATTTGCAGTTTTGTTATTTAGAGTTCCATAGGTTCTTAATATTCCATTCTACTCTTGGTAATTGTCTCTGTGGGGAAATCTGCTTCATCAGATATCAATATAGGCACTCCTTCTTTCTTTTGATGACTACTTGAATGCGACATTTTACTGTCTCTGCCTATATCATACTTGAAGTGACTTTCTTTTTTTTATTTATTTTTTTATTTTTTAATTTAAATTTATTTTAATTGGAGGCTAATTACAAAGTGATTTTCTTATAGACAGCATGTTGATATTTTTTCATTCTCTCTATTTATGTCTTCAAATAGGTATGTTTAGACCATTTTAATTTAATGCAATTATTGATGTAATAGGGCTTAAGTCTGCCATTGTATTTTTTGACTTATGTTTGCTCTGCCTTTTTTACTTCTTTGTTTTTTCCTTCTGTTTTTCTATAGATGGATTGAATATTTTTAGAATTCCAGTTTGATTGATAATCTCCAGTGCTTTGTAGTATATTTTGGTATAACTTTAATAGTGGGTTTTCTGTATATGTACAACTTACTAGGCTACAATGTCATCTGTTAATAGTTTAAATGAAAGATACAAATTTTTCCTACTTTTATGTCCTTTTTTCTTCTTCTATTTGTGGCTTAGTTCAGGCTACTGTAGCAAAAATGCCACAGATTTAGGACATAGACAGCAGAAATTCATTCCTCACAGTTCTTGAGGCTGGAAGTCCGAGATGAGGATGCCAACACGATCTGGTTCTGGTAAGCATTCTGTTTCTGACTTGCAGAAGGCCATCTTCACACTATTTTCTCTCATGGTGTGGGGAAGGAGTAAGAGAGGAGAACAAGGAGACAGGAAGAGAGAGAAAGCATGCAGTTTGCAGTCCCTTCTTATTACATAAGGGTACTAATTTCATCATGAGGGCACTACCCTCATGACCTCATCTAAGCTTAACTATCTCCCGAAAGTCCCATCTCCAAATATCATCACATTAGGGGATGGTTTCAACATCTGAATCTGGGGGAGTACAATTCAGCTCATAGCATTTTAAAAAGTATAGTTGTCTTATTTATATTTTCAAACACATTTAGAATCACATGAAAGAGTACTAAAACTTTTGCTTCTATTGGCAAACAATGAAGACTCAGAAGAAGACTCACTCACAGAGCCAAGCACATAGTAAGTAGGTGCTCATGGATTTTGGCCAGTAGAGCTATGTATTTTCTCCTCCGCACTCCTGGAGTGCCTCAATCTTGTATTGCAATCCTCTTCTTCTTCTTCTTTTTAATATTTGTCTATTTATTTGGCTGTACTGGGTCTTAGTTTTGGCATATGTGTGTGTGCTCAGCTGCTCAGTCATGCCTGACTCTTTGTGGTCCCATGGACTGTAGCCTGCCAGGCTTCTCTGCCCATGGAATTTGGCAAGGCAAGAATACTGGAGTGGGTTGCTATTTCCTCCTCCAAGGAATTTTCCTGACCCAGGAATCAAACCCACATTTCCTGCATTGCAAGCAAATTCCTTAGTGCTGAGCCATAAGGGAAGCCCCTTTAAACAATGAAGAAAACTTAAGAAAGACACTTACTATATTTATCCTTATTTTTGGCTTACCTGTTCTTCCTTTCTAATGTTCCAAGAATCCTTCTTTTATTGTGTCCTTTCTGTTCAGACAACTTTCTTTTCTATTCTTTTTTTTTTTTTTTTTGCCATTCTTTTAAGGTAAATTTGCTGGAATAAATTGTTTTATTTTATCTGAGAATCTTTCTCTCTCTTTTTTGACAAAGGACATTTTTATTGGATATAGAATTTTGAGTTGACATTTCTTTCAGTAACTTGAAAATGTGTTAATCCCTCCTGGCATCTATTGTTTCTGGGGAGAAATCTGCTATCATTTGGAGTATATCTCAATAGTTAAGCTGTCCTTCCTCTTAATTTCCTTCTTCCTATGATTTTTCGTTTGTCTCTAGTTTTCACAAGTTTGTATATAGTGAGTCTTGAAGTGTATTTTTTGAAGTTTATACTATTTGCTAAGATCCTTGAATCTGTATGTTTAATCTTTTGCCCAATTTTAGAAGCTTTAATTACTTTGTTAGCCATACCTTCTTCATCATCTCCTTCTAAGACTTCAGTAATAATGTTCTATCTTTTCTTCCCACATGTCCCTGAAGCTCTCTTCATTTTTTTTTCCCTAGTCTACTTTCTCTCTGTGTTTCACACTGTATCATTAATATCAAGTTTCCTGATTCTTTTCTCTGTCTTCTGTATTTGCTATTTATTCACCCATTAAGTTTGATTTGGTTACTGTATTTTTATGGTTAAAAATTTCCATTTAGTTCTACTATTTTTTTTTTTTTTTGCTGAAACTTTCTTTTTACTTGTTCCAAGGATGCTCATAATTGTTTGTCTTTCATTTTTCCAGATGGTTCCTTTCAAGTCTTTGTCAAATGATTCTAACATTTCTTTTATCTTGGTGCTGGCATTCAATGTTACCTTTCATCATTCAGTTTTAGATCTTCCCATTTCTTGGCATAATGACTTATTTTCAGTTTAAACATGGATATTTTGAGTATTATAAGACTACAGACTTGGGGTGACTCATGTAGGAGAAAAACCATCAGCATATCAATAATAATAGGACAGAAGCTGGTTTCCTCGACATGAGTCAGTAGTCCATTGTTTGAGGTGAAACTCAGTGATTTCTCTCTGGGAATGGATGTTTTACTCTACTTCATAATACTATTTTTTTTTAATCATAATACATTATTTCTTTAGTCCCTGCTCATTTTTCTACTATTTTATTGCATTTTGGCATTCATTGTGAATCTTCAAAAGAGTATAAAAATAAAACATGTCTAGGGCAGATACTTTTTCCTGGAAAATCCCATGGACGGAGGATCCTGATAGGCTCCAGTCCATGGGGTCGCTAAGAGTTGGACATGACTGAGAGGCTTCACTTTCACTTTTCGCTTTCATGCATTGGAGAAGGAAATGGCAACCCACTCCAGTGTTCTTGCCTGGAGAATCCCAGGGACAGAGGAGCCTGGTGAGCTTCCGTCTATGGGGTTGCACAGAGTCGGACACGACTGAAGCGACTTAGCAGCAGCAGCAGCAGGGCAGATAAGGAGAAGGCAATGGTACCCCACTCCAGTATCTTGCCTGGAAAACCCCATGCAGAGAGGAGCCTGTTAGGCTGCAGTCCATGGGGTCGCGAAGTCGGACATGATTGAGCGACTTCCCTTTCACTTTTCACTTTCATGCATTGGAGAAGGAAATGGGAACCCACTCCAGTGTTTTTGCCTGGAGAATCCCAGGGACAAGGGAGCCTGGTGGGCTGCTGTCTATGGGGTCACACAGAGTCGGACACGACTGAAGTGACTTAGCAGTGACTTAGCAGGGCAGATAAGGATATGGAATTATTAGAGGCAAGTATTCTTTAAGAAAACACACGGCAGAGTTCATGATTGGCAACCATAGGTGGCCCAGATGTCATTTCTTTGCTCTGCTTTCTGTTTGTTTGTTTTGACAAGTCTATCACATGCAGCTGCCATTAAACCTTCAATGACAGTAGGCAGTTGCCACCTCAGGAGAGCTGGTGTGATAACCTACTTTCAAGAACACCTGTTTGCTTGACTGAAATAGTGTGCTGATTTCATACAAACTGCCCATCTCACTGAATCCAGGGCCTGTGACTCAAGCAGGAAAAAGAACAAATATTTTACACAGAGAACTAGAATTTATCTTCATAGTTATATACTCCCTAGAGTTAATATTGTGAATTCCCTTGCACACTCAGATTGTGTCTCACTAGCTTTGAATTACATTATTTTCATTTTAATACCCTGAAATTTGTAAGGTTGTGAAATGCTTTAAAAATTAGTCTATGCCCCCAAATAGCTTAAATGGAAATACAGTCCAAAGAGTCAAAATTAATTTTTAAATCTTACAATATTTTATGTTTTTCAAGAGACAGTCCTCATATGACCTTTTTATCCTTTCCAAGCCTCTTGTATGCAATGTTGCATGCACTGCTTTTTAGAATTTATGTGGTTTTCTCTTTTTTCTTGAATATTATGTCAGTGAACCTAACATGTTTTATTAAATCTTATTCTCTCCTCTTCCTCCTTTTTGGTTTTATCTTTATTAGTCTATGCACTTACTTCTATGTTAAAAAACCTTGAGAATACATCTATAAAGGCAAGACATTCTTCCAGAGAGGTTCAGAATGAATTAGGGAGAAACTGTGAAGATACTTCTTGATTCCATCATAGCTGCCAATGCTTTTTATAGACTTAGCTTTTTAAAGAATGATACCTAATGTAATAAAAATCAACATCATTTCATCTGCCAGCATCTCTGAGTTAATTAGACCTCATTAAAAGAATTTCTCAAAGCCTCATTTCACTGTGTAGGCGAGGACAATGTTTATGTCATTTTGTATGCAAGATCCAGAGGGTGGAAACAGCACATTTAAAGCTGGACAACATGTATCCAGCTCTAAATATTTCTCAATAGCTGTATGAACTGGAAATGAGCTGAGAAGATGATTAAACCCTGTGTTTCTGAACCTGGAGTGTATGTATTTCAGTGGTGCACCAGAGGATATGCAAAGCCATAAGGCAACTGCACATCATTCTAGAAAAGCAATTGTATTCAATTGTGAGTAAATGAAAACATACATTTTAGAGTAAAACAAGCATACATTTTAAACAATAAAACAGTTGCAAACTACTCTAAGACATATTGTGACACTTCAAAGAAATTGAGATTTTGCATTGTTTCAGACTATCCCCCTATACTTCTGTGTGTGATCGATCACGCAGTCATGTCTGATCCTTTTGTGACCCTATGGACTGTAGCCTGCAGGCTCCACTGTCCATGAGATTTCCCGGGCAAGAATACTGGAGTGGGTTGCCATTTCCTTCCCCAGGCATCCTCCACACCCAGGAATTGAACACGTATCTCCTGCATTGGAAGGCAGATTCTTAACCACTAAGCCACCTGGGAAGTCCATCCCCCTACACTTATTGCAGTATATATTCACTCCCTCTTCATTTGGGACAATTGTTTCCTAATTTGTTTGTATACTACAACAACCTGGGGTGCTTTTTAAATGATAGTGCTCTGGTGCACATGAATCCCAGCTCCCACTTCAAACATGCTGAAATCAGAATCTCTGGACAAAGAACCTAAGCATCTGGGTTTTACTTTCGTTGTTATTCATTTTGTTTTTTAAATTAAAACTCCTTAGACACTCTTATGGGAAACCAGCATTGGGAAGCACTGATTTAGAAGGTACTTTAGTAGAACTATAGAAAAAGTACTGCACAGATTATTATTTTCCTTTTATACTTTAGGCAGCTAAGGCTCAGAAACAGGAAGGAACTCACACGGGTGACAAAGCACAGTGTTGTCAGAGCTGAAAGTAGAATGCATATCTCCTCATGTTTATGCAGTGTTCTTCTAACTAAATTTATCTTTGCAACACTTGTAATTGACTAGTGTCAGTTTTATAGACATTAGTTACACCGTGGCTAATTAGAAAATGGACCTCAAGGCTAAACCATTGAAGAAAGTACTTTCTTAATAATAATAATAATAATAATAACACCCATAGATTATTTACATGGGAATAGCCTGATTGCAAAGAGTCAGACATGACTTAGCAACTAAACAACAACAAGAATAAGCCTGTACTTAGAAGAGCTAGGATATTCTCCCATTCCCAAGTATGTATATATGTGTGTGTATGTGTGTGTGTGTGTGTGTGTGTGTGTGTGTGTGTGTGTGTGTGTTATGTTTTAGCTCAATAAACATGTATTCAGGGATAGTCCAGTGTTGACCATCCTAAGGAAAGTAAAGAGAACCACAGTCTCCCAGTGCCCTCAAGGAACTTTCTGCTCCAGTGGAAAAGTGAGACATCACAACTGCTATCAACTGAGGCAAGGTAGAATGAGACATACAATTAGATGCCAACACAGATGCTGGGGGATAAACAGAAGAGAAGTGATATTTTAGGCTAGGGGAACTAACAGTGTTTTATGGAAACTTAGCCTTGAAGGCTCAGAAACACTTGATTAATGTAGAAGAAAGTGTGTTCCCCATCTACAGTAACCGGAGACAAGGTAGTGGGCTGGTGATATATAGGACATACAATGGAATTACTTTTAACAGAACATGTAGATCTCAATTAGGGATAATGAGAAAGCCACATATAAACAAAGGAACACTTAAACATTTTCCAAATCATCCATAGACTAGAACACATATTCAGCTTATGTAACCAGTCTCACACTGTGAACCTCCTGAGGGCAAGGACAATGCCTTATGATTCTTGGCATCAGGGACATGGTACATAAGAGGTGAACTATAGATGATGGAAAGAGAGGACAGAAGTAAGAAGATTAGATGACTGAACCCCTGCTTCACAGGCTTGTTATAAAAATTTTTGTTAAAATATTTTCTACTGTGCTTTGTACACAGCTTTGTCCATAATAAAAGTCTGCTGAATTTGAAATTGAGCAGTTCCCTAGAAGAGCTAATCAGAAAGCGAAGTGTGCTGTTTCTCTGGAAATTTGGAAACAATTTATTTCTCTTCAAGACATCTTCACATGGCTGAAGGGATCAAGTATAAACTGTGCATATGTTCCTGGCCTTCTGAGCAAAGAAGGTAGATCCCATGCCTTCTTGTAATTTCCTCCTGAGCACAAGAATCATGTTAGCTCATAAAAGAGTGCTTTCTCACTCCACCTTCCAAAGTGCTCTGCTACCTAACTAACTTGTACCGCTTGGATGTCATCATTTATCACTATAGCTTCTTTTCTATTTCACAAGAAAATTTATGCGAAGCTTCCTAAGACACAATACAGAAAACCTCCATTTAAAAAATGTGATGCTAACACATTTTGATCAACTGTACAATGCATCATTTATCCTTCCCACTTTCTGTGCTTCTCCTCTTCTGTAGAGTTTGGCAGCTATATACATGTCTATTACACAGAATGCCATGGGGATGGCTATGACATATGTAAATGAAGACTGCTAGCTTCTCAGTTTTTATAGCAAAGCCTGAATAAAAATAAAGAGCACTGCTTTACAGACAATAGGGGAGTGTAGATCATCAGAAGGTGGGGGGGCGGGGATAAAAGGATGGCTTGAGTAGTAAGGGAAGATGGAGAGTGTGGACAAGAGTGTCAATAAGCATCTCAGACACTGTGCATTACAGGTTCATGACTGGTGGGTCTGGGAAAGGAAAAAGTATCTCACATACAAAATTGTCCTGAAATGTGGGAGCAAAGGAAACTCTTCTTTTGAGATCACTGTAAGAGATGTTAGTATCAGACTGCATATGGAAACAAATTAGGGGATAGGAAGATAAAGAAACTCACTCAATCACATTTTAGCAGAATATAAACAGTTCATGGTATATTAACTATAATTGCAGCCAGGATTAATCAGGAGGCTACTGCAGAGATATAAGTGGCTCACACTAGGACACTACTTCAGTTCAGTTCAGTTGCTCAGTCATGTCCAAATCTTTGTGACTACATGGTCACAAAGGCTTCCCTGTTAATCACCAACTCCCTGAATTTACTCAAACTCATGCCCATTGAGTCAGTGATGCCATCCAACCATCTCATCCTCTGTCATTCCCTTCTCTTCCTGCCTTCAATCTTTCCCAGCATCACAATCTTTTCAAATGAGTAAGTTCTTCACATCAGGTGGCCAAAGTACTGGAGTTTCAGCTTTAGTATCAATCTTTACAGTGAATATTCAGACTGATTTCCTTTAGGATGGACTGATTGGATCTCCTTGCTGTCCAAGGGACTCTCAAGAGTCTTCTCCAATACCACTATTCAAAAGCATAAATTCTTTGGAACTCAGAATTTTTATAGTCCAACTCTCACATCCATACATGACTACTGGAAAAACCATAGCTTTGACTAGATGGAACTTTGTTGGCAAAGTAATATCTCTGCTTTTGAATATGCTGTCTAGGTTGGTCATAACTTTTGTTCCAAGGAGCAAGCCTCTTTTAATTTCATGGCTGCAGTCACCATCTGCAGTGATTTTGAAGCCCCCCAAAATAAAGTCTGACACTGTTTCCACTGTTTCCCCATCGATTTCCCATGAAGTGACGGGACCAGATGCCATGATCTTAGCTTTCTGAATGTTGAGCTTTAAGCCAACTTTTTCACTCTTCTCTTTCACTTTCATCAAGAGGCTCTTTAGTTCTTCTTCACTTTCTACAAGGGTGGTGTCATCTGCATATCCAAGGTTATTGATATTTCTCTGAGAAATCCTGATCCAGCTTGTGCTTCATCCAGCCCAGTGTTTCTCATGATGTACTCTGCATATAAGTTAAATACGCAGAATGACAATATACAGCTTTGACATACTCCTTTCCTGATTTGGAACCAGTCTGTTGTTCCATGTCCAGTTCTAACTGTTGCTTCCTGAACTCCAAACAGATTTCTCAAGAGGCAGGTAAGATCAGATCAGATCAGTCGCTCAGTCATGTCCGACTCTTACTAAGGTGGTCTGTTATTCCCATCTCTTGAAGAATGTTCCACAGCTGTTTGTGATCCACACAGTCAAAGGCTTTGGCATAGTCAATAAAGCAGAAGTAGATGTTTTTCTGGAACTCTTTTGCTTTTTTGATGATCCAATGGATGTTGGCAATTTGATCGCTGGTTTTGCTTAATCCAGCATGAACTTCTGGAAGTTCATGGTTCATGTACTGTTGAAGCCTGACTTGGACAATTTTGAGCATTACTTTGCTATCATGTCAAATGAGTACAGTTGTGTGGTAGTTTGAGCATTCTTTGGCATTGCCTTTCTTTGGGAGTGGAATTAAAACTGACCTTTTCCAGTCCTATGACCTTTTCTCAGCCACTGCTGAGTTTTCCAAATTTGCTGACATAGTGAATGCAGCACTTTCACAGCATCATCTTTCAGGATTTGAAAGAGCACAACTGGAACTCCATCACCTCCACCTAGCTTTGTCCGTAGCGGTGCTTCCTAAGGCCCACTTGACTTCACATTCCAGGATGTCTGGCTCTAGGTAAGTAATCACACCATTGTGATCATCTGGGTCATAAGATCTTTTTTGTATAATTCTGTGTATTTTTGTCACCTGTTCTTAATATCTTCTGCTTCTGTTAAGTCCATACCATTTATATCATTTATTGTGCCCATATTTCCATGAAATGTTCCCTTGATAGCTCTAATTTTCTTGAGGAGATCTCTAGTCTTTCCCATTCTATTGTTTTCCACTATTTCTTTGCACTGATCACTGAAAAAGGCTTTCTTATCTCTCTTTGCTAGTCTTTGGAACTCTGAATTCAAATGGGTATATCTTTCCTTTTCTACTTTGCCTTTCACTTTTCTTCTTTTCACAGTTATTTGTAAGGCCTCCTCAGACAACCTTTTTGACATTTTGCATTTCTTTTTCTTGGGGATGTTCTTGATCCCTGCCTCCTGTACAATGTCACAAATCTCTGTCTATAGTTCTTCAGGCACTCTGTCTACCAGATCTAATCCATTGAATCTATTTCTTACTACCACTGTATAATCATAAGAGATTTGATTTAGGTCATACCTGAATGGTCTAGTGGTTTTCCCCACTTTCTTAAATTTAAGTCTGAATTTGGCAATAAGGAATTCATAATCTGAATCATAGTTAGCTCCCAGTCTTGTTTTTGCTGACTATATAGAGCTTCTCCATCTTTGGCTGCAAAGAATATAATGATATTTCAGTATTGACCATCTGGTGATGTCCATGTATAGAGTCTTCTCTTTTGTGTTGGAAGAGGGTGTTTGCTATGACCAGTGTGTTCTCTTGGCAAAACTCTATTAGCCTTTCCCCTGCTTCATTCTGTACTCCAGGGCCAAATTTCCCTGTTATTCCAGGTGTCTCTTGACTCCCTGCTTTTGCATTCCAGTCCCCTATAATGAAGAGGATATCTTTTTTTGGGTGTTAGTTCTAAAAGGTCTTGTAGGTCTTCATAGAAGCGTTCAACTTCAGCTTCTTCAGCATAACTGGTTGTGGCATAGACTTGGATTACTGTGATATTGAATGGTTTGCCTTGGAAACGGACAGAGATCATGCTGTCATTTTTGAGATTGCATCCAAGTACTGCATTTTGGACTCTTTTGTTGACCATGATGGCTACTCCATTTATTCTAAGGGATTCCTGCCCACAGTAGTAGATATAATGGTCATCTGAGTTAAATTCACCCATTCCAATCCATTTTAGTTCACTGATTCCTAAAATGTTGATGTTTACTCTTGCCATCTTCTGTTTGACCACTTCCAATTTGCCTTGATTCATGGATCTAACATTCCAGGTTCCTATGCAATATTGCTCTTTACAGCATCAGACTTTACTTCTATCACCAGTCACCTCCACAACTGGGTGTTGTTTTTGCTTTGGCTCCGTCTCTTTATTCTTTCTGCAGTTATTTCTCCACTGATCTCCAGTAGTATATAGGGCACCTACCAACCTGGGGAGTTCATCTTTCAGTGTCCTATCTTTTTGCCTTTTTATAATCTTCATTGGGTTCTCAAGGCAAGGATACTGAAATAGTTTGCCATTCCCTTCTCCAGTGGACCACGTTTTGTCAGAACTCCCATCATGACCCATCCTTCTTGGGTGGACCTGTATGGCATGGCTCATAGTTTTATTGAGTTAGACAAGGCTGTGGTCCATGTGATCAGATTAGCTAGTTTTCTGTGATTGTGGTTTTCAGTCTGTCTGCCCTCTGATGGAGAAGGATAAGAGGCACTAACGGTATAGATAATGACAACTGATGTGACTTTGGATACATTTTGATGACAGGAGACTTCCTGATGGGGAACATATATATTACAACAAAAAGAGAGAGGGGCATCTCAGCACTGTTTACAATAGCCAAGACATGGAAGGAACCTAATTTCCATTGATAGAGGAATGGATAAAGAAGATATGATGCATATATATATATATGAGTTATATATATATATAATGGAATATTACTTAGCCATTAAAAAGAATGAAATAAAGCCATTTGCAGCAACATGATGAACCTAGAAATTGTCATACTGAGTGAAGTAAGTCAGACAGAGAATAATAAATATCTTAAGACATCCCCTATGTGCAGAATCTAAAAAGAAATGATACAAATGATCTTATTTACAACATAGTAATAGATTCATAGACTTAAGAAAATTAACTTATGATTGTCAGTGGGTAAGGACATCAGGAAGAGACAGTTAGGGAGTTTGAGATCAACATGTACACACTGCTATATTTTAAATGGATAACCAATAAGGCCCTACTATATAGCACAGGTAACTCTGTTCAATGTTATGTGGCAGCCTGGATGGGAGGGGAGTTTGGGAGAGAATGAATACATGTATTAATATGGCTGAACCCCTTCACCATGAACCTGAAAGTATCACAACATTGTTAACTGTCAGTTCTCCAGTACAAAAAAAAAAAGGTTAAAGAAAAAGGCAATCAAAAATTATTATTTGCTATGTTCAATACAACTAATAGGTCAAGTAAGATGAGGACAGAGAACTAACAACAAATTTATCAATGTGAAGGTGGTCATTGGTGAACTTAATAAGAATATATTTTGGTGGAATGAGATTTAATCTTGCTCAAGAGAGATTGAGACTAATATCTGAAGTGAGTAACTACTTCATGAATCTGAGGGACAATCAGTTAAAAACTTGCCTGTAGCAACAAGACATGACCATATGACTTTGGGTTAAGTATTCCAAGCAGGGAAGGATGAAAGGGTTAATGTAATAGGCTAAGAACAAAGGATTAGAATAGAAATGATCAAGTGTTGAACACTCACATGTACCAAGCCCTGCATAAGAATTTGGCATGCATTGGCTCCTTGAATGCTTATAGCAATCCTAGCAGTGAAGTTCTATAATTTCCCTCATTGTATTTAGGAAAACACAGGGGTTCTGAGTTTTTATTATTTGTCCATGGTCATATGGTGAATAGCAGAACTCTAAAGTTGTGCTCTTACCTACTATGACTTCAGATCAGATCAGATCAGTTGCTCAGTCGTGTCCGACTCTTTGTGACCCCATGAATCACAGCACGCCAGGCCTCCCTGTCCATCACCAGCTCCCGGAGATCACTCAGACTCACGTCCATCCAGTCAGTGATGCCATCCAGCCATCTCATCCTCTGTCGTCCCCTTCTCCTCCTGCCCTCAATCCCTCCCAGCATCAAAGTCTTCTCCAATGAGTCAATTCTTTGCATGAGGTGGCCAAAATACTGGAGTTTCAGCTTGAGCATCATTCCTTCCAAAGAAATCCCAGGGCTGATCTCCTTCAGAATGGACTGGTTGGATCTCCTTGCAGTCCAAGGGACTCTCAAGAGTCTTCTCCAACACCAAAATTCAAAAGTATCAACTCTTCGGCACTCAGCCTTCTTCACAGTCCAGCTCTTACATCCATACATGACCACAGGAAAGACCATAGCCTTGACTAGGCGAATCTTTGTTGGCAAAGTAATGTCTCTGCTTTTGAATATGCTATCTAGGTTGGTCATAACTTTCCTTCCAAGGAGTAAGCGTCTTTTAATTTCATGGCTGCAGTTGCCATCTGCAGTGATTTTGGAGCCAAGAAAAAAAGTCTGACACTGTTTCCACTGTTTCCCCATCTATTTCCCATGTAGTGATGGGACCAGATGCCATGATCTTCGTTTTCTGAATGTTGAGCTTTAAACCAACCTTTTCACTTAGAGCTTGCCTTAAGACATAGTGAATTCCAGAAATAATTGAGAAGACTTCAGTGTGAGAGATGAGGAAGTATTGGGGAAGACATATTTTGCCCTTGTTCACATGGAGTTAAATAATAATGATCAAAATAATATAAATGGTTTTATTTTGCTCATGCCTAACATTTATAAAAGCATTCCTTTAAAAATATACTAACTACAAAAGTAAATTTCTACTCTGATTTTTTTTTCCTGCCTGTTGGGGTCCAGGATTTTTTTTTCTTTTTTTAAGAAACTATTTTCAGAATTGTTTTTAAGTTCATGGAAAAGTTGAGTGGAAAGTACAGAGAGTACTTCTTGTATATTTCTTCTTATGTGAGTTTTGGTAGATTGTGTTTTCCAAGGAATTCATCCATTTAATCTAGGATATCAAATATGTGAGCACAAGGCATTCAAAATACTCCTTTATTATCCTTTTATTTTCTATGGGATCTGTAGTGATGGCCACTCTTTCATTCTTGATACTAGTAATTCTGTCTTCTCTTTTTCCTTACTTAGCCTGGCTAAAGATTAAAACATTTTACTTGTCTTTTCTGGAAACCATCTTTTAGTTTTATTGATTTTTCCTATTGATTTTCTGTCTTCAATTTCATTGATTTTTGTTTTATTTTTTATTATTCCTTTCTCCTACTAATTTTGGATTGCTTTTCTATTTCTTGAAGGTGGAAATTTATATGACTGATTTCAGATCTTTCTCTTTTTCAAGTATGTGTATTTAATGTTATAAATGTCCTCTAAGCACTACTTTCATAGATTCCTACAAATTTTGATAAGCTGTATTTTCATTTTTATTAAGTTCAAAATATTTTTAAATCCCTCATTAAATATCTGCTTTGATTTATGTGTTATTAAAAGTGTGTTTTTAATCACCAAGTATATGGAAGATTTTCCAATTTTCTTTTGTTAATGATTTGTAGTTTAAACTATAATTTTCCCTCAAGAGCAGACATTTTATAATTTGTCTCTTTTTTTGGTTTCTTTGGACTGTGTTTTATGGGTCAGATTGTTGTCTCTCTTGGTGAATAGTCCCTGTGACTGTGAGAAGAGCATATATTCTGCTGTGGCTGGGTGAAGTAGTCAATAAATATTAATTATATCCAGTTGGCTGATGGTGCTGTTGAGTTCAAATATGTCCTTACTGATTTTCTGTCTGCTATATTGGTCCATTTCTGATAAAGAGATGGTAAAGTCTCCAACTATAATAGTGGATTCATCCATTACTACTTGCAGTTCTAACAGTTTTTGCCCTGCATATTTTATATTCTTTTTTCACACAGTAAAGATTATTATGTCTTCTTTGAAGTATAGACTCCTTCATTTTGCAAAGCCTTTCTCTATGCCTGTTATAATTTTTCTTGCTCTGAAATCTGCTCCATCTGAAAGTTATACACTCCTACTTTTCTTTGATTAGTGTTACCCTGATATATTTTTTCTCCATCCACACAGTTTTATTCTATACGTTTCTATGTAGTCAAAGTGGGTTTCTTGTAAACAGCATATAGCTGTTTTTCTTTAATTCTCAAAATTTCAATTATTTAAACTGCTATTCTTACACTACTGATGTTTAAAGTGATTATTATTGTTGTTCAGTCACTCAGTCATGACCAACTCTTTGTGACCCTGTGGACTGCAGCACGCCAGGCTTCCCTGTCTTTCACCATCTCCCGAGGCTTATTCAAGCTCATGTCCAGTGAATCTGTGATGGCATCCAACTATCTCATCCTCTGTTGTCTCCTTCTCCTTCTGCCTTCAATCTTTCCCAGGACTGGGGATTTTCCAATGAGTCAGCTCTTTGCATCAGGTGGCCAAAGTATTGGAGCTTCAGCAAAATCCTTCAAAAGAATAGTCAGGGTTGATTACTTTTAGGATTGACTAGTTTGATCTCCTTGCAGTCCAAGGGACTCTCAAGAGTCTCCTCCAACACCACAGTTTAAAAGCATCAATTCTTCGGCACTCAGCCTTATTTATGGTCCAATTCTCACACATCCACACATGACTAAAGGAAAAAATCACAGCTTTGAATATATGGACCTTTGTTGATAAAATAATGTCTCTGCTTTTTAATACACTGTCTAGGGTTGTCATAGCTTTTCTTCCAAGGAGCAAGCGTCTTTTAATTTCATGGCTACAGTCACCATCTGCAGTGATTTTAGAACCCAAGAAAACAAAATCTGTCACTGTTTTCATTGTTTCCTCATCTATTTGCCATGAAATGATGGAACCAGAAGCCATGATCTTTGTTTTTGAATGTTGAATTTTAAGCCAGCTTTTTCACTCTCCTCTTTAACTTTCATCAAGAGGCTCTTTAGTTCTTCTTTGCTTTCTGCCATGAGAGTGGTATCATCTGCATATCTGAGGTTATTGATATTTCTCCCTGCCATCTTGATTCCAGCTTGCACTTCATCCAGCCCTGTATTTCTCATGATGTACTCTGCATATAAGTTAAATAAACAGGGTGACAATATAAGCCTTAATGTACTCCTTTCCCCATTTGGAATCAGTCCATTGTTCCATCTCTGCTTCTAACTGTTGCTTCTTGACCTGCATACAGATTTCTGAGGAGGCAGGTAAGATGGTCTGATATTCCCATCTTTTTAAGAGTTTTCCACAGTTTGCAGCAATCCACATAGTCAAAGGCTTTAGTGTAATCAATCAAGAAGAAGTAGATGTTTATCTGGAATAGTCTTGCTTTTTCTATGATGCAATGGATGTTGAAAATTTCATCTCTGGTTCCTCTGCCTTTACTAAATCCAACTTGAAGACCTGGAAGTTCTTGGTTCATATACTGTTGAAGCCTGGCTTGGACAATTTTGAGCATTACTTTGCTAGCATGTCAAATGAGTGCAATTGTATGGTAGTTTGGGCATTGTTTAGCACTGCCCTTGTTTGGAACTAGAATGAAAACTGACCTTTTCCAGTCCTGTGGCCACTGCTGAGTTTTCCAAATTTGCTGGCATAGTGAGTGCAGCACTTTCACAACATCATCTTTTAGGATTTGAAATAACCCAACTGGAATTCTATCACCTCCACTAGCTTTGTTCATAGTGATACTTCCTAAGGCCCACTTGATTTCGCATTCCAGGATGTCTGGTTCTAGGTGTGTGATCACACCACTGTGGTTATTTGAGTCATCAAGATCTTTTTTGTATAGTTCTGTGTATTCTTGCCACCTCTTCTTAATATCTTCTGCTTCTGTTAGGTCCATACTATTTCTTGCCTTTATTGTAATCATCTTTGCTTGAGATGTTCCCTTGGTATCTCTAATTTTCTTAAAGAGATCTCTAGTATTTCCCATTCTATTGTTTTCCTTTATTTTTTTGCATTGTTCACTTAGGAATACTTTCATATCTCTCCTTGCTATTCTTTGGAACTCTGCATTCAGATGAGTATATCTTTCCTTTTCTTTTTTGCCTTTATCTTTTCTTCTTTTCTCAACTATTTGTAAGACCTTCTCAGACAACCATTTGTCTTTTTGCATTTCTTTTTCTTGGGATGGTTTTGATCACTACCTCCTGTACAATGTCATAAACCTTCGTTTATAGTTCTTTAGGTACTCTATGTATCAGATCTAATCCCTTGAATCTATTTCTCTCTTCTACTGTATAATCATAAGAGATTTGATTTAGGTCATACCTGAATGGCCTAATGGTTTTCCCAACTTTCTTCCATTTGAGTTGAATTTTGCAATAAGGAGTTCATGATCTGAGCCACAGTCAGCTCCCAGACTTTTTTTTTTATTTTGCTGACTGTCTAGAGCTTCTCCGTCTTTGGCTGCAAAGAATATAATCAATCTGATTTTGGTATTGACCATCTGGTGATGTCCTGGTGTAGAGTCTTTTCTTGTGTTTGTTGGAAAGGGTGTTTGCTATGACCAGTGCATTCTCTTGGAAAAACTCTATTAGCCTTTTCCCTGCTTCATTTTGTTTTCCAAGGCCAAACTGCCTGTTACCCGAGGTATCTCTTGACTTCCTACTTTTGCATTTCAGTCCCTATGATGAAAAGGACATCTATTTTTGGTGTTAGTTCTAGAAGGTCTTATAGGTCTTCATAGAACTGTCAACTTCAGCTTCTTTGGCATTAGTGGTTAAGGCATAGACTTGAATTACTGTGGTATTGAATGGTTTCCCTTGGAAACAGAGATCACTCTTCATTTTTGAGATTGCATTCAAATACTGCATTTCAGACTCTCTTGTGGACTCTGAGGACCACTCCACTTCTTCTAAGGTTTCTTGCCCATAGTAGGATATATATAATGGTCATCTGAATTAAATTCACTCATTCTGGTCTATTTTAGTTCACTGATTACTGAAAGGTTGATGTTCACTCTTGCTATCTCCTATTTGACCACTTCCAATTTACCTCGATTCAAGGACCTAACATTCCAGGTTCCTATGCAATTTTGTTCTAACAGTGACTTTACTTCCATCACCAGTCACATCCTCAACTGGGCATTGTTTCTGCTTTGGCTCAGCCTCTTCACTCCTTGTGGAGCTATTTCTCCACTGTTCTTCAGTAGCATCTTGGGCACCTACCAACTTGGGGAGTTCTTTCAGTGTCACATCTTTTGCCTTTTCATACTGTTCATGGGGTTCTCAAGGCAAGAATGATGAAGTGTCTGCCATTCCCTTCTCCAATGGGCTGCATTTTGTCAGAACTCTCCACCATGACCCAGTTGTCTTGGGTGGCCCTACATAGCATTGCTCATAGTTTCATTGAGTTATACTAGGCTGTCATCCATATGATTAGTCTGATTAGTTTCCTGTGATGGTCATTTTCATTCTGTCTGATTTTCATTTCATCTATCATCTGTATGACTGAGTCTTGTTCTGGTGGGCAAGGCCATGCAGAGTAAATCTTCAATACAATTTTCTGTTGATGGGCTGGGCTATGTTCCCTACCTGAAGTTTAGTCTGAGGCCAAAGTATGGTAGGGGCAATGGCAGTAATGGTGACTGCCTTCAGAAGGACTTATTACAGCATGCCACAGCTTCCAGGACTGTTGTAGTTAGTGCCTCTCATCCCATGAAAGGCCACTGTTAACCCTTGCCTCCGCTGGAGACCCTCTGACACTCAGAGGCAAGTCTGGCACAGTCTTTTGCGGGGTCACTGCTCCTTTCTGCCGGGTCCTGGTGAGCACAAGGTGCACACTCCAAGAGTCTTTTTCCCAGTCCTGTGGAAGTTCTGTAATCAAATTCCACTGGCCTTCAAACAAATTCCCTGAGGGTTCTCAGCCTCTTTGCCGGATCCCCAGGTTGGGAAATCTGTTGTTAGCCCTAGAAACTTTGTAGTAGTACAAGAACTTCTTTGGTATAATTGTTCTCCAGTTTGTAGCTCATCTGCTTGGTGGCTCTTTTGTGGAACTAATGGCAACCTCCTCCAAGGGGACTTATGATGCACACTGGGCCTCCCAGGTGTCCTGCAGCCAGAGCCCCTGTCCCTGAGGCAGGTCACTGCTGACCCTTGCCTCCGCAGGAGACATTTCAACACTCAAAGGCAGGTCTGGCTCTGTCTCTTGTGAGTCCTGGTGTGCACACGATTTTGTTAGCACCCTCTGAGTGTCTCTGGCAGGTCTGAGATTTGATTTTAAATGCTATTGCACCCACCCTACCATCTTGTGGAGGCTTCTCCTTTGTTAGTTATATTAATATCTACCATACTGATTACTTTAAAAAAAGTATTAACCTATCCTTTGTTACATTTTTTTACCTCCCATACTTTTAATGATTTGTGTCATTCTGAGCATTTTAGATGATCCATTTTCTCTTCTTAGAAAATTAGTTTTATTTATTTTCCTATCTATCTCCTTAACATTTTTATGACATTGACCTAGAGTTTACAATATGTATTTCCAATTGATTCAAATCCATTTTTAAGTAACACTATCCACTTCCTGAGCAGTGCAACTTATAACAACACAGCATTTCTAATTCCCTCCTCTTGTCCACTGTATCATTATCGTCATTCATTTCACTGATACATAAGCCTAAGCATACATTGTTGCTATTATTATTTTGAACAAATCATTATATCATATCAATTAGGAATAAAGAATTAAAATTTTGTATTTTATTTTTACGTATTCATATTTTGATGTCCTTTCTTATATAGATTTGTGTTTCTGATGTGTATCATTTTCTTTCTCAATTTTTTAAACATTTTTTATAAGGCAGTTCTCCTCCAAGGTCAGGAGGGGCGGCAGTGAGGAGAGACCCCCTTGTCCAAGGTAAGGTGCGATGGCTGTGCTTTGCTGGAGCAGCCGGGAAGGGATACCCCATGCTCAAGGTAAGAGAAACCCAAGTGGGACAGTGGGTATTGCAGGAGGGCATCAGAGGGCAGACACACTGAAACCATACTCACAGAAAACTAGTCATTCTAATCACACTAGGACCACAGCCTTGTCTAACTCAATGAAACTAAGCCATGCCCGTGGGGCAACCCAGGATGGGCGGGTCATAGTGGAGAGATCAGACAGGGTGTGGTCCACTGGAGAAGGGAATGGCAAACCACTTCAGTATTCTTGCCTTGAGAACCCCATGAACAGTACGAAAAGGCAAAATGATAGGATACTGAAAGAGAAACTCCCCAGGTCAGTAGGGGCCCAATATGCTACTAGAGATCAGTGGAGAAATAACTCCAGAAAGAATGAAGGGATGGAACCAAAACAAAAAGAATACCCAGCTGTAGATGTGTCTGGTGATAGAAGCAAAGTCCGATGCTGTAAAGAGCAATATTGCATAGGAACCTGGAATGTCAGGTCCATGAATCAAGGCAAATTGGAAGTGGTCAAACAAGAGATGGCCAGAGTGAATGTCGACATTCTAGGAATCAGCGAACTCAAACGGACTGGAATGGGTGAATTTAACTCAGAGGACCATTATATCAACTACTGCGGGCAGGAATCCCTCACAAGAAATGGAGTGGCAATCATGGTCAACAAAAGAGTCTGAAATGCAGTACTTGGAAGCAATCTCAAAAACGACAGATGATCTCTGTTCATTTCCAAGGCAAACCATTCAATGTCACAGTAATCCAAGTCTATGTCCCAACCAGTAACGCTGAAGAAGCGGAAGTTGAACGGTTCTATGAAGACGTACAAGACCTTTTAGAACTAACACCCCAAAAAGATGTCCTTTTCATTATAGGGGACTGGAATGCAAAAGTAGGAAGTCAAGAAACACCTGGAGTAACAGGCAAATTTGGCCTTGGAACACGGAATGAAGCAGAGCAAAGACTAATAGAGTTTTGCCAAGAAAATGCACTGGTCATAGCAAATGACCTCTTCCAACAACACAAGAGAAGACTCTATACATGGACATCACCAGATGGTCAACACCGAAATCAGATCGATTATATTCTCTGCAGCCAAAGATGGAGAAGCTCTATACAGTTAGCAAAAACAAGACCAGGAGCTGACTGTGGCTCAGATCATGAACTCCTTATTGCCAAATTCAGACTTAAATTGAAGAAAGTAGGGAAAACCACTAGACCATTCAGGTATGACCTAAATCAAATCCCTTATGATTATACAGTGGAAGTGAGAAATAGATTTAAGGGCCTAGATCTGATAGATAGAGTGCCTGATGAACTATGGAATGAGGTTCGTGACATTGTACAGGAGACAGGGATCAAGACCATCTCCATGGAAAAGAAATGCAAAAAAACAAAATGGCTGTCTGGGGAGGCCTTACAAATAGCTGTGAAAACAAGAGAAGCGAAAAGCAAAGGAGAAAAAAAAAAATATAAACATCTGAATGCAGAGTTCCAAAGAATAGCAAGAAGAGATAAGAAAGCCTTCTTCAACGATCAATAAAAAGAAATAGAGGAAAACAACAGAATGGGAAAGACTAGGGATCTCTTCAAGAAAATCAGAGATACCAAAGGAACATTTCATGCAAAGATGGGCTCGATTAAGGACAGAAATGGTATGGACCTAACAGAAGTAGAAGATATTAAGAAGAGGTGGCAAGAATACACAGAAGAACTGTACAAAAAAAGATCTTCATGACCCAGATAATCATGATGGCATGATCACTGACCTAGAGCCAGACATCCTGGAATGTGAAGTCAAGTGGGCCTTAGAAAGCATCACTACGAACAAAGCTAGTGGAGGTGATGGAATTCCAGTGGAGCTATTCCAAATCCTGAATGATGATGCTGTGAAAGTGCTGCACTCAATATGCCAGCAAATTTGGAAAACTCAGCAGTGGCCACAAGATTGGAAAAGGCCAGTTTTCATCCCAATCCCAAAGAAAGGCAATGCCAAAGAATGCTCAAACTACCACACAATTGCACTCATCTCACACACTAGTAAAGTAATGCTCAAAATTCTCCAAGCCAGGCTACAGCAATATGTGAACCGTGAACTTCCTGTTGTTCAAGCTGGTTTTAGAAAAGGCAGAGGAACCAGAGATCAAATTGCCAACATCCGCTGGATCATGGAAAAAGCAAGAGAGTTCCAGAAAAACATCTATTTCTGCTTTATTGACTATGCCAAAGCCTTTGACTGTGTGGATCACAATAAACTGTGGAAAATTCTGAAAGAGATGGGAATACCAGACCACCTGATCTGCCGCTTGAGAAATCTGTATGCAGATCAGGAAGCAACAGTTGGAACTGGACATGGAACAACAGACTGGTTCCAAATAGGAAAAGGAGTTCGTCAAGGCTGTATATTGTCACCATGTTTATTTAACTTCTATGGAGAGTACATCATGAGAAACGCTGGACTGGAAGAAACACAAATTGGAATTAAGATTGCTGGGAGAAATATCAATAACCTCAGATATGCAGATGATACCACCCTTATGGCAGAAAGTGAAGAGGAACTCAAAAGCCTCTTGATGAAAGTGAAAGTGGAGAGTGAAAAGGTTGGCTTAAAGCTCAACATTCAGAAAACGAATATCATGGCATCCAGTCCCATCACTTCATGGGAAATAGATGGAGAAACAGTGGAAACAGTGTCAGACTTTATTTTTCTGGGCTCCAAAATCACTGCAGATGGTGACTGCAGCCATGAAATTAAAAGACACTTACTCTTTGGAAGGAAGGTTATGACCAACCTAGATAGCATATTCAAAAGCAGAGACATTACTTTGCCAACAAGATTCGTCTAGTCAAGGCTATGGTCTTTCCTGTGGTCATGTATGGATGTGAGAGCTGGACTGTGAAGAAGGCTGAGTGCCGAAGAATTAATGCTTTTGAACTGCGGTGTTGGAGAAGACTCTTGAGAGTCCCTTGGACTGCAAGGAGATCCAACCAGTCCATTCTGAAGGAGATCAGCCCTGAAATTTCTTTGGAAGGAATGATGCTAAAGCTGAAACTCCAGTACTTTGGCCACCTCATGCGAAGAGTTGACTCATTGGACAAGACTCTGATGCTGGGAGGGATTGGGGGCAGGAGGAGAAGGGGACGACAGAGGATGAGATGGCTGGATGGCATCACTGACTCGATGGATGTGAGTCTGAGTGACCTCCAGGAGTTGGTGTTGGACAGGGAGGCCTGTCGTGCTGTGATTCATGGGGTCGCAAAGAGTCAGACACGACTGAGTGACTGATCTGATCTGATCTATAAGGCAGTTCTACTGGCAACACATTTCCTCAGTTTCTGTTTGTCTGAGAAAGTCTATTTCTTCTTTACTTTTGAAGGTTAATTTTGGAGGGTACAGGATTCTAAATTACTCACTGAATCTCAACTTCCAAAATTAATAGACACTTCAAGTCCTTATTTACTAACTAAATACCTAATAAACATGGAATTTCGATTTGAAAGTACTGGAGCTAAATAACCATACACACATACGTGAAAGAAAGAGGGTGTGGGGGTATGGGAGAGACACATATATACTATTGATCGGATCAGATCAGTCGCTCAGTCGTGTCCGACTCTTTGCAACCCCATGAACTGCAGCACGCCAGGCCTCCCTGTCCATCACCAACTCCCGGAGGTCACTCAGACTCACATTCATCAAGTCAATGATGCCATCCAGCCATCTCATCCTTTGTCGTCCCCTTCTCCTCCTGCCCCCAATCCCTCCCAGCATCAGAGTCTTGTCCAATGAGTCAACTCTTCGCATGAGGTGGCCAAAGTACTGGAGTTTCAGCTTTAGCATCATTCCTTCCAAAGAAATCCAAGGGCTGATCTCCTTCAGAATGGACTGGTTGGATCTCCTTGCAGTCCAAGGGACTCTCAAGAGTCTTCTCCAACACCGCAGTTCAAAATCATCAATTCTTCAGCGCTCAGCCTTCTTCACAGTCCAGCTCTCACATCCATACATGACCACAGGAAAGACCATAGCCTTGACTAGACGAATCTTTGTTGGCAAAGTGATGTCTCTGCTTTTGAATATGCTATCTAGGTTGGTCATAACTTTCCTTCCAAGGAGTAAGCGTCTTTTAATTTCATGGCTGCAGTCACCATCTGCAGTGATTTTGGAGCCTAGAAAAATAAAGTCTGAAATTGTTTCCACTGTTTCTCCATCTATTTCCCATGTAGTGATGGGACCGGATGCCATGATCTTCGTTTTCTGAATGTTGAGCTTTAAGCCAACCTTTTCACTCTCCACTTTCACTTTCATCAAGAGGTTTTTTAGCCCCTCTTCACTTTCTGCCATAAGGGTGGTGTCATAACTACACATAAAATAGATAACTAAGAAGAACATACTGTAGAGCACAAGAACTCTACTTAATGCCCTGTGCTAACCTGGATGAGAAGGAAATCAGAGGGGATATATCTGTATGTATGGCTGATTCGTTTTGCTACAGTCAAAACTAACAACACATTGTAAAGCAACTGTATTCCAATAAAAATTAATTTAAAAAGAAAGAAGGAAAGCCCATTATGAAGTAATGGTGAATAGTCTCCATGAAATCTATTCTTTTACTCCAACCCAGTGATTCATTTTAGTGTCTGTAACCCTGTGGTCCTACAAGGAGACTTCATGATAAATTCAAGTCTCTCAGGCTTTATCAACTGAGGAAATCTCGTATTCCCCTCCTCCCCATTCCAGAGAGAAATGGAAAATTAACCAATGAATTATTAATTTTACTAATAATATAAAATTAATACAACTCACTCCTCTTAAGCTGAGGAGAAGTTGCCATCTAATTAAAAGAGTAATCACTGCTTTCATCTTAGGAGATGGAGGTGGTCATTTATTAAGAGGAACATTACCTTTTAGTCAATGCTAAAATGAGAACACTGGAAGTGTAACGTCCTTTCACGCTTGTTTTTAACCTTAAAGAAATATGACATCTATTTCCACGGAGTTTCACTTTCCCTAGGAAAGCCTAGTATGGATATGATATTGACATATCACGCAGTGAAAGGAGAATAAGAAGAGTGAAATAATGTCATTTTCAGCAACACGGATGGACCTAAAGATTATCATACTAAGTGAAGTATGTCAGAAAAGAAAGACAAATGCTGCATGATATCACTTGTATGTGGAATATAAAATAAAACACAAGTGAACATATCTGTGAAACAGCAACAGGTTCACAGACAGAGAGTAGACTTGTGGTTGCCAAGGCGGGGGGCAGAGGGAAGGACTGGGAGTTTGGGATTAGCAGATGCAAGCTAGTACACATAGGATGGATAAACAACAAGGATCTAGTGTACAAAACAGGAAACTATTCAGCATCCTATGATAAACTGCAATGGAAAGGAATATGAAAAATAATCTATATATGTATAACTGAGTCACTTCGCTGTATGGCAGAAATTAACACAATGTTGTAAATCAAATATGCTTCAGTGAAATTTCTTTTAAAAAGAGAAAAATAAGAGGATAATATAGTAATTTATAATTTCTCTATGTTTTCTTCATCATTTAGTACAGAGGAAGTACTAAAGAAAGTCTCCCTGGTTTGAATATTCTAAAAAACTTAGTCACTGACCACTGAGAAACCAAAATAATGGCATCAATTTTTACACCTTTTAAATTGGTATTCCTATCTTCCAATTTACAGAAACTGACTTCAAATATTTCAACCAATTAAGAGAAGTATGCTAGAGTTATTGGGTAATATCTTAGGAGGCAAGGATAATGAAAGGTCCAGAACCAGAGCCTAGAAATCCATTCAGAACTATGGCAGTGATTTACTTCCATCTTTCATCTACTCCCTCCTCCCCAGCACTTGGACAAATATAGCTTCCTCAAAGCTCTAAGATTAACATTTCCTCTATTCAAGCAAACAGGTCAGAGTGAAAGGTATCTCAAACCAAGTGCCAAATACCTGACAAAGACTGGTCAACTTCAAGCCAAGTGTCCACACAAGTCCTTTCAATTATGACCATGAGAGGGAGATAGGATCACATCATATAAACCTGGCTTCTGGCGCTTACCCCTCTGAGTAACTCTTTCTGGCAGCTGTCAGAGGAACAGGATCATTATAGTCTGATCACATGTCTATCAGTCCACCTAGAGCTTTGTCCTGAGATATCTTTCTTTCTAGAAGTCTCTGCCCTGTCAAGAGGCATCATCATACTACAGAGACACACTGTTAAGTGGGACACAAATTAATCCAACATCTCTTCATGGTATAACTTGTTTATCACTCACCCTCACATATTTACTATGGTTCTTCGGTTTATCTTTGGTTGTCTTATTTTTTCTTCCCCCTCAAGAAGCAGATGTTCCTCTGAAAATTAGATATGATATAGCATTGTCTTTATTTTGTCTCCAGATGTGGCCAATTCTGCTGCTCAGTCAGAGGATGGCAAACAAATGCTTTCTCGGGAGACATCAAATAATGACATTTAAGTCTTAATTGCTCCTTAGAATAAACCATTTTTTAAAATGTTTGACTCAAATACAGTGACTCTCATGGTTCTCTAAGTTAAAAGAGCTGTTGAGTTAAGAAAAAAATACAAAGCACTTCTATAGCATTTCTGAAAACTATGAGTTATATTTTTCTTTTAGTTTTAAGAAAGTCTGTACAACTGTTTATATATTCATGAAGCATGACTACTATGTATTTAGTTCTATCATAGTTTATATTTCTTCTCCCACATACCTACTGATGTGCAAAATCCATTTCTTATTGTAACATGGAAATACTGCAAACATCTGTCATCCTATATCCCCCACAACTATACAACAATAGATCTCATATTTGTGAAGAAGCAAATTAGCATAGTTTCTTTTTACAAGCCCTGGTATCTAAAATTCTGTCCTCAAAATTAAATTATTTTATTTAAAGGATGTGCTTCTAGGAATCTCCTGTTAAAATTCAAATACTACTAGGAGAGGCAATATATTCATTTATTAGCTCAGTGATGCAATTTGGTTCAATATACGGTGAAACACTGCTGCTGCTGCTGCTGCTAAGTCGCTTCAGTCGTGTCCAACTCTGTGCGACCCCATAGACGGAAGCTCACCAGGCTCCCCTGTCCCTGGGATTCTCCAGGCAAGAACACTGGAGTGGGTTGCCATTTCCTTCTCCAATGCATGAAAGTGAAAAGTGAAAGTGAAGTCACTCAGTTGTGTCCAACTCTTAGCGACCCCATGGACTGGAGGCTGCCAGGCTCCTCCGTCCATGGGATTCTCCAGGCAAAAGTACTGGGGTGGGGTGCCATTGCCTTCCCCGTGAAACACTGCAAGCCTATGATAATAAACTTGTCCAAAGGAAAAATGAGACGCCTAAAGAGGTGATGACTTCCCTACTGTAGAAGGTTCTCAAGTAGAGGCCAAATAGCCACCTGGAAGAAGTATCAAATATAAATATTTAGGCATTGAATGGAATATTAAACATAATGACTGCTCATATACATATGAAATTCTACCAGTTTACTTGCATCTTTCTCCGTTTATTCATGCATTCAAGCATGCATCCATTCATTTAGCCATCATGTATTCAGTGTCTGCTACTATTATAAACTCTGGCCAATCAGTTGTAAACAAGAAAGAAAGACTGATGTTGGAGAGATTATAATCAAAGGCTCTATGATTAGCCATTGGTATTAAAGCATAAAGTGGTTTATGAAAAATTTAGGCATGTAAGTGCTCAAGCAGTTACAGATAATTATATGGTAGGGAGACTGCTAAATCTGGTCCAGCAGATGCCTAAGTAGATCATAGGGATAGGGGACCTAGGATAGAAGAACCCAGGAAAACTTGGCATCAGTAAAATGTACCATGGATACCCACAGTATGATGCCAGAAAGGCACTTCGAGGATGAATGGGTCATGGACATGTCCATCTCATGTCAAATCATCTCCAAACATTTTGTTCCCCACATTTTAAAAACAATACCCAATGACAACTACCTTGTTGCCTCCCCTTGAAGCATGCAAACTTTCATTATATTTTAGACCTAACCACTAGTAATATTAACAAGATTACCAGCCACAACTATAATAACAATTATAAGTGTGTACCCCCAGGTGTCACAGTGGTAAAGAATCTGCCTACCAATGCAGGAGACACAAGAGATGGAGTTTTGATCCCTCGGCTGGGAAGATCTCTGGAGTAGGAAATGGCAGTCTACTCCAGTATTCTCGCCTGGGAAATCCAATGGAAAAAGGAGCCTGCCAGGCTATAGTCCATAGAGTCACAGAGTCAGACACAACTGAGGATGCATTGTGTTATTTATCTGCGTGTAATATCTCATTTTAATCTGTATAAATGTCCTATGAGGTAAAAGTCTAATATCACCTCCACTTTACGGTTGAGATTACTGAGGCTCAGGGCAGTGAAGTGACATTAAAATGGTAACACAGTAAATGGACAAGCTGGAACTCAAACCCAAGGCAATCTAATATCTGAATTATTTCTCTGTAATTTTGTGTATTGAATTGAACTCAGTTTCTCTGGAGCTTCAACCACTAGTTCTTATTCTACTGTCTGAAGTATCATAAAAGGTACACTGTACATGACATTAAAGATATGTTTCCAAAACTAAACATCTCATTAAATATCCCCATTTCCTTCATTCTGGATTCATAGTCATCTCTGCTTGGTCTTGTAGTTCCCTATTCATTAGAATTCAGCAACATTCTTCTTATCCCTAGAAGTGGAATACAGGTGTGATCTTATAAATCCTAAGTGGGACAGGGCCAACAATGTCATCCATCCCATTCATCAACCATTATCCACTGCCATTATCACAACAGCAATTAATACTCTAATTTAGAGGACTTCCTGGTGATCCAGTTGCTAAGACTGCACTCCCAATGCAGGGGGTCTGGGTTCCTGGGTCAGGGAACTAGATCTCACAAGCCACAACAAAGGATCCTGCATGCTGCAACTAAAGATCCCACATACTGCAATGAAGACCAAAGATCCCACTACGACTTGGTGCAGTCAGATAAAAAATAAGAATTAAAAAAAAAATAGCAATACTCTAATTCAGAGTTTACAAGTTCAGAATTTAAATACATAATAAAAACTCTTGATCTTTACCATTTCCTACTTGTTCTAGAACCAACAATATAGCTAAAGGTCATTTAAGCTTTTTCTCTAGAAAAGTCCTCCATGATATGAGTTGAAGTCTGTCTTCCTGTAGCAATTAGGCTTTATTCTAAATTCTATCTGTAGAGGGTTATGAAAATAGTGTGTAGAGGTGCTGGGATTCCAACACAGGTCTATATAACTCCAGGGCCATAATCTTCGTGACTTTTCTTCAATTCTTTTGGTGTCGTGTACAAATGTAGTCAGTATGCACTGTCCAAGTTACTAACAGAATTGATCAATAGAACTAGCCTGAAGAAATATCACTATTAGTTTTTATGTGCTTTTTCTTTTCACCAAGGATTGGGCTCTTTGACCATCCTAGAATCCATGAAAAAGTTTGAAAAGTCAATTAGAACCTTATCATCAGTTAGTCAGTCAGTTCAGTCGCTCAGTCTTGTCCGACTCTTTGCGACCCCATGAATCGCAACACACCAGGCCTCCCTGTCCATCACCAACTCCCGGAGTTCACCCAGACTCACGTCCGTCGAGTCAGTGATGCCATCCAGCCATCTCATCCTCTGTCATCCCCTTCTCCTCCTGCCCCCAATTTCTCCCAGCATCAGAGCCTTTTCCAATGAGTCAACTCTTCACATGAGTTGGCCAAAGTACTGGAGTTTCAGCTTTAGCATCATTCCTTCCAAAGAAATCCCAGGGCTGATCTCCTTCAGAATGGACTGGTTGGATCTCCTTGTAGTTATACCACCTGGCAAATTACTTGTCAGTGTTTCCAAGAAAGCTATAGAAACAGAGTCCTATAATTTGCTTCACATAGTGAAACAGCTTACTGGGCTTCCCTGTTACTCAGTGGTAAAGAACCCACTTGCCAATGCAGGAGATGAGAGTTTGGTCCCTGGTCTGGGAAGATTCCCTGGAGAAGGAAATGGCAACCCACTCTAGCATTCTTGCCTGGGAAATTCCATGGACAGAGGAGCCTGATGGACTGCAGTCCATGGGGTCGCAAAAGAGTCAAACACAACTCAGTGACTAAACAACAGCTTCTTACTCTGAGGAGAAGAACATTTTGATCACCACTCAGGGGACAGCAGTTTCAGTACTAGAATCTTTGTAGAAGACTAAAACACTGGATTTTAGATGATGTTTTTAACTCAGAGACACATACTAATTTAACAATTAATCATTATCCCTTTGGAGTTATGTTTAACTCCTTTATAGTAGTCACTGAAAACTATATCTAAAAACTATAATCTCCTTGAAAGGGTTTGTCACTCAGTTGTTTTCGACTCTTTATGTCCCCATGGACTGTAGCTCACCAGGCTTCTCTATCTGTGGAATTCTCCAGGCAAGAATACTGAGTGGCTTGTCACTTCCTTCTTTAGGGAACCTTCCCAATCCAGAGATATAACCTGCATCTCCTGTATTGGCAGGCAGGTTCTTTACCATCTGCGTCATGGTTTAAATCCAATAAGGAACTAGTCCTCTGTGTATAGCTGAGGAAACAGGCCTTCACCATGAACTACATAATTTCCTTAATTTTATATTTATAAACATTATCAATTCCCTTAATTTTTATATCACTCTCTTTTATCTCATAACAGAATAGGTTGGAGTGGGATTATTTCCTCCTAAATAGTCATGAAACAATTTGGACACAGAAATAATATTTATAATCCATAAAGGGCCTCATAATAGCAACAATGTGGTTAAAATGGTATAAAATAAGACAGATATTACTTGAACTGAGAGGTATATCAAAAGAATAAAATCCACACAATTAAGACATGGAGAAGGGTATTATTGTATGAAAAATACTCTAACTAGAGTTACTATAATTTTCTATGAAAATTAACTCCAGGCTTATTGGCAGCCAAGAATGAAAAAGGAAAACCTACAGACTCCGTAAGGTTTATCATTTAGAAAAGGAAGGATACCAAACATTGAGCAAGAGAAGCATGCATTACAGAAGTCACAAAACCGGTTACATGAAATACATCAAGGAGAGAGTTGGTATAATAGAACCACACACTTCAAAAACTGGAAGCAAATTCAGATCTCTTTGAGTGACCTAATTTCACAGAGAGACTTGGGCACAGAGAAGGGAAGCAAACTTCCCAAGATCACCTAAATCATGAACTGGCTAATGCAGGGATCAGGGGCTCAGAGAACCACCATGTTTCCCATATTATTGCATTATTTACCTTGAAATCGGACACGACTGAGCGACTGATCTGATCTGACCTTGAAATCCACATAGCGCCTTCCTCTGGGAGGAAAGAGGAACCACATGGGTCTGATTCCTGGCTTGGTGCTGAGAATTTGAAATATAGAACCAAGCTAGCTCAGATTAAAGAAAGGCTCAAACATCTTTCCCCCTTTTCTCTTTTAAGAAGTCTAAGTTTAGAGAGCTATCTTTAGCTAAGTTTTGGTTGACAAGTAGAACTGAACGAAAAATTATAGGGCACAAAGTCTCTGTAATTTCCAAGGAAAAACATGACAAAGAAAGGAGAACAAAAAATATATATATATATATGGTTTGCACCAATTTTAATCAGAGACACATAAAAAAACAATATCCATAGCAAAACTCAAAAGCAATTAGAATCTTAGTATGTGCCAGACATAGCACTAGGTACTTTACATGCATTATCTCATTTAATCTTCACAAGATTCCTAAAGTAGAATCCTCATTTTATGGATAAGGAAACTGAGACAAAGAGATTATATGAATTTTCTAGAGATAAACAAGTCTTAAGATATAAAGCCAGAATTTGAACAATGGTCTGTATAAGTCAGAAAATCCTCACTTGGCTATGACATGAAAAGAACCCAATCTAAAAGTAAATTCAAAAAGAGAAGGAAGTCCAAAAATCTAGTGACTGAGTCAGTTTTGCTCAGGTTTTGTTTTGTGCCTCTAATATAACAATATCTAAATAGGCATTTTTTATTCTTTTTTTTTAAAGTATTTTTCATAAACATGGAAACTAAGTTTTGTTTCCAGTAATCAAAAGAATCCTGACCAATACAAGTGGTACTGTTCCTTACCCTGTAGGTCAGAAGTTAAACTAATAAACCCAGAAAATCAAGCTTGCTGCTGTGGAGTGCAAAGGCTGCTGTGGATCCAGTACTTTCCAATCCATATATTCACTGTACCACTGCACTCATTGCTCTTGGTCATATTTTAACCACCAAGAAAGGATAGTACTTTTTCCTTATTGTGCCCTACTTATTTAAATACCCTGTTAGTGTTTTACATAATTAGAAAACAAGATAATATATATTTTTTTAATTTCCAAAATGAAGGTGGGGATGAAAGAATTCAAGCACATATCAAATGTGCGTATCTACAGAGAAAAGAATTATTTTAAGTGATTTTTGAAGCACCATAATTTTGACATACTTTCTTTTTAGGGTTATATATCACAAAGACAGAGGTAACTGAAAAGAAGTTTAAGCAGGCTTCAGTTACAATATTATTAGTAAAAATATTACTGACAATGTACTTTTGATGTAATTATAAATAAGTTAGAGGATAGAGCAAAAAATCTAGACATAGCTTTAGAAAATAAGAATTTTAATATAAGGGAAATGTAATATAAAATCAGTTTAAAGTCTTATAATCACAAGTTTCAATTGTAAATAATAATATATATTCAAGAAGTATGTATTTTTCTTCTTTTGTTTATTTTTTTCACTGCTCCTTTCCTACCTGTCCACTGAGAAGGACTATGAATGATACCTTAACCTGGTAGCAGTGAATACTCTGAGTATACACATTTTACCTCCAAATGTAACTTCCTAACTTAAAGGCACCCGGGATTTTAAAGGAAGAATGATTTAAAGTTTGAGATTAGATAATAAGAGAACTCTAGAATTTTGTCATATCAGGCATCAAAGAAGTTATCAATTACTACTAGTTCATGTCAGTATACTCATTTCACATGTTAGTGAGGTAATGCTCAAAATCCTTTAAGCTAGGGTTCAATAGTATGTGAATCAACAACTTCCAGATGTACAAGCTAGATTTAGAAAAGACAGGAGAACCAGATATCAAATTGCTAACATCCACTGGATCACAGAAAAAGCAAGAGCCATCCAGAAAAACATCTACTTCTGCTTCATTGACTACACTAAGGTCTTTGGCTGTGTGGATCATAATAAAGTGTGGAAAATTCTTAAAGAGATGGGAATATCAGATCACCTCCCTGCCTCCTGAGAAATCTATATGCAGGTCAAGAAGCAACAGTTAGAACCAGACAGGGAACAATGGACTGGTTCCCAGTTGGGAAAGGAGTACGTCAAGGCTGTATGTTGTCACCCTCCTTATTGAACTTAAATGCAGAGTATACCACATGAAAAGTCAAGCTGGATGAATCACAAGCTGGAATCAAGACTGCTGGGAGAAATATCAACAACCTCAGATACGCTGATGACACCACCCTAATTGCAGAAAGTGAATAAGAACTAAAGAGCCTCTTGAAGAAGGTGAAAGAGGAGAATGAAAAAGGTGGCTTAAAACTCAAAAAACTAAGATCATGGCATCCAGCCCCACCATTTCATGGCAAATATATGGCGGGAAAGTGGAAACAGCAACAGACTTTATTTTCTTGGTTTCCAAAATCACTGCAGACAGTGACTGCAGACAGTGACTGCAGCCACGAAATTAAAAGACATTTGCTCCTTAGAAAAAAAGGAATGACAAGCCTAGACACCACATTAAAAAGCAGAGACATCACTTTGCCAACAAAGGACCATATGGTCAAAGCTATGATTTTTCCAGTAGTCATGTACGGATGTGAGAGTTTGCCCATAAAGAAGGCTGAACTCTAAAGAACTGATGCTTTCAAACTGTGGTGTTGGAGTAGATTCTTGAGAGTCTCTTGGACAGCAAGGAGATCAAAGCAGTCACATCCATGGCTGATTCACGTGAATGTATGGCAAAAACCACCACATTATTGTAAAACAATTAGCCTCCAATTAAAATAAATTAAAAAAAAAAGTCAATCCTAAAGGAAATCACCCTGAATATTCATTGGAAGGACTGATGCTAAAGCTCCAATACTTTGGCCACTTGATGAGAAGAGTTGATTCATTGAAAAAGAGTCTGATGCTGGGAAAGACAGAAGGCAGGGGGAGAAGGGGAAGACAGAGGATGAGATGGTTGGATGGAATCACCGATTCAATTGATGAGTTTGAGCAAATTCCAAGAGATGGTGATGGACAGGGAAACCTGGCATGCTGCGGTCCATGGGGTTGCAAAGAGTAGGACATAGCTTTGCGACTGCACCAAAACAATATCATGTCAAAGAGACTCAGGAGCCAGTTTGAATAGGCTCAGCTAGGAATGTTACAGGGCCTTGTTCGACAAGAAAAATAACTTCAGTGACTTAAAATATAGCTAATAATTTTATAAACATTTAATGTATTAGTTCATAATAAAACCAAGTAACAGCATGTGAGAAAAACATATTGGTCAATGTTAGCATATGACAGAAGACAGAGTTCATCAGTTTGAAAGCTGGTAAACAGAGGAACCTCGATGGATGTGAGTCTGAGTGACCTCCGGGAGTTGGTGATGGACAGGGAGGCCTGGCGTGCTGCAGTTCATGGGGTCACAAAGAGTCGGACACGACTGAGCGACTGATCTGATCTGATCTGAAACAGAGGAACTGAGTCAAGTATTTATCCTTATATGACTAGTAACTTGGGATACATGAATGGAAGCTTCCAGCCAACCATTTTCAGTTCAACCATTGATAAATTCAACAAATAAAATAGCTATTGTGTACATTCCACTTATGAAGATTCTCACCAAAAAAAAAAAAAAAAAAAGCTACTGATGTAATTCCCAAATTGCAGAAAATTATGAGAGAAAAATATGGTATAATGAGAATCAAGAATATGGGAAACTATAAAAAAATAAAACTTTTTAAAAAATTGTTTCTTCAACAAATATATTAGAAGAAAAAGGTAAGAACCTAAAGATTAAGGAATTAAAAGACTTATCAATCAATTAAAAGCTTACAGACCTAAGTTTTATTTTTGGAACCATTTGTGAAAAGCAGAAAATAAGAGAGACACAGGAACACAGAGCTTCTCAGACAATCGAGAAGATTTGAACACTTTAATCATTATTATTAATATTTGTATCTACTTGGACATAATATTATAGGAGTTATATCTTTAAAGAATATTTTTAGAGATATATTCTGATATATTTATGAATGAAATGACATGACAGGATTTGATTAAAAATCACACATACAAAAGAAACGAGATTGGCCATGAGGTGTCTCATAAAAAAGAAAAATTTGAGAATTGTTCTTTTTTTATTATCTAAAATAAGTACTGAGACTATGTGATCTTTCTATCTTTGTTAGAATTCCTCTGTGAATCATCTGGGTCTGTGGCTCCTTTCATGAGGCAAAGGAAGGATATGGTTTTAAGTGTACACCTTTTGAGGCTAGACATAAATTTGATTTGGTCCTGCTACTTCCCAACTTAAATTCACTTAGCCTAAATTCAACAGTAAAATGAAATCTTGCCTAGAATCCAGCATGTTCCTGCTCATCATCTAGAACATTTACACATGATGTTTGTTCTATTTAGAGTTCCATTCCATCTCCTTTGCCTAGTTAACTCTTACTGATCCTTCTCATATCAAAGCCATCATCATTTCTTGAGGAAATTCATTCCTTTTCCTTCCTAGACAGTTCAAGTTCCTTCATTACCTGTTCCTGTACAATTATGCAATTCTCCTTTGTAGTTCTGATCACAACTGCAACTTCACATTTGTTAGCTGATTTTTGGTTCATATCTACCTCCCCATTAGACTGTAAGCTCCATGACATCAAGGAAAAGTGTATGTTCAGCATTGATTATCCCTGGCAGATAACATGGTATGTATACAGCAAACATTACTTGAATAGATAAATGAACTGGGAAATGAATCATGAATCAAGTGCTTAGCATGGTATCTGACTTAGAGCCAGCACTCAGTAACCACTGGTTACTGTTACACTTGCTGTTACTGTTTTTTGGTTTTAGACTTCTATAGTAGTTGAGAAGAAAGGGATAGGGAGGTTAGGAAAAATATAGGGTGTTAAATGTAGGGTATCAAATATAGGATGATAACATTTAGAGCAGTTCTCCAAGCTTAGTAGAGAATAAGAAATTTATAAGGTAGCTGAACAGAAACCCAACTGTATCATTTGTTCAACCTGGACCCATGGGTTGAAGGGTCTCTAGCCTGAGACACAGACATGGATCTATATTTAAGATATTCTCTAAAATTCAAGCTTCTATGGTCAGAAGTTTAGGCAGAATGGGGTTGGAAAAGGTAGAGGGTTCTTTCTTCACCTTACTTTCCATGTGCTGAGAAGCACAATTTCCTCTAAGTTCTCAACGAGTGTGCTGAGTTGGTTCTCACTGTATTGAGCTCAGTGGGTTTAGAAACAATGATATGTTATCATAACACGCTGACCACAAAAGAACAAAAGATCAGGCTGGCTTTTGGTTTCACAAGTCTTGTGATATGGAAGTATATGAAATGAATAGGTTGATCCAGTTTTGCCATGATTATTCATTTGCTAAACTTCACCCCTTGCTTTTTGAGACATAGAGGGAATAAAAAATAATGAATGCCATTTCTGTAGACTGCTGAGAAAGGGACTACAAAGTACCCCTATTCTACCTGCTAGAAGTCTGTTTTAATTCTATAAGTTGGAGATGACTTGTAAATGTTTTATAAAATATCTAAAGCAGTGTTCTTAAATTTTGCAGGTTATAGTCCTCTCTGAGATTCCAAAGATAAAAGCAGATCCTTCTCTGAGAAATTCTAATACAAACATCAAGTTTCTACAATCTGCTTCAGGATGTTCATGGAGTTCCTGGATCATAAACAGAGATCCCAGGGCAGGAACAATTACTATGGAGATATGGCCATGTGCCCGTGTTCTGTAGATTAAAGCTAGCTTTGCACAGTGTGACGGTTTCTCATGTTTGTCAAATCCCTTGATTCATGATCAATGTTCATTGAAAATCAAACAAACAGAAAACGTAGGGAAAAAACCACCTAAACATACTACTGAGTTAACGATTGTATCATTTGGATTAAACTGATCATTTTAACTCCTTCCAACAGTAAAAACAAGCTATATCCATATGTATTGGTGTGTGCCTTCTGAGTCACTCAGTTGTGTCCACTTCTTTGCGAACCCATGGACTTTTTTTGCATGGAATTTTCCAGGCAAGAATTCTAGAGTGGGTTGCCATTTCCAGCTCCAATATGTATAGTACAAGTTTCAAAATCATTTAGGTAAAAAAAAAAAAAAATGATACATATGGTTAATGTTATTTATACTAAATGCAAAGTACATGTATTCATATTTTTGGATAATCAAATAGGTAGCAGAAAAATAATAAAATATTCATGGAGATTGTAAACACTCAAATTCATGATAATGCTTATTTCTGGACAGAGAGGGAGGGAAATGAATATACATAGAATATAGGAAATCTTAACTGTAAAGTTTTATTCATAAAAATGAAGAAAGAGAACTGAAGTAGATGTAATATTAAAACTTGAGAAAGGTGAGCTAATGAGTTCAAAGTGGTTCATTATATTATTTCTCCTTAGTGTTCATATAAGTATATCAAAATAAAGATTTGAAAAATGAAAATAACCTAGCTCACAAGGATGTCATTAAAAACAAATGACCACATAAGCAAAAGTGCCTTGGAAAATGCAAATGATACACAAAGGGCACATAGGTATCCCCCCTTGCTAAATTCATCTCATTAAAATTTAACCCAACAAATATTGATCAAGCACAGTAAAATTCCATCAGACAGAAGGACAAAATTGATATAATGATCACAAACTCAAGATTCTATGGGGTCTTACTATTTATCCTGCTCAGCAGATTTCGGAGGGGGATATAAATAGGGATGAATGCACTGTTTAATTTGTCACTCATCCTGTTTAATTAGGCATTCATCCTGCTTCAACCAGAAGAGCATTCTTTATGTTTTATACACACACACACACACACACACACACACATATATTTCATGAAATAATGCATTGCTGAAACTGAAACTCCAATACTTGGGCCACCTGATGTGAAGAACTGACTGGAAGAGACCCTCCTGCTGGGAAAGACTGAAGGCAAAAGAGAAGCGGACAAGAGAGGATGAGATATTTGGATGGCATCACCAACTCAATGGACATGAGTTTGGACATGAGGCTCTGGGAGTTGGTGATGGAGAGGGAAGTCTGGAGTGCTGCAGTCCATGGGGTCGCAAAGAGTTGGACATGACTGAGCAACTGAACTGAACATTAATTCACTGCTATAAATTTACTAAAAATGGTTGATCTGATCTTATCACTTCTCAAGGGCTCCAGTACTATGATGGAAACTTGTCACTTTTGCTACTGACCTTTCATTTCTTCTCATGCCACTAGAGACTTGATTTTGCTTCATAGACTACACTTCACACACTGGATACTGTCTGCCAAGATAGCAGTAAAGATAACTCTGGGTAGGAGAAGCAATTCTTATCCAGACCTGGGCTATGATGAAGCCATGATGAAGGTCAGGGAACTCACACCAACTCTGAGCCAGTGCTGAGACTAACATGAGCACTAGACAGAGAGGATTTGTTATTTTCATTAAACTCAGAACTGATCCATAGCATGTAAATCTGACTCTTCTAGAAGCCATCTTGCCTGTATGAGGGGCCAAGAGTTGCCTGGAGCAAAGGAGCTGACCGATGAAGACATATAGATCCATCATAGCAGAGAGCAGAGTCAGGACATAGATAGACACTAGGTCCTGTGATATTAATCGAACCCCTGGATTCTGCTGGGATTTATACTATTTAGCCACCTGAAATAATAAATTCTCTCTTTCCTTGAAATAGACTGAAGAGTTTTGATTTTTTGTTGTTGTTGCTATTTTTCACTTGAAACTGAAAGATATCCAAATCACGTAGTTCTCAATGTTGTCATCCACCCAAATGCCTGAAGAGACTGAGAATTTATAGCCATATGTGAGCTGCATCCTTGGGCTGACTTTAGAAAGGTCCTAGTGTGAGCTCCACCCTGGGCTGACTTTAGAAAGGCCCTATGTTTGGTTAAAATTTGTCTCCTATGTTATACCCATTTCTCCTACCCTTTAATTTGGAGTCAGATGTCTGTTTCTTCACATAGGCACATAGATATCTGGGTATAATACTATCCCTCCTTCTCACCCATTTCATCTTCTTCACCCACTCTCTGCCCATCCCCTGCCCAAAGTTTCTTACACACTGAGATTTCAAACCTAAACTTTAAGCTTGTTTAATCCATAAAATAGTTTAACAAGGACATCTAAAAATCACTATATTTGTTATGAACAATTTTTGGAATTAACATTAAATTATCTTTAGGTGTCTGTGCACAAGTTGAACTTTTTTCTTTTTCATTTCTGAAGCTGCCTATAAAATGTAAACACTTGAATGGAGAATGATTAATACATTCCATTTACACAGAATAGTGTAGGCTCATGTATCACCAAACAACATGGAAACAGCTGTCAAACCTATTCACTTCATTTTTCATGGAATAGGAACAGCTGCTAAATGTCTCATAAACATCTAGGGCAAGACATACAGAAGTTGCAAGGGAAACCTTTTCAAAGCAGGAAGTATATGCTTCCAAACCCTTGAAAAAATAATTATAAACAGTGGTAAAATCAGCAAGATGTTAAAATTTATGCATGGGTTCCACAGAATACAGGAGACTTTCACAAAGTCAGAGAGAGACAGGAATGAATCTCAGGTCTTCAGACCTTTTCATCCCTTCTGTTTTATGTCAATTTCACTCAACAGTGTATGATCAACTGTCAATTAAATTAGATAGCAAGTGCATTCGATTGGATTTGGAAGAAAGAGATAATCATAATCAGGGATTTCCCCCTCAACCCTCAATATAAGAGACAGATTTGATGAGCAATCTGTGAGTTTGTCAATGGCTGAGATTTAGCCAGGAATTTCACCTTCATTCTGCCTAAATTTCTAATCTAAATGTAATCTAATTCAAATGAAATTCTATGAACCAAGGAAAATTCTATCAGAGTCAAGGTGCTCAAGTATACATGAAGATACATATTTACCAAACATTTTAGACAAAGCACTGTATTGAATATGTTGTATATATCGTGAAGGCAGAAGGTGTGGAGGTGGGTGGGAAATAGATGGTGCCTGCTCTCAGGAAGTTTACAAACTCTGCGGAAGTCCCTAAGATATGTATTTTTCAGTGTTAACTAACCATAAATGTAGTACTATGCTTACTTTATCCTCCCTACTACAGTCATGGGAAACATTCTTTGTCTCTAGAACAGAGTAGACCATACTGATCTGAAGGGGTAAATATTATGTTTAGATGAACATTTGAAAATCTTGAATTATGATCTTGAGTGTCTTATCTCTTTCTCCCTTTAGTTTTTCAAAGACTACTCATCTTCAAAATCTATCCTAATTCTGTTCAGTTCAGTTGCTCAGTTGTGTTCAACTCTTTGCAACCCCACGGACTGCAACACGCCAGGCTTCCCTGTCCATCACCAACTCCGGAATTTACTCAAACTCATATCCATCAAGTTGGTGATGCCATCCAACCATCTCATCCTGTCATCCCTTTCTCCTCCTGCCTTCAATATTTCCCAGCATCAGGGTCTTTTCCAATGAGTCAGTTCTTCTCATCAGGTGGCCAAAGTATTGAAGTTTCAGCCTCAGCATCAGTACTTCCAATGAGTATTCAGGACTGATTTCCTTTAGGATTGACTGACTGGATATCCTTGCAGTCCAAGGGACTCTCAAGAGTCTTCTCCAATACCACAGTTCAAAAGCATCCATTCTTTGGCACTCAAGCTTTCACTACAGTCCAATTCTCACATCCATACACGACTACTGGAAAAGCCATAGCTTTGAATAGACAGACCTTTTGTCGGCAAAGTAATGTCTTTGTTTTTTCAACATGCTGTCTGTTTTTTAATATGCTGCCAAATCCTGTGTTCATCTACAAAGCTTTCTTTGAAGTCTCCTGCACTGACGTTAACCTTTCTATGAGTCCTTGTAACATGCTATTAGCAAAGTTTTTGGATGCTTAAACATATGCCACCTAATATAGTCACTGAACTGATTTCTATGTCGATTCCTGGGTCACAAGATTCACTGGAGAAGGGGTAGGCTACCCACTCCAGTATTCTTGGGCTTCCCCTGTGGCTCAGATGGTAAAGAATCTGCCTGCAATGTGGGAGACCTGGGTTTGATCCCTGGGTTGGGAAGATCCCCTGGAGAAGGGAAAAGTTACCGACTCCAGTATTCTGGCCTGGAGAATTCTAGGGACTATACAGTCTATGGAGTTGCAAAAAGTCAGACATAGCTGAGCAATTTTGACTTACACTTTTCTATGTCATGGCTTATTTCCCCAGCTGGACTGACCACCTGAGCAATATACTTTACCTTTTCCTTAGTTCCTAGAACAGCACAATTAAAGTGTTTCATTTAATTCAAATGAATAAATGAACTAATGCCAATTCCCTTTGATCCTCCATGGCCAATCAAGATTACTCCAACCTGCTAGCCATCTAAACCCAGTCAGGTTTAAATTACTTGAAGATGTACCTTCAGGTACAGCACTAATTTTTAATTGTACCACAGTTTCTCTAAATGAAGAAAATTCCTTGGTTTACCTACTTAATCCACTACTAGCCTTTAGGATGTGTGTAGAGGGATAGAATCTGGTGATAAGAAATCTTATAAGAATAAAAAAAGTCATAAGGGTATAAGATTGTTTATCATGAAAACACAAAATAACCCAAAGAAGTCTAACCTAATAGAAGTGTAGCAATTGAAAACTATAGCCAGCTCATCAAGGATCTTACTGGAAAAAGCAAGAAACTGGTGTGTGGAGGGAATGAAAGAGGTTTTTCAATGTTGTCAATGAATGCGTAGAATCCCTGGTTAAAAACATATATATTTAGAGCTCAGTCAACAATATAAGTGATAGTCTAAGTAGCTGAGGAGGAAGAAGAGCACTAAACGTTAATGATTCTTAATGGAACCTTGCTAGGCTACTAGGAAGACTTTATATATATCCTTATTGCCAAATTCAGCCTTAAATTGAAGAAAGTAGGGAAAACCACTAGACCATTCAGGTATGACCTAAATCAAATCCCTTATGATTATACAGTGGAAGTGAGAAATAGATTTAAGGGCCTAGATCTGATAGATAGAGTGCCTGATGAACTATGGAATGAGGTTCGTGACATTGTACAGGAGACAGGGATCAAGACCATCCCCATCGAAAAGAAATGCAAAAAAGCAAAATGGCTGTCTGGGGACGCCTTACAAATAGTTGTGAAAAGAAGAGAAGCGAAAAGCAAAGGAGAAAAGGAAAGATATAAACATCTGAATGCAGAGTTCCAAAGAATAGCAAGAAGAGATAAGAAGGCCTTCTTCAGCTATCAATGCAAAGAAATAGAGGAAAACAACAGAATGGGAAAGACTAAGGATCTCTTCAAGAAAATCAGAGATACCAAAGGAGCATTTCATGCAAAGATGGGCTTGATAAAGGACAGAAATGGTATGGACCTAACAGAAGCAGAAGATATTAAGAAGAGGTGGCAAGAATATACAGAAGAACTGTACAAAAAAGAGCTTCATGACCCAGATAATCACGATGGTGTGATCACTGACCTAGAGCCAGACATCCTGGAATGTGAAGTCAAGTGGGCCTTAGAAGGCATCACTACGAACAAAGCTAGTGGAGGTGATGGAATTCCAGTGGAGCTATTCCAAATCCTGAAAGACGATGCTGTGAAAGTGCTGCACTCAATATGCCAGCAAATCTGGAAAACTCAGCAGTGGCCACAGGACTGGAAAAGGTCAGTTTTCATCCCAATTCCAAAGAAAGGCAATGCCGGAGAATGCTCAAACTACCGAACAATTGCACTCATCTTACATGCTAGTAAAGTAATGCTCAAAATTCTCCAAGCCAGGCTTCAGCAATATGTGAACCGTGAACTTCCTGATGTTCAAGCTGGATTTAGAAAAGGCAGAGGAACCAGAGATCAAATTGCCAACATCCGCTGGATCATGGAAAAAGCCAGAGAGTTCCAGGAAAACATCTATTTCTGCTTTATTGACTATGCCAAAGCCTTTGACTGTGTAGATCACAATAAACTGTGGAAAATTCTGAAAGAGATGGGAATACCAGACCACCTGATCTGCCTCTTGAGAAATCTGTATGCAGGTCAGAAAGCAACAGTTAGAACTGGTCATGGAATAACAGACTGGTTCCAAATAGGAAAAGGAGTACGTCAAGGCTGTATATTGTCACCCTGTTTATTTAACTTATATGCAGAGTACATCATGAGAAACCCTGGACTGGAAGAAACACAAGCTGGAATCAAGATTGCTGGGAGAAATATCAATAACCTCAGATATGCAGATGACACCACCATTATGGCAGAAAGTGAAGAGGAACTAAAAAGCCTCTTGATGAAAGTGAAAGTGGAGAGTGAAAAGGTTGGCTTAAAGTTCAACATTCAGAAAACGAAGATCATGGCATCTGGTCCCATCACTACGTGGAAAATAGATGGGGTAACAGTGGAAACAGTTTCAGACTTTATTTTCCTGGGCTCCAAAATCACTGCAGATGGTGACTGCAGCCATGAAATTAAAAGACGCTTACTCCTTGGAAGGAAAGTTATGACCAACCTAGATAGCATATTCAAAAGCAGAGACATCACTTTGCCAACAAAGGTTTGCCTAGTCAAGGCTATGGTCTTTCCTGTGGTCATGTATGGATGTGAGAGCTGGACTGTGAAGTAGGCTGAGTGCCGAAGAATTGATGCTTTTGAACTGTGGTGTTGGAGAAGACTCTTGAGAGTCCCTTGGACTGCAAGGAGATCCAACCAGTCCATTCTGAAGGAGATCAACCCTGGGATTTCTTTGGAAGGAATGACGCTCAAGCTGAAACGCCAGTATTTTGGCCACCTCATGCGAAGAGTTGACTCATTGGAGAAGACTCTGATGCTGGGAGGGATTGGGGGTAGGAGGAGAAGGGGACGACAGAGGATGAGATAGCTGGATGGCATCACTGACTCGATGGATGTGAGTCTGAGTGACCTCCGGGAGTTGGTGATGGACAGGGAGGCCTGGCGTGCTGCGATTCATGGGGTCGCAAAGAGTTGGACACGACTGAGGGCCTGATCTGATATATATATATATGGACTTTCCTGGTGGCTCAGACTGTAAAGAAACTGCCTGCAATGTGAAAGATCTGTGTTCAATTCCTGGGTTGGGAAAATCCCCTGGAGAAGCAAATGGCAACCAACTACTGTATTCTTGCCTGGAGAATTCCATAGACAGAGGAGCTTGGTGGGCTACAGTCCATGGGGTTGCAAAGAGTTGGACATGACTGAGTAACTAATACTTTCATTCATATCTATGTCAAATGTATATTTATGTCTATATACATACATTTTTTTTTCATGATATTTCTTGGGTAACTGACTGAATCCATCCGCCATGACCAGGCACCAGAGTAACCACTTGTTTGAGTTATCTTAACAACAGACACTCCTGGTAAGGAACATGAAACTAACAAGCTACTACCAAACAGAGAATTTGGGAAAGGTCAAAGGAGAGACAAGACACCAGCCCATATATCCTACCAACCTCCCAGGACCTTTTCTGGAATCTATCTTGGCTGAATGATACACACAGCACCAGGACCCCAAGTGAGAATGACAGGCCAGAGGTAACCTGCAAATTAACCCCATCACCATAAAACCTGAGGCTGCAAGCCACACGGCAGAGCAGTTCTATTGGGTTCCCTTACCATGCTGCTCTCCATCCAGGCACCCCTTCCCAATAAAGTCTCTTGCTTTGTTAGTTTGTATGCCTCCTCAGACTATTTACGAACGTTACACAAGAGACAACTCTCAAGCCCTGAAAGGGGTCCCCCTTCCTGCAGAATATTGCATGGCTGCCATAAAAATAAAAGAAAGAGCTTCCATGTTTGATCACTGAGGTCCCTTTTAATACCTTCTCAGCAGGTGGGCATTTACCCTGAGAA
The DNA here is from genome assembly GCA_935064755.1 of Tragelaphus eurycerus. NCBI lineage: Eukaryota > Metazoa > Chordata > Mammalia > Artiodactyla > Bovidae > Tragelaphus > Tragelaphus eurycerus. The sequence continues at coordinate 33,017,509 of CAKXYN010000014.1, read as the reverse complement.
TCTTCTCTTAGGCAGAGGCAATTTTTAAAGAAGTCATCAGGCAAGATGACAGTTCAATGCTCCTGAACTGTCCTCAGAGGAAGCACCTTAAGGAAGAATTTTTATCTTTGTTTTTGTTATTGTTCTCTTTAGTCTCCAACAAAATTAGCATCTGTTAACTGAAATAGAGTAAGAAAGAATAATACAATAGGGTCCAATTACACCCAGTTCGAAGCTGAAGCACAGCCAGATGAATGCTAATTCAGTTATTAAATAGCAGCCTGTATTTATTCTAAATGAGTAGCTGGATCTTGTACAAGTGGCAGGTCTTTGCAGATTCTCACTTACTAGAAAGCACATCCTTGGCTATAAGACAGTGTCATTTCTATCTATCAGGAAAAAGAGAATCAATAATGCGGCTGATCTGAAATCTTGTAGCACAGAAAGTCTTCACCAGCCTTCTTTTCAATTTGTGTTCTAGTTGTGTCTCTCTGTGACCCCATGGACTGTAGCCTGCCAGGCTCCTCTGTCCATGGAATTTTCCAGGCAGGAATACCGCAGTGGTTTCTACTTCCTCCTTCAGGAGATCTTCCCAACCCAGGGATAAAGTCTCCTGCATTGGCAGGTGGCTTCTTTAAGCACTGCGCCTGCCACCTGGGAAGCCTTCTTTTCAATTTACAAATATCCTAAGTTCTTGTCTCTTAGTGTAACTGAGCAGGACTCCAGGGGGCTTTCCTGGGACAGGCCCTCCCCCATATCCTCTGCATCTGAGGCACATTTCCCAAGTTGTTTTACAGATGTTAAACCACCCCCGACCCACCCCATCAATGAAAGAATTTAACAATTTGATGACCATAAATACATAGCCCCAGGGCTTCTGGAACCCAAGGACTGATAATGTTAACCCCTGTGATACCACCCTGTTACCTCACCATCAGCCAAAGAGGATGCCCATGAGCTGAACACACACCCTGCCATCCTTCCTCACTTGCTTTTAAAAATGCTTTGCAGAAACCTTCCCAGGAACTCAGGGTTTTTTTAAAGCATGAGCCACCCATCTCTTTGCATGGCCCTACAATAAATCTTTCTTTGCTCCAAATTCTGATGTTTCAGCTTGTTTACCCTCGCTGTGCATTGGGCACACAAAATTGCACTAATATTAACATACTGATCGTTTAGTCACAACTACTTTTTCTTCAAGCTGGATGACAATAGAAATTATGCTTCAAGCCAGAACAGCTTTGATAGTGAAAAGAAAAGTGAAAGTGTTAGTTGCTCAGTCATATCCAACTCTTTGTGACCCCATGGACTGCTGCCTGCCAGGCTCCTCTATCCATGGAATTCTCCAGGCAAGAGTACTGGCTACTGTTGCTGCTAAGTCACTTTAGTCCCGTCCGACTCTGTGCAACCCCATAGATAGCAGCCTACCAGGCTCCCCCATCCCTGGGATTCTCCAGGCAAGAATACTGGAGTGGGTTGCCATTTCCTTCTCCAATGCGTGAAAGTGAAGTCGCTCAGTCATGTCCGACTCTTAGTGACTCCATGGACTGTAGCCTACCAGGCTCCTCCATCCGTGGGATTTTCCAGGCCAGAGTACTAGAGTGGGTAGCAATTTCCTTCGCCAGGAGATCTTCCCAACCCAGGGACTGAATCCAGGTATCTGACATTGCAAGCAGATTCTTTATCATCTGAGCCACCAGGGAAGCCCCACTGAAATGACTATGCACTCTTAAACTGGTTTTATTTTTATTTTATTTTATATTTTTTATTGTTTTATATTTATTGTCCTATTCCTAAACTATCCTCAAAAATAAAAGAAGTATTTCTTAAAATACAAAAGCAACATTTATTTGCATGCAACTTTTATAAAACTTTATATTGATTGCTTAAATATTAAAAATAAAATGATCAGAAAGAGATAATCGAGTACTTTAGTCAGTTTCCCAGCTATATTTGTCTTTTATCAAATATATTATTTTTTTTCTGAGGAATATATGTTTTCCTCAATAGTATGGTTTGTTATTATTACTACTTTTTCTTTAAAATTACTTGGAAGTTTCTTCAAAGTTGCATTTTGTGTTTAATAAATTTGAAAATTTGACAACTTAAAAGTAACTTTTCTACAAAAATTTTTTAAATTATAAAACGTCTCTAGATATAGCATATGCTTATTAGATGTCCATTCTGCTAAATGGAAAATAGTTTCTGTATACAAATGTTTTCATACTTTTTTAGCTTTGACTTAAGAGTTCATTTCTTCATTAAATATTTTTATGGGAAAAAATTCTTCCAAGTAACTTATCTCTATGATTGATTTGATTTTTTTAAGTTCATAAAACACAATCATATATCATTTCAATTTCATTCTATTTCAGTAGGGAGTAAAAATCCATCCATTCAGAATATGAGCTTCATCTAAAGGTTTTCCTTCTACATCAAGATAATACCCCAATTGTAGAATTTCAAGTTTAAAATTAGCATCACATTTGCACTCTCATGATTTAATGTGACTGGCTCCTCCTCATTTTATAGGGAAAGTTTTTTTAGTTTGCAACCTTTGTTACAACAGTGGCAGCCATTTTAGAAAATGGTACGGTAGTTTCTTATACAGTTAGAAAAACATACACTCACTAAATCATCTAGTAATTCCTCTCCTGGGTATTTACCCAAGAGAAATAAGAAGTTATGTTCACACAGAAATGTGTATGTGAATGTTTATAGCAACTATGCCCATAATTGCCAAAAGCTGAATATAGTCCAAGCGTCCTCCAAATTGTTAATGGGTGAAAAAAAGAACTCTGGCACATCCATACCATGAAGCACTGCACTGCAGAGAATGAACAATGCATTACCCTGAGTGGAAGAATTCACACTCATAGGATTACTACTGTATGGTTCAACTTATATTCCATCTGGAAAAGGGAAAAAAATATAGGAATAGAGTGAGAGTAGGAAGGGGACTGAGTATACAGGACATAAGGAGACTTTGATAGAACCATCATATACCTTGATTGTGGTGGTAGTTACAAGATTAAAGAAGCTTATCAAAATAAATAAAAATGTACAACAGAGGGAGTGAATTTTAAGGTAAGTATATCATACCACAGTGAAATTATTTCCTAAAAGAGCTCTTGAAAACAAACAGAACCCCCCCAAAAAAATTAATTCAAGGTTGGAATTATGTGGTAGCCCTAATTAATATGAATTTTGGAAACTCATGTCAAAATTATGAATATTTTCCCAAAGTAATTAATACTCAGGTAATGAATATAAAACTCGGGCCAGAAAACAAACAAATACACCTTAAGGGGTTGAAAAAAAAGGTGGATGTACTTTGTACTCCACTGTTCTAATAAAGTGTCTCCACTGTTCTGAATAAAGAATGTCTACAAATTCTTATGAAAACAAACAAAACTATGTAGAGGGTTCATTTACAAAAATCAGTAATACAATAGACTCCATTAGGTAACTTTAATAAAAACTTAAACATTTCTGAAAATCAACTGAATTTGGGCAACAAAGAGAAAAAGTGAGTATTACCACAATGAAGATTAAAAAAAACTACATTCAATCCTATCTTTGTTAAACAAATGTCATGGTTTAATTATCCTAATTTTTCCTGCATAAAAATTGTTGTAAATTTTGATAACTGCTGTGTCTACTTTGATTGGTTAAAAACAATAACAAAAAAAACCCTCTTATGTTGCTTGGAGGCAGTTATAAATATGGATGTCTAACAAATAGTGCCAAGTACATTTCAGCTTCATAATTTAGTAAGAACACTTAATTTAGAACGAATATAATATTACATCACAGCAAATTGTGCATTCTTTTTACCACCATAAAAATTATTTTCAATGATGAAATTTTAAATTGAATTTATATTAACAATCAAAATAATGTCATATTTCACCACTGACAGATGAAGTTTCCAAAGTTTTACATTGCTTCCATGAAATGGTTAACACTGATTCATGACTGGAATGAATTAATTTTATAATAGAAGCATTTGATGGTAACAATGGAAAATAGGCATCATTAGCAACTTGCAAAGTCCTTTTTCTGCTAAACTGAAGCCCTGTATTATCACTTATTGTTTCATTTCCTGTGCATTCACAGAAAACTGAGAAATACAAATGAGCAAAATTAAACATAGAAGAGTATTAATTTGATTTTTGATTAGACATTTGTTAAAAAATGCAAATTCTTTGACCCCCAAACCAAACCTACTTGAAGCAAAAATTCTGGAGGTAGACCTCAGCTGTCTTTGTTTTAACAAGGCTCCTAGGATACACAGATGCACATGTAAATATGAGACTGTTATCTCATATGAAAAGTGACTTTTCACAGAGTGCTCTGCAAGTGTACCTTCTGCAGTCAGAAGCATTAAATCTTTGTTTTGGAGAAAGTCTTCATGAAACAGTTATTGACTGCTGAGTTCAGAAATAGACCCACACATATATTTTTAATTGATTTTTCAACAAAGGTGCCAAGGCAACTCAGTAGAGAAAGGGCAAGCTATCAATAAATGTTGCCTCAACAACTGGATGGTCATATGCAAAACAAAATGAAAAAAACCTCAATCCACATCATGCCATACATAAAAAACCAACTCAAAATTAACCTAAACGTAAGTGCTAAGACTATAAGCCTTCTAGAATAGAAAAGGATACGAGAAGAACTCTGTGACACAGAGTGTGGAAAATATTTTTAAACAAGACACAAACAGAACAAATGATAAAAGGAATCAATTAAATTTCATCAAAATTTAAACCTATGCTCCTCATAAAATGGTGAAGAAAAAGTAAAGACAATCCGCAGCCTGGGAGAAAATAATTTTGCAAGAATGATCTCTAAAAGTAAAGTAAAATAGACCAATAAAAAAACCTTGGCTTTGTTTTAATATCTTTGTTTTTATAAATAACTTGACTTAGAAATACTGGTCAAAATTTGAACAAACACTTCAAAGAAGATATAAAGATGGCAAATAACCATATGAAAAGATGCTTACCATCATTTGTCATTAAGAAAATGTAAATTAATAATGTGAGATAGTACCACACACCCATTAGAATGGCTACAATTTAAAAAACTGATCATGTCAAATGCTGCCAGAGGTAAGGAGGAATGGGAAGTCTCATAGATTACAGATTAGATTCTTTGGAAAAGTGTAAAGTTTGGGACTTTCTTGAACATATTCTACCATAACACAATTCTTCCACTCCTATGTATTTACTCAAGAGAAATGAAAGCAAATATTTACCCAAATATTTACTTGTACACAAATGTTCACTAACAGCTTTTTTCTTATAGCCCCAAACTGGAAACGAATCACATGTTCATCTGTAGAAAGGGTAAAACCATTGTAGTATATCCATATGAAAGAGCACTACTTAGCAATAAAAAAAAAAAAAAAAAAAAAGATGACTGGCACATGCAACATGGATGAATCTCAAATAATTACACTGAGTGAAAGAAGCCAGACCCTCATCTCACATACCAACAAGAGTATACACTTGATGATTCTATCATATAAATCTGCTGAAAATGAAGACAGACATATAGTGACAGAAGGTAGATCAATGGTTCCCCTGGGACAAAGTGAGACTTGGTGGTGGGTAAGGAAGGGCCAGGTTGCAAAAGTGCTCAAGAAAACTTCTGGGAATATGGACATACCCATTATCTTGTTTGGGGTGTTAGTTTCACAAGTGTACATACGCATTAAATTTCATACAGTAAACATGTACTGTTTATTGCACTTTGTACCTTACTGAAGGCAGGGGGAACAAAAGAGAGAAAACTCTAGTTAAATGCTATGCCAGATGGTATAAACCAAGATTCCCCAAGATGTATGATTTACTTTACAGACATACACACCTGCCTGCATTGTTAATTTTTAATATCCTTTTGACATTTAGGTTAATCTGCATCTCTCATTCCTTCAAATAACTCATTCTGAATTATTCCCAATTAAATTTCCTTTATCTACATTTGCTTTTAGCACTGCAATCCTCTTTTTTTCAGGATTTATCACATTGTATATTTGCATTTATTTCCACTGAATTAATGTCTACCTCAATCAGTGAGACTGCAAGAAACACGAACCTTAGAATCTCATTGCTCCCCGTTATTACTGTAGTCTCAGTGTTTGGTACCTATGCATAATTAATGCTAGTTGAAAGAATAAAAGAATCTGACAGCAAAATTAAGGATCTGGTAAAGGATGAAAAAGGCTTTATTTATTAATCTAGTTTACTTATTCAATCAATGAAATAATTATAATACTACAACTTTACAGTTCAAGCATTTGCATGTGAACAGACATCTACGGTTTTATTTGATTTTTATAAAAATTTTGTAAAAAAGGCAAAATAAAGTATGTCCTTTAAGGAAAGAACCTGGAACTCAAGATGGCACAGAAACAAGCAAGAAAATGGAAATAAGTTCTAAACCCAAAGATTTGACACAAAGATCATTTGCAGTAATCCACAGCTATTACTTCAGAGACCATTATCATTTTATCCCTGGATATTGCAAGGGCCCCTAACACACTGATGCTCAGTCTTGGTTAAATATGAGAATTATCTGAATTTTTTTTAAAGTACCTATATCTCTGTCTCATTCTCAGAGATTCTGATTAATAAGTCATGGAGTCCTGTTGAGCATGAAGATTTGTCAAAGGGTTAGGGTTTAACTAACTGGCAGCAAAGCTTAGAGTCACTGGTTTATCTGAGCTTGGCCTGGAGAGTTGTACTGCCTCCAATCCATTCTTACTCTGGAGCTAACATCATCAATTTCAAAAACAAACACAAATATGTCACTTGCCCACTTGAAAGCCTTCCATGTTGCCAAACAACCTACAGAGTGTCCCATAGTCTAAACTTCAGACCTGAAAAAAGCCCTGCAGAAAGAAAAGAATCAAAATAACTGATTCAGGGTCTGGGGCAGGGGAAAGATAAACTGAGCTCAGACTATCTAGTGCCAGAAAGAAAAAATACTATAGGAAAATAATGAAGGCATGCTAAAAGTTCACAGGAGGCAACCTGAAGGGATTCCCCCTGGCCAAGTTCAGCCTCAAAATAAATGACATTTCTTTTTTAACAAAATAAATAAATAAATGGCAGCACTAGATAATAACCCATTGCCTAAATTAAGAACCCAGGGTTACACACTGATTATAAACAAATAAAAGAAGAGGAGGGAAAATCTTTCTTAACAATAGAATGCCAATAAATCTAGACGATGGAGTTAGATCAGTATTTTCAACCACCACATTAATAAGTGACTCAAACAAAAAATCAAGAGATTCTAAGATCAGTGGGTGAAAGTCTTGTGAGAACTTAATATTGATAGCCTCAAAGTATCTCCCATAAACTACTTATAGAATCTTTACCTATTGTATTTTTTAAAGAAATTTACAAATTTTAACCTATTTTTTACATTAGGTAAAAATAGTAACTTTATAATGGTTGGACCTGACTGACATCATCACAACAAAGTGATCACAGTTAAGGTCACCAATAAAGGGACATCTTGTGCCTCTGGATGTGATGTTCTGAGAAGGACACAGTATCACTTTTGCAAAATTCCTGCCAAAAAATGTAACATTTAAATCTAATCAAAAGAAAAAGTCAGAGGAACCCAAAGTGTGAGACATTCTACAAAATAACTAGTATGTACTCTCCAAAAATGTCAAGAAAAACAGAGGAACTGTCCTAAATAAAGGAGACTAAAGATATCTGACAGCAGATGCAACGACTGTTCTGGACCGGGTACTGAATGGAGGGGAGGGGGACCTCCCACCCCCACCTATGAGTTCCCCCACCTATGAAGAACAGTATTAGGTCAGCAGCAAAGTATGAGTATTAAGAAATATCAGCATTACATCTGTGCTAAAATATGTAAGTTCAAGAACTGCATTGTGGTCACATGTAAGGGAATATTCTTGTTCTTAAGAAGACACACTTCAGTGTGTGAAATATCAAAAGGATAACACGTTTTGTATACTGTGTGCAATGCTAAGTCAATTCAGTCATGTCTGACTCTTTGTGACCCTATGGACTGTAGCCCTCCAGGCTCCTCTGTCCATGGGATGCTCCCAATAAGAAGGCTGGAGTGGGCTGCCATTTCCTCCTTCAGGGGATCTTCCCAACCCAGGGAATTGAACCTGCGTCTCTTAAGACTCCGAGTTGGCAGGTGAATTCTTTACCACTAGGAGAAGGCAATGGCACCCCACTCCGGTACTCTTGCCTGGAAAATTCCATGGATGGAAGAGCCTGGTAGGCTGCAGTCCATGGGGTCGCTAAGAGTTGGACACGACTGAGCGACTTCACTTTCACTTTTCACTTTCATCCATTGGAGAAGGTAGTGGCAACCCACTCCAGTGTTCTTGCCTGGAGAATCCCAGGGATGGGGGACCCTGGTGGGCTGCCGTCTCTGGGGTCGCACAGAGTCGGACAGGACTGAAGCGACTTAGCAGCAGCAGTAGCAGAGCCAACTGGGTAGCCCCAAAAGGCAACATATCAATAACTTTTAGCTAAAACACAATTACAGAGAGATAGAGATGGGGAGCGGGGAAGGCAATGGCACCCCACCCCAGTACTCTTGCCTGGAAAATCCCATGGATGGAGGAGCCTGGTAGGCTCCAGTCCATGGGGTCGCTAAGAGTCGGACAGGACTGAGCGATTTCACTTTCACTTTTCACTTTCATGCATTGGAGGAGGAAATGGCAACCCACTCCAGTGTTCTTGCCTGGAGAATCCCAGGGACAGAGGAGCCTAGTGGGCTGCCGTCTATGGGATCGCACAGAGTCGGACACGACTGAAGCGACTTAGCAGCAGCAGCAGCAGAGATGGGGAGGGGAGAGGGAGAAGTGGAAGGTCAGTAGGACACAATGGAAATAAGGGTACTTTGCTCTGTGATAACTTAGCGGGTGGGTGGGGAGGGAGGCTCAAGAAGGAGGGTATATATGTGTGTATGTGTGTGTATATATATGTATGTATATACATATGTATGTGTATGTGTGTATATATACACAAATATCTACAGTTAATCCACTGTGTTGTATAGCAGAAACTAACACAACACTGTGTAACAATTATACTCCAATTTTAAAAAAAGAGTACTTTTTACTCTTCTGACGATGTTTCCCTAAGTTTGAAATTATATCAAAATAAAGTGATTATAATCAGGCAAAAAAAAGAAAACAGAAGGTGCCTACCTCTGCACCCTCTTCTTTCCCAGACCCCCTATTCACACCTCCAGTTACCCTCTACTGAGCCTGTGCTGTGCCCTGAAGTCACCATGCTCTTTGTGGTTTATACACGGCCTGCTTCAACTATCTGGAACGTGTGGACTCCTTTCACCTGAGTAATTCCTACTCCTCCTTTCAAAGTCCTGGAAGGTATCCTGTGTTCTGTGGATCATTTTCTGGTGGTCTCCAGCCCACCTCACTTGCCTTGAATGCCCCTCCCATAGAATGGACTGTGCATTCCTCTGTCATAATTCTGGCCACACTACCCCCACAGTCTATTTCCTCCACTGAAAAACAAGAGTTTCTTGTTATTGTCTTTCAGATCCCCATTCTCTTACACCAAAAAAGGAAGCTGTCAAAAATTGATGTATTGATGGTTGAATAAATGCCTTCCATTTAGTATCAGCATCCAACATCGTACATATTTTAGTAGATACTTTAAAAATGAGAAAAGAGGATTGCTGAATTAACTTATTTCCATGATTTTTCTTTCAATATATATTATCAGAGCATCCATTATATGCACTTCACTGTATAGATGATAATAGAAATTGTTATCTTAAAAATTGTTATCTTCTGACACAAATTATTATTTTTCCTCTTCCCGTTTCTAAGGAGACTAAGCCCTAACAACTGAGCAGCATTTGTTCAGCGAGCTCACATCATCTTTCTGCAAACATCCTCATATTGAACCATATATTAATGATGGATATGGCTGGCCAGTGGCTGACTAGAATCATTCTGGAAAAGAAAACAAGGATACAGAGAGCTTGGGAGGAAGATTTGGAAGGAGGACTGGGCTGATGGATGCCCATGGGGAAGGGCAGGAGAGAAAGTGAGAGATCTAGAGACACAGAAGCAGAAAAGAAGGTAATAGAGAAGAAGATACCTTATGGTTTATGGCATTTAATTAACATTTGCTGAAAAAAGGCACAGAAGTGTGATATGTATTTGAAAAGTGAAATTTTATGTACTATAACATCCTTCCATGTTTGCAGAGACCCTTCGGGAAGATAACTAGCTTCATTAATGTCTAGTAGAGCAGATCGAGAGTAGAAGATGGACAGACTTGCTGAGCAAGGGGGAGGCTGGTGAGGACAGGAAAGAACATTCCCACGGGAGCCTGCTCCTTGCTCCATTTGGAGTGCATGACATAAATACTCTGCAGACAGCACAGAGAGGGCTGTGACGGCTTTTTGTTGTTAATAGCTAGTATCCATTCTGCTTGGTCAGGGTCTGTGTTGTATACCAGTTGCTAAATAATTTTTGTGTCTCTAGTAATAACATGATAGAACACATATGATAGCACAATATGATAAGTCAAGAAGAAATGTGTACAGATTAATTCAGAACATGAGATATATCAACAGAAAAAGCTACCTAGGAAGAACAGTCATAAAAACATTTCCAATTTGGACTCCAGTCAATAAGTGCTTCTGGTGTTCAAATGTCACAAAAAATTGGTACCAGAATGTTAAGTGGAAGCATTCTATATGCCTGATTTGTGTGTGTATGTGTCTTTTTTTTATTTTTTAATAAAAAAGTTTCTATAAATACATGCTCCTGGTTATTATTACATATTCATTATGTTAAGACATGCTTATTAAAAAGATATGCTGGACACTGAAGCTTTACCCTAAAGGAAACTGTAATACAGAAAATACATATATATAAACAAATAATCTAACAAAAATATTGTTAGAACTTACTAATACAATTGCAAATGCTTTTGAGTCTTAAATTATCTAAATAGGCTACAAAATAAACAACAGAAGAAAAGAGAGAGGCGAAACTTCTCTGATCTTCTGTATAAAGATAATGTATAATGTCAGAACACTAAAATTCAGCCATATGGCAAGAGTTCTAGCTCATGGCATTGATTTGGGGGTCAGATACCCAGGAAGAAGCTTTGACTTTGCCATTATCTCACTGTGTGATCTTGAGTAAGTCACTACATGAATAGCAATTCCTTTTTCGTATATTGAAGGGTTGGTTAGGATCAGGAGGTTCAAATACTCTGCCAAAGGGTCTATGGGGTTGAAAAGTGTCTAGTGGGCTGGATTCTGTGTCCTCTACTCACCCTGCCAATGAAAGGAGTTCCACTTTTCTCTATTTTATATGTGTTTGAATTTTGTTTCTCTTTTGTTTGAAATGTTCCATCACTAAAAACAGAACTAGGTTTCCTAAAATCATGTTCCAGCTCCTAAGAGACCCTACCATGTGCTTAGGGGGAAGAAGTCAGAGGTGAAGCATAGTGAATGTGTTCATGAAAGATGCATTTTGTTTTTAAGATAATAATTGTGCAAGCGGGCAAAGAAATCTTTTTAGGTTGAAGTCTGTGCTATTCTATGTATATTATATACTTCTTTCTCCAATTGTTCAAAATTGTTTTTCAGTACCAGGATGAAAAATCCATTGCTTTTTTCCAAAATACTAATTGCTGAAAAGGATTTTATTTAAACAGAATTCAATTAACAAACTTAATACATTCATCAACTACTAATTTAATTAGAACATTCAGCAAATTGCCATCAATGTACCCAAAGCTGGTAGAATGACTCAGATAGTTTGAGGAAGTCGGGACTGCAGCACAGACATGTTTTGTATCTTTCAGTTCAGTTCAGTCGCTCGGTCATGTCCGACTCTCTGCAACCCCATGGACTGCAGCACGCCAGGCCTCCCTGTCCATCGCCAACTCTTGGAGTTTACTCAAGTTCATGTCCATTGAATTGGACATGAACCATTGAGATGGTCCAACCATCTCATTCCCTGTCATCCCCTTCCCCTCCCGCCTTCAATCTTTCCCAGTATCAAGGTCTTTTCCAATGAGTCAGTTCTTCGCATCAGGTGGACAAAGTATTGGAGTTACAGCCTCAGCATCAGTCCTTCCAATTAATATTCAGGACTTATTTCCTTTAGGATGGACTGGTTGGATCTCCTTGCAGTCCAAGGGATTCTCAAGAGTCTTCTCCAATGCCACAGTTCAAAAGGATGGATTCTTTGGTGCTTAGCTTTCTTTATAGTCCAATTCTCACCTCCATACATGACTATTGGAAAAACTATAGCTTTGATTAGATGGACCTTTGTAGGCAAAGTAATGTCTCTGCTTTTTAATAAGCTGTATAGATTGGTCATAGCTTCTTTTCCAAGGAGTAAGTGTCTTTTAATTTTATGGCTGCAGTTATCATCTGCAGTGATTTTGGAGCCCAAAAAAATAGCCTGTCACTGTTTCCACTACTTCTCCACCTATTTGCCATGAAGTGATGGGACCAGATGCCATGGTTTTAGTTTTCTGAATGTTGAGTTTTAAGCCAACTTTTTCACTCTCCTCTTTCCCTTTCATCAAGAGGCAAGTTGGGAATTGGTGATAAACAGGGAGGCCTGGTGTGCTGAGGTTCATGGGGTCGCAAAGAGTCAGACTGAGCGACTGAGTTGAACTGAACATAAACTTTACAAACCTAGTTAGAAGAAGAAAAAAAAATTATCATATTGTCACAGCTCCAAATTAGCAGCATCCACTATAATCAAATTGTTTTTTTTTTTTTTTTTTTTTCCTTCCTGTACTCCCATTATCCTTCCCTCTGACTCTTTTTCCGGGGATGCTCTTCTCCTGAAACCCTAAATGTGGGCAATATCTTTAACCAGAGCAAGCCAGCAGTGAAGTAATCTCCTCTGCTGGTTTCCCCCACTCCTCAAAGTCCATGTTAATTATGGCTGTCAGAGGGATATACAAGAGGAATTGCAGTGGAGAGCCCTGAGACTTAGTGATTGGCTTCTTTGAGCTCTGCCACTTCTTCCTACTACCCAGGCTCAAAGGGGTGATGTATTTGTTAGATACTAAGGCAGGCAGCTGATTTAGTAAATCAGGATACTAAGGCAGAGAGCTGATTTAGTAAAACAGGAGTAGAGGCTTTTTAGTCATACAAGCCTGGATTCCAAACTGACTCCTGCCACAGTCTAGTCCAAGGATGTTGGCCAATTCTGGTTCTTCTTGTACACAAGGGCATTGGTAATTACTTATCACTGCACTGGTGCCAAATTAAATGAGATAACAAAAGTAGGATCATCAGAACATTGTTTGGCCCAAAGCAATTATGTAATAAATTTTTTCCAAATTCTATCAACATGCAACTCCAAATAAAGAGACGACAGGTTTCTCTTGGTAACTAAGAGTGTCAAAGACATTAGACATATGAGGAGAATCATAGTGGTTCTCAAATATTATGGATATAATAAAGGTAAGTGCTTAACATTTCTCTTACACTCTATAAATCTCCTACTTTCTCAATTCTATGGTAATAGTTTTTGTAATTTTTTAAACTATTTCTGAAATTAGGATGAGTCTTAAAATTGATGCATGCATTTAATGTGATACCTATAGCTATTTGCAATCCATTCCAGTACTCTTGCCTAGAAAATCCCATGGACGGAGGAGCCTGATAGATTGCAGTCCATGGGGTCCCTAGGAGTCGGACATGACTGAGCGACTTTACTTTCACTTTCATGCATTGGAGAAGGAAATGGCAATCCACTCCAGTGTTCTTGCCTGGAGAATCCCAGGGATGGAGGAGCCTGGTGGGCTGCCGTCTATGGGGTCGTACAGAGTCGGACATGACTGAAGCGACTCAGCAGTAGCAGCACCTATAGCTATTTTCTCTTAAAATATTATATTGAAATACAAATGTCTTATAATCAATACTGTCTTAATTATATAATTAAGTAAAATGGCATTATGAAAAATGAATCATCCCCTTTGATAAATAACCAGAGCTATCCTCTCAGATGTCTGAAAGACCTAGTTGGCTATCAAGTGTCACCAAACTTTGCCTTTGAATTTTTTATATGTCCTTGAGTCTCTCACACTGATTCTTTATTGCTATCCCCTTCTTCAAACTACTGTTTCTGATTACTTGCTATGTTCCAAGTACACTGCAAAATGCCTTATAAATATTTTATTTTACTCCACACAGCCCTAAGGTGAAATGAAAGATGAAGATATTGAGGCTTTGATGAGAAAACTGAGCCAAGTAAACATGGCTCTAGTTCACGGTAGCTGAGATATGGGTCAAGTTCAGGTGTGACTCCCAAGCTGGGATTCTTAACCATGACTGGAATCCCTTGATTATAAGGAAATGATTTCAGCACTCGAAGTAATAATCCGAGTTCCCACAAGAATAACCTCAGAGTTAGGGCCTAGGGGAAAGCAGAGGAGAGGGCTATCCAAGTAGCACTGTGGAAACAAAATTATCAAAATCAAACCACATATGGTGTGTCTTCATGTGTAATTTTACATCAGTTCACACTATATATTTTGAAGATGTACTTTAAGTACAATGCAAAATAGTGTGCAAGGGAAAACAAGACTGAGTATACTTAAGGTCTATTCCCTATATTTTTGTATTTTAAAAATAATAATTCAGTAAAATTTATAGGAGTGTGTCAAGGCTGTATATTGTCACCTTGCTTTTTTAACTTATATGCAGAGTACATCATGTGAAATGCTGAACTGGATGAAGCACAACCTGGAATCAAGATTCCTGGGAGAAATATCAATAACCTCAGATATGCAGATGACATCATCCTTAAGACAGAAAGCAAAGAGGAACTAAAAAGCCTCTTGAGGAAACTGAAGGAGGAGAGTGAAGCTGGGTTAAAACTCAACATTCAAAAAACTAAGATCATGGCGTCTGGTCCCATCACTTCATGGCAAATAGAAGGCAAAACAATGACAGACTTTATTTTGCTGGGCTCCAAAATCACTGCAGATGGTGACTGCAGTCATGAAATTAAAAGACACTTGCCCCTTGGAAGAAAAGCTATGACCAACCTAGACAGCATATTAAAAAGCAGAGACATTACTTTGCCAATAAAGGGCCATCGACTGAAGTGACTTAGCAGCAGCAGCAGCAGACAAAGCTATGGTTTTTCCAGTAGTCATGTGTGGATGTGAGAGTTGGACTGTAAAGAAAGCTAAGCGCCGAAGAATTGATGCTTTTGAACTGTGGTGTTGGAGAAGACGCTTGAGTATCCCTTGGACAGTAAGGAGATCAAATCAGTCCATCCTAAAGGAAATCAGTCCTGAATATTCATTGGAAGGACTGATGCTGAAGGTGAAACTCCAATACTCTGGCCATCTGATGCGAAGAACTGACTCACTGGAAAAGACTCTGATGGTGGGAAAAATCGAAGGCAGGAGGAGAAGGGGACGACAGAGGATGAGATGGTTGGATGGCATCACTGACTCAATAGACATGAGTTTCAGTAAACTTCAGTAGTTGCTTACGGACAGGGAAGCCTGGTATGCTGTAGTCCATGGGGCTGTAAAGAGTCGGACATGACTGAGTGACTGAACTGGACTGAACTGATAGTCTATAGTGGAAACTATTTTGTTGTGACCACAATTCAAAATATGACAGTTTCATCTTTTAAAAACTATGGATATATGTTTATCCATATATATATCCATGTATATAAATGCACAAAAGCAGAGACATCACTTTGCCAACAAAGGTTCGCCTAGTCAAGGCTATGGTCTTTCCTGTGGTCATGTATGGATGTGAGAGCTGGACTGTGAAGAAGGCTGAGTGCCGAAGAATTGATGCTTTTGAACTGTGGTGTTGGAGAAGACTCTTGAGAGTCCCTTGGACTGCAAGGAGATCCAACCAGTCCATTCTGAAGGAGATCAGCCCTGGGATTTCTTTGGAAGGAATGATGCTAAAGCTGAAACTCCAATATTTTGGCCACCTCATGCGAAGCGTTGACTCATTGGAGAAGACTCTGATGCTGGGAGGGATTGGGGGCAGGAGGAGAAGGGGACGACAGAGGATGAGATGGCTGGATGGCATCACTGACTCGATGGATGTGAGTCTGAGTGACCCCTGAGGGCTGGTGATGGACAGGGAGGCCTGGTGTGCTACAGTTCATGGGGTCACAAAGAGTCGGACACGACTGAGCGACTGATCTGATCTGATATAAATGCAAACTATGAAAATTTGCTAGAGTAAAAACCAGTAAATAATATAACTGTTATGATACAGGGGAAAAACCCTCCAAACATAGACTAAAGAAGCAATAATTGACTAATATTCCTATGATATATTAAACTAACTTTAAGTCAGTTATCTCCTGCAACCATAAAATAATCTCAACCATATATACTTTAGAGCAAACGAGTCTCCATTTGCCCAAGATGGTCCTGGCTCACGCTGATGTCCCCAAGCAATTGTCAACATCCTCAGAATTGTCCCAATTTGGACAGTAAATTATATGGTCACACTAATAATACTCAAGAACCTTGACTTTTTACTCTAACCTTGCCTATTATAAACCATTAAATCTTTTTACTCTTCATATTCTTCTATAAGGTAGTTTACTTGCATGAAATAGTAGAAATTGTTTCATAGTTAACTTTAAAAAAAGTAGCACCATGGAGTTTGAGAAGTTAAAAGATAAGTATAAGGTGGTGGTTACCTCTTTCTATCAGAGTTCCTCTTTCTGAGAGTGCCTGCTTGTTTGGCCCACAAAAATTTATTATAACCATCACTTTCTACTGCACTAGGTTTCTTGGAAGGAGAATGGGATGGGCCATAATTCATGAGAGATGATGCTTAGAAACTGTTTAACTATCAACAAAATGTCCCTCATCAGAAGCATGACTGTTCTATATATCAGTGTCTCTTTTGCTGTCTCGTACACCGGATTATTGTTACCATCTTTCTAAATTCCATATATATGCGTTAGTATAGTGTATTGGTGTTTTTCTTTCTGGCTTACTTAACTCTGTATACTAGGCTCCAGTTTCATCCACCTCATTAGAACTGATTCAAATGTATTCTTTTTAATGGCTGAGTAATACTCCATTGTGTATATGTACCACAGCTTTCTTATCCATTCATCTGCTGATGAACATCTAGGTTGCTCCCATGTCCTGGCTATTATAAACAGTGCTGCTTTTGGACTCTGGGAGAGGGAGAGGGTGGAATGATTTGGGAGAATGGCATTGAAATAAGTATAATATCATATATGAAACAAGTCACCAGTCCAGGTTCGATGCCTGATACTGGATGCCCGTGGCTGGTGCACTGGGACGACCTAGAGGGATGGTATGGGGAGGGAGGAGGGAAGAGGGTTCAGGATGGGGAACACATGTATACCTGTGGCAGGTTCATTTTGATACATGGCAAAACCAATCCAATATTGAAAAGTTAAATAAAATAAAAATAAAATTTAAAAAAAAAGAAGCATGAGAGACATGCTTCTGTCCAATTTAAATATCTGAAATTTTTACAACAAAGTAATTTATTTGGACAAAGTCAGTTTTCTCCTTTAAGTCCAGCTATGTATGGCATAGTCAGAGTCTTCAACAGTTTTTATTAGGCACTCAACATTCCTTTCTCCTTTGTTTATTCTTTTTAGAATTCTGAATACATTCAGGTTGCTAAATTTTTAAAATATGATTCAAGGAAAGATGAGCTTACCATCTAATCCAGGTACAGATTTTGATTGGTCCCAGCTAGCAGCCCGTGGTCTTTTCTGAATGACTTACACGGTTCCGAGATGACCTCATTTAGTACAAATGGAACATCACGGACTATGCTTGGTTGACTGGCTTCAACGTCAGTCGGTTTGTGTAGCTGTCTCTCTCTTTTCTACAGAAAATAAACAAAATACCACATGGTTACAAATATCAGAGGACATCACATTGCTCCCATAAAGGAATCAGCATTATAATAAAATGAATACTGAGGAAGACAGAATGGAGACATGGAAAAAACTGGGTCCATAGTAACATTATTAAGACTTATCCACTTCTGAACTTTCAGTTGTAGACATAATAAACACACTGTAGTTTAAAGAGATTTGAAGCAAAGATTTTGTTACTTGCATTCAAAAGCATGCACATGAATACAATGTTTGAGGAGGCATACATGACTGATGAGAGCTAACATGGAAGATGAAACTGTCTTAGCAAGTGGCAGCAATATCAGCCCAATTGGTCAAGCCCAAAATCTAGAAATTACCTTTGGCTTTTAAAAACAAATTTCTCACTTCAAATCTATTAGAAACATGTGTCTCTTTGCCTCCAACATATCCTGCATTCTATCTGCTGCTGCTGCTAAGTCGCTTCAGTCGTGTCCGACTCTGTGCGACCCCATAGACGGTGGTCCACCAGGCTCCCCTGTCCCTGGGATTCTCCAGGCAAGAACACTGGAGTAGGTTGCCATTTCCTTCTCCAATGCATGAAAGTGAAAAGTGAAAGTGAAGTCGCTCAGTCGTGTCCGACTCTTAAAATCCATTTCATCACAAGTATCCTGCAATTTGTTCCTGGGACATTACCACATGCACGTAAATGGTCTCCCACTACCAACAATAACCCCAATCCAATTGTTCTCATCCATATCACTAAAATAATTTCAAAACCTTTTCATGGCTTCCCATCACACTTGAGATAAAAGTTATATTTTTAAAATAAATCAGGACACACAGATTCTTTTCATGACCTGCAATCCACTGCTGCAACCTCTTTTCTTTTCCCAACATTTGTTCTATCTCAACTGTCAGGCCTCATCATTGGTTTGCTTAAATTCAGTCCTGCCCTAGGGCCTTTACACTCTCTTCTTTATCTAGAATGCTTTTTCCATGGCTTTACATGGCTAGCTCCTTCTCATCCTCCAAGTTTTTGTTTAAATATTATCTCTTTCAAGAAATAATTCTTGATCCCTTCATGTTTCAGCCCATGATTCTACCCTGTTGTATTAAACACTGATCACAGCATCCCATGGATTTATTTTACTGCATGTGTCCAAATCTAATTATTTTCTTATTTATATGATTTTATTTGCTATTTTGGTCTGTCCATATCTTAAAGAGATCAGCTCCATTAAGAGAGGAATCTTAGTGGTTATGTCTACCTAAGACACTGACTTATTATAGAAGACAACTGGCTATGGCAGGTTTAGAACCTGGCTGTAAATTCTTTGATACTCTTTCCACTGAGAGGTAAGATCTATGTTCCTGGCTCTTAAATCTGGGAAAGCTTTAATAAATAAGATACAGTGAAAGGGATGCTTTGTGACTTTCGAGAGTAAGTCATGAAAGGACATGCAGTTTCTGCCTTGTTTGCTGGGAATGCTCACACACAGATCCTTATGCTGCCACATAAGAAGTCCATTACTTACGGACTACCATGCTGGAGGGGCCACACATGGGAGTGTTGGTAAATAGTCTAAGCCGATCCCTTTCTTTAGCTATCCCAACCCAAGATTCAGGTACGTGAGTAGAGTCTATCTTGCAAGTAGATCCTTCAGTGTCAAGTGATTCAGTCCTCATTTAAGTTATCTCAGGAAAAGCCCTGGAAATTATAAAATCACAGAGCAAAGCAGAGCTGTTCTGGTGGTGCCTGTTCTGATTCCTGATGTGTGTAATCAATAAACATAAGAAAATGACTGTTTTATGCCACTAACTTCTCAGAATGTCTTTTAACATTAGGATGTTTTCCAACATAACAATAGGCATCCGGAGCAAAGGCCCACCAAATTTTGAAAAATATTTGTTGAATGAGGTTGACCAGCTACCTTGTAAGAACACTCCTCTAGGGACCTGGGTTCTAGTCCAAGTTCCATTACTAATATATTATCTTATCTTAGGAAATCTCATCTATAGGTCTCAAGTTCCTTCTATGTACATTGAGGTGATCTGACTAGTTTAACTCTTAGGTACTTGCCTCTGAATTCTTAGTCTATAGGTGAAAACTAAGGGTTTCAACAATAATGAAAAAGATAAACAGCCAGAATTAGGGGCTCTGTATTCTCTGGGCATTAAAATGAGCTTAAAAGGGTGTGCTCCTTAGAGTTCTCAGCATAAAAGGGAGGAGGAAGCGATTTGATACTTTTACAATTGATTGACTTTCTTGAATCTCTATATTCCCAAGGATACTATGTCTGTGTCTTTAAAGTCAAAGCACTTCAGGATGAAGGGCTCAATGTACAGATGGCTTAACTAGATGGGAAATAGGAAGAAGCTGCAAACAAATGGCTTCTGAAGGCTCCCATTTTCTAACCAAACCATTTTCCTGTTTCTTTCTACAGAACTGACTTCAGAACTCAGAGGATGGGACTATGGCAGCAGCAAAAATGTGGTAGAAAGATTACTGGGTCTGGGGGCTATCCCTGAAGATGGGAAGCCTTGAGCAGTCACCACTCTGACCTTCTGCTGTTGAGGAGGAGGATGGTGACTCCTCTCTGCTCTTCCTTAGAAAATGAGGTGACTTTTCCCAGGGCACACAGAATAGAAAATGGAAATAGGATAAGATAATGGGTCTCTCGATTTGTAATCCAAGTGTCCTAGTGTTGCCCCAAGCACCCAACTGCACATCTCATACATCACTCAGCAGAGTTCTGAAAGAAGGGAAGCACGGACAGCCAGGTGTGAGGGGTGTGAGCACATCGACCTTTGGAATGTCTGTGAGACTGTTCACTGAGAATAGATCTTTGAGTATGATGAGATGAGAATTCTAGAGACTAAAAAAAGAATTCTTGGGAAAGATCATTCTCATGATGAGTAGGAGTAGGTAGGGTGGTAGTCTTAACTTGTAGACTTATTAATTGCTATTGTTTAGACCCATTTGAACATGGAAGAATCACATTCTAGGGAAAAGAACTAAGAACATGGTAAGGGGGGCTATATTTAAAATTTTATTAAGCAAACAGCTCAGCTTACCTCTCTGTCATGTATTGTTTAGAGTTCCCTGACATTCCTTTGCCTAACGTTATATGTATTCTCTGTATCTTTCTAATCCAAGCACAACCATAGCCAATCACTTCAGTTCAGTTGCTCAGTCGTGTCCGACTCTGCGACCCCATGAATTGCAGCACACCAGGGCTCCCTGTCCATCACCAACTCCCGGAGTACACTCAAACTCATATCCATCGAGTTGGTGATGCCATCCAGCCATCTCATCCTCTGTCGTCCCCTTCTCCTCCTGCCTCCAATCCCTCCCATCATCAGAGTCTTTTCCAATGAGTCCTGGAATGTGAAGTCAAGTAGGCCTTAGAAAGCATCACTACAAACAAAACTAGTGGAGGTGATGGAATTCCAGTTGAGCTATTTCAAATCCTGGAAGATGGTGCTGTGAAAGTGCTGCACTCAATATGCCAGCAAATTTGGAAAACTCAGCAGTGGCCACAGGACTGGAAAAGGTCAGTTTTCATTCCAATCCCAAAGAAAGGTAATGCCAAAGAATGCTCAAACCATAGCCAATAGATTAGAGCTATTTTAAGAGACCAGAAATATTTTCTGTCACTGCGCACAGACTCCTCAGAGAGAGGAAGTGATTTTGAATACGGCCTAATGTTCAAGAATCAAATACTTTCAAAGTATATCCTCCTATAAAAACATAAGGTCAAATATGTGTACAATAAGAGGTATCCAAGTTGGTGATATTTTAATAAAGTCACACTAGGGCTTCCCTTATGCCTCAGATGGTAAAGAATCTGCCTGCAATGCAGGAGACCCGGGTTTTATCCTTAGGTTGGGAAGATCCCCTAGAGACGGAAATGGCAACCCACTCTAGTATTCCTGCCTGTAGAATTCCATGGACATAGGAGCCTGGAGAGCTACAGTCCATGGGGTTGCAAAGAGTCCAACGTGACTGGGCAACTAACACTTTCTATTTCACACAATCTGACAGAAAACCCAGGCTACTATTTCTGTGGTTCAATGTCCCTTGCACTACAGTGCAATGCTTTTAGAAATTCTATCTAATAATGATCCAATGGCCTATAGTGAAAACAGGGTAGAATAGCTATAAGAAATAAAACAAGTGGCAATAATGTTATATGATATGATTCTGTTTCATGTCACCTGCTTGAGTTTAAATGTATTTTATAGAAGGACCTATTATAGTACAGAACACACAAAGATATTTTCCTCTTAGGCCTGCTGATTTATATCATTTCTTTAAACATAAAAATGGAAAAAAATAAAAAGAATTATTTATAATTTAAAGTACTATAAACATAAGTGATTATTACCATTAGTGGTTTCAGTGTATCTTTAAAATTCTGATTTCCTTTCAAGGCAAATAAATTAGTAGATGACGGATGTTTATTGGAAACAACTGAACAAGTATTCCACATTATCACTTTAGCTAAAATAAATTTAACTCTAATCAATCCCCTCCTGTTCAGACAGAACAGATTAGAAATCAGAATGCTAGTAAAAGATACCATGATGTTTAGAAAAAAAAAAAAAAACAAAACACTGCACGTGAAATGTAGTTTATTGCTTTTGTGAGGAGTAGCCCAGCCACAATGAGGCAGGGAGGAAAAGAGGACCAAACAAATGTATGATGGTAAACACACAGCCCACCATCCCCTTTTCCCACATCGATACAGACATTACAAATTAATCACAGAGCTCTTTTTTGTTAAGAATTGGTGTTGGAATCCTTCTGCAAAAACAATCCAGACTACTACAGTGGACTTGACATATGAGATAACACCAATCTGCAGAAAGCTAGATTCTAGTCTCAGACTGGAAATTAAGATACCAATGTTCTAGATCTAGCTTAGCCACTGATCTACTCTGTACTATGGACTAATTTCTTCCCTTTTCTGGCTATCAGCTGCCCCCCTGAGGTCACAACTGTCAATATTTATTGCCTATGCTAGAATCACCGAACTTTTGTTTTCCCCCTGCCCCAGAAGGGATCTTATATATTAGTTGGCTTGCTAAGCCACTGATGGAAAGGATGTGGGTGGCAGGGAATGTTTCCCTGTTACTTTTAAATTCACAATCAAATAAAAGTGCAATGATGCCATCTCAAATTATTACCACTTGCTTTCCTTCCTATTGTAGCTTGTTTAACTCTAGCCATTGCACTGTTAAGAGAATTCCTTGGGGGCACCTCAGAATGATGCAATGAATCCTGAGCAAATCCTGAAGCTTGGGTTGTGTAACTTTGTTAAAATAGCTTCTCCTCTAGGATACTACCTGTTACAGACATGTCTATCCCCGTGTTCTGTGCTCCCAGATCGTAAAAAGAACACTAGAGTATACTGTGGAATCAATGACAACCAGATTATTTTTCTCTTGTAAATCTAAAGTATGATTCATGGAAACTGGAACCCAATCCATGGAAGTCTTTTTGGTGAGAGGTTACACAAAGATGGGATTTGGGCAGCGATGTTGCTTCATGTTCAAGATGAGGTTGTTGTTCAGTTGCTCAGTCATGTCCGAGTCTTTGCGGCCCGCTGGACTGCAGCATGCTGGGCTTCCCTGTCCTCCCGGAGCTCAAGCTTGTGTCCATTGAGTCGGTGATGTCATCCAACCTTTTTGTTCCCTGTCATCCCCTTCTCCTGTCCTCAGTCTTTCCCAGCATCCATTTTTAATGAGTCAGTTCTTTGCATCAGGTGGCCAGAGTACTGGGGCTTCAGCATCAGTCCTTCTAATGAATACTCAGGGTTGATTTCCTTTAGGATTGACTGGTTTGACCTCCTTGCAGTCCAAGGGACTCTCAAGAGTCTTCTCCAACACCACAGTTCAAAAGCATCAATTCTTCGGTGCTCAGCCTTCTTTATGGTCCAGCTCTCACATCCACACATGACTACAGGAAAAACCGTAGCTTTGACTAGATGGACCTTTGTTGGTAAAGTAATGTCTCTGTTTTTTAATACACTGTCTAGGATTGTCATAGCCTTTCTTCCAAGGAGCAGGTATCTTTTAATTTCATGGCTGCAGTCACCATCTGCAGTGATTTTGGAGCCCAAGAAAATAAAGTCTGTCACTGTTTCCATTGTTCCCCCAACTACTTGCCATGAAGTGATGGGACAGGATGCCATGATCTTCATTGTTTGAATGTTGAGTTTTAAGCCAGTTTTTTCACTCCGCTTTTTTACCTTCAACAAGAGGCTCTTTAGTTCCTCTTCTCTTTCTGCCATAAGGCTGGTGTCATCTGCATATCTGAGGTTATGATATTCTCCCAGCAATCAAGGCAAAGATAAATGTCCAAGTAAGCACAAAACAGAGGCCACTTAAAACATTGAGCTATTTGCCTAGGTTCTAACTGTAGAGCTTTCATTTCTAGCTGAACTGAGGCTCTGAGGGGTTTCATTACCCATTCCTGGATACTCTTAATTCTCTGCAACCATATCACACAGTGTCCTTTATTTTAGCCTGCTCATGGCAGCCTAATCACATTCTGTTTAATGAGGGAAGCAGGATGGAGTAGCTTGAACTAACAGATTTCTGAAATCATGTTCATGAATTTATACTTGTTTATTTTCATCAGGAAGCAACAGTTAGAACTGGTCATAGAACAACAGACTGGTTCCAAAAAGGAAAAGGAGTACGTCAAGGCTGTATATTGTCACCCTGTTTATTTAAATTATATGCAGAGTACATCATGAGAAATGCTGGACTGGAAGAAACACAAGTTGGAATCAAGATTGCTGGGAGAAATATCAATAACCTCAGATATGCAGATGATACCACCCTTATGGCAGAAAGTGAAGAGGGGCTAAAAAGCCTCTTGATGAAAGTGAAAGTGGAGAGTGAAAAAGTTGGCTTAAAGCTCAACATTCAGAAAACGAAGATCATGGCATCTGGTCCCATCACTACATGGGAAATAGATGGAGAAACAGTGGAAACAGTGTCAGATTTTCTTTTTCTGGGCTCCAAAATCAGTGCAGATGGTGACTGCAGCCATGAAATTAAAAGATGCTTACTCCTTGGAAGGAAAGTTATGACCAACCTAGATAGCATATTCAAAAGCAGAGACATTACTTTGCCAACAAAGGTTCGCCTAGTCAAGGCTATGGTCTTTCCTGTGGTCATGTATGGATGTGAGAGCTGGACTGTGAAGAAGGCTGAGCGCCGAAGAATTGATGCTTTTGAACTGTGGTGTTGGAGAAGACTCTTGAGAGTCCCTTGGACTGCAAGGAGATCCAACCAGTCCATTCTGAAGGAGATCAGCCCTGGAATTTCTTTGGAAGGAATGATGCTAAAGCTGAAACTCCAGTATTTTGGCCACCTCATGCGAAGAGTTGACTCATTGGAGAAGACTCTGATGCTGGGAGGGATTGGGGGCAGGAGGAGAAGGGGACGACAGAGGATGAGATGGCTGGATGGCATCACTGACTCGATGGATGTGAGTCTGAGTGACCTCCGGGAGTTGGTGATGGACAGGGAGGCCTGGTGTGCTACAGTTCATGGGGTCACAAAGAGTCGGACACGACTGAGCGACTGATCTGATTTGATCTGATTTTCATTAGAATGAATCCTATTTTG
This sequence comes from Tragelaphus eurycerus, assembly GCA_935064755.1. NCBI lineage: Eukaryota > Metazoa > Chordata > Mammalia > Artiodactyla > Bovidae > Tragelaphus > Tragelaphus eurycerus. The sequence continues at coordinate 32,991,990 of CAKXYN010000014.1, read as the reverse complement.
GCCCTGAAGCTAACTTGATGTCATACAACAAGTTTCTTTTGGGAATTTTCTTTGCCCACAGCCTCATCCTTCTTGGCCATTCCTCTTTTTATTTTAAAATATAATTGAATGTTGTGTGACCCCTCATCTCAATGTCCATTTTGGGGCTCCCTTTGGTTGCAGTTTTCCCAGCATCATCAGCTTCCTCTATGCCTTCCTCTTTTCCATCTCTGCTGCTCTATCCTAGAACCCTTTCTCTGCAAAATTTATCAATGCAAACTTAGCCCTCTATGTACTCACAATGTCTCCTAAAGACAGACACATTTCTAAGAATCTCTCTTAATGTATCTATTTCAAGTAGTTTTTCAAAATTATTAAAGACAGTGGCTGTGGGTTGGAATCCCCTCCTCCATCAATTACTGGATATGCAGCTGTGGAGACATTATTTAATCTTTCGGAAACTCAGTTCCTTCATATGAAAAAGAAAGTTCTATCAGATGCTACATAAACTTCCTTTGACAGATCCTCGGATACAATAGTCAATAAATGTCATCACTGGTGCCATCATTATCATCACCATCCTTGGCTCAGCATGCCTTTGCCCTGCTTCTAATGCTTCTTCCAGGTTACAACACAGCTCCATTGCTACCTCAGTGGAGCATTCCTTGACCTTTCCTATTTTGCTGTTTAGTCACTAAGTCATATCTGACTATTTTGCAACCTCATGGATTGTAACCAGCCAGGCTCCTCTGTCCATGGGATTTCCCAGGCAAGAATATTGGATTGGATGGCCATTTCGTTTTCCAGGGGACCTTCCTGATCTAGGGATTAAACCCACATCTCCTGCGTTGGCAGGTTGGTTCTTTACCACTGAGCCACATGGAAAGCTCCTTTCTTACCTTCACCTTTATTAAAGTTATTGTAACATTCAACACATGCAAAGTGATACTTTATACATATATTTCTTCCATGTATCTTTCTGTCCACAAAAGTATTTGTAGGGAAAAACATACAAATAAAAATATGCATGCAAAATATCTTATATTTCGTATGTGTTTTTTTTTCTCCACAAATGTGAGATCCTTAAAAGCAAGAAAGTTGTGCCTGAAATCTCTCATCCTCAAAACAATTCAAAGTTCTTCTGATTTTGTCTCCTACACATATCTCAAATCCTGCTCTCTTGGCTCTTGACCTTAGCTGAGATGAATAATTATTATGGTAATAAATGGTTATACAAGTGTTTCCAAATAGGTGCTAATACCCATTTACATAGAGCAAGTTAGAAGGACAGAAAGAAGTTAAGTGCCCTAGAATCAACAGATCCTTAGCTCACTGTTTACCAGCTTCCAAGTCTCCCATAGGAAAGCTTGTTCTGAGGTAACCATTTCCTAGCTGGATAACTCTATTAAATATATAACCCCCACTTTTCATTCAGCTAAAGTCCATTTTTCAACAACTTATATAATTGTTATTTTAGAAACTTAAACTCTTCAGGCTAAGTCTTATCCTTTATCCTTGTGATATCCCTCCAGACACTTGAAATCAATGATTTTATCTCCATTTATTCTTCCTTTGAACCTGAGCAATGCTGCCAGGTCTATCAGATTGCAGAAGAAATAATTAGAACGGCTGGGGAAGTGTAACAGGGAAGTATTTCAGGCAGGGACAAAAAGAGTCAGTCTCTTCAGCAGGGAGATGGAGAGAACTAAGTGCTATTTGATACGACAGTGGAATCTAAATGATATGCCATAGGGCATCTAATTGGGTGTTCCTTGCTACCTGGTCATGTTGCCTACCCAGAAGGGGACAGCAAATGAAATTAGCAGGGCCTAAATCTAGAGAAGATCAAAGGAAATTCTTCTCTACACAATGTGCAATTATCCAATACTGCAGGATATTATTGAGGCAAATTGAAGCAAAAAGAATTTGGAAAAGGATTAGGTGCTTATATGAATAAGAACAGCTTGTGCAGTTACTAGCAAGAATAACAATTACATGGCCAATTAATCCCCTGGTGTCAGGGTATGCAGTGAGCTCAAGCTGGGGTCAGAGAATGAACTGCCTATAGAATAGTACAGTAGTATTCAATTTTCTAGGTGCATTATTGAATTTTCCTTTGGCTAACTCCTCTGAAGAATCTAAGGGAAAACACTTCAGTTTATAAAGAGTGAATTGCTTCAGGTTTGGGTTTTACAATCTGGGTCAGAAATAGAAATGGCCTCTGTGAAATCTCCCTGCAAATATGTGGCACCAAAATCCTGAAATGACTTTAAAAAAAAAAAAAAAAAAAGGCAGCATGGAAAAGACCACACACTAGTTGTCTAAGGATCTGGGTTTCTGGTCCTGTGTCATATCACTGACTGGCTTGGTGACATTGCCTACCTTAGTGAACTTCAGTTTCCTTGTTTACAAAATGGCAGGCATTTTCCTAGCTGTCTATGTGAAATATAACCCTAGTTTTTCAGGCCTCACTCTCTAGGTGGACACTGTCAAGAATAAATTGATTCTTAAATTTACATGGAATCAAGAGATGAGTCTTTATAAAGCATATAAAGGTAGTTAAATATTTGTGCTTCAGGTGCCCATGAGAAGAATGTCTGACTCTCACATACATAACTGGGGGACCATGTGTCCCACTGTTGATAGTTACCCCCCATCTACATATGCCATGGGGTCACTGATGCTGAAAACGCTCTCACACAAAGGTCTGAGCTAGCTCTTTGCTCCCTGAACTCCTACAACCAACTTTTCCCCAAGTCTTTACAACATGAGAAGCCTACCCTAAGATTCACATGAAATCTACATGAGAAAACTTTTCTTGTTGATTTCCTTGGACAAGTGTCCTCAGGGTGAAGTCAAAGGGCAACACATACCTATGAGGAAATTTGGGGAAGTGAGGATACGGTTTTATCTTTATGCACAGCTTTTGTTTCATTCTGCTTTCCCACTCACATGACCAAAAGAATACAATGAGGGGAGAAATTCAAACTAGGAATGTATTGAGGAAAGGAGCTTCCTATGCTACAGAAAAAGGGAAATATTTTGAAAGAAAACATACAGAAAACACTAAACTCAAAAATGGACAAGCTGGCCCATTATTGACCATATGTAAGAGAGATGGGAATACCAGATCACCTGATCTGCCTCTTGAGAAATCTGTATGCAGGTCAGGAAGCAACAGTTAGAACTGGTCATGGAACAACAGACTGGTTCCAAATAGGAAAAGGAGTACATCAAGGCTGTATATTGTCACCATGTTTATTTAACTTATATGCAGAGTACATCATGAGAAATGCTGGACTGGAGGAAACACAAGCTGGAATCAAGATTGCAGGGAGAAATATCAATAACCTCAGATATGCAGATGATACCACCCTTATGGCAGAAAGTGAAGAGGAACTAAAAAGCCTCTTGATGAAAGTGAAAGTGGAGAGTTAAAAGGTTGGCTTAAAGCTCAACATTCAGAAAACGAAGATCATGGCCATCTGGTCCCATCACTACATGGGAAATAGATGGGGAAACAGTGGAAACAGTGTCAGACTTTATTTTTCTGGGCGCCAAAATCACTGCAGATGGTGACTGCAGCCATGAAATTAAAAGATGCTTACTCCTTGGAAGGAAAGTTATGACCAACCTAGATAGCATATTCAAAAGCAGGGACATCACTTTGCCAACAAAGATTCGCCTAGTCAAGGCTATGGTCTTTCCTGTGGTCATGTATGGATGTGAGAGCTGGACTGTGAAGAAGGCTGAGCGCCGAAGAATTGATGCTTTTGAAGTGTGGTGTTGGAGAAGACTCTTGAGAGTCCCTTGGACTGCAAGGAGATCCAACCAGTCCATTCTGAAGGAGATCAGCCCTGGGATTTCTTTGGAAGGAATGATGCTAAAGCTGAAACTCCAGTATTTTGGCCACCTCATGCGAAGAGTTGACTCATTGGAGAAGACTCTGATGCTGGGAGGGATTGAGGGCAGGAGGAGAAGGGGACGACAGAGGATGAGATGGCTGGATGGCATCACTGACTCGATGAATGTGAGTCTGAGTGACCTCCAGGAGCTGGTGATGGATAGGGAGGCCTGGCGTGCTGCAGTTCATGGGGTCGCAAAGAGTCGGACACGACTGAGCGACTGATCTGATCTGATCTGATAAGATGTGTTGGCTGATAAAATGAATCTCTAATGAACATCCACTAATCCATATTTTCTAAATTATAAAGGGATCAAAGGAAAAAAAATAATTAACAAATAACATATTTTTATTCTAGTAATGTATTTAGGAAGCACCCATATGGCATATTTGTGCTTATTTTACCCAAAGAATATGAGCACAGTAGTTGAATCTCCCCCAAAAGCCCACTCCTAGGTTAGAGACAGGTTACCCCTGCTAATTTGCAGCTATTGTAGGGAATGTAAATAAGGAATGTAGATTCTGGAAATTCTAGACGTTAAGATAGGTTAAAAATCACATAAGATAAATGAATACAAATATGAAATTTATTTAAAAAGTCAATTTTTAAATTTCATTAACTGATGACATACTGGGATATGATGATTCATATAACAAGCCTAAGGGGAAATGGAATAATTTATTAAATCTCTAGAGTTTGGTAAGATATTCTATTACTAAAAAAAAAAGGAACAATGCCTAGAATCCTACAAAAACCAGTCAGAAATGTGATTTTTAACAATCTTATTCATAAAGCAATCAAAGACAGAATATTCATTTCACTAAATTTAACTAAAAATGTGTAGGATCCATTCAAAATAAATCTTTAGTTAGTGACATAAAAGATGACTTGTAGAACTGAAAATAAGTGCCATTTTCGGAGACAATTTCACAATTTTATGTATCTTCCTTTTCCCCTATTTTAAAGTTCTGTGTAATCCTTGTTGATTCTCAATGGAAATTATGCTTTCTTCATAACTGAACAAAATGAGTAGCAAAGGAGTAAATGAGAAAGAGTGAAGAAAACTTTCGAAGACAAACAACATTGAGTAACACATTTCCAACCATTCAAAATATGTATAATTATTTAGGTATTACTGGTAATGACTACAGAATAGGCATTTGGATGAATAAAAAAGAAGTGAAATATGAAACGCACACACATATAACAAAATTCAGTTTAGGATAAATGTGAATTTAAAATTTCCAATTAAAAGATGGATTGTTCAATAAATTGTGCTCAGAGGAAAGGAGAGCTGGATCTCTGTTTCATGTAACATCCTAAAATAATCTTGGATTAACTGAATAAATAATTGCTAAAAAGAACTAGGCAAAGAAAAGCTAGGGATTTTTTCCCCCAAATAATTAGAGAGCATGAGACATTTTTAAACATTGAATGCACAAACTACAAATGAAAAGAGTAAAAAAAAAAAGGCTACACAGGCATTTAAAATCACAGAATAAAAGAAATCTATCTTGAAGAGTGTTAAAAAGTAAGTGAAAATGTGGGATATTTGCAATATCAGTGACAGGAAAAGGCAACATTATAAATTAGAAACTCTTCTAACCTGGAAATAAGAAGACAGCTAAACTAGTAAAATATACCAAAGGAGATTATATTGTATGCAGTTTACAAAAGATAAAACATGCTAACAGTACAAACATCATTCACCTTAATAACATAAAGCAAATAATAAAATACCATTTTCATCTATCAAACTAGAAAGGATTAAAATACATCAAGATTGTGAGCTGGCAGAGATACAGTGAAGGGTGCATGCTCATATCCAGATGTTAGCATTTAAAAATGCATCAAAAGTATCTAAAATATGTGTAAATACTTAACCCATTAATCCAATTGAGGGGATTTTAAGAAAATCATTATGAGTATATACAATACACAAGCAGTTTTTTGTAAGGACATTTACTGAACAACACTTAGTTCAGTTCGGTTACCCAGTAGCGTCCGACTCTATGTGACCCCGTCGACTGCATCACATCAGGCCTCCCTGTCCATCACCAACTCCTGAGTTTGCTGCTGCTGCTGCTGCTAAGTTGCTTCAGTCGTGTCTGACTCTGTGCAACCCCATAGATGGCAGCCCACCAGGCTCCCCCATCCCTGGGATTCTCCAGGCAAGAACACTGGAGTGGGTTGCCATTTCCTTCTCCAATGCATGAAAGTGAAAAATGAAAGCGAAGTCGCTCAGTCGTGTCCGACTCTTCGCGGCCCCATGGACCGCAGCCCACCAGGCTCCTCCATCCATGGGATTTTCCAGGCAAGAGTACTGGAGTGGGGTGCTATTGCCTTCTCCGACTCCTGAGTTTACTCAAACTCATATCCATTGAGTTGGCAATCCCATCCAACCATCTCATCCTCTGTCATCCCCTTGTCCTCCCACCTTCGATCTTTCCCAGCATCAAGGTCTTTTCAAATAAGTCAGTTCTTCGCATCAGATGGTCAAAGTTTTGGAGTACTATTTTTTGAGCAACACTTAAAATAGTGAAAAAAAAACTATAAACAAAATGGAAACAAATCCTCCAATAATAGAGAACTGGGGCTCCCCTGGTGGCTCAGACTGTAAAGAATTTGCCTGCAATGTGGGATACCTAGGTTTGATCCCTGAGTAGGGAAGATCTCCTGGAGAATGGAACAGCTACCCACTGCAGTATTCTTGCCTAGAGAATTCCCATGGACAGAGGAGTCCATGGGGTTGCAAAGAGCTGGATACTACTGCACAACAAGCAAAATATACACTGATGCATTAATATTACCATTTTAAATGATGCTATAGAACATAGAACAGGGGAATGTTTACAGGAGACTTTTAAGCTTTAAAACCATATTGCTAAGTTGCTTCAGTCGTGTCCGACTCTGTGTAACCCCACAGATGGCAGCCCACGAGGCTCTGCCATCCCCAGGATTCTCCAGGCAAGAACACTGGAGTGGGTTGCCATAAGTCAAAATATATACAGCCTGAAATACGGAACATGGAACTGGTAACATGTTCAACTTTTGGGTATACACACATGTCAACTTTATATGCCTTAGTGTACTCATTTTTCTTTTTTTTTTTTTTGGTTTTTGGTAAACTACACATAGATACACTGAACACAAGGTTCTGGAATGAAAAAATTCAACAGTATATGGCTCTGGTTGGCATATGGAACTTTTCTCCCTTAAGTTTTTCTTTTTTTTTCCCCCCATATAGCTTAAATTTTTCTATACATTTTAACCTCATCTTAAAATAGTTTTAAAGTAAACAAGGAAAGACAGGTAACATAAAAATATCTCCATTACCTTCCCTGCCCAAATTCTTGGATTGAAACAAAACTCCCACATTGTCCATTTCTTACACTGATCCCCAGCCTAACTAACACCACACGAAGTCGAAGGGGGCTGTTTTTTGTCAACTGTGGCATCAGCTCCAGGCTGTTTAGCTGGTCCTTTCACTGTAACAGAACACAAGTAGCCAGGGGAACAGCACATCTTGGATGTCAAAATTAGGTCCCAACTGATTCCCTCAACACACACACACACATACACAAACACACAGGTTGTCACTGTTAATCCTGAAAGACTAAAAGTCTTATTGCGAAGGAGAATTAAACATGACCTAACCCAGAAACTTTCAAGAGAGAGCATTAATGGAGAGAACGCTCATCTAAAACTACCTAGCAGTCAGTGGAAACTTGCTTTATGATGCAGGGAGCTCAAATTTGGTGCTCTGTGACAACCTAAATGTTCCTCCCTGGCAGCTCAGCTGGTAGAGAATCCACCTGCAATGTAGGAGACCTGGTTCAATTCCTGGGTTGGGACAATCTGCTGGAAAGGGATAGGCTACCCACTCCAGTATTCTTGTGCTTCCCTGGTTGCTCAGCTGGTGACAACCTAGAGGGGTGGGATGGGGTGGGAAGTGGGAGGGAGGTTCAGGAGGAGGTTCAAGAGGGAGGGGACATATGTATACCTATGGCCGATTCATGTTGATGTGTGGCAGAAACCAACACAATATTGTAAAGCAATTATAATCTATTTAAATATAAGTAAATTTAAATAAAACTATCTGACATGATAGATGGTTGTAGGAACCAACACAGAGGACCTAACAGGTGGACAGCTATTTTTGTCAAGTTTTTTTCCAAAAGGAAACCATGACTGAGTTGTAGGGATGCCATTTTCTGACAGTAGACATTATATAAATTCATATGCAGAGACTATTTTGTTTTCTGTATGATTAAAGAAAGATTTTACCACATAAAGCTATGTATAAAGAACAGTTAGTGGTGTAGTGCATCTTTACTCAAGATGAAGCCCCAGGGACCAGCATAATCAGTATCACCTGGGGAGGGGTAAGAAGTGCACAATATTGAGCCTCATCCCAGACCTCTTGAATTAGTGTCCTTATCCTAACCAGATCCCCAGGTGACTTATAAGCATATTCAAATTGGCAAAGCATTGATGTAGTGGACATACTGTCTTCAGCTCTGGTTTTACAATGGTATGGAAATACTGGTCCACTATGGGTCAGAACGGTTCCTTAGTAGAGAAGATCAATCAGGGATATTCTACAGTTCTCAAACTACATACCAGGACCAGGGTCATTTCTTATGTGCTGCTGTTGAAGGAATAGATCTAGAGAAAAGAAATGGATGAGGGTAGAAGAGATTTTAGCAAATAGTTGAATAGGCCTCTCATGGGAAATAAGAAATACAAGTTGTTCGCCATTAAGATGGTATGCCCAACAATGATTTCCAGAAACTGAAGTAACAAAACATCCCCTCAACCTAAGTTGAGTTCAGTTCAGTTGCTCAGCCATGTCCAACTCTTTGTGACCCCATGGACTGTAGCATGCCAGGCCTCCCTGTCCATCACCAACTCCCGGAGTTTACTCAAACTCATCTCCATTGAGTTGGTGATGCCATCCAGCCATCTCATCCTCTGTCGTCCCCTTCTCCTCCTATCTTCAACATCAGGGTCTTTTCAAATGAGTCAGCTCTTCGCATCAGGTGGCCAAAGTCTTGGAGTTTCAGCTTCAACATCAATCCTTCCAATGAACACTCAGGACTGATCTCCTTCAGAATGGACTGGTTGGATCTCCTTGCAGTCCAAGGGACTCTCAAGAGTCTTCTCCAACACCACAGTTCAAAGGCATCAATTCTTCAGTGCTCAGCTTTCTTTATAGTCCAATTCTTACATCCATACAGGACTACTAGAAAAATCATAGCCTTGACTAGACTGACCTTTGTTGGCAAAGTAATGCCTCTGCTTTTTAATATGCTGTCAAGGTTGGTCATAGGTTTTCTTCCAAGGAGCAAGAAACTTTTAATTTCATAAGTAAGATCATCTAATAAATAGGTACAAATGGAATAGGCTGTCAGAGGGCCAATGTTACTTCTATTACCCATGCACCATTTCAGCTAGCAGAAATTAATTGCATCCTTATTCTGTTTAGTTGTTTTTGTTCCTAGGTACTTTATATATCTAACCTTTTTAACTTGTCAACCCACATGAAATTCAGAGATGTAACATAATTTATCTAAGATTAACTAGTTAGCAAGGGGCAGAACTAGCATTCAAATCCAAGTCATACTTACTTCCACAATGATCACTGAAACTAGAGATTCAGAAGAGTCTTCGTGTATCAGATAAACCAGGGACAACTTAATACTTCCGAAACCTTTCTTGCTGAGTTCCAGAGCCATCGTAAATGCTTTTGTAAAAATGTAGATTCTAGAGACTCAGTAATGGGTAGTATGTTATAGTTAGGTTGGGGGCCAGGAAGGGGTGGAAAACATGCACATTTTGAAAAGTTTCTTGATATTTGGGAAAGATTATTATTCTGTGCTTCCTCTGATCTAATTTAACACAGGTGTGGGAAAAGAGAACGAGATGTATAACATAGATAATGTATGCTCAGTCACTTTAGTCATGTTTGACTCTGTGATCCTATGGACTGTAGCCCGCCAGACTCCTTTGTCCATGGGAATCTCCATGCAAGAATAATGGAGTTGTTTGCATTGCCCTCCTCCAGAGGATCTTCCCAACCCAGGGATCAAACCTGTGTCTCTTTTGTCTCCTGTATCGCAAGCAGGTTCTTCACCACTGAGCCACCAGAGAAGCCCTTAACATAACTAATAGATCTCCCCATATCCGTCCATGAGTTATGAACAGTCGAAAGCACACACAAGGATAAAAGTTAGATTTCCCTCAATGCCAAAACTGAATAGTGGAACTCAGAAGGACCCCCAGATCCTAGATTTTCAATGAAATCGATCATTTGGCCCAGGAAAACTAGTCAACAGCTCCATGTCTCTTTAGCTGAAAAATGGGGTTAATTATGCTTTGCTATTCCCTGGGGATATTATGAGGCACTTTAAGAATGTGAAATACTTATATCTTCTTGTAGAGAACCAGGAGGTGCTGTGAATAATAATGGAAACAAAAGTAAAAATAAAAATAAGCATACAGAGCCAAACAATTTCTCAAGAAAAACACATTCTTAAGTGCAAAAAAAAAAAAAAGACAAATAGAGTTGCTTTCATTTTTCTAGCTTTCTTTATTCTCATAAAGCTCACTAGGCAGAAATTAGGCAACAAATATACATCGAAAGATAGCTATAGTCTTTGAATTCTGTCTGCTGAGATGTCTTAATACACGAATGAATAAAAAAATGAAACTTCATATGAACTTAACAATATAGTCAGTTTGAAGCCATAAGTGCACAAAGCAGTTCAGTGTATTATGATGAAATACTTCATGGATGGAGGAAGAATATGTTAATACCTAATATATTTTAGAAATGAACAGTGATTTAATACTCTAAGTAATCATCACCTATGACTAGTATCATTTTCTACTCAAAGGAAGACTGCATCTCTCTAGATAAATGTTATCTTTTCTTGTCTTAACAGTACAGGATCAACAACACCCTTACTCTGAATAACTTCTTATTGGAAATAGGTACAGCAGAAAAAACAGAAAAAAATGTAAAAGATAGACCTCTATTAAATCTCATTTCTAGCACCTAAATATTAACTATTTATACACTTAGGTGATTTCCTTAACTCCTCTGGGAGTTTAGAATAATAGTTTTTCCTCAAATGTTTTGAGCTTCACAGGTAGCTTATGTAAAATAATCAACATAGCACTTGGCACACTGTAATCATTCATCAAGTGTCATTTTTCAAATTCTCCCTTTTGGCTACAGTGGTGGGAAAATGGGAGGATCTCTTTCATGTAAGGTACCCAGTTCAGTTCACTTCAGTTCAGTCACTCAGTTATGTTTGACTCTTTGCGACCCCAGACCCTCCAAATAAGTGCTGTTTTGTAAAGAGGCTCCCTGCCCTGGACCAGAGAATGGTCCTCTAGTCCTTGAATTATGCAAGATATTTCATAGGACAGTTTGACTTTATGTACAAATTTCATTGACTCTAAGAGTAGGCTTGGTTTTTAATGCTTGAGGAGAGGTGCAGGGAACTTGTATATATGAGGACTATAGTGCCTGACTTCTTTTGTTAAGAGCTGTGAGTGTACCTTTCAGCCTCATGAGAGAAAGCATTTTGGCTCTCTAACATCCTGATCAACATTCAGAAAACTAAGATCATGGCATCTGGTCCCATCATTTCATGGCAGATAGATGGGGAAACAGTGAAAACAGTGGCTGACTTTATTTTTCTGGGTTCCAAAATCATTGCAGATGGTGACTGCAGCCATGAAATTAAGACACTTACTCGTTGGAAGGAAAGTTATGACCAACCTAGACAGCATATTCAAAAGCAGAGATACTACTTTGCCAACAAAGGTCCATCTAGTCAAGGCTATGGTTTTTCCTATGATCATGTATGGACGTGAGGGTTGGATTATAAAGGAAGCTGAGTGCCAAAGAATTGATGCCTTTGAACTGTGGTGTTGGAGAAGACTCTTGAGAGTCCCTTGGACTGCAAGAAGATCTAACCAGTCCATCCTAAAGGAGATCAGTCCTGGGTGTTCATTGGAAGGACTGATGTTGAAGCTGAAACTCCAATACTTTGGCCACCTGATGCAGAGAGGTGACTCATTGGAAAAGAACCTGATACTGGGAAAGACTGAGGGCAGGAGGAGAAGGGGACGACAGAGGATGAGATAGTTTGATGGCATCATCGATTTGATGGACATGGGTTTGGGTGGACTCTGGGAGTTGGTGATGGACAGGGAGGCATGGCGTGCTGCAGTTCATGGGGTCACAAAGAGTCGGACACAACTGAGCAACTGAACTGAACTGAACACCCTGATGAGACTTCCCAGGTACCTGCCAATGCAGAAGACGCAGCAGACGCAGGTTTGATCCCTGGGTCAGAAAGATTCCCTGGAGGAGGAAATGGTAACCCTCTCTAGTATTCTTGCCTCAAAAATTCCATGGACAGAGAAGCCTGTTGGACTACAGTTCATGGGGCTGCAGAGAGTTAAGACGTGACTGAGTCACTGAGTACACATGTGACACGCTGATGGAGGGGGGTACATACACTTAAGTCTGTGCCAAAACACTGAATAGAATTTGTGGCCAGAACTGCCATCTTTGCCATAAGTGGACAGGTGACCCAGAATCATAGGAGACCTGAGTTTTGTGGAATGACGCCTACTTCTTCCCATCATTGGTTCATTGGACACATCACCCTGTCTGGGGAGGTAAGGACATGACCCTTATTCTCCCCTGAGTTCAAGGTCCTCCTTTTCCTTCCACTGGCTTTGGAGTGGCAAGAAGTGTCATTAAGATTTATTTTAAAAAATTCTTACCTAGAGAATGCTGTATTCCCCGTGAGAGCCCACTCAGTTATTTAAAGAGTTTACTCTTAGTTTCAAATTTGGAACTACAAAATGTGTCTCTAACTCACCTGAAATATCACCAAAGCAAATCTGTGTGTCTCTGGGAGCAAAAGCACTAAACACTGTCTGCCCCAAAGCAGTCTTTGCCCTAAACTTCCCCATGTGTGTTCAGCCCTGCACGTTGGGAGAGAACCGCGTCTCCAGCAAGCATGCTTTGCTCTTTCACTCAGGAAATGGCCCTTTCTACACCTCATGATTTTACACTGAGGGCTGAATTCTCTGTTTCTTGGGGTCCTTTCAGACCTGACTGTGCATGGACCAATAATTCCATTACTTTGAGTTTTCCATTTGTTAACATTTTTGAAGAATTTGTACAGTCACTTTTTACATCTCATCACTCTTTCTCCCACTTAGTTTCACCTTGTAAAATACAAGTGAATCTCTAAACCCATCTCTTATTCTTTTGTTCAATTCCAGGCTTGCGCACTCCTAGGTAAGTAAATTCAAGGACATGGCTGCAGATAAGATATCTCTGGGCATAGGAAAAGAAAACATGCTCCTTCCTCAGGTAGGGAACTAAGGGATACAAACTACTATCTACTAAATAGATAAACAACAAGGGTATATTGTACAGCACAGGGAAATGTAGTCATTATTTTGTAGTAAATTTAAATGGAGTATAATCTGTAAAGATAATGAATGTCTATGCTGTACACTTGAAACTAACTTTGTTAATCAATTATACTTGTCAAAAACAAAAAAACCTAGCCTATGTATAAGAAAGAATCCAAAAGCTTTGAAATTTTTAAAAAAGGGCTTTTAATACATCTCGTTCCTACAGACTGAAAATAAAATTTCTAGTAGAGCAATTTGGTATCCTAGAAAAACTACAGACTCTGAGTTCATATTCCTCATCTGCCATCCACTGGCTGAGCAAACACGGACAAGATCTTTAACCTCTCTGCATCCTTGTTTCCTCATTTATAAAGATGACAGTACTACCTACAAAATAGAGTGATCAACGATAGGCTAAGGAATGTAAAAATGTCTTGCACAGTGTTTATATCAGTCGTCATAGAATGTATATTTTCTAAGTAAAACAGATTCTAGCCCTAACCCTTAACTCTTAGGCTGGTTAAGAAGCATACAGCATTAACAAACAAAAAGTGAGCCCTTCTCATTTTCAGTAGTTTCGCAAGTAATCGCAAAATATATATATATATTCTTATTGAAAAATACAGACTTAAATTGAAGAAAGTAGGTAAAACCCCTAGATCACTCAGTATGACCTAAATCAAATCCCTTACGATTATACAGTGGAAGTGACAAACAGATTCAAGGCATTAGATCTGATAGAGTGCCTGAAGAACTATGGACAGAGGTTCATGACACTGTACAGGAGGCAGTGATCAAGAACACCCCCGAGAAAAAATAAATGCAAAAAGGCAAAATAGTTGTCTGAGGAGGCCTTACAAATGGCTGGGAAAAGAAAAGAAGCTAAAGGCAAAGGAGAAAAGGAAAGATATATCCATTTGAATGCAGGGTTCCAAAAATAGCAAGGAGAGATAAGAAAGTCTTCCTCAGTAATCGATATAAAGAAATAGAGGAAAACAACAGAATGAGAAAGACTAGAGATCTTTTCAAGAAAATTAGAGACACCAAGTGAACATTTCATGCAAAGATGGGCACAATAAAGGACAGAAATGGTATGGACCTAATAGAAGCAGAAGATATTAAGGAGAGGTGCCAAGCATACACAGAACTATACAAAGTAAAAGATCTGCATAACTCAGATAACCATGATGGTGTGATTACTCATCTAGAGCCAGACATCCTGGAATAAGAAGTCAAGTGGGCCTTAGGAAGCACCACTACAAACAAAGCTAGTGGAGGTGATAGAATTCCAGCTGAGTTATTTCAAGTCCTAAAATATGATGCTTTTAAAGTGCTGCACTCAATATACCTGTAAATTTGGAAAATTTAGCAGTGGCCACAGGACTGGAAAAGGTCAGTTTTCATTCCGATCCCAAAGAATGGCAATGCCAAAGAATGTTCAAACCACTGCACAGTTGCACTCATCTCACACACTAGCAAAGAATGCTCAAAATTCTCCAAGCCAGGCTTTAATAGTATGTGAACCATGAAATTCCAAATGTTCAAGCTAGATTTAGAAAAAGCAGAGAAACCAGAGATCAAATTGCCAATGTCCGTTGGATCATTTAAAAAAGAGAGTTCCATAAAAACTTCTACTTCTGCTTTATTAACTACACCAAACCTTTGACTGTGTGGATCACGATACACTATGGAACATTCTCAAAGAGATAGGAATACCAGACCACTTGACCTGCCTCCTGCGAAAATCTGTATGCAGGTCAAGAAGCAACAGTTAGAGCCAAGCAAGGAACAACAGACTGGTTCCAAAACGGGAAAGGGGTATGTCAAGGCTGTATCTTATCACCCTGCTTAATTGCAGAGTACATCATGTGAAATGCTGGGCTGGATGAAATCAAGATTGCTGGGAGAAATATCAGTAACCTCAGATATGCAGATGAAACCACCCTTATGGCAGAAAGTGAAGAGGAACTAAAGAGCTTCTTGATGAAAGTGAAAGAGGAGAGTGAAAAAGTTGGCTTAAAGCTCAACATTCAGGAAACTAAGATCATGGCAACTGGTCCCATCACTTCATGGCAAAAACATGGGGAAACAACAGAAACAGGGTCAGACTTGACTTTCTTGGGCTCCAAAATCACTGCAGATAATTCATGGCAGTCATGAAATTAAAAGACACTTGCTCCTTGGAAGAAAAGCTATGACCAACCTAGACAGCATATTCAAAACCAGAGACATTACTTTGCTGACAAATTTCCGTCTAGTCAAAGTTACGGTTTTTCCAGTAGTCATGTATGGATGTGAGATTTGGACCACAAAGAAAGCTGAGTGCTGAAGAATTGACGTTTTTGAACTGCGGTATTGGAGAAGACTCCTGAGAGTCCCTTGGAGAGCAAAGAGATCAAACCAGTCACACCTAAAGGAAATCAATCCTTAATATTCATTGGGAGGACTGATGCTGAAGTTCCAATACTTTGGCCACCTGATATGAAGAGCTGACTCATTGGAAAAGACCCTGATGCTGGGAGAGACTGAAGGCGAGAGGAGAAGGGGATGCCAAAGGATGAGATGGTTGGGTTCCATCACTGACTCAATGGACATGACATTGAGCAATCTCTGGGATGGACATGGAACCCTGACGTGCTGCAGTCCATGGTGTTGCAAAGAACCAGACACGACTGAGCAACAAACTGAACTGAATATTTAAGAACAGGACCCAAGTAGTATATATGGGTGAGGGCTTACGCATTCCAATGGGAGTAAAGTTTGTCATCTCAGGAGATTCACCCACATTCATGTTTCTAATACTTTTTGACAGTCCCCAGCATATGTTGTACACGTTTTCACTACCCATATCCAGATAGGGTGGGAGAGTTCCAGTTCCAACCATATATTACGGGGAAAGGCCATATTTCCTTATTGTATGCCCAGGGTTATCTTTACTACAGCCTTTCCCTTGGCATGGTAATGCCCCATTATCTTTTAGCTCTATAGTTTTGTGTTTTTTTTAAGGTGAATTAAAATATTTATTTGGTCCAGTGTTATTAGCAGATTTTTGGGCAATGTGAGCAAAACAGTTTGGAGAATCTAGCTCATTATTCCTAGAAGTAGATGATAGAAGGATAAGGGAGCTACAAATTATTGCTGTTCAGAGAAGATTTTTTTTTCATCCTATCCAAAAGACTCATTTTTGAGACAAACACAATAATAAGAGTGACCATAGAAAGCATATTTACTATTATAAGCTCTATTTTATGAATGAGGCACTAAGCAGAGAAGTTAAGCTAACTTCCTGAAATCACACAGATAGCAAAAAGTAAAGCTAAGATAAAAAGCCATACAGACTATCTACTGAGCTCACATTCTTAACCATGACAAAAGCATGATAACTTTTTGCTCCATCCATGCAATGATATGGAAATTACTTTGTTACACAGAATCTCTTGATACATCATTCTATTACCTGGCCCTAACTTTTTTAGTTTTATCTTTAAATATTCCCTTGATAAACTACGTATTTTAACACTCTTCTCCTTTTAATGCCATGGTTGTCTGGTATCTGCTTTAGTTTCTTCTCCTTAGACACATTATACCTCAGTCATCATCACCTATCCAAATATTTTCATTCTTCAAGTACTAGTATAAACACCACCTCTCTAAGACTCTCAGTGCATAAAACACCAGACACGGGCAGTTTCATTACTGTGCCAGTTTTATTTTTAAAGTGAAGAAATTGAGGTTGTGATGATTTAAACAACTTGGTTATTCCCAAACTGGCATAATGTCAGGCAGGATTGATTCCTTATCTCTTTGCCTCCCAAAGCCTGTGTCTCTAACCCTTATCCTGTGTGTATCTCCTGTCAGATCAGATCAATCGCTCAGTCGTGTCCGACTCTTTGCGACCCCATGAACCGCAGCACGCCAGGCCTCCCTGTCCATCACCAGCTCCTGGAGGTCACCCAGACTCATACCCATCGAGTCAGTGATGCCATCCAGCCATCTCATCTTCTGTTGTCCCCTTCTCCTCCTGCCCTCAATCCCTCCCAGCATCAGAGTCTTCTCCAATGAGTCAACTCTTCGCATGAGGTGGCCAAAATACTGGAGTTTCAGCTTCAGCATCATTCCTTCTAAAGAAATTCCAGGATTGATCTCCTTCAGAATGGACTGGTTGGATCTTCTTGCAGTCCAAGGGACTCTCAAGAGTCTTCTCCAACACCACAGTTCAAAAGCATCAATTCTTCGGCACTCAGCCTTCTTCACAGTCCAGCTCTCACATCCATACATGACCACAGGAAAGACCATAGCCTTGACTAGGCAAACCTTTGTTGGTAAAGTAATGTCTCTGCTTTTGAATATGCTATCTAGGTTGGCCATAACTTTCCTTCCAAGGAGTAAGCTTCTTTTAATTTCATGGCTGCAGTCACCATCTGCAGTGATTTTGGAGCCCAGAAAAATAAAGTCTGACACTGTTTCCACTGTTTCCCCATCTATTTCCCATGCAGTGATGGGACCAGATGCCATGATCTTCGTTTTCTGAATGTTGAGCTTTAAGCCAACCTTTTCACTCTCCACTTTCACTTTCATCAAGAGGCTTTTTAGCCCCTCTTCACTTTCTGCCATAAGAGTCGTGTCATCTGCATATCTGACGTTATTGATATTTCTCCCTGCAATCTTGATTCCAGCTTGTGTTTCTTCTAGTCCAGCATTTCTCATGATGTACTCTGCATATAAGTTAAATAAACATGGTGACAATATGCAGCCTTGACGTACTCCTTTTCCTATTTGGAACCAGTCTGTTGTTCCATGACCAGTTCTAACTGTTGCTTCCTGACCTGCATACAGATTTCTCAAGAGGCAGATCAGGTGGTCTGGTATTCCCATCTCTTTCAGAATTTTCCATAGTTTATTGTGATCTACACAGTCAAAGGCTTTGGCATAGTCAATAAAGCAGAAATAGATGTTTTTCTGGAACTCTCTTGCTTTTTCCATGATCCAGCGGATGTTGGCAATTTGATCTCTGGTTCCTCTGCCTTTTCTAAAACCAGCTTGAACATCAGGAAGTTCACGGTTCACATACTGCTGAAGCCTGGCTTGGAGAATTTTGAGCATTACTTTACTAGCGTGTGAAATGAGTGCAATTGTGCGGTAGTTTGAGCATTCTTTGGCATTGCCTTTCTTTGGGATTGGGATGAAAACTGACCTTTTCCAATCTTGTGGCCACTGCTGAGTCTTTCAAATTTGCTGGCATATTGAGTGCAGCACTTTCACAGCATCATCTTTCAGGACTTGGAATAGCTCCACTGGAATTCCATCACCTCCACTAGCTTTGTTCGTAGTGATGCTTTCTA
Organism: Tragelaphus eurycerus; assembly: GCA_935064755.1. Lineage (NCBI taxonomy): Eukaryota > Metazoa > Chordata > Mammalia > Artiodactyla > Bovidae > Tragelaphus > Tragelaphus eurycerus. The sequence continues at coordinate 32,973,311 of CAKXYN010000014.1, read as the reverse complement.
AGGCCCATTTGACTTCACATTCCAAGATGTCTGGCTCTAGGTCAGTGATCACATCATCATGATTATCTGGGTCTTGAAGCTCTTTTTTGTACAGTTCTTCTGTGTATTCCTGCCACCTCTTCTTAATATCTTCTGCTTCTGTTAGGTCCACACCATCTCTGTCCTTTATCGTGCCCATCTTTGCATGAAATGTTCCTTTGGTATCTCTGATTTTCTTGAAGAGATCCCTAGTCTTTCCCATTCTGTTGTTTTTCTCTATTTCCTTGCATTGATCGCTGAAGAAGGCTTTCTTATCTCTTCTTGCTATTCTTTGGAACTCTGCATTTAGATGTTTATATCTTTCCTTTTCTCCTTTGATTTTCACTTCTCTTTTTTTCACAGCTATTTGTAAGGCCTCCCTAGACAGCCATTTTGCTTTTTTGCATTTCTTTTCCATGGGGATGGTCTTGATCCCTGTTTCCTGTACAATGTCACGAACCTCATTCCATAGTTCATCAGGCACTCTATCTATCAGATCTAGGCCCTTAAATCTATTTCTCACTTCCACTGTATAATCATAAGGGATTTGATTGAGGTCATACCTGAATGGTCTAGTAGTTTTCCCTACTTTCTTAAATTTCAGTCTGAATTTGGCAATAAGGAGTTCATGGTCTGAGCCACAGTCAGCTCCTGGTCTTGTTTTTGCTGATTGTATAGAGCTTCCCCATCTTTGGCTGCAAAGAATATAATCGATCTGATTTCGGTGTTGACCATCTGGTGATGTCCATGTATAGAGTCTTGTCTTGTGTTGTTGGAAGAGGGTATTTGCTATGACCATTGCATTTTCTTGGCAAAACTCTGTTAGTCTTTGCCCTGCTTCATTCCGTGTCCCAAGGCCAAATTTGCCTGTTACTCCAGGTGTTTCTTGACTTCCTACTTTTGCATTCCAGTCCCCTATAATGAAAAGGACATCTTTTTTGGGTGTTAGTTCTAAAAGGTCTTGTATCTCCTGTATTCTAATATAAATGCCCTTTGTATGAACTTCCTGAGGTTTCTTTCCACTTTATACCTTAAAGCAACATTCTTTCAGAAGACGCCTTATCTTTCTCACCATACAATATACACCTTGGGACATAGGATTCTATCTTATAGTAAGACTAGGATGATATTTATACATAAAAAGTATACAAGCACAATCTGTCTTTTGGTAGCTGGACAGACTGTTGAATACAAGGAGGATTATTTCTCCAATGATTAAAATGGGTTTTTGTTGTTGTTTAGAGTTTTTATCGATGTTTAATATCTCCTGTGCATAACTACTTTATTACCCTTGGTGAGATGTTCCATATTAGATTGTTTTCTGCAGATTTCTGAAAGGACCTTCACTCGTTTTTTAATTACTGATTGTGAGATAAGCCCTGATTAGCAAACAATGATCTATAAATTACAAAGACACTGTTACTGGTTACAGGGCACTTGGAAAGGGCCCATGAAACTTACAAGAAAATTGCTAGTGTTTAATGAATAGTGGGAAAAAAATTTAAGGTCATCCTTTCACATATCAATTAGTTATCAATTTAAAGTCTTTAAAAAGTGTTTGGTAACTGTCCAAATGCTGAAAGAAACCACGTAGTTTACAGGTAAATTGGGAATGAATGCAGGTAAAGGCATAGACTAGGAGAAGTGTAGAAAGATCAGCATGTGCTGCTATGCTTGTTACACTGTATAAGTGATTATGTTAATCCTGCTGGTAATGCTCATCATAAACAGGTGAAACTAATTACTCAGTAGGGAGTCACAGAACGCTGGCCTCTAAACTTACTTATAAAACCTTATGAGGTATCCTTTCAAACAATAACTTGGTGTCTAATTAACATATGAGAGCAATGTGCCTATTAAACTGGAAATATAGCCATCTGGAGAGACATTTAAACACACTATTTCTCATCTTGGATGCAAAGATAACCACCACCCTTAATTTTTAAAGCCCCCAGTGAGACTCTGGAGCGCTGAAGGGTTTGTACACTCCCCACAGTTGCACTGCAGAGACAAAGGTTCCCAGTGATGTGGTCTGATAACTGGGCTGCACGGATGAGCCTTCTGCAGATTGGGAGGTTCAGGGGTTTCTTCTACATTCTGGGCCTTAGATTTCTTATCTTTAAAAAGAAGAATTTGGACTCAATAATCTCTAAAGTTCAATTCAGTTCTAAATTTTGTGATGACATTATACATGGCACATTTTCATCAGCAGGGAGTTCTGTTGCTGCTCTTCTTATAAAATAAATTTCAGACCCCTTTTTTGACTAAGTAAACAGCTTTCATACACAGCTGAAAATGTGGAGAGACAAATGCATAAGATACAAACTATAATATGACTGGGAAAACTGTTGAGGACTGTTATGGAATTAAGCTGGGCTGGATGAATCACAGGCTGGAATCAAGATTGCCAGGAGAAATAACAACCTCAGATTTACAGATGATACCACTCTAATGGCAGAAAGTGAAGAGGAACTAAAGAGCCCCTTGATGAAAGTGAAAGAGGAGAGTGAAAAAGTTGGCTTAAAACTCAACATTCAAAAAATGAAGATCATGGCATTTGGTCCCATCACTTGATGGCAAATACAAAGGGAAAAAGTGGAAAGAATGACATATTTTATTTTGGCTCCAAAATTATTGCATATGGTGACTGCAGCCAGAAAATTAAAATACACTTGCTCCTTGGAAGGAAAACTATGACAAACATAGACAGCATATTAAAAGGCAGAGGCATCACTTTGCCCAAAAGGTCCATATAGTGAAAGCTATGGTTTTTCCAGTAGTCATGTATGGATGTGAGAGTTGAACCATAAAGAAGGCTGAGCACCAAAGAATTTATACCTTCTAACTGTAGTGTTGGAGAAGACTCTTGAGAGTCCCTTGGACTGCAAGGAGATCAAACCAGTTAATCCTAAAGGAAATCAACCCTGAATTTTCACTGGAAGGACTGATGCTGAAGCTCCAATACTTTGGCTGCCCGATATGAAGAGCTAATTCATTGTTAAAGACCCTGATGCTGGGAAAGCTAAGGGCAGGAGAAGGGGACAACAGAAGATGAGAGGGTTAGATAGCCTTACTGACTCAATGGACATGAGTTTGAGCAAACTCCGAGAGATAGTAGAGGACAGAGGAACCTGGCATGCTGCAGCCCAAGGGATCACAAAGAGTTGGACATTACTTGGTGATCAAACATTCCAGTCCATGGACTGGAATGGGTGTATTTAACTCAGAGGACCATTATATCTACTACTGCAGGCAGGAATCCCTCAGAAGAAATGGACTGGCCATCATGGTCAACAAAAGAGTCCGAAATGCAGTACTTGGATGCAATCTCAAAAATGACAGAATGATCTCTCTTCATTTCCAAGGCAAACCATTCAATGTCACAGTAATCCAAGTCTATGCAGCAACCAGTAACGCTGAAGAAGCTGAAGTTGAACGGTTCTATGAAGACCTACAAGACCTTTTAGAACTAACACACAAAAAAGATGTCCTTTTCATTATAGGGGACTGGAATGCAAAAGTAGGAAGTCAAGAAACACCTGGAGTAACAGGCAAATTTGGCCTTAAAATACAGAATGAAGCAGGGCAAAGACTAATAGAGTTTTGCCAAGAAAATGCACTGGTCATAGCAAATACCCTCTTCCAACAACACAAGACAAGACTCTATACATGGACATCACCAGATGGTCAACACTGAAATCAGATTGATTATATTCTTTGCAGCCAAAGATGGGGAAGCTCTATACAATCAGCAAAAACAAGACCAGGAGCTGACTGTGGCTCACATCATGAACACCTTATTGCCATTTTCAGACTTAAATTGAAGAAAGTAGGGAAAACCACTAGACCATTCAGGTATGACCTCAATCAAATCCCTTATGATTATACAGTGGAAGTGAGAAATAGATTTAAGGGCCTAGATCTGATAGATAGAGTGCCTGATGAACTATGGAATGAGGTTCGTGACATTGTACAGGAGACAGGGATCAAGACCATCCCCATGGAAAAGAAATGCAAAAAAGCAAAATGGCTGTCTGGGGAGGCCTTACAAATAGCTGTGAAAAGAAGAGAAGTGAAAAGCAAAGGAGAAAAGGAAAGATATAAACATCTGAATACAGAGTTCCAAAGAATAGCAAGAAGAGATAAGAAAGCCTTCCTCAGCGATCAATGCAAAGAAATAGAGGAAAACAACAGAAAGGGAAAGACTAGGGATCTCTTCAAGAAAATCAGAGATACCAAAGGAACATTTCATGCAAAAATGGGCTCGATAAAGGACAGAAATGGTATGGACCTAACAGAAGCAGAAGATATTAAGAAGAGGTGGCAGGAATACACAGAAGAACTGTAAAAAACAGATCTTCACGACCCAGATAATCATGATGGTGTGATCACTGACCTAGAGCCAGACATCCTGGAATGTGAAGTCAAGTGAGCCTTAGAAAGCATCACTACGAACAAAGCTAGTGGAGGTGATGGAATTCCAGTGGAGCTATTCCAAATCCTGAAAGATGATGCTGTGAAAGTGCTGCACTCAATATGCCAGCAAATTTGGAAAACTTAGCAGTGGCCACAAGATTGGAAAAGGTCAGTTTTCATCCCAATCCCAAAGAAAGGCAATGCCAAAGAATGCTCAAACTACCGCACAATTGCACTCATCTCACATGCTAGTAAAGTAATGCTCAAAATTTTCCAAGCCAGGCTTCAGCAATATATGAACCGTGAACTTCCTGATGTTCAAGCTGGTTTTAGAAAAGGCAGAGGAACCAGAGATCAAATTGCCAACATCCACTGGATCATGGAAAAAGCAAGAGAGTTCCAGAAAAACATCTATTTCTGCTTTGTTGACTATGCCAAAGCCTTTGACTGTGTAGATCACAATAAACTGTGGCAAATTCTGAGAGAGATGGGAATACCAGACCACCTGATCTGCCTCTTGAGAAATCTGTATACAGGTCAGGAAGCAACAGTTAGAAATGGACATGGACCAACAGACTGGTTCCAAATAGGAAAAGGAGTACGTCAAGGCTGTATATTGTCACCCTACTTATTTAACTTATATGCAGAGTACATCATGAGAAACGCTGGACTGGAAGAAACACAAGTTAGAATCAAGACTGCTGGGAGAAATATGAATAACCTCAGATATGCAGATGACACCACTCTTATGGCAGAAAGTGAAGAGGAACTGAAAAGCTTCTTGATGAAAGTGAAAGTGGAGAGTGAAAAGGTTGGCTTAAAGCTCAACATTCAGAAAACGAAGATCATGGCATCTGGTCCCATCACTGCATGGGAAATAGATGGAGAAACAGTGGAAACAGTGTCAGACTTTCTTTTTCTGGGCTCCAAAATCACTGCAGATGGTGACTGCAGCCATGAAATTAAAAGAAGCTTACTCCTTGGAAGGAAAGTTATGACCAACCTAGATAGCATATTCAAAAGCAGAGACATTACTTTGTCAACAAAGGTTTGCCTAGTCAAGGCTATGGTCTTTCCTGTGGTCATGTATGGATGTGAGAGCTGGACTGTGAAGAAGGCTGAGTGCCGAAGAATTGATGCTTTTGAACTGTGGTGTTGGAGAAGACTCTTGAGAGTCCCTTGGACTGCAAGAAGATCCAACCAGTCCATTCTGAAGGAGATCAGCCCTGGGATTTCTTTGGAAGGAATGATGCTAAAGCTGAAACTCCAGTATTTTGGCCACCTCATGCAAAGAGTTGACTCATTGGAGAAGACTCTGATGCTGGGAGGGATTTGGTGCAGGAAGAGAAGTGGACGACAGAGGATGAGATGGCTGGATGGCATCACTGACTCGAGGGATGTGAGTCTGAGTGAGCTCCGGGAGTTGGTGATGGGCAGGGAGGCCTGGCATGCTGCCATTCATGGGGTCGCAAAGAGTTGGACATGACTGAGCGACTGATCTGATCCGATCTGGTGACCAAACAACAATACTTAGGCATACAAATGATGATGAGGATGAACCCTAACATTTGATAATTTACGATGCTCCAGGCAGCTGCTCTTCGCATTTTGAAGATAATATTTTAATTGATTTCCCAGACTACCCCAAGAGGCTAGCACTATGCTATTCTATGCTAAGTCACTTTAGTCGTGTCCGACTCTGTGTGACCACATAGACAGCAGCCCACCAGGCTTCCCTGTCCCTGGGATTCTCCAGGCAAGAATACTGGAGTAGGTTGCCATTTCCTTCTCCAATGCATGAAAGTGAAAAGAGAAAGTGAAGTCGCTCAGTCTTGTCTGACTCTTAGCGACCCCATGGACTGCAGCCTACCAGGCTCCTCCATCTGTGGGATATTCCAGGCAAGAGTACTGGAGTGGGGTGCCATTGCCTTCTCCAGGCTAGCACTATAACCACCCTCATAATACTGATGTGGAAACTAAAGCACAGAAGTTAGATAACTCTTAAAATCACACATCTGTTCAGTGGCAGAACTTGGATTTGAATCCAGGGAGTCTAGCTTCAAACATTGTTCTCTTCAGGCCAATTTCCTGCCTCTTGAAAAGGGACTGGGTTTGAAACCATACCTAAAGAGTCCCCAGAGGAGATAAGAATATCAGTAAATTTAAAGCAAATATTGTTTTTCCCATTTAGTGAACTTGTAAACCTAATCATAGTGCAAGGAATCTTTGATGAAAGGAGCTAGAACATACACACTAACATGAAGGCTTAAGGATCTCCCATTACTCCCAAATTGTACCCTGGATTCCTTACTGAGGTAGAAATTATTAGGCAGTCAGTATAGAACTCTGAGACCTCAGTTGTATTTTCAGTAAACATCCCACTCCATTTTCCTGAATTCCTGGAATGTGTCTTTGGTCTGATAAATTATCAGCACTCAGATCCAAGGAAGGGCAGTAATTAAATTCTGTTCCATGTGCTTGCTGCTGCTGCTGCTAAGTCCCTTCAGTTGTGTCGGATTCTGTGCAACCCCATAGACAGCAGCCCACCAAGCTCCCCCGTCCCTGGGATTCTCCAGCAGGCAAGAACACTGGAGTGGGTTATCATTTCCTTCTCCAGTGCATGAAAGTGAAAAGTGAAAGTGAAGTCGCTCAGTCGTGTCTGACTCTTAGCGATCCCATGGACTACAGCCTACCAGGCTCCTCCATCCATGGGATTTTCCAGGCAAGAGTACTGGAGTGGGGTGCCATTGCCTTCTCTGTCTGTGTGCTTGAGGGAAAAACAAAAATTGTTAATCATTAATCTTAAGCCCATACATTTGGTCCATGGTAAAATGGCCCGGGGGAATGTGAAAGGGTTGTGACTTAATCCAAGGATCTAGAGAAGCCATAAAGATGTTAAGGATCTTGACCTTTAAATTGGTTGGTAAGAAATAATGTGATTTAAGGAAGGATATAAAAACTGTTCTAAGTCCCACCTTAGGGGGATTCTTTACTCCCTCTCAGTGTCTATGCTGAGAGCTTTGTACTTTCCTCTCTTTAATAAATCCTCTTCACTTGCTACCATGAGTGTTTGTGTGTTTGTGGATTCCATTATTCAGCTCCATGGACAAGAACTCAGATTCCTATCTCATTACCACCTCAGTTCTACAATATCAGTGTAGAAAAGGAAAGACTCAAGACAAAAGAGAAGGGTTTCCTGGAAAGCTGGTTGTGTCATTTCTAGGAGGGCAGACCCTAATTGCAATCAGTCCTCTCACTATGAGAGAGAGAGAGAAAACAGCTTGACACATAGCTTTGGAAGTAAAGCAATTCTGCTGCTGCTGCTGCTAAGTCACTTCATAAAAGTATTAGAATTTGGCCCATCAGATAATTATATATTTTCCTGGGACTAGGATGCAGGATGGAAGAATGGGTGGGAAGAAAAATGAAAAATGTCTTTTCCTTCCTAGAGGCTCGTGATTTCTGTCACACTGGGAGAAATCAGACAGATTTATTGATAGAGACAAAGTTTGAAGTGAGCCCAGGATTTCTGTAGGTTGAGATGAGAGATGGGTATTCCAGACAGAAAAGTCAATGTGCAAAGGCAAAGACAGTGTACAGCAAGTGAGAAGACAAGAGCATAGGTAGAGGGTAGTGGGATTAGATAAAACAGAAATAAAAAGAATGGAGTCCCATTAGATACGACTAGTTAAAGAAATGACTATGGAAGATTTCTCTCTACAAATATAATTGGAAGTTTGTTTGGGGATGGGGGGTGGAGGAGAGTCTGAGATTTGGAGAGCAACAGGGTTGTCAGAATTTCCCTATTTAATTCTATTTGACCAGCTATTAGAGACAGTTATGGTAAAGCCAACCAGACTGCTTCGAGGCAGCCCTTTGGCTGGTTCTAAATGCTGAGCTCTGGTCCCCTGCAGTACTTCTCCTTTCAGTCTGCTCTTTGTCGTGGTTAGAGGACATCCCCAGAGGTCAAGTCAAGTCTGCCTTTCTCCTTTGCCTTCCCTGATCATAAACTGTTTTATTCAAAAGCTACTCCCTGCATGTCTGCCTCCTTTTCTTAAGTCTGAATAAGCAATTGTCGCCTCAGGGTGGTTCAGAAAGCAGTCCCCTCAGCACCGAGCATTTATCATCTCCTTCCTCAGCAAGTAAGAGCCAAGAAAACCCTAAAGACATGTTATTCTCCACTCAAAGGAGCAGCAGGGACATCACAGTGTTTCCACAGGAGGGAGCAATTAAACAGAATGAGTAGCACAATGACATTTCCAAAGTCAGATGTAAGATTTGGAAAGCCTCCATCATCAGTCAGTAAGTAGACAGAGATTTAGGCAGAGGCTGGGATTCCCAACTAAGACAAAATAGTTATTGTGTGGCCAAGGGACAGGGACAGGAACTAGTGACGGTGCTATTTTCTCTTATTGATCATTCCTTACTGCAGCCCCCGGATGATCCATATATACCAGTGCTAGCAATGGGCAGAGTACCAGTGTGGGTCACATCTTTTGGTCCTTTCAATCCAAGAGTTAAAGTGGTCAATAAATGTGTGACATTACAGCTAGCTGTCATAGAAGGAGTCCAGGAATCAGAGACAGATCTCTTTGGCTAGAACTCAAAACATACTACTTACTTAGTTGAAGTTCAGAGTTCTTTAACTGCCAACTTTGGGGTCAAATGTAGCTTGAGGGCATAAGTTGCTTAGGTTACACATACTCACTTTTTTTTTTTTTTCAAGTTTGCATTGGGTGCTAACATTTAAACACTGGGAAATTTCACATATTAATCTAGTGTTCCAGTTTCTCTTGGCAGAAGTTGTGTGGATATTAGTACACCTAGCTTCCAAGTCCTCTATGGTCCTGATTATTTATTACTGTTTTCCAACAATAAATAAAAGGTATCTGCATTTATTATGCTTTCAAGGGACTTTTTTCCCCTTCATGTTTGAGATGTGTCCACTATCCTCTTATTTTGAATACACTGCTAGAAAATGAAAGACCAAAAGAGCTGCATTTTTTTACACCTGACTTTATTACATCATCTGCTTGATCCCTTTATAGGCACCAGAGTTTGTGTTCCCCTGTGGTTAATAGCTTACATTATTCCACACTCTGTACGTGCCAGGAATTCTTCTGGTCCCTACATATTAAATCATTCAACAAAGTACTTAGCCGCTACTCAGTACTCCTTTTATCTCCAGTTTGCAGATGAAGAAATCAAGGCACTAAGATATTAGGAAACTTAATCAAGGTCACACAGCTGTTGTGACCTTGGGCGCAAACCCAGATATTCTGGCTCCAGAATTGAGTCAGAACCTCTCCAATATACTGCTTCTATCCTAGCAACCCAATGAGAACAGAAAGAGAAACAATCACAGTGAAGATGGGACATATCCCTGTCATTTAAAAGCAGTATGAAATGGATAACCAACAAGGACCAGGGGAACCCTGCTCAGTGTTACATGGCAACCTAGATGGGAGAGGGGCTTGGGGGTAATGGATACAGGAATATACACGTGTGTGTGTGTGTGTGTGTGTGTGTGTGTGTGTGTGTGTGTGTGTGTGTGTGTGTATGGCCAAGTCTCTTGCTGTTCACCTGAAAGTATCACAACATTGTTAATCACCTACACTTCAGTATAAAATAAAAAGCTTTTTTAAAAAAAAGGCAGTATGGCTCATTTTTATGCTAGGCCATTCAGGTACCTCACATTATTAAAAAGTTTATGGAGAGCAAGCTGTCCTTAGCACAAACATGCATGCAAAAGAAGCAAGATACAAATGATAAAGTAAATTTTCCTTGAGATCTAAAGTTATAGCTCATCTGTCTCCTATTATTTATGCTCAATTTCCCAAATTTTGTTCAATGAGCTTTTACTGTTATCACAGAAAATAAGCTACATTCAACAAAATATTATTGCAGCTACAGAAAAGAAGAATAATTCACCTATGCCTCTCCATCCTGAGTGTGCTGGAGACTAACCAGTAAATGGAATGAATGCACCTACCCACAGACCACTATAAAAGTTGGCCAGATTTCATGAGTCTATTTTTCTTCAGGTAGCAAATGGTTTGGAGGAAGGCGAACTATAAATATGACCTGTATCAGTATTTGGGCTCCAAAATCACTGCAGATGGTGACTGAAGCCATGAAAGTAAAAGACGCTTACTCCTTGAAAGGAAAGTTATGACCAACCTAGATAGCATATTCAAAAGCAGAGATATTACTTTGCCAACAAAGGTCCATCTAGTCAAGGCTATGGTTTTTCCAGTGGTCATGTATGGATGTGAGAGTTGGACTGTGAAGAAGGCTGAGCGCTGAAGAATTGATGCTTTTGAACTGTGGTGTTAGAGAAGACTCTTGAGAGTCCTTTGGGCTGCAAGGAGATCCAACCAGTCCATTCTAAAGGAGATAAGTCCTGAGTGTTCTTTGGAGGGACTGATGCTAAAGCTGAAACTCCAATACTTTGGCCACCTCATGCGAAGAGTTGACTCACTGGAAAAGACTCTGATGCTGGGAGGGATTGGGGGCAGGAGGAGAAGGGGATGACAGAGGATGAGATGGCTGGATGGCATCACTGACTCGATGGATGTGAGTCTGAGTGAACTCTGGGAGTTGGTGATGGATAGGGAGGCCTGGTATGCTGCGATTCATGGGGCCGCAAAGAGTCGGACACGACTGAGCTACTGAACTGATGACTTAGAATTATGGTAATGATTGTCTGAAAAAAAATCCATATATCTCTGGGTATGTGATTACTCCTGGCCTCTTTCTCCAGCACAAATAGTTGTGACCACTCAGTCTACAGTTCAATTTAAATAAATAAACATCCTTTCTTTGGATATTTGGGACCCAGGATCTACTTACATATATCCTTCCAGGAAATGGCCTCTCTATTCAGAAAAAAAGCCTTGTATATCCCCTTCTCAGAAGTTTCTTCAAGAACCCAGAAATGACCACACTGTTCTTCCCAATTCTATAACCTTTGCTCCATTCCTTCTCCCCACCAAACTGTATGTTCTAAGCCAGAATCCTTACTGCCAAGCTTGACATCTAATTAGTGCATAATAAATATATGAAGGAGAAAAAGAGGAAAATGTTGCTTGTGCTTTGCAAAATGAGAAAACATCTTCTCTTATGTGTCTGCTTGTAACAAGGGTGATCATGTAATTTTGGAGTGGCAACTGGAAAAGATGCTAGAGCCTTCTGGGTTATGACAAAGCTATAATTTTAGATAATGTTTAATTATTGAAAGTGTTTGGGAACTGACATTTTTTACTGCAAATTAAATATCAGCTTACTGGAGGTTATAAAAGAAAATGTAAACCAGAATGGTCACATCTAAGATGTGGGAACCCCTCATCCTGAATTGGGACCAAAAAAAAAAAAAAAAAAACTCTCTATGTTAAAGGCAATTCTAAATAAAAGCAGAAAGAAATGAATTAGAAGAAATCTAGAATTATTTAGGTTGGTAAAAATCTGGACATATTTATAAAGAACAACAACAAAATTAAAAAATGAGGGAAGAAGACTACACCTTCCACCTTTGGAGACCAGCAACATTGGACTTAAAACTTCCTCTGTGAAGCCTTCTCAGACCACACATGTAGATTTTGCCTATCTTCTGCATTCTCACAGAGCTTCTGTAATTCTTCTATAGTATTACCTCTACTGTGTGCACTTATCTCTACCATAACCTTGTAAGCACTATGATTTTATCATAAAATGTGTATCTTCAAAAGTGACATATGCCACAAACTGAGAGATTAAAGAAAGATTGAAGGTCTGAGTTTGTGCTTTTGAAAACTGCTGGCTTAAAGGAAATAAGAAAATTATCTGTCTAGTCCAGATGTCCAAGCCCCTCTTAAATGCACTTGGCAAGGTCGTGTAGGAGGGATTCACGTACAGGAATAAGGCTGCTTTAGAGGAAGCTGGTCTAACTGTATCATCTCTGACAGCAGCAGTTTACTCTGCTAGCGAGGATTGCTGGTTTACAGTGGCTGCTGACTACTATCCCCAAACTTGCTAAGGTTACTTTCCCCCTCATGGATCAGGTTCTGGCCTCTGCTCTGCTTCACTGATGCCCCAAGTTTATACTTCGGCACCAACCAACTTAGAGATCCCTCTGCCTGGAAAGCATGTTCCCAGAACTGGGCGCATTAGGCTCCAATTTTTATTCATGTTTCAGCTTCAAAATACCATTCCTCCAGGAAAATACAACTTATGACCCTACAAAATTAGCACTCTCTCCAGTGCATGCTGCCTTTTACATCATAGTTTTAACTGTCACATTTAACACTATCAGAAATTGCTTTTTAAAAAAAAAAAAAAACAAAACTCATTTATTTCCTATTTCTCCACTGAAAGCTTCAGGAGAGTCTGCCTGTTCTGTTCCTGGCCAGTGTTCACACTCATGCCTAGAACACAAACAGTACTGAGTGAATATCTATGGAACAGTGAGTACAAAGGAGAAGTGCTTGTTGAGCATCTACCATGTGATTAGACCCGGAGTGAATGTTTTCAAACAGCATAGGGAACTCTACTCAATGCTCTGTGGTGACCTAAAAGGGAAGGAAGTCCAAAAGAGAGTGGATATATATATTTATCGCTAACTGTGGTTGCTGGAAAAGACTCTTGAGAGTCCTTTGGACAGCAAGTAGATCAAACCAGTCAATTCTAAAGGAAATCAACCCTTAATATTCATTGGAAGAACTGATGCTGAAGCTCCAATACTCTGGCCACCTGATGTCAATAGCCAACTCATTAGAAAAGACCCTGATGCAGGGAATGATTGAAGGCAGGTGGAGAAGGGGGTGACAGAGGATGAGATGGTTGGATGGCATCACCAACTCAGTGGACAGAAGCTTGAGCAAACTCTGGGACATAGTGAAGGACAGGGAAATCTGACATGCTGTAGCCCAGGGGTTGCAGGGAATCTGACACAACTTAGTGACTGAACAACAATAACAATATGTATACATATAGCTGATTCACTTCACTGTACAGCAGAAACTAATGTAACCCTGTAAGGCAACTATACTCCAACAAAAACTGTTAAAAGAACAAATACATTTCCTTATTGATTCTCAGTTTTGAAGGATGCATTGTTTGTTTGTTTTTGTGATCTGTCACTCAGTCATGTCTGACTCTTTGTGATCCCATGGACTGTAGCCTGCCAGGCACCTCTGTCCTTGGTATTGTCCAGGAAGGAAGCTGGAGTGGGTAGCCATTTCCTTCTCCAGGGGATCTTCCTGATCCAGGGATTGAACCTGTGTCTCTTGCATTGCAGGTAGGTTCTTTACAGCTCAGCCTTTGGGGAGCTAATTTCCAATTTGCAAGTGAGGAATAAGTCTCAGAGGGGTAAAGTAATTTGTCTAAGGTTACACAGCAAGTGCTCAATAAATATTTTGGAAGGAAGACAAGTAGACAGGCAAGTGGGCAGTTAGAGAGGGACAGATCCACCCAGGAGAAAGAGCTCCAAAGTCTATGCTTGTTTCATTTCATCATAAAATTTTAAGGTACATCAGCCTCTTTTTTGACAAGGTGAACAGTATGTTTTGTGACTCCCAGGTCTGACCTTTTAAAAGTATCTTGCTTACAGTTGGAATCAATACTTTTTGTGTCAAGCTGTCATTTTCACCACCAATCTGACATACTATTCCCATGTAACTTTGCTTCCTTTGATGCAAGCTAAAGACTGTCATCCTCCAATTGTGAGAGGACAGAATTCAAAATGAAGATTGATACCATTAATTACCCACATCAGTCTGGAGTCTAACACCTCAATTTGGAGAGGACTCACACCTTCAGTTAGCATTTTTAAAAATGCAAAAAGCAGCTCCCTCCCTTTGGACAGTCTGACATTTGCAGACTCCTTTACACGATCATGAAAAGTCTCCTTTTCATGATCATGACCATGTCAGTCAGATGCTGTTCTCCTATTGTGTTCCATGTGGAATCTTAAATGACTTCACGTAGTGTATAAAGTCCAGCCTTATCTGGTTGTTGCCTACTTCTTCATCCCCATTTCCTGCCATTCCCCCCTCTCACATCATGTCTCAGCAATTCACTTTCTACTTGTTTTCAGGTAGTGCCCTGTGATCTCTAACGTCTTCCTGCTTGGGTTTCCTGTCAAAATACCCTTCACCTACTTCTTCATCTACTCTAATTCCTCTTTATTTTTAAGATGCTTTCCCTAAATGTGGTTTACTCTGCAAAGCCTTCACGGATCATCCACATTTTCTTGGCCAATCTTGGTGTCTCTTCATTGATATTTACAGTGTACCTTGTAATATCTCCATAACGATTACACTGCATTTTCATGAATTGTATTTGGCTTTTCTCTCTACTAGATTACAATTTGAAGCTGCTTATCTGTCTTACACTAGAAGTAGCAGCAGAAAGAGTTCACATTTATTCTGGGCTTACAAAGGGCTAGACCTTGTATCAGACACTTTGCATATATTATTTTTTAATTCAGGAAATAATAGCAGTGCTATAGATTGAGTATATCATTTGCTCCATTGAGTACATGATTTTGGAGGTATCTCAGATACAACGTTGAATTATCATAACATTATGTAAGGTGCATCATTATTTCCATTCCACAGATGAAAAGTAAAGTCCAGAGATGTTAAATCACTAACTCAAGCCAAAGAACTAGCAAATGGCAGAGCCAAGATTCAAACCCAAAAGGAATACTCATTCTGTATTAGGTTATGCACTCATGAAAGTATCTATGTTTCATTTCTGTCAATATCCTTTGAATGAGTGAATTTATTGCTTTTTACTAAGCATGATATTTGATGCTGTCCATAAACCAATGTTATTATGTATTCAATCTCATCTATGCAGAGACTTGCTTAAAAGCCAACCTAACCATTTTATACTCCCCAGACTCACTCACTCAGTTCACTCCTGACACATGTCTCTCTTGGCTCAACCTGAAAGGTTGGCATTCTTCTTCCTTTTCTATACACATATCCCCCTAAACACCAAGTACATTTTTTTCTTTTAGTTTTCTTTAAGTTCATATTGTAGAACCTCAAATTAAAAAATATAGCAAACTTTTTTTTTAAACTTTGAGATTACTATCTACTCATGAATCTTGTTCCATCTTTAATATTCAATCAAGCAATAGATGATATAGGAAGATATCACTGCCTAGAGTTCAGCTCCAGAGTTCAACAACCTTAGTTCAAGTACTAGCTCCTTTAATTTTGGGCTCATATTTAAATCACAGTTTCCTTTTCTGTAAAATGAGGGCAGCATTATTACCTAACCTAACAAGCTGTAGAACAGCCTGTAAGAATTAAAACAGAGAATTCACCTGTCTTTAGCACAACTGCTGTTTCATATTAAGGGCTCAAGAGATATATATTACCTCATATTATTATCTCAATAGATAAGAGGTCACCAATACTAAACTGGGCTAATCATTGAGTTTACAAATGGAGAAATGGGCCAAGATGGGTAAGCTACTGATTCAGTCACACTACTCAAGAATCACATCTAAGATGGCATGACTTCTAAACCTCAAGCAATTGTTTAATGTGCGTGTACTCACTTGCTCAGTCATGTCTGACTCTTTGACCACATGGACTGTAGCCTACCAGGCTTCTCTGTCCATGGAACTTTTCAGGCAAGAATCCTGGAGTGGGTTGCCATTTCCTTCTCCAGGGGATCTTCCCAACCCAGGGATCAAACCCCCACCTCTTGTATCTCTGGCATTGGCAGGTGGATTCTTCACCGCTAGCACCACCTGGGCAGTGCAGTTGTTTATAAAGCTATTTCTAGCCGACAAGCATGTGTAACTACAGGGGAGAAACACTTACTTAATCTTCTATAATATTCTTCGTTACTCCTAAACAAGTGCACATTATATGTTTTCCAAATAATGAATTCCAGAGTTTCCAAAAGATTTTATTTAGCCAAATCTTAACATTCAGCCCTATTTTTCTCTGCCATGACCTTGGCTATCTTTGAGAATAGAGCTAGAGAGTAGTAACAGTATACTCAGAATGCAGGAAAAAGAAAGGGTGAGGAAATGAGGAAAGAGAGGCCCATTATAAACAATTCTAGAAATAGAATCACAAGGCTTGCAAATTCCAAGCATCTGGGAAAGGAATCAGACTTGTTACAGGAAATGGCTATTTACTGAAAGATGAAGGGACTTTGTTTCCCTAATCCCAGGCTTGCTAAGTCTATGTTTCTAGTTTCAAAGAAAATGAAAATTGGAAAGAATAAAATCATTTCTCTTTCTCAAAATTTCTCTTATCAAGAAAGACAAATTTTTCCCAGACTGCTAGACCATGGTAAATGTCTTCTCTTTAAAGTCCAAAGACACCAAGTCTGATGAATCCCTTGGAGTTGTACAGTTTAAATGTATAACTCTTCTTTTTGGACCACCATTAACAAAATTAGGAAGCAAATGAAGTTTATCATCCCCTATCTATGAACGATCTTTGCTGTCCTCTCATCTTTTAGTCATCATTTTTTTCATCATTTATCAACAGGCCACATACCACTCCATGGATGCCCAAGGCCTTTTCCAGAGGACAATCCCCTACCCAACCCAGGTTCCTAGAGTTCAACATTCACCATCTTTTCTCAACACCCTGATACTCTTAATATGAGAATCACAACTTGACCATAAGATCCTGGACAGTGGGGTCTTGTCTTATGACTATCTCTCCTAGAATAGCAAATGTAACATTGGGTCGGCCAAAATTTCATTCAGGTTTTTATGTACGAAGTACAACCTGAACGAACTTTTTGGCCAACCCAATACACAGGCAAAAGACGTCTGTAGGTTGTGGATGGGTAGAAAAATGAAGAAATTCATTAAATGCAAGAATGAAAGAAGCTACACAAAATAACTTATAGATAATATAGTAGCTTGTTCCCTGGTCCTTTCATTTTAGTAGGATATTAATTTTTTTTCAAATGCAGTATTTCTATACAAGATATGTGAGACAAATGCCTTTTTCATATCCTTCAACACCTAGGGACAGCCACAGACTACACACATTTAATAAGATCTGGATGTGTGATGTCTAAGTGTCTTCTTTTAATATGCAAAGATGAAAGTTAAGGGTAGGATTTTGCTTTGTTTTTTATTTATTTTTAACTGGAGGATAATTGCTTTACAATATTGTGTTAGTTTCTGCCATATATCAAAATGAATCAGCCATGGGCATACATATATCCCCTTACATACCTACGTCCTCCATACATACATATGTCCTTCCTCCCACTTCCCACCGCATCCCACTCCTCTAGGTTGTCACAGAGCACCAGGTTTGAGCTCCCTGCATCATATAGCAAATTTCCACTGGCTATCTATTTTACATATGGTGATGTATGTTTCAGTGTGACTCTTTCAATTCATCCCTCCCTTCTCCTACCTCGACTGTATCCACAAGCCTATGCCTGCATCTCAGAAGACCTAAACAGACATTTCTCCAAAGAAGACATACAGATGGCTAACATCACATGAAAAGATGCTCAACATAGCTCATTATTAGAAAAATGCACATCAAAAATACAATGAGCTATCACCAGTCAGAATGGCCATTGTCAAAAAAATCTGCAAATGATAAATGCTGGAGAGGGTATGGAGCACAGGAGACCCTCTTGTATTGTTGATGGGAATGTAACCTGGTATAGTCATTATGGAGAACGGTATGGAGAGTCCTTAAAAAACTAGGGATAAAATCTATATGACCATATTACCCAACAATCCCACTATACCCTGAGAAAATTGTAACTGAAAAAGACACATGTATCCCAATGTTCACTGAAGCACTATTTACAATAGCTAGGACATGGAAGCAATCTAGATATCTGTCAACAGATGAATGAATGAAGAAGTTGTGTTCATTTGCAGGGTTAGGGGTTTGAGACCCACTCTGATTTTGATGAGTTCAAGCTATATTCCTGCCAATCCAAAGGCATATGTTAACACAGGAAAAAAATGAATAAATAAAATAACAATAACAGAAAAACCCAATAAAAATAACAATATTTTACACACAAATCTGTGTGTACAATAACAGAAAAAAAAAAAACAGCAAAAATAACAACAAAAAATAAAAAACAAACAGTAAAGCCAAATGTTAGTAGGATAGAGGAAAGAAGTTAGATAATAAAGAGAACTTGAATTCAAAATATCTAGTATAGAACAGGCTTTGTCCAGAGCCAACTGATGAAGCTCATTCAAGGAGAAATGAGAATTGAAATCTTTGTGGAGAAAAAGCTAAGATATATCCCTCTTAAAAGAACTATTATAGGCAGTTGAAACTGCTACGAAAGGAGCTTTGCACCATAAATGTGAAAACTTGAATTTGACTTCTACTTCAACAGACACTTCCATTCTAGGGTCTGGGCCATTTACTTCACTAGTCATGTATCTCATTTCTCACAAAATGAGAAAGCCAACTGCAAAGTGCTGCAAGTGTCCATTTTAATGGGAGGGAGGCCGCATTGCCCCTAAAGAAACATCATTACTGGGAAGATCATCGGGACCTGTGTGAGGAGCCATTCTCTTTCCTCCGCTTCCACAGACAGAAGGACCAGCGAGCCAGATAAAGATCCCTCCTCACAGCTGAGCTTTCATCAGTTCTGTCCGCCTTCAGGATTTTGCAATACCCAACATTTTGAGGAGACAAGTGATTTGCCCTCTTTCTGCAGCCAGCTGACAGATCACACAGTGGCCTTGGCTTTGTGGTGACATGAGCAGTTGTTCAAAGTCAGAGCTATTTCAATTTATCTCTTCCTTTTCAATCTAAGCTTCTTTCCAAAGCGGCTATAAACTATTCTGGTTGAAGCTGTTTCCTTTCATCAAAGCTCCCTCAGATGAAAGACAAGGCAAACATTAGCCAGTATGACAATGGTATTGGAGGGCTTTGCTTTCTTTCTTATTGCAAGAGAATGATGAAATTATGACCTGAAGACCATCTGGTAGTACATTCAGGGCTGGCCTTTTATGGTCTTAATATTTATTTATACTGCAGAAATGTCTAGAGCAGCACCATTAGATAGAAATATTATACTAAGTAAAGTAAGTCAGAGAAAGACAAATATCATATGATATCACTTATATGCAGAATCTTTAAAAAAATGATGCAAATTAACTTATTTACAAAACAGAAGCAGAAACCCAAACTTAAAGAACAAACTTACAGTTACCAATGGTCAAGGGTTGGGCGGATAGATCAGGAGTTTGGGATTGACATGTACACACTGCTATATTTAAAACATAACCAACAAGGACCTACAATATAGCACAGGGAACTCTGCTTAGTATTCTGTGACAATCTAAATGGGAAAAGAATTTGAAACAGACTAGATACATGTGTATGTATAACTGAATCACTTTATTGTACAAGTGAAACTGACATAACATTGTTAATCAACTGTACTCCAAAATAAAATAAAAACGAAAAAAGTTAACAAATAAAGTGAAATTAAAAAAAAAAAAAAACTAGAGAGGGCTTCCCTGGTGGCTCAGTGGTAAAGAATCTGCCTGCCAGCACCTGAGACACAGGTTTGATTCCTGGTCCAGGAAGATCCCACATGCCCTGGAGCAACTAAGCCTGTGTGCCACAGCAGCTGAGCTTGTGCTCCAGAGCCCAGGACCTGCAACTAATGAGCTCACATGCCCCAGCTTCTGAAGTCTAAGTGCTCTTGAGTCTGTTCTTTGCAACAAGAGAAGCCACTGCAACAAGCTTGCACCGCAACTAGAGAGTAGCCACCACTCTCCACAACTAGAGAAAAGCCTGGTAGCAATGAAGACCCAGCATGGCCAAAAAAAAGAGAGAGATGACAAAATGTGAATCACACATGCAAGCCATGTTATTACAATTTTTCTAGTAGCTACACTAAAAAAAAAAATTTGTTAGAGAGAGGTGAAATGAATTAGCCTATTATATTGAGTTCAAAATATCCACAATGTTATCAGTAAAAATGCAATCAATATAGAATTATTTGTAGGATTTTTTTCCTAAGCCTACTAAATCAATGTGTACTTCATACTTACAGCATATCTCAATTCAGACGAGCCATTATTCAAATACTCACTAGATCCATGTAACGATTGGCTGTTTTATTGGACAGTGTAGCTCTAAACCTTGGCTGCATTTGTATATTTAACATCTATGTCACTAGTAGGGTTTACAGGGGCTTTTTCCCAGCAGTAATGAAAAATTAACACAGAATAGGCTATTAATACATGTTTGCTGCTTTGGAGATAAAAACGCATATTAATAATTTATTTTTTATTTTTTTATGCTGTCATTTTATTTTTTAAATTTTATTTTTATTTTATTTAACTTTACAATATTATATTGGTTTTGCCATGTATCAAAATGAATCTGCCACAGGTATACATGTGTTCCCCATCCTGAACCCTCCTCCCTCCTCCCTCCCCATACCATCCCTCTAGGTCGTCCCAGTGCACCAGCCCCAGGCATCTGGTATCAGGCATCGAACCTGGACTGGCGACTCGTTTTATATATGATATTATACTTATTTCAATGCCATTCTCCCATCAAGCTACCAACGGTATTCTTCACAGAGCTAGAACAAATAATTCCTCAATTTGTATGGAAATACAAAAAAACCTCGAATACCCAAAGCTATCTTGAAAAAGAAGAATGGAACTGGAGGAATCAACCTGCCTGACTTCAGGCTCTAGTACAAAGCCACAGTCATCAAGACAGTATGGTACTGGAACAAAGACAGAAATATAGATCAATGGAACAAAATAGAAAGCCCAGAGATAAATCCACGCACATATGGACACCTTATTTTTGACCAAGGAGGCAAGAATATACAATGGATTAAAGACAATCTCTTTAACAAGTGGTGCTGGAAAAACTGGTCAAACACTTGTAAAAGAATGAAACTAGAGCACTTTCTAACACCATACACAAAAATCAACTCAAAATGGATTAAAGATCTAAATGTAAGACCAGAAACTATAAAACTCCTAGAGGAAAACATAGGCAAAACACTCTCTGACATATATCACAGCAGGATCCTCTATGACCCACCTTCCAGAATATTGGAAATAATTTATTTTTTAAACTCATGATTCCTTATTTGGGGGGGGTATGCAAGGTGAAGAAAGGCAATGCCAAAGAATGCTCAAACTACTACACAATTGCACTTCATCTCACATAGTAAAGTAATGTCAAAATTCTCCAAGCCAGGCTTCAGCAATCCATGAACCGTGAACTTCCAGATGTTCAAGCTCGTTTTAGAAAAGGCAGAGGATCCAGAGATCAAATTGCCAGCATCCACTGGATCATTAAGCAAGAGTTCCAGAAAAACATCTATTTCTGCTTTACTGACTATGCTAAAGCCTTTGACTGTGTGGATCACAATAAACTGTGGAAAATTCTGAAAGAGATGGGAATACCAGACCACCTGACCTGCCTCTTGAGAAACCTATATGCAGGGTAGGAAGAACTGGTCATGGAACAACAGACTGGTTCCAAATAGGAAAAGGAGTACATCAAGGCTGTATATTGTCACCCTTCTTATTTAACTTCTATGCAGACTACATCATGAGAAATGCTGGACTGGATGAAGCACAATCTGGAATCAAGATTGCTGGGAGAAATATCAATAACCTCAGATATGCAGATGACATCACCCTTATGGCAGAAAGTAAAGAGGAACTAAAAAGCATCTTGATGAGAGTGAAAGATGAGAGTGAAAAAGTTGGCTTAAAGCTCAACATTCAGGAAACTAAGATCATGGCATCCAGTCCCATCCCTTCATGGGAAATAGATGGGGAAACAGTGTCAGACTTTATTTTTCTGGGCTCCAAAATCACTGCAGATGGTGACTCCAGCCGTGAAATTAAATGAGGCTTGCTCCTTGGAAGGAAAGTTATGACCAACCTAGATAGCACATTCAAAAGCAGAGACATCACTTTGCCAACAAAGGTTCGCCTAGTCAAGGCTATGGTCTTTCCTGTGGTCATGTATGGATGTGAAAGTTGGACTGTGAAGAAAGCTGAGCACTGAAGAATTGATGCTTTTGAACTGTGGTGTTAGAGAAGACTCTTGAGAGTCCTTTGGGCTGCAAGGAGATCCAACCAGTCCATTCTAAAGGAGATCAGCCCTGGGATTTCTTTGGAAGGAATGATGCTAAAGCTGAAACTCCAGTACTTTGGCTACCTCATGCAAAGAGTTGACTCATTGGAGAAGACTCTGATGCTGGGAGGGATTGGGGGCAGGAGGAGAAGGGGATGACAGAGGATGAGATGGCTGGATGGCATCACTGACTCCATGAATATGAGTTTGGGTGAACTCCAGGAGTTGGTGATGGACATGGAGGCCTGGAGTGCTGCGATTCATGGGATCACAAACAGTCGGACATGACTGAGTGACTGAACTGAACTGATGCAAGGTGAAATAAGGCTGGAAGGCCACTGAAAACAAATGAAGAAATGAAGGTGACAGAGCCATGCTAGAGATGGCTGTCATAAATGGAAAAAGCATCTTAAGTCTTCATATTTTAACATGGAAGACAAATATTTTCAAGGTCTTTAAATGTCAATAAACTCACTAAGCATCTAAATCCCAAAATGAGAGAAACAAACAATACATTTTATAGAAACTGAAGAGACAAAATTCTACCTTTTGAACAAATAAATATCTAAATGTTGCTAATGTTTAAGACTGGAGGGAAGGGGCCACACTTTCATTTGTTACTGGAAGTAAATATGACAACACTTATAAGGAAAAACAGACAAATATCCTTAAAATTTTTTACTTTTGATACAACTATTTTAATTCTGTATCTTAAGGGAATTATTGGATAATCACATAAAAATGAGCATAAAGGATGTCTACTTCACTGATAAGACCTTTGAAAATTTGGAAACAATCTAAATAGCCACTGAAAAGGCAATGATATATTGTTACATTTATGTAGATATACACAGATATATCCAGTAGAATACAGCTATTAAAAATTCCAATGCAGTTTCATATTTACTGAAATGTATATATGTATTTGGCTTCCCTGGTGGCTTAGACAGTAAAGAATCCACCTGCAATGTGAGAGACTGGGTTCCATCCCTGGGTTGGGAAGATCCCCTGAAGAAGGAAATGGCTACCCACTCCAGTATTCTGGTCTGGAGAATTCCATGGACAGAGTAGCCTGGCAGGGTCATAGAGTTGAACACAACTGTGCAGCTTTCACTTTTCATATACACATTTATTATTAAATGAGAAACTGCAGGTTTTAGAACAATATATAAAAAATACCATTTAAAACAAACATATAGCAATGGGATGTTTAAATTTCTGTTTTGTATTTTTTGGAAAACATTATTTTAGTAAGTATACAATCCTTAAACTAGAGAACAAAGTGAATCTCTACATTGTGAAAATGAACTATACCCTGGAAAGTTTTAAAAGGTCCAAAATATATAAATAAAAGGTTATGATGTGCTGCAGTGGTTAGAAGTTTCTTCAAAGAGAAGAGCATTACCACGAGAAGAGAAAATAGAATATTCTTCTTCAAAAGTACTACATTTTCCTATGATCATTTATCTCTAAAATCATTTAGTTGCAAGCCCTTGATCTTCTTCAACTTGAAAGAGAAAAAAAAAAATCAAAATATGCCTGTGAGATGAGTCCCTATTTGACAATTTTAAAGATTACATCCTTCAGTTGGACCTGCATTCAAGTTTACCTGGGGAGGAGGGGGATGGAAGTGTTGAACTGGGAAAGTCAATAAATAATAGCACAGCAATTCAAACATTATCAGCTCAGCAAAAGGTCCACTGAGGGTGTGTCCCACGCAGGACAAAACACAGGCAGGGCTATTTGTGCAGAAATGGAGCACAGCCTATCTCTTGGCTTTCCCAGAAAGATTCCATCTTACTGGACCTCTGTCTGCAGCCACACACCGTGTTTCCCATTTACCATCTTCATTCCCTCTCATTTTCCAGAACCACAGTCAAGTCCATCTGACTGTCCCCACCTGGACCACTCTGACAGTCTCATAGGAGCTCTCAAGCTTCTCCCTCTCAGTCCCTCCTAAATGCCATCCTTTCCAGACTCCTTATCAGCAACAGGTGCTCCCCAGGGCTTTCTGGCCAGCCCAGAGGCTACAAATGTCACCAGCAGATTATGCCCTTACATGTTTGGGGTTTTGTTATTGCTGTTATTTTGCTTCACACAGCGCTTTAAAAGTGTTTAGTTGGTTAGTCTAATATGCAGAATATTTCACATAAAGTCCTAGATCCTCCACTCAACCTGAAAAGTTATGTGATGGACAACATTGAACTCACATCCCTGGGACACAAAATATCCTTCAACTGAAAGCCAGCTGCCCGTTAGCAGGGGAGTTGGTGACCTGCTTTCCTTCCTGCCTGCTTCCTCTTGCTCTCTCCTTCTCTCCCTCCCTCTGCTCTTTGTTCGTTCCACTTATTTATATTCCCTATTTTGTCACTACAGGTACAGAATTACTAGCCTCCCATGGTGTAACTTGAAGTCCTTTCCAATGTAGCCTAGCCTGTTCTCCAGACTCACTCATTGGCTCCTTCATTCACCCGTCTATTCTGTGTACTTTCAATATGCTTTTCTCTTTTCCATACCCCATATGCTGGTCTTCCCTGGTGGCTCAGATGGTAAAGTGTCTGTCTGCAATGCAGGAGACCCAGGTTTGATCCCTGGGTCAGGAAGATCCCCTGGAGAAGGAAATGGCAGCCCACTCCAGTACTCTTGCCTGGAAAATCCCATACACGGAGGAGCCTAGAAAGCTACAGTCCATGGGGTGGCAAAGAGTCAGACACGACTGAGCAATGTCACTTTTGCTTCACTCTTCACCCCATATTCTGTCTTTATATCTTGAAGAGAACCCTTACCTTCCATGCATCAAGTTTTTACTTTGTCCTCTGAGTTTTCCTGACCACCTGCAAAAGTCAACTCTTCTTCGTCCAGTTTGGTAGGAAGCTAGCATCCAGATCTTTCATCTGACAGCTATGAAATACCTACTGTGGATGTTCTGATGCTTTGCAATGCTTAGCCTACTAATGCTGTGTTCCCTATAAAACAGAAGATAATGTTCAACCAATTTCTGTGTATTGATCCACATACAAATTGGGCAATCTGTGTCTGCTTTTCTGATCTGGACTAGTTTTTGCCACATGTCATCCATGAAACAGAGAACAATCATATCTAGAAAGCAGGATCTTGGTGATGGATAGATTCAGTGGACAGTGGCCAGAAACTCACTCAAGTCACATCCCATGGACAGCTTCTTAGTAATGCAGGAAGGATTTCTTTGATCATTATCAAGACCGTTTTCAAATGAATGAATGCTATGATTATGAAATAGCTTTTGCTTATTTCACTTTTCTATTGAACTGAAAAACAAGAGCGTAGTTCCAGGGCCAATTTGTATTCTTACATTTTCTCTAGCTCCCATGCTTACTGAAAAGCATTTCTCATGATCTGTGCTTTCAACAGAGACAGGCTCTTTTCCTAAGAAAGACACATCGATTTATCTTGTGCACGTTGGCTGTAAGTAAAGCCTTTAGTCGTGATTTGTATCTCAGTGATCACACGTTATTTGTTGGCTTTCACTGAATTATTACTCTGTTGCTCACCCTCCAACTAGGGTTGAAATATCTCTCATCTTGACCATTCATTGAAGAGGCCCTCATTAGTCTCTAAGTCCAGGAGAAGAAACCTAGTTTAAGATATAGGAGTAGAGAGAAGTGAAGAATTATCCTTGAAGGCAGCTTCAGTGCTAAAATGCAACCTTACCCTTATTTAGTACTGTTTCTTTTGTCTTCATTTCACACCCTGTGGGTATCAAGCCACTCGTGCCAACTTTAACCAGGATTTTCTGAAATACTGGATGTTCGCATCAATTCTAGGATGGTCCTAGTTCAGGAAACAGAAAACTAGAGCATGTAGGTCACCACCTGCTTCTGAAAATAAAGATTTTATAAAGAAAAGTCATGTTCATTTGTTTATATATTGTCCACAGCTGCTTTGCATAGGAAAAATTGGAATAGCTACAACGGGAAGCATATGGTTATGTCAACTAAAATATTTACTATGTGACTCTTTACCAAAAAAAATGTAGATGCCTACTTTCTCAGATAACTGGAATGAACAAAGGCAGATGATCCCCTTTAAAGAACATTAAGCCCCACCTGACTGACAGAAAAACAAAAAGATGAACGAATAAATGAACAAGCAAAAAAATGAATTTTTGAAGATTAATTCAGAATACCCTGATCTGAAGCAGGTGAGACTGTCTCATCAAGGTCACAGAGATGGACTTGTTTGGGGGCATCTGGTCTCTAAACTAACCTTAGTTTGTTTTACTCACTAAGTTGTGTCTGACTCTTTTGTGACTCCATGGACTGTAGGCTGCCAGGCTTCTCTGTGCATGGGATTTTCAAGGCAAGAATACTGGAGTGGGTTGCCATTTCCTCCTCCAGGGGATATCGCCGACCCAGGGATTGAACCCGCATCTCCTGCATTGGCGAATGGATGCTTTACCACTGAGCCATTAGAGAAGCTCAACTGTAGTTGCTGCTGCTTTTGAGAATAAATGTGACAGCTTTGACATCCTGACTATTTTATCTACTCATCTTCGGTTCTTTTCAAACTTTAATGAAAAAGTGTGATTCCTACATGCCCGGAGGCTTGGTGTCACAGGGGTTGGATGTCTGTGTAGAGATGCGGCCACACACAGCTCACGGGAGACTACGTCCAGTAGTCCTCACCCATCCTGGGGGCTTTTGCTCTTCTCACTCTCACTGAACTGACAGTGGGGGAACAGTGAGAAAAGGCTGACAGCTCTCTGACCTTTAGTTAATTGAACAACAGATTCTGCAGCTTCCAGAAGCAGCAGGAAAAGGAAATGGAAGTGATGTATCACATCAATAAATATTTTTTGATCCAGCCATCAAGTAAGTTACATGTGATTATATAATATTTTCTTGCAGGGAGAGGAGATAAAAGGAAAAGATAGATGCAACTTCCAATGAAAGCTGTTTTAAAAAATGATATTCAACCTTGTGAGGAACAATATTAAGTCAGGGCTTTTATAACTGACAGGCAGCCATAAAGTCTACTTTGCAAGACTTGCCATAATGTGTAAATTTAAATTAGTGCAGTACCTCATGCCAAGCAGGTATTTTATATGAACAATTACAGTGACAATTTTGAAGACTCCAAAAACATGCTAGCAGCTCAAACTACCTCCACAGTGGTACCTGATGTCAGTTTTAGCCAGCATTAATTTTAGTTTGTATGGGGTTGGGAAGAGGGGACCAGAACACAGACATTTATAGAGGAAATATTACGTTCATGAATGGCATTCTCTAAAGTTCTATTGCTACTTTATTCATGGGTGCTGCTGCTACTGCTGCTGCTAAGTCGCTTCAGTCGTGTCCAACTCTGTGCGACCCCATAGATGGCAGCCCACCAGGCTCCCCCGTCCCTGGGATTCTCCAAGCAAGAACACTGGAGTGGTGTGCCATTTCCTTCTCCAATGCATGAAAGTGAAAAGTGAAAGTGAAGTCGCTCAGTCGTATCCAACTCTTAGTGACCCCACGGACTGAAGCCTACCAGGCTCCTCTGTCCGTGGGATTTTCCAGGCAAGAGTACTGGAGTGGGGTGCCATTGCCTTCTTCATATTCATGGGTACTGAATTTAAAACTTCTCTCATATGGGGCTTTGCTTTTCCTGTCGAAATTTTCTCCATGTTGGAATTTCGGGAAACATGTTACAAGCCTATTCTATGCAGAGCATCGTGTCATATTTAGGATAAAACAGAGAAAGACCTGCACTCAACAGGCTTAGACTCCAATGAGAAAGAAAACAACAAACAAACAAAAAAACCTTGAGGGACAATGCTTCTATTTTGGTTTCATTTGTTTGAGATGACTGGAAGCAAGGAGAGGGGGCAAAATGGTGAGGTGAGCTAGGTCAGTGGTCCAGCCATGCGTTCTCTTTAAATGATTCTTCTTGCTGTGGTATTACCTGTGCTAACCTGGGGAATGAGATTCCCAAGACCCACATCTAGTCCAGGGGAAAACAGTCCCTCATAGGACAGCCTGGGAATCTGCATTATAACAAATACCTCAGCGGATTCATGAGCACATTAGAGTCTGTGAACCAATCATCCTGCTTTCTTCCAAAATTTCAGTCAGAAACCACAGGCTGTTCTCCATGTGTCCGCCCCATCCCCGACTTCGGTGGGTACTGAACACCACGTACGTCGGCATCAGCTGGTGGGAATGGGAGGAGGGTGACTTAAACGTACCGAACTCTGCTTCTGGGAGTTGGACTCTGTCTCTAGGGTGGGATTTTTAATGAAAGTAGGTTCCCAGCTACTCCATGAGAAATAATACCATAACCAACTGGCCAGCAAGCCCTGTTGCTTTTACTTCTCTAACATCACTAATTCTTCTTTAATCTTCTCTCCCTCCTCACAGTCACAGCATTAGGCTATTCCATCTCTCCTTAGAAATTTAAGAAGAACCTGCTTATTACTCTTGTTGCCTTTAGTCTTACCTATCTCAAACCAGTTTTTTAAACTGTTACAAAGTATCTCAAATATACACAACTAAGCATGTCTCTTCCTGGCTTTATATTTCATTTATGATTTCTCACCCATTAAGGACAAAGTGCACATTTCTGTTCCTGGGGTACAAAACCCTCTGTGATCTGCCCCTAGTTTTTCATTCTACCCCAAATGGTACTTACCCTCCACCCTTCACTCTGATTCATGAACAGACATTTATACCCAGTCTCAGGAATCTCACTCATAGCTCCACAATCCTGTCCTCTCATTAAACCACCATGTGAAATTATATTGTTAAGCAATGACAATTAAGGTCACTCTTCACCCTTCCTTAAATCTCATGAGTGTAGAATCACATCTGTTTGAACCTAGTGTCTAATACATTAGTCTTACCTAAGAACTCTTTAAAAGTCTGTTATGTAGAGGAATAAGCTATAAGGTAGTTTAAAACACGTTAATACTCCAGGTATAAAAATGTCAATTCTGTTGCTTGGGATGACTTTCTTTTTGCCCCTTTCCATCACACCACTCAAATTTTAGTTCAAGTATTCTGAGCATGCTCTTTTCTTGTTTCATTTCCATTTTTTTTAAAGAACCTTCTCAATAGCATATCCTTTGATATGACTCAAAGATTACTGGTCTTGCCTAGTGTGTTCTCTTTATACATCTCTCTGATTGTACTTATCATTTATATTGCAATTGTTTGCTGAAATGTTTATCTCCACTCTGGTACAATGAGATAGCTTAGAGCAGAAGTTGTATTTCATTCAATTTTGAATTCATACATAGCACAGTACCTGACATAGACTAGTGGTCCATTAAATGTTGGTGACTGAATCACTGTAGCAACGAACAAGTCAGTGAGTCAACAGCTGGGTAAACCTACGGATGAATTAATGATCATGTTGGAGAAACACACTTTTATGCAGGCTCTGATAGCGAATGGAGGTCAGAACCACAGGTGTCCATTCAAACTGGAGAATATGGCCAGTATTTAGATTTTTCACAGATGGGTTACAGACTCTATCCAGAAGCCCCACTGAGGTTGGGAACACAAGTAGAGGCTGGTCAGAATTTATCACCTTGAAGTCAGAGTCTTCTCTAAACACAAATATGGATATGGATTTCATCATGGTCATTTGCTCATTTTCCAATTGCTGTAGGAAAATGATCAAAGGCTTTAAACTGTAATTCAAGAAATACTTAATATCAAGGTTCAAATTATCTTTTAGCCTTTTATCCCTATTCCTTTCTCACACACACATTTTTTCCTCCTATGAAGACCACTGTATCTTCATCTGAAATTACTATCTTTCTGTATTTTAGCTCATGCCTCTCCTTTAATGGGCAGTCCTGGCTCATTTTCTCCAAACAAAATCCTGTTCATCTTTAGCAACATCTCAAATACCATCTCCTTTGTAAACCCTTACTTGATTCTTCCTGTTAATAAAAGCATTCTGGCTTTTATATAGTACAATGGCAAAGTATACACTTTTCAGAGTCAGACTCTTTGGTGTTAATTCAGCTCTATTGTCATTCTGTTGTATAAGCTGAACCATTCAGTTCCTGCCACTTTAAACCTGTTTGTTTGTTTTTCACCTGAAAATGGGGTCCATAATAGAACCAACTTCATAGAATTTTTGTGAATTAGAGATTAAAGGACTTGGTCCACTGGAGGACTTATATATAACACCTGGCAAGAAGTAGATATTCAGCAATTTGGTTGTTCTACTTTTTCTCCTTCTCCTCCTCATTATTGTATTCCCATTATTTTTTGTTAATGCATGCTTTGAGTATACATACAATTGCTCTGAAGATATCATTAAGTATTGCTGGTATCTCCAGAATGATTTTTCATTTATTTTGTTTCATTCTGATACCTCCTGAGAGAAACTTGCATTACTTCATTTTCTTTCACTAATTTTTGGTATTCTCAGGGTAATTTGTGCCTGCCTAAATCTTTCTGAGCCTTATTTTTTGTTGTTTGCTTTTTTCACCTAGAAAATGGGATAATACCACTTTGTTTTCAGGATATGAGTATTTAATAAGAAAATGTATACAGAGTGCCAAATCTCAGTCACCTTCTCATCATGACCCACCCAAGGTCATCACTTGTCCATCACTGGATGTAACTGAGGACATGAGATCTATCAGAAGTGTTTTGAGAGTATATATTATATCCCAAATCACTGGTTATCTAGCCAGGGAGGAATTTAGAGTTAGTCTAAAGTTGTTCCTCACTCTAAAGATAAGAAACTAGTGAATGCAGTTACTTCTCTGGGACTCGAAGTTCACACAGTAGATGAATCTGGGTCTTCCAACTAGCAGTCTTCTGCTCTACTTTTACCCTACGACTTAGATTCACATTCTATCTTCCCCTCATCTGACACTGCCTATTGATTTGCACATCTCTGTGGTCTGTTAACCATAACAGTCTTTCTGAAATATTTTGTTGAAAAAATTAATAAATGCTTGACATGACTATGAATGTTATGTCTTTCTTCCTTTGCCATTCACTACCAACTTGCCATCCCCATGTTGCTTCATAGCCACTCCCATCTCAAGGCAGAGACAAAGCTTTCAGAAGGAAAAATTCATTATAAGTCTAGGAGCTGAAAGAAGATAACAAGATCTTTCTTAAGTCTCATCTGTTCCCTTTTCCACTCCATAAGTAAGCAAAACTAAGTTCTACAGACTACCCAATAAACAGCACAGGGTTTTCCTCCTCTTGTCTAAGAACACCATTTGTTTTACCAATGAAGAAGGGAGTATTTTAAATGGCAGTAAAGGAGGCTTCTTTCTTTTCTTCCATAACTGAGAAGCACACAGTATGGACTACAACAGTTCGGAGTACAAGACACTTCAGCAGTTGGACAGAACCACAGACTGGTTTAGGAGAGTCCAAGTTTGTAAAAGTAAAATATGTATGGAAAACACAATAAAATCAAAGATTTTTAGAATTATTTATGGATACCTAGAGATAATCAGCTAAGCTAGCATAGTGCCTAAAACAAAGAACAGGATCTAAAGAGACTGTGCCTGTCAAACTACTTCTTAGGGAGGAGAAAAGAACTTGGCAAAGACTTAAGGGGATAAAGTTAAAACTGAGTGTTGAGATTTAGCCAGCAAGAATCCCTACTTTGACAGCCTCAGCTGACCTGGATATATTTTAAGAGGCTTCTCTTTCCCCTCTGCTAGAATTGAGCTCTGCTGAGGCCTTGGAAGGAAAGTTATGACCAACCTAGACAGCATATTCAAAATCAGACATTACTTTGCCAACAAAGGTCCATCTAGTCAAGGCTATGGTTTTTCCTGTGGTCATGTATGGATGTGAGAGTTGGACTGTGAAGAAAGCTGAGTGCCAAAGAGTTAATGCGTTTGAATTGTGGTGTTGGAGAAGACTCTTGAGAGTCCCTTGGACTGCAAGGAGATCCAACCAGTCCATTCTAAAGGAGATCTGTCCTGGGTGTTCATTGGAAGGACTGATGCTAACGCTGAAACTCCAATACTTTGGCCACCTTATGTGAAGAGTTGACTCACTGGAAAAGACTCTGATGCTGGGATGGATTGGGGGCAGGAGGAGAAGGGGATGACAGAGGATGAGATGGCTTTATGGCATCACCGACTCAATGGACATGAGTTTGAGTGAACTCCTGGAGTTGGTGATGGAAAGGGAGGCCTGGCCTGCTGCAGTTCATGGGGTCACAAAGAGTCGGACACAACTGAGCGACTGAACTGAACTGAAGGTCTGGGGGCATCAATCATGTCAAACATGTCTGCATGAATGTGGGGACAAGGCAGAGAGAAAGATCATTTCAGTAAAATGACATGATGTGAGATAGTCTTAATGAAAATTCTTCAGCAAGGAGACAAGACAACTCAGGCTCATGTTCTGGCTCTGCCACCATTGGGCCATATGATTTAGGGAACCTTTCTTTCTCTTGTATATCTGAGCTTTTGTATCTGTATAAGAAACGGACTAGCTGTTCTCCATTCTATATGCACATTGAAATTACCTACATATCTTTAAAAAAATGAATAGCCCTATAGCAGATCAATTAAATTTGAATTTTAGAGATAAAGGTGAAACAACAGGATTTTAAAAAAGTTTTCCAGGTATGAGCAGGCTTGAGAACTGGGTGGAGGAGATCATAAGTCTTCAAAGCTAAGAAAGAAAGACTCAATAAATTCAGAAGACTTTCCTAAGGAAGTGATTTTCATAATGGTAGAATGAAGACCTCTGTAAAACCTGGTCCTCCATAAAAGTAGGGAAGACATGAGTAAAAACTGTCAAAAATCAGCATTTAAGAACTCTGGAAATTAACTAAAGGCTTGCAACAATCTGGAGTGTTTATTTAAGATTCTTGTTAAGACAGCAAGCTTTGTAGCAATTTAACTTGCCCTTATCCCATTTCTTTCTTCTCAGTACCATGGTAGCCTGAAAAACCAACTTGAACGTATAGAGGTTAGGAATAACAGCAGCATAGAAACCACAAGAGGCACTTGAATGGATATGGAGATTCCTAAAAAATGTATCCCCAAAAGAATTGTCACTACTTGACTTTTCTGTCAGCTACTAAAATGAAAAGTTCTATTTTCAAGGGTTATCTTTGTTTGGCCTCACTCAGTGCATACTTTGTGTTCAGTTCAGTTACTTAGTCATGTCTGACTCTTTGTGACCCCATGAATCGCGGCACACCAGGCCCCGCTGTCCATCACCAACTCCAGGAGTTCATTCAAACTCATGTCGATCGAGTCAGTGATGCCATCCAGCCATCTCATCCTCGGTCGTCCCCTTCTCTTCCTGTCCCCAATCCCTTCCAGCATCAGAGTCTTTTCCAGTGAGTCAACTCTTCACATGAGGGGGCCAAAATATTGGAGTTTCAGCTTTAGCATCAGTCCTTCCAATGAACACCCAGGACAGATCTCCTTTAGAATGGACTGGTTGGATCTCCTTGCAGTCCAAGGGACTCTCAAGAGTCTTCTCCAATACCACAGTTCAAAAGCATCAACTCTTTGGCACGCAGCTTTCTTCACAGTCCAACTCTCACATCCATACATGACCACTGGAAAAACCATAGCCTTGACTAGGCGAACCTTTGTTGGCAAAGTAATGTCTGATTTTGAATATGCTGTCTAGGTTGGTCATAACTTTCCTTCCAAGGAGTAAGCATATTTTAATTTCATGGCTGCAGTCACCATCTGCAGTGATTTTGGAGCCCAAAAAATAAAGTCTAACACTGCTTCCACTGTTTCCCCATCTATTTCCCATGAAGTGATGGGACCAGATGCCATGATCTTCGCTTTCTGAATGTTGAGCTTTAAGCCAACTTTTTCACTCTCCACTTTCACTTTCATCAAGAGGCTCTTTAGTTCTTCTTCACTTTCTGCCATAAAGGTGGTGTCATCTGCATATCTGAGGTTATTGATATTTCTCCCGGCAATCTTGATTCTAGCTTGTGCTTTATCCAGTCCAGCATTTCTCATGATGTACTCTGCATAGAAGTTAAATAAGCAGGGTGACAATATACAGCCTTGATGTACTCCTTTTCCTATTTGGAACCAGTCTGTTGTTCCATGACCAGTTCCAACTGTTGCTTCCTCACCTGCATATAGGTTTCTCAAGAGGCAGATCAGGTGGTCTGGTATTCCCATCTCTTTCAGAATTTTCCACAGTTTATTGTGATCCACACAGTCAAAGGCTTTGGCATAGTCAATAAAGCAGAAATAGATGTTTTTCTGGAACTCTTGCTCTTTCAATGATCCAGTGGATGTGGCAATTTGATCTCTGGATCCTCTGCCTTTTCTAAAACGAGCTTGAACATCTGGAAGTTCACGGTTCACGTATTGCTGAAGCCTGGCTTGGAGAATTTTGAGCATTACTTTACTAGCATGTGAGATGAGTGCAATTGTGTGGTCGTTTGAGCATTCTTTGGCATTGCCTTTCTTTGGGATTGGAATGAAAACTGACCTTTTCCAGTCCTGTGGCCACTGCTGAGCTTTCCAAATTTGCTGGCATACTGAGTGCAGCACTTTCACAGCATCATCTTTCAGGTTTTGAAATAGCTCAACTGGAATTCAAGAATCCTAATTGAAGGGTATTTTTTAAAACAATCAGTTGCAACTGTTTAACTTGGCAACTGCCTGAGGTGACCTTTCTAATGTGTTTAGATACCAGAACGATGGGATGGAGAGGGAGGTGGGAGGGGGTTTAGGACAGGAGAACACATGTCTGATTCATGTCAATGTGTGGCAAAAACCATGACAATATTGTAAAGTTATCCTCCATTTAAATAAATAAATTAATTAGAAAAAAAATTAAAAAGCTTATGGGAAAAGCCGAGCCATACGATGTTTACAGGAGACCTTGTAGAGCCCTGACATATGTAGGAACCTAGAAGAACATATGTAAGCATATGTCTGTGGGTATGCCAAAGGAAAGACCCAAGAAAGACAGTTGGCTGACTTTAAAGCACTTCACCAAGTAGGATATGTATATGTGAAGGCAGAGCTATAAACTCTGCTTGAGTGTTGAGTGTATACTCCAACCAACAGACACAGCCCCTTGACAAAGACTGCCATAAAGGTGGTGTCATCTGCCCCTTGACAAAGACTGAATAATAATACACTGATTTGAGGTATTTAAGGAAATCTCTGTCTATTAATCTGACTGAGCAGGGAGACTTCAGT
Source organism: Tragelaphus eurycerus (assembly GCA_935064755.1). Taxonomy (NCBI): domain Eukaryota; kingdom Metazoa; phylum Chordata; class Mammalia; order Artiodactyla; family Bovidae; genus Tragelaphus; species Tragelaphus eurycerus. Next base: position 32,937,629 of record CAKXYN010000014.1, on the reverse strand, counting down.
GAACACACATGACAAAATACACAGACATTAAGGAATTAGTCCAGGAGTCACTAAACAAACAAGCATCAATAATAATAAATGCTGGGAAGGAGGAGAATTTGATTTCCAGAATTACCAAACCATATTATTTAACATGTCTAGTTTTCAACACAAGATGAGAGACAAACAAATAGAAAAGTACAACACAGTTCAGTTCAGATCAGTCCCTCAGTCATGTCCAACTCTTTGCGACCCCATGAATCACAGCACACCAGGCCTCCCTGTCCATCACCAACTCCCAGAGTTCACTCAGACTCAAGTCCGTCGAGTCAGTGATGCTATCCAGCCATCTCATCCTCTGTCATCCCCTTCTCCTCTTGCCCCCAATCCCTCCCAGCATCAGAGTCTTTTCCAATGAGTCAACTCTTCGCATGAGGTGGCCAAAGTACTGGGGTTTCAGCTTTAGCCTCATTCCTTCCAAAGAAATCTCAGGGCTGATCTCCTTCAGAATGGACTGGTTGGATCTCCTTGCAGTCCAAGGGACTCTCAAGATTCTTCTCCAACACCAGTGTTCAAAAGCATCAATTCCTCAGCGCTCAGCCTTTTTCACAGTCCAACTCTCACATCCATACATGACCCCAGGAAAAACCATAGCCTTGACAAGTACAACACAGGAAATGTCAAAATCAATCAATAGAAATTGTTCCTAAAGGAGCCAAGATGTTGGACTTAACAAAGACTATTAATCAGTTATTTTAGACATGATAAAGAATTTTTAAAAAATTAAAAGAAATTAAAGGAAAGCATGAGAACAATGTCTCACCAAATAGAGTATATGAATAAAGAGATAATTTGGTATAAAAAACTTTGGAGCCAAAAATGAAAATTAACTGATGTAGAAATTTCTGTGAAATTGCCCAACAGCATATCTGAAATGATAGAAGAAAGAATCAGTGAACTAGAAGACAAATTGGGGTTATCCAATCTGAGGAAAAAGAAAAAAGAATCAGTAAAATAAACAAAACCTGACACAGTGAAGAACCAGAAGGAAAGAAGAGAATGAACTGGGCAGAAAGAATAACTGAATAAATAAGGGTCAAATTTTTCCCAAATTTGATTTTAAAATATTAAGCTTCAAGAAGGTTAGTGAACTCCAATAATAAATTCAAAGGTTTTCACCTCTAGAGGCATCATATTCAAATTGCTGAAAGTAAAAACAAAGAAAATATTAAAATTCACAAGAGAATCATTTGGGAATAACCACCTACAAGGGATCCTCAATAAGACTAACAGCTGACTTATCATCAAAAGCAGAAGGCACTAAGAGGACATATTTAGAGTGGTTAAAGAAAACCATATCAAAATTAAAATTTAAAATTAATGAGAAATTATGACATTCCCAGGAAAGACAAAATCTGAGAGAATTTACTGCCAGTAGACCTGCTTGACAACACACCTATAGAACAGACCACCTATCAACAGCAAAATGTATATTCTTCTCAAGAACAAGAAGAATATTCTACAGGTTTATAACATATAAGGCCAATAAACAAATCTTAAGAAATATGCTGCTGCTGCTGCTAAGTCGCTTCAGTCGTGTCCGACTCTGTGCGACCCCACAGACAGCAGCCCACCAGGCTCCCCGCCCCTGGGATTCTCCAGGCAATAACACTGGAGTGGGTTGCCATTTCCTTCTCCATGGAAATCATACAATATATGTTCTCTGGCTGCAATTAATTGAAATTACAAATTAACAATAAATGAATACGTAGTAACTTCAAAAGTACATGAGAATCAAGAACAAACTTCTAAATAACCAGTATGTGAAAAAAGAAGTCACAAAAGAAGTTAGAAAATACTGAGGTAAATGAAAACATAACCAAGACTCATGCAATGTAGCTAAAGCAGGGCTTAGAGGAAATGTATAGCTATTAACACATATTTTAAAAGATGAAAAGAATTGAAATTAACAATCAAACATTTCACCTTAAAATGACTAAAAAGAAAGAAAGAAAGAAACAAACAAACCAAAGGAAGCAGAAGGAAGAAAATAATAAGAACTGAAAAAGAAAAAAAAACATTGAAAAAATAGAAATAATGAAACAACAGAAAATAAACCTAAAAGTTGTTTCTTTGAAAAAAATTCAACAAAATTAATTAAATTTTAGTTATAATTATCAAGGTAGAGTGAAGCAAGAAAGGAGAATCTACTAAAACCAAGAATTAAATACAAGCTGATATCACTGTCAACTTTTTAGAAACTAAAAAAAATTATAATGGAATACTGTAAGTACTGTAAGCCATCAAAATAATTAAAATAAAAGGACCATTTCTTAGAGAGACACAAACTATTGAAACATAAGAAATAGAACTATAAATAGACTAATAGTCTAATAGTAAGTAAAGAGATTAAATGATAAACTTCCCACACACAGAAAAATATCCAGGAACAGATGGCTTCATGAGTGGGTGAATTCTCCCAAATGTTTAAAAGAGAATTAATACAAATCTTCCACAAATTCTTCCAAAACTGAGAAGACCACTGAACACTCCACAATTCATTCCTTGAGACAGTATTTCTCTGATACCAAAACCAGAAAAAGATACAACAAAATAAGAAAACTACAGACCAATAACCCTTCTGAATATAGATATATAAATACTCAGCATAACACTAACAAAATGAATTGAGCAACATAGAAATGATTCTATAGTATAATTAAGTGGAATTTGTTTTAGGAACGCAAGGCTGCTTTAATACAACAAAGGTAATCAATTACCTTTGATTACCTTTAATGTGTTGATCTACAACACATTACTAGAAAGAGACAATAAAATTACATCTCAATTAATGTAGAGACAGAATTTTACAAACTTCCTTTCATGATAAAACAAAAACCCTCAACAACTCAGGAACAGAAAGGAACTTCAACACAATAAAAGATTGAATGATGACATGAATGTCTGCCTCCTAATCACTAGAGCCTGTACATTTTACCTTTTTTTTTTGTAAAAAGCGTAATATCTTACACTGAAATGTGTGCAATTCCATTAAGGGTCTTAAGAGGAGGAACTTATCCTGGATTATCTAGGTAGGCCCTAATGCAATGATATGCACTCATAAAATACAGACACATGGCAGAGAAAGTAAAGTGAAGATGGAGACAGAAATTGGAGTGATGTGGCCACAAGTCTAGGAAAGACAGAGTGATTACCAGAAGCTGAAAAAGGCAAAGGATAAGTTTTCTAGTAGAGCTCTCTGAGAGAATGCAACTCAACGAGATTTTGAACTCTAAGTCTACATATCTGTGAGAAAATATATTTCCATTGTCTTAAGTCAGTAAGTTTATAGTAACAATAACCTAAAGAAACACAGGCCTCTACCAAAATTCCAAGGCTAACAACTTGAGTGCTGAAAGATGAAAAACGCTCCCTTTATAACAGGAACAAGACAAGAACACCCACCCTTGCTTCTTCTATTCACACTGTAATGCAGGTTGAAGATCGGGAATTTGGGCAAGAAAAATAAAAAATAGCATCTAGACTAGAGAAAAGAATTAAAACTATATCTCTTTGCAGGTTACATGATTTTGTATATAGAAAATTCTAAGTGAACAGCAAAAAGTATTACTGCTAATATACTTGTTCAGTAAGGATACAGAGGGCTATACAAAAATCAATTATATCTGTATATAGCAACATAAACAGAGAAGGCAATGGCACCCCACTCCACTACTCCTGCCTGGAAAATCCCATGGATGGAGGAGCCTGGTGGGCTGCAGTCCACGGGATCGCTAAGAGTTGGACACGACTGAGCGACTTCCCTTTCACTTTTCACTTTCACACACTGGAGAAGGAAATGGCAACCTACTCCAGTGTTCTTGCCTGGAGAATCCCAGGGACGGAGGAGCCTGGTGGGCTGCCGTCTATGGGGTTGCACAGAGTTGGACAGGACTGAAGCGACTTAGCAGCAGCAACATAAACAATCTGAAAATGAAACAAAGAACTCAATTTTACTTACAATGACATCCAAAAAAAAAAAAAAAGGATATTCAACAATAAATTTAACAAGGAGATTTTACACTAACATTATGTGTAAGCTTAGTTGTGTCCAACTCTTTGTGAACCCATGGACTGTAACCTGCCAGGCTTTTCTGTCCCTGGAATTTTCCAGGCAAAATACTAGAGTGGGTTGCCATGTCCTGCTCCAGGGGTTCTTCCTGACCCAGGGATTGAACTTGCCTCTTCTGCACTAGCAGGGGGATTCTTTACCACAGAGCCTGGGAAGCCCCTGCCAAATAGAATGAACCATTGTGAAAATTAGACTAAAAATATGAAGCAGCATAACATGAACATTTAGAAGACCTAAATGAATGGAAAGACGTCTCGTGTTCATGGATCTGAAGACTTTTTTCTCTTAGAGAAATTGAGAAGCTGATTCTAAGATGCACATGGTATGCAAGAGACCCTGATTAGCCAAAACCACCTGCCAAAAGTTACTACAAAACAGTAGTAAGACAGTGCGGTACTAGCATAGACATTACCATAGAAATCAATAGAATAGAACTGAGTGCTCAGAAATAAAACCTTATGTTACAGTCAGTTGATGTTGACAATTCAATCGTCAAAGAATGGTCTTTTCAATGAATAATGCAGGCACAACTGAACAGACATATGCATAAGAAATGATCCCATACACAAAAATTCTCAACCCATAACCAAAAAGTAACTCAAAATACACTATAGACCTAGATATAAGTGCTGAAAGCCCTGAAAAATCTTAGAAGAAAATAATAGGCAAGTATACATGGCATTGGATTAGGCAACAGTTTCCTAGATTTAACACCAATAATACAAGTAATAAAAAGAAATAGTAACTGGACTCACAAAATTTTAAAAAATTGTCTTGAAAGGGTATCATCAATAAAGTGAGAAGATAGTAGAGAGAATGAGAGAAAATACACGAAAATAATTTATCTGATTAGGGACTTTTATGCAGAATATATAAAGAACTCTTACAACCTAATAATAAAAAGATCAACAACCCAATTTAAAATGGAATGAGGATTTGAATAGTTTTCTCCAGGGAAGATCTTCAATGTCCAGAATGTACATAAAAGATGCTCAGTGTTACTAGTAAGGGAAATGCAAATCAAAAGCACAATGAAATGCCATTTCGCATCCCTTAGTAAGACCGTAATAATAAGACAACTGGAAAACAAGAAATATTGGTGAGAATGTGGAGAAATTTGAATGCTAATTTGGAATACTAACACTGCTGGTGGGAATGTACAATGCTGTACCACTTTATAAAGCAATCTTGCATGCCTCAGAAAAACTAAGCATGGAATTACCATACGACTCAGCAATTCCATTTCTAGGTTCATAATCAAGAGAATTGAACACATATCCACATGAAAACTTGTACATGTACATCCATATTAGCATTATGCTGCTGCTGCTAAGTTGCTTCAGGCGTGTCTGACTCTGTGCGACCCCATAGACGGCAGCCCACCAGGCTCCCCCGTCCCTGGGATTCTCCAGGCAAGAATACTGGAGTAGGTTGCCATTTCCTTCTCCAATGCACGAAAGTGAAAAATGAAAGTTAAGTCCCTCAGTCATGTCCGACTCTAGCGACCCCATGGACTGCAGCCTACCAGGCTCCTCCGTCCATGGGATTTTCCAGGCAAAAGTACTGGAGTGAGGTGCCATACATAACGGCCAAAAGTAAACAACCTCAATTTCCATCAGTGGATGAAGAGATTAAAAAAAATACGGTATTGAGGGAAACATTATTCTGTTATATGAAGAAATGACGCACTAATACATTACAAAGTAGAGGAACCTTGCAAATATTATGCTAAGTGAAAAAATGTAAACCCAAAAAGCCATGTATTATGATTCCATTTATATTAAGTGTCCAGAATATACAAATCATAGATTAGGAGTTACCAGAGGTGGAGGTAAAGGAGAGAGAATGGGGAGTGGCCACAAATGAGTGGCATGTTTTTTTTTTTTGTTTTTTTTAAGATGATGCAAACAGTCTGGAAATAGGTGGTGGTGATAAAAGTGTATCTCTGAGGTTTTTAAAGGCCAATGAATAACATACTTTTAAAATGTAAATTTATGAAATACGAATTATATCTCAGGTAAACTGTTCTGTAAGAAAAGTGTTAAAAGATTTCCCTGGTATTCTAGGGATCAAGAATCCACCTTCTGATGTAGAGGATGCGGGTTCAACCTCTGGCTGGTGAACTAAGACCCCACGTTCTCTGGGAAAGCTGACCCTGCACACTGCAACTAGAGAGCCTGTGTGCTCTAGAGCCCACGTGCAGCAACAGGAGAAGCCCATGCGCTGCGACTAGAGAAACTTCATTGTGTGCCACAATGAAGACTTGGTGCAGTTAAAATTTTAAAAATTTAAAAAAGAAAAGAAGATTTTCTCAAGAACATGCAAATGGAAGTAAAGATTAATGATGAATTTGAAATAAATCTGTACTCCCTTAAATCCTGTGATAATTATTCCATAGTACTTGCTAGGTTAACTCTGCTTAAGGTTAACTCTACCTACTTGAGTAAGATAAAGTATGTGGTGTTTGGTCACACTATACTTTGCTTTCAGCTTTCATGCACTCCTAAAGAAAAAAAAAAAGTTTTATAGAGGACAGGAGCCTCAGAGAATTGTAAAAGATGTTCAGGGATTCCAAGTCATGTCTCCCTGAAACATAAACCAGAAGAAAGGGGATATGGCTTGTTCAAGGGTATACTTTCCCTCTGAGAAGTCAAGAAACCTCAGGACAAAGACCACACTCAGCCTTGGCTATGGAAATCAGAGTTCAAAAACTAGGAAAGAGCAGTGAGGTGCTCTATTAAATACTGAAGGTCAAGCTCTGCCCTCACACTATCTGCTGACAAAGAGGGGAAAAATGTAGCTTTAGGATGAAAACCAGGAAACTGGGGAAAAAAATCTTTGGGCGTTTCTTGGTTGCTCTCTTAAATTGGAGCTTTTTCATTGAAAAAGCAAGAACATTAACCTTTGTTAATATTTTTTTAAAGGTAGGTGAGAAGTTTGACAGCTCAGAGTAGAAAGAATAAGAGGTGCAGGGAACTAGTAATTACTGCTATTCAGAGACAAAGGCCTGTGTGTGTGCGCATGCACTCGTGTGTTCGCCATTCTCTAGTTTCAGTTTATTATTTAATTTCTTTCTTCCTGCCAACAGAGACAGCTTTCTCCTGTGACCTTGGCAAAGGGAAGTTAAAGAACAGAAGACACTGAAGTTCACTTTGTGGTGGAAATTTACCAAATACATAGAAGATGTTTTCCAAATTGAAAAATTATATTTTCCAAATTTAGTACTCATATTGTTTTAGGAATATAACTTGGGATTTCTCCTCCTCCAAATCTGTATTTCTCTTTTATCCATGTTCTTCTGTACAGTCAATTGATGCATCTTTAAATGTTTTAAATGGTAAATATGATGCCATTTAAAAGCTCTAAGGGTGAAGCTATATTCAGAACATGATCATGAGCCAGAAAAAAAGAGGAACAAAAAGGTCAAAAGAAGCAAAGATAAATGTCACTAATTCACATTGTAACACAATTTCCTAACAGAAAAGCACTTCACTCTGAGGTTTTTCTCGCAGTTGGTTTAGATGCAACTGTACAATGTCTCTTGCCTGGAAAATCCCGTGGACAGAGGAGCCTGGTGGGCCACAGTCCATGGGGTTGCTAAGAGTCGGACACGACTGAGCGACTTCACTTTCACTTTTCACTTTTATGCATTGGAGAAGGAAATGGCAACCCACTCCAGTGTTCTTGCCTGGAGAATCCCGGGACGGTGGAGCCTGGTGGGCTGCTGTCTATGGGGTTGCACAGAGTCGGACACGACTGAAGCGACTTAGCAGCAGCAGCAGCATACAATGTCTGGCCATGGTAGTCACGTGGAAGTGAAGGGTATCATACTACGAGACAATATGAAACTTTTACCAGTTCTTGAGTCTTGTCAGACAGAGCTAGAATCATATTCCTATACTTTTATTGGCTATCTATTCTTTGGAAAGTTTCTTAAACACTCAAGGCTCATTTTTTCAAATGTGAAGTGAGGATAATAGTGCTCCACCATTTTTTAAGAATTTGTGAACATTAGAGGTGATATGTATAAAAAGCCTAGGATAAATTTGGGAACACAGAGATATTTAATATATGAATAAAACACAGCCATTACAACTCTAATTCAGTATCATTCACAATGGGAAAAAAAAAAAGTTATGGAACATTTTCTATGAAAACATCAGAGATACAGAGGAGAAGCCAGGATAGTCGAGTTAAAGTATCAGGGGGAGGAAAGGAATGACCAAGAGCTTTCACTAAGCCCCTAGGTTCCTGTCCAATACATCATCATATCCACATCACCATGCTGCCTTTTCAACTGAGAAACCCATGAATGAAAGAAACCAACTTTCCTAAGGTTATCAGGCTGCCTGTTGGCAAAGCCATTAATAAAACCCAGTTCCCTGAACTCCCAGTCCAGCTCCTTTCCTTACACTGCAAGCCCTCCCCAAATTCATTTCTCATTTATTCTTTTATAAGCAATGGACACAAGTTACTTTCAGAAGAGAAACTAGACTGTGAAAAATAGATACCTGAAACATGGGAATACATAACAAGACACCATGAGAGAGGAAATAAGGAAACTAAAAAGACAAAATAAATTCACATGTATTGCCACTGACAAAAAATTTAGTTGAATGACAAACAGAGCTATTCAATTGTGCAGAGAGAAAGAACACATTTCTTATGATAACTCTAGTCTTGAGGAATTCAGAAGGTGTATCATAAATCCTTTATAAAGTTAAGATGGTCGAAAAACTATTCTGTATTTATATAAAAATGGGTAAAATATATTTAAAAAAACAGTTTTGACTTGTAGAGGGTAAGCTTCAGTAATTTGGAAAATTCAGTTTTTATCAAACACTACATGTCTCAATGATGTTAGCTCTTTGCAGAGGATTTTCTATTTGTGTAGTATATTTATTGATTGCTTTCATTCAAATCATTCCTATTGTTTGAAAAGACAAATGTTGTAAAACAGAGGTACATGGCTAGAAGAAGGGAAAAAATGCTCTGCTAAAGGTCAGGCGAAGAGAAAAAAGTCCTCATTGCTTCTCATAATTGCTAGGCTTGTTGTTATTATTTAGTCTCTAAGTTGTGTCCAGTTCTTTCAGACCCCATGGACTGTAGCCCGCCAGGCTCCTCTGTCCATGGGATTTTCCAGGCAATACTGGAGTGGGTTGCCATTTCCTTCTCCAGGATCTTCCTGACCCAGAGATTAAACCCAGGTCTCCTTGCAGGTGGATTCTTTCCTGCTGAGCCACTGGGGAGGCTCAGTTGCTAGGTGCACATGTATCTGTATTTTCTGGTATCATATACATTTCCCATTTTCCCAATATCTAACCAAAAAAAACCAGTCATCTCCTCCTCAGCACATTCTCTAACAACTCCCAGCCCACAATGACTTCTCTTTATTCTACTCAGGTGGCATCTAAATGCTTTGTAACATTCCTTGAATCATTCGTATTGTATTCTATCCAAATTATAGATTGTTTGTTAATATCTCTTGTGCATGTATCTTACATATACAGTTAATTTAAAAATACTTGAATTTATATTCAATGTTTGCTATTTCATCTCATCAACCAAGATGCACAACTCTCAGGAAATGTGTTTAATCAGTAAATGAATAAATGTATGAACAAATAGATAATGAATAAATTTAGAAGTCGTGTTCAAAATATTGAGTGAAAGCAACCCTGGCCTAATGAATGCTTTAGCAATGTTTATATATGAATTAAATTAATTTCATACCTTTCAGGCATGAGATACTGGCTTGTTCAATGAGGTCTCAGCATGGCGTAATGAAGAAAAACGAAACTGAAATACATGTTCATTTCCTGGCCAAAAAAAGACACTGAATTTTAAGCAGATTACATTATAGCTAGACCTATTTTCACATAAGTTAGATAAGCGGACTGAATTTGGATATTTGAGATCCCTTCCAATTTTGAAATACATATCATATTTATGATAGGACAGTAAATAAAGAAATGACCAGATTGGAGGCCTTGGGTTGTTGTTTCTTCTCAGAATTCATTTATTCTAAAATCTGACGGCTCTTCAGAAATCAGCCATGGGATTTTCAAAATGAGATGCATAGATTAGTACTCACAACACTGTATCCCATGTGTGTTCCAATTGCTTCTGAATAACCAAAAAATCATGAAAGAAATAAAAAAAGGAAATCAAAATATACATAGAAACAAATGAAAAGGAAAACATGACAACCCAAAACCTATGGGGTTCAGTAAAAGCCATGTTAAGGGAAAGGTTCATAGCATTACAAGCTTACCTCAAGACACAAGAGAAAAATCAAATAAATAAAGCACCTAGAAAAAGAAGAAATGAAGAACCCCAGAGTTAGTAGAAGGAAAGAAATCATAAAAATTAGGGCAGAAATAAAGGCAAAAGAAACAAAGGAGACTATGGCAAAAATCAACAAAACTAAAAGCTGTTTCTTTGAGAAAATGAATAAAATAGACAAACCATTAGCCAGACTCATCAAGAAAAAATGGGAAAAGAACAAAATCAACAAAATTAGAAATGAAGATGGAGAAATCACAACAGACAACACAGAAATGCAAAGGATCATAAAAGACTACTATCAGCAACTATATGCCAATAAAGTGGACAACTCGGAAGAAATGGATGAATTCTTATAAAAGTATAACCTTCCAAAACTGAACCAGGAAGAAACAGAAAATCTTAAGAGACCCATCACAAGTGCAGAAATAGAAACTGTAAAAAAAAATTTTCCAACAAACAAAAGCCCAGGACCAGATGGCTTCACAGCTAAATTCTACCAAAAATTTAGAGAAGAGCTAACACCTATCCTACTCAAACTGTTCCAGAAAATTTCAGAGGAAGGTAAACTCCCAAACTCATTCTATGAGGCCACCATCACCCTAATACCAAAACCAGGCAAAGATGACACAAAAAAAGAAAACTATAGGCCAATATCACTGATGAACATAGATGCAAAAATCCTTAACAAAATTCTAGCAATCAGAATCCAACAACACATTAAAAAGATCATACACCATGACCAAGTGGGCTTTATCCCAGGGATGCAAGGATTCTTCAGTATCTACAAATCAATCAATGTAATACACCACATTAACAAACTTAAAAATAAAAGCCATATGATTATCTCAATACATGCAGAGAAAGCCTTTGACAAAATTCAACATCCATTTATGATAAAACTCTTGAAAAAGCAGGCAAAGAAGGAACATACCTCAACATAATAAAAGCCATATATGATAAATCCACAGCAAACATTACCCTAAATGGTAAAAAAATTGACAGCATTGCCCCTAAAATCAGGAACAAGACAAGGGTGCCCACTCTCACCACTACTATTCAACATAGTTTTGGAAGGTTTAGCTGTAGCAAACAGAAGAAAAGGAAATACAAGGAATCCAGATTGGAAAAGAAGAAGCAAAACTCTCACTGTTTGCAGATGACATGATCCTCTACATAGAAAACCCTAAAGACACCATCAGAAAATTACTAGAGCTAATCAATGAATATAGTAGAGTTGCAGGATACAAAATTAATACACAGAAATCCCTTGCATTCCTGTACACTAACAATGAGAAAACAGAAAGAGAAATTAAGGAAACAATCCCATTCACCATTGTGATGCAAAGAATAAAATACTTAGGAATAAATCTATCTAAAGAAACAAAAGACCTATATATGGAAAACTATAAAACACTGATGAAAGAAATCAAAGGTGACACAAATAGATGGAGAAATATACCATGTTCATGGATCAGAAGAAACAACATAGGAAAAATGAGTATACTACCCAAAGCAATCTATAGATTCAATACAATCCCTATCAAGCTACCAATGGTATTTTTCACAGAACTAAAACAAATAATTTCATAATTTGTATGGAAATACAAAAAACCTTGAATAGCCAAAGCAATCTTGCGAAAGAAGACTGGAACTGGAGGAATCAACCTGCCTTATTTCAGACTATACTACAAAGCTATAGTCATCAAGACAGTATGGTACTGGCATAAAGACAGAAATATAGATCAATGGAACAAAATAGAAAGCCCAGAGATAAATCCACATACCTATGGACACATTATCTTTGACAAATTAGGCAAGAATATATAGCGGAGAAAAGACAATCTCTTTAACAAGTGGTGCTGGGAAAACTGGTTAACCACCTGTAAAAGAATGAAACTAGAATGTTTTCTAACACCATACACAAAAATAAACTTAAAAATGGATTAAATATCTAAATATAAGACCATAAACTATAAAACTCCTAGAGGAAAACATAGGCAAAACACTCTCTGACATCAATGACAGCAAGATCCTTTATGATCCACCTCCCAGAGTAATGGAAATAAAAGCAAAAATAAAGAAATGGGACCTAATTAAACTTAAAAGCTTTTGCACAACAAAGGAAACTATAAGCAAGATGAAAAGACAGCCTTCAGAGTGGGAGAAAATAATAGCAAATGAAGCAAGTGACAAAGAATTAATTTCAAAAATATACAAGTAGCTCCTGCAGCTCAATTCCAGAAAAATAAACAACCCAATCAAAAAATGAGCCAAAGAACTAAACAGACATTTTCCCAAAGAAGACATACAGATGGCTAACAAACACATGAAAAAATGCTCAACATCACTCATTATCAGAGAAATGCAAATCAAACCACAATGAAGAACCATTTCACTTTGGTCAGAATGCTACTATCAAAAAGTCTACAAACAATAAATGCTGGAAAGGGTGTGGAGAAAAGTGAACTCTCTCACACTTTTGATGGGACTGCAAACTAGTATAGCCACTATGAAGAACAGTGTGGAGATTCCTTTAAAAACTGGAAATAGAACTGCCATGCTGTTGTTGCTGCTGCTGCTAAGTCACTTCAGTTGTGTCCGACTCTGTGAGACCCCATAGATGGCCATTGGCAGACAAATGTATAAGAAAGCTATGGTACATATACACAATGGAATATTACTCAGCTATTACTCAATATTTAACACATTTGATTCAGTTCTAATGAAGTGGATGAAACTGGAGCCTATTATACAGAGTGAATTAAGTAAGAAAGAAAAACACCAATACAGTATGTTAATGCATATATATGGAATTTAGAAAGATGGTAACGACTCTATATACTAGACAGCAAAAGAGACACAGATATAAAGAAGAACAGATTTTTGGACTCTGTGGGAGAAGGAGAGGGTGGGATCATTTGAGAAAATAGCATTGACACATGTATATCATCATATGTAAAATAGATGACCGGTCCAAGTTTGATGCATGAAAGAGAGCACTCAAAGCTGGTGCACTGGGACAATCCAGAGGGATGGGATGCAGAGCGATGTGGGAGGGGGTTCAGGCTAGTGGACACATACACATCTGTGGTTGATTCATGTTAATGTATGGCAGAAACCACACTATTATAAAGTAATTGGCCTCCAAATAAATAAATTAATTTTAAAAAAAACTACTAGGATTCTACTTAAGCTCACTGAAGATAGGGCTAACACAAAGACCAGCATAAACAGGTTTGCAATTTTCTGTAATGATGTGGTATATGAACAGATACAGTACTGGCCTGTATAACACACTAGACAAAAGTATGAAATTTTGTGGCAGAAAGACTTGGTCTGACAAGCAAGAATAAGAAATAAGTGGAGACAGTCTTATTAGTTTTATATTAAAGCCCACTATTAAGATACTTTAGTTAGGATTATATTGGTGCATAAATGGATAGAAATATCTGTAGAAGAGAGTAAGAAATCTAGAATTACCCCTCAAACATATGAAGGTTTAGGATAGGCTAAAAAGGAGGCATTCTAATGAGTGGGCCTAGGATGTATTTTTAAATGATACTAAGAAAGATGCGGTTGGCCACCTCATGCGAAGAGTTGACTCATTGGAGAAGACTCTGATGCTGGGAGGGATTGAGGGCAGGAGGAGAAGGGGACGACAGAGGATGAGATGGCTGGATGGCATCACTGACTCGATGGATGTGAGTCTGAGTGACCTCCGGGAGCTGGTGATGGACAGGGAGGCCTGGCGTGCTGCGGTTCATGGGGTCGCAAAGAGTCGGACATGACTGAGCGACTGATCTGATCTGATCTGATCTGAAGAAAGATGCATACCTTTTAGGAAAATGACAAGCTTGGATCCTTACTTCACATCATATACCAAGGAAAAGGTCAAATGGATTAAAGATCAGTGTAAGGGAGGAAAGGGGAATCTGTATGAAGAAAACATGGACTATACTCCTTTAAAATCAGAGTGCATGAGATTTTTGTAACAAAGATTCAAAATACAGGATCAATAATATAAAAGATAGCTTTCTAAAGGTAACTAAAATAACTATCACAACAAAAATTTTCAAATAGATGAAATAATATCTGAAAATAAGTGGGAAAATATTTGTAATTCATATCATAGACAAAAAGTTACTCTCCCTAAAATAAAAAAGATCAGAAAATAAGAGAAAGACAAAAAAACACAGTAGGAAAAAAAAAAAATTAGGCAAAGTACATGAACAGAGAATCCTCATAAAATAAAGACCATGACTCTATGAAACAGACACTCAACTTTAGTCCTAAGAGAAACACAAACTAAAGCAACATGAGGTGGTTTTGATGCCAGCAAGGACAGAAAAGTGTGTACTGGATTAGCCCTCCTGTAAATAACAATCTTTAAACACAGGACACTATGTAAACCGTGACTATTTAAAAACACTAGAGTGTGTTGCCTGAAACTAACACAACATTGTTAATTGACTATACCCCAATTCAAATAAAAACTTTAAAAGTAAAATAAAAGCTGCTGCTGCTGCTAAGTTGCTTCAGTCATGTCTGACTCTGTGTGACCCGATACACGGCAGCCCACTAGGCTCCGCCGTCTCTGGGATTCTCCAGGCAAGGACACTGGAGTGGGTTGCCATTTCCTTCTCCAGAGCATGAAAGTGAAAAGTGAAAGTGAAGTCCATCGGTCGTGTCCGACTCTTAGTGACCCCATGGACTGCAGCCCATGGGGACCAGGCTCCTCTGCCCATAGGATTTTCCAGGCAATAGTACTGGAGTGGGGTGCCATTGCCTTCTCCAAAATAAAAGCACGAGAGTGCAAACACGAGCAGGAAGAAATTGAAGAGGATTCACCTTTGAAAACAGCAAGTTCATTTGGTAAGTTCTACATTTGTAGGATTTTGCCTCAGACAGCACTCTCCTGTCTGTAAGGTAGTAAGTGGATAAAATTCAATGACTAAGATGAACTTTTTCATACAGAGGTGTCAAAGCACAGGGGTCAGTTTTTTAGAAGCAGTTGGAAATCTCTACATATGTGCGTGCAAGATGTAATGATATGGATGGATACCTAGCCTAAGAAAACATAGTGGTGATTTCTGCATAGCAAGGATGTGGTGTTTTATTTACTTATTTTAGCTCTATATTTTCTTTTTTTTGGGGGGGGGGGGTTTAAAATTTATTTAATTGCAGGATGATTACTTTACAATATTGTGATGGGTTTTGCCATACATCAACATGAATCAGTCACAGGTATACATGTGTACCCCCATCCTGAACCCCCTCCCACCTCCCTCCCCACCCTATCCTTCTGGGTTGTCCCAGAGCACTGGCTTTGAGTGCCCTGCTTCATGCATCAAACTTGCATTGGTCATCTATTTTACATATGGTAATATACATGTTTTAATGCTATTCTCTCAACTTATCCCACCCTCACCTTCTCTCACTGAGTCCAAAAGTCTGTCCTATAAGTCTGTGTCTCCTGTGCTTCCCCACACATATGATCGTTGGTACCGTCTAAATTCCATATATATGCAATAATATATAATATTTTTCATTCTCTGACTTACATCACTCTGTATAATAGGCTCTAGGTTCATCTACCTCTTTAGAACTGACTCAGATGCATTTTGTTGGTTATAATTGAGTAATATTCCATTGTGTATATGTACCATAACTTCCTTATCCATTCATCTGGCAATGGATATTTGGTTGCTTCCATGTCTTAGCTATTATAAATAGTGTTGCAATGAACACTAGGGTACATGTGTCTCTCTAAATTCTGGTTTCCTCAGCCCATATGCTCAGCAGTAGGATCACTGGATGGTGTGGCAGTTCTATTCCCAGCTTTTCAAGAAATCTCCACACTCTTCTCCATAGTGGCTGTACCAGTTTGCATTCCCACCAACAGTGTAAGAGGGTTCCCTTTTCTCCACACCCTCTCCAGCATTTATTGTTTATAGACTTTTCGATGATGGCCATTCTGACTGGTGTGAGATGATATCTCATTGTGGTATTGATTTGTATTTCTCTAATGAGTGATGTTGAGCATCTTTTCACATCTTTATTAGCCATCTGTACATCTTCTTTGGAGAAATGTCTGTTTAGGTATTCTTCCCACTTTTTTATTGGATTATTCATTTTTCTGGTATTGAGCTGAGTGTGTTGCTTGTATATTTTTGAGATTAATTCTTTGTCAGTTGTTTCATTTGCGGTTATTTTCTCCCATTCTGAAGGCTGTGTTTTCACCTTGCTTATAGTTCATTTATTGTGCAAAAGTTTTTTAATTGAATTAGGCCCCACTTTTTAACTTTTGTTTTTATTTCCATTACTTTGGGAGGTGGGTCATAGAAGATCTTGCTGTTATTTATGTCGGACAGTGTTTTGCCTATGTTTTCTTTAGGGGCTTTATAGTTTCTGGTTTTACATTTACGTCTTTAATCCATTTTGAGTTTATTTTTGTATATGGTGTTAGCAAGTGTTCTAGCTTCATTTCTTTATATGTAGTTGACCAGTTTTCCCAGCACCACTTGAAGAGACTGTCTTTTCTATTATATGTTTTGCCTCCTTTGTCAAAGATAGTGTCCATAGGTGTGTAGATTTAGCTCTGGAGTTTCTGTTTTGTTCCATTGATCTATATTTCTATTTCTATGTTGTGCCAGTACCATACTGTTTTGATGACTATAGCTTTGTAATATAATCTGAAGTCAGGAAGGTTGATTCCTCCATAAAACTGGAATTGTAAAAGATGTCTGCTACTGCTGCTAAGTCACTTCAGTCATGTCTGACTCTGTGAGACCCCATAGACGGCAGCCCACCGGGCTCCCCCATCCCTGGGATTCTCCAGGCAAGAATACTGGAGTGGGTTGCCATTTCCTTCTCCAATGCATGAAAGTGAAAAGTGAAAGTGAAGTCACTCAGTCATGTCCAGCTCTTCACGACCCCATGGACTGCAGCTTACCAGGCTCCTCCATCCATGGGATTTTCCAGCCAAGAGTAGTTGAGTGGGGTGCCATTGCATATTTCATTTCAAATAACAACAAACCCATTTCATGTTAACATAACATATTTTTATGAAAATGTTTATTTATTAATATAAAATATTTTTATTTATTCCAAAATAAAGTTAGTGAGAAGAGTGGCATTGTTTCACGTTAAAAAAAAAAAAAAAACTGTGTGTGTGTATGTGTGTGTGTTCAGTCATGTCCAACTCTTTGTGACCACATGGACAAAGGAGCTCACCAGGCTCCTCTGTCCATGGAATTCTCCAGGCAAGAAAGAATACTGGAAAAAAAAAAATCTCTGACATCTGGCTTAAAAATACATAGCTGGATTCTTATATATGTTTCTGTACATAATTTGTATCATATATCATGTAACCTCTGGAAAACTCCGCTGTACACACATGAAAGATCAAAGGTATCAAAAGCAAATAATGTCTTAATATTATAATGAAAACTGTATTGATCTTTTAGATTCTCCTAAAAGGTTCTCTTGAGAGTCCCTTGGACTGCAAGGAGATCCAGCCGGTCCATTCTGAAGGAGATCAGCCCTGGGATTTCTTTGGAAGGAATGATGCTAAAGCTGAAACTCCAGTATTTTGGCCACCTCATGCGAAGAGTTGACTCATTGGAGAAGACTCTGATGCTGGGAGGGATTGAGGGCAGGAGGAGAAGGGGATGACAGAGGATGAGATGGCTGGATGGCATCACTGACTCGATGAATGTGAGTCTGAGTGACCTCCGGGAGCTGGTGATGGATAGGGAGGCCTGGCGTGCTGCAGTTCATGGGGTCGCAAAGAGTCAAACACAATTGAGTGACTGATCTGATCTGAAAAGGTTCTTGGGGGTCCCCAGCTCTATATTTTCTACATCTACATTTACTGCTTTTGTAAAAAATAAAACTAAATAAGAACAAAGAAAAAAATTAAAGACCTTAATGTATGATTCAGCTCTAAGCAACCTCAGGAGGAACATGAGAAAATGATTTGATTTTTTAAATTCATATTTTTCTCAGCTAAAAGAATAGCTATGTGCCCAATACCTATCATTCTTAGCAACTTTAGTGGATAAAACATATTTAAACCTCTTAGCACAGTGCCTTGGAGAGGGCAATGGCACCCCACTCCAGTACTCTTGCCTGGAAAATCCCATGGATGGAGGAACCTGGTGGGCTGCAGTCCATGGGGTCACTAGGAGTTGGACACGACTGAGTGATTTCACTTTCACTTTTCACTTTCATGCATTGGAGAAGGAAATGGCAACCCACTCCAGTATTCTTGCCTGGAGAATCCCAGGAACGGGTGAGCCTGGTGGGCTGCCGTCTATGGGGTCACACAGAGTCGGACATGACTGAAGTGACTTAGCACAGCAAAGCATAGTACAGTGCCTGGCATGGGTGCTAAATGCTAGTGATCATTATCCTCATCCTCATTGTTGGGGTCCAATTACCTTTGTCCATTGAACAAATGAGTGAAACCAATCAATGAATGAGACCCACACCATCACTACAAGAGGACTGGCCCAGCCTTCAGTTTTCCCTGCAGGGTAGTCATGCTCAGTATTCTTAGTAGCTGCTAAGGATGTCCAGACCAGGCTGGCCATAGTAGGATGACAAGTGACAGTGATGTAAGGACAGGTGGCTAAGTGCTGAAAGGCACAATCACCTGCCTCCTCTCTCCCAGCCACAGCAAGACAGCACACATCAGGGAGGCGATGCTGTTAGCCAAGTTAAGCAACCTAAAATCAGGTGTTTGTCAAAAGCAGAAGTTGAAAAGGTGTTATATATGACAAAGACAGATACAGGCAAATGGAAATCCATCCTAGTGGGTTATTATTAAAGCAATCTTAAAACTGTCTTGTTTCTTTCCCCAAATGATTGAGTCTGGTTTATGGGCATGGATTTAGTTTCCCAGATACATGGAAATAATAGCCTCCCTTGAGTTTAAATCAGAAACTAATGAGAGTTTGACAGAGAAAGGAAGTATATTTTAATGGCAGAAAGTAGAAGGGGTCCCTTTTATAAATGTGATCTTTAAAAAACTGATTGTCCTCATTATGATGGAGATGAGATTTCATTAGTAATAAATTAATTCTTGTAGGTATAATAGTAGTAGTAGTAATGGCAGAAGTAGCGATAATGATATAAACACGTGGAATAAATTTGAATGTTCTCTCCCTTTACTACCAGCCTGGATTGTTGTTATCGGATATATCTTACAGAGTAGATAACTCTGACCAGACTGTTGCCAAAACTCATACAACTAGCCCATAATGTGCTCAGCTTAGAACCCAGGATGGCTGACAACTAGCTTCTCCACATTTTCCTCTTTTTAATAAGGTTTCTAGATCATGTATTCTCCTGCTGCTTTTCTCTGAACATGTACTCATTTGCCTTTACATCAGTAAAAATATGAAAACACAAGCCACAGACGAAATACCTTAGAGCCGTCCCCCGTGCTTCAACTTCATAGGCAATTTCCCAATATTCACTTTGGTAGCTCGTGAATTTCAAAATCAATTTGCCCCAAACACTTACCATCTTCCTCTCCCTAAACACGCCCCTTCCTCCAGTGTTCCCATTGTTAGTGCATAGCATCACAATTTAATTCCTCCAGTAATTCAGATCTGAATTCTAGAAATCAGCCCCCTTTTCCTATTTTCCTATGAAGGAGTGCCATAAACCACTCCTTCAGTATCCAATCCAGTCAGTCCATCTCATTGGCTTCCTCATTTTTGCTCCACCACACTACTTGTGTGTCTTAGGCCACCTTTCTCTCACCCTTCCAGCCTTTAGCCTTGAATCCCTCCAGTCTCTCTTCCACTGGCCCTCAGCAATTCTCTTCCCTGTGTGTCAGTTGTTGAACTATCAGAAGCATTGGCACAACTGATTATTTCCACCTTCTTGAAACCCTTTCTCTTTCTTAACTTTTAGGTCACCAGTCTCAATTTTCCTCCTACGTTTTCTGACCAAACTCTCTCAGTTTTCCTTTGCTGGCTGTTTTGCTTCACCTAGATGTCTACTGACACTTATTCCCTGGGAGAGATATCTTCAAATCATATTAAATATTTAAATTTTAAGTACATTTATATGGTGATAATACCCATATCTACATCTTCAGCCTGGACATACAATGTGAACTCCAGAACCAATAGTCTATCTGTCCCCATGTCATCCTTCTTAGATGCTTAAGAAACATTGCAAATTTAATATGTCCAAAATCAAACCCCAGATGCCCTCTTCCAGACACAACTGCTCCTCCTGCAGTCTTCCCTCACTCAGTCAATGGACAAGTCACTCTTTTAGTTGTTCAGACTCATTTTACCCAGACTGGCCTCCCCACTATTCCTCAAACAGGTCAAGCACACACTTGTCACAGGGTCTGTGTACCTGCCATTCCTTCTATCTGAACCACTGTTCCTCTAGATCTTGTCTCATTCCTCCACTTACATTAGCTTGCTGATCAAATGTCTTATCAACACAACTTTCTGACCACTCTATAGAAAATTACTGTCCTCACCACCATTCCCCATTCCCTATTTTGAATTTTTCCATACAGTATATCTAACTATCTGAAAGTCTTTATGTTTGCTACTGTGGTATTGGAGAAGACTCTTGAGAGTCCCTTGGACTGCAAGAAGATCCAACCAGTCCATTCTGAAGGAGATCAATCCTGGAATTTCTTTAGAAGGAATGATGCTAAAGCTGAAACTCCAGTATTTTGGCCACCTCATGCGAAGAGTTGACTCATTGGAGAAGACTCTGATGCTGGGAGGGATTGAGGGCAGGAGGAGAAGGGGACGACAGAGGATGAGATGGCTGGATGGCATCACTGACTCGATGGATGCGAGTCTGAGTGACCTCCGGGAGCTGGTGATGGACAGGGAGGCCTGGCGTGCTGCGGTTCATGGGGTCGCAAAGAGTCGGACACGACTGAGCGACTGATCTGATCTGATCTGATTGATTCTTTTTCTCTCTTCTTCTACAAAACTTTAAGTTCTGTTAAGGGAGGAACTTTGTCTACTTTGATAGCAATTGGATCAGGCTTTGTATAATAAGGTATGGCAGACACTCAAATACTTGTTAGATAGACGGATGGATGGATGAATAGCCCATGTTTTCCACAGCACTGTAATTTATATATCTGCCAGAACACTTATGCTGTATTATAATTATTGGTTAATTTTTTTCTGTCATCAGCAAACTGCAATTTCTGAAGAGAAGAGCCATGTTTTAATCATAACAACATCTTTATACCTAAAATAGTACATGATGCATATTAGGTATGTATGTTTGTTTATTTGAGAAAACAAATTAGGGGGAAAGAAAGAGAGACATATTTTGTGTATGACCAGGTCAACATGGAGTAACTGGGATTTATCTCTTCATTTTACTTGAGAAATATACTCTTTCTATAGCCTAAAATGACTTTACTGATTTAAAAAGCAATTAAAAAATGTATT
This sequence comes from Tragelaphus eurycerus, assembly GCA_935064755.1. Taxonomy (NCBI): domain Eukaryota; kingdom Metazoa; phylum Chordata; class Mammalia; order Artiodactyla; family Bovidae; genus Tragelaphus; species Tragelaphus eurycerus. The sequence goes on along the minus strand of CAKXYN010000014.1, from coordinate 32,915,777 downwards.
ATCTCCAGGAGCCAGAAGTTTATAGGGTAATGAATGAATATGCTAATAAACAATGCCTATGAATGACAGCTGTAAGCCTCAGATAGAGACAGACATGGAAATCTAAATATACTGCCTTCTCAATCTGCACTGTGTAACATAAGCACGTTATGAAATATTAATGACAAAAGCCATATTTGGGTCCAGCTTCCTTCATTTACAGATAGCGAAAGTGAGACCAGGAGAGTCACCCTTCTGTCACAGAGCAAGCAAATGGCAGTCAGAATACAAAACTATTCTCCTGAATTTCAGTTTCATTTTTCCTAACACTTCAGAGTCTCATCTCTTCTCTACATTCTATACATCTTTAACAAATGTTTGTAGCTGTCTCTCGATGGATATGACCCTATACTTAATAAAATGATGAAGAAAACAGATTCCCAAACTCAAAGTTGGGGTGGAAGGTTGCTTGTTATTAAGCATCAACTTACCAATTAGGAAATGAGGAAGGTTGGACCATAAAACACTAAGCTGTTATGGAAATTAATGTTGTCAGCATCAGATCAGATCAGATCAGTCACTCAGTCGTGTCCAACTCTTTGTGACTCCATGAATCGCAACACGCCAGACCTCCCTGTCCATCACCAATTCCTGGAGTTCACTCAGACTCACATCCATCGAGTCAGTGATGCCATCCAGCCATCTCATCCTCTGTCATCCCCTTCTCCTCTTGCCCCCAATCCCTCCTAGCATCAGAGTCTTCTCCAATGAGTCAACTCTTTGCATGAGGTGGCCAAAGTACTGGAGTTTCAGCTTTAGCATCATTCCTTCCAAAGAAATCCCAGGGTGGAGCTCCTTCAGAATGGACTGGTTGGATCTCCTTGCAGTCCAAGGGACTCTCAAGAGTCTTCTCCAACACCACAGTTCAAAAGCATCAATTTTTCAGTGCTCAGCCTTCTTCACAGTCCAGCTCTCACATCCATACATGGCCACAGGAAAAACCATAGCCTTGACTAGACGGACCTTTGTTGGCAAAGTAATGTCTCTGCTTTTCAATATGCTATCTAGGTTGGTCATAACTTTCCATCCAAGGAGTAAGGGTCTTTTAATTTCATGGCTGCAGTCACCATCTGCAGTAATTTTTGGAGCCCAGAAAAATAAAGTCTGACACTGTTTCCACTGTTTCCGCATCTATTTCCCATGAAGTGATGGGACCAGATGCCATGATCTTCATTTTCTGAATGTTGAGCTTTAAGCCAACTTTTTCACTCTCCACTTGCACTTTTATCAAGAGGCTTTTTAGTTCCTCTTCACTTTCTGCCATAAGGGTGGTGTCATCTGCATATCTGAGGTTGTTGATATTTCTCTCAGAAATCTTGATTCCAACTTGTGTTTCTTCCAGTCCAGCGTTTCTCATGATGTACTCTGAATATAAGTTAAATAAACAGGTCGACAATATACAGCCTTGACGTACTCCTTTTCCTATTTGGAACCAGTCTATTGTTCCATGTCCAGTTCTAACTCTTGCTTCCTGACCTGCATACAGGTGTCTCAAGAAGCAGGTCAGGTGGTCTGGTATTCCCATCTCTTTCAGAATTTTCCACAGTTTATTGTGATCCACACAGTCAAAGGCTTTGGCATAGTCAATAAAGCAGAAATAGATGTTTTTCTGGAACTCTCTTGCTTTTTCCATGATCCAGCGGATGTTGGCAATTTGATCTCTGGTTCCTCTGCCTTTTCTAAAACCAGCTTGAACATCAGGAAGTTCACGGTTCACATATTGCTGAAGCCTGGCTTGGAGAATTTTGAGCATTACTTTTCTAGCGTGTGAGATGAGTGCAATTGTGCCGTCGTTTGAGCATTCTTTGGCATTGCCTTTCTTTGGGATTGCAATGAAAACTGACATTTTCCAATCTTGTGGCCACTGCTGAGTTTTCCAAATTTGCTGGCATATTGAGTGCAGCACTTTCACAGCATCATCTTTCAGGATTTGGAATAGCTCCACTGGAATTCCATCACCTCCACTAGCTTTGTTCGTAGTCATGCTTTCTAAGGCCCACTTGACTTCACATTCCAGGATGTCTGGCTCTAGGTCAGTGATCACACCATTGTGATTATCTGGGTCGTGAAGCTCTTTTTTGTACAGTTCTTCTGTGTATTCTTGCCACCTCTTCTTAATATCTTCTGCTTCTGTTAGGTCCATACCATTTCTGTCCTTTATCGAGCCCATCTTTGCATGAAATGTTCCCTGATTTTCTTGAAGAGATCCCTAGTCTTTCCCATTCTGTTGTTTTCCTCTATTTCTTTGCATTGATTGCTGAAGAAGGCTTTCTTATCTCTTCTTGCTATTCTTTGGAACTCTGCATTCAGATGCTTATATCTTTCCTTTTCTCCTTTGCTTTTCGCTTCTCTTCTTTTCACAGTTATTTGTAAGGACTCTCCAGACAGCCATTTTGCTTTTTTGCATTTCTTTTCCATGGGGATGGTCTTGATCCCTGTCTCCTGTACAATGTCATGAACCTCATTCCATAGTTCATCAGGCACTCTGTCTATCAGATCTAGGCCCTTAAATCTATTTCTCACTTCCACTGTATAATCATAAGGGATTTGATTTAGGTCATACCTGAATGGTCTAGTGGTTTTTCCTACTTTCTTCATTTTAAGTCTGAATTTGGCAATAAGGAGTTCATGGTCTGAGCCACAGTCAGCTCCTGGTCTTGTTTTTGCTGACTGGATAGAGCTTCTCCATCTTTGGCTGCAAAGAATATAATCGATCTGATTTCAGTGTTGACCATCTGGTGATGTCCGTGTGTAGAGTCTTCTCCTGTGTTGTTGGAAGAGGGTGTTTGTTATGACTAGTGCATTTCCTTGGCAAAACTCTATTAGTCTTTGCCCTGCTTCATTCCGTGTTCCAAGGCCAAATTTGCCTGTTACTCCAGGTGTTTCTTGACTTCCTACTTCTGCATTCCAGTCCCCTATAATGAAAGGGACATCTTTTTTGGGTGTTAGTTCTAAAATGACTTGTAGGTCTTCATAGAACCGTTGAACTTCAGCTTCTTCAGCGTTACTGGTTGGGGCATAGACTTGGATTACTGTGACATTGAATGCTTTGCCTTGGAAACGAACAGAGATCATTCTGTCATTTTTGAAATTGCATCCAAGTACTGCATTTCGGACTCTTTTATTGACCACGATGGCCAGTCAATTTCTTCTGAGGGATTCCTGTCCGCAGTAGTAGATATAATGGTTGTCTGAGTTTAATTCACCCATTCCAATCCATTTGAGTTCGCTGATTCCTAGAATGTCGACATTCACTCTGGCCATCTCTTGTTTGACCACTTCCAATTTGCCTTGATTCATGGACCTGACATTCCAGGTTCCTATGCAATATTGCTCTTCACAGCATCGGACCTTGCTTCTATCACCAGACACATCCACAGCTGGGTATTCTTTTTGCTTTGGCTCCATCCCTTCATTCTTTCTGGAGTTATTTCTCCACTGATCTCCAATAGCATATTGGGCACCTACTGACCTGGGGAGTTTCTCTTTCAGTATCCTATCATTTTGCCTTTTCATACTGTTCATGGGGTTCTCAAGGCAAGAATATTGAAGTGGTTTGCCATTCCCTTCTCCCCTGGACGAAATCCTGTCAGATCTGTCCACTATGACCCGCCCATCTTGGGTTGTTGGCTTAGTTTCATTGAGTTAGACGAGGCTGTGGTCCTAGTGTGATTAGATTGACTAGTTTTCTGTGAGTATGTGTGTTTGCCCTCTGATGCCCTCTTGCAGCACCTACCGTCTTACTTGGGTTTCTCTTACCTTGGGCCTGGGGTATCTCTTCACGGCTGCTCCAGCAAAGCACAGCCATTGCTCCTTACCTTGGACGAGGGGTCTCTGCTCACCGCTGCCCTTCCTGACCTTCAACGTGGGATAGCTCCTCTAGGCCCTCCTGCACCTGCACAGCCAGGGCTCCTTGGATGTGGGGTTGGTCCTCCCAGCCACCGCCTCCCTCGGGTGTGGGGTTGCTCCTCCCTGCTGCTGCCCTTGGCCTCAGGCGTGAGGGCGTGGGGTGGCTCCTCCCGCCCGCCACCCCGGCCTCGGGCTTGGGGCGTGGTGTAGCTCCTCCCGCCCGCTGCCCCTGGCCTTGGGCTTGAGGCGTGTGGTAGCACCTCCGGGCCGCCGCCCCTGACCTCGGATGCGGGGTAACTCCTCTCGTCATCGCCCCTGAACTCGGGTAACTCCTCTCTGCAGTTCCTGAACCGTCGCAGTCTGGTACTCTCGGCAGCTGCCTCTGACCTCAGACGTGGGGTAACTCCTCTTTGCCGCCGCCTTTCGGGCATGGGGTCCTCCTGGCTTCTGCCCCTGACCTTGGACGTGGGGTGGCTCCTTTGGTTGCCTTTAGCGCGCCTGCCGCAGCCGCCTGCACTTTAGCGCACCCCCTGCAGCCGCCTGCCCTTTAGCGCGTCCGCTGCAGCCGCCTGCGCTTTGTCAGCATATAACCATATAAATGTAGCCAAAACTGTCCAGTTAATTGAAGGCCTTCGTACTCATATTTGCCCTTGACCACAGCTGTAAGATTAGAGTGGCTCTGGGTTGCTTGCTACCTTCTCTACCCAAAGAACAAGATCTGCTGCTGAAAGACCAGCAGGTATTTCTAGATTTAGACCCATGAATTGTTACAATATACCCAGCTGGATCATTCATCCTAAAAGGAAACTATTCCCTATTAACATTTTAATAACTTGTTTATTCTTCAGGATCCCTGTCCTATTAGAAAAGCATTATCATTCACCCAGATAATCAACTCAGAAACATAGAAGTCAACTGTGATTCTTCACTCTTCCTCCTGCTACCCATTCCCATCCTCATATCCAATCAACCACCAAGTCCCTGGCTTCCACTGCAAATCCCATGAATGTTTTAGGAGCTTCCACAACGATGCTCCCTCCTCAAGGCTCATGCCCTCTTATTCATCGCATTCAGACTGATAATTCTAAAATGTCTCTGTTAAAAATAAATAAATAAAATGTCTCTCTTATCATAGCATTCTCCTGCTCAATAATCTTCAAGAGATTGCTGTTACCCTAACAACAAAGATCAAACTTACAAGTATGATTTGCCATCTGTACTTCTTGTTCTCACACACACAGATCCCCATAATCCCTTCTTGCCTAGACAACAAACATTTATTCATCTCTCATTTCTGTGCTGTGTAAGTGCTCTCCTAACACCTTCAATTACTCTCATCAGACATGTAGTTTTATAAACTCTTGAGATTTCTCTCTCTCTCTCTAGATTTTAAGTCCATAAAGGCAGGACCACCTGCTTACCCTTCACTGTATTCCCAGCATATAGAACGGTTTCCTAGAGGGTACGTAAGCAACAAGAGTTATTGGATGAATGAGATGGTGGGGTAGAGAAGGCAATTGATAAAAAATTATGCAGGAAGATTAAATCATGAAGAACATCCTGCCATAGAAGGTTACTTCTAAAGCCCCTTGAGTGATAAATACCAATTTCTCTTAGCGTGCACTAGTACTAAGTTGAAATAACCTCTCTCATTTCCTTTCTTAAAAAAAAATATATATATATATATTTACTTGGCTGTGTTGGGTCTTAGCTGCAGCATGTGGGATCTTTGTTGAGTCATGTGGGGCCTTTCACTGCAATGCACAGACTCACTTGTGGCTCGTGGGCTCCAGAGCACACAGGCTTAGTAGCTGTGGTGCCTGGGCTTAGTTGCCCCACTGGACATGGATCTTAGTTCCCCAGTCAGGTATCTAACCCACATCTCCTCCATTTGAAGGTGGATTCATAACCACTGGACCATCTGGGAAGTCCCTCTACTTTCCCTTTTATATGGCCACCAAAGAAGAGCCACTGATCCTCCTTAGCATGTCCTGTCTATTGCTGGGTCACACAGATGACATGGAGAGAAAGAATCAAGAATTAATGACAGACTAATGAGGCAGCAAGGAATCAGCACACAGGATGTGTGGCCAACAGGGAATACCTGGTACTTGTGGACCAAAAGCAACCAGAATTGTGCCTCAGAAGCATTCAGGGTCAAGGCTACATATGACGGAGATGGCAGTGGCACTCCCCTCCAGTACTCTTGCCTGGAAAATCCCATGGATGGAGGAACCTGGTGGGCTGCAGTCCATGGGCTCATTACGAGTCGGATACCACTGAGCGACTTCACTTTCACTTTTCACTTTCCTGCATTGGAAAAGGAAATGGCAACCCACTCCAGTGTTCTTGCCTGGAGAACCCCAGGGACGGGGGAACCTGGTGGGCTGCCGTCTATGGGGTCGCACAGAGTCGGACACGACTGAAGTGACTTAGCAGCAGCTACATATGAGGTCTCAGGGTCTAAGGCAGTGATGACAAGACAGGCACACAGATAGGCAGTTTGGCTGGGCCAACGGCCACACAACCTGAGGGCAGGAATAATAGTCCTCTGGGGCTAAAGAATAATTCATACACAACTCACAGAAACTGTGGCCAGAACAGGTCTAGGAAGTCTGTGGGAAGCAACTGCTGCCTGAGGGCTTCCAATGCCCTTTAAGAGATATAAACCTGATCCTCTCCATTTGGTTCTGACTACTACTCATCAGCTTTTTCTGCTCTTTATTAAGTTGGTCTCATGAACCACTGGCATTTGATAAATGTTCATGTGCTGCACAGGTGAAAGAATTCATAAGGAACATGTGGGCGACTCAGTCCTAGAAGGTGTCTTCCTGTTAACAGTTTCCCATGACACTGAACAGGAGTCTTGGCAACAGAGACCCTGATGTCAATCAAGTCTGAAAAGGAGACACACATGGATCTTTTAAAGAAGTACTTGCAAGAAGAAAAATTTGGTTCTCTAAAAGTAACAGTAAAAAGAAAGGAGTGAAGAAAGACGGAAAGAAAGAAAGAAATAGTGGCCACTGTGGAAAACAGTATGGCGGCTTCTCAAAAAATCTAAAAATAGAACCACCATGTGCGGGTGCATGCTCCGTCATGTCCAACTCTTTGCAATCCCAGAGAGTGTAGCTCACCAGGTTCCTCTGTCCATGGGATTTCCCAGGCAAGAGTACTGGAGTGGGTTGCCATTTCCTTCTCCAATATGACCTACCAATTCCATTCCTAGATATATATCTGGGAAAAAGAAAAAAAAAAAAAAAAAAAACACCAATTTGAAAGTATACGTACACCCTAGTTTTCATAGCAGCATGATTTACAATTTACAAGTCAAGAAAGCAACCTAAGTGTCCATCGATATATGAATGAGTAAAGAAGGTGTGGTATACACACACATAATGGAATACTACTCAGCCATAAAAAAGAATGAAATTTTGCCATTTTCAGCAATAAGGATGAACATAAGAGAGTATTATGCTAGGTGAAATAAGTCAGAAAGACTTATCAAATACTGTATGTTATTGCTTTTATGAGGAATCTAAAAAAAATACAACAAATTAGTAAATGTAACAAGACAGAAGTAGACTCACAGATGTAGAGAACAAACTGGTAGTTACTGGGGGAGCAGGAGAGGGGCAATATAGAGGTGGGGGAGTCAGAGGTACAAACTGCTGGGCATAAGACAGGCTACAGGGATACATTTTATGTCACAAGGAGTATAGGCAACATTTTGTAATAACTGTAAATTGAGTGTAACTTTTGAAAAACTGTATAAAAATTTTAAAATAGTTTTTTAAAAGGAATAGAATATACACAAGACTATGAGATAGTTATTGTATATTTAATTTTATTATTTATACAAATGCTTTTGTATAAATAGTGTTTATGTAAACTTTTGAAATGTTTACTGCATGCCTGACACTATGCTAAATGCTTTCATACATTGCTCCATTTAATTTATATCACAACTTTATTAAAATCTGCATTTAAAGGATGAAAAAACCAGGATACACAGAAGGTAACTCATTCAAGGCACAAAACCAGTAAATAACAGAATTGCAGCTTGAAGCCTGTGTCTCTACCACAGAGCTCAAGTGCTGCCACTTCCCTGTCCTTCATTCCCTTCATCTGAGGTTCTCTGTCTGGGCCAGTTCAGGGAAAAACCCTCTGTTCATTAAGCAGGCATCTCTCAGTTCTCACAAGTTCCTAGAGGGCAGATTTTTTCAGTCCATTTACATTTAGAGCTTCAGCCCATAAAGTTCCTGGTTATAGCACATGCTTTGTTAAGAAGTCTAGCATCGCATCCCTAAGTACCCAACTTCAGTTGCCTACATATGATGTGTGACATAGGAATGCCACACAGTCGCAGAGGGCTAATGTGAGGTAGTGAGACAACCATCACACATGCTTGGAGTCCGGGGAGAAATGCCAACTCTGGAAAGAGGGATTTTGCTTTGTTTGTTCATTTTTTTGTGGGGCTGTGTGTTTGTCAATAATGACTTAAAAGTACCTGAGGCAAGTGGTGGCGCTAAACAGAGCTCTAGCTCCCTGCCCACCAGTTGGGCTGGATTTTGCCACCTTCCTTCCTCCCATAGCAAATGTAACTCTGTGAATACAGAAGCTGCCATGTTTAAAATAGAAAGCCATGAGGATCTTAGGCTCCTGACCCCAGGCAGCAGGTGGATGGGTAGCAGCAATAATGAATTATGAGAAATCACAAGTCACTATCATCATGCAGGACTACTCAGTCTCTACATCATCTTAGGCAAAGACAGTAAGTAACTCAGCGCCCCTTTAGGACCAGTCTGGTACAGCTTTCTCCAGAGCCAACTACCTTTGCTTGAATTAAAAAAAAAAAAAAAAAAAATACATAAAGCAAGCAAAATGATCTTGTCCAATTTTGGAAGAATATACTGAAGTCCAAAAAGAGTATGGGACTCAGGAGTTAGTGGTGGAACAATTGCTTTTAGGATTAAGATCCAAATTTTAGGGCTCCTCCTTGATCTTCCATGCTCATTTCTCACTACTGTCCTAACTCACCAAATTCCACCTTTTGTCACCTTGATGTTATACTTCCCAATGATTTTACAGCATAGAGAATAACAATATTTGTAAGACCCAGTGGGAGAAATATACAACACCTGTTGTGTTCAGAGGATGAAGACTACGGTCTCAGTCCACTTGCCCCCTCCTCTGGCCATGGGTGGACCTTGACTCTAACACCCCAGGCTTTCCCTGTCCATGCTGTCCCTTGTGCTTGAACTGCTCCTCTCCCAGTTAGCTCATACTTATCCTTCATTGACCAGCTGAAGAAACGTTTCACCCCAGAAGTTATCCCTGAACTACTGCATCATCAGAACCCTTTGACATATGCTCCTGGAGAACTTAACTGCCTCTCTGCAGGGCCCTACTCAACATGCAAACACAACATTATGTGCCTGTATGAATATTTGATCAATATCTATTAATACCTTCCAGTAGTGGAATAGGCTGGAAAATGATGAAACCAAAAGTCATCTCTCTTTCTGGTTCATGATTAACCTCTAGCCATTAGCACAGTATTTATTATAGGTATATCCTTTCATAATAGGTTCTCATTAAATACCTATTGTCTAAATGGCTGGAGCTCAAGTCCCAAGACTGTAGAGGAGTACTTTGCCCTGATAGGCTTCTTTCTAACCATGTTTATTAAATTTATTTAACCACTATATTTTTTTCTCCAGGTAAAATATGGTTATTTTTTGCAGATGTAGAATTTTCCAGAGCACACTTTGGGAAAGGCTAAGAAAGAGCACAGAGGCAGGTGTCAGCAACACTAGATTCTCTGCCGATGACTTTCTGCAGTACCTCAGGGAAGTCTTAGACCCTCTCTGTCCTTCAGTGGTCTCATCTGTCAACAAGTTGTTCTCTTCCAACTCTACTACTCCATCATTTCTATGTTAGAGCACCTTTCATGCCCTTTGCTCCAATTTGATGTCTTATCTCCCTGATATGCTGTATCTAGATATTTCCTTCTGAATGTGCCAGTGGGCCTGTCTGTCCCCAGTATCACCTAGATTCCTCACCCTTTCAAATCTGACTTTCTCCATTTACTTGGAGATTTAGATTTCTCCTTTAGTGACTTCATTCAACTCCTTCCTATTTAGCTTTAGGGGCAGCTAGTGGCTGGGTGAGTTACTCTGCACAGGGAACCATTATTGCAATAAGTGCTCAGCTTTCTTCATCCAAATTGCAATAGCTCAAGCAGCACGGCAAGGTCAGTAGATAAAATATTTTGGATCAGGGAAGATCTTTCAGTGATTCAAGTAGTGTTTCACACAGGCCCCTATCTATACACAAGGTTGATGCTGAAAAGAGGCATAATTATAAGTGAATTAACAAAATCTAGTTTGTGTATAGCTCTGTGAGTCTTTGTAGTCAAAACAGAAACTCTGCTGTTTCCCCAAGGGTAGGAAGGCTTCCAGTGGGCAGGCCTGCTGAGTCAGCAGAAGATGGATTGAGCAAAGCCTAAAGGACACTGCAAAGGGGAAGATATATGCCAATCTGGTTCAGAACACACAGCGGGATCGTCAAAAACACTGTAGCCAAGAGGAGACAAGGGATCCAAGCCAGATGCCTCACAGCTGGAAGTGAAAATGCTGTTCATTGCTCTAATGCCATAAAACAAATGTGACACAGGAGTGGAAATTCACCAGCTCCCAGATGGTACAAGTGCCCTTGTACCACCACTGAGCTTGTATTAGGTAGTCTCAAGTGAAAGCCCCTCTGGGGTTCAATGAATTGAAAAGCAGCCTCCTCAAGCATCCTACCAGAAGCAAAGTCTTATAGGATCCAAGGGACCCGTCAACCTCATAGAAATGAAGGCCCCAGATCCACCTCTGTGAGCCCCCTAAAGACCCTAGCCTCATGATTCTTTGGATTTCAGAGAACAATCAAGTCCAAGATCCACCCTCACTGACTCTCCATCTGTAGGACAAGTTGATCATCTAGTTCTGTAAAATGTCATAAAGGAAATACTTAAAGGTTTGCAGGTCATATTCTCTCTCTTGCAAATGCTCTGCCATTATAGTATAGTGGTAGCCACAGAAGATATATAAATAAATAAACATGGCAGTGTTCTAATAAAACTTTATTGACAAAGGTAGGCAATAATATGAATTTGATCCATCAATTGAAGTTTACTAACCCCTGCTCTCCAGCTGTTCCAGCAACCAATACTACCCCTTCTGATTTGCTCAAACCTAGTACTCCAGTTGGCAAGGTTGCTGAAGTCCCCAAAGAGTTGGATTGCCTTCCCTATGCCCATAAGTCATTTATTTCCACGTAACCTTCTTTCCCCAGCAAAACTTCACTGGGCACAGGTCTGTGGGTTTAGTCATATATGCTTTTAATGTCAGGAAGTCAGATAGCAGGAATAAAGACTAAAGGAGAAGAGAGATTAGACTAACCAGCAGATAATCAATGGTTTGAGTAGCTCTACAATTATTACTTGGAGAAGACAATGGCAATTTAATCCAGTACTTATGCCTGGAGAATCCCATGGATGGAGGAGTTGGTAGGCTATAGTCCATGGGGTTGCTAAGAGTCGGACACGACTAAGGGACTTCACTTTCACTTTTCACTTTCGTGCACTGGAGAAGGAAATGGCAACCCACTCCAGTGTTCTTGCCTGGAGAATCCCAGGGACAGAGGAGCCTGGTGGGCTGCATTCTATGAGGTCTCACAGAGTCAGACATGACTGAAGTGACTTAGCAGCAGCAGCAGCACAATGATTATTACTGAGGAAACTGTACTCAGGAGTCTTATTCCTTAGCTTTCTGTCTTATACTATGGGTTAATAATCAAGGCTAGATGATTGCAACTGAGGGGGAATTACTGGCTGATTTTACTGACCAAAATTATAAATAAAAATCACAAAACAAAGAACAGAATAATATGCAATATCTTGGAACTCAAGTCAGCAGACTAGAGACCCAGGCATGGGGATGACTATTTTTCTGATGTCTTTAAATTAGTGGTTAATCTCTCAGATCAATTCCTCTCACTACTAGACTGGAGTAACACTTTTTCTGATACATCTTGTCAGCTTCCCAAATAAAATCCTCTTAGATAAAAACCAAACTCCTTGCTTACCTCTCCAGTCTTACCTCTACAACTCTCCCTTCATATTCAAACCTGTACCCATGGGAGAAAGATACATGTCCCTACTCATAGACCTGCAGATAGATTCTCCCTCCCAGTAGATGTCAACTATGCCCCACCCCTACTCTCCTTACTTCTCAATGTTGTTTATTTCTGGTCCCTCTTTAGATGTCTGGACCCTCCAAGACTGCATTAGATGTTTCTGTTTTATAATCTCACATAAGCATATCGTTATTCTCATCACTCATTAATCTACTTAATCACCCTATGAGATCATAATGTTTTGAGCACTAATGTTTTCTTCTTAGTCATCACTGTATCACCAAAGTCTAGTTAGTATTCTTTCTGACACACATTGAGAATTCAATTTGCCGAATTAATTAATAAGACAGTATACTTTAGTAATGAAGAACCCCAGAAGCATTTAATTCTCAGAAATTAAATTGTGAAAAAAATCCACCAAAATGTTGCTTTGATACAAATGGTTCCCCTTGATGAATAGATAACAGCTCACCCCTCACCTCCAAACCCTTGTCCAAACAACATTTTGAAACTAGAACTCTGCTTCAAAATAATCCAATTTGTATAACTGAATTGAAATAAATTAAACAAGATTACCTCTAAGTTAATAATTATTCAAGCTGGATGATAGGTACATGGGAGTTTAGTTGAATATTATATGATATGCTTCTCTATATGTTTGAAATTTTCCGTGATGATAAGTTTTACAAAAGGTAAGAATTTACAACAGGAAAAACAAAGTGAAAGTCTGCAACAGTTTTACCCTCCCACTGCTTCCATATACACTCCATTTAAAATAGCATTTTAGGGGAAGAGCTAAGATGGCGGACAAGTAGGACGGGGAGAATACTTTCTCCTCCACAAATTCATTAAAAGAACATTTGAACACTGAGTAAATTCTACAAAACAAATTCTGAATGCCGGCAGAAGACATTAGGCACTTAGAAAGACAATTCATTGTCTTCGAAAGGAGATTACGAGCCCTGCAGTAACTCCTTTTGCGGAGAAACGGCGCAGACACCAGCATTTGCTATTAGCAAGCAGGGGCTGGGTTAGGAGGAGTGGCGCGGCCTGCATCGCTTTGAGTAAGGATTTGGCCTGGCTATCCCGAGCGCTACCTGAGCAAAATAACCAGACTGTTGGATATCTACTACATCAAAAACCAGCCCTAAACTAAGACACCACCAGGCCTACATACAGAACAAAGGACTGCACAGAGATAGCAGGCTACAGACTGTCCCACCCTGGTGACAGGAAGCCAGAGCTGGAAGTGGGCAATCACAGCCCTAGAGAGACATTATCTACAAAACTGTAAGCAGGTTTCTGTGTTAACTAATGCTTCTTGGGGCTCTGGACGGTCAACATCCGCCTGAGAAGGTGTGCCGGTTGTATACCCAGAAGACTGAGTGGCGGGGAGGCAATAAGTCGCAGCAGCTGCGCTGGCTACACACTTCATCACCTGCGCTACTCGGACCTGGGAAGGGCACAAAACTCAAACTCAACCGAGTCTGTGCTTCTGAGAACTATCCAAGTGCCTGAACCTGGCCGGCTTAGATTTGGGTGTTCATCTCCGCCCCCCTCTGTAACAGGGCAGAGATCAGATATTGAAAAGACCAGTAAACCGCCTCAATAAAGAGAATTCAACAAACTACCAGAATATAGTAAGGACACTCTAAACCTGGCAATTTTAACAAGATGAGGAGACAGAGGAATACCCAGCAGCTAAAGGAACAGGATAAATGCCCACCAAACCAAACCAAAGAGGAAGAGATAGGGAATCTACCTGATAAAGAATTCCGAATAATGATGGTGAAATTAATCCAAAATCTCGAAATCAAAATGGAATCACAGTTAAAGAGTCTGGAGACAAGGATTGAGAAGATGCAAGAAAGGTTTAACAAGGACCTAGAAGAAATAAAAAAGAGTCAACACACAATGAATAATGCAATAAATGAGATCCAAAACACTCTGGAGGTAACAAATAGTAGAATAACAGAGGCAGAAGATAGGATTAGTAAATTAGAAGATAGAATCCTAGAAATAAATGAATCAGAGGAGAAAAAAGAAAAACGAATCAAAAGAAATGAAGACAATCTCAGAGACCTCCAGGATAACATTAAACGCTACAACATTCGAATCATAGGAGTTCCAGAAGAAGAAGATAAAAAGAAAGACCATGAGAAAATACTTGAGGAGATAATAGTTGAAAACTTCCCTAAAATGGAGAAGGAAATAACCACTCAAGTTCAAGAAATCCAGAGAGTCCCTAACAGGATAAACCCAAGGCGAAACACTCCAAGACACATATTAATCAAATTAACAAAGATTAAATATAAAGAACAAATATTAAAAGCAGCAAGGGAAAAACATCAAATAACTCACAAGGGAATTCCCATAAGGATAACAGCTGATCTTTCAATAGAAACTCTCCAAGCCAGGAGGGAATGGCAAGACATAATTAAAGTGATGAAAGAAAATAATTTACAGCCCAGATTATTGTATCCAGTAAGGATCTCATTCAAATATGAAGGAGAAATCAAAAGCTTCACAGATAAGCAAAAGTTGAGAGAATTTTGCACCACTAAAACATTTATCCAACAAAAACTAAAGGACATTTTCTAGATAGGAATCACTAAAAGGGTGTATAAATTCAAACCCAAAACAATAAAGTAAATCTTACTTATCAATAATTACTTTAAATGTTAATGGGCTGAATGCCCTAATCAACAGACAAAGACTGGCCGAATTGATAGAAAAACAAGACCCCTACATACCTTGTCTACAAGAGATAACCAAAAGATTAAAATGGGTCGAATGGATATAAAAACTAGACCCCTATATATGTTGTCTACAAGAGAACCACCTTAAAATAGGGGATATATACTGACTGAAAATGAAGGGCTAGGAAAAGATTTTCTATGCAAATATGGACCAAAAGAAAACAGGAGTAGGACTATTCATATCAGATAAAATTGACTTTAAAATAAAGGTCCTGAAAAGGAGACAATGAAGGTTACACATAACGACTTAAAGGAACAATCCAAAAAGAAGTTATAACAATTATAAATATATATGCACCCAACATTGGAGCATTGATATATCTAAGACAAACACTAATTAGTATGATAGAAGAAATATACAACACAATAATAGTGGGAGACTTTAATACCCCACTCATACAATATGGCTGTAATAGACAAAGTAAAGAGGAAAACATATTCACTTATGAGCCTCAAAAAATTCAGTTTACTTAGGAGAGTTTTAAAAAAATAATTTAAAAAATAGACTTATTTGTTCATTCTGTAAATGTTTATTGACTATTTTATGGGTCTGGTACCACTTTGGGTATGGGGAGGAAGGAGTGACAAATGTGATCCTGTCCTAAATAATACATTGTTGTAAAGATAGACCTACCAATACAAAATACCAAGATGTGCCTAAGATGAGGACACCCAAACTGGACTTTTAGTTTCCTGAACTTTTCATTTCCAGATCAAACCTCCTAATATAAGATGAATTTAATATGATTTTTTAAAATGTTCTTTGTGATTAAAAACAGAAAGCCATTAGTTAAGAAATTGCATATACTCCTCCCCAACATCACTCCCCTTCCTCCTTCCCATTTCCCTCCCACCCTCATTGATCCTCTCCTTTGTCCATTTTCCCCTGCAAAAAGAAAAAAAGAAAGAAAGAAAGAAAATTGCGATGGTGCATATGATGATGATGATATAAAAAAACAGCATTCTATAAGGCGAATTACTTTGGGTTTGAAAAACTAGGCATTTAAATGCAGGATCAGTTGAAAATGTTTACCTTAAAACTACAATTTAAAAGTTATACATCTTGCTTTGCCTTAATTATAATTTCTGAAATTATGCTATTCATGATTAATCAAAATTATGCAAACTGTAAAAAATATAATTTGGGTAAATTTCATGGAAAAGTGGGAAAAGAAAGCACTATTCCAAAAAACAACAACAACAACTACTACAGTGTTCAGAAAAAGTCTGCATGGGGTAAAATGGGAAAAGAGGCAAATACAATCCTTTCCGTGGCTGAGGAATTTGAAATGGCTTTTCCATGATTAGTGGCTTGTCAGGCTTCAGGAATATGTGAACTGTGAACTTCCAGATATTCAAGCTGGTTTTAGAAAAGGCAGAGGAAACAGAGATCAAATTGCCAACATCCACTGGATCATTGAAAAAGCAAGAGTTCCAGAAAAACATCTATTTCTGCTTTATTGACTATGCCAAAGCCTTTGACATGTGGATCACAATAAACTGTGGAAAATTCTGAAAGAGATGGGAATACCAGACCATCTGACCTGCTTCTTGAGACACTTGTATGCAGGTCAGGAAGCAACAGAACTGGACATAGAACAACAGACTGGTTCCAAAAAGGAAAAGGAGTACATCAAGGCTGTATATTGTCACTCTGCTTATTTAACATCTATGCAGAATACATCATGAGAAACGCTGGACTGGAAGAAACACAAGTTGGAATCAAGATTGCTGGGAGAAATATCAATAACCTCAGATATGCAGATGACATCACCCTTATGGCAGAAAGTGAAGAGGAACTAAAAAGCCTCTTGATGAAAGTGAAAGAGAAGAGTGAAAAAGTTGGCTTAAAGCTCAACATTCAGAAAACGAAGATCATGGCATCTGGTCCCATCACTTCATGGGAAACAGATGGGGAAACAGTGTGAGAACTTTATTTTTCTGGGCTCCAAAATCACTGCAGATGGTGACTGCAGCCATGAAATTAAAAGACACTCCTTGGAAGGAAAGTTATGACCAACCTAGATAGCGTATTCAAAAGCAGAGACATTACTTTGCCAACAAATGTTCGTCTAGTCAAGGCTATGGTTTTTCCAGTAGTCATGTATGGATATGAGAGTTGGACTGTGAAGAAAGCTGAGCGCTGAAGAATTGATGCTTTTGGACTGTGGTGTTGGAGAAGACTCTTGAGAGTCCCTTGGACTGCAAGGAGATCCAACCAGTCCATCCTAAAGGAGATCAGTCTTGAGTGTTCTTTGGAAGGAATGATGCTCAAGCTGAAACTCCAGTACTTTGGCCACCTCATGCGAAGAGTTGACTCACTGGAAAAGACTCTGATGCTGGGATGGATTGGGGGCAAGAGGAGAAGGGGACGACAGAGGATGAGATGGCTGGATGGCATCACCCAACTTGATGGACATGAGTTTGAGTGAACTCTGGGAGTTGGTGATGGACAGGGAGGCCTGGCGTGCTTCGATTCATGGGGTCACAAAGAGTCTGACACAACTGAGTGACTGAACTGAACTGAAGTGTTAGAAAGGACCATTAAAAGGCTTTGTATAAAAAATAAATCTCAGTACTTCATTAAAGCAGCATTGATCAGTTAGTGGTGTTTACCGCCTGGCATATCTTAGAGAAGTCATCATCTTGGTTCACAGAGATGAGCTATATAATTAATTACTCAGTGCTACCTAACAAGGCATTCAGACAGATGGTTTACTCACCAACAAAGCAAACATCAACTAGAAAGCCAAATACTTTGGTTTTCCTCAATTCTTTCTCCCTTTATCTTTTTTTTTTTTTTGTTATTAACTCATAACAGGTAGAAATGTCTTGGACTGCAAGGAGATCCAACCAGTCCATAGAGTTAACTTTCAGATATACCATGAGAATATATGCTAGACAAAGAGGGAACACTGAACTTGTAAATTTTAAGAACTAGGTCCAAGTCCTAGCTGTGATGGTTACTCTCTGGTCTGGTCTAAGTTACAATATGCCTCTGAATTTCAGGTCTCTCATGTATGAAGCATGACCTGATGGCAGGGATGGTTTTAAGGTGTATCGCAGATAATGCACAATAGATGCACTGACAAGCATAAACTTAGTGGCTTAAAACAGACTTCTTATCTTACAGTTCTGGAATTCAGAAGTCAAAAATGATTCTCACTGGACTAAAATCAAGAGTTGCAATTCTTCTGGAAGGGGAGAATCCATTTCTGTGAGTTTTCCAGCTTTAAGAGGCTAAATGCATTCCTTGGCTACTTGCCCCTACCTCCATTTGCTTTGTTGTTCAGTCGCTCAGTTGTGTCTGACTCTTTGTGACCACATGGACTGCAACACGCCAGGCTTCCCTGTCCTTCACCATCTTCTGGAGCTTGCTCAAACTCATGTCCATTGAGTCAGTGATGCCATCCAATCATCTCATCCTCTGTCATCACCTTCTTCTCCTGCCTTCAATCTTCCCCAGAATCAGGGTCTTTTCTAATGAGTCAGCTCCTCTCATCAAGTGGCCAAAATATTGGAGCTTCAGTATCAATCTATCTTCTTAGCCAGCGGCATAACACCTTCAATGTACATATAATGCAGATAAACACAGGCTTGTACATGGAGATTTATTTCAGGGAACTAGTTTACCCAGTTGTGGGGGCTGGCAAGTCCACAATCTCTAAACTCTAGGGATGGAGCTGAATGTGCATTCCACAATCAGAATTTCTTCTTCAGGTAAACCTCTATTTTGCTCTTAAAAACTTTTCAACTTAATGAATGAAACTCAACATATTATCAAGGATAGATAATCATCATAATTATAATGTGAACCACATCTACAAAATACCTTCATAAGGATTAATGTAAATAATAAGTACAGTTGACTCTTCAGCAACAGGAGTTTGAGGTACACAAGTGCACAATATGAGGACTATCTCCACTAAAAACATAATACTATACTACATGATTCATGGATGCAGAATCATGGCTAAGGAGGGCCCACTATAAAGTTATATGAGGATTTTCTACTGCTTGGAGGTTCAGCATCCCTAACCCTGGCATTGGTCTTATGTCAACAGCTTATTGTTTCTTTCAGGGAAATTATAAACTATATATGTATCTTCATGGTTGACTGGTAATTTAACTTGGTAAAGAAATCTAGGTTGAAACTAATTTGTCCTCAAAATTTTTTAAATTCTATTCTAGTTTTATCTAATATCTAGTGTCATTCTGATATCTGTTCCTTATTTCCCTATTCCTTTCACATCTTCATACACTTATGAGCTCTTTTTATCTTACTGGCTTGAAATTTCATGGTAAAGATGTGATGGTTTGGTCTGTTCAATGTAGAAATGGAAGACTGTTTAATGTAGAAACATCTTCTTCAGGTGAATGAATCTTTTTCTCTGTACTAACCCTTGAACATTTCTTCCTCTTCATTTGTGCAGTGGTGGTCATCTTGTAATGATTCTTTCATTTTATTTGTTCTCTAATTTTCCAACTCTTTATATTTTTGGTCTATTTTATAGATTTTCTTGATTCTACTTTCAATTGTCTACTGGTTCTTTTTACCCAAATATACAGAAATGATTAAAAGCACAAACTATCCAGGTTCTAGCTCTGACTCTACCACTTAGTATTTGAGTGGGTTTTAGCAAGTTATTTAACTTGTCTAGCCTCAGTTTCCACTGTTGGAAAGTGGAGATAATCAAACTATGTGATTCTCAAGATTAAGTGAGTTAACATTTATATTTTATTTTATTTTTCAGCCGCACTGAGCAGCATGTGGAATTCTAGTACACTAAGTAGGGATAAAACCTGTGCCCCCTGCATAGGAAGTGTGGTATTAACCACTGGACCACCTGGGAAATCCCAACATTTATATTTTAAAACACCACCTGTCAGTAAAAATGGCTATCATTTAAAAATCTACAAACAATAAATGATGGAGAGTGTGTGGAGAGAAGGAAGCCCTCCTAACAGTTGGTGGGGATATAAACTGGGCCAGCCACTCTGGAGAACAGTATGGAGGTTCCTTTAAAAACTAAGAATGGAGCTATGTAAGCCTGCAATCCCACTCCTGAGCATATACCCAGAGAGTAACATGGTCTGAAAGGATACATGCACCCTCCAATGTTCATTGCAGCACTGTTTGCAATAGCCAAGACATGGAAGCAACCTAAATGTCCATTGGCAGAGGAATGGATAAAGAAGATGTGGTACATATATACAATGGAATATCACTCAGCCTTTAAAAATAATGAAATAATGACATCTGAAGCATTGGATGGATGGACCTAGAGATTGTCATACTGAGTTAAGTAAATCAGACAGAAGAGAAATATCATGACATCCCTTACATGCACAATCCAAAAAGAAATGATACGAATGAACTTATTTATGAAACACAAGCAGACTTAGAGAACAAAAAATGGTTGTTGAGGGGTGAGTGAGGGAAAGAGATAGCTAAGGAGTTTGGGATTGACATGTACACTCTGCTACTGCTGTTGCTAAGTCGCTTCAGTTGTGTCCAACTCTGTGCGACCCCATAGACGGCAGCCCACCAGGCTCCCCTGTCCCTGGGATTCTCCAGGCAAGAACACTGGAATGGGTTGCCATTTCCTTCTCCAATGCCCAAAAGTGAAAAGTGAAAGAGAAGTCGCTCAGTCGTGTCCGACTCCTAGCGACCCCATGGACTGCAGCCCACCAGGCTTCTCCGTCCATGGGATTTTCCAGGCAAGAGTGCTGGAGTGGGGTGCCATTGCATTCTCTGCATGTACACTCTACTATATTTTAAATGGATAACAAGGTCCTACTGTACAGCACAGGGAACTCTACTCAATGTTATGTGGCTGCCTGGATGAGAGGGGAGTGTGGGGGAGAATGGATACATGTATATGTGTGGCTGAGTCCCTTTGCCATCTACCTGAAACTATCAACAACATTGTGAATTGGCTATACACCAAAACAAAATACAAAGTTAAAAATAAAAAACAAAAACAACAACAAATAAACACCACCTGACACATTGTAAATGATATATAAACAATTATGGGCATTTCCAGTCCCAGATTTCTAAAAACTTCATCTCCCTACCTTCTCATACTCACACACTCTGTTTAAAACCAGAAAGAAGCACTCATCTCTCCCTTTTATCTCCCAAACAATGAATCTCACCACCCAATCCACACCCTGAGAAAATGCTCTTCAGCCATTTCTTACTTCATCTACACATTACTCAGTATCTTGCCTACCATTTTCTAGAGGATAAATCCTCTAGAAGTTATCAGGGGAGAATAGCCACATTATTAGGAGGACCCTGAATCCTGCCATTTGAAGAATATTTGAAAAACTAGAGCTCCTTATACCAGAAGATAGATGACGCAGTGGAGAGGTAATTGTTTTATCCTTGGCTGTGTATCCCCCAATTCCTTTCAATTGGCAGTAACTTTCTAATTTTCCTCGGAAAAACCATTCTTCGCTCACTGTAAATCTAAGTTGTTCAAAAGGGACTGACTCTCTTAGCTCCAGGAGTGGAGGAGACACACAATCAGTCTGAACAGGGCACTGGATTTCCGTGTTTCATTGAAAGGTTCATAACTGGACTAATGCTCAGTAAAACTGACATCAATTCTGAGATTCTCCTGGATCTATTGGAAAAGTCATGCTATAAAATCTTGCATGACTAAGAAGACAATACAGAAGAAAGACAAGAAGAGAGAAGGACAGGAATGGATTACCAAAAACACCCACCCTAAATCTGTTTGTATAGTTCCAAAGAATAGTAAGAAGAAATAAGAAAGCCTTCCTCAGCAACCAATGCAAAGAAATAGAGGAAAAAAACAGAATTGGAAAGACTAGAGATCTCTTCAAGAAAATTAGAGATACCAAGGGAACATTTCATGCAAAGATGGGCTCAATAAAGGACAGAAATGGTATGGACCTAACAGAAACAGAAAATATTAAGAAGAGGTGGCAAGAATACACAGAAGAACTGTACAAAAAAAGATCTTCATGACCCAGATAATCATGATGGTGTGATCACCAACCTAGAGCCAGACATCCTGGAATGTGAAGTCAAGTGGGCCTTAGAAAGCATCACTACGAACAAAGCTAGTGGAGGTGATGGAATTCCAGTGGAGCTATTTCAAATCCTGAAAGATGATGCTGTGAAAGTGCTGCACTCAATATGCCAGCAAATTTGGAAAACTCAGCAGTGGTCACAGGACTGGAAAAGGTCAGTTTTCATTCCAATCCCAAAGATAGGCAATACCAAAGAATGCTCAAACTACTGCACAATTGCACTCATCTCACATGCTATTAAAGTAATGCTCAAAATTTTCCAAGCCAGGCTTCAGCAATATGTGAACCGTGAACTTCCTGATGTTCAAGCTGGTTTTAGAAAAGGCAGAGGAACCAGAGATCAAATTGCCAACATCCACTGGATCATCAAAAAAACCCATAGAGTTCCAGAAAAGCATCTATTTCTGCTTTATTGACTATGCCAAAGCCTTTGACTATGTGGATCACAATAAACTGTGGAAAATTCTGAAAGAGATGGAAATACCAGACCACCTGATCTGCCTCTTGAGAAATGTGTATGCAGGTCAGGAGGCAACAGTTAGAACTGGACATCGAACAACAGACTGGTTCCAAGTAGAAAAAGGAGTCCGTCAAGGCCGTATATTGTCACCCTGCTTATTTAACTTATATGCAGAGTACATCATGAGAAACGCTGGGCTGGAAGAAACACAAGCTAGAATCAAGATTGCCGGAAGAAATATCAATAACCTCAGACATGCAGATGACACCACCCTTAGGGCAGACAGTGAAGAGGAACTAAAGAGCCTCTTGATAAAAGTGAAAAAGGAGAGTGAAAAAGTTGGCTTAAAGCTCAACATTCCGAAAACGAAGATCATGGCATCTGGTCCCATCACTTCATGGGAAATAGATGGGGAAACAGTGGAAACAGTGTCAGACTTTATTTTTTGGGCTCCAAAATCACTGCAGATGGTGACTGCAGCCATGAAATTAGAAGACGTTTACTTCTTGGAAGGAAAGTTATGACCAACCTAGATAGCATATTCAAAAGCAGAGACATTACTTTGCCAACCAAGTTTCGTCTAGTCAAGGCTATGGTTTTTCCAGTGGTCATGTATGGATGTGAGAGTTGGACTGTGAAGAAGGCTGAGCCCCGAATGCTTTTGAACTGTGGTGTTGGAGAAGACTCTTGAGAGTCCCTTGGACTGCAAGGAGATCCAACCAGTCCATTCTGAAGGAGATCAGCCCTGGGATTTCTTTGGAAGGAATGATGCTAAAGCTGAAACTCCAGTATTTTGGCCACCTCATGCGAAGAGTTGACTCATTGGAGAGGACTCTGATGCTGGGAGGTATTGGGGTCAGGAGGAGAAGGGGATGACAGAGGATGAGATGGCTGGATGGCATCACTGACGTGATGACGGACATGAGTCTCAGTGAACTCTGGGAGTTGGTGATAGACAGGGAGGCCTGGCGTGTTGCGATTCATGTGGTTGCAGAGTCAGACACGACTGAGCGACTGAACTGAATGAACTGAAATCTGTTTGTAATTGAAGCTATTGACTCTGGGATTTTTCACTGATATAAGCCAATACATTCCTACTTTTTGTAAGACAGTTTAAGTTGGGACCTTCTCTGGTGGATCAGAGGTTAAAGCATCTGCCTCCAATGCAGGATACCTGGGTTCGATCCCTGGGTTGGGCAGATCCCCTGGAGAAGGAAATGGTAACCCACTCCAGTATTCTTGCCTGGAGAATCCCATGGAAGGAGAAGCCTGGTAGGCTACAGTCCACGGGGTTGCAAAGAGTCGGACACAACTGAGTGATTTCACTTTCACCTTCACGTCTTTTTTCAGACTAAATCAGGACTCCTGACTAACTCAGGACTCCTGCCTTTATGAGCATGAAATAACAGCATCACTGAACTGAGTTCATTCACTGCGAAGATATTTATCTCATACTCATTCTGTGCCACAGTCTTGCGGATTTCTGAAAAATTGTGGTTGGAACAGATGACTAATTCATAAATTGACCTTGGCCTATGTAATATAGCAACATCTTATTAAGCCCAACACTTGAAAGAATATTCTTTAAGGGGATAGGATTAAGGCAGAGATAATCTCTTCTACTCTAAATATTTACAGTCACATTTCTTATTTTTTCCAGTAAGGTAAATGCTTAAATGCTGTAAAAAGCATATCTCTTCATGATAAGTAAAAGTGGTTTAGAAAAGGAAAAGGGATTTGCCCAAGAAACTCAAGATTACAGGAGAGAGACAAGAGAATGTGAGAACATAGGCCATGAATTCATACTGATCAGATTTTAAATGCTGACTCTACTCCTTATTAGCTGTAAACTTTGAAATGACTAACTTTTTTATATTTCAGGTTCCTCAATTATAAGTTATCAACAGTTGTCACAACTCACAGGTTTAAATGTGATTTTTTATGTAAAAAAATTAGCATGTTTTTTAGCATAGATTTTACTAATATCATCATCAATAAATTAGGCTTAAATCTGTCTCCCCAGTGCAACAAAACTCTAGATTTGGTAGAGTTGTTTTATCCATTACATTCTACCTTAAATTTTGTTCTTTTTTCTGAGATACTTAAGAAAGATCTACCCATTCTCTGTCTTGTGTGATTTAGTTAGTTATACAGCTTTATCCAATAACCTTTGCCATTCTGAGATATCATGTCAAAAATATGAATGAGTATCATTGCTGTTATAGAAGAGAGAAAGTCATCTATGTGATGATTAATTTTATGTGTCAATTTAACTGGACCACACATGCTCAGATATTTGGTTACACATTATTTCTACATGAGTGAGGGTGTTTCTAGATGACCTGAACATTTCAATCAGAGAATTACCATAAAGTGGTTTGCCCTCCCCAAAGTGGGTGGTCATTATCCAATCCAGAAGGGAACAAAGAGGCTGAAGAAGAAAGAATTCAGCCATTCTTGCTTGAACGCTTGAGCTAGGATTTTGACCTGTCCTCCGCAATCCTGGTTCTTAAACCTTCAGATCCAGACTGGAACCTAATCTTCAACATCCCTGGTTCTTAGGCTTTCAGACTTAGACTGAACTACTCCAGCAGGCTTCCTGGGTCTCCAGCTGACAGATGGAAGTTCATGGGACTTTTTCAGCTTTCATAATTATGTGAGTCAATTTCTTAGAATAAATCTCTTCCTATATATGTGTGTGTGTGTGTGTGTGTGTGTGTGTGTATCCTTGTGGATCTGTCTCTAGGGAATCTTGATTAATACTTAAACTGATACCAAGAGCTGGGTGCTGTAACAAATACCTCAAAAGGTAATAAAAGTGGCTTTGGAACTAGTGAAGAAATAGAGGGTGATAGAGTTTTGAGGTGCATGCTAGAAAAAGCCTACAGGGCTATGAAAGAATCTTTAAAGGTGATTCTGGTAAGAAATTGGAAGGAAAAGAGAAGAGCTCATAGAAAGCCTCAGTTTTCTTAGAGAATACCTAAGTAACCCTGGACAGAATATTTATGGAAATATGGATAATAAAGCCCATTTTGGTAAAATCTCAGGCTGAAATGAAGAAAATGTCACTGGAAACTGAAAGCCAGGCTGCTGCTGCTGCTGCTGCTAAGTCACCTCAGTCGTGTCTGACTCTGTGTGACCCCACAGACAGCAGCCCACCAGTCTCCCCCATCCCTGGGATTCTCCAAGCAAGAATTCTAGAGTGGGTTGCCATTTTCTTCTCCAATGCATGAAAGTGAAGAGTGAAAGTGAAGTCGCTCAGTTGTGTCTGACTCGTAGCGACCCCATGAACTGCAGCCCACCAAGCTCCTCCATCCATGGGATTTTCCAGGCAAGAGTACTGGAGTAGGGTGCCATTGCCTTCTCTGGCAGTCCTTGTTAAAACATGTCAAATCAATTGGCTGAACTGTGTTTGTGTTCTCCTGCTTTATGGAAGGTAGAACCTGCAAGTGATGAAGCTGGATATTTAGCTGAGAAAGTTTTTAAGCAATATATTGAAAGAAAAGTGAAAGTTGTTCAGTCGCATACTGACTCTTTGTGACCCCATGGACTGTACAGTCCATGGAATTCTCCAGGCCAGAATACTGGAGTGGGTAGCCTTTCCCTTATCCAGGGGATCTTCCCAACCCAGGGATTGAAGCCAGGTCTCATGGCAGGCAGATTCTTTACCAGCTGAGCCACAGGGGAGCCCAAGAATTTGTCTGCCAATGCAGGAGACACAGGTTCTATCTCTGGTCTGGGAAGATCCCACATACCACGGAGAAACAGCCCATGCACCACAACTACTGAGCCTCTGCTCTAGAGCCCGGGAGCCACAACTATTGAACCCTCACTCAGCAACTACTGAAGTCTATGTGCCCTAGAGCCTGTGCTCCACAAGAGTTGTTTCACAAGTGCAATGAGAAACTCTTGCACCACAACTAGAAAGTAGACACTCTTCTCACAACTGGAGAAAAGCCCAGACAGCAACAAATACCTAGCACAGCCAATAAATAAATAAAATTATATATATATATATATACACACACACATACACAAATAATATATATCATATAGTAGAAAATTATAAAAATAATTTTGTAAATTTATAAAATTATAAGATATACATAATTATATATAAATAATATTTTATATGTATATATATTAGTGTATATCAGCCACCTTGACAGAGGTCAGATTCTATTCTTCAACACGATGGAAGAATGACACTGAAGGTGATTCAGGGAACCCCACACTCTCACCACAGGATCAGAGTGCAAGGGACTAGGGGCAGAGAAGTTTCAGGATTCCCCTGCTTAGTGGGTCAGGGGTAAGGCCCTCACAGAAGTTTGCAGCCTGCACTGTGTCTACTGGAGCTATGAGGTGAGGCCACACAGAAGAGCCATGGATCATGGAACCCAACCTGGAAGAGCTGCAGGGGTGGGGCCCTAGCAGAGAACCATAGTGGAGACAAGACAGGACCCAAGCAGAAAGTCATTGCTGTGGGGCAGTCTCAGAAAATCATGAGGGTCATGGTTACACCCCACTGGGTTTGGAAAGAAGAATGTCAAGGCAAAGATTATTCTCAAGCCTTAAGGGCTCATGAAATTCGCACCATTGGGTTTTCAATGTCCTTGGGACCAGTCACTCCCTCCTTCTTTAGTCTATTTCCCAAAGGAATGCCTATCCTGTACTTGTCCCATCATTATAGTTTAAAAATATGTAATTTATTTGCTCTAACAGGTTCACAGGTAGAGAAGAAATTTTCCTCAGAATAAATCACACCTCAAAGTCTCACTCATATCTGATTTAAATGATATTTACATGTGATGCTGGAGTTAGACTTTAAAGTGGATACTGGATTGAGGTAAGACTTTGGGAGTGAGAAAGGAAATATTTCCTGTCATATCAGTAAATAAGCATGTCACGTTCACCAGCAGTTGCAGCCCCACCACAGATGGTGAGCCCTGAAGGAACTCAGGAAAGAAAGTATCTGCCATCTAGCAGCCATCCAACTGTAGCCATGCTCTGTGGTGAGCTTTGAGGAAGGTTAGCATGTGGAAAATCACAGGAAATTGTCTCCAGATATCTGAGGTGCAAATCCAAGGAATGGTTTCAGTTACCCCAGACTCTTACTTCTTCAACCTTACAAATAGCTGTGAAAAGAAGAGAAGCGAAAAGCAAAGGAGAAAAGGAAAGATATAAGCATCTAAATGCAGAGTTCCAAAGAATAGCAAGACGAGATAAGAAAGCCTTCTTCAGCAATCAATGCAAAGAAATAGAAGAAAACAACAGAATGGGGAAGACTAGGGATCTCTTCAAGAAAGTCAGAGATACCAGAGGAACATTTCATGCAAAGATGGGCTCGATAAAGGACAGAAATGGTATGGACCTAACAGAAGCAGAAGATATTAAGAAGAGGTGGCAAGAATACACAGAAGAACTGTACAAAAAAGAGCTTCATGACCCAGATAATCATGATGGTGTGATCACTGACCTAGAGCCAGACATCCTGGAATGTGAAGTCAAGTGGGCCTTAGAAAGCATAACTACGAACAAAGCTAGTAGAGGTGATGGAATTCCAGTGGAGCTATTCCAAATCCTGAAAGATGATGCTGTGAAAGTGCTGCACTCAATATGCCAGCACATTTGGAAAACTCAGCAGTGGCCACAGGACTGGAAAAGGTCAGTTTTCATTCCAATCCCAAAGAAGGGTAATGCAAAAGAATGCTCAAACTATCGCACAATTGCACTCATCTCACACGCTAGTAAAGTCATGCTCAAAATTCTCCAAGCCAGGCTTCAGCAATATGTGAACTGTGAATTTCCTGATGTTCAAGCTGGATTTAGAAAAGGCAGAGGAACCAGAGATCAAATTGCCAACATCTGCTGGATCATGGAAAAAGCAAGAGAGTTCCAGAAAAACATCTATTTCTGCTTTATTGACTATGCCAAAGCCTCTGACTGTGTGGATCACAATAAACTGTGGAAAATTCTGAAAGAGATGGGAATACCAGACCACCTGATCTGCCTCTTGAGAAATCTGTATGCAGGTGAGGAAGCAACAGTTGGAACTGGACATGGTACAACAGACTGGTTCCAAATAGGAAAGGGAGTATGTCAAGGCTGTATATTGTCGCCCTGTTTATTTAACTTATATGCAGAGTACATCATGAGAAACGCTGGACTGGAAGAAACGGAAGTCGGAATCAAGATTTCTTGGAGAAATATTAACAACCTCAGATATGCAGATGACACCACCCTTATGGCAGAAAGTGAAGAGGAACTAAAAAGCCTCTTGAGGAAAGTGAAATTGGAGAGCGAAAAAGTTGGCTTAAAGCTCAACATTCAGAAAACGAAGATCATGGCATCTGGTCCCATCACTTCATGGGAAATAGATGGGGAAACAGTGGAAACAGTGTCAGACTTTATTTTTGGGCTCCAAAATCACTACAGATGGTGACTGCAGCCATGAAATTAAAAGACACTTACTCCTTGGAAGGAAAGTTATGACCAACCTAGATCACATATTCAAAAGCAGAGACATTACTTTGCCAACAAAGTAATGTTGGATGACAGAGGATGAGATGGCTGAATGGCATCACTGACCCGATGGATGTGAGTCTCAGTGACCTCCAGGAGTTGGTGATGGACAGGAAGGCCTGGCGTGCTGTGAATCATGGGGTCACAAAGAGTCAGACACGACTGAGCGACTGATCTAATCTGATCTGATCTGATACAAAGAAAGGGCTTCCCAGGCAGTGCTAGTGGTAAAGAACCTGCCTGCCAATGTAGGAGCATATGAGATGCAGGGTTGATCCCTGGGTTGGGAAGATCCTCTAGAGAAGGGCATGGCAACCCACTCCAGTATTCTTGCCTGGAGAATCCCATGAAGAGAGGAGCCTGGCAGAATACAGTTCATAGGGTCAAATGAGTCAGACACAACTGAACCAACTGAGCATGTTTATGGAAAATTGCCAAATACCTTAACTTAGGATATTAGATTATTTAAATAATCTTTTGATGTTCAGACTACCTGCTCATGTTTGCAAAACTTTTGTGTAACCTGGCTTCTTCCCTCACCTTCTTAGAGCCGTTCTCTCAGGTTTCCATGAGATGCTGCCTCCCAGGCTTAAGTCCTAAAAATTTCCACCAAATAAAAGTAACTCTCAACTTTTAGGTTGCATGTATTATTTATTTATATATATTTTTAGTTGACGGGGCACTAGGATGAAATGAATGTATTTTTCATCAAAGAAGGATGTGAATCGGGGGGTGAGGGGCAGAATGTTATGTACTGAATGCTTGTGTCCTCCCAGTTCATGTTAAATTTGAGGGTAGGACATCTCAGGAGTAATTCCAAATATGACTAGAGCCTTCATGAATTGTTCTCCTACAAATGGGAAAGGGCTCCCAGAGACCTCCCTTGCCTTTCTGCCACATGCTGCTGCTGCTGCTAAGTCGCTTCAGTCGTGTCCAACTCTGTGCGACCCCACAGACGGCAGCCCACCAGGCTTCCCCGTCCCTGGGATTCTCCAGGCAAGAACACTGGAGTGGGTTGCCATTTCCTTCTTCAATGCATGAAAGTGAAAAGTGAAAGTGAAGTCACAATAAAAAGACAACTATGATGGGGGTCATGAGAATTTCCAGTTTGTAGTCAAGTTGGACAGAAATTGTATGGTAATCTACTTGAGACTGGCATTTGAAGTGAGGGGCAGTCTCATGGGACTGAGTCCTTAGCTGGTTAGTGTCAGAATTGAATTGAATTGTAGGGCATGGATGGTGTCACAGAGAATTGCTTGGTATGAGAAAAAGACCCAGCCATCTGGTGTCAAGGTTTGAGTGTGGTAGTGAGAATACAGTAGAATAAGTTTTTGACACAATCCCAATCCCAAATTGTTTATCACCAATTCAGTATTACTCTCCCATGCAGGACCCACATCACTGTCAACAATTCATATGTATGAATAAAACTATTTACAATTAGTGCAGACATTCCAAATTCCAGGATGGGTATCAACTTAGTTTGAGACTAGAAACCTTTGGGTTCTACTACTAAAAATACACAAACACAAAAATATACATATACCTAATTTTTTGAGTTAGAAAACAGACTTCTTAAAATGAATATAAATTAAAAAAACTAATGTTGCATTCAACTTATTGGGCTTTTCTTATTATTTTAACTAAGTGAAATTAATTTAAAAGTATCATAATTGTTCTGAATTTGATCAAATCGAGTCAGTGATGCCATCCAGCCATCTCATCCTCTGTCATCCCCTTCTCCTCCTGCACCAAATCCCTCCTAGCATCAGAGTCTTCTCCAATAAGTCAACTCTTCGCATGAGGTGGCCAAAGTACTGGAGTTTCAGCTTTAGCATCATTCCTTCTAAAGAAATCCCAGGGCTGATCTCCTTCAGAATGGACTGGTTGGACCTCCTTGCAGTCCAAGGGACTCTCAAGAGTCTTCTCCAACACCACAGTTCAAAAGCATCAATTCTTCAGCGCTCAGCCTTCTTCACAGTCCAGCTCTCACATCCATACATGACCACAGGAAAAACCATAGCCTTGACTAGACGAACTTTGTTGGCAAAGTAATGTCTCTGCTTTTGAGTATGCTATCTAGGTTGGTCATAACTTTCCTTCCAAGGAGTAAGCATCTTTTAATTTCATGGCTGCAGTCACCATCTGTAGTGATTTTGGAGCCCAGAAAAATAAAGTCTGACACTGTTTCCACTGTTTCTCCATCTATTTCCCATGAAGTGATGGGAACAGATGCCATGATCTTCGTTTTCTGAATGTTGAGCTTTAAGCCAACTTTTTCACTCTCCACTTCCACTTTCATCAAGAGGCTTTTTAGTTCCTCTTCACTTTGTGCCATAAGGGTGGTGTCATCTGCATATCTGAGGTTGTTATTTCTCCAAGAAATCTTGATTCCAACTTGTATTTCATCCAGTCCAGCGTTTCTCATGATGTACTCTGAATATAAGTTAAATAAACAGGGTGACAATATACAGCCTTGACATACTCGTTTTCCTATTTTTTAGTCTGTTGTTCAATGTCCAGTTCTAACTGTTGCTTCCTGACCTGCATACAAATTTCTCAAGAGGCAGATCAGGTGGTCTGGTATTCCCATCTCTTTCAGAATTTTCCACAGTTTATTGTGATCCACATAGTCAAAGGCTTTGGCATAGTCAATAAAGCAGAAATAGATGTTTTTCTGTAACTCTCTTGCTTTTTCCATGATCCAGAGGATGTTGGCAATTTGATTTCTGGTTCCTCTGCCTTTTCTAAAACCAGCTTGAACATCAGGAAGTTCATGGTTCACATATTGCTGAAGCCTGGCTTGGAGAATTTTGAGCATTACTTTACTAGTGTGTGAGAGGAGCATTCTTTGGCATTGCCTTTCTTTGAGACTGGAATGAAAACTGACGTTTTCCAATCTTGTGGCCACTGCTGAGTTTTCCAAATGTGCTGGCATATTGAGTGCAGCACTTTCACAGCATCATCTTTCAGGATTTGGAATAGCTCCACTGGAATTCCATCACCTCCACTAGCTTTGTTCGTAGTGAGGCTTTCTAAGGCCCACTTGACTTCACATTCCAGGATGTCTGGCTCTAGGTCAGTGATCACACCATCATGATTATCTGGGTCGTGAAGCTCTTTTTTGTACAGTTCTTCTGTGTATTCTTGCCACCTCTTCTTAATATCTTCTGCTTCTGTTAGGTCCATACCATTTCTGTCCTTTATCGAGCCCATCTTTGCATGAAATGTTCCTCTGGTATCTCTGATTTTCTTGAA
The DNA here is from genome assembly GCA_935064755.1 of Tragelaphus eurycerus. Classification (NCBI taxonomy): domain Eukaryota; kingdom Metazoa; phylum Chordata; class Mammalia; order Artiodactyla; family Bovidae; genus Tragelaphus; species Tragelaphus eurycerus. The sequence continues at coordinate 32,883,641 of CAKXYN010000014.1, read as the reverse complement.
GACATCCCTAGTCTTTCCCATTCTGTTGTTTTCCTCTATTTCTTTGCATTGATTGCTGAAGAAGGCTTTCTTTTCTCTTCTTGCTATTCTTCGGAACTCTGCATTCAGATGCTTATATCTTTCATTTTCTCCTTTTCTTTTTGCCTCTCTTCTTTTCACAGCTATTTGTAAGGCCTCCCCAGACAGCCATTTTGCTTCTTTGCATTTCTTTTCCATGGGGATGGTCTTGATCCCTGTCTCCTGTACAATGTCATGAACCTCATTCCATAGTTCATCAGGCACTCTATCTATCAGATCTAGGCCCTTAAATCTATTTCTCACTTGCACTGTATACTCACAAGGGATTTGATGTGAGTCTCAGTGACCTCCGGGAGTTGGTGATGGACAGGGAGGCCTGGCGTTGTGCGATTCATGGGGTCGCAGAGTCAGACACGACTGAGCGACTGATCTGATCTGATCTGATCAAATTCACCTTATTCAACAGATTGTATAACATGTATCCAGTCTACTTACTCTATCACTTTAGGCATATTTTATCAACTGATTTGGAAATTTATCCTCTATGTTAATGAGTTAATTTGTGCATGTGTGGACATGCATTTATAAAGAATGAGAAAATGTAAAAAAATGAGAAAATGCTCATGATTTATAAAATATTAAGTGCAAATTAAAAACTATTTTAAATGTTCAATCTCTTTTATTTCCATGTGAGAAATGTCCAATTTCTTTTATTCCAAATGAGAAAAGTTAAGACAAAAAAAGTAAAGGCATTCTTGAACATAATACTTACAGTGTATCAAAAAGCAAAATTTATCTAACTCAAAGGATAGCAAATTTTGGCAAAGTTATGTACAAGCAATTGCTCTGATTTTCTCACCTTCTCTGTACAAGTGTAAATGTTTGGCATGTTCTTATTATGTTCTCCAACAATTTTGTCATCAAAGACTTAATATATTATCTCCCCACAGTCTTCAGCTCTTGTGACTATAATTTAACATATTTTGGTATGGTTTTATATATGCATGTATGATTTATTTTCAGTATACAACCTGAGAATAGCTAGCTGCCATTTTTCCTACTTTTTTTCCTTTTAGTATTTTTCCTACTTTAATAGAAAATGTTCATTCTACAAACAGAGGCTTACATAAGATTTAGCTACCTTTCTCTCTAACCAAAATCAAAGGTTTGCTTAATTAGCTTAAGAAATATTATAAACATTGTTATATGAAAAGATGTAAGAATGTGGCAAGCCTAGAGACATCCTTCAGAATGGTGCCTAGGATTAGGATTCACAAGTTTGTTAATTTAGGTATTAATGTGGAATATTGTGTCACTTGACTCCATTTAGAAGCTTCCACAATTTAAGTAAACTTGTCCACTTATATTTAACTTCTCATATGGCCAGGACTTGTCTGCCTACTTGCTTATATTTATGGTAGATATTAGTTTGTGAATTACATTTTTATAGCCTATAAATCGGTTGTAAACTCATGAAGGAATAAATCTATAAATGTGCATCTACTTCTAAATCATGAAGGCTACCCATATTAACCAGAATCATCATATAAGTACAAACGACCCATTAGGTTAGGTCAGTTTGCAAGAGCAGAGGTCAGTTGGCAAGAACCTTCTTTGAAATATTTTGTTTTTTTAAACAGGGGTTATTTGAGCACCATCAGGATGTTTTGGGGTCAGATACAAAATCAAATTTTAAATAGACTCTAATTCAATGTTTCCTGAAAAAGGTTTAAAAACACAGGTGACTGTGGTATGTCCATTGAAAATTATCTCCTATTGGTTTTATTCTCCATGCTATTTTTTTGGATCTGGATTCCATCAGTACAGAGTAATAGCACCAGGTTTTTATTAGAATATAGGCCCGAGGACTCTGTCATAATCACAATAAAGGAATAGCAATCATAGAACTAAAATGATTACAGTGTTTATTCTAGAAAAATTTTAAAGTAACCTGCATATCAATAAACAGATATCATTTAAAACTAAAAATTATAGATATCTTCACCTTTGATTTGTAGAAATCAGGTAGAAGGAAAAAAATTGAAAGGGAGAGTAAAGAAATTTTCCCTGTGAAATGCATTTCATATTTAGATTTATTTTAGTTTTGGAGTCATGCAAATAAATTATCTCTTCTGATGGCCGAAATAAACAAACAAGCACAAGTGAGAGTAGAGCTCCAGAACTACTGAATTAGGATTTCTAAGGATGAGACATGGATATCCGTATTTTTCAGAGTTCCACTGCTGCTGCTGCTACTAAATCACTTCAGTCGTGTCTGACTCTGTGCGACCCCATAGATGGCAGCCCACCAGACCCCACTGTCCCTGGGATTCTCCAGGCAAGAATACTGGAGTGGGTTGCCATTTCCTCCTCCAATGCATGAAAGTGAAAAGTGAAAGTGAAGTCACCCAGTCGTGTCTGACTCTTAGCGACCCCATGGACTGGTGGTTCTCAAAAAGCCAACCTGATACAACTTCATGAAACAGTTGCCCTTTGGAAATCACAGAACAAAAGGAAAAGTTTATTCTGTGATTCTATGTCTCTGTGACTCTTCCTTGTTAAAGGAGCCTTTGCAAGACCAACTGAAATTTCCATAGTGGAGACTAGATCAGATCAGATCAGTCGCTCAGTCGTGTCTGACTTTTTGCGACCCCATGAATCACAGCACACCAGGCCTCCCTGTCCATCACCAACTCCCGGAGTTTACTCAGATTCACGTCCATTGAGTTAGTGATGCCATCCAGCCATCTCATCCTCTGTCATCCCCTTCTCCTCTTGCCCCCAACCCCTCCTAGCATCAGAGTCTTTTCCAATGAATCAACTCTTCACATGAGGTGGCTAAAGTACTGCAATTTCAGCTTTAACATCATTCCTTCCAAAGAAATCCTAGGGCTGATCTCCTTTAGAATGGACTTGTTGGATCTCCTTGTAGTCCAAGGGACTCTCAAGAGTCTTCTCCAACACCACAGTTCAAAAGCATCAATTCTTCAGCACTCAGCCTTCTTCACAGTCCAGCTCTCACATCCATACATGACCACAGGAAAAACCAAAGCCTTGACTAGACAATAGTGGAGAAGACAAGGCAAAAAGACAGGAAAGAAAATCAAATGATGGATCATGGAAAAGGATGGTTGGTATTCGGGGGATGGCAAGATGCTATAAGAATTCTAATGAAGGATTTCTGTATAATCCATGATAATTGCAAGGGCCACCAAACAGACACCCTTCTTTCCTCAGAACTGAGAAATCAATCATAAGCTAACACCTTATCTTTGCCAACTCTCAGTTAAATCCCTGGCTAGAGTTTGTCTGAAGTAAATGAATTCTAGTTATTCTTCTTAACTCTTGTTGGCAGATCACAAGACATTTACCATCTGCTCAGCTTTGCATTGGCAATAGATAAACATTGCCTATTTCCCCAAGGCAATGAGCTAAAAGAGGTAACACATCACAGCAGACTTGAGGATGGGGCTCCAATATTCTGGCGGTGTGATTCCACTGAAAAGGATTTCTAAAGCTAGAGAGGACTTGCTTAGCTAGCTGGGGTCAAAGACAGGACTCCTAGGTACTCTACCAATTCTTCTGGAGAACCATATCATGGTGAATTCAGCATTCTTACATATTTTTTTCATCCTTTACACTTTCTTCAAGCTTTTGTACTTTAGGCCTAACATTTGCTGAGAGTAATTTATTAACTTTGTTGTCAACTCTTCTGTAGTCATTTTGCTGACAAAGGTCCATAAAGTCAAAGCTATGGTTTTTCCAGTAGTCATGAATGGATGTGAGAGTTGGACCATAGAGAAGGCTGAGAGCTAAAGAATTGACGCTTTTGAATTCTGATGGTTCAGAAGACTCTTGAGAGTCCCTTGACTAGATGAACCTTTGTTGGCAAAGTAATGTCTCTGCCTTTGAATATGCTATCTAGGTTGGTCATAACTTTCCTTCCAAGGAGTAAGCGTCTTTTAATTTCATGGCTACAGTCACCATCTGTAGTGATTTTAGAGCCCAGAGAAATAAAGTCTGAGACTGTTTCCACTGTTTCCCCATCTATTTCCCATGAAGTGATGGGACTGGATGCCATGATCTTCGTTTTCTTAGTTATAGACAACAACTATAGTTGTGACTAAGTCCCAGGGTTCTCTGCTCTCATGAAGCATACAGTCCAGCATGGAAAAAAGTTAATAGGTAACTGACAGTGTTATAAGTATTACGACAGGAATAACAACAGGTGCTTTGTAGGCCCATAGAAAGTACTGCTTTTTGGAACAGAGTCAGGTGATGCCAGGAAAGAATTTTTCAGAATTTTTTTTTTTTTTTAAAGACCCAAAGGATGGGTGTGTGTTAGCTGGTACAAAGTAGGAACCTTGTCTGCAAAAACTCAAATATACCTAACAATGTCAATATTCCTGAAGCCCAGAATCAAAGATGGACAGGCAAGAGTTAAAGCTAAAAAGGGTTCTTAGAATCTGGATAATAAATACTTCAGACTATGTTATGGAGCTGGCCTTTCCTCCCTATAGCAATAGGAAGACCCTGAAGGATCTTAAATCTGAGAATAATAAGATGAGGCCCATTATTTGGCCACACTTTGCCTTAATGCATTCATTTATTATTCATTCAACAAAGATTAACAGTGCATCTTCTATTTGACAGCACAGCTATCGGCCAAGAGATTTAGTGAAAAACAAACATAAAAGGCCCATGTTCTCACCAAGCATGAAAAATAACACATGCACTCATGAGATAATTTCTGATCATTATATGTACTTTGAGGATAATAAAATGGAACAATGCAATGTAGACTGAGGCAGGGCATGTAGGGATGTTTTTCTCTTAGTGCAAAAAGAGATATTAGAGATAAGACATCCACATGAAAATCTGGATAAAGAATATTCCAGGCAAATGGAATAGCAAGGGCAAAAGCCATGAATTATACAAAGAACCTGGTTTGTTAAAGGAACAGAAGGAATATAGCAGTAGCTTCAAGGTAATGAAGAAAGGATAAGAATATGGGTTTGGACTGGAGAAGTCATTCTAAGCAATGTCTCTTTTTAAGTGCTGATAATACAGAAATGAACATGTGTGCATGCTAAATTGCTTCAGTTGTGTCTGACTCTGCAACTCTATGGACTGTAGCTTGTAAGGCTCCTCTGTCCATTGGATTCTCCAGGCAAGAATACTGGTGTGGGTTGCCATTTCCTTCTCCAGGGGATCTTCCCAATGCAGGGATCAAACCTACATCTCTTATGCCTACTGCATTGGCAGATGGGTTCTTTACCACTGGTGCCACTGGGAAGCCATACTGAACGTAAGAGAAATTTTCCCTTCACATACTCCTTCCTACTCTGCCCCCTTTGATAAGGATGCTAAACTTATGCTAACATAAAAAGTCCTGCTTTATTTCTTTGTTCATCCTTGAGGATCCTGACCCTCTCTGATATCCTCTAGGAACAGCATGACCAACTTATTTTGGATTTCCTAGGACTTGCCCAGTATCAACACTGAAACTCTTACTTCCCAGAATGCCTCTCAGTCCCAAGTCAACAAGGACAGTTGACCACTCTGTTGAGGAAAGCTATTCTGATCACCTCAAGGCTAGGATTCTATACATAATCCTATTGTCCACACCAACGTTTCTCAAAAGATGGGTCTGAAGAGACAGTCAGGAGTCAGATCACCAGGGCCTTATGAGTCATGGCAACAATTCTGGACTTAATTCAAAGAACAGAAGGGTATGACCCTAAGGCACTAGCAATGTTATTTTACTTACCTACTGATATACGTAACAAATCCCCCCAAAACATAGTACATATAAAACAAGAATCACTTAACTCAAAATGTTTGTAAATCAAGAATTCAAGAATGTTTTGACCAGACAATTCTGGCTTGGGTATCTCACAGGCTACAGTCAGATGTCAGCCAAGACAGCAGTCATCTTCACTGGGCTGGAGGATCTGCTTCCAAAGTGGCGACTCACATGGCTGCCAGATTGGTGCTGGCCATTTGGAAAACTTCAGTGCCTGTCTATGTGGGCCCCTTCACAAGGTTACTTGAATATCCATTTACAATATGGCTGTTGGCTTCCTCCAGAGTGAGTGACCCAAGAGCTCAAAGTAGAAGCTCCATATCTTGTAACACTGGGTTCAGAAATCACATTCTGCCCCAGACTGTCCAAGGTATTCTTTAGATTTCAGCCTTGATTTGGTGTGTAACAGGACTATTCAAGGGCACAAACCCCAGGAAGTGGCAATCATTGGGGGTCATCTCAGAGGCTGGCTACCACAGATGTCCCTCCAAATCCCAGTTTACTAACTCACTAAAGAAAGTTGCTGGTCACAGAGGTAAACAGATGAGTCACTTAGTATAGCTTTCCACAAGTTGACTTCTATGGATGGAACTACAACTTTAGGAGACATCTGCAAGTTACAAGCTATTACTTAAACCTTTTCACAGGGACATGCAGGGATTGTGTCAGCTCTTAAATTATTTTTTGTCTTTAAGAGTCACCAGACTTTGATGCATGGAATTAGCCTACTGTACAGGGCTAAGTCACTCACTCATCCTATTGATTCTAACTGGCCGCCACAACTGTAGGGGGCAGAGCCAAGGAGGAGGGGTCATACTTACCAAGACTTGAGACTTTGATGTTTCTTAGCTCAGAACATCTGGTAGTGAACTCTGTATGTGCATCAGATGAACTCTGTATGTGCATCTCTTTATAAAAACTTGGAGATTTGAAATCAAAAGATGAGTTACAGATCTGCCTCTACCTGAAATGACTCAAAGATAGGAGAGACCTTGCTGTTCGGCCACTAAGTCACGTCCGACTCCTCTGCAGACTCCATGGACTGTGGCCTGCCAGGCTTCTCTGTCTATGGGATCTCCCAGGTGAAAATACTGAAGTGGGTCACCATTTCTTTCTTCAGGATCGAACCTACGTCTTCTACATTGGCAGGTGGATTCTTTACCACTGAGCCACTAGGGAAGCCCAAGAAAGACCTGATAGCATCCAAAAAGTACAAAGCCCGTGAGGCAAAAGTGTTAGAAAACACAGGAAGACAGGATAGTTGCAGAAGAATGAAGTGGGTGGTGGAAGAGTTCAGAGAGGCAGCCAGGAGCCAGACCTGCTGGACCTGTAATACAGGTTAGGACACTGAATGTTTTCCAGTGTAATGGAAGACAGTGGAGAGTTCACACATGGAGAAAAACACAGTATGGCTTCTTTTAAAAGGATCACCCTGTCTGTTCTTGCTCTTCTATAGTCAGCCAGATTTCTGTCTGAAATGCTATCGTAGGTATTCACAATCCCCTCCTCACTCTAAGCAGATTTCAGAAGGAACTCTACTCAATATCCTGCAGTAATCTATATGAGAAAAGAATCTGAAAAAGAATGGAAATATAAATATATATTTATATTCCACAGGTAATTATATATTACCTATATATAGGCTATATATATAATACTTATATATAGGTTTTATATATTTATATATAGCTAATTAATAACACTCTTTCCTACTTGCCCTAAATATGGCCTGAGAATGTCTTTCCACAAACCATATATACATATACATATGTATATATATATTTGAATCACTATATAAATTTGAATTACTTTGCTAATATACCTAAAACACAACATTGTAAATCAAAACTATAGTTTTTAATATAAAATAAAAATTAAATTAAAAAATAATTAAGTTTTAAAAATTAAATTAAAAAATACTATGCATTGTTTTTCTTAATAGAATATATTATCAGATATAACAATACCCATATATATTTTAAAAGTTATGATCTACTCCCCCTTCTAAAGAGCAGCAGCTCCTTATTTTAGGCATTACCATCATCCTAAGGCAGCCTAGAATAATTCCTCAATTATTACTTCTTGAATGAATGCATTTCAAATGACCACTGAGATTTTTTTATGTCCCCATTAAAGGTTCTCTCATTTCTTAAGCTCATTGGTCATAGATGACAAGTAGTCACATTAGATAAAAACTGATCAGCTGGCATGGATATCTGGAAAGCTTTGTGGAAAGAAATTTTCAGGCCATATTTGAGACCAGTAGGAAAGAGTGTCATGATTAATTAGCAATGTCTATCGTGTGCGGGGGAGGAGAGGTGACCTATCTGCTGTGACTCTTTCATCTTCACATAGGTATTCAGTTTAACCTTTTTATATGATTCATCAGCCTTTGCTTTGACTTTGACCATGGGTGCCCAAGCTCCAGCTGTTGGGCAGCTTTTTAAGGTCAGGAATTACGTATCTGTGTTTTAGTTTCCAAAACAGAAAAACGAAATCTTCAAATTGTAATATGAAAATGATAGGAGATAATACATTCTCTTCTCTGAGATAGCACCCGGGCCACAGCAAATGCTAAAAAAGTATTAGTTGCTTTTGTAAAATCATGGTGATGATGATGATGATGATAAGGAGAAGGAGAATGTTTTAGCACCTAGAACTAAATACTAAGTCTTATACATAGTAGGTAGCAAAAATAGCTATTAAATAGGAGATAAATTTTGTTCCCAAGGCTAAAGCAGTGAATGAGTTGCTATGATATATAAGCATTTATTGTTTGTAATGACACACTTAAAAAACATGAGTCATCTTTCTCCTAGTTTAACAGGGTCTTGGCAAAAGATGGAGCAGCGCTTTGAGAGATTTGTTGGAGGCCTAAGCTCATGTCTGAATATAGCCTTACCCTAGGTTAAGAAAATGCCTAACCAGGAAGGTGACATATCACCTCCCAAGTCTGGGACAGATGCTTAATGACAGAGGAGGGGAAACATCCAGCACCTTAGCCTAGGTTCACACTGTTCTCCTCCTCATAAAATCAACAAAGCACCTTGGACAGTGGGAGCAGATCCAGTGACCTTCAGGGAAAAGCACCAAATGTCCATGCTGTCTCTCTGTCAGAAGCACCACAAGCATAAAAACACATTTGCCTTACCCCAGTAACGCACTGTAAAATCTCTTCTACCTCTCTTTACCAGCCGGGCCCCAGTTCGTTCCAGCGCTAAGTTAATTAAATGGGAAGTCTCGCTGCTTCTTGTAAGCCCCTGAGGTACCACCTGTAATTACTCTACTATTTAGAGATGTCAAGTCTTTGCATTTATGGTATACAGAGTGCATTTGGTCCCCAAGGATGCAGAAAATAGTGTTATAATAAAACTACAAGCAACTCCACTTGGAGAAAGATCAAATCCCAGGCAGCACTAAAACACACAGGGAATTCCTTCAGTGCCACTCAAGTCCTGTGCAAAATAATGATATTAATCTTCCATTCTGTGCCAAGCATAATGCTAGGGTGTATGTAAACCATAAAATGAAATGAGACATGGCCCCTCCTTCAGGGGCCACAATTAGGGTACACAAACCATATCTGGAAGCAAATGAGACAGCAAGTGTTTTCAACCAAGAAACACTGCAAATAATAAGAACATGGAATCTAGGATTCAGATGGAATGGCCTTTGAGTCTGGCTCAGCAGTATGACTTTGGGCAATATTTCCCCTACCTGTTTTTCAGTTTCCCCATCTGCTAACAGCAGGGTCTACTCCAGGTCAGTATTGTAAGTACTTGATAAGACAAGACATGTAAAATGCTCTAGTGTCATGGCTGGCACACACAAGGCACTCAGTGTGTCCATTCCCTCCGCCAGTATTTAATATGTGCATGGTGTAAGGAATTGTTAGATGCCGCAAACAAGATAGACACAGTTCCAGCTTTCATGCAGCTTATATTCTAGAAGGAGCAAATGAGTTGGAAGAAGATGCTAACACTCAACATCACGTAAGATCTTACTCTGTGCCAAGTACAACAATAATGCAAGTAACCAGGTGCTCTCCTATCAGTAAGATTTATGAAGAAAAGAAGAAGAGCTGCTCTATTAAGTATCTGATCTTGGAGGATGGTGGTATTTGGGATGGAGGGAACATGAAGTTCTGGGGAAAGAAGGGTATCAGCTGGATGTTGAGACTGAGTGATACTTGGCATCAGTTCAGCCACTCAATCATGTCCGACTCTTTGCGACCCCATGGACTGTAACATACCAGGCTTCCCTCTCCATCACCAACTCCTGGAGTTTACCCAAACTCATGTCCGTTGAGTTGGTAATGCCATCCATCCATCTCATCATTTGTTGTCCCCTTCTCTTCTCTTTCTGCCTTCAATCTTTCCCAGCATCAGGGTCTTTTCCAATGAGTCAGTTCTTCTCATCAGGTTGCCAAAGTACTGGAGTTTCAGCTTCAACACCAGCTCTTCCAATGAACATTCAGGACTGATTTCCTTTAGGATGGACTGGTTGGATCTCCTTACAGTCCAAGGGACTCTCAAGAGTCTTCTCCAACACCACAGTTCAAAAGCATCAATTCTTCGCTGCTCAACTTTCTTTGTAGTCCGACTCTCACATCCATACATGATTATTGGAAAAACCATAGCTTTGACTTGACGGACCTTTGTTGGCAAAGTAATGCCTATGTCTTTTAATAAACTGTCTAGGTTGGTCATAACTTTTCTTTCAAGGAGCAAGCATCTTTTCATTTCATGGCTGCAATCGCCATCTTCAGTGATTTTCACACAAGACCAGATAAAGTCAGAATATAGAAACAAGTATTGCATTTTAACACACATGTGGAATCTAAAAAAATAGCACAGATGAACCTATTTGCAGGGTAGGAACAGATATGCAGACACATAGAACTGATTTGTGGACATGGGGTGGGGGAGGGGAATAGGATGACTTGGGAGACTGGGACTGACATGTACGCACTACCATGTGTAAGACAGACAGCTAGTGGGAACCTGCTGTGTAGCACAGGGAGCTCAGCTCCGTGCTCTCTGAGTACCCGAGAGCTCAGCTCGGTGCTCTTGGGGGTGGGAGGGAGGTCCAAGAGGGTGGAAATATATGTTATACATATCGCTGATTCACTTGGTGTACAGCAGAAACTAACACAGCATGGTACAGCAACTATACCCCAGCTAAAAAACTGTAATGAACACACACACACACACACACATATACACACTCACCCTAGCACCGGACACTCACACAACACTTTAAACAAGGCATCAGAGGAACTTAAATTTATCTAGCCCACAGCACACAAAATATTTACCATCTGAGCCTTTACAGAAGAAGCTTCCCAAGTCCTGATTTAGTGAATACAAAGCATATTTAAATAAATAATACTGTTGGGCCCTCAAGCACATTTGTGGAGGTGTGTACTACTGGAAAGCCTATGAGTAGCACAGAAGTCCAGTGACAACCACCTCGGTCTTTCTCCAAAACAGAGTGTAGCTAAAGGCATGTGCTTGGCACCCATTCCATCCTGCTTGAATGTGACTGAATGAATTGTATGTCTCAGAGAGGTTTTTGCATAATATACCTAAGAAGGTCTTCTTTACTTTATAGACAAGGGAATGAAAAACTTTAAATAGATTAAATCTGACAACCATGTGTCTCATAATTCCAAGTTCCATTCTCTTTTTTTACCAAGATGCCACGGGTGAGTTCAAATCTGGAGTACCCCGCTTCCCGACAGCGCACACCAAACCTGATGTATGAAGTGTGACTTCTTTCCTAACCTTTATCAGAGCTTCAGCCAAACCTCAGATTTCTGCTGACTCTGACACATGGTCCTAATTAATCACCATATGGCACTACTTTTGCTGGACCACCTGCTCTTGCACATCCACAGGTCTGTTCAGTTCTGGGAAGATACAGGGGAAGCTTGTTGTTAATGGTCATTCCCAGCCAGCAATCACTGGAAGTCCCATAGACACAACATTATGACCTCTGGAAACTTATTAAATGTAAGTGTTCCACCTACTCCATCACATGGACTCCTACATGCATATTGGGAAACTTTAGCAAGGAGAAAAGATTCTCAGATTCTACATATATTAAAGACAAAATGATGCATCACCAGGGACAGTAGACTAAGGATCAGAAGTCTGAGTTAGTCCAGGGCTGCAGTTAGTCCAGGACTGCAGAAATAAAAACACTGCTTGTTGAGTTCAAGTCCTGCTCTGCCACTCACCAGCTTTACGGCCATGGACAAGTTATAAGATCCTTTTTAGTTACAATTATTTCACTTAGTGAAATAGAAATGATGCTATTACGCATTTCATAGGATTACATGGTCCACAGGTACCAGAACTATTTGTGCCAAGCATTCACAAGAGTCCTTGGTAACAGAAAGCACTTGTTGATAAAAGAAGAAAATGATGCTAATACAAGTGATGTGGCAGAGTCTGCTCTAACCACAATCAGCCAGATGACTCTGTGCAAGGCACTGAATCCTCAAAACCTCAGCTCATTCAGCTGTAAACAAGAATAATAATATTCCATAGCTTTCAGAGCTTCTGTGAGGACTAAATGACCTAAGAGAAGATAAAGTACTTAGCAAAGATTTTGGGCATTTATTAATGGGTCATTAAATGTCACCTGATGAAAACAAATCCAGCAAAGATGCTAATACCTGCCTGGCCAAGCTCACACAGCTCTTTGAAAATTTAAAAAAAAAGAATTTTTTTTTTAATTAAAATGACTCTGATGCACTAGACTTCACTGTATATACTGCAGGTTGTCAGGATGACTACCCAGTTGAAGAAGCCAGTTAATGTCTGTTTATTTGGCCTGTGATTTGCAGGTCATTCATGGTGTTGGATATTTTGGTGGCCAGGTGCTAAGTGAAGCTGGGGATTAATTAATCTGTGATCTATGACTTTTAATTATTGTTCTCAAGCCTCACCTTATATTTGCAAGTGACTTTTAAAAAGCCATATGGCTGAGCAATAGCATATGGGACAGAAACATATTGGCAGAGAGACTCTTCTGTGTGATTTCACTCCCCTGATTAGGTTTATGGAGAGAGAAGACACTTGCTGCTGAGCTGTAGGCTGGCCAGTTTACAGATTGGAAATTTAGCCTTTGGAGTTTACATCCAACACACGTGTTGTACTATGTATGTATGTGTGTGCATAAGCTCACGCAGGGCAACATGCTAGGCAGCATGGCATAGTAGAGAGAATATGGGCTCTGATGTCAAACTCAACTCCAGATTCCAATACTCAATAGCTTTATGAATTTAGATAAGTCACTGGGCCCTCATGTGCCTCAAATGTTTCACTTAAGTAAGAATAATTGAATCTACCTGGGAGGATGGTGGCATGATTGAAAGATGAAATATTTAGACACCTAGCCAGAATTGACAATCAACATATTGTTATAGCTAGTTGAATACTATAAATTTTTAAATGAGTCCTGTAATTTTTTGTGTGTGACTTTAAGTCATTTAGTTGGGGCTTCCCTGATGGCTCAGATGGTAAAGAATCCGTCTGCAATGCAGGAGACTGGGTTCAATCCCAGGGTTGGGAAGATCCCCTGGAGGAGGGCATGGCAACCCACTCCTGTATTCTTGCCTGGAGAATCTCCATCAACAGAGGAGCCTGGCAGGCTACAGTCCATGGGGTCTCAAAGAGTTGAACAGTACTGAGCAAATAAGCACACACAAGCACAATTTCACCCTTAAGACCATAGGGTTAATATAATCTATACTGTGGATTTTTTTTCCACCAATTTTAGCCAACATTTATGGAGCATCTTCTCTGTAGCAGATACAGTGATAATTAAAAGGAACACAATGATAAACGGTAAAAGCACTGCCCTTTCCCTAATGGAACTAAAGTACAAGGAAAGAGAAGCTTTTGATAAGAGTAAATATAGGATAACTACTTAGGTGTGACACAGTAAGAGATGATCTAGAGGCTATAAAGGGAGAATTTGTATTTAACTTTTTATTTTATATCAGAGTATAGTTGATTAACAATGTTATGTTAGTTTCAGGAGCACAACAAAGTGATTCAGTTATACATATACATGCATCAATTCTTTTTCAATTTTTTTTTTCCATTTAGATTGTTACCTAATATTGAGCAGGACTCCCTGTTCTATACAGTAGGTCCTTGTTGATTATCTATTTTAAATACAGTAGTATATACACATTAATCCCAAACTCCCTAACTACTCCTCCCCAACCCAAGTCACTTCAGTCGTGTCTGACTCTGTGTGACCCCATAGACAGCAGCCCACCAGGCTCCGCCATCCCTGGGATTCTCCAGGCAAGAACACGGGAGTGGGTTTCCATTTCATTCTCCAATGCATGAAAGTGAAAAATAAAAGGGAAGTCACTCAGTCGTGTCTGACTCTTAGCGACCCCATGGACTACAGCCTACCAGGCTCCTCCGTCCATGGGATTTTCCAGGCAACAGTACTGGAGTGGGGTGCCATTGCCTCCTCCGCTCCTTCCCCCTAGGTAGCTATAAATTCATCCTTGAAGTCTGTTAAGTGAGAGTTTAATGTGGATTAGGAAGTCAGGGAACAACTTTCAAAATGAATGACATTTAAGCTTAGATCTTAACAATGAACAGACGTAGCAAAGAATAGAACGGAGAATGTCAGACAGACAGGGCAACATGTACCACCACACTGCTAAACAAGGAGGAGGACATCCTCTCCTCCAGGCCCTGACAATGTAGAGGTGACAAGACAGATCATTTCAGATTATGTGTTGGTCATATTAGGCAAAGAATAAGGAAGAAAAAACATTTAAATCATTGAGCACAATACACGGCACAAATGCAACTTTCCATCTATGGAAAATAGTAATTAAGATCCATGCAGCAATGACAATAACTAAAAGAGAAACAATACATGTCCCCAGGGAAAAATAAACTCTGCTTATTCAAGGCAACTCTCTGTAACCATTTTTTTGGCTTACATGGAAGAATAAAACAGCCCCCTCCTCAATTAAAAAAAAAATGTTTTTCTAATAATGTCTGTTTTCGCAAAAGAACATGTTTGGGATTCATATTAGAATTTGAAGCACCTGTTTATGGTTCAGTCTTCCCTTAGAATCGACCATCTAGTAAAGGAGGGATTTGGCACCAGGTCTGTAAAGTGAACTTGGTCTCTCATCTCCGCTTTAAGTGAACAATGACAGAGGGGCCTATCTCCAAAAGTTTCTGCACGCGTGCATGCTCAGGTGCTTCAGTCACGTCCAACTCTTTGTGACCCTACCAGGCTCCCCTGTCCTTGGGTTTCTCCAGGCAATAATACTGGAGTGGGTTGCCATGCCCTCCTCCAGGGGATCTTCCCCAGCTAGGGATTAAATTTATGTTTCCTGTGTCTCCTGCATTGCAGATGGATTCCTTACCCACTGAGCCACTTGGAAGTGACGTTGCTCACTCGTGTCTGACTCTTTGCCACCCCATGGACTATAGCCTACCAGGCTCCTCCGTCCATGGGATTTTCTAGGCAAGAGTACTGGAGTGGGCTGCCATTTCCTTCTCCAGGGTATCTTCCCAATTCAGAGATCGAACTCAGGTCTCCTGCATTGCAGACAGATGCTTTACCATCTGAGCCACCAGGGAAGCCCCTCAAAAGGTCCTGGGTGTTCCATGAATGGAAGGGCTCAAGGACTGCCAGCAGGGCTACATCTAAGATGTTCATCCTCCACCTGACAACAGTTAGCATGGTCTCTGAGGTTCCCAGAAAGTCAGTGATTTTGAGTGCTGGGGCCAGTGGTAGGGAAGACACACACAAAATCCAGAAACAAGCAAAAGATTGTCCTTTCTAAAGGATGAGGGTGATGTGTAGAAAAGTCTTCGCTGGCCAGGCTATTCACCCCTACTGATGCCCCAAATGGCATCGTGGATAACTGGTTCTTTGGTTCAAGGAGAGCTGTCTCATAAACACCTGGCAACTGACATGAAGCACGCCACAATCATATATGCAGAGGCACTGTTCTTTATTTAAAATGAATCAGACATTTGTTTGACCTATTCTGAACTCCTCCTCTCTTTGAGGCCATTCAGATCCAAAGACATGGCGTGAAATCTTCAAGGTTGCACAACCTGGCAGGGACAGATTCAAGACCAGAACCCAGATTTCTTAAGTATAATTTCCCCTCCTGGACCTTCCATCTCTGAATCCACATGCAGAAAATCTTTGTATTTCCCAATGTTATTTTTCCACGATTGGACAATAGGGAAATCACACAGTTTAGGAGTTGGTGGTTTATGGAAGAAGAAGAACAAAGCACTCAGAAGAATTAGAAACTTTCCCTGGAATTGGTCACTTCCCAGCAGGTTTATCCATGCCTCTCGAAATCTCTGACATCAAGAACCCACTGATAACAAGCAGTGAGAGCAGTTTCATCTCTCAGACAGTGTCTGGGACTCAGGATCATCAAGGCTTTAAGTGTTTCTTGCTGGCTGCTGCTTTATTCCACTGAGATGCCTTTCAGAACTCAGTCAGTGCCTCAGAGGATCATTCTCCCCCATCCCTTTTAGGAGAGTTCTCAAATGTTTTCCCCTGAACCTCTCTGTGCCCTTTCACAGTACAGAAAATGAGGTTCTTTGCCTTGACAAGCAACCTCTGAGACATTCTGATTCTTGAAAAGTTCAGACAACAAGAGTGGCACCCCTTCTTTAAAGACATTTTAAGAGGAGACTGAATCAACTTTTCCTTGGGCTTAAAGTTATGTGTATATAATGCTAGCTACCAGCTTACTACAGTCCATGTGATCGCCAGAGTCAGAAACAACTGAGAGACTAATATTTTCACTACTACGAGTTTGCTATCAACTACTCTTGAACCTGTAGGCTTTTAAAGGCCCAATCTGGTACCTAAACATATCTCCTCTTTTTTGATGGCAAAGTGCAAAGACCTGAACACAGAGTCTGTCATAGAGGCAGCTTAGAGCTTTAGGACGCCACACTCTAAGCCTGGCTTTGCCAACCCTGGTTGACCAGGTCATTTTGAGCGAACCCCTTGTCTCTGAATCTCAGTTTTATTGTCTAGAGAGAATATTTTCTTATTACACAATGTTGGTTTTTGCTTTTATTTAATGCTAAAATTTGTAAATAATAATTTTCATATAAATATCCTGACTCCCCTAAAAACGAGAAGACCTAACCAACTGGATTAGTGATACTACGTGAAACCTGTAGGAGCTCTACAGTGGCTTCCCAGTGTTACGAGTTGTGTGCACTGTGGTTCACTCCAGTCCACAAATGTCTATAGGCATCAACTCAGTTAATGAACCCAAGAAGTTTTGAAGTTTGTGATCCTAGACTAGCAGTAAGTAGGTACACCAGACAAAACATCCCCTATTCAGGCAGAGTTTATGCATTCATAAAACACTGCTATGTATTGGGTGTGTGACTTTTTCCCTAACATCTCCAGTGACATTAATACCACTCTCATGGTAACTCACAATTTTCTATACTAGGCTTTTATGTTTTGATTAACGTTGCTAAACTATTTGCACCTAGTATTTTTATTCAGTTAGTCTTGGGATGTTTTAAATGCCTCTCACCCATCAAAACCCTTTGTCTATAATAACCATGACCCTCTACTTTGATCTCGTATCAATGTGATTCATACCGGACATTTCTTTAGCATCTTTTCCAGGTTTCTCAGGGGTTCTTACAAATGTTCACTTAAATCTGAATTCTTTGAAACTTCTCAACTGAGTTCAGTTGCTCAGTCATGTCCAACTCTTTGCGACCCCATGGACTGCAACACATCAGGCTTCCCTGTCCATTACCAACTTGCAGAGCCTACTCAAACTCATGTCAATTCCATCAGTGACGCCATCCAACAATTTCATCTTCTGTTGTCCCCTTCTCCTTCCGCCTTTAAATTTTTCCAGCATCATGGTCTTTTCCAGCGTGCTGGTTCATCACATTAGGTAGCCAAAGTATTGGGGCTTCAGCTTCAGCATCAGTCTTTCCAGTGAATATTCAGGACTGATTTCCTTTCGGATTGACTAGCTTGATCTCTTTGCTGTCCAAGGGACTCGAGTCTTCTCCAACACCATAGTTCAAAAGCATCAATTTTTCGGAGCTCAGCTTTCATTATAGTCCAATTATCAAACTATATATGACTACTGGAAAAAACATAGGTTTGACTAGATGGACCTTTGTTGGCAAAGTAATGTCTCTGCTTTTTAATATGCTGTCTAGGTTGGTCATAGTTTTTCTTCCAAGGAGCAAGCATCTTTTAATTTCATGGCTGTAGTCACCATCTGCAGTGATTTTTGAGCCCAACAAAATAAAGTCTGTTACTGTTTCCAATGTTTCCCCATCTATATGACATGAAGTGATGGGACCAGAGGCCAGGATTTTAGTTTTCTGAATATTTGGTTTTAAGCTAACTTTTTCACTCTCCTCTTTCACTTTCATCAAGAGGCTCTTTAGTTCTTCTTTGCTTTCTGCCATAAGAGTGGAGTCATCTGTTTATCTGAGGTTATTGATATTTCTCCCAGCAATCTTGATTATAGCTTGTGCTTCATTCAGTCCAGCATTCACATGATGTACTCTGCATATAAATTAAATAAGCAGGGTGACAATATACAGCCTTGACCTACTCCTTTCCCTATTTGGAACCAGTCTGTTGTTCCATGTCCAGTTCTAACTATTGCTTCTTGACCTGCATACAGATTTCTCAAGAGGCAGGTAAGGTGGTCTGGTACTCCCATCTCTTTCAGAATTTTCCACAGTTTATTGTGATCCACACAGTCAAAGGCTTTGGTGTAGGCAATAAAGCAGATTTTTTTCTAGAACTCTCTTGCTTTTTCAATGATCCAGTGGATGTTGGCAATTTGATCTCTGGTTCCTCTGCCTTTTCTAAAACCAGCTTGAACATCTGGAAGTTCAGTGTTTGCATACTGTTGAAACCTGGCTTGGAGAATTTTGAGCATTATTTTGCTAGCATGTCAGATGAGTGCAACTGTGTGGTAGTTTGAATATTCTTTGTTTGGATTGGAATGAAAACTGACCTTTTCCAGTCCTGTGGCCACTGCTGAGTTTTCCAAATTTGCTGGCATATTGAGTGTAGCACTTTCACAGCATCACCTTTTAGGATTTGAAAGAGCTCAACTGGAATTCTATGAGCTCCACTAGCTTTGTTCGTAGTGATGCTTTCTAAGGCCCACTTGACTTCACATTCCAGGATGTTTGGCTCTAGGTGAGTGATCACATCATCATGGTTATCTGAGTCATGAAGATCTTTTTTTTTTTTCCTATAGTTCTTCTGTATACTCTTACCACCTCTTCTGAATGTCTTCTGTTTCTGTTAGTTCCATACCATTTCTGTCCTTTATTGTGCTCATCTTTGCATGAAATGTTCCCTTGGTATCTCTAATTTTCTTGAAGAGATCTCTAGTCTTTCCCATTCTATTGTTTTCTTCTACTTCTTTGCATTGATCGCTGAGAAAGGCTTTCTTATCTCTCCTTGCTATTCTTTGGAACTCTGCATTCAAATGGGTATATCTTTCCTTTCTCTTTTGCCTTTAGCTTCCTCTTCTTTTCACAGCTATTTCTCAGGCCTCCTCAGACAACCATTTTTCCTTCTTGCATTTCTTTTTCTTGGGGATGGTCTTGATCAATGTCTCCTGTACAATGTCATGTACCTCCATCCATAGTTCTTCAGGCACTATGTCTATCAGCTCTAATTCCTTGAATCTATTTGTCACTTCCACTGTATAATTATAAGGGATTTGATTTAGGTCATACCTGAATGGTCTAGTGGTTTTCCCTATTTTCTTTAAGTCTGAATTTTGCAATAAGGAGTTCAGGATCTGAACCACAGTCAGCTCCTGGTCTTGTTTTTGCTGACTGTATAGAACTTGCAGATCTTAAATAAGTACTCCAAATATATGCAAGCACTTGTTTAGGTTTCTAAAATGCATTCAAGTCTAAGAATAGTCCTTTTTTCATGTCACCTGTCATGCCAACAGATAAAGTAAGAAGTAAGATTCTGTCTAATTGGTGGAAGCTTACCCATCATTCACCATGAAAACTGCCAAACCAAGCTTTGAGGATATTAATAGAAGCATTAGCAGAGTCAGGGTAGGTAGCCCCAATCCTGCCTCCACGGCAGAAGAAGTAACATGTGGCCTTCCTCCCAGAGAGCCTCAGTTAAAGAGTCATTTTTCCATCAAGACAAGTGGTGAAAACTGCCAAGCCAAGCTTTGGGGATATTAATAGAAGCATTAGCAGAGTCAGGGTAGGTAGCCCCAATCCTGCCTCCATGGCAGAAGAAGTAACATGTGGCCTTCCTCCCAGAGAGCCTCAGTTAGAGTCATTTTGCCACCAAGTGCCACCAAGTCACCTTGTCACCTGACTGACTGTAATCAAGGTAATAGCAAAGGGTACCAAGGGTGTTTCTGATGAAGACCCAAAGGGTCTCTTCTCTCAACTTTCTGATCAGATCATAAAGCTGTTGATTGAGCCATCTGGTTGTGACCGAGTCCTGGACATTCACATAGCTAAGAACAATGAGTTCTGACTGAGTCACCTGCTTGTCTCAGTGGACTGGACAATTCAGTCACTTTGGCTATTCTTTGGCAGCCCAACATTTGAGGAAACACAGTCAATTCAATTTGTTACAGATGAAAACTTTTCAGTTGTCTGAAATGTATTCACACTAAAACCAGTGATGTTGCTACTGCATCAAAATTTCATGGTGGGATACTTTCCAAGGTCAAATTCCTTATGAAATATCCATGCTATGTTTGATCTCCTTCTCTTGAAACATTCATTAAGGACTAGTTAACTTTCCACTGACATATTTTTCCTTGTCTACCTAACTTGATTTGATTTCTCTCCTCATTTTTCTATATTCTTTTAAGGCTTATCCATCATTCATTCATTGACTAACTTAGCTATCTGTAAAAAAAAAAAAAAAGCCCATTCTCAGAGTAAAGGATACTTAAAAGTGGCTCCATTAAAGTGGAAACTAAAGTTTCATAGCAAACTACAAACAACAATACATTTGAGACTTTTCTTGAGAATTACCATTGCCTTTATTTAACAGGATTTAGGTTTTTATATCCAAGCACTGATGTTTAGAATAACAAAGGCATGAATCAAGGATTGGGGATGAGAAGAGCGGGTTTTTGTTGTTTTTTACAGCAAAAGCATATGGAAGCACAAGAACAACATATTTTATTTTATGCTGGCAACAGTATAGTTAAGCAGGTTGTTTTTTGCCATCATATTTGTGAGCCTTATCAGTTTATTTGAGGACTCTGCTTTACCTACAATAATCATCATTTATGTCCTTCTTGTTTTATCATCCTTGATGATTTGATCTTCTTCAATTGATTCACTGTTAGCACCTCATTTGCCAATGAAATTGCATCATATTCCACTGTCACGTCCCTAAACTTTACAAAATCCTGCATCTTTTGTAAGACTTGAAAATTTGCTTTGCAATTAATTGTTAAAGTATTCTCATGTGGTGTCTGACATTTCAAAAATGCAACAATTCGCAAGAAGCTCATGATACAAATTCAAAGACATTAGCTACTCTTTTTAACAAGCTTGTGGACTGGGCTGAAATTAATAAAAATTCATTCAGTTCAGTGGGGTGTGTTTTGTTTTGTTTTGGTTATCGTAGGGTTATTCAATCAAAGGACAATAAGTACAGTCAATGTGTCAACAGAGACAGGATTAGGGCCTCGGATTTCTTGACATGAAAAAAGTCTCTTCTTATCGGAAAAAGGAACAAATAATGCAGTCCAGTGATTATCAGAGAAAAGCCCCAGACCAACAGCATCAGCATACCCTGGGAACTTATTAAAACTTATTAGAAATGGAAATTCATGGGTTACCGATTCAGAAACTCTATAGTAGAGCCCAGAGATCCATGTTTTAACTAACTTGCCAAGTGATTCTGACACGTGCTAAAGTGTAATAGCCATTGATTCAATCCAATCTTGTATTATTGAAGCAACAAGGGCCCAGGAAAGAAAATGTGATGGAATTATTGAATTGCAAGAACAGGCAACGTGTGTTCTAATTTCATGGAGCATTCCTTCCACCCTGTATATAGCACTCTAAAATACTCCATTTATACGGGGCATACAAAGTCTGCTGTGCATTTAGAAAGGCAATGCCAAAGAATGCTCAAACTACCACACAATTGCACTCATTTCACATGCTAGTAAAGTAATGCTCAAAATTCTCCAAGCCAGGCTTCAGCAATATGTGAACCGTGAACTTCCCGATGTCCAAGCTGGTTTTAGAAAAGGCAGAGGAACCAGAGATCAAATTGCCAACATCTGCTGGATCATGGAAAAAGCAAGAGAGTTCCAGAAAAACATCTATTTCTGCTTTATTGACTATGCCAAAGCCTTTGACTGTGTGGATCACAATCAACTGTGGAAAATTCTGAAAGAGATGGGAATACCAGACCACCTGATCTGCCTCTTGAGAAATCTGTATGCAGGTCAGGAAGCAACAGTTAGAACTGGGCATGGAACAACAGACTGGTTCCAAATAGGAAAAGGAGTACGTCAAGGCTGTATATTGTCACCCTGCTTATTTAACTTATATGCAGAGTACATCATGAGAAATGCTGGACTGGAAGAAACACAAGCTGGAATCAAGATTGCCGGGAGAAATATCAATAACCTCAGATATGCAGATGACACCACCCTTATGGCAGAAAGTGAAGAGGAACTAAAAAGCCTTTTGAGGAAAGTGGAAGTGGAGAGTGAAAAAGTTGGCTTAAAGCTCAACATTCAGAAAACGAAGATCATGGCATCTGGTCCCATCACTGCATGGGAAATAGATGGGGAAACAGTGCCAGACTTTATTTTCTTGGGCTCCAAAATCACTGCAGATGGTGACTGTAGCCATGAAATTAAAAGACACTTACTCCTTGGTAGGAAACTTATGACCAACCTAGACAGCATATTCAAAAGCAGAGACATTACTTTGCCAACCAAGTTTCGTCTAGTCAAGGCTATGGTTTTTCCTGTGGTCATGTATGGATGTGAGAGTTGGACTGTGAAGAAGGCTGAGCACCGAAGACTTGATGCTTTTGAACTGTGGTGTTGGAGAAGACTCTTGAGAGTCCCTTGGACTGCAAGGAGATCCAACCAGTCCATTCTGAACGAGATCAGCCCTGGGATTTCTTTGGAAGGAAAGATGCTAAAGCTGAAACTCCAGTACTTTGGCCACCTCATGTGAAGAGTTGACTCATTGGAAAAGACTGATGCTGGGAGGGATTGGGGTCAGGAGGAGAAGGGGACGACAGAGGATGAGATGGCTGGATGGCATCACTGATTTGATGGATGTAAGTCTGAGTGAACTCCGGGAGTTGGTGATGGACAGGATGGCCTGGCGTGCTGTGATTCATGGGGTCGCCAAGAGTCAGACACAACTGAGCGACTGAACTGAACTGTTCTATGAATAGTTTTATCATCTCTATTTTACAAATGAGAAAATGCTCAGAGGGAGTAGGGTACACAAGGTGTCATTTAATAAGGGATGGATCCTGGATTCAATTTCATTTTTTTTAAACTTCAAATTTTGTGTCTTTAACCTAACTACAGCATGTGTTGTACCTAACTGCACTATAAATTCATAACGGCAGAGATTTACCTTATTCATATTTTTTGTCACAATATTTGAGTCATATTTACAGGGGCTGGCTCACCCCTTGGTGAAGGAAGTAGAAGAGTATTTTGGAGAAAGAGTATTTCCTGTCTATACTGCTGTAGCCACAGTTGATTGTATCCACTCCTTTTCTGGGCTTCTCGGGTGGCTAGTGGTAAAGAATCTGCCTTTAATGTAGGAGACTCAGGTTTGAACCCTGGGTGGGGAAGATACCCTGGAGGAGAGCATGGCAAGCTACTCCAGTATTCTTGCCTGGAAAAATTTCATGGACAGGGGAGCCTGGCAGGCTACAGTCCATGATGTTGCAAAGAATCAGACATGATTGAAGTGACTTAGCACACACTCCCTTTCTAAACTTCAGTAACAAAGCAAAAAGTCAACCTACCTATATATCAGCTTGGCCAGAAAGGCTATTTTTATTCTTCATTGTTATGTATAAAATGCTTCTGCTTGTTGTATATTTGGGGGCTCTTGTTTAGATTTTTTAAATATTTTAAGTGGTGTTCATTTATTATACTTGAGGCTTCAGGCTATGTTAGCAAGTAGTACAATTTTAGAAATCTGCAAAAAAAAAAATTAAATGCCATGTGGTAAAAGAATATGTTAAAATATAGATTCTCAATATAGAAGTACATTTTCCTTCTAAAAAAAGTGTTAATTATTTGCAGTAGTCATCAATAACCACTAATACTTAGAGAGAGCTTACTGTTTTCTAGTATGTGAACTAGGTACTATTTTTATGCAGTACCTTCTATAATTCTCATGGTAATCTTATGATGTTCATATTGTTTTTTCCCCATTTTATACAGGATGAAACCAACTTTCAGAGACTACATAAACTGCATAAAGTGACACAGTCTACAAAATTCAGCCACTGGAGCTGAATCCTGGAGACAGATTCACCACCTTCTAGAATCCAGAAACCACCACCTTCTACTCTTTCTCAAAGCAGGGACTTCCACAGCCCTGCCCAAGCCTTAGTAGCTCCTTCCTGCTATCAAATATGTAGGCTAGTAAGAAAAGGTCCCACAATCTACCACTTTACAGATTTATTTCATGCTTTTAACTTTTACACTGCTATTGTTCAAGTCATAGTATGTTTCCATGTACATTTGCCATCTTCCACCTCTAGGTGATTCTCCCCCTCCTCTACCTCTTATACAGCTTCTCCTCTCCCATCTCAGCTGATTCCAGCATGATTTAACTCTATTCAGTCCAATGAGAGTTTTGAACTGTGGCACCAATAATACAACTCATCGCCCTGACCTGCAGCAAAACAGGGAAGATGTGAACACACTCCTAATGGTCTGACCTGTATCCATGGAAGCCAGCAGTGGTGGTGTGGAGTTTAGTGATGCTCTGGTTCCTAACCTCTGTACTGCTTCTATGTTCACCAGCTGGCAGGACCTCCTTGGGCCACATGAGTGAGCGAGTCAGTTTTGGAACAGAAAGGCGATAAGGCTGCTAATCTGCCAGAAGACAGGCCACACTAATTCAAACCACAGAGGTAGCAAAATCATTTTCAGATTCTTACCCTGTGCTCCAATTTCTCTGGAATGTCCCTGGTTTTTCTTTTTATCACTACCTCTCAACTGGCACCCACACTCATTATCTGGTGTTGCTGGCATTCCCCCCAGGTGTTCATATCATAGCTCATGTCCTAAATGAGGAAATAAAGGAATAATCTCTTTACTGCAAAAATTTTAAAAAGACTTTTTAAAATTAATGAAACAATTGGGCAAATTGGAATACATGCAAAGGCAATTCAGAGAAAGCCAAATAACACAAGATGCTCAGCCTCAAGTGTATTTAAAGAAAAGAAAATTTTAAAAACGTTTAACATTTTCTTTGGGATTGGAATGAAAACTGACCTTTTCCAGTCCTGTGGCCACTGCTGAGTTTTCCAAATTGGCTGGCATATTGAGTAGCAGCACTTACACAGCATCATCTTTCAGGACTTGGAATAGCTCAACTGGAATTCCATCACCTCCACTAGCTTTGTTTGTAGTGGTGCTTTCTAAGGCCCACTTGACTTCACATTCCAGGATGTCTGGCTCCAGGTGAGTGATCACACCATTGTGATTATCTGAGTCATGAAGATCTTTTTTGTACAGTTCTTCTGTGTATTCTTGCCATCTCTTCTTAATATCTTCTGCTTCTGTTCGGTCCATATCATATCTGTCCTTTATCGAGCCCATCTCTGCATGAAATGTTTCCTTGATATCTCTAATTTTCTTGAAGAGATCTCTAGTCTTTCCCATTCTATTGTTTTCTTCTACTACTTTGCATTTATCACTGAGGAAGGCTTTCTGATCTCTTCTTGCCATTCTTTCGAACTCTGCATTCAGATGCTTATAGCTTTCCTTTTCTTCTTTGCTTTTCCTTCTCTTCTTTCCACAGCTATTTATAAGGCCTCTCCAGACAGCCATTTTGCTTTTCTGCATTTCTTTTCCACAGGGATGGTCTTGATCCATGTCTCCTGTACAATGTCACGAACCTCAGTTCATAGTTCATCAGGCACTCTATCTATCAGATCTAGGCCCTTTAATCTATTTTTCACTTCCACTGCATAATCATAAGGGATTTGATTTAGGTCATACCTGAATGGTCTTCCAGGTGTTCAAGCTGGTTTTAGAAAAGGCAGAGGAATCAGAGATCAAACTGCCAACATCCACTGGATCATGGAAAAAGCAAGAGAGTTCCAGAAAAATATCTATTTCTGCTTTATTGACCATGCCAAAGCCTTTGACTGTGTGGATCACAATAAACTGTGGAAAATTCTGAAAGAGATGGGAATACCAGACCACCTGATCTGACTCTGGAGAAATCTATATGCAGGTCAGGAAGCAACAGTTAGAACTGGACATGGAACAACAGACTGGTGCCAAATAGGAAAAGGAGTACGTCAAGGCTGTATACTGTCACCCTGTTTATTTAACTTATATGCAGAGTACATCATGAGAAACGCTGGACTGGAAGAAACACAGGCTGGAATCAAGATTGCCAGGAGAAATCTCAATAATTTCAGATATGCAGGTGACACCACCCTTTATGACAGAAAATGAAGAGGGACTAAAAAGCCTCTTGATGAAAGTGAAAGAGGAGTGTGAAAAGATTAGCTTAAAGCTCAACATTCAGAAAATGAAGATCATGGCATCTGGTCCCATCACTTCATGGGAAATAGATGGGGAAAACAATGGAAACAGTGTCAGACTTTATTTTGGGGGGGGGGCTCCACAATCCAATCACTGCAGATGGTGACTGCAGCCATGAAATTAAAAGACACTGACTCCTTGGAAGGAAAGTTATGACCAACCTAGACAGCATATTCAAAAGCAGAGACATCACTTTGCCAACAAAGGTTCGTCTAGTCAAGGCTATGGTTTTTCCTGTGGTCATGTATAGATGTGAGAGTTGGACTGTGAAGAAAGGTGAGCACCAAAGAATTGATGTTTTTGAACTGTGGTGTTAGAGATGACTCTTGAGAGTCCCTTGGACTGCAAGGAGATCCAATCAGTCCATTCTGAAGGAGATCAGCCCTGGGTGTTCTTTGAAAGGAATGGTGCTAAAGTTGAAACTCCAGTACTTTGGCCTCCTCATGTGAAGGGTTGACTCATTGGAAAAGACTCTGTTGGTGGGAGGGATTGGGGGCAGGAGGAGAAGGGGATGACAGAGGATGAGATGGCTGGATGGCATCACCAACTTGATGGACATGAGTTTGAGTGAACTCCGGGAGTTGGTGATGGACAGGGAGGCCTGTTGTGCTGCGATTCATGGGGTCGCAAAGAGTCAACTAAGCGACTGAACTGAATTGAACATTTTCTACCTATCCAATTGATAAGGTACCTTAAAATATTGTAATGCTCACTACTGACAATCTTATGAGATACTTGGTATATTCTACTGCTGAGTGTATGTGTGCTAGTCATTTCAGTCGTGTCTGACTCTTTGCGATACAGGACCGTAGCCTGCCAGGCTCCTCTGTCCTTGGGATTCTCCAGGTAAGAATACTGGAGTGAGTTGTCATGCCCTCCTCCAGGGGATCTTCCTGACCCAGGAATCAAACCCACTTCTCTTACGTCTCCTGCATTGGCAAGCAGATTCTTTACCACTAGCGTACAATACCCATAGGTAATGCTGGTCCATTTTTTGCATTTTACTTTATGTATTTTTATCTCAATATAAGAAATTTTGGCACAACACACACAGGACAATTATAAAGTATTTATCAAAAATTTAAATGCACATATTCTTCTGTCCAGAGATTACAGTGCCGGTGATTTTCCTATGACTCTCTTCTTACAAAGATGCTAAATATAAAAAGGAATGTGTAATGAAAACTTATTCTCAATAGCTTAAAGCTGGAAATAACCTATAAATTCTTTCATACATAACTAAATATTTAATACTAAATACCCAACTAAACCCCTTCTTGGCACAGAAATTCCAAAGAAATGATTTTACCTAAGTTGTGATCAGCTTTTTGTAAATCAGTTCGTGATTACCTTTTAATTTAAAATTCCAAAGAAGACTTTCAAGTTGGGTGGGGTCCAAAAAGAGTGGCCTCAGAAAAATAAACAGAATGATTCTGGAGATGGAAGACTCTTCATCTTCTAGGCTCTTTAGTACTCCTGGTCTCAGTGTATAACCACTTCTGCTCCCAAATGCTGCTCTCCATGCTCGTGGTGCTTTTGCAGTCATTTGCAGACAGGCATAGAGTACTGGAAATCTGAACCAGAGAGCAAGAATGTCCCCAGATGACATTGAACAAAAGGACACTCTGCCTTCCTGTGTCAATTCTTATCCTAGAAACAAGAGTCCTTTCACAGTCTATTGAATCCTATGTTTTCCACATTTTTGTGCTTGTATTTGCTGCTATCACTGTTTAAAAGAGTCCCCCTGAGCAGAGAGCTAAAAAGTGTGTCTAGTGTTCCTAAGCACAAGAGAGCTGTGGTGTGCCTCATGGAGGAAGCAAGTGCATAAGGTAAGTTCTGTGCTGGAATGAGTTACATCACTGTGGATTGTGAATTCAATGCTGATCAATTAATGATATACATTAAACATGAGGTCTCTGAACAGAAACACACATCAAACAAGCTTCTATATTGATCAGTTGATGAAAATGTTGTGATGGAGCCTGTAGGAAATTAACTCTATTTCCCTTAGGGGTAATGGTTTTATCATGAAGTCAGTGTTCCTGGCAACTATGTAGAACCTAACTACCACAGCACAGAAAAGAGAACAAGTTTCCAAGTATCCCGGAGGAATACAGAGCATCACTGAGCTGAGAGTCAGTTATTTCTGTGGGGTCAGTGTAAGAGATGAACAGATCCCACCACTGAGACTTGGTAGGTGGAGTAGTAGGCTACTGCTGCTGCTGCTAAGTCGCTTCAGTCATGTCCAACTCTGTGCAACCCCATAGATGGCAGCCTGCCAGGCTCTGCCAGCCCTGGGATTCTCCAGGCAAGAACACCAGGGTGGGTTGCCATTTCCTTCTCCAGTGTATGAAAGTGAAAGATGAAAGTGAAGTCGCTCAGTCGTGTCCAATCTTAGCGACCCCATGGACTGCAGCCCACCAGGCTCCTCCATCCATGGGATTTTCCAGGCAAGAGTACTGGGGTGGGGTGCCATTGCTATACAGAGAATAATGGCCACATTTCAGGTTGATAGCACCCTTAGGGTGGAGATGGTCCAAGACAGCCAGAATATCTGACTGGGTCCTGTGCTGTAAGGAGGGAAGAAGTTCTACACATGCTGATAGAAGATTATCTTCCAGATTTATACTTAAATTTAAATAGGCCAGAAATTTTATATATATATATATATATACACACACACATATATATAATATATATTATATATAATGCAGATGATCTGTAGACTAAAATTATATCTATCTACTCGTTTCCTATAAACCCATGCAATATTTTTAGATAGATGCACAAAAAAATATTTTAAAAAATAACTTTAGACTGTAAGCTTTGTCAAGGCAGGGAATATATGTCTTCTCTCAGTTATATTCTGTGCCCAGCCTGCTGTCTTACGTATATTATGTGCTTTTCAGTATTTACTGAATGACTAGGCCATTGAACAAAAATGAGAAGCGGGGAATGTCAGGGGGATTTATTTTTGTATTTTTTGTATTCTCTGTTGGTAGCACCTGTTAACATGAATACAGACCACATTCAGAATTTTTTTTAAAAATCTGATGATTACACTCATTTATCCTTCAAAGGCTGTTAAGCTCCTTTCAATGTCAAAACCATATTTTTAATTCTTTGGTAATTATTCCATCTCATCCCACTCCTTTCTCTAATCCATAGAGACAGAGTGGTTTCTCTAAAAATTGTGTTGGGACTAAACTTTAGCTACAGCTTATCTGACCAGAGGTAGATGCTTGACACCATCTAAGCCAATCTGATTCTCTCTTGCAAATGTGAACTTGTATGCGCTTGAAACTTTATACACTGATCTCCATGGAGCCCGAATCAAGTTTTATATGTGGAAGTTATTGATATCTACCGTGGGCTCTGAGTAACAAGGCAAGGTAATTGATTGAGAAAGAAGAATGGGGAAGACAAGCAGAGAAAAGCCTAGAAGCCATGAGAGGCAGAGAGGGGATACTAAAGGCTCTTGACACCTGTGTATTTCCAGTCTCTTTTTGATGACCCATTGTATACCCTTTTAGATTCTTTAAGATACTTTTATATTTGTAACAAAATAAACATTATTTAGTCACTTTGAGGTGGTTTCTGTTAAATAGATACTTTAGGACTCTGACCCATACATTTCCCCACTGTTTCGGTGATAAACACCGAGCATCACTGTCGGTATACAAAGCCATAGACAATGCCTCTCAAGATTTGGCCCTCATCAGCCTCTGCATCCTATTCTCCTCTTACTCCCTTACCCTTTTCCTCCCTGCACTGCCCTCGGGTCTGGTGGCTCAGATGGTAAAGAATCTGCCTTCCAGTGCAGAAGCCCTGGGTTTGATGCCTGGAACAGGAAGATACCCTGGAGAAAGGAATTGTTGGCCACTCCAGTATTCTTGCCTGGAGAATTTCCATGGACTGAGAAGCCTGGCGGGCTGCAGTCCATGGGGGTCACAAAGTGCTGGACACAACTGAGCAACTAACATTACTACTACCACTCCACCCTTTCCTATTGGGTTCACAGTGATTCAGTTCAGCACTCACCTCTTAGGAGAAGCTTTATACAGCCATGGCAGCCACCACCTCCACCACCAGCTCTGTGCCTACATGACAAGCCTCGCATGCCTCCCTCTATGAGACAGGCACTCAGCACACTGTAAACATTAGTTTTCCACATGCTTGATGCACCTACTCAACTGCAGCTTCCTTGAGGATGGGATCCTCTTCATTTGCAGCTTTATCATCAGTGTTTAACATGGTTCATGCCTCTCACATTCAATCTGTGTTTACTGAATGAATTATTCTTACTGTAACCATGCCCTACTGCCAGGAGCCAGCATGAGGAGCTCCGCCTGTGGCAAAGGTCATGAGGAAGGAGGCTTGGCATACGTAAAGGCGGAATTAAGCCTCAGGAGTCCCCCTGAAAATTCTTGAGCATCTACCCCCAAAATCAGAGTCTGCCTACTTTACTGTTTTGTGCTCTCACCTATACCTCTGACTTTATGGGGGGCTGTCCCCCACCACCTCTTTTGGAGAAAGAGTTAACTTACAGCTCCAGTTAACAATAATTCCTGGGCATGACAGGAGTGTTTCAACCTACAAACTCCTCTGAAGGTTCTCTAGCCTGCCTGACAGGCTTGTCCAGCCACATGTGATTGTTCACAGCCTCCCAACCGTGAAAGGCATGAGATGCTTTAAACCTTCTAAAAACAGATTCTTTTGAAAAGTTAGGAAATTATTAGTGTAGTATAGTGGGCTAATTAGAAATTGTATTGGTGAAGGGTTTTCATTTGTTGAGCCAATGTTTGCTGCTAAGTCTCCACATCCCCTGCTCTTATACACATTAATAAATATATAGAAGAAATAAGTATTAACCTTTGATATTAATCACGTTAGACCTTAGGCTAAGCAAAATCTTTTAATTAAAACTCACTACACCCTCACCCTATAGGAATGTAACTATATCTGGTGCCTTCAGAAAGTGGCATCTGTTTTAAGAATAATCATCCCTGGAGAATTAAGTGTTCTGGTTGACTGACCATTGTCACAAGGACAGGGTCATAAATTGTTAGCAGGCCCCCTGGCCAGAAGATGATGTAACACCCTTAAAACCTTTGTATACATTTGTATTTTGATATAAGTCAGGACTGCTGACCCCACATGACTTTTGTATTACATCTCTGTGTATAAAAGTGGACCCTGGAAAATAAAGAATGAGATAAGTTCCTAGAAAGACTGGTCTCCCCATGTCATTCTCTCTCTCACCTTCTGGCTGAATTCCCATCTGGTGAGTGGAGGCTTGTCAAGCCTACTTCTAAGCCTAGGCTTCTAAGATCTGACCGGGGAGGCCTTAGTGTCTTCTCTCCTTCGGGAGAACGAAAGGACGCCTGCAGCCTATGTAGGTGACGCAAATTTCTTGTCTTGAAATTTTATTGGCTTTCTACGTAAACCAAGTTATTCAGCCTCTTTTCTCCGCTGAATTTTCCTACTGAGCTATCCTTATTCTATTACTCTTTATACTCTAATTAATATTTAATTAAAGTTATTGTATCCAGTTTGCCGACGCCGTCCCCACTTTGAATTCCCTGGATCCACCAGGGCAGGACCCCGGCACCCTACAAAATCTTAAATTTCCATAGACGTTTCATATTTCATTACAATATCTAATAAAACATCTGAACAGTGAAAAATAGGCCAACTTGATACTATTGCATGCCCTGTAGTTTGAACTCAAGATACATGTAGGATTGGTGGGTTCTGTGACCTCACACAGACTTGAGTAACTCAGGATACACCAAATCAGAAAACCCCAGGAGAAATGAGCTAATTACAATTAATTTCAAGCTGTGACTATGACAACCAGACATCAGACAATAGAAACAACTCTCATAACCGCAGGCTTTTCATAGTTACAGAAAATCCTCTTGAATCTAAAAGATAAAAATGGTCAGAAATCTCTCAAATCGAGATAATTATTTTCTCCCTACTTTAACCAAGTTGTTGTACTTTAATCTTTTTTATACACTGCTTCACTTGATGACTAGATCTAATCTCCTCAATCCTCCTGGTTTTAGAGATGGGGAAATGCAGATACAGATAGAAGTGGTGAGACTAAGTTGAAAGAGCCAGGTAGCAGATGAGCTGGGAATAGAACTCACTGCTTGCAACTTCCTCCTTTGATCCAAACTGGTTCCCCTCATCTTTCATAGAGAGTTTGTAGCTCGATCTCAGTGTCCTGAGCCTGAGTGCACCTAGAATTTAATCTTACAGACTTGCCAAGCTCTAGCCCCTGGATAGCAGAGAGGTATGCAAAAGCCAGAAGAAATTTTATTGGAAACCAATCTCACAGGCAGAAATCAAAATGACATCAGCTACAATAAATAACTGCAGTGTACTCTTGAAGTAAAGGTTGGCTGTCACTCGAGCGAGGTCAACTTGTGGCATCCACAAGAAATAAATATAAGACAGCTTATCTTTTTGAAAGCAGGAGACTATAAAAACACAATTGCCAGAATGGGAGAAAATTGAAGCTGATTTCCATGGCAACAAAAGAGTTACGCAGATGAAATAGGGGCACATAAAAATCTATGTACGAAACATTAAAGGGAGAAAAAAATGGAAAGTAAACAGGGGATTGGCATTCATCAAAAATTTCCCCAGTGAGGCAACCTCCACCAATGCTCCTTGAGTCTGGGAGTCAGGAGAGAAACACTTCCAGCTAGAAATCCCAGGTCTGGCTATTGCAATCTACAAATGCCCTGGTGGTCATGGTCCCTCTACGCTAGTATGTGTGGTGGGGGAGACTATTTATCATTTGGGTATTTCTTGCAGCAAACTCTGATAGATTCATTGACTCTCTAGAACTCAGTGGTCCCCAATCTTTTTGGCATCAGGAACCAGTTTTGTAGAGGATATTTTTTCCATTGACTGGGGTTGGAGTGATGGTTTAGGAATGATTCAACATTACAATTCATTGTGCACTTAATTTCTATTATTGTTACATCAGTTCCACCTCAGATCAACAGGCATTAAATGCCTGAGGTTGGGGACTCTGCATCTAGGTAAAAGATTTGGTGTGAAGTTATCAGACACCTTCCTAATGTTAGAAACCTCTCAAAACTGTTACTTTTCTCTATGCTTCTATCCTCACCTTAGTTCACATCCCCATGTTACCATGCTGTGTGGGGTCTTTCCCCATGCAGGTATGTTTGACATCCTGCTGACTTTATTTTTCTAAAGCCAATCAGTGTCTGGATCCACTGAAAGCCCTTACTATGGATCCTGACTGCCAAACTCCACAGCTTGGCACACCAGCTCTTCATGCTTAAAGGGCATATAAAAATCTATGTATGATACAGTAAAGGGAGAAAAATGGAATGTAAACAACATGGGATTGTCATTCATCAGAAATTCTCACCTCATGTCATGTGCCCAGCACTCAGAACCTACTTTTCCCAGCAATGTCGTCTTTCTTGGGCCTCCCATCTTTGCACACACTGCTCTCCTTGTCTGCACCATCTATCTCCCCTTGGTTTGCCATCCCTCTCCCTCTCTTGCCCAGCATTCCCTAAATGAGAGCAGCAGGTCCTTTTCCTGGAGTCCTCTGCTAACTGCTCCACCCCCCTCAATGGCCCAGATGTTTCTGATAAGATGCTCCCCTGGCACTCTCTGCAAATGCTTGATTACAAATGCTTATTATACCATATTGCAGTCACCGGCTCACTTGCCAGTGTCCCCTGCTAGGTTGTGAGCGTGTCGTGATTTATCTGTCATCATAGCCCCAGTGTCTGGCAAACAATACACATTCAATATACACTTATGGACTGAAATGAATTAAAGATAAATATATCCCCCATGAGTGTTTGCCCAGGTTCCTGTTGCATGGCATTCCTAGCTTCAAGTTCATCTGCTTTAATAAAATCCCAATCCTACTCTTAAATAGTTCAAGCATGTAGGAAGTACTTCCTTATTTTCATTTTTTAGGTGCACACACATTTTCAACCTTTATGAATCATTACTTTGTTTCATTATTTAGAATTCCCCAAACCTCCAAGCAAGCTCCTGACGGTGTCTTCCTACCACTCAGTTGCTCATGAAAGAAAATTCACAGAATCATAGAATCCAATACTCTGTGTGTTCTTTAGCTGTTTACCCACTACCTGGGGCTATTCCTTCAGGTACTCTCAGTCTTCAGGGAAAAGGAATGAAGACAAAGAAATGAAAAAACCTAGGGAAAATAAAGCCTAGTCACAAAACTGGAAACAGCCCAAACACCCATATCAGAAGGTGAATGCATAAACAAACTGTAGCATATTCGTGCCATGGAATACCACTGAGCAATAAAAAGGAAGAATCTAATATGTGCAACAGAACAAATGACCCTCAAGACAATGTTGAGTGAAAGAAATCAGGCAAAAAAAAAAAAAAAATACATACTGTTATTCCATTTATGTAAGATTCTAGAAAATGCAAACCAATCTATAGTGACACAAGGCAGTTCACCAGTTGCCCAGTGTTAGGAAATCATGAAAGAATGGAGAGAGAGATTACAAAAAATCAGGAACAAACTTTGAGAAAATGGATGTATTAACTATTTTGATGAAGGTTTTGCAGGTATATGGGCTTCCCAAGTGACTCAGTGGTAAAGAATCTGCCTGCCAATGCAGGAGACACAGGAGATGTAAGTTTGATCCTTGGGTTGCGAAGATCCCCTGGAGAAGAAAATGGTAACCCATTCCAATATTCTCGACTGGAGAATCCCATGGACAGAGAAGCCTGGTGGGCTACAGTCCATGGGGTCGTAAAAGAGTCAGATACAACACTGCAGATATATACATGTATCAAAACTGTATACTTTAAATATGTGCGGCTTACTGTATGTCAATTACAGCTCAATGAAGGAAGAAAGGAAGGAAATAAAGAGGGAAATAAAGTAGGGAGAGGAAGTTAACTGAAATATCACAACTATATTATGTCATACAGTCAACATAACAGTCTACCATCAACAACAGAAAAAATATGTATATGACTTACCCAGGGATACCAATCTCAATGTGAGGATAAAGGATGGAATCCAGTAAGATTTTTTTTTTTTTCCTCTAATCATATGGGAAGATGGTGATAGGACCATAATTCAAGGCACTAACAGGCAGAAGTAGGAAGCAACAAATTATGATTCCCCCTCTATTCCCTATTTTTTTTGTTGTTGTTGTTCTGTGGAAATACTCTGTTCACAAATTGGTAATGATTCTCTATCATCAAAATCAAGCCTAATCTCAACAGCTATTTGGAGAAGGTCTAAATCATGGGTCCCAATATACTTTACAGTTTTATCTTCCATCGTCCTTCCTCTGCTATCTAATTAAAACACTCTACATCATGTCACATCAGGCTTTTCTGTTTTCTTAGTAATCAATTCCTCCTTTTCAGCCTCCATACAAGTAATTACATAGATTATGATCTACTCTGTATATACAAACATTCAATTGATTAAGATCAATTCATTAGAACAGACCCTGATGCTGGGAAAGATTGAGGGCAGGAGGAGAAGGGGATTACAGAGGATGAGATGGTTGGATGGCATTCACTGACTCAATGGACATGAGTTTAAACAAGCTCTGGGAGTTGGTGATGGACAGGGAAGACTGGCAGTCCATGGGGTCACAAAGAGTCAGACATGACTGTGAGACTGAACAACAACTCAACTCAACTCAGGTTCTACTTTCTTCCAAAAAGTGAGGCACCACTGTTTTGTCATCCCTCATGCCCCTGGTGAGATTGATATTAGAGATGAAGCCATGGGCTGCCATATCTCTGAGCTGTCTACATATATATTTACTCCCTGTTAGACTTGGCCTTCTATAGAGTAAAAATGGGTTTCCCTGGTGGCTCAGAGGTAAAGAATCCACCTGAAATGCAGGAGGCCCAGGTTTGATCCCTGGATCAGGACGATCCTCTGGAGGAGGGCATGGTAACCCACTCCAGCATTCTTGCCTGGAGAATCCCATGGACAGAGCCTTGTGGGCTACAGTCCATAGGGTTGCAGAGTCAGACACAACTGAAGTGATTGTGTACAGCACAGGGTAAAAACATTCTTTCATTTCCTTATTCCTTACATAGGCTAATATGTGTTCTTCGAATCTTCTTGGAAAATGAAAAGAAGATCCTTTTACTCAAAGAAGGCAATCTTTCCTGTGCTCTTGTTGAACTAGCCACTAGTTCAACTAGTGGCCTTTACTCTTTATTAGAACAAAGACAGTCTGTTCTATGCACACTACATTCAAGGCTTAATACCATGCTCAAGATGGAAGGCACCCATGCGTGCACACTGGATGAAATTGGAGCATTGTGTGGATCTGAAGCAGAGATGTGTCACATACATAACCCACGATGCACTCTTGGATTTGAATTACTTTCCTTAGACCCTGCTATGCCCCTACAAGACTGATAGGAAAAACACTGTAGTTGACACATTTAGAAATGGAGGCTTAAAAGACTGGCCAGTTTACAAGGCTCATAATATCCAGGATAGGACTCAAAGGAGCATCCTTTCTTTCCTCAAATACGTACTTAGTGAGGCGTGTGCCCAGAGATGAGTGAACAAGAAGGGCACTGTCCCTTCTTTCAAGGAACTTAACGTTAAAGAGAAAGACAGAAAAGCAGAATGCACAGTTACACAGCAGTACTGTGGCTGTGTCTTGAGAATGGCAGGAGGATGGGAGGGTAGGGGATAGGAAACTTTCCATGAAGAAGGGTTAGAAGCCAAGCCTGATGGATGAACAGGAACTGCCACTAGTTTCAAGGGTGAAGGGGGCAGTGTTCCAACTAAAGGTCATCTTTTTTTTTTTTTTTTAATATCATCTCTATGTAAATTCATAGTTTAGATTTTCCTCAAAATCTAGACTCTGTTGGAAAACTTGAAGCAACTTGCTACAAGTCTATAGTTAGTACTGACTATGTTTCTGAGCCCCTCTCAACATTCTATTAAGGAACCTCTAAGATAACCCTCTCTATAACCCACTTCCCATTCCTAAGGTGAATTAGATCTGATTTCTTATTTTCTTGTGTATAGGATAAACTGTTTAGTCCTAAGTCGTGTCCAACTCTTTGCAACTCCATGGACTGTAGCTCACCAGGCTCCTCTGTCCATGAGATTTCCCAGGTAAGAATACTGGAGTGGGTTGCCATTCCCTTCTCCAGGGCATCTTCCCAGCCCAGGGATCAAGCCAGGGTCTCCCACATTGCAGTTGGATTCTTTACCACTGAGCCACAAGGAACACCCCATAGAAGACATATAGCAAGCTAATTTTTTTTTTTTTTTTTTTTTCGGGAGGTCAACTCTGGTATACATAGACCTGTTGCCATTCTTAGATTTAGAAGTTAATTTCTATGATTTTGCAGCGGATGAAATATTAAAGTAAAAAACACAAAGGAATATTTAATGAATTATAGTAATTATTAACCAGTGTCCTAGTATGTGAGACACAGGGTGCAAGTGTCTTTCATGTATTATCTCAACTAGTAACAACAATTTGATGAAGAAAGCACTATTATCATTACAATGATGTAAATACTGTTAATTGCTACTTAGTTATAACTTGCCTAAAGTATGAGGCAACTAAACTCAGGAACCAAAATTTAAACCTTATGTGGTTTACATTATTTTTTCTTGCTGCTGTAAAAAATTACTGAACATTTAGTGGCATAAAAACAAATTTATTACCTCACAGTTCTAGAGGTCAGATCTTCAAAACATGTCTCTCAAGGCTAAAATCCAGGTGATGGAAGTGCTGCAATTCTTTTCTTTCTTCTGTTGACTTGAGGGAAGAAATCTCCTCTTGCTTCTTCTGCCTTCTAAAGGTAGCCTAATTCCTTGGCTCATGGGCCCCAGCCATGAACTGTATCATTCCAACCTGTACTTTATTTATAACACTCTTCTTTGACTCTCCTGTCTCCTTCCATTTACACAACAGTTATCTTATTGGGCCCCATAGATAACCCAAGATAATTTCCACATTTCAAGATTCTTAACTTAATCACAGCTTCAAAGTCCATTTGCCATGCAAGGTAATGAAGTCATATGCTCCAAGCATTAGAATGTGGACATTGGAGGCGGTTATTATCCTGCCTACCATAGTCTTTTTCCATTGTGCTGTGGGGTATGAATGGGGCTAGTGACACAGTGATATGGTTCTGATGAATGATGCTCAAGAAAAAATGTAACAATTTGTTCTTACTGCTAAAATTGCCTTCTTAATGGCTTCTGGATCTCTGGGAGACAATAACTCAGGCAGCAGACCTAGAAGAGATGTTACTGACTCTAACGCCTTCTCTCTTTATGACAATCATTTTCACCTCCAAATTTGGTGCTATCTCATTTGAATGGATGAACAACATGGAGTTATCATCAAAAACCCTAAGTAAATCAAGTCTCCAAACCCTCCCAGTCTGAGAAGTTTACCTTGTCTTTTGAATGCTGCTGGAATTCCTAGGATCATACATGTTAGGTCAACTATTTCCAAAGAAATCAATACCATTCAGATAAAAAAATAAAATATTAATGGAAAGCACACTATGTGAAGAGTCAGTGACCCACGTTCCATTTGGAGAATCAAATGTTGGCATTCTGCTTCATAAGCTGGACAAGTCACACAGCTTGTGGGGCTGCTCTGGGTCTCAACATCCTCAAATGTGAAATGAGGTGAGTAACCTTTCCCATTCCTCCCGCCCTCCCTCTCAGGACCCGTGAAAAGACCAAATGAGATCATCAACACAAAAGTGCTTTGCAAGCTAGATGAGCAATCAGTGTAATTATTAGTGGTGAAGGGTCTGCAAGGCACTGTGGGAAAGATAAACATACATAAGGCATAGCTTCTACTTCTAAAGGAATCTAGAATTTTGATAGAGCTAAGTCATGGGCACAGATTAGCTTGTTCATGTAACCTTCTTCTGATAACAAATTGTTTTCAGCCCCATCTAAAAGCAATCTTATTGTGGGATTAACCCAAGTGAGGACAGGAGGCTTTGTGTAACTTTGGAAACATTCTAGTCATGGACACTTGAGTATACTTTTAAATCTACTTTAACTCCAATAATACTAACAGGTAAGATTTATTAAAAAATTATGTTAGTGCTGAGTATTTCTGCACTCTTAATATTCATTTCTTATGACAGCAGCTTAAATAGCCTTTCTCCACTCTTTTATTCACCTTGTCCCTCGTGTAATGGAGAGGATTTTCTGATTGACAAGTTTGTTTAGAGGAACTAAGAATGTTTCATCAGCTATGCCTTTGTCTTTTTGGAGAACACAGCTCCTCCTCTGCTCATCCATGTCACCTGGGCTACAAGAGGCTCTTTTGTGAAGGGGGCCTATCTCGGAAAAGTACTGCCATGACTGGGGACTAATTTTGAGCTTGCTTATTAGCAAGTCTATTTGGCAATTAGACTTAAAACTATATTCTCCAACCTGCCCTCTATCATCACATAAGGTGATGTTTTGGTCTCTAGTTTCTCTTTTATTTTTCTTATCAAAGTTTTACAGAAAGTTTATTCCAAGACCTCCATGACTAATGTGTCCCAGTAACCATGCTCAATATTTTTCATGCTATATTTCAAGTAATCAAGATAATAGTGCATGTGTTTGAGGAATCTGAGGTCATTTGTATAACTTACCTGAGGTCTCCCAGCTAGTAAGGAGGTTGGGAGCCAAACCCAGTTCTTTCCAAATCTGAAACCTACACATCTGGCTAACTGTACATGGATAAATCGTGGAGGGAACTCATTTTTACTGGATATATTAACTTAGATCCCAGCAGAACCACAGCAATGGCCAGCATTTAGGAAATCTCCCTTCTTTCTTCCCGTTGCAGACTGTTTGACCCCTGGATTATAATTTTCTTGTATGTAAAATAGAAATAATAGCAATATGGGACTACCTTGGGCACCTGAATGTTGTAATGAGCACATGAGAGAATGGATGGATGGAATCTTTGAAAAACCTGATGGTATGACACCAACAAAGTGGTCAGGGTTTTCATAATTACTTAAGATTTTGTGTAAGATTGCCTCCTGGCAACACTTTAGGAACTGAATATTGAAGCTGTCATATAGTTCAGTACAAATTCCCAACCAACGTCTCAATCCAACAAACCTAGCCCCATGGCACTGCCTTCCTCGAGACCACAGCTCCCTCAGTACCACTCTGTCCTGTGACCAGAGGACTCCCACTTCAGACGCACAGCCTGAACCACAGCCCCCAAGTCTGAGCTTAGTGACTGACAGCCCTGCAACCTCAGTTCAGATTCAGAAATCTGCCTTCTGTGTGAACTACAGATTTCTCTGTTAACAAAGGAATTTCTGGGGATTGTCAAAAAGAATTTTTATGTAATGGGGACAGAATTTTAAAAGCATCTATATGTTCTTTTTATAAAGATTGATAAAGCCACGATTCTCAGCTCGATCATGATAATGAAGCCTAAAATTAGGTCCTGATATTGTAGATGGGTTATATGTCATGACTGAAAATTCTACAAGTCACCAGAGAATTGAAAACTCAATTAATTAGGGAGCACTAATATTCCACAAAAGATCTTGATATTAAAGCTAAATAGACTGTCAATTTATTTAATTTTATCATCTTTGCTTGAAAAACCAAGTGGAAAAAACTACACCCATGATGAAGATAAATTAGCACTAAAACACAGTAAAATGACTCATGGCCCACTTTGAATAAGGCTCAAATTGGTCTTTAATTTGAACAAGGAATAACTTGTGAGAAAAACTATAGCCAACATAATTGGTTTTACACCTTTTAAAGACTCGACTATCAGCTCAAGGTAAACTGATTACCTGCCATTTGATACTACCTTATAAATCCCATGACATTACCAATTGGGCACTCTACCCAACTAAGCCTTGACCATCAGCTCAAAACAGGATATCAGGTGTGTAGGAATGGAATTTGTCACCGCTTCAATGTGACAAATTCCAGGGCAGGATAGATGCGTTCTTGAGTGAAGCATTCTTCCTCACAACTGTATCTGTGGGCTAGGTTACAAGACAACGTGCCTGACTCACGGAAAGTTGCCATGTACCAGTTCCTAGTAGAGACTTCTCACCAGTCAGAAGGACCATCATTCAAAAGTCTACAAATAATACACGTTGGAGAAAGTGCAGAGAAAAAACAGCCCTCTTACATTGTTGGTGGGAATGTCAATTGGTGCAGCCACTATGGTGAACAGTATGGAGGTTCCTCAAAAACCTAAAAATACAGCTACCATAGGATCCAGCAATCCTGCTCCTACGCATATACCCAGAAAAAACTATAGTCCAAAAAGAAATACATGCACCCCTACGTTCAAAGCAGTGCTATTCACAATAGCCAAGACATGGTAACAACCTAAATGTCTCTCAGCAGATGAATGGATAAAGAAAATGTGGTATATATACACAGTGAAATATTACTCAGCCATTAAAAAGAATAAAATGCTGCCATTTGCAGCAACATGCAGTCCATGGATGGACCTAGAGAATATCAAACTAAGCAAAATAAGTCAGAAAGTGAAAACAGGCTAACACTTACATGTGAAAGGACTTCCCTGGTGGCTCAGACAGACAGCGTCTGTCTACAATGTGGGAGCCCTGGGCTCGAGCCCTGGGTTGGGAAGATCCCCTGGAGAAGGAAATGGCAATCCACTCCACTACTATTGCCTGGAAAATCCCATGGACAGAGGAGCCTGGTAGGCTACAGTCTATGGGGTCACAAAGAGTCGGACACGACTGAGCGACTTTACTTTTACATGTGAAATCTGAAATATGACACAAGTGAATGTATCTATGAAACACAAACAGACTCAAAGATGCAGAGAACAAATCTGTGGTTGCCTGGTAGGGTGGGGAGGGAAGGGTCGGGAGTCTGGGAGTCGCAGGTGCAAACTACCATCCATGGGATGGATAAACAGCAAGGTCCTACTATACAGCACAGGGAACTAACTATACTCAGTATTCTGTTATCAATTGTATGGAAAAGAATATAGGTATGTTTAACTGAGTTACTTTGCTGTATAACAGAAACGCCTAGTCAAGGCTATGGTCTTCCTGTGGTCATGTTGGATGTGAGGCTGGACTGTGAGGGCTGGCGCCGAGTGTGCTTGCTGTGGTGTGGGGACCTTGGGTCCCTTGGACTCGGTCCCCGTCCTTCTGGGGATCATCCTGGTTTCTTTGGGATGATGCTGCTGACTCCAGTTTGCCCTCATCGGTCTCGGGCTCTGATGCTGGGAGGGAGAGGGGGGGGGAGAGGGGACGACAGAGGGGATGGCTGGATGGCACACTGACTCGTGGATGCGAGTCTGGTGACCTCCGGGGCTGGTGATGGACAGGGAGGCCTGGCGTGCTGCGGTTCATGGGGTCGCAGAGTCGGACACGACTGAGCGACTGATCTGATCTGATCTGATCTGAGCACATTGTAAACCAATCATACTTCAACAAAATGCTTTTAAAGAGAGGCATGCTGTGGTGAGTCTAACCCCATGACCTTCAGCCTCTGCCATGAGAACAGCATGCACTGGAAGTGGCTGCTCCTTCAGTCTGAGACCTACATGAGACAACATGGTCCTGACACCAGAACTTGCTCCACGGCTTTCGGGATCTGGTGAAAAAATGGCAATCTAGGGCCCCTTGTGAATTGAAAGAGCATGACAACAGAAGCTTCAATCAAATCCGGGACCCTCTGAGCATAAGACCCTTTGTGACCCTACCTATAGGCAGCACATCCACAGATCCCCCCGCTGCTTGCCAGAGCTCCGGCTGAGCCCCAGGTCTCACACAACCTGGGCAAGCAATGCTTATTGATGCACTCAATTTTTGATGTTGGTACTAAAGTTTTGGAGCTGCTGGCTATAGCAGATGCTGACTAATATAGCAGATACCTAAAATGAGTAAAGCAATGGGCTGTAAAATGTTTGCTATGGTGGCACACTGGTGTCTTGGCCCCATCCACGATAGGCAGCAGCTACTCAGATCCTGCCAACAGTTGCCCTGTGGCACACACCCTGGCCAACATGCACACCCAGTGCTGTCAGTTTGCTCTTCATTACTGGGTGGAAATCCCCATTCTATGTGAATTAATTCCACTTTTTAGCATGGGTAGCTTAATTTCTAAGATATTATACAGGGAGAATAAAATAGGTCTATTGTCTATATTGTGTTT
Source organism: Tragelaphus eurycerus (assembly GCA_935064755.1). Taxonomy (NCBI): domain Eukaryota; kingdom Metazoa; phylum Chordata; class Mammalia; order Artiodactyla; family Bovidae; genus Tragelaphus; species Tragelaphus eurycerus. The sequence continues at coordinate 32,839,781 of CAKXYN010000014.1, read as the reverse complement.
AGTTAGCACTAAGCCATGAGGTTTATTTCGTAGTACTGATGAAAACAGAAGGTAGTTCAAACTAAGGGGTAAAATGATGACTGAAATTACTCACCCAGCCTACAAGTGGATTCCTCAAAAGCCAGAGCTCTCTCTTCAGAAAGTGAAGTCACAAAATAAGGTGAGGAGTATCATCAAAAACACTTCGCAGGTTCTTCCTCCAAACCCTGTAAGACATAAGGGGCTCTTACCGAATTTATGAGAACATAAAAAGATACCCTGTAAATCAAACTAAAATCCAAGAGCTCATTACTCCAACAAGCAAGATAGGTCTATCTATGACATACATGTACACACACATGTAAAAAGGATTTATGCAAAACTTGGCTTGACTTATCTTTGTCACCTTTGTCAAGATTCTTAACTGCATTGGGTCACAGTGTTCTTGTCAGAAAAACATGGTGATTTTTAATAGAATTTATCCTGTAGAGTTGTTTGAGGATTCATTGAAATAATGCATAAAGTTTTAGCACCATGTGTGCTAAGCCATTTCAGTTGTGTTTGACTCTTTGTGGCCCCATGGACTGTACCCAGGCAGGCTCCTCAGTCCACGGGATTCTCCAGGCAAGACACTGGAGTGTGTTGCCACACAGTACTCCAGGGGATCCTTCCAACCCAGGGACTGAACCCACATCTCTTACATCTCCTGCATTGGTTGGTGAGTTCTTTACCACTAGTTCCACCTGGGAAGTCCCTGGTACATTGTAAGTATCGCTTTAATTTTGATATTAATGGCAGGGACCCCATCAGATTTTATATACCATTGTATATATAATCCCTAGGACAGTCTCATTATATAGTAAATGTTTAAATGAATATTTGTGGAATAAAATAAATTAATGAAACAATTACATCCAATAGCATTCATTGAGATCTGAGCAGCACTTTTGAGAAATGTAGAGATAGCTAAGTCAAAGCTGTGGCAAATATTTCATCTATAGAACATAGACTCAGTGTATTTAAATAGAGCCATTTCCTCTGTGATTGTTAATAGAACTCCAGTTTTATTCAGCAGACAGATGGCAATGGGATCCTCAAAGACAGGTCCCTCCTTCAGCCCCAGAGGATAGATATTGACTGATCTAAATTTACACTGATCTTAGCCAATAGTGATAATCCATTCATTCCCCTTTTCTGGTCATTGGTTTGAGGGCAGGCTTGTGGCTAATGGGACATAGAGAAATTCCAGTGGAGAACTCTTGGGAAATCTCTTCTTCCCAGATGAATGACTGGGAATAATGTTTCCCAGGTTTACGGAGGCAATGGGCCTGCTTCCTTCCTCTTTTCCTCCCTTCACCCCTAGGGAGGTGGTGTTTGCTGCTGTGGCAGCCACCTTGAGTCCATGAGGGGCAAATGAAGAAATTCACAGAACAAAATCTGCAGGCCCAGAACTGTGGAGAGGTTGAATTAAGAAATTCTAGAACTCTGTTAATTTAGAACTTCCGTTAAATGAGATAACAAATATGTCACTATGTAAGTCAATTTTAGTTGGGTGTTCTGTTTCTTAAAGATTCAAAGCATCCTAATTATACAATCTCTACATTGCCAAAGCACAGACTAGAGGATGGAACAAGTGCAGAGGAACAAGGTATACAGTGTTAAATGTCACAGGAGAGGAAAACCTAAAACTCTGTGGAAGTTCTGCTGTACTCTTGTCTAGTTTTTTGTCTGTCTCTGGTGGGGTAGGGTTTGAAGGATAGAGTCAAATAAAAAGATCAGGAAGATTTTGTGCCTGAAACAGCTTCTGAAATGAAATTCAAATGATGGGTAAAATTTGAAGAGGCAAAGATGATGCCCTTGTTGTAGGTAGATAATACGTCAGAAGGAAGATATAAAAAAAAAAAAAAGTAAAATATTAAGTCTTGTGAAATTCATCATTGGTATAAATGTAATGAATTATTAAGGAATACAATAGTGTTCTGGTAAAAATGAACAGTAATTAGAACTGCCCAAAGGGATGAACTACCTCACGAAAGAGGAGTACTTAATATATTCACACAGAAAAGCATGACCCCCACCCCCACCCCACCATAGATAAGAGAACTCCTATTCATTAGAAGTATGAGAACTTGAGACTTATCAATTCGGAAGATGGATCTCACATTCGATGCTGCCATCAAGGGGGCAGCTGCTGTCCAGAGAGATCTCCATACAAGAGGCCGAATGTAGGAAGAAATGATCCATGGGTTTGTTTAGGAATTAAAACTCACATGAATACAGGCTTCTCTAGAGTTCTAATAGACACATTCAGATGAAAGTGATGGACAGGAGCCATGGTGGGTTTGGTCTTCTCCACTGGCTCTGAAGCTTAACCCTGAATCATGGAAGGGTTGGAAACAATGTCATAATCAAGTAACTAGTTCCATGACAGTTTTGTACAACAGAAGGTTAAGTATTCTTGGTCCCTGTTGGCTTTATGGCACAGTAGGTAAGATACTGTGCTTGAACTTAAAATAGCCCAGTTTCAAATCTTGGCTCTACCTCTTACAAGCTATAACTTGGGATAAGTTGCATAACCTCTCTCGATTAACTTATTCAACCAGAAAGTCAAGATAATGTTGACTTCAGCTGTTTTGCCTATGGTGAATGAAATAATTATGTGTATGTAAACATCAGGTTCAGTGACTGACCTCTAGGAAACACTCCAGAGTTTTTATGGGAATGACAGGAGTGAAGAATGGTCTAAATTGTGAAGATACCAGAACGAGGTTTTGTTTGAAAATGAAGGGGGCAATGACATCTATTGAAATCTACAAAGAAAGAACAATGACCATTTACTTTCCAGATAAAAATGACAAATCTTGCATCAAACGAAAGAGTATGCAAAACACAGAAGTCTTAAAAAAAAAAAAAGTCACTAAAGTTTTAATGATAATACAGAAGAATGAAAGCAGCAGAAAATGGAGGACAGCTGGCATTTCTTGAGCCCATGTAGGGCAGACTTCGTGGTAAGCAATCTGTGTATGAGGCATGTAAGAACCACCCTCTGGGGTAAGCACTCTTACTGCCTACCTTTTACAAATGAAGGAAAATTAGGCTTAGAAGGTAAGCCAGCCCTCTCCCCTTGATGAATAAACTATGATTCACAACCTATACCACAACCACTCCCTTGATACGTGATCTTAGATAGAACGGGCTCTGTGTTCTCTATCACCAACTCCCAGACATGATCCCTTCCAGCTATAACATTCTGTGACTCTTAAGTATTTTAAATTATTTCTCTCTGCTACAACTGCAGCTTCAGGTGCCAGATATTTTTTAATCTCCACAGAAACAGACTGAAAGGAAAATATGTATACAAACACATTTTTCTTTTTCAAATTTAGTTACTTGCGTTGTGCTTACAAGTTGTATCCATCCATTATTTTAAGCACCAACTCAACCAAACCTCCAAAACCAGGCAAAGAGTAACAGCACTGATGTACAGAAAAAAAAAATTTGTAAATCAAGGTCTCTCTGCGGGTGGTTCAGTTGCTATTTAAAAACCATTTAGCACCAGGCAGCCCATGGAGAAAAAAAAATAGGAGCATGTGCAAGAGCCTGGTCCTTTTCCCCTCCCTATGAAAGCTGCATCTTTTGCCCTGCATTTTCTAGTATGATTATTTATTTAGGTGGTACAGACAGAGACATTCATTAAAAGAGGTAATCTGGGGCTAATTGTAGAATTATTTTGCTCCATAAGTATAATAAATCTGAAAATAAAATAGGCTCTAGAGTAAAACAGATGTAGGTTTGAATCTAAATTCTGTGACTCAACTAGCTGTGTGGCTTTGAATACAATGCAAAATGAGGAGAGTCATAGAACCCAGGTCGCAGGGTGGCTGTGGGGATTCAGTGAAGGAACACGTGTAAAGGAACCACTGGAGAGTAAGGATTTAAAATATTACCTCTTAGGAAGGGCAGATGAGTGAATCAAAGTTCCTTTAAATATACACACACACAGAATAAAGAAAACTACAGAAGTTTCCCAAGCAAGAGTGCCAGTATCCACATTGTGCCATTTATACCCAGAAATCCTATCCTCCTGTATACACACAAAGGGAAATACATATGTAACTAAGTAGTTCCCTATGAGGCCTTCCCCAGACAGACCCCTCCCCTACATCTTCCACTTCAGTTCCCTCTGACCTCCCTAGAAAACAGTATGTGAGGCATATTTCTTGAGTTGTTTTACAAATGTGAAATATTTTGCAATGACTTGGAAAAAGAATTGAAAAAAAAAAAATAATAATATAGATATTTACCAGGGCTTCCCTGGTGGCTCAGACGGTAAAGAATCTGCCTGCAATGCAGGAGACCCAAGTTTGATCCCTGGATTGGGAAGATCCCCTGGAGAAAGAAATGGTAACCCACTTCAGTATTCTTGCTCGGAGAATTCCATGGATAGAGGAGCCTGGCAGCTACAGTTCATGGGGTCACAGAAGGCGGACACAACTAACACTTTCACTTTCATATATGTAACCAAATCACCTTGCTGTATATATCTAAAACTAACACAATATTGTAAATCAACTATATTCAATTAAAAAAAAAAGATGCTGAATGCAAAAATGTGTTCAGAATACAAAACATAAAGAATGGGTACACAGAAAGTCATCATTCCAGTTCAGGGTCCTTTTATATGGTATCAACCAATTCAACCAGAAAGGATTTTATTTATCTAAAAAGAAATGGCACAAATGAACTTATTCACAAAAGAGTAATAGATGACAGACTTATAGAAGGAACTTATGGTTACCAGAGGAAGGGACAGTTAGTGGAATTTGAGATTGACAAATATACACATTGTTTAAATACAGTTTAAACTAGGTAACATGGACCTACTGTACAGCACAGGAAACTCTGCTCAATGTTATGTGGCAGCCTGGATGGGAGGGGAATTTGGGGGGTATGAATACATGCATATGTATAACTGAGTCCCTTTGCTATCCACTTAAAACTATCAGAACATTGTTAATTGGCTAAACTCGTATATAAAGTTTTGTTTTGTTTTTTTTAAACAGAAAGGGTTTTATTCAGAAGTATTTTTTTCCAGAGGGAAACTCAGCAAGTTGTTAAATTATTTGGTGAACTAAGAGCTTCATTAAGTCCAAGCTTATAAATGTTTACAAGACTGTTTTAAGCTTCAGTCCAGATGTTCAACTTTTCTTTTCCAATCTGCCCAAAGGTATTCAGAGGATCATCTTTCTTTGGAGGCTTTCTTCTTAGATTAACAGTCTCATTGGTTTAAAGAATTTTCTGAAGCTTCGGCAGACAATTATAAACAGTTCACACTAAACCTCTTTAAAAAATGAAAATTTATGATCAAGAAAATGATGTGGTTTTCCCCATAATCATCCAATCTACACCCCTCCTGTCCAAACACATACAAATCCTCTTTCCTACTCTGAAGTCTGTCTCTTTTTCTCATAGCATCATGCATAAAAATGGGACATTCCTGAGAATTCTAGAATATCATATTTGGAATAAGAGGCAGCAAACAAACAAACAAAAAGACTACAAATTTGACACTTCTCTTTCTCTCCCCCACCTGTCTCCTTCCTCCTCTGTTCTTTGATTCTCTTTCGGGTATGCATTTAAGAAAAATAACTCCTCTTATGAATTCTCTTAACTAGGCATGTGTCTTTGATTATACCAGTAATTTGTGAACTTTTAGAATCACTTTATTCTCTTAAAAAATTACTGTGGACTCCAAATAGTTTTTTTATATACGGATTGTTATCTACCAATATGTCCACATTAGGAATTAAAACCAGTCAATCCTAAAGGAAATTAACCCTGAATGTTCATTGGAAGGACTGATGGTGAAGCTCCAGTACTTTGGCCACTTGATGCAAAGAGTCAACTCACTGGAAAAGACCCCGATGCTGGGAAAGATTGAAGGCAAGAGGAGAAGGGGATGAGAGACGGTGAGATGGTTGGATGGCATCACTGACTCGATGGACATGAGTTTGAGCAAACTCCAGGAGATAGTGAAAGACAGGGAAGCCTGGCATGCTGAAGCTCATGAGGATTCAAAGAGTCAGACACGACTCAGTGACTGAACAAGAAGAAGGAATTAAAACAGATAAACATAGAAACTTATGCATTAATTTATTTACAATTATTATCAATCTATTATATACTAATGTACAAATTATTTTCAAAATAAGAAGCAAGTGACTGAGTGTGGCACTGTTTTACATTTATTTTGCAAATCTCTTTAATAGTGTAATAAAAATAGCTGCATTCTTATATTTGTTTTGATATGCTATTTTGAAATACATGAATAAAATCTCATCTCACATATAGTATATGCAGTTGTAAAAAGGAAGAATATTTTAGTAGACTTTTCAAGGTAATTATGGTTATTCTTTGATACTATACTAAAATTTAATAAGTGGTATGTTTTTAAGGTCTATTACAATGTGAAATATTTAATCATATTAATGAAATTTGATACTTTATTACATTAAAATCTACCAGTCATCTTGTGTTTTGAATGGACCTTTTACCCCCTCATGATTTTGTAACATCATATATCCAGAAAATATTATTTATCTGACTAATGCAAATCTTCTCAATGTTGACACTTGATTATAAACTATCAAAAGAACACCTTTGTTTATATCACCATCAATCTCAGAACAATCTGAATTAAAAGAAACTGTTAGGCTCACTGCAGAATTAGACAGGAGCTTCCTCAAATTCTAAATTTTGCTTCAAAAATTTCTATTACTGGCAACAAATACTATTGAGTTGTTTTCTTTGAAGTGACAAGCTCACTTTGATCACTTTGGAGAAAATTTCCATCAAAAACCAAAGTTTGCATAACTATAGCTTCATTCATTTTAAAATTAAACGGAGTTCCATGAAAAAACTTGCTAGTCTGGCTTGTAGTTCAAACAGCAATATGAGTTTCTCTCATCAACCATCATGGTGTTTTACATATACTTGCCATTCCATCACATAGAATATTAAAAAGATGTGTAGTCAAAGGTCTAGATTTAATAATACTAATGCTTTATGAAAGGCATCTCTAAGTGAAACTGGCATGTTTAAGAAAATACATTGCAAGTGTGCACGAATGAGGAATACGACGACTTATAGGATGGTTTGAAGCCATTCTTGACTAATGTGCCAAGTCACCATAGAATTTTACTACCATTGCTTTTGAAAATCAGTAACACATCAATGCAGTGAAGAAAGTAAACGGTGTCCTGGTGTGATTATGAATGAGTGGCTCTTCAAGAACTCATATGTGGAATACAGAAAGATGATAAAGATGAATCTATTTGCAGGAAAGGAATAGAGATGCAGATGTAGAAAACAGACATGCAGAAGTGGTGTGGGGGGTTGGGGGGACAAACAGAGATTCAGTTCAGTCGCTCAGTCCTGTACAACTCTTTGAGACCCCATGAAGTGTACCACACCAGGATTCCCTCTTCATCACCAGATCCCGGAGATTACTCAAACTCATGTCCCTTGAGTGGGTGATTCCTTCCAAATATCTCATCCTCTGTCACCCTCTTCTCCTCCTGCCTTCAATCTTTGCCAGGATCAGGAACTTTTCAAATAAGTCAGTTCTTATTAACTGGAGGTGGCCAAAGAACTGGAGTTTCAGCTTCAGCATCAGTCCTTCCAGTGAATACTCATGACTGATTTCTTTTAGGATGGACTGGTTGGATCTTCTTGTAGTTGAAGGGACTCTCAAGAGTCTTCTCCAACACCACAGTTCAAAAGCATCAATTCCTTGGCATTCAGCTTTCTTTATAGTCCAACTCTCACATCCATACATGATCACTGGAAAAACCATAGTTTTGACTAGACAGACCTTAGTTGGCAAAGTAATGTCCCTGCTTTTTAATATGCTGTCTAGTTTGGTCATAACTTTCCTTTCAAGGAGCAAGCATCTTTTAACTCCATGACTGGAGTCACCATCTGGAGTGATTTGGGAGCTCCAAAAAATAAAGTGTGTCACTGTTCCCCATCGATTTGCCATGAAGTGACGGGACCAGATACCATGATATTCGTTTTCTGAATGTTGAGCTTTAAGCCAACTTTTTCACTCTCCTCTTTCACTTTCATCAAGAGGCTCTTTAGTTCTTTCTTTTTGCCATAAGGGTGGTGTCATCTGCATATCTGAGGTTATTGATATTTCCCCCAGCAATCTTGAACTCCAGCTCGTGCTTCCTCCAGCCCAGCGTTTCTCATGATGTACTCTGCACAGAAGTTAAATAAGCAGGAGACAATATACAGCCTTGACATACTCCTTTCGCTACTTGGAACCAGTCTGTTGTTCCATGTCCAGTTCAAACTGTTGCTTCTTGACCTGCACACAAATTTCTTAAGAGGAAGGTCAGGTGGTCTGGTATTCTCATCTCTTGAAGAATTTTCCACAGTTTGTTGTGATCCACACAAAGACTTTGGCATAATCACTAAAGCAGAAATAGATGTTTTCCAGGAACTCTCTCACTTTTTGATGATCCAGTGGATGTTGGCAATTTGATCTCTGGTTCTTCTGCCTTTTCTAAGTCCAGCTTGAACATCAGGAAGTTCACAGTTCATGGATTGCTGAAGCCTGGCTTGGAGAACTTTTGAGCATTACTTTACTAGCGTGTGAGATGAGTGCAATTGTGCAGTAGTTTGAACATTCTTTGGCATTACGTTTCTTTGCAACTGGAATGAAAACTGACCTATTCCAGTCCTCTGGCCAGTGCTGAGTTTTCCAAATTTGCTGGCATATTGACTGCAGTACTTTCACAGCATCATCTTTTAGGATTTGAAAGAGCTCAACTGGAATTCCATCACCTCTAATAGCTTTGCTTGTAATGTTGCTTCCTAATGCCCACTTGATCCCCATTCCAGGATGTCTGGCTCTAAGTGAGTGATCACAGCATCGTGGTTATCTGGGTCATGAAGATCTTTTTCATATAGTTCTTCTGTATATTCTTGCCACCTCTTCTCAATATCTTCTGCTTCTATTAGGTCCATACCACTTCTGTCCTTTATTATGCTCATCGTTGCATGAATTGTTCCCTTGGTATCTCTAATTGTCTTGAAGAGATCTCTAGTCTCTCCCATTCTATTGTTTTCCTCTATTTCTTTGCATTGATCACTGAGGAAGGCTTTCTTATCTCTCCTTGCTATTCTTTGGAACTCTGCATTCAAATGGGTGTATCTTTCCTTTTCTCTTTTGCCTTTAGCTTCCTCTTCTTTTCACAGCTATTTGTAAGGCCTCTTCAGACAACCTTTTTGCCTTTTTGGATTTCTTTTCCCTGGGGATGGTCTTGATCATTGCCTCCTGTACAATGTCATGAACCTCCATTCATAGTTCTTCAGTCACTCTATCAGATCTAATCCCTTGAATCTATTTCTCACTTCCACTGTATAATTGCAAGGGATTTGATTTAGGTCATACCTGAATGGTCTAGTGGTTTTCCCTACTTTCTTCAATTTAAGTCTGAATTTGGCATCAAGGAGTTCATGATCTGAGCCACAGTCAGCTCCTGGTCTTGTTTTTTGCTGACTATATAGAGCTTCTCCATCTTTGACTGCAAAGAGTATAATCAATCTGATTTTGGTATTGACCATCTGGACATGTCCATGAGTAGAGTCTTCCCTTGTGATGTTGGAAGAGGGTGTCTGCTCTGACCAGTGTGTTCTCTTGGCAAAATTCTATTAGCCTTTGCCCTGCTTCATTCTGTACTCCAAGGCCAAATTTGCCTGTTACTCCAGGTGTTTCTTGACTTCCTACTTTTGCATTCCAGTCCCCTGTAATGAAAAGGACATCCTTTTTGGGTGTTAGTTCTAGCAGGCCTTGTAGATCTTCATAGAACTGTTCAACTTCAGCTTCTTTCATATTACTCGTCAGGGCATAGACTTGGATTACTGTGATATTGAATGGTTTGCCTTGGAAATGGACAGAGATCATGCTGTCATTTTTGAGATTGCATCCAAGTACTCCTTTTTGGATTCTTTTGTTGACTATGTTGGCTATTTCATTTCTTCTAAGGGATTGCTGCCCATAGTAGTAGATATAATTGTCATCTGAATTAAATTCACCCATTCCAGTCCATTTTAGTTCGCTGACTCCTAAAATGTCAATGTTCACTCTTGCCACCTCCTCTTTGACCACTTCCATTTTGCCTTGATTCATGGACCTAACATTTCAGATTTCTATACCATATTGCTCTTTACAGCATCAGACTTTACTTCTGTCTCCAGTCATCTCCACACCTGGGTGTTGTTTTTGCTTTGGTTCCATCTCTTCATTCTTTTTGGAATTATTTCTCCACTGATCTCAGTAGCATAGTGGGCACCTACTTACCTGAGGAGTTCATCTTTCAGTGTCCTATCTTTTTGCCTTTTCATACTGTTCATGGGGTGCTCAGAGCAAGAATATTGAAGTTGTTTTCCATTTCCTTCTGCAGTGGACCTTGTTTTGTCAGAACTCTCCACCATAATCTATCCATCTTGGGTGGCCCTACATGGCATGGCTCATAGTTTCGTTGACTTAGACAAGGCTGTGGTCCATGTGATCAGATTGGTTAGTTTTCTGTGATTGTGGTTTTCAATCTGTCTGCCCTCTGATGGAGAAGGATAAGAGGCTTATCACTGAAAGATTTAGATTGACATGTTACACTACCATGTGTAAAATACATAGCTAGTGGGAACTTGCTGTGTAGCACAGGGAACTCAGCCCAGTGCTCTGTGATGGCCCACATGGATGGCATGGCGTGGGTGTGAGGGAGCGAGGCTCAGGAGTGAGGGAGTATACGTATACATATAGCTGGTTTACCACATTGGACAGCAGAAACTAATACAACCTTGTAAAGCAACTATTTTTCAGTTTAAAAAAGAAGAGCTGATTACACAGTCATACAGATGCATAATGCTGCCCTTAAGAATGGGGGGTGGGGTGGGTGGAGAACAAAGGAGGGGATTTGGGGAGCTATTTTCAAGTACCAAGATACACACTCTTAGCATGACCATTCAAAGAGTCACTTTTCACTTTGAGGTCATGGAGGGATAAATACGAAAGAAGAGAAACTTAAACTCCTCTACTTGGAGAGCTGAGACGCTTCAAAACTCCATGGCACAAAGGCCTAACATCTAGTGCCGAGAGATTACTTCTCCCTTAAGAGACAGCTTTTCAACCAGTGGAGCTGAAAAATTACCTCCATTACAACTACCTCTTATGTGGATCTTTGTATATAGAAGGCCCTGTTCTAGACACATTACCTTTCTTAAACATCACAATAAAGTAATACTGTAGGGAATAATGTATTTATGTTGTATAGGCCTGCTAATGAAGGTTCAGTAACCTACATAGAGCATCACGACTAGGTTCCAGTAGGACTTGTATCCATTCCCAGACATTTTGATTCCATGATCTAATTTACCAAATGCTAGAGTCATTCTCACAGATACAATGATCTGGCTAATTTTCCATTGGAATCTGGAATTAACCCCACCCAAAGGGAAAAATCAGTCCCCTCTGGACCATCACCAAGCAACAATGATACAATCTGCTATTTTCTAGTTTGTTTCCAATGGCTTCAGTACAAAGCCAAGTTCTTATATTAGTCTAAGAATGAAAGCCCTGGTAATTACATCCCGAAAGATTTTATGTCCAAGCCTTCCTATGGCCTCCTTATTTTGTCATTGAGGTTGTTCATTTTCTATTAGAAAAGGACTCAGACACACTCTTAGAGCAAGGCATAGCCGGAGGTGGACATACATCTCACCCAGATGACAGCATCTTAACAACTTAGTGGTGTTAGATTCCCAGGAACATTTTCTCTCTTGGAAGAGAGCAAAAACAGATTGAATTGGGACAAACAATTTCTCTGGCCCTAATCAGTACTTTTCTTCTTAACGGGTAGAAAAAGAAGAAAACCAGATCCAGTTTATATGACACACACTGAGGTAGTCTCATCATCATTGCTCTGCACCTATTCTCATTCAGTTACAATACAACATGAGTCAAATTTCCTGAGGATTCACATGCATACATACACAAAACTGCTCATACACATCCATGTAGATGACTTTGGAAGAAAAAACACTAAGATGTTAACAGTGGCTCACTGGATGGTGAGAATGAAAGCATTTCTAATTTTTACCTTTACATATTTTCCTATTTTCTACAAAAAAAGGTGTTACTTTTATAATCAGTAGAAACACTGCTTGAAATACTACATCCCAAAGTCATAATAGACTAGAAGTCAGAAGAGCTCTGTCTATGTTCCCACCTCTATTCCTACCAGTAGTGAATCTTGGAGTAAGCCACTTAATTCTCTAAGATGCAAGTTTGTCAACTGTAAAACTGAAGTGTTGATTTTTAAACAGCCTTGAAAGAATTATTGAAAGGATTAGAGGGATGATGTACATAAAAGTCCTTGTTAAACTATATTCAAAGCTGTGATAGCACTGTCTTTGTGTAACAGCGAAGGTTATTACTTAAAAGCAAGAACAGTTTTGGAAGCTCCATCTCACTGCTGAATCTAGCAAAGGGCTGAATAACAGGCTCCCTAAAAACAAATGAGTACTTGATTCAAAATTTTTAAGTGATATGGCTTCCACTGGAAGGTTTACATAACCTTTTCATTACCATAGATGATTATTATCAGATGGTATCCCCAGAGACAGTAATTATTTAGAGAAAGGGCGGCGGGGGGGGGGGGGGGGGGGGGGGGGGGGTGGCGCGGGGCGGGCATAGAATGCAATGTACTTGCTTAGACATTCTATTTTTTCCCAGGTGTAAAAATCTCCAGACAGAGAATTAAGTTACAGAGGTGGAATACCCGCCAAAGGGAAAAATTAGACTATAAAAGTACACAGCTAAGTGTATTTTTATGATGATTCAAAATGTACATTTTGAACCTCTTAATGTGCTACATTTAGGAAGACTACTGAAGGCTGAAAGAAGCCAAGCACATCAAGTTGGGTAGGAGGAGTAAAGAGGAAGATTAAAAACCAAACCAAAACAAACAAACAAAAAAAACCCTTGGACTCCCTTTTCCACTACCCCAAAGTTTTTCCCTAGAGAATATATTGCTGCTGCTGCTAAGTCACTTCAGTCGTGTCCAACTCTGTGCGACCCTACAGACGGCAGCACACCAGGCTCCCCTGTTCCTGGGATTCTCCAGGCAAGAACACTGGAGTGGGTTGCCATTTCCTTCTCCAATGCATGAAAGTGAAAAGTGAAAGTGAAGTCGCTCAGTCGTGTCTGACTCCAAGCGACCCCATGGACTGCAGCCTACCAGGCTCCTCCAACCATGGGATTTTCCAGGCAAGAGTACTGGAGTGGGGTGCCATTGCCTTCTCCGAGAGACTATATTAGGAGTTTTTAATGTTTTCCTAAGAATAATGGGCTGACACAGAAGGGATTTCAGCAGGAAAATGAGAAGATTGAGCTTAAGAAATAAGCAGAATTAACAGAGATTTTCATAAAGGCTGAAGGTAATGTTAAGTAAAATATAATGACTAAAATTAAGGAGGTAACAACAGTCCTCTATTTCTTCATTTATCCAAGTAGTTTGGAGTATGGTGTTTACTCCCCAAAGCCAAGATCTCAAGGGAACCTCCACCAGGGCTACCGCTCTGGTGAGGCTTAGAACACAGGTCCTCTCAAAAACACTTGAACAGACAAGAGATACTTCCTAAGGAAGATAGTACAAGGGAAACACAATCATTAACTTATAGAATGTGAAGGACTATTCACATATCTGGTTGTCTTACAGGGCAAATCAGCTCAACGAAGATACTCTTCCCAGAAATATCAAGTGTGCACCTTGCTATTTTCATTGGTCTATTTCTTTCCAGGAACCTGAACATCAAGGACAGGAAACCAAGATTGGGGAACTCGAGTATAAAGCACTCTAGGAAAAGACTTACTCTAAAACTGTATGTAACTCTCTAAATAAGCTAAACTGAACCAGACTTCTGACCCAGGGAGAGGGTAAGTGATCAAAAAAACAACACTGAGTTTTAAGTTAGTTCTGAAGTGATAATCTCGGTGTTACAGAAATCTGAAACTACACGCTCTATTTATTTATGGGCTCTAACAAACAAATGTATAAAAGAACTATAAAAAGCACTCCTTAGGCAGAGCGTATTCTTGCGGTGGAGTAAACACACAATAATAAAAGTTCATGACTGCTTTTATTCCTTCCAGCCATCTCTTTTTTTTTTTTTTTTTGAAAGTTGTAAAGTAAGCTTTATTTGGGGGCAAATGAAGACTGCAGCCTGGGAGACAGCACCTCAGATAGCTCTAAGAAGCTGCTCCAAAGAAGTCAGCCATCTCTTTTTATTAGGAAAAAATCTTTTGGTAGTATTGCCTTCTGTATTGGAGAAAGGACATCCTTTATGTGAGTAAACTAACAGGAGGAAATGTAATTTTTCTTTATAGTTTTATCAAGTAATGCATTCTTACAGCATAAATGTACTTACAGTATGAATATAAAGAGAGAAGTAACATTATATATCTTTTTAAGATTTTTTGTTGCAGTAAAATATAAAGTTAGATATTAACTATTTTTAAGTGGCCTTAAATACATTCCCATTTTTGTGAAACCATCACCACTATCCATATCTAGAATTTTGTCATCACCCCACAGAGAAACCCTATCCATTAAACAATAAATTCACAATGGAATAGTACTTAGCCATTAAAAGGAACAGAATTAGCTTATCTGTAGAAAGGTAGATGGACCTAGAGTCTGTCATACAGAATGAAGTCAGAAAGAGAAAAACAAATGTCATAAATTAACACACACATGTGGAATTTAGAAAAATGATCCAGACGAACCTATTTCTACAGCAGTAATAGAGATGCAGACATAAAGAAAGGACATGTGGACTCAGTGGTATGTAGGGAAGGGTGGGACAAGCTGAATAGTATTGCCAGATACACACTGCTGCTGCTGCTAAGTCACTTCAGTCGTGTCCAACCCTTAGCGACCCCAGGGACTGCAGCCTACCGGGCTCCTCCATCTATGGGATTTTCCAGGCAAGAGTACTGGAGTGGGTTGTCATTGCCTCTCCGATGTATACACTACTACGTGTAAAATAGGTAGCTGGTGGGAGAGTGCTGTATGGCACAGAGAACTCAGTTCAGCGCTCCATGATGACTTAGAGGAGTGGGATGAGGGGTGGTAGGAGAGGTCCAAGAGGGAGGGAATATGCGTATAGATATAGCTGATTCACTTTGTTCTGCAGAAGAAACTAATACAATATCGTAAGGCAATTATACTCCAATTAAAACAAAAACAGTAACTTTATCCCTTCATTCAGCCCCTGGGAACCATTACTCTACTTCCTGTCTATGAATTTGACTAGTCTAGTTATCTCATAAGTAAAATCACACAATATTTGTCTTTTTAAGGTGGCTCATTCCACAAAACATAATATTTTCAAGGTTCATCCATGTTGTAGCACTGGTCACAACTTTGTTTCTTTATAAGGCTAAATAATACTCTATTGCCTGTAAAGACTTCATTCTGTTTATCCATTCATCTGTTGGTGAACTTTGGGTTGTTTCCACTTTTTGGCTATAGTGACTAGCGCTTCCATAAACCTTAGTGGGTATGTGTTCAAATCCCTGCTTTCAGTTTTGGGGGGTATATGCCTAAAAGTGGAATTACTGGATCATATGGCATGTCTATGTTTAATTTTGAGGAGCTCTCATATTGTTTTTCACCATAGCTGCAATATTTTCCATTCCCAGTAGCAATGCACAGGAGTTCTAATTTGTCTGCATCTTTATCAGCACTTCAGTTTATTTATTTTTTTAATAATAACCATCAGGAAATGGCAACCCACTCCAGTGTTCTTGCCTGCAGAATCCCAGGGACAGGGGAGCCTGGTGGGCTGCCATCTCTGGGGTCGCACAGAGCTGGACACGACTGAAGCGACTTAGCAGCAGCATGTGTGAAGTAAAATTGTTGGTAGATACATATGTATAAGTTCATATACAAATTTTGACAGGTATAATCTGTTTTATGTTAAGACTGTATATCCAAAGCAAACTTTGTGATTTCTCAAGTCATTCAAGGTCTTTGCCCCAAAGGCGTGTTCCAAATACTAGCGACTATCACCAGTTCTTTCTGTAGGTCACCTGAGAGTAAGAGGCTTGTGTTCGGGGCTAAACTTTGCTGAATGAGGGACATCCAACCTTGGACAAACCTAGTTTTCCTCTGCTGCTGCTGCTGCTGCTTAGTCACTTCAGTCGTGTCCGACTCTGTGCGACCCCAAAGACAGCAGCCCACCAGGCTCCTCCGTCCCTGGGATTCTCCAGGCAAGAACACTGGAGTGGGTTGCCATTTCCTTCCCCAGTGCATGAAAGTGAAAAGTGAAAGTGAAGTCGCTCAGTCGTGTCCGACTCTTCGAGACCCCATGGACTGCAGCCTACCAGGCTCCTCCATCCACGGGATTTTCCAGGCAAGAGTACTGGGGTGGGGTGCCATTGCCTTCCCCGAGTTTTCCTCTAGGAGCCTTGAATTTACAATATAAGAGCATGGACTACACAGCTTTTTATTATTCTTACAATAAAAACAAAACTCCTTAAAATAGCCTTTGAGGCCTTGTACAATCTCCCTACTCATCTTTCCAGCCATCACTACCCCGATCAATCTGCTTCTTGTTCTCAAAGCTTGCTGTACAGACCTTTCCCATCCCTGACCATGCCTTGTTCCTCCTATCACAGGGCATTTATGCCATGTTTTCTCCATCTATGCTATTTCCTCTCTCTGAAATGCCTTTGCCTTTTCTGCTCACTTACTTCATTTCTAGTGATTCTGCAGGTTTAAGAATTACTTTCTCAGGAAAGCCTTTTCTACTGTTCTTTTTCAGCCCATTATAAATTTTCATTGAACTAAGTATTATATTTTTTTGAGTAGATGTTTTAGGAGTATCTACTAAATTGGTGCTTCCCCAATTAATGTGTCTGTTCCTCTAAATTATGTATGCCATATAAGGACAGGCAACAGTGGTTGATTTCCATAGAATTTCCAAAGCCTCAGCCATGATCCAACACAGAGTTGGCACATTTATCAAACACTTTGGTTGCAAGTAACTGAAAACACAATCCCAACTTGCTCAAGAAAAAGTAATTTTAAACTCATAGGCTCGGCTGGCTTTAGGAATGTCTTAAGATGAGAGATAAATTCAAGAGCCCTATCTTCAGATACAAAACATCCTTTCATAAGCTGTGGACAGTGTGTTCCTCTGTGTCTCCCTGGTAACAGGTTGAGGGTCCTAGAGGTAACTGCCAAGAACACAGGAATGATGTTCCCAGGAACCTCATGTCAGTTCCAGCTTTATTGCATTAGCTTTGGTGTAAGCACTATTGCACTTGAGAGAAAAATATGAACCCAACTGTGCAAATGTACACCACTGGAAAAATCAGAGTTCCTCTGTGGGGGACTAATGTGCATTAGCAGAGAAAAGTGAGGGCAATTTTCCCTGCAGTGAATCTACTACTTCTCCTTCCTGTGGCTTTGTCAGGTGCAAGGCGGAAAAGGCAATTACATGTTCTTTATTTCATCTCTTGATTTTTGTATTTTTTTCATTAAACTAAAAGCAAAGAAACTAAGGCTTGTGGAGTCTTTGGTTCTCAGATTTAGAAGAGACTTCAGATGTCAATGAGATCAAGGGCGAAGACATACCTCTTACCCCTTCATTCGTTCAACGGAGTCATTGTCAATGTCATACATTCCATGAATCTCTTCTTCCAAACATCTTCTAAATTCAAACTAAACCCAAATTTGTTGCCAAAAAATTGAGTTCCAGGGACCTGTTTGCTGTATTTATCAGTTACTTAACTTTTTCATTTAAATTACATTAATTTCCACCCAATGGACAGCTAGAAGGTAGTCAAGATACGTATTAAAAGCTGAGAAAAGAATTCTGAGTGTTTTTTTAAGCTGATACAGAATGAATGTCATTTGCAAGAGATTATAAGTTGGCCTAAAATTCTAAATTATTTCCAAATTAACTTTTCTCTGCTGAATGTTCTTTCATTTTATCTAGATAATTTCTACAAGATTTGTGATGTATTAAGTATTAGCATCTCTACTGTACAAAAGATGAGCTAAGACCTCATTAAATCTCACTGGTCATGGTTACAGGTTCAGAAGGACAGGAAAAGAATAAATCTGGTGGATGATGGGTAAGCATGTCTTTCACCAGCTGCTCTGAAGTACTTTGATTTTATGTGTCTGGCATTGCGCTAGGGGCTTCAAATAATCTTCACATCCCATTTGGTGTTCATATCAGCTCTATAGAGTAGATATTATTATCCCCATTTTACAAATGGTGCAAAAGAGGCTCAAAGAATTTGGAGCCACAATCACAAATGAGTCAGGGTACCTCAGAGCAGGGTTTCTGTTCCACTCCTAAGCATACTATTTAACAATTGATACAAAGTCTCCCACTTGGAGAAACAGATGATCTTTCAGTGATAATTTCTCTCTATTCGTATACTAAGCTACCACTCTGGGCCCAGATCTATTCTGGAGGCTGTGGAAAAGCAAAAATAGTATTAAAGATCTTACATGTTATTAAAGGGTCAACCAATGAATATGACTTAGACAAGTACATATTCATCATACATTCAGTTCAGTCACTCAGTCGTGTCCGACTCTTTGTGACCCCATGAATCACAGCACACCAGGCCTCCCTGTCCATCACCAACTCCCAGAGTTCACTCAGATTCATGTGCATCGAGTCAGTGGTGCCACCCAGCCATCTCATCCTCTGTTGTCCCCTTCTCCTCCTGACCCCAACTCTCCCAGCATCAAAGTCTTTTCCAGTGAGTCAACTCTTTGCATGAGGTGACCAAAGTACTGGAGTTTCAGCTTTAGCATCATTCCTTCCAAAGAAATCCCAGGGCTGATCTCGTTCAGAATGGACTGGTTGGATCTCCTTGCAGTCCAAGGGACTCTCAAGAGTTTTCTCCAACACCACAGTTCAAAAGCATCAATTCTTCGGCGCTCAGCCTTCTTCACAGTCCAACTCTCACATCCATACATGACCACAGGAAAAACCATAGCCTTGACTAGACGGACCTTTGTTGGCAAAGTTATGTCTCTGCTCTTCAATATGCTATCTAGGTTGGACAAAACTTTCCTTCCAAGGAGTAATCCAAGTCTATGCCCCAACCAGTAATGCTGAAGAAGCTGAACGGTTTCAATGAAGACCTATAAGACCTTTTAGAACACCCCAAAAAGATGTCCTTTTCATTACAGGGGACTGGAATGCAAAAGTAGGAAGTCAAGAAACACCTGGAGTAACGGGCAAATTTGGCCTTGGAATACAGAATGAAGCAGGGCAAAGACTAATAGAGTTTTGCCAAGAAAATGCACTGGTCATCATATATTACAGGAGAACAAAACTTGCCACCTCAAAATGTCTCTCTGGCATGCTGATTACTTTGAGCTGAAAGCAATCAAGGTTCAGAAGAGGGACTTGCCTGGTGGAGCACTGGCTAAGACTCTGTGCTTCCAATTCAGAAGGCCTGGGTTTGATTCCTGATTGGGGAGCTAGAGACCACATGCCACAACTAAGACCCAATGCAGCCAAATAAATACATTTATAAAGGCTCAGGGAAAAAGTTTCCTTCCCTTTAACTGCCTGAAGAATTTTGATATTCTATTTCTGCAATAGTCTCTCTATCACCAGAGATATCTGCAGTGAATATAGGTAGGTGTGATGTGGCAGGGGGAATAGGGGTGGGGGTGGGGGGTGGGGGAATCAGGCCTAGAGATCAGATTCTTCTCTTGTCCCATTGTCCCTGCATGGTCCATCAAATATTTATTCACCAAAATTTGCTTTTCCATCTCTAGGTAAATTGCTTGCCTTCCCTCTGAAGTGCCAAACCTTTACTCTCAACAAATAGCTTCCTTTATCTTAAGCTAAAGATAGTACTTAATGTGAGAGTTTCAGGCATTCTGGTGAGTTACTCAGTTTTTCTGGGCCTCTCTGATGTATACATATTATTAAGTTTTGGTTTTCTCTGTTAATCAATCTCATGTTAATTCAAATATAATTTCTAAACCAGTCAGAAGGACCTAGAAAGGTAGAAAAAATTTTCTTCCCCCCAAATACATTCTGTAACATTTGATTTCTACAAGCTTGTACTGTTTCCCATTAAAAAAATAAAATAAAATAAAGATGTATACAAAGCAATGCAAAGCACGAGCATCTACTACCTTTTTTTGTCACTAATACCCCTGTATCTCACTCTGTCTGCCTTTAACCACTCATTCAAGAGCTTCGGTTTGTTTGTTTTGGCCACATTGCACAGCATGTGGGATCTCAGTTCCCCGACCAGGGCTTGAACCCACACACTTGGATGCATGCTAACAGTGGTTTGGTTAGCATGCGCACATTGGATGGATGCTAACCAAACCACTGACTGCCAGGGAAGTCCCATCATCCCAGAGTTTTAATGATTAAATGTTCTAACAAAAGCCTGCCGTCACATACACTGAGGCCCAATTACAATCCACTGATCTAAAACATCCTCACGTGTGCATAATGTTTTGAAATGTTCATTCAATTAAAGACTGAGTGCTTTCTACCCTCAAGGCACTGGCCAGGGGCTAAGTACACAGATTTGAGGCTTTCTTCACCACACCAGACTCACTTTTCCTCTTTCATTTTGTCCCAAGCAACTTTGAAAGAGCCATGCCTTAGGAAAACTATGACATCTTTCTGATTTCAGCTACTAAATCACTATGTGATAAGGAGAAAAGCAACAGCAACCAGATGTTTTAGGACAGACAGGCTAGTACAGCACAATTTACCAAACTTTTTGAAGAAATTGTGTGCAATATGCAATGTTGATTTAAATATCTACAACTGATATTTTAAAATTCTATTTATATAACACTAAGAGCTAATAGCCGGGGAAGGCAATGGCACCCCACCCCAGTACTTTTGCCTGGAGAATCCCATGGATGGAGGATCCTGGTGGGCTCCAGTCCATGGGGTCGCTAGGAGTCGGACACGACTGAGCGACTTCACTTTCACTTTTCACTTTCATGCATTGGGGAAGGAAATGGCAACCCACTCCAGTGTTCTTGCCTCGAGAATCCCAGGGACAGGGGAGCCTGGTGGGCTTCCATCTATGGGGTCGTACAGAGTTGGACACGACTGAAGTGACTTAGCAGCAGCAGCAAGGGCTAATAGCAATGATGGATAAGACGTCATTTGGGCTAAGTAATACCAACTTAAAAAATGTCTCTTGCCTAATGAAGAAGGGAGACACAGAGGATGACATGGTTCGATGGTATCACCAAATCAAAGGACGTAAATTTGAGCAAACTCCGAGAAATGGTGGAGGACAGGGAAGCCCGCTGCTGCTGCTGCTACTGCTTTGGAGTGGGTTGCCATTTCCTTCTCCAATGCATGAAGGTGAAAAGTGAAAGTGAAGTCACTCAGTTGTATCTGACTCTTAGTGACCCCATGGACTGCAGCCCACCAGGCTCCTCTGTCCATGGGATTTTCCAGGCAAGAGTACTGGAGTGGGGTGCCATTGCCTTCTCCTGGTGTGCTGCAATTCACAGGGTTGCAAAGAGTCAGACACATCTTAGCAACTGAACAACAAGTGGTTGTATAAGAATTCAGTCACTAGTCACTATAGCGATGGAACATCAACACATCCCAAAAGGAGGTCAAGGAGGAAATCAGGAATGAAGCACTTTGTGCTCTGGAAAAACTGGCAGAACAAGCCTTCAGATAGTTGTTATTTTCAGGAGAAATCTTTTTTTGTTCTTGGATTCTTTCATCTTCCGATACTTAGAAAAGCACTGAAAATAACGAAGAGCGGGGTTCTGGAGCATAAATCATTAACTGAGGTATTGTTCACTAGTGACTAGTAGCAAGCTTCTAACGAGATGTGTGCTTGGCTGCACATGTGCCCTTCATCAAAATTACATCTATACTGACCTATTCTGTTACCTTTATGGAACAGTTCCTCAGAACTATCAGAGAAGCTGTCAGGAAATTCCCAAATAAAACTGAAACTCATGGATCTCACAGGACGTATCTTTATGTGTCAACAGTGTTTATACCCATTTTGCCTAACAAGAACTCCCTGAGGTAGGTACTGTCATAGTGTTTATTTTGTAGACAGCAAAGGAGAATGCAGAGAGGGAAACTGCCCAAGGCCATTCCAGAGCTTACAGCAGAGACTCCTGTATTATGATACTCTGTCTGCTACCCAGGTGCTTGGTGCTGGCAATGGAAGACTGGCAGAGACAGAAAGAAATCTTACTTTAATAGGATAAACAGATGCTTAGTACAAACAAGAGTGAGATATTAAAGGTGGCCCCTGAGTTACAAACCATGAACATCCCAGCAAGAAAAATGAAGGCTAAGAGCATATGCCTGTGGATACTGACTGTGACACAGGCACTGAGCCTGTTAGAGCCTCACTTGCCTCACCTAGGAGGAGCAGAAGGCCAGAGCAGATCCAAGTGTGTAACAGAGAGCGCACAGAGGAAGCCCAGCATAGCTCCTGACACAGGTAACTGGTAATACAATCTAGTCTAAATCTGAAGGGTAAATTTTTTTTTTTTTTTTAAATTCTGTCACCCCACTCCAGTACTCTTGCCTGGAAAATCCCATGGACAGAGGAGCCTGGTAGGATGCAGTCCATGGGGTCACTAAGAGTCGGACACGACTGAGCGACTTCACTTTCACTTTTCACTTTCATGCATTGGAGAAGGAAATGGCAACCCACTCCAGTGTTCTTGCCTGGAGAATCCCAGGGACGGGGGAGCCTGGTGGGCTGCCATCTATGGGGTCGCACAGAGTCGGACACGACTGAAGTGACTTAGCAGCAGTAGCAGCAGTCCCTGAAGATAGAAGGAAGGAAGATGGAAGGAAGATTGTACTGGGTAATCTCATTGCTTTTTCCTCCCATACCACCACTCTATTCTTGCATTGAGCATCAAACCAATGCACCAGGTAAATTCTATGGATATGAAAATCATGGGCTCCACTGAAATGGACTTTCACTCATAACCCCTGGATTACATGATCAATAGCTTCATTTAGGGGAGTTTCTTTTCCTACAACACACTGCTCAGGAGATGTGACATATTCCAGCAGTAATGGGAGTTCATAATGACCAAGAATCCATAGCATATGGATAGATTAATTTAAACTTCTAGTTGAGGGGGAAAAATATTTGGCGAATCCATGTCAGAGATTTCCTTTACTTGTTTTTAAAATATTACTTCTTAAATCCAAATATATGGTAACTGATGATCTAATCCAGTATCTCAATTAGAATCATGAGTAGAAAAACTGTGATAAAGTATTTCATACTAAGTCTCATTCAAACCTAAGTATTATCAGCATTGGCTTCTGAAAGTGTTAATGACATCACTGCAAAATTTTCAACAGCCCTTCAAAGACATTATGGCTTGTCAAACAGTGCATCTAAAATGTTTTTGACCTTCTAAGATCATGACTTCTTTCTGGTTTTATTCCTTCCTAATAGCTAATCTTCATTTATCGTTAAAGACAAGAATTAGTCTTATCTAGAAGCAAGAAAATCCTTCACTTTTTTTGGCTACAATTTGAAGCAACTGCTAAACAACCCTCTAGATCAGTCCTCCTATGCTATGTTATGCTATGCTATGCTAAGTCACTTCAGTTGTGTCCAACTTTGTGTGACCCCATAGACGGCAGCCCACCAGGCCTCCCCATCCCTGGGATTCTTCAGGCAAGAACACTGGAGTGGGTTGCCATTTCCTTTTCCAATGCATGAAAGTGAAAAGAGAAAGTGAAGTCACTCAGTCATGTCCGACTCTTATCGACCCCATGGACTGCAGCCTACCAGGCTCCTCCGTCCGTCGGATTTTCCAGGCAAGAGTACTGGAGTGGGGTGCCATCAGTCCTCCTACTTACATGTTAATACATATATACATAACATTACAAAGGAGAATATTATTTATTGTGTTACTATCACAATTTCTACTTTGCATAAGATCAACTATGTACAGCCTTGAGTCCAGCACTGCTAGCTGCTGTGTGACCTTGAATGAGCCTCTTCCTTACCCAGAGATCTAGAATATGAGAAGATCAAAATAGACAAGTCATAAGATTCTACTTGTCTCTGAAGGTCAAGCATAGTGGGCTATCATTTATGAAGGACTTATTATATGCTAGGCATCACTTAAATGCTCACACTGAAGCATCTCTTTCAGTTATCTCAATTATCCTATCTGTGACTACTATTGTAAATGACTTCAAATATAATATGCTGAATCTTAGAGAAGTTAAATACATTTTCAAGACTATACTTGCCAGTAAGTGGCAGAATCTATGTTCAAATCTTAACTAAGTTTGGGAGCTTGAAATTCAGGTGCAAATGATTTTATCAGATAAAGAGTAAAAAAAGTAGAATTCAGTAGATAAATATTAGATATTTTTATATTTATAAAATAGGGATAATAGCTATCATAGAACATTTAGTACTGCATCTAGTACAATAGCAATTATTTCATAAAATGTTATTATAAAACATAACCAGAGATGCTGATAGAATCCTTAAACTTCTAACTAAAGCATGTAGAAGGGAGGAAAGGAAAACAAAACAAAAATTACCTCTACTTTAAACCCTATTTGAGCTCTAGTAATAGTATCTCTTTGTTGGTAAAGTAATGTCTCTGCTTTTGAATATGCTATCTAGATTGGTCATAACTTTCCTTCCAAGGAGTAAGCATCTTTTAATTTCATGGCTACAGTCACCATCTGCAGTGATTTTGGAGCCCAGAAAAACAAAGTCTGACACTGTTTCCACTGTTTCCCCATCTATTTCCCATGCAGTGATGGGACCAGATGCCATGATCTTCGTTTTCTGAATGTTGACCTTTAAGCCAACCTTTTCACTCTCCACTTTCACTTTCATCAAGAGGCTTTTTAGCCCCTCTTCACTTTCTGCCATAAGAGTGGTGTCATCTGCATATCTGAGGTTATTGATATTTCTCCCGGCAATCTTGATTCCAACTTGTGTTTCCTCCAGTCCAGCATTTCTCATGATGTACTCTGCATATAAGTTAAATAAACATGGTGACAATATGCAGCCTTGACGTACTCCTTTTCCTATTTGGAACCAGTCTGTTGTTCCATGACCAGTTCTAACTGTTGCTTCCTGACCTGCATACAGATTTCTTAAGAGGCAGATCAGGTGGTCTGGTATTCCCATCTCTTTCAGAATTTTCCATAGTTTACTGAAGAAGGCTGAGCGCCGAAGAATTGATGCTTTTGAACTGTGGTGTTGGAGAAGACTCTTGAGAGTCCCTTGGACTGCAAGAAGATCCAACCAGTCCATTCTGAAGGAGATCAGCCCTGAAATTTCTTTGGAAGGAATGATGCTAAAGCTGAAACTCCAGTATTTTGGCCACCTCATGCGAAGAGTTGACTCATTGGAGAAGACTCTGATGCTGGGAGGGACTGGGGGCAGGAGGAGAAGGGGATGACAGAGGATGAGATGGCTGGATGGCATCACTGACTCGATGGATGCAAGTCTGGGTGACCTCCGGGAGCTGGTGATGGACAGGGAGGCTTGGCGTGCTGCGGTTCATGGGGTCGCAAAGAGTCGGACACGACTGAGCGACTGATCTGATCTGATCTGATCTGAATAGTATCTCTTGGATCAGTTTTCCTGTTTTCATTCACCCCATCCAATCACCCAGTTCCATGGCAAGCTAGAGAGCAGTTAGGAACACTGGTGAAGACTCTAGAACTTGGATTCCAAAACAGCATAGTTAAGAGAATGAGCATAGAAGTCAGGCTGTCAGCATTCAAGGTCAGATTCTGCCATGAAGTGGAGTTATAGAAACTCTCTAAACCACAGTTTGCAGAATGATAATAATAGGGCTTTTAAAATAATGATTCACATAAGAAATTTAGCACAGTACAAAGGATATAGTTAGCCCACAAGACCTGGGATTGAATACCAGCAATATGTCGGCTTTGTGACTTAGGAAATTTACTTCTCTGTGCCAAATTTCCTTATAAGGAGAATATTAATAATAATGTTGTGTGTGTGTGTGTTAGTTGCTCAGTCGTGTCTGACTCTTAGCCATCCCATAGACTGTAGCCCACCAGACTCCTCTGTCCACAGAATTTTCCAAGCAAGAATACTGAAGTAGATTGCCATTCCCTTCTCCAGGGTTCTATAAGAGTTCCATCAAATAATACATGTATAGCAAATGTTTAAAATAGTACTTAGCACTGAATAAGAGTTTTTTGTTTTTTTTTTTTTTTTTTTAATATATATTTTCATACTCCACTATTAAGATCTGGGGTAACCTTGGCCAAATCAATACTCTCTCTGGATCTCAGTTTCTACAGTACCTGGTGGTTTCCCACTGCATAGATCTATGTTTGGAAGTGGCAAATCCTCTGTTGATTTTGCCCTCTATGGCTGTCTGGGGAGGCCTTACAAATAGCTGTGAAAAGAAGAGAAGTGAAAAACAAAGGAGAAAAGGAAAGATGTAAACATCTGAATACAGAGTTCTAAAGAATAGCAAGAAGAGATAAGAAAGCCTTCTTCAGTGATCAGTGCAAAGAAATATAGGAAAACAACAGAATGGGAAAGACTAGAGATCTATTCAAGAAAATCAGAGATACCAAAGGAACATTTCATGCAAAGATGGGCTGGATAAAGGACAGAAATGGTATGGACCTAACAGAAGCAGAAGATATTAAGAGGAGGTGGCAAGAATACACAGAAGAACTGTACAAAAAGATCTTCACAACCCAGATAATCACCATGGCGTGATCACTGACCTAGAGCCAGACATCCTGGAATGTGAAGTTAAGTGGGCCTTAGAAAGCATCACTACAAACAAAGCTAGTGGAGGTGATGGAATTTCAGTTCAGCTATTCCAAATCCTGAAAGATGATGTTGTGAAAATGCTGCACTCAATATGCCAGCAAATTTGGAAAACTCAGCATTGGCCACAGGACTGGAAAGGGTCAGTTTTCATTCCAGTCCCAAAGAAAGGCAATGCCAAAGAATGCTGAAACTACCGCACAGTTGCACTCATCTCACAGGCTAGTAAAGTAATGCTCAAAATTCTCCAAGCCAGGCTTCAGCAATATGTGAACGGTGAACTTCCTAAGAGGAACCAGAGATCAAATTGCCGACATCCGCTGGGTAGGCTGCAGTCCATGGGGTCGCTACGAGTCGGACACGACTCAGCGACTTCACTTTCACTTTGCACTTTCACACAATGGAGAAGGCAATGGCAACCCACTCCAGTGTTCTTGCCTGGAGAATCCCAGGGACGGCAGAGCCTGGTGGGTTGCCATCTATGGGGTCGCACAGAGTCGGACACGACTGAAGCGACTTAGCAGCAGCAGCTGTATCATGGAAAAATCAAGAGAATTCCAGAAAAACATCTATTTCTGCTTTATTGACTATGCCAAAGCCTTTGACTGTGTGGATCACAATCAACTGTGGAAAATTCTGAAAGAGATGGGAATACCAGATCACCTGATCTGCCTCTTGAGAAATTTGTATGCAGGTCAGGAAGCAACAGTTAGAACTGGACATGGAACAACAGACTGGTTCCAAATAGGAAAAGGAGTTCGTCAAGGCTGTATATTGTCATCCTGCTTATTTAACTTCTATGCAGAGTACATCATGAGAAACGCTGGACTGGAATAAACACAAGCTGGAATCAAGATTGCTGGGAGAAATCTCAATCACCTCAGATATGCAGATGACACCACCCTTATGGCACAAAGTGAAGAGGAACTAAAAAGCCTCTTGATGAAAGTGAAAGTGGAGAGTGAAAAGGTTGGCTTAAAGCTCAACATTCAGAAAACGAAGGTCATGGCATCCGTTCCCATCACTTCATGGGAAACAGATGGGGAAACAGTGGAAACAGTGTCAGACTTTATTTTTGGGGCTCCAAAATCACTGCAGATGTTGACTGCAGCCATGAAATTAAAAGACGCTTACTCCTTGGAAGGAAAGTTATGACTAACCTAGACAGCATAGTCAAAAGCAGAGACATTACTATGCCAACTAAGTTTCATCTAGTCAAGGCTATGGTCTTTCCTGTGGTCATGTTTGGATGTGAGAGTTGGACTGTGAAGAAGGCTGAGTGCCGAAGGATTGATGCTTTTGAACTGTGGTGTTGGAGAAGACTCTTGAGAGTCCCTTGGACTGCAAGGAGATCCAACCGGTCCATTCTGAAGATCAGCCCTGGGATTTCTTTGGAAGGAATGAGGCTAAAGCTGAAACTCCAGTACTTTGGCCACCTCATGCAAAGAGTTGACTCATTGGAAAAGACTCTGATGCTGGGAGGGATTGGGGGCAAGAGGAGAAGGGGACGACAGAGGATGAGATGGCTGGATGGCATCACTGACTCGATGGATGTGAGTCTGCGTGAACTCCGGGAGTTGGTGATAGACAGGGAGGCCTGGTGTGCTGTGATTCATGGGGTCGCAAAGAGTCAGACACGACTGAGCGACTGATCTGATCTGATCTGGCAGCTGTAATCCTTGGAATCAGCTAGGAGAAACTGAAAGAGTACTACAAAATAAGCCCTGTCTCCGCCCAACATCTCCTCCTTCCTATTTGTCTTTAATTGCGAGGGACATTAAGGCTGGACCTGTGGTCCTGTGGTATTTCTTTTCCCTGTCATTTTAGCATGCCCTCCATCTCCAAGTGGTCTATCCTCCTCGATGCCGCCTACTACGACCCACATCAGAAGAGGAAACCCAGGTTTAGGGAGTCTTAAGAATGGCCCTTTCTGGGCCAGTCTCTAACCCAGAATGACCTTACACTTAGCCTGTAGCAGCACCACAGAGTGAAGCTTCTTTTATTTATTTATTTACTTTTTAAGTGGACCACTAGCTGACACTTTATATTTGCAAAAATAAATTCTGAGTCTTCCAATTCTGTTAACATAGCTGCATACTGGCCTTGAGACAGCAAGAGGAGTATAGGTAAGGCCAGGGCCTGTTTTCAAGGCAGATAGTGAGTTTCCAAACAGAAGGTGTTTGAAAGGTCAAGACACACACTGCTTCCAAAACAGTGCCACTAGGCTTTCCTCTGCTCCTCTTCTGAGCCACTCTTTCCCAGCCTCTGGTTTGAAGAAGCCAACTCGATCAGTGAGTTTCCAAAAGCCACGCCAGGATAAGATAGTTTATAATCCCAGCATCATTAGGATTTATTTGTCAAACAGGTTTGAGAAATGCCAGTAAGAAAAAGGGCCAGTCTCAATGCATGTGGATTTTTATTAGTAAGATTCTAGTCTCCCCTGCTAGCCTGGTGCCTTCTAGAAACAGCTATAACTTCTGGGTGAATTTTCACTAAAGCAGTACTGCCTGTTTGCCCCTATAAGTGTGATGAGAAAGGTGAAGAGGATAAATGTGATAACATCTCAGTTTTGAAACCAACACAAGAGGATGTTCCAAATAAGTTTCTTACCTGTGACCTGAATTAGCAGAAAAGGAGAGGGTGCAAGGGGGGAGCGGGGCGGGTGTGTTACTGCATATGCAAGGAAGTCCCATTTTAAGCAAACCAGCCAAGAAATACATTGGCTCTATAACAACAGTCAAAAAAAAAAAAAAAAAAAAAGCAGAAGTGTTTCTGAAACTTTAACAGACATAACAGTCATTTGGAGATCTTACTAAATGAGAATCTGCATTTTAACAAGAGTGTGCTGGAGACCAAGATTCTGCATTTCTGACACGTTCCCATGTCCTGGTCCATAAAGCATCCTTTGAGTCACAAGGAATCATATGACAAATTGTCACGTGATAGAGGGTTCAGGATAAGATTTACTTCATATACATAGGTAGTCCACACACACTTTTTCTTTCACTAAAACTATGCATATTTTGATTAACAGCTTTCATCTTCTCAGAAGTAAAATTTTCTACCTTTTAATCTTTTCACCTCTCTGAAATGAGGATGCCCTCTGCAATTCACAGTATTCTATAAACTGTCAGCCAAGCTGGACTTGAGTTATATTGAAGGTATCACTGCCTGGGCACCTGGAAACATCAAAAGCTTAACCATCAAAAATGCAGAAAAAACCAAACTTATGGTTAGCCAAGGGGGAAAGTGGGGAGAGAAGGATAAATTAGGAGGGGTAAATTAGGGATAAATCAGGATAAATTGTGAGGATTAACAAGTGAAGAGGGGCTAAAAAGCCTCTTGATGAAAGTGAAAGTGGAGAGTGAAAAGGTTGGCTTAAAGCTCAACATTCAGAAAACGAAGATCATGGCATCTGGTCCCATCACTGCATGGGAAATAGATGGGGAAACAGTGGAAACAGTGTCAGAATTTATTTTTCGGGGCTCCAAAATCACTGCAGATGGTGACTGCAACCATGAAATTAAAAGACGCTTACTCCTTGGAAGGAAAGTTATGACCAACCTAGATAGCATATTCAAAAGCAGAGACATTACTTTACCAACAAAGGTTCGCCTAGTCAAGGCTATGGTCTTTCCTGTGGTCATGTATGGATGTGAGAGCTGGACTGTGAAGAAGGCTGAGCGCCGAAGGATTGATGCTTTTGAACTGTGGTGTTGGAGAAGACTCTTGAGAGTCCCTTGGACTGCAAGAAGATCCAACTAGTCCATTCTGAAGGAGATCAATCCTGGAATTTCTTTGGAAGGAATGATGCTAAAGCTGAAACTCCAGTATTTTGGCCACCTCATGCGAAGAGCTGACTCATTGGAGAAGACTCTGATGCTGGGAGGGATTGAGGGCAGGAGAAGAAGGGGACGACAGAGGATGAGATGGCTGGATGGCATCACTGACTTGATGGGTGTGAGTCTGAGTGACCTCCGGGAGCTGGTGATGGACAGGGAGGCCTGGCGTGCTGCGGTTCATGGGGTCGCAAAGAGTCGGACACGACTGAGCGACTGATCTGATCTGATCTGAACACTCATCAAGAGGCTCTTTAGTTCTGCTTCACTTTCTGCCATTAAAATGGTATTATCTACATATCTGAGGTTGTTGATATTTTCCCCAGCAATCTTGATTCCAGCTTGTGATTCATTCAGCCCAGCATTTTGCATGGTGTACCCTGCATACAAGTTAAATAAGCAGGGTGACAACATACATCTTTGCTATACTTCTTTCCCAAATTTGAACCAGTTGTGCCATATGTGTAGTTTCAACTGTTCTGTCTTCTATTTTAAAAGGATATATTTTTATTCAGTGATTATATTACAGCATTGGGGATGTTAGCATTTGAAAGTCCCGGGGCAATCTAAGTTTGAGGGGTCACATAAAGTATCCCCCAACTGTTGCTTCTTGATCAGCATACAGGTTTTTCAAGAGACAGGTAAGCCCTCTCTAAGAATTTTCTGCAGTTTGTTGTGATCCACATGGCCAAAGGCTTTAAGCATAGTCAATGAAGCAGAAGATTTTTGTAACAACTTAGGCTTGATTAACTGTAGAAGTGCTTTTTATTGTGCACTTTTCTTGTACCAGACAAGATGCCAAAGAGCCAATTCTCAGAGAACTCTTAAGATATACAACTATTACTCCTCACATGGCAAGAACTTTATAAATTTGCACTAAATATCACCAATTTTTTTTCCATTTTACAGAAGAGACTGAGGCATCAGAAGGGGTAACTTTCTTATTCAAGGTCAGACTGCTAAATTCCAACTCTTAATTGCTAAATTAGCTGTAGACAGGTTGGATTAGCATTTAACTAGCCTTGCCTCTAACAGATAGCTTCTTCAAATGGGTCTCAATCAGGTGTGTACTTACCTGCCACTATGTATGAAACTTTGGAAATGTACCCTTTTATGTTGTGGGTGATGGTGGTAGTGGAGAGGGTGATATTTGGTCATCAAAAGGGCTAAGGGGGGACTGTGACATTTAATGAACACAGCCAGGACTCCGAACAGCTCAATGCTTCATACAGCCCTGCAAGGTTCAAAGGGTCCCTCAGGAAGGTTAACAGCACCCCTGCTGAAAAACACAATCAGGTATTTTACCCCAAGAGAATATCTCACTGTAGAATCATGGTAGTGCTGTCCTAGTGCATTCCAGAAGCGTCAATCTGTTTCAACCTAATTCGCTGACAAAGGAAAACCTCCCTCTACATCTAAATCCACTTAACCTATAAGCTGTCATTATGATACTTTCAGGATTGCTAAGGTTGTAAGTCTATAGATTTTTTTAAAGATGCAATTGACTTCACTCCTGTTAAATCTGCACTCTAACATATCAAATGGCCCCTTGGGAACCCAGATAATACACAGGGTAAATAAAGCATGAGAAGAATGCAAATCTCTCTCTGCTAACTTTGAACCAGAGATTCATGGATGGTATTATTTAACTTTCTTGGGAGCCTAGACAGATAAGGAGGGTCCTCACAGTCTTTGCACCTATCTTCAAGCTTCATTCCTCATACCTATTTCATCACTAGCAGGGTTATCTTCCTACAACAGAATCATTATCACTAAAATAATTATCAATATTCTGTGATAAACCACAATGGAAAAGAATATCAAGAAAGAATATGTAGGGTTTCCCTGGTGGTCCAGTGGTTAAGAATCTGCCTTACAATGCAAGGGACATGAGTTCGATCCCGGGTCTGGGATGATTCCACATGCCGAGGAGTGCCAAACCCTTGTGCCACATGTGCTGAGCCACCACTCTAGAGCTGGGAAGCTGCAACTACTGAGCCCACACCACAACTACTGAAGCCCACATACCTAGGACCCATGGTCTGCAACCAGAAGCCACTGCAATGAGAAGCCTGCACACTGTAATGAAGAGTAGCCTCCACTTGCCACAATGAGAGAAATGCTTGGGCAAAGCAACAAAGGCCCAGCACAGCCAAAACTAAATCTTTAAAAAAAAATGTACACACATATTTATGCAAATATTTACAATCTTGTGTTAATTTCTGCTGTATAGCAAAGTGATTCAATTGTATATATCAATTTATATATATTTATAAAGGTATATATATGTATGTATATTTATAAATGTATATTTTATATATAACTGAATCACTTTGCTATGCAGCAGAAATTAACATAACATTGTAAATCAACTGTACTTCCATTTAAATAAAAAGGTACTTATTCACGGCTTCCCTGGAGGCTCAGTGATAAAGAATCCACCTGCCGGTGCAGGAAACATGAAAACTTCTCATTGCAGTGACTTTTATTGCAGAGCACGGGCTCTAGGGCATGTGGGTTTCAACAGTTGTGGCACAAGGGTTCAGTAGTTGCGGCTGATTGGCTCTAGAGCCCATGTGCTGCAACTATTGAAGCCTGGCCGCCCGAGAGTCCACGCTCTGCAACAAGAAAAGTCACTGCAATGAGGAGCCTGCACACCACATCTAGACCATAGTCCCTGTTCTCCAAAACTAGAGAAAAGCCTGCATAGCAACAAAGACTCGGCATGGTAAAAAATAAACAAAATTATTGGGAAAAAAAGTACTTATCCAGCTTTTACTACATGCCAAGCACTACACTTAGAGCTTTATGTGATTCATTTTGACAATTCTTAAACCCTTTGTTTATACTGTTCATTAGAATATTTTGGTTGTTTTTAAGATTTTTAATGAAACTTTCAGGTAATTGTTAATTCACAAGCATTTTAAGAAATACTATGAAGGGATCCTATGTATTTTTTACCTGCTGCTACTGCTAAGTCGCTTCAGTCGTGTCCGACTCTGTGCGACCCCATAGATGGCAGCCCGCCAGGCTCCCTTGTCCCTGGGATTCTCCAGGCAACAACACTGGAGTGGGTTGCCATTTCCTTCTCCAATGCATCAAAGTGAAAAGTGAAAGTTAAGTCGCTCAGTCGTGCCCGACTCTTAGCAACCCCATGGACTGCAGCCCACCAGGCTCCTCTGTCCATGGGATTTTGCAGGCAAGAATACTGGAGTGGGCTGCCATTGCCTTCTCCAATTTTTTTTTTTTTTTTTACCTAGTTCTCCCCAAAGGTACCATCTTACAAAAATGTAGCACAGTCTCTCAAGATACTTATGTTGATATAATCAAGATACAAACTATTTCCATCATCACAAGATCACTCATATTATACTTTGATACACACACCACGTCTCTCCCACACTTAACTCCTCCTAAACCAGTATCAACCAATAATCTCTAAAATTTTGTCCTTTCAAGATTATTAATGTATAAACAGAAACACCTAGTTGATGACCTTTTGAGATTGACTTTTTTCACTCAGAATAAATCTCTGTTGATTTACCTACATTGTTGTATGCTTTGCTGGTTTATTTTTCTTGCTGAGCAGTAGTCCTTGGTACATATATACCAGAGTATGTTTAACTACCCCCGCCCCCCACTGAATTTGGATTGTTTCCAGTTTGGAGTAATTACGAATAAAGCTGTTACAAAAATTTGTGTACAAGTTTTCATATGAACTTACATTTATTTCTTGGGGATAATGCTTCAGAGTATAATTTCTAGATCACATGGCACCTTGAACAGTTGAAGAAAAACAAACACTGCCAATCTCTTTTCCAGAGTAGCTGTACAATTTTATGTTCCTATCAACAATGATCTAGTTTCTTCACATTTATGTCATTTGATGGTGTTCTTATTCCTTTTTTTAATCTTAGCCATTATGCTAAATGTGTGACAATATATTAGTTTTATTCTGCACTTTCCTAATGGCTAATGATTTTAAATATCTTTTCATGGACTTATTTGTAATCTGCATACTCTCTTCAGTGAAAAGTCTTTCATATATTTTTCCTGTTTTCTAATTAAATTGTTTGCTTTTATACTCGCACTTCAAGAGCTCTTTATATATTCTAGAGACTAGTGGCTTGTTGGATGTATGATTTGCAAATATTTTATCCCCATTTGTTGTTTCTTCTTTTTATCCTGTTAATAGAGTCTCTCAAAGAGCAAGTTTTCATTTCAATGAAGTCCCATGTGTCACTTTTTCATTTTTATGGGTTGCACTGTTGATGTTAAGTCTGAGAAGTTGTTTACGGAGTCCTAGATCCCAAAGATTTTCTCTCTTTTTAAAGTAAAGTGTTAT
The DNA here is from genome assembly GCA_935064755.1 of Tragelaphus eurycerus. Lineage (NCBI taxonomy): Eukaryota > Metazoa > Chordata > Mammalia > Artiodactyla > Bovidae > Tragelaphus > Tragelaphus eurycerus. The sequence continues at coordinate 32,804,716 of CAKXYN010000014.1, read as the reverse complement.
AGTTTTACATACTACAATTAAGTTCATGACCCATCTTGAATTAATATTTCTGTAAGGTGTGACACTTAGGGCAATGTGTTTTGGGGTTTTGTTGTTGTTTGCTTTGCCTATGGAATGTCTCATTGCTCCATTATAATTTGTTAATGAAACTATGGAGCTGGTCTGCTTTCTTCCCCCCACTTCTTAGAGTCTTATGTTTGTTTTATGTATTTTATGTCAGGGATTTTTAATTTACATAGTGGGAAGAATAGATAGTTCATAAATACTTCTGGAAGCAGAAGTATTTATGAACATTTAGTTAGGCAGAACTAAGAATGGGATAACTATGTGTAGAACACTCAAATGCAATGAAACAGGCAAGAAACATCTCCATCAGGATGTAATTTTAGGGCCATACAAAGGTGGTAAGTTTGAGAATACATAGATTTATCAGCATGCTCAAAAATGAAGGAAAATGTTAATACATTGCTTTAAGACAGCTCTTTGAAATTCATGTTTACATAACTATATAATTTTTTAGTCCTTTAGTTAAACTCTCAAATTTTCTCAATTTCTGCCAAGTTTATACTATCAAAATGTGCCTTTGATCAAAATTACATTCTTCAATTTCATTTTTTAAAAAGCACCATACTGAAAAGAACTGTCAAGATTTCCAAAGTACTTTAGACAACTGTAAAACAGCCTTGGACATCCGTTTAACAACTGGAAAGTGATTTCAAGATTTAAGTACTAGTGGCATCACCTTGGAAAAATAATTTACTTCTCAAGATTATTTCCTTTATCTAAAAATGGGGCTGATACCACCTACCTCTCAGGTGTCTTGAGATTTTTATATATATATATAGATATATATATAAATATTTATATAGATATATATAAATATATATATATAGAGAGAGAAATATTATATATATATATATATAGTATAAATATATAATATTTATCTAAAATAAGAACCTGGCCAATACTCTGTAGAAACCTAAGTGGGAAAATAATTTGAAAAAGAATAGATATTGTGTATCTATTGTGTGTATACTGAAATATATTCAGTGTATAGCTGAAGCATTTTGCTATACACCTGAAACTAACACATTCTCTAGCAGCGGCTGCCAAGTCCAGAAATAATTCTGCCTTTCATCAGCAGCTCCAAATGGGGAGGTGAGGGGAGTGAGGGGAGGTGATAGGTACTGAATATTTAAAAATTAATATATTTTATCTCATTTTTGTGAATAATATAAAAATTCTAAAGGGCTAACAAATTATTTCTTGAACAGTTATTGACATCTTGGTGTAAAGTTTACATGCAATTAAATGGGGGTTGGAATCATTGATCAAGAAGGTAGTTTTCTTCCTTGACACTGATGCAAGGTAACAGTGGAAAGTAGGAAAAGAGCTTTTGAAGAGTACTAATAGAAGAATATCTGCTGAACTCGACAATGTGACTCAATTCGGCCCTAAAACTACCTGGGACTGATGTGCATTTCTAGCCAATGGTGCTCACTAAAACCAACCTAGATAGCATATTCAAAAGCAGAGACATTACTTTGCCAACAAAGGTTTGTCTAGTCAAGGCTATGGTCTTTCCTGTGGTCATGTATGGATGTGAGAGCTGGACTGTGAAGGCTGAGCGCCGAAGAATTGATGCTTTTGAACTGTGGTGTTGGAGAAGACTCTTGAGAGTCCCTTGGACTGCAAGGAGATCCAACCAATCCATTCTGAAGGAGATCAGCCCTGGGATTTCTTTGGAAGGAATGAGGCTAAAGCTGAAACTCCAGTACTTTGGCCACCTCATGCAAAGAGCTGACTCATTGGAGAAGACCCTGATGCTGGGAGGGATTGGGGGCAGGAGGAGAAGGGGACGACAGAGGATGAGATGGCTGGATGGCATCACTGACTTGATGGATGTGAGTCTGAGTGACCTCCGGGAATTGGTGATGGACAGCGAGGCCTGGCGTGCTGCGATTCATGGGGTCGCAAAGAGTTGGACAGGACTGAGCGACTGATCTGATCTGATCTGATGTGACAAGTACTATTCTGACTCTTTAAATACAGCAATATACTTTTAAAGAATAATTTTTAAAAAGCTGTAAAATCAGGACTTTCACACAGATATGACATGACCATATATTAAGGATTTTACTTAACTCATTACTAATAAATAACCAGCGAGATATTAAACCAGGAAGTTCAAAGAACAGGCACATTTAATAATTATGAGTATTTAAATCAGTTTGTAAATAAACACAAAATTGGCTTCTTCCACAGTAGAGGAGGCAAGTCAGAACAAAAATTCTGACCTTCATGGCTTTATATCCTTGTGGAAATAAACAAACGGTATATGGTACATTTGATTGTGTGGGAAGTACAAGGGGTGTGGGGTTCAATTATTGACTCTCTGGTTTGAGAAGATTTTGAAAAGGGAATATGTTAATATCTAAACCCAAGTATCTTATGTAAAATTTAGGAAATCCGACTTCAATTATAATAAACTTCAAGTTCCTTCTATCTCTAATTTTTATCCCTCTAATTTTATCCTGGTGTTGAGAAGTCTGTCTTGTATATTTTACCAGATAATTCAAGACTCCCTTACTTCTAGGCTTAAGAACTATTACTACTGAACCTAAGTGAGAAGAGAAGTAGTTCTCTGATAGCTCAATTGGTAAAGAATCTTCCTGAAATACAAGAGACCCCAGTTCAATTCCTGGGTCAGGAAGACCCAGTGTAGAAGAGACAGGCTACCCACTCCAGTATTGGGCTTCCCTTGTGGCTCAGCTGGTAAAGAATCTGCCTGCAATGCAGGAGACCTGGGTTCAATCTCTGGGTTTGGAAAGTCCCCTGGAGAAGGGAAAGGATATCCATTCCAGTTTTCTGGCCTAGAGAATTCCTTGGACTCTAGCCCATGGGGTCACAAAGAGTCAGACATGACTTGAGCAACTTTTACTTCTGTGGTAAATGCTCACAATGCACTGGAAGAAATCTCAGAAAAATTTAGCACTGGAAGAAATCTCAGAACTGGAATTCAAGCCAGGACAGACTTTACTCACAAAATCCATATATCATACTAGACTTATGTACCTACTTATTATTCATTTGACTTCTCTGCTCATTCATTTGTTCCTGATGTCATGCATTCACTCACACACACACACACATTCCTTCACTCAATGCAGATGAAAATTCAAGAGTTAATGACATCATTTGTAGAAGTTATCCTACCATTGGGTTGCTCATAGATTGGAGGGGATGACTACACAGACATACATGCAGGGTCACGAGGATGGCACACAAGGATATTTGGCACACTGTATAGACAGCAAGCATTAGAGAATGTTCATGGCAGGAGGTAGAAAGTAATAGGGTTTTTAAAGGAAAAGTGTACTTTTAAAAGGTAGATAATCTGGGATCATTCAATTCAGGTAGGAAGAAATGCACAATGTTTCAAATCTAAAAAGATCATTCGTGACAGAGGTGATCTATTTTTTTGCCTACATAGTCATTATTTTTGTTCTGGTACAGAGCCCCAGTTTTCCTTTGGGGAGCTACCCCCTCACTCACTCTCAGGTGATACTATGCTCAGGATGTTAGGAATGGCATCTGGTTTTGGTGTGGCTCATCAAAATTGGATGTCCTCCCTGGAGGGAAGGGAGAATTAGGGAGTTTTGGATCAACATGTACACATTGTTGTATTTAAGATGGATAACCAATAAGAACCTACTGTATAGCACAGGGAACTCTGCTCAATATTATATGGTAACCTGGATGGGAGGGGAGTTTGGGGGAGAATAGATATATGTATGGCTAAGTCCCTTTGCTATTCACCTGAAACAATGTTAATCAGCTATACTTCAATATAAAATAAAAGTTAAAAAATAAAAATAAAACTCAACATACTCCCTATTAGCTACTTGACTCAGTTCAAAAAGGAGGTCAATTCTGAACTATTAACAAAGAACAGCACCCTTTTCTGCAGAGATTGCTAGGCTTTTTAGGGAATAAACCTGGAGATGCCAAGAACTGTAATCCCAGTGAGAACTGGCCTGAGGAGAAAACCAACATGGAAAAAATTAGAGCGATCTCTGGTGATTTGAACACCTGGATCCAGCCAAGTCTAAAACCAACCAGAGTTACTCCCTGAACTTCCCGATTGCTTTGCTTGAGCCAAGAAATTCTTTCTGCTCCAGCCAATATTACTTAAGTTTTCTGTTACTTTAAACTATTATTTAAAAAATACATGCCATAAGACAATGAAAAATAAAAACAGCTAATCCTGGTACAAAGAGTATACTATATAGAAAAGTGAAATAAAATTGAAAAGTAACTTGGGACAGGAAAGGCTCAATAAAAGATTACGTGATCAGATTTTATTTATTACAACAGGTATTCTCAAATTGCTACATGCATCAGAATCACCTGTATTTGTTAAAATACACATTGCTGAGTTCCATGTTCAGAGTTGGACACCAAGCCCAATGGCAGCCAACCAAAGGCCTTGTCAGCAACCTACGGCTCAAGAAGATGAGCAAAACAAAAGGAGTTCTCCCTCAATTGATCTGCTTTAAACATGTAATGAGAAGACATTTGGCCATGGAAGTTGGATTTGGCAGATCTAGATACAGGGAGAAGCCAGGGTAATCCTAATGGGCCACAAACAAGCTCAATAGTTAAAATAGATTTCAGCCTTTCCTGGGCTAAGAAAATCAAATACTGTTAGTATGTTCCATCTCAATTCCACTTTGTCCACTGTGAAGGCTTTATTCCCAAGTAGGCTTCCTACCAAATGAAGACAAAGATAGTCCCCAGCAGAACCAGGCTCACATCATCATAGATCAGTAACCATTGGAAAAAGCTGGCTTTTCTTTCTGAATATTTCAAACTGAAGTCCCAGTAGCTTATCTTATTGGTCTGACTCAGGCCACATGTCCAGACCTATCACCAAGACCAGGATTTAACAGGGCCACTGGCCAGAACTCCCATCCATTCCATTCTTGGAATTTGGAATGGAAGTCAGTCTGCATATGAGCAAGGGTGTCTTAAAAGTGGGGAGAGGACTGTATTATTTATTAAGGAAAGAGGTTCTGAGGAGGCAGAAACTACCATGTCCAGTTTAACGCACAGCACAGACTGCCTGCCCAACTGTTGTCCTTCTCAAGGAAGCCATCCTCAGGCCATGCTAGCTGGAGGCTCTTATGCTGTTAGGTTCTATATCACTTGAGCAAAATAATATCAAGAGGATGCATCTGGAAAATTCAACATGTTAAGGACTATTAACCAACATATATGATAGTCTTAACTAGAGTAGAGGTAGAGAAGGAAGAGAGGCAAGATAGGGAAAAAAAAAAAAAAAAAAAGGGCTGGAAGATGTCCTGCTTTGGGTTATAAAGACATTTTCTGACATTCTTCACTTTGACAGGCTTATAAAGCAAGTGAGAATGTACTTTGTTTGTGAGAACTTTTCCTTCTAATAATACCTTGCTCTCACAGAGCACCTCACTTTTCCAAGATCTCAGAGGGTGTGACAAACCTAGTGTTCCTGTGATATTTGACTTATTCCTTTCAGGGGAGAGAGACTGGGGCAAAAGATCTAGGCAAGTGGGAATCATGGTACAATCTTACCTAGGCTAGGATTTGGAGTGATTAGCATTAAGGCATTAATGCCGGTTTTCTCTATTTCCTTCTCATTTCCAAGAAACGGCTAATATTAGGGGGAAATGAAGCTAAGCTTGTGTTTTCATCATATTAAATTTTACTTCTTTAATACATATTTTGATAATAACTATCATAATTGCCATAAACATCAATGAAAAAAGAAATAAAGAAGCTGATGGGGAGAGCACAGACAAGACAGTCTAAATCCACTGCTATTTAGATGCCAGTCTATAGGCTGCAAGTGGATCACTCAAAGATACAAGAGTGATTAAGACTGTTTTGTTTTTGATGTTGATAGAGGGACTTAATCCAGTGGTTAAAAAAAAAGAGAGAGAGAGTTACTGAACCTGATAAAAGAGCTTAATAAAGTCACAACTCTCACATGTGCTGATTCCCCAGTTAATGATGTCTGTAGTGCCAAAAAGAACTAACAGTGGCCATGAGAAACCTAGAGCAAAAAGTTATTTCGTAGGTATTAGAAAAATATCGGACTTCTTTCTTCCATGAAAATTATTTGTACCTAGACAACTTCCACTGATCCTCAAACATCTTGCCTTTACTCTTTAAAAAAAAATTTTTTTTAACTGAAGTACAGTTGCTTTCCAATATTGTGTTAGTTTCTGCTGTACAAGGTGAATCAGAAATGCATGTGTGTGTGAAAGTGAAAGTCATTCAGTTGTGTCTGACTCTTTGCGACCCCGCGGACTATACAGCCCATGGAATTCTCCAGGCCAGAATACTGCAGTGGGTAGCATTTCCCTTCTCCAGGGAATCTTTGCAATCCAGGGATCGAACCCAGGTCTCCCGCACTGCAGGTGGATTCTTTACCAGCTGAGCCACAAAGGAAGCCCAAGTATACTGGAGTGCGTAGTCTATCCCTTCTCCAGCACGTCTTCCCAACCCAGTAATTCAATCGGGGTCTCCTGCATTAGAGGCGGATTCTTTATCAACTGAGCTATCAGGGAAGTATGCATGCATACTCGTGTATGTGTCTGTGTGTGTAATTATCCGCTTCCTTTTGGACCTCCATCCCACCCACCCCCATTCACACCCCAACAGGTCACCACAGAGCACCAGGTCTGAGCTCCCTGTGCTATACAGCAGCTCCCCACTAGCTGTCTACTGCACACATGGTAGTGTATACATGCCAATCCCAATATCCCAATTTGTCCCATCCCCTTCCCTCCGACAGTGTCCATACATTTATGTCTGTATCTCTACTCCTGCCCCCTAAAAATAGGTTCATTGGTATCATTTTCTATATTCTGCATGTATGTGTTAACATACAATATTTGATTTCCTCTGACTTACTTCACTCTGTATAACAGTCTATAGGCCCATCCACATCTCTGCAAAATGACCCAATTTCATTGCTTTTCAGTATAGTTGCTTAGTCATGGCTGACTCTTTGTGATCCCATGACCTGTGCACACCAGGCCTCCCTGTCCTTCACCAGCTCCCAGAGCTTGCTGAAACTCATGTCCATTTAGTTGGTGATGCCATTCAACTATCTCATCCTCTGTCATCCCCTTTTCCTCCTGCCTTCAATCTTTCCTAGCATCAGGGTCTTTTCAAATGAGTCAGTTCTTCACATCAGGTGGTCAAAGTATTTGAGTTTCAGCTTCAGTACCAGTCCTTCTAATGAATATTCAAGACTGATTTCCTTTAGGATTGACTAGTCTGATCTCCTTGCAGTCCAAGGGACTCTCAAGAGTCTTCTCCAACACCACAGTTCAAAAACATCAATTCAGAGAACAAGATGTTGGAGGAGTAGGTGGACATGGAGTACATCTCTCTGCATGGATACATCAGGAATACATGTGTCTTCAGACACAGAAGTGCATGTAGAACACTAGCTGAGAGCAGACAGGAGTACCTGATCAGTGGAAAAGAATATATAGAACCACACAAAGCTCGAGATCAAGCCCTGAGCCTTTGGAGTGGGAGCACTACCAGAGAACTAACTCTAGGGATATTAAATAGTGAGAACTCACACAGAGCAAAACCACTTGAATACAAGGCCTGGCATCACCCAACCACCAGTAGCATCCTGTGAAGGATACCTCATCTAAACAACAAGCAAAACAAAATACAAACCCAGTCATCAGCAAACAGGATTATCACCTAACTTAGCCTTGCCCATCAGAGGAAAAACAAACAAACCTCCGCACAAATCTCCCCATTACACAAACCACCAGGCCAAACTTAGGATGGCAGAAACCAAAAGGAAGAAAGAATTCAACCCTGAAGCCTGGGAAAAGGAGACCTCAAATACAGTAAGTTTAAAATAAATAATGAAAAGAAAGAGAAATACTACACAAATGAAGGAATAAACTAGAAACACAGAAGTCCAAATAAATGAAGAGGAAATAGGCAAACTACTTGAAAAAGAATTCAGAATAATGATAGTAAGGATGATCAAAAACCTTGAAAACAGAATAGGGAAAATGCAAGAATCAATTAACAAAGACCTAGAAGAATTAAAGAATAAACATAAAGAGACAAACAACACAATTACTGAAATTAAAAATACTCTAGAAGGAATCAATAGCAGAATATCTGAAGAAGAATGAATCAGTGAGCTGGAAGATAAAATGGTGGAAATAATTTCTGAAGATCAGAATAAAATAAAAAGAATGAAAAGAACTGAAGATAGTCTCAGAGACCTTTGGGACAATATCAAATGCATCAGCATTAGAATTATACAGGTCCCAGAAGAAGAGGAAAAAGAAAATGTATGAGAAAATTTTTGAAGAGATTATAGTTGAAAAATTCCCCAACATGGAAAGAGTAAAATTCAAGAGGCACAGAGAGTCCCACACAGGATAAACCCAAGGAGAAACAGACCAAGGCACATACTAATCAAACAAACAAAGACTGAACACAAAGAAAGAATATTAAAAGCAGCAATGGAAAAGCAGCAAGTAACATACAAGGGAAACCCCATATGTTTAACAGCTGATCTTTCAGCAGAAACTCAGCAGGCCAGAAGGGGATGGAAGGATATATTTAAAGTACTGAAAGGGAAAAATCTACAGCCAAGATTACTGTACCCATCATTCAAAATTGATGGAGAAATAAAAAGCTTTTCAGACAAGCAAAAGTTAAGAGAATTCAGGGCCACCAAATAAGCTTTACAACAAATGTTAAAGGGACACATATAATCAAGAAATACAAGAGAAGAAAATGATCTACAAAATCAACCAAAAACAATTAAGAAAATGGCAATAGGAACATATATATCAATAATTACTTTAAATGTAAATGGATTAAATGCTCCAAACAAAAGACATAGACTGGCTAAATGGATACAAAAACAAGACACATATATATGCTGTCTACAAGAAATCTACTTCAGACCTCAAAACACATATAGACTGAAAGTGAGAGGATGGAAAAATATTTTCCATGCAAATGGGAAGCAAAAGAAAGCTGGAGTAGCAATTCTCATATCAGACAAAATAGACCTTAGTTCAGTTCAGTCACTCAGTTGTGTCCGACTCTGTGACTCCATGAATCACAGCACGCCAGGCCTCCTTGGCCATCACCAACTCCCAGAGTTCACTCAAACTCACATCCATCGAGTTGGTGATGCCATCCAGCCATCTCATCCTCTGTTGTCCCCTTCTCCTCCTGCCCCTAATCCCTCCCAGCATCAGGGTCTTTTCCAATGAGTCAACTCATCACATGAGGTGGCCAAAGTATTGGAGTTTCAGCTTTAGCAGCATTAAAATAAAGAATATTACATGAGATAAGGAAGGACACTACATAATGATCAGGGATCAATCCAAGAGGAAGACATGACAATTGTAAATATCTAGGTCAAATATGCAGATGACACTGCCCTTATGGAAGAAAGTGAAGAACTAAAGAGCCCCTTGATGAAAGTAAAAGAGGGAAGTGAAAAAGTTAGTTTAAAGGTCAATATTCAGGAAACTAAGATCATGGTATCCAGTCCCATCACTTCATGACAAATAGATGGGGAAACAGTGGCTGACTTTATTTTTGGGGGCTCCAAAATCACCACAGATGATGATTGCAGCCATGAAATTAAAAGACGTTTACTCCTTGGAAGGAAAGTTATGACCAACCTACATAGCATATTGAAAAGCAGAGACATTACTTTGCCAACAAAGGTCCATCTAGTCAAGGCTGTGGTTTCTCCAGTAGTCATGTATGGATCTGAGAGTTGGACTATAAAGAAAGCTGAGCACTGAAGAATTGATGCTTTTGAACTGTGGTGTTGGAGAAGACTCTTGAGAGTCCCTTGGGTTGCAAGGAGATCCAACCAGTCCATCCTAAAGGAGATCAGTCCTGGGTGTTCATTGGAAGGACTGATGTTGAAGCTGAAACTCCAATATTTGGCCATCTGATGTGAAGAATTGACTCATTTGCAAAGACCTTGATGCTGGGAAAGACTGAGGGCAGGAGGAGAAGGGGATGACGGAGGATGAGATGTTTGGATGGCATCATCAACTCGATGGATGTGGGTTTGGGTGGACTCTGGGAGTTGGTGATGGACGGGGGCTGGCGTGCTGTGGTTCATGGGGTCGCAGGGAGTTGGACATGACTGAGCGACTGAACTGATTACTGAAGAAATAAAATGGGAAATCAAAAGTTTTCTAGAAACAAATGACAATGAAAACACAACAACTCAAAACCTATGGGATGCATCAAAAGCAGTTCTAAGAGGGAAGTTTATAGCAATACAATCCTACCTCAATAGACAAGAAAAACATCGAATGGACAACCTAACTTTATACCTAAAACAACTGGAAAAAGAAGAACCAAAAAATCTCAAAATTAGTAGAAGAAATAAATGAAAATAAAATGAAATAAACAATATTAATGATTAATAAAACTAAAAGCTGGTTCTTTGAGAAGATAAACAAAATTGAAAAACCCTTAGCCAGACTCACCACAAAAAGAGAGAGAGAGAAGAATCAAATCAACAAAATTAGAAATGAAAAAGGAGAGGTTACAACAGACAATGCAGAAATACAAAGGATTATAGGAGACTATTATGAACAACTATATAGCAATAAAATGGATAACCTGGAAGAAATGGACAGATTCTTAGAAAAGTTCAATCTCCCAAGACTGAAACCGAAAGGAATAGAAATTATGAACACCACAATTACAAGCACTGAAATCGAAGCTATTGTCAAAAATCTCGCAAAAAACAAAAGCCAAGGACCAGATGGCTTCACAGGAAAATTCTATCAAACATTTAAAGAAAAACTAATGCCTATCCTTCCAAAACTCTTTTAAAAAATTGCAGAGGTAGGAACACTTTCAAGCTCATTCTATGAGGCTACCATCACCCTGATACCAAAACCAGACAAAGACAACACACAAAAGAGAAAACTACAGACCAATATCACTGATGAACATAGATGCAAAAATCCTCAACAAAATTTTAGCGAACAGAATTCAGCAACACATCAAAAAGCTCATACACCATGATCAAGTTGGGTTTATTCCAGGGATGCAAGGATTCTTCAATATACAGAAATCAATCAATGTGATACACCATATTAACAAATAAAAAAATAAAAACCATACGTTAATCTCAATAGATGCAGAAAAAGTCTTTGACAAAATTCAGCACTCATTTATGATTAAAACTCTTCAAAGAATGGGCCTAGAAGGAGTGTACCTCAACATAGTAAAGGCTATATATGATAAGCCTATAGCAAACATTATTCTCAATGGTGAAAAATTGAAAACATTTTCCCTAGATCAGGAACAAGACAAGGATGTCCCCTTTCACCACTATTACTCAACATAGTTTTGGAAGTCCTAGCTATAGCAATCAAAGAAGAAAAAGGAATAAAAGGAATACAGATTGGAAAAGAAGCAGTAAAGCTCTATTTGCAGATGACATGATACTATACACAGAAAACCCTAAAGATACTATCAGAAAATTACTAGAGCTAATCAGTGAATTTAGCAAAGTTGCAGGATATAAAATCCATATACAAAAAAATCACTTGCATTCCTATATACTAACAATGAAAAATCAGAAAGAGAAATTAAGGAATCAATCCCATTCACCAGTGCAACCAAAAGAATATATCTAGGAATAAACTAATGTACAGAGACAAAAAAAATGTACATAGAAAATTATAAGACAATAATGAAAGAAATGAAAGACAACATAAACAGATAGAGAGATATTCCATGTTCCTGGGTAGGAAGAATCAATGCTGTGAAAATGACTACACTACAAAATGCAATCTACAGATTCAATGTGATCCCTATCAAATTATCAATGGCATTTTTCACAGAACTAGAACAAAAAATTTCACAAGTCATATGGAAACACAATAGACCTCGAATAGCCAAAGCAGTCTTGAAAAAGGAGAATGGAGCTGGAGGAATCAACCTTCCTGACTTCAGATTATACGACAAACCTACAGTCATCAAGACCGTATGGTATTGGCACAAAAACAGAAATACAGACCAATGGAACAAGATAGAAAGCCCAGAAATAAACCCATGCATGCACCTATGGGTACCTTATTTTGACAAAGGAGGCAAGAATTTACAATGGGCAAATACAGCCTCTTCAATAAATGGTGCTGAGAAAACTGGGCAACTACATGTTAAAAAAAAAAAAAAATGGAATTAGAACACTTCCTAATACCACATCCAAAGATAATCTCAAAATGGATTAAAGACCTACTTATAAGATCAGAAACTATAAAACTCTTAAGAGGAAAACATAGGCAAAACACTTGATGACATAAATCAAAGCAAGATCCTCAATGACCCACCTACTAGAGTATTGGAAATAAAAACTAAACAAGTGGGACCTGATTAAACTTAAAAGCATTTGCACAGCAAAGGAAACTATAAGCAAGATGAAAAGACAATCCTCAGAATGGGAGAAAATACTAGTAAATGAAAAAACTGACAAAGGATTAATTTCCAAAATGTACAAGCAGCTCATACACCTCAATACCAGAAAAACAAACAATCCAATTAAAAAGTGGGGAAAAGATCTAAACAGACATTTCTCCAAAGAAATACAGATGGCTAATAAACACATCAAAAGGTGCTCAATATTGCTCATTATAAGAGAAATGCAAATCAAAACCACAATGAGATATCACCTCACCCTGATCAGAATGGCCATCGTCAAAAAGTCTACAAACAATAAATGCAGGAGAGGATGTGGAGAAAAAGAAATGCTCTTGAACTGTCGGTGGGAATGTAAATTGATACAGCCACTATGGAAGACCGTATGGAGATTTCTTAAAAAACTAGGAATAAAATCATCATATGACCCAGCAATCACACTCCTAGGAATATACCCTGAGGAAACCAAAATTGAAAAATACACATGTATCCCATTGTTCATTGCAGCACTATTTACAATAGCTAGAACATGGAAGCAACCTAGATGTGCATTGACAGATGAATGGATAAAGAAATTGTGGTACATATACACAGTGGAATATTACTCAGCCATAAAAAAAGAATGCATTTGAGTCAGTTCTGAGGGGGATGAACCTAGAGACTATTATACAGAGTGAAGTAAGGCAGAATGCATAAATATGGAATCTAGAAAAATGGTACTGAAGAATTTATTTACAGGGCAGCAATGGAGAAACAGAAATAGACAATAGACTGATGGACATGGGAAGAGGGGAAGAGAGGGTGAGATGTATGGAAAGAGTAACATGGAAACTTACATTACCATATGTAAAATAGATAGCCAATGAGAATTTGCTATATGGCTCAGGAAATTCAAACAGGGGCTCTGAATCAACCAAAAGTGTGAAGTGGGAGGGAGATGGGAGGGAGGTTGAAAGAGCAGGGGGCGTATATATGTATACCAATGGCTGATTCATGTTGAGGTTTGACAGAAAACAACAAAATTCTATAAAGCAATTATCCTTCAATTAAAAAATAAATTTTTTTATAAAAGAAAAAAAATGCATAAATTCTTCAGCGCTCTGCTTTCTGTATAGTCCAATTCTCACATCCATACATGACTACTGGATAAACCATAGCTTTAGACTTGACAGCCCTTTATTGGCCAAGTAATGTCTCTGCTTTTAAATATGCGGTTAGGGTATGCCATAGCTTTTCTTCCAAGGAGCAAGTGTCTTATTAATTTCATGGCTGCAGACACCATCTACAGTGATCTTGGAGCCCCCCAAAATAAATTCTATACTGTTCCCATTGTTTCCCCATCTATTTGCCATGAAGATTGCTGGGAGAAATATCAATAACCTCAGATATGGAGATGACATCACCCTTATGGCACAAAGTGAAGAGGAACTCAAAAGCCTCTTGATGAAAGTGAAAGTGGAGAGTGAAAAAGTTGGCTTAAAGCTCAACATTCAGAAAACAAAGATCATGGCATCTGGTCCCATCACTCCATGGGAAATAGATGGGAAACAGTGGAAACAGTGTCAGATTTTATTTTTCTGGGCTCCAAAATCACTGCAGATGGTGACTACAGCCATGAAATTAAAAGACGCTTACTCCTTGGAAGGAAAGTTATGACCAACCTAGATAGCATATTCAAAGGCAGAGACATTGCCAACAAAGGTTCGCCTAGTCAAGGCTATGGCATTTCCTGTGATCATGTATGGATGTGAGAGCTGGACTGTGAAGAAGGCTGAGCGCCGAAGAATCGATGCTTTTGAGCTGTGGTGTTGGAGAAGACTCTTCAGAGTCCCTTGGACTGCAAGAAGATCCAACCAGTCCATTCTGAAGGAGATCAATCCTGGGATTTCTTTGGAAGGAATGATGCTAAAGCTGAAACTCCAGTACTTTGGCCACCTCATGCGAAGGGTTGACTCATTGGAGAAGACTCTGATGCTGGGAGGGATTGAGGGCAAGAGGAGAAGGGGACGACAGAGGATGAGATGGCTGGATGGCATCACTAACTCGATGGATGTGAGTCTGGGTGAACTCCGGGAGTTGGTGATAGACAGGAAGGCCTGGTGTGCTGCGATTCATGGGGTCGCAAAGAGTCGGACACGACTGAGCGACTGATCTGATCTGATGGCACTGGATGCCATGATCTTTGTTTTTTGAATGTTGACTTTTAAGCCAGTTTTTTCACTCTCTTCTTTCACTTTCATCAGGAATGATTAATATTCCACTGTGTATATGCGCCATGTCTTCCTTTTCTGATACTCTTCTCTAACTTTTGGATTTTATCAGTCCTTTGTCTGAATTCCTTTCTGCTCTCCTAGCAATTAATGAGGCCTCTCACTGCCTCTCTCCTGTATTCCTAAACCGCTCTTTCTCTTCAAGGTAGCCCATCACTAGGGTTTTTTGAGCACTGAAGGCAGTATTATCTGGACACCTAAAAGGTCACTTCAGCCTTGTAACCCTCAGTGGTCCCCTGGTCTCCAGATTCAAGTCCACATTTCTTGACTGGGTAAACAGCCTTGACAATCTCTCTCTCCTCCTCAGTGCCACCATTGAGCCATTCCCACCTTCCACTGTGCTTCGGCCATGGGGAGTAAAGCATTTGCAGTTCCATCAACATGCCCAGGTCTCTCTCATCCTGATATATTTACACCTGCCACTGTCACTGCTGAGAAAATCCTGTCTTTTGCTTAACTAATCCCAACCTGTCCTCCTTGGGTCTTAGATTAAATATTATCTCCTCCTTTGATGCTTCCCCTAACTAATGTCATACTTAGAGTCCCCATGCAGTAATACATATGATGGCAGCACTTGTATCTGCTCGGTCAGTACTCATTATTCAATTGGCACATACTAATTATATACCTACTATGTATCAGGTCATGTGCTAGGTGTTGGATATACACAGATGTAAAAAAAAAAAAAAAGTGATCTCTCCAGTACTCTAAAGCATCTCACATTTATTATCTCATTTAGTTCTTAAAAATAATCTTACAAATTGCTTCTTGCTCACCACATTTTGTTTGAATTTCCTATCACAGATCTGGCCTCCATCACTGGAACTTAAAGTCTTTCACAAAAGAACTATATATTGTTCTTCACTGATTCTCAACTCCTGAACATAGTGCCCAGAACATAGGCTCAAAATAAATGTTTACCAAATAATGATTATCCATTTATTTCCATAGCCATACACATTTGAGCCACCCTAGTCATGTTGAAAAATACCCCTTTTCCTTAGTTGGGTAGAGAAAGGAATCAGATTTTCAAAAAACTCAGCTCTCCCTCTCTTTATCCCTTACACACACACACAATACATTTTAAATAGAAAATAATAAAAACTAGCAAACATATGGAATGTTTATATATTCTGTCTTAAGCAGATTGTTTTATCACATATGTGCTCATATCATCCTATGAGATAGGCATTAAATTATGACTCACATTTTAGAGATGAGAAGATAAAGCTCAGAATTTAAGAAATGTCCCCTAGACCAAGAGCAAAGGAGCAAGTACAGGTTTGTCATATCAAAAGCCTAAGCTTTTAAATATCATACCATGTTTATCTTTCTAGTTCAGTTCAGTCTCTCAGTCGTATCCGACTCTGTGACCCCATGAACAGGAGCACACCAGGCCTCCCTGTCCATCATCAAGTCCTGGAGTCCACCCAAACAAAGTCCATTGAGACGGTGATGCCATCCAACCATCTCATCCTCTGTCATCCCCTTCTCCTCCTGCCCTCAATCTTTCCCAGTATGAGGGTCTTCTCCAGTGAGTCAGCTATTCACATCAGATGGCCAAAGTATTGGAGTTTCAGCTTCAACATCAGTCCTTCCAATGAACACTCAGGCCACACGTATTAAAAATAAATAAATAAATAAATAAAAAGGTGCTCTTTCCAGAATGTTAGCAGAGGATGCCAGCACCTAAAACCCTAGTGGGAGGAATCCAGGAAGCAGAGAGAGAGATGCTTGCTGCTAAGTCGCTTTAGTCATGTCTGACTCTGTATGACCACATAGATGGCAGCCCACCAGGCTCCCCCAACCCTGGGATTCTCCAGGCAAGAACACTGGAGTGGGTTGCTATTTCCTTTTCCAGAGAGAGACGCTTAGAGAGATGCTTAGAGTGAGAGAAATAAAGTAGCAACTGATAGCAAGGAAGGCTGAACACCAAGACTGTTGTGTAAATAAGGTAACTTGCAGGGTATCTCTTTTTTCCTGACAAAATCAGTAATGGATCACCTGCACTGATAATGTATTCTCCCCTTTATTTTGCACAAAAAGAAAACCCAGTAAGTAGACAGAAGTGTGGCTGCTCAGGAGTCCTGAACAGGAGACAGAAATGGGATGTCAGTTTGTTTGGTCATTAACAAATGCGTTGGCAAGACTAAACCTGAGCCCGTCAGGATTTGGAAAAAGAGTATGATCTTGTGAGTCACACAGTCTCATGGGGTTGGTGTTCATTCCTATATAATACAGAGGAATTTAATTGAGTAACGGCCCTGATGTGAAAGGTCAAAGCAAGCATTGCAGGTACTGTGCCCTTTATTCCATCCCTCATCCTTCCAAGTCGAGCAGGATGAAAGCCTCTGAGCCTAAAATTATCAGACCAATTAGCAGGATGGATGGGAAGACATTAAGCAAGAAATGTTCCCTAGTTCAGTAAAAATCTCATTAATTCAAACCTTATTTGATAAGTTGAACAGAAGCTAGAATGAAATCTGCAATAGATTGTAGCTGTGAAGAACATGTAAGTAGATCCAAGTAAGGATCAACCTCCCTAAGCCTCAGTCTTCTCACATGTAAAATGGGCATATTAACAGTACTTTATTTATTACTAGGTTGGTGTGGTTCCATGATCTGTGATTCCAAGATCACATGGAATAGGGGCTATCAGATGCTTTGCACAAGGATTAGAATGGAGCTGCATGCTAACCCCCTTCAGTTGTATCTGACTCTTTGGGACTCCATGGACTATAGCCCACCAGGCCCTTCTGTTCAAGGGATTCTCCAAGCAAGAATACTGGAATGGGTTGCCATTTCCTTCTCCAAGGGATCTTCCCAACCCAGGGATCGAACCAGCATCTCTTATGTCTCTGACAGTGGCAGGAAGATTATTTACCACTAGTACCACCTGGGAAGCCTAGTGCTCAATAAATTTGACCTATTATTTTTAATTATCAGTGTAACTCAAGTCACAGAATGAAGAATTTCTGAGCCCTAAGTGATCTTAGCCATCAACTGGTATAGTGCTTTGGCAGAAAATAAAAGGAGACCAGCCCGGCTCAGAGACTTGTGTGAGGTCACCCAGCCACTCCATGCTTCCTGTGTTCTAGGAAAACATATCCAGGAACCTCTGTCACACATGATTCACCAGGCATTAGCACCTTATGGCCAAATAGGGAACTCTCTTTAGAAAGAACTTTATGTCTTCATTAAATCGAAGCTACAGAGAGCTCTACTTACAAGTGCTTGATAAACAGCTAATCCTAGGTACGATGGTACTTAAAAAATCAAAGTTGTTTTAAAATAGAACAGAAAAGCCCCAAACAAAGCAACCCACTAATTATGACTTGATGGTACCCAGAAACATCTTTCCTTCTCAAAGTCCACCCAAGTATTTAGCTTCTATCCATTAAAAGTAACTCAATATTTAAAATATATAAATAAATAAAAGGAAGCCCTTTTTGTTGACGGTAAGAGGAGAAGGTAGAAGAAAAGCAAATGAAGAATGGAGACAAGGATAAACAGAAATCAACAAAAGGGCTTTGTAAAGAATTCCACCTTAGAATGAACACTGGAATCTGAGGACCTGTGGTGAGTATACTATTCCTTTGGTCTGTGCCTGAGGCTCCTACTCAACATCCTACTCCAAATCAAGGCAAAGCAGTTACATTTAAAAGTATAACCTTAATCCAGGGAAAACCATAATTTCAAAAGATACATGCATCCAATGTTCATAGCAGCACAATTTACAACAATCAGGAAATGGAAGCAACCTACATGTCCATTGTCAGAAAATGTATGAAGAAGATGCGGTACATACATACAAAGGAATACTGCTGCTGCTGCTAAGTCACTTCAGTCGTGTCCGACTCTGTGTGACCCCATAGATGGCAGCCCATCAGGCTCCACCATTCCTGGGATTCTCCAGGCAAGAACACTGGAGTGGGTTGCCATTTCCTTCTCCAATGCAGGAAAGTGAAAAGTGAAAGTGAAGTCGCTCAGTCCGACTCTTAGTGACCCCAAGACTGCAGCCTACCAGGCTCCTCCGTCCATGGGATTTTCCAGGCAAGAGTACTGGAGTGGGGTGCCATTGCCTTCTCCACAAAAGAATACTACTCAGACATAAAAAGGAATAAAATTGTGCCATTTACAGAGATGTGGATAGACCTAAAGACTGTCATATGATGCGAAGTAAGGCAGAAAGAGAAAACTATTGTATATAAACATACAGAGTATAGAAAAAATGCTACAGATGAACCGATTTGCAAAGCAGAAATAACACAGAGATAGTAGAGAACAAACATATGGAAGACAAAGGGGAAAGTAGGGGTGGGAAAAGCAGGGAGATCAAGATTGACACACACACACATGTATAAAATAGATAACTAATGAGAATCTATTGTATAGAAGCAGGGTTGGGGGGAGAAGGTAAAATCTGTTTGTAGGATATATATTAAGTTAACCTTAAAAATGCATTCCAATATACATTCAGTTCAGTTCAGTGGCTCAGTCATGTCTGACTCTTTCGAACCCCAAGAACTGGAGCAAGCCAGGCTTCCGTGTCCATCACCAACTCCCAGAGCTTTCACAGACTCATATCCATTGAGTTGGTGATACCATCCAAACATCTTATCCTCTGTCATCCCCTTCACCTCCTGCCCTCAAGTTTTCCCAGCATCATGGTCTTTTCCAATGAGTCAGCTCTTTGCATCAGAAGGCCAAAGTATTGGAGTTTCAGCTTCAACATCAGTCCTTCCAATGAACACCCAGGACTGATCTCCTTTAGGATGGACTGGTTGGATCTCCTTGCAGTCCAAGGGACTATCAAGAGTCTTCTCCAACAGCACGGTTCAAAAGCATCAATTCTTCACCACTCAGATTTCTTTATAGTCCAAATCTCACATCCATATATGACCACTGGAAAAACCATAACCTTGACTAGACAGACCTTTGTTGGCAAAGTAATGTCTCTGCTTTTGAATATGCTGTCTAGGTTGGTCATAACTTTCCTTCCAAGGAGTAAGCGTCTTTTAATTTCATGGCTGCAGTCACCATCTGCAGTGGTTTGGGAGCCCAGAAAAATAAAGTCTGACACTGTTTCCTCATCTATTTGCCATGAAGTGATGGGAGAGGATACCATGATCTTAGTTTCCTGAATACTGAGATTTAAGCCAACTTTTTCATTCTCCTCTTTCCCTTTCATCAAGAGGCTCCTTAGTTCTTCTTCACTTTCTGCCATAAAGGTGGTGTCATCTGCATATCTGAGGTGATTGATATTTCTCCCAGCAATCTTGATTCCAGCTTGTGCTTCCTCCAGCCCGGCATTTCTCATGATGTACTCTGCATATAAGTTAAATAAGCAGGGTGACAATATATAGCCTTAACCTACTCCTTTTCCTATTTGGAACCAGTCTGTTGTTCCATGTCCAGTTCTAACTGTTGCTTCCTGACCTGCATACAAATTTCTCAAGAGGCAGATCAGGTGGTCTGGTATTCCCATCTCTTTCAGAATTTTCCACAGTTTATTGTGATCCACACAGTCAAAGGCTTTGGCATAGTCAATAAAGCAGAAATAGATGTTTTTCTGGAACTCTCTTGCTTTTTCCATGATCCAGCAGATGTTGGCAATTTGACCTCTGGTTCCTCTGCCTTTTCTAAATCCAGCGTGAACATCAGGAAGCTCACAGTTCACATATTGCTGAAGCCTGGCTTGGAGAATTTTGAGCATTACTTTACTAGCGTGTGAGATGAGTGCAACTGTGCGGTAGTTTGAGCATTCTTTGGCATTGCCTTTCTTTGGGATTGGGATGAAAACTGACCTCCTCTGGCCACTGCTGAGTTTTCCAAATGTGCTGGCATATTGAGTGCAGCACTTTCACATACTCTTTCAAGAATGAAATAGCTCAACTGGAATTCCATCACCTCCCCTAGCTTTGTTCATAGTGATGCTTTCTAGCCATTAGGTATTTACCAATATACATTAGGTGCAGACAAATACTGTTTGATTATATTTATATGATGCCAGGAGCCAAAGGGGGATCAGGAATGGGGACTTAGTGTTTTGAGACTGAGTTTCAGTTTAGAAAAGTGAAAAATCTGGAATATTGATGATTGTGAGAGTTTGACAATGTGAATGTACTTAGTGCCACTGAACTGTACAGTTAAATATGATTAAATTAGAATCACTTATATTATGTGATGTTTACCAAAATAAAAAATTAAAATATAAACTTTAATAACTGTTTTATTTTCAACTAAATTTTCCTTTGCTTGACAGATTAACTGTGGTGTTGGAGAAGACTTTTCAGAGTCCCTTGGACTGCAAGGAGATCCAACCAGTCCATTCTGAAGGAGATCAGCCCTGGGATTTCTTTGGAAGGAATGATGCTAAAGCTGAAACTCCAGTACTTTGGCCACCGCATGCCAAGAGTTTATTCATTGGAGAAGAATCTGATGCTGGGAGGGATTGGGGGCAGGAGGGGAAGGGGATGACAGAGGATGAGATGGCTGGATGGCATCACTGACTCGATGGATGTGAGTCTGAGTGACCTTTGGGAGTTGGTGATGGACAGGAAGGCCTGGCGTGCTGTGATTCATGGGGTCGCAAAGAGTCAGACACGACTGAGCGACTGATCTGATCTGATCTGATATCTGATCTGTTTTGAGTTTTTAACTCTGTATTTGATGGAACTGGACCCATAAAGGACATTCTTTTTTTTTTTTTTTTTAAGTAGTTCAGTTCTTGATGGGTGTCTTTGGTGCAAATTCACATAACATGCAGCCAGGGCATTGATATTTAAATCTCACTAAAAAGCAGGGTAGTCAACTTGTAGCTGTTTCCATTTTAATCAAAAAAAAAGATATTCTTTGTTCTCCTTTTTCCTTTGCCCTCCTTCCCCTTGCCTCTCTCCTTCCTTCCCTTCCTCTTAGGGAATCTAAGACAAACTGACCATTTTTGGAGTGGGTTGCCATTTCCTTCTCCAACGTATGAAAGTGGAAAGCGAAAGTGAAGTCGCTCAGTCGCGTCTGACTCTTAGCGACCCCATGGACTGGAGCCTACCAGGCTCCTCCGCCCATGGGATTTTCCAGGCAAAAGTACTGGGGTGGGGTGCCATTGCCTTCCCCGAATGAAAAGTCACTTGTGTTGACCTTAAGGTGGGAGTATGACTGATACACACTTGATTTTATAAATGCATCTTTTAGTACATCCTCTCACTTGACCCTCTGAAAACACATAAACCGAAGCCCAGCGTCCCGAGTGCCTTTTTCCCTAACCCAGACAGCCCCACACGGCACACTGAGGCGCTGCTCTCACGAGGGCTCTGGTCTGCATGGTGGCAGTCAGCCTCTGACAAATCATGCCAGGATGCTGCTTCTGTTAGGGTTGCTTGTGGCCCCGCGGTGGGGTGGGGGAGGTGCGTGGAGGGAGGAGGGAAACAAATGCAGCTAATGAACTGGAAAAATAACACACTTGTAAGAATCAGTATAGAGATTAGATGTGTCCTATTCTCAGGAAACGGAAAATCGAGTCCAAGGAAAAAAAAAAGGAAAGAAAAACATCTCCCCACCACCAAACACTCACACCAGGTTACACCCTGGTGTCTGGTCTCTCTCCTCCCTGTCTCACTGTGTATATGATGTGGGTCGGTGTGTTTGTCTCTGAGTGTCTGGCCCTCTCTCCCATGATCATAAGCACCAGAAGATGCTATGTTATAAGAGTTGGAGCACAGCATCTCTGGGACAACACAGTAAAACCCGCTGTCTAAGTTATTCAGAGGAGAAGGTTTTACATTTTAAGTCTCAGAAGTGGATGAGTGGGAAACTCCATGTGGCAAACAAGGACAAGTGCAGCCTCCTCATTCTCACAGACATTAGCTCTGGGCCGTCTGCCACACATACGTCACAGTCCTGTGGATCTGTTATCTTTTTTCTAGTGGTGCAATGCATAGCTTAAATTTCACATCTTCTGTTAAAGGAGGTCTATCCTAGAGGCTGACAGCACAGCTGGGTTCCTAAAGGACTGGAGTGAGAGTGAAGTAAACACTGGCTGAAGTCAGTACAAATCCCCACCGAATCTCTTGTGGTCACCTGACTTTCAGGGAACACTGCAGACCAGAGTAGCCTATACTTGCTGACTGTAGTAAACATCACTTGTTTTTGTTTCCCCCATGTATGAGCTTTACCAATTATCATCAACTGCTACCTTCAAAGAGTGGAAATTTGGAGGCCAGAAATATAAAAATCCAGATGTCCTCGGGGCTGGTTCCTGCTGGAGGCCCCGAGTAAGACATTGTCCCCATGCCTGTCTCCTGGTTTCAGTGAATGCGGGCCATCCATAGGATTTCTTGGCTTACCCATGCATCACTCTAGTATGTACTTCCATGTTTATACTGTTTATTCCATTCATCATCTTTCTCTTCCAAGGATACCAATCGCTGGGTTTAGGGGGCCCACACAAATCCCAGATGATTCGTTTTGAGATCCTTAACTACATATACGAAGATCCTTTTTCCAAATAAAGTCACATCCACAGGTGCCAGGTAGACATATCTCTTGGTCTCTTGGGGCATACTACTCAAGTCACTCCATCTAGTAGCTATTCTCCTGTCTACTGGTAATACCACCTCAGTTTTCCTTTAGGATACTCCAATTACTTCCTGCTCAACCCACAGAATTTGATTAGACTGTCCTGGACTCTGAGGGTGAATCCATGACACAGACCAAACCCATCTCCAAAGTCTCTCTGTCTGGATCAGCCTGCAATCTAGCTGTCCATTTATTAATAGATTCCATCTTGGGTTATTTTCACAAAGTTAATAGGGGTAAAACAATTTTTTCCCAGAGCTGTTAGCAAAGTTAGAGGAAAGTTCTGCCTGAAAGAATGTATCCCTGTAGAGCAGACTCAGGATGAGGAGAGAACAGAGAGTTTCTGGATCTATCCATGCCTAAATGTACCCTGGGATTTCACAGTTACATGTTCTACTTAAGACACCCCCCTCTCACTTCACTTTACTTGGGTCTTGAGTTTCCTTCATTTCCAAGTGATTAAAAAAAAAAAAAAAAAAAACAGTAACGCATGATCATTCATTCCACAAGTATTTGAGTGCCAATCATGAGCCATGCATGGTATTAATCACTTGGGATAAAGTAATAATCAAAGATGATGTCCGTCTTCCACAGTTTAACGTCTTATATGGATTATTGAGATGTTCTAATGGGATTTCTGCAATGGATAAGAGGGAAGTTTCGAGATCACCTAGAGTTAAGTCCCATCTTTTCAGAGGCACAGAATCTCAGAGTAAGATCCAGAGGCCAGAAGAGTCCAAGGAAAAATTTGCAAAACACTGTCATCACTCCCAAAGCTCTGGGAAAAGACAAAGGTGTGGAAATGAAGGTAGACACATCTTCTCCATCCAGAGAAGATGGATTGCAGATTGGCTGGCCCTGTTCAACCTGGAAGGAGCCGGCCCTCTCCCCAAGGTATTTTTAGCTTTCTATTCTTAGAAATGATCACAGCATCCCAATCTGCTCAGTACTTCCAGATGAAGAAAGGCCAACAATAATGGGAAGATACAGGCTTCTGGAGACACAGGTGCTGGGAAGCAGCTGGGTGTCCCAAAAGAAAATCCAGCAACAGCCCCTCCACTGGGTAATCTTTCTAGGTAAATTCAGAGTAGTGAGACAGCTAAATGTCTACTAATAGAAACCAGTCCTAGATTAAAATTGTGTTACATATTTAAAACATGACTATGTATTTCCAATTCGACTGTAAATTCCCGGAGAATAGGAGCTCTAGGGGATATGGTTCCTTGGTTGGCCCTGAGGATCTAAACCTCCTTCTTGTATTAGGGAATCCAGTGTTTCACAAAACCCAATCTACATGCTTCCATAGGAGATAAAATTGAGCCTTTTGGGGTCTAGGGTGTGGGCATGGTTCCTGGGCTCTGCCAACCACACCTATCAGCACCGAGTGTTGAACTACATGTGAGTGATGGGAGCACTGGGCTTCTCTGTGATGGCAGCAAAACATGATGAGCAGTTTCCATGTTTGTGGGTGTGGTATGCAGGATTGCTGCTTTCATCAGTACACAGTGGGGAGGCGGGTTCATAATGGGGTGGGGGACACGTGTATCTGTGGCTGATTCATATTGGTGTATGACAAAAACCATTACGATATTGTAAAGTAAGTATCCTCCAGTTAAAATAAATTAATTTTTAAAAAGAAAAGAAAAAACAATACATGGTAAGGTATCTGGTGCCCAAAGATTGTAGTATCTTGGCCGATCCTGTTGCATGATTTTAGATGTTGCTGGGTCCACAGTCTCTGAATCTACTTCTCCTATCTTCCTGGAGATTCTTATCTACTTACTGAATTCCTTTTCTGTTTAATGAGAGCTATCTTTCACTGCTTGCAACTTAAGAACCCTGAGGATGCTTCTTGCTTTAGTCCTCTAGCTAACCCCAACAGAAGAATTGTCCAATAAGTAGTTACTTCAACATAGTATCCTTGTTGATAACCCCCATGTTAATTTTTCCAGCCAGGTATTATCTTCTGCCTCCCCCAAAAGGTGGGAAATGAGGCCTGGAGAAGTTCGATGACTTACAAAGTTGCATGGCTGGCAGTGAAACATCCCTTTGCAGCTGTACCAGAGGACACAGAATGCTGTTTGTGAAGGCAACAAATAATAATTAGGACATCTCTTATTTCTAGACTGGATGTTCAACTTCAAAGTCATGAAATAAAGTTAGACTAGCCCTGCACTCCTACTGGCAATGACCTACCAGAGCCAGGCTGGCCCTCCTCTCCAAGGACAGAGCACACACTGCTCAGCTCCTAACAGTTCCCGGCACTCTTTTCTTTCACACCCTACCTTCTTCACTCACCTCATCTGCCTGGCTCCCGAACTGTACACTTCTACCTTACAGAAAAATAAAAAAATAAATAAGAATCCACATCTTACTGCTTCAACTTTAAGACAATCAGATCAGATCAGATCAGTCGCTCAGTCATGTCCGA
Organism: Tragelaphus eurycerus; assembly: GCA_935064755.1. Classification (NCBI taxonomy): domain Eukaryota; kingdom Metazoa; phylum Chordata; class Mammalia; order Artiodactyla; family Bovidae; genus Tragelaphus; species Tragelaphus eurycerus. The sequence continues at coordinate 32,778,931 of CAKXYN010000014.1, read as the reverse complement.
CTCTTTGCGACCCCATGAATCGAAGCACGCCAGGCCTCCCTGTCCATCACCAGCTCCCGGAGGTCACTCACATTCACATCCATCGAGTCAGTGATGCCATCCAGCCATCTCATCCTCTGTCGTCCCCTTCTCCTCCTGCCCCCAATTCCTCCCAGCATCAGAGCCTTCTCCAATGAGTCAACTCTTCACATGAGGTGGCCAAAATACTAGAGTTTCAGCTTTAGCATCATTCCTTCCAAAGAAATCCCAGGGCTCATCTCCTTTAGAATGGACCGGTTGGATGTCCTTGCAGTCCAAGGGACTGTCAAGAATCTTCTCCAACACCACAGTTCAAAAGCATCAATTCTTCTGTGCTCAGCCTTCTTCACAGTCCAACTCCCACATCCATACATGACCACAGGAAAAACCACAGCCTTGACTAGGCGAACCTTTGTTGGCAAAGTAATGTCTCTTCTTTTGAATATGTGATCTAGGTTGGTCATAACTTTCCTTCCAAGGAGTAAGCGTCTTTTAATTTCATGGCTGCAGTCACCATTTGCAGTGACCTTGGAGCCCATATTCTTGATCTAAAGTGCAAAAGCTCAAAACAAAATATAGCAGTTTATGGAACCAGGATTCTGGCCAATGTGTTACGGTCTGATAAAGAATCAGGGGGAGGAAATGCCTTTACTATGTTGTTGCTGTTTTAAGATATATTTATTTTTGATCATGCTTTGTCTTTGTTGTGATGTATAGGCTTTCTCCATTTGCAGCAAGTGAGGGCTACTTTCTAGTTGTGATAGAAGCTCAGGCTTCTCTTGTTGTGGAACATAGGCTCGAGAGCACACAGGCTTCAGTAGTTGTGGTGCACAGGCTTAGTTGCCCCATGGAATGTGGGATCTTTCTGGACCAGAGATTGAACCCATGTCCTCTGCATTCACGAGTAGATTCTTAACCACTGGACCAGCAGGGAAGTCCCTGTGATTCATGTTTTATTCCTTAGGTACTAGCCTAATCTTTTCAACTAAAGTTCAAATTAGATCATGCAGAATGCTTTTCATTTTTTTTCCTGTCAATTTCATTTTCAGATAGCAAAAGTAATGTATATTATGTTATTAACTTAGAAAGTGAAAAGGCAAGAAAAGAAGTTGCATACACACCGCTCAATTTCTCATTGTTAAGATATATCTATCATCTTGAATTCTCTCTTGAAGTGTTTTAAATTATAAAGTTCTCTAGGAAGGTACATTTTTTTTTTTTTTTTTGGCCTACTATACTTTGCCCACTGCTCAACTCCTACAAAACATAGAAACAGATGATCTGAACTACTAAAAGTCAAAAGCAGGCATCCACAGACCTGGATTCCAGACAGATGAGGTTCCCTGGGCACAGAAGAATTCTGGGACAGACAGAGATGAAGGAAGGGGAGAGACAAAGTTCTTCTGTAAGTCTTCAGAAAGGACAGAGCCCTGAAGCTTAGCTGTCAGAGATAAGGATGCAGTGATGTGGAATAAGTCCCCCAGAGCTAGGAATGGAAATTTTCGAGACATACCCTCTTCTCCCCACGGGCACCCTCCCCCCAATAAGAAAATACAGAGGCAATGAGGCATGATTCAGGTAAAAGGGTAATCTTCCTGGGCCGCAAGAATAAAATTAGTAGATGAGACACACCCCTTATCCCCAAGGAAAGGCTGAGCAAAGCTGAAACAGTATTGGGTGGAGGCAGGGGGAGGTAAACTCAAATACCTCCAGGAGGCAGGCAAGTAATGCAAATGAATGAAGTAGGCCAGGTGTGAGGAAAATGAGATGCTTTGCTGGAATCTTAAACACACAGGCATAGTTTTCATTTCTACAAACAAGTGTTCTGTCTCACTTTTTGGAAACATGGCAGTCTTCTTCATTTATTTTTCATTTTCACACTTTTGAGAGAGATTTCTTCACAGTAGGAAAGACAGCAGGTCTTTGGATAATGCATGGAAATTGACAACAGGTCTTGGTTTCAGGCAGACAATTGCAAGTGGTGGTGAAATCTACCAGACTGAGGAACTCATATCCCATTCTAAAGTGCTATGTCCCAACTATTAAGAATAAAAACAATCAGAAATAAACATTATCAGATATTACAAGCTTCCAAGAGAAGTCAGAAACATAAATGCTTATATGCATTTTTCTGGCTTTTAAAGTTAGTTCAAGGCTTGTGTGTTGATTTTTTTTTTTTGAATAGAAGTATAATTGCTTTACAATTCCACATTGGTTTCTGCTGTACAACTATGTGAATCGACTATATATCCTCTCCCTCTTGGACTTCCCACCGTGTCCCCATCCCATCCCTCTAGGTCATCACAGAGCACTGAGCCAAGCTCCCTGTGCTATTTAGCATGTTCCCACTGCTGCTGCTGCTGCTAAGTCGCTTCAGTCGTGTCCGACTCTGTGCGACCCCATAGACGGAAGCTCACCAGGCTCCCCTGTCCCTGGGATTCTCCAGGCAAGAACACTGGAGTGGGTTGCCATCTCCTTCTCCAATGCATGAAAGTGAAAAGTGAAAGTGAAGTCGCTCAGTCGTGTCCGACTCTTAGCAACCCCATGGACGAGAGCCCACCAGGATCCTCCGTCCATGGGATTTTCCAGGCAAAAGTACTGGGGTGGGGTGCCATTGCCTTCCCCGGCATATTCCCACTAGCTGTCTATTTTACACGTTTGTTTATTTTTAAATTAGATGAAACACATTCCTACGCCCTCGTAGGTACTATGAACTGCCCATTTGTGACTATCGCCTCATGTCTTTCTGGATTTCATGCTGTGCTGACACTCACTCAGAACCCAATGGGATGGACATCTGTGATTTCCTTCCCCTATACACTGTAAAAAATATAACTCCTAAAACTAGCACTTAAGGGAGACAGTGACAAATTCAATTATGATCAAAGGACAAGAAAGGAACCTGAAACTAAACGCACTGGGGAACACTTCTAGGAAAAGACAAACAGTATATGATATGATACAGTGCCTGGCAGGCTACAGTCCATGGGGCTGCAAAGAGGCGGACATGACTGAGCAACTAAGCACAGTATAGCACCGTGATAAAAGATTATATAGAATGCTATATGATGCTTTCTCGCTTACATGGTATTTTCACATCCACTCTGTCATTGGAACCCACAGCAAATTTCAAAGGCAGACTGAAAGGCATTATTAACACCACTGATAGGAATGAAGTAACAAAGGAAAGAGAACTAAGTAGGAATAGTGGATCAGAGATTAAGTGACTTGCCAATATTACAAAAATATGCACTGGAAGACATGATTCATTAACTTATGAAAAAAGGAAAACTGATGCTGAGCATCATTTATAGAAAACACAATAAATTATTTTTCTTCTAAGAGTACTTTCACAAAAGCACTGAAGTCAACAGAGTATAAATGATTGTGGGGGAAGAAAATGCTTAATACTTTGTTTTACTCATGCTTTGAAGAATTAATGCTGATGTCTACATTTGTTTCATGTAAAGGATTCATGGCTTTGATATTTAACTTCTACCTATAAGAAAGAAAACTCTACAAGGTAATATTTCAGAAAACTATAAAAAAAACTTCCCAACATCAAGAACTATTCACCTGTGGAAAATAATACAGCACCAAGAGTCAGAATATTGGACTCTAGAACCAGCACTGCACATGACTTTATTGCCTCTTTTTTCAAATGGGTATAATAATACCTGAGTAATAACTCCAGAAAGAATGAAGGGATGGAACCAAAGCAGAAAGAATACCCAGGTGTAGATGTGACTGGTGATAGAAGCAAAGTCCAATGCTGTAAAGAACAATATTACATAGGAACCTGGAATGTCAGGTCCATGAATCAAGGCAAATTGGAAGTGGTCAAACAAGAGATGGCAAGAGTGAATGTTGACATTCTAGGAATTAGAGAACTAAAATGGACTGGAATGGGTGAATTTAACTCAGAGGACCATTATATCTACTACTGTGGGCAGGAATCCCTCAGAAGAAATGGAGTGGCCATCATGGTCAACAAAAGAGTCTGAAATGCAGTACTTGGATGCAATCTCAAAAACGACAGAATGATCTCTGTTCGTTTCCAAGGCAAACCATTCAATGTCACAGTAATCCAAATCTATGCCCCAACCAGTAACGCTGAAAAAGCTGAAGTTGAACAGTTTTATGAAGGCCTACAAGACCTTTTAGAACTAACACCCAAAAAAGATGTCCTTTTAATTATAGGGGACTGGAATGCAAAAGTAGGAAGTCAAGAAACACCTGGAGTAACAGGCAAATTTGGCCTTGGAATACGGAATGAAGCAGGGCAAAGACTAATAGAGTTTTGCCAAGAAAATGCACTGGTCATAGCAAATACCCTCTTTCAACAACACAAGAGAAGACTCTATTCATGGACATCACCAGATGGTCAATACCGAAATCAGATCGATTATATTCTTTGCAGCCAAAGATGGAGAAGCTCTATACAATCAGCAAAAACAAGACCAGGAGCTGACTGTGGCTCAGACCATGAACTCCTTATTGCCAAATTCAGACTGAAATTGAAGAAAGTAGGGAAAACCACTAGACCATTCAGGTATGACCTAAATCAAATCCCTTATGATTATACAGTGGAAGTGAGAAATAGATTTAAGGGCCTAGATCTGATAGATAGAGTGCCTGATGAACTATGGAATGAGGTTCGTGACATTGTACAGGAGACAGGGATCAAGACCATCCCCATGGAAAAGAAATGCAAAAAAGCAAAATGGCTGTCTGGAGAGGCCTTGCAAATAGCTGCGAAAAGAAGAGAAGTGAAAAGCAAAGGAGAAAAAGAAAGATATAAACATCTGAATGCAGAGTTCCAAAGAATGGAAAGAAGAGATAAGAAAGCCTTCTTCAGTGATCAATGCAAAGAAATAGAGGAAAACAACAGAATGGGAAAGACTAAGGATCTCTTCAAGAAAATCAGAGATACCAAAGGAACATTTCATGCAAAAATGGGCTCGATAAAGGACAGAAATGGTATGGACCTAACGGAAGCAGAAGATATTAAAAAGAGGTGGCAAGAATACAAAGAAGAACTGTACAAAAAAGAGCTTCATGACCCAGATAATCATGATGGTGTGATCACTGACCTAGAGCCAGACATCCTGGAATGTGAAGTCAAGTGGGCCTTAGGAAGCATCACTAGGAACAAAGCTAGTGGAGGTGATGGAATTCCAGTGGAGCTATTCCAAATCCTGAAAGATGATGCTGTGAAAGTGCTGCACTCAATATGCCAGCACATTTGGAAAACTCAGCAGTGGCCACAGGATTGGAAAAGGTCAGTTTTCATTCCAATCCCAAAGAAAGGCAATGCCAAAAAGTGCTCAAACTACCGCACAATTGCACTCATCTCACACGCTAGTAAAGTAATGCACAAAATTCTCCAAGCCAGGCTTCAGCAGTATGTGAACCGTGAACTTCCTGATGTTCAAGCTGGATTTAGAAAAGGCAGAAGAACCAGAGATCAAATTGCCAACATCCACTGGATCATTGAAAAAGCAAGAGAGTTCCAGAAAAATATCTATGTCTGCTTTATTGACTATGCCAAAGCCTTTGACTGTGTAGATCACAATAAACTATGGAAAATTCTGAAAGAGATGGGAATACCAGACCACTTGATCTGCCTCTTGAGAAATCTGTATGCAGGTCAGGAAGCAACAGTTAGAACTGGACATGGAACAACAGACTGGTTCCAAATAGGAAAAGGAGTACGTCAAGGCTGTATATTGTCACCATGTTTATTTAACTTATATGCAGAGTACATCATGAGAAATGCTGGACTGGAGGAAACACAAGCTGGAATCAAGATTGCCGGGAGAAATATCAATAACCTCAGATATGCAGATGATACCACCCTTATGGCAGAAAGTGAAGAGGAACTAAAAAGCCTCTTGATGAAAGTGAAAGTGGAGAGTGAAAAGGTTGGCTTAAAGCTCAACATTCAGAAAACAAAGATCATGGCATCTGGCCCCATCACTACATGGGAAATAGATGGAGAAACAGTGGAAACAGTGTCAGACTTTATTTTTCTGGGCTCCAAAATCACTGCAGATGGTGACTGCAGCCATGAAATTAAAAGACGCTTGCTCCTTGGAAGGAAAGTTATGACCAACCTAGATAGCATATTCAAAAGCAGAGACATCACTTTGCCAACAAAGGTTCGCCTAGTCAAGGCTATGGTCTTTCCTGTGGTCATGTATGGATGTGAGAGCTGGACTGTGAAGAAGGCTGAACGCCGAACAATTGATGCTTTTGAGCCTTGGTGTTGGAGAAGACTCTTGAGAGTCCCTTGGACTGCAAGAAGATCCAACCGGTCCATTCTGAAGGAGATCAGGCCTGGAATTTCTTTGGAAGGAATGATGCTAAAGCTGAAACTCCAGTATTTTGGCCACCTTGTGCAAAGAGTTGACTCATTGGAGAAGACTCTGATGCTGGGAGGGATTGAGGGCAGGAGGAAAAGGGGACGACAGAGGATGAGATGGCTGGATGGCATCACTGACTCGATGAATGTGAGTCTGAGTAATCTCCGAGAGCTGGTGATGGATAGGGAGGCCTGGCGTGCTGCAGTTCATGGGGTTGCAAAGAGTCGGACACGACTGAGTGACTGATCTGATCTGATCTGATGTGAAAGTAGATGGGTGTAAGTGAACTCTCTGCAAATTAACAAGCATTTCAGACAAATATAATGTAGAGTAGGCTAATTGCAGAGAAGGCAATGGCACCCAACTCCAGTACTCTTGCCTAGAAAATCCCATGGATGGAGGAGCCTGGTAGGCTGCAGTCCATGGGGTCGCTAAGAGTCGTACACGACTGAGCAACTTCACTTTCACTTTTCACTTTCATGCATTGGAGAGGGAGATGGCAACCCACTCCAGTGTTCTTGCCTGGAGAATCCCAGGGATGGGGGAGCCTGATGGGCAGCCATCTCTGGGGTCACACAGGGATGGGCACGACTGAAGCAACTTAGCAGCAGCAGCAGGCTAATATGAGTGAAAAATCTGTGAAGATATTAGAAATATTTTGTATTAAATGTAAACTCCATACTTTGGAGTTCAAGGATCCTACATCATCCAGTCCAAACCAGCCCACTCAACCTCATCTCCTTCCACCACGTCTGATGCCAACTATACTCTGGAACCATGGGAGCATCCAATTCCGGAGCCTGGAGATGCATGGATACCTGGGGATTCAACCCACATGCTGAGCACTTGGGTTGTCTCTCTCAGCCAATCCTACATATCTTCTGCGCCCAACCCCTACAGAAACCCTCCATGGACTATTCTCCCCCTCCATCATCACTCAGTTCTAGCATGTTATCTGTTCTCCACCCAAATCCTTCCTTTCTCAAAAAACTCAGTCTTAAACCCCAAAATTCTCAGTCTACAAAAAGTTGTTTCCCTGGAAATAAAATCTAGACCAACCAGATACAGTTCAAATTCCAACTTCACAAGCTTAGCTTCTCTGATCTTGTTTCTTTACCAGAAAATTGCAATCCTAAGGCTTACTTCAGAGGTGGTTTTACATAGACATTTTTCCCTCATGACATCGAGATTCATTAACCCTTGATCACCCAGAGCTGTGTGACAGAATCTCCTTTCTGTATGTGCCTCCTCACCATCATCACAGTTACCACATCATACACTTCCTGAGGGTATCAATCATCCATTCAGTATTTTTTAAAGTATCTTTTCCCTGCTAGACATTTTTCTCAGACCTGGCACTCTCAAGGAGACTGGCTTTCTTTGCCCCCATGGATCTTACATCCTGAGGAGAAGCTGCTGATTAACAATGAACTGAAATAAAACATTAAATAATAAAACAAAAATTAAAAATAAGCTCCTAGCAAATGGTATAAATGAAATAACCAAATAGCTGAGAAAGGAAGAGAAGAGAAAGACATGGGCGACAGGGAAAGATATACCCACCTGAATGCAGAGTTTCAAAGAATAGCAAGGAGAGATAAAGACTTTTTAAGTGAACAATGCAAATAAACAGAGGAAAACAATAGAATGGGAAATACTAGAGAGGAGTTCAAGAAAGACTACCAAGACTACCAAGACTACCAAGTTCAAGAAAGAATACCAAGGAACTATTTCATGCAAAGAGGGAGATAATAAAGGACAGAAACAGTATGGACCTGAAACAAGCTGAAGAGACTAAGCAGAGGTGGCAAGAATACACAGAACTGCACAAAAAATATCTTAATGATGCAGATAACCACGATGGCATGGTCACTCTCCTAGAGCCAGACACAATGCAGTGTGAAGTCAAGTGGGCCTTAGGAAGAATTACTACCAACAAAGCTAGCAGAGGTGATGGAAATCCAGCTGAGTTATTTCAGATCCTAAAAGATGATGCTTTTAAAATGCTGCACTCAGTGTGCCAGCAAATTTGGAAAACTCAGCAGGGGCCACAGGAAAAGATCAATTTTCATACCAATCCCAAAGAAAGATAATGCCAAAAAAATGTTCAAACTACCACACAGTTTCACTCGTTTTACATGCTTGTAAGATCATGTTCAAAATCCTTCTAGCTAGGCTTCAATGGTATGTGAACTGAGAACTTCCAGATGTTCAAGCAGGATTGACAAAAGGCAGAAGAACCAGAGATCAAATTGCCAACATCCACTGGGTTAAAAATAAAAGTAGGGTGGGGTGAGAATTTCATAAAAACGTCTACTTCTGCTTTATTGATTACGCTAAAGCCTTTGTGTGTATCACAACAAATTGTGGAAAATTCTTCAAGAGATGGGAATGCCAGACCGCCTTACCTGTCTCCTGAGAAACCTGTATGCAGGTCAAGAAGCAACAGTTAGAACTGGACATGGAACAACAGACTGGTTCCAAATAGGAAAAGGAGTATGTCAAGGCTGTATATTGTCACCCTGCTTATTTAACTTATATGCAGAGTACATCATGCAAAATGCCAGGCTGGATGAAGCACAAGCTGGAATCAAGACTGCCAGGAGACATATAAATAACCTCAGATATGCAGATGACATCACCCTTATGGCAGAAAGTAAAGAACTAGAGAGCCTCTTGATGAAGGTGAAAGAGGAGAGTGAAAAAGTTGGCTTAAATCTCAACATTCAAAAAGTGAAGATTATGGCATCTGATCCCATCACTTCAAAACAAGTGAAAGTCACTCAGTCGTGTCTGACTCTGTGATCCCATGGAATGGGACTATGCAGTCCATGGAATTCTCTAGGCCAGAATACTGGAGGGGTAGCCTTTCCCTTCTCCAAGGGATCTTCCCAACCCAGGGATTGAACCCAGGTCACCTGCACTGCAGGAAGATTCTTCACCAGCTGAGGCACAAGGGAAGCCCCTTCATGGCAAATAGATGGGCCGGGGTGGGGGGCGGGGGTGGGTAGGGGAGGAAACAATGACAGATTTTATTTTCTTGGGCTCAAAATCACTGCAGATTGTGACTGCAGCCATGAAATTAAAAGATGCTTGCTCCTTGCAAGAAAAGCTATGACAAACTTGATAGCATATTATAAAGCAGAGACATCACTTTGCCCACAAATGCCCATCTAGTCAAAGCTATGACCTTTCCAGTAGTCATGTATGAATGTGAGAGTTGGATCATAAAGAAAGCTGAGCACCATAGAATTGATGCTTTTGAATTGTGGCGTTGGAGAAGACTCTTAAGAGTCTCTTGGACTGCAAGGAGATCAAACCAGTCAATCCTAAAGGACATCAGTCCTGAATATTCATTGGAAGAACTGATGCTAAAGCAGAAACTTCAATACTTTGGCCACCTGATATGAAGAACTGACTCATTGGCAAAGACCCTGATGCTGGGAAAGACAGAGGGCAGGAGGAGAAGGGGATGACAGAGAATGAGATGGTTGGATGGCATCATTGACTTAACGGACATGAGTTTGAACAAACTCTGGGAAATAGCGAAGGACAGGGAAACCTTGCATGCTGGAGTTCATGGGGAGGTAGACTGTCAGACACACCGTCAAACACATTGAGTGACTGAACAACAACAAGAAATCATATGACCAATATCCCCTGAGGTAGCAAATATATGGACCTACTTTTTTTTAGAAGAATTTTTTTTGACATGGACCATTTTTCAAATCTTTATTGAATGTTAGAAAATTGATTTTGTTGTATGCTTTGGTTTTCTGGCCCCAAGGCATGTGGGATCTTAGCTCCCTGACCAGGGATGAAACTCACACCCTGGAAGGTGATGTCTTAACCTCTGGACTACCAGGGAATTCCCTGGACCTACATTTGATAGAGGGGGAAGGAGGGCTTTTGAAGCCACAAGGTCTGGCACATGAGAAGCCAGCTACACACAGATCTGAGTGGGAACACAGACAAAGGGAACCAAGCAGAAACAGAGAAGAAGGAATGTGCCCTGTGTCTTTGAAGAACAGCAGGGAGATTGAAGAAGCTGAGTTTGGAGGAGAATGATGTTGGAGGGATGGGTTGGCTCCATATATCATTGGGCTGTAAGCAGGGGAGGGCTCAGATCCTGTGCCTCTTATTTCACCATCATTTCCTCGTGGCTAAACTGCACATCAGTTTTCTGTTTCCTTTTATTTTTGTTTGTAATGTGATGTCCTCTAGGTCATCCTTGCCTCAGCACCTTGCAAGAAAATACATGATGTCACACCCAGAGCTGTCATCCCCAACCTTCCTATCATCTCCAGGGGAGAAGCTTGGATGAGGAACCCTCTGGCTCATTTTGAAGTCCTCTCTTTCCAACCACCAGAGCTTCACTCAGTGTGACAGTCCAATAAGCAATGCCTCAGCCCATATTCTGCTTCTTGCTGGCATTTGGGAAGTTGGCTCTGTTGCCTAAAGGAGACATTTTAGGAGAGGTTTCCATAGAAACCCAAACTTTCTCTCCAGCTGCTCATGTAGTGTATCCCTTTATTTTAAAATACACATTCTTTTTCTTTCATCAGCTTTTGGGCACTTTATTCTTTGGGTACCCAAAGAAATATTATCAGAGCTTGAGGAACATAAGTTATCACATTCTACACTCAACAGTCTTTCCTAATTGTGTTTCTGTGGCCGACAGGAAGGATAGCAGAAGCTTTGATGCCAAACTAACCATTTCTCCTGTGAATATACACTTGTCATCTCAGAATTCCTTTGGTGGTTAGCTCTTCATCATCAATATACTATTGGCATCACCAGCTTTATAGAAGTCTCACTGAACTATTGTCCAACTCTCTGTCTCTTTCCCAAACCTTCTCCCTGAATGACTATATTCCAAATCTAGAAACAGTTGCACTTTTTTTCTTATTCCTACAAGCTGAAGTCTTGCCTACTTTGGGCCATTAAAAGTGTCATTTCTTTAAGCTTCCTATCTCATACTCATTCTTAATTTATGTTAAACCATAGGCATCATTTTCACAGTGGAGACTACTTTACCTGCCAAAATGAGGTTATATTTGCTATGTTTTCTTCCTAACAATTCCCATAATTCTAATGACATCATTTTGGTGGTTATACATTTGATGTCTCTCTCCATTAAAATGCAAACTCCTTAAAAAACTGTATCTTACCAATGTCTGGATGGATAGCATCCAGCACAGTGTTTTGAAAAGAACAAAAAATTAGGGGAATATTTATATTTCAGCCCAAAAGAGAAGCAGAAACAAGTAACTAAATGAATTCTGCTTTGTGCATTTATAGGAATAAAGTTTATTTTCTCCAAAGAAACGCAAATCTATGTCACCTGTTGTGAAACAAGTGGGGAAAATAAATCTGTTTTGGTTTTAGAGAAGCCATTGTATGATATGGTATGAATCAAAGCAAAGGACAAATGCATTTAAGAACTGCAGAGAGGATTTGATGTGGGAATCATGTACCCCTTCACCCATGCTGTGTACAGCCGAGCAACAGGTAAGCGGGAATGTCAGCTAGAGGGCCAGAATTTGCCCCGCATAAGGAAGCTGAGAGAGAAAATGTAGAGGAAGGAATAAAAGGAGGGAAAGAAGGCAATGAGGGAGGTAGAGGGACAGACAGACTATTTAAGAAAAGGAAAAATAAAAAGAGACCACATCCAAAGAGGAAAGAGAAAAGACTCCTGGAGATTCCAAGTTCACCTTAGGGAGGGAGAAGGCGAGTGGCAATGCAAATGAGCTGGAGGGGCAGGGCCTGGGGAAGGGGGCCAACCCACACCTCAGGCGCCCCAGAATTCCTGGCGGTTTACAATTGTTTAAAGTAACCGGACAGACACTTGGCAGGATACCTGCAAGAGGCTGATGTGTGAGATGATTTCTGTGAGCCTGCAGGTCAAATCTAATCATAGCAGCCAAGATTTACGGAGTCTCTGATATGTATGTCAGGTGCCTTTGACACACTGTTGTATCAATCTTGACAAGAACTCGTATTACCCATGAGGAAACTTGAGACTCAGAAAGGTGAAGGTTCTTGCTTCAAGAGACCCAGGTAAAATGCAACAGAGCTTATGTCTGTCTGTCTTCAAAGGTGGGCTCCATCTAACATGCTGCTGCTGCTGCGTCACCTCAGTCCTGTCCAACTCTGTGCAACCTCATAGAAAGCAGCCCACCAGGCTCCCCCGTCCCTGGGATTCTCCAGGCAAGAACACTGGAGTGGGTTGCCATTTCCTTCTCCAATGCATGAAAGTGAAAAGTGAAAGTGAAGTCTCTCAGTCGTGCCCAACTCTTAGCAACCCCATGGACTGCAGCCTACCAGGCTCCTCTGTGCATGGGATTTTCCAGGCAAGAGTACTGGAGTGGGGTGCCATTGCCTTCTCTGATCTATCATGCTATCCTGACCCAACTCATAGAAGAAGCTTCAAAAAAAAAAAAAAAAAGAATCTGTTGTTCTGCAACACAATGGAGAGAAGAGTACAAAGTGAATATATAATGTGTATGGTGTTCAATTCAGCTTTCTAATAATGGAAAAGCTGCTCAAGAAGGGGCTGAGCTTCTTTGTGAGGATGGAACCTCACTATGAGGGGCAGACCAACCTGATGTGCTCTTTGAATGTTACCCACTCACCCTCCCCTAGTACTCTGCTGTGGATTCCCACTGTACTCAGGATGAAACTCGCACTTCTCACTATGGCCTGTAAGACTTGGCACCATCCAGCCCCTATCTGTTCTACAGCTTCACCTTGACTCTGACGTGCAGAGCCGTGCAGGTCTAGCTCTTCCCGGTCAGGCCACACATCATCCCAAGAATAGCACACAGTCCCATCTCCCCTCCATAGAAGCTTCTGCCCTCCATTCTTCACTTGACTTCAGGTAACTCTGACCTTCTGAAAAGTCTTCCTGGTGTAATTCAGATCCATACTTTCCTCTTTGCTGTCGCATCTTGCACTTTTCCTTTCTATCACATGATTGTGAAAGCCTCTGAATACATAGCCATATAAAGATATGGTTTCTATCACTGGCAGTGAGCTCCAGATACACCGGAACCCTGTCTCTAGTTCACTATCAGATCAGATCAGTCGCTCAGTCATGTCCGACTCTTTGCGACCCCATGAATTGCAGCACGCCAGGCCTCCCTGTCCATCACCAGCTCCCGGAGGTCACTCAGACTCGCATCCATCGAGTCAGTGATGCCATCCAGCCATCTCATCCTCTGTCGTCCCCTTCTCCTCCTGCCCTCAATCCCTCCCAGCATCAGAGTCTTCTCCAATGAGTCAACTCTTCGCATGAGGTGGCCAAAATACTGGAGTTTCAGCTTTAGCATCATTCCTTCTAAAGAAATTCCAGGATTGATCTCCTTCAGAATGGACTGGTAGTTCACTATGGTATCCTCAAACCACAGTACAGGGTCTCAGATATTGTGAAATTGTAAGAACTCGAATACTTTTTGCTCACTAGTACAATTAACTTCATTCAGGAATGTGCTTAAGGAAATGCCCTAAGAATTGAGGTAATAAGATGAACCCTGAAGAAACTGCCAGAAACAACCATGACCTGTGTTACTAGCTTGCCATATCACTTCCCACTACTCAGAAAAAGCGCGCATCATTTGGAACATGAAAACTAGCCTGTACTCCCCTATGCAACCCTCAAAACTACTTTACCCTACTTTATGAGTTTTGTTATGTATATCTTTGCCCTCATAGGCATTTGTTTCACATCCATTCCTTCTTTATTCCAAATACCCATCAGACAGCCAGTGCCACAGAGATCCAGGTCCTCAGAGACCATTAGAAAACTGAAAACCAAAATGAATTACCAACAGTATTGGCAACAAGACAGTCTCTGAACAAGACTGGCCCCAATCTGCTCAGTCACCAAGGCATTTCCACCCCGATGACTATGATATCACCATCCCAGAATTTGAGTTCAGGTGGGGCCCAACTCAGAAACCTGAACTTTAGGAAAACAAAGACTCTGTTGTTATGCAAATCGCTTTAGACACTGAAAAAGAGAGGAAATGAAAAGATAAGCAAACACAGACTGCATAAAGCCACCTGGCTTCTAAAATAGTTCCCTCTACAAAGTTTCAATAGGATGTCAGCTCACTGGAAACAAAGTCTCTAATCACAGAGAAAGTGTTTGACTCAAATGATTTCATTTTCTATTTTGGTAGCTCTTGCAATGGTGCCATTGTGCTTTCAGAGAAAAGAATAACAGGAGACCCTGAATGTTTTCCTTGTAGGGAGAGAAATTTCCACTTCTGTTGCCAAATGGGCGATCAGGCCCTGTGCTTATTCAACCAGCACTGCTAGTGTATCAGGCACAGTGCTTGGTCCTAGGGGATAAGTATGGAGAAGAAACAGAAAGGCCTTGTTTCCCTGGAGCTGGCAGCCTCATATGAACACAGTCCAGCTGAGACATCACAAACAAGTTTGCCTTGCTGTTGTAATACATGCAATATGGCACTTTGTGCTTCACAAAATCCTCTCACATATATCACTTTTTTTTTCCCTCATCCAACAACCTTGTAAGAACAGCATGAATGTTAAGACTTCCTTCTTTTCTAAAATGAAAGGAAGGCTCAGAGCTCAGAAGAACTGGCCATAGTCACATCAGTCATGTTCTTTCCATTGCACCAATAGCAACAAAAAAGCAAATGTTTAATAGCATTTATAAATGCTTTTTCACACAATACCATAGCGAATTCTTGCAACAAATTTATGATTCCCAATTTAAAAAACAAAGGAAAGAGGCTCAGAGGTTGAATAATTTTTTTAAGTCATTCAGGTAAAAAAAAAAAAAGAGAGAAGGATTGAAGTAGAGATTCGAATCTAAGCAATGTGACTATATGTGGCATTTAACCAGTAATTGACTGACAACACAGCATAAGTTGGTCATATCCCTTATTTTAATTGGAGCAACTATTATTACAGTTAATTTAAAAATAGAGTACTGAGGTGCACAGAGGTTTAGAGCCACATTCAAGGTCATATATTTCAAAGTGTTGAAGTTAAAGTAGCATCTCAATTCCCAAGATGTGAATTCAACTCGCTTTTCCACTCGACCAAAGGTTCTCACCCATGCACAACTGAAAGAGAAGGAGAGAGACCATCAGGTCTACACGGCTGCTTCATTTCATGGTGAATTGAGAAGTCCCCTCATACTGGACATAGACTGTCAGAACTCTTGGTGAAAGCAAGAGCTGAAAGTAGAACATTCATAGTCAGAAGGCCCTGGTGCACCCAACACCTCTGAGGTACTGGAGCCCCTATTCTAAATAACATTTGATTCTCACCAATGTTTCAAAGGGGATGACAGAGGATGAGATGGCTGGATGGCATCACTGACTTGATGGATGTGAGTCTGAGTGACCTCCGGGAGCTGGTGATGGACAGGGAGGCCTGGCGTGCTGCGGTTCATGGGGTCGCAAAGAGTCGGACATGACTGAGCGACTGATCTGATCTGATCTGATCTGAATGTGTCAAAGTTTGCCGATCTAAAGAGGTTGACAGCTCCTGCCCTTTCAAAGAAAAATGTTAATAGAACAGCTCTCATTAGTAAGAGTGTAATTAACTGGAGATACATTTGGGTAGAATGTAGGGTTAATACAAGAGAGAATCAGCTTTCCAGGTGGCTCAGTGGTAAAGAATCTTCCTGCCAAGCAGGAGATGTGGGTTCAATCCCTGGGTCCAAAGATTCCTAGAGAAGGAACTGGCAACCCACTCCAGTATTCTTGTCTGGAAAATCTCATGGACAGAGGAGCCTGGTAGGCTACAGTTTATAGGGTTACAATGAGTTGGACATGACCAAACCACTAAACCACCACCACCACCAAGAGAGAATCAGGAGATAAAATGCAGAGCAAGATTAACTCCAAATCATCTATCCATCTAAAAAAAAAAAATCACTACTTTCTCAAAGACCAGAACTATGTTTAGTCCTCAGGAACAAAGATGAACATGAAAGAAATAGTTCCTGACCTCCAAAACCTTACCATCGAGTACACCATGAATATACAACTCAGTTTACACTTCTTTTTCTGCAGGTGCTAGAAAGCTGTTGAAGGTTTCCAAGAAGGAAATGATTGGATGGCAGCTACTCCTCCCACAGACTCAGAAACTCTGAGTTGAAATAACTTACAAGTTATAAATACCCTCCCCATCGGCGTTCATAGCTGCATTTTGCACTAGTCACATATGGCTGTTCAACATTTGATATGCAGCTAGTCCCAAATGAGATGTGTTCTAAGTGTAAAAAGCACACTGGATTTTGAAGATTTGTTATAAACAAAAAGATAAGATCTCATTAAAACTGTTGAAAATAATGATTAACAATAGATATGGTAGCATTTCTGGTACACAGTGCTCCCTTGTTATCTGTGGAGGGATACCAAAAACAGTGTAGAAAAACAAAATCTGCTCAGGCTCAAATCCCCAGTTGGCTGCCCATATCGACGGATTCCAAATCCATAGATTCAACCAATTGTGGCTCTACACAGCTCAAGATCTGAGGTTGGCTCAATATGTGGATGTTGAACACAGAGCTTCAGAGGACTGACTGTATGGGGTTAAGTACATTACTAAAATTAATTTCATCTGTTTGATTTTTTAATGTAGCCATGAGACTATGTCTAGAATATGTGGCCACTAGAAAAGGAAAGATGTAGCCACGGGAATGCAGTTTCAACGAATAGAAAGGACAGATAAGAAAGCCTTCCTTGGTGATCAGTGCAAAGAAATAGCAGAAAACAATAGAATGGGAAAGACTAGCGATCTCTTCAAGAAAATAAGAGATACAAAGGGAACATTTCAGGCAAAGATGGGCACAGTAAAGGACAGAAATGGTATGGACCTAACAGAAGCAGAAGATATTAAGAGGTGGCAAGAATACACAGAAGAACTGTACAAAAAAGATCATGACCCAGATAACCGCAATGGTGTGATCACTCATCTAGAGCCAGACATCCTGGAATGTAAGTCAAGTGGGCCTTAGGAAGATCACTATGAACAAAGCTAGTGGAGGTGATACGATTCTAGTTTGAGCTATTTCAAATCCTAAAAGATGATGCTGTGAAAGTGTTGCACTCCATATGCCAGAAAATTTGGAAAACTCAGCAGTGGCCACAGGACTGGAAAAGGTCAGTTTTTATTCCAGTCCCAAAGCAAGACAATGCTAAAGAATGTTCAAGATCAGATCAGATCAGTCGCTCAGTCGTGTCCGACTCTTTGCGACCCCATGAACCGCAGCACGCCAGGCCTCCCTGTCCATCACCAGCTCCCGGAGGTCACTCAGACTCGCATCCATCGAGTCAGTGACGCCATCCAGCCATCTCATCCTCTGTCATCCCCTTCTCCTCCTGCCCTCAATCCCTCCCAGCATCAGAGTCTTCTCCAATGAGTCAACTCTTCGCATGAGGTGGCCAAAATACTGGAGTTTCAGCTTTAGCATCATTCCTTCTAAAGAAATTCCAGGATTGATCTCCTTCAGAATGGACTGGTTGGATCTTCTTGCAGTCCAAGGGACTCTCAAGAGTCTTCTCCAACACCACAGTTCAAAAGCATCAATTCTTCGGCACTCAGCCTTCTTCATAGTCCAGCTCTCACATCCATACATGACCACAGGAAAGACCATAGCCTTGACTAGGCGAACAAAAGAATGTTCAAACTACCGCACAATTGTACTCATCTGACATATTAGCAAACTAAGGCTCAAAAATCTCCAAGTCAGACTTCAACAGTACATGAACTGTGAACTTTCAGATGTTCAAGCTGGATTGAGAAAAGGCAGAGGAACCAGAGACCAAATTGCCAATGTCCACTGGTTCATCAAAAAAGCAAGAGAATTCCAGAAAAACCTCTACTTGCTTTATCAATTATGCCAAAGCCTTTGACTGTGTGGATCACAACAAACTGGAAAATTATTTGAGAGATGGGAATACCAGACCACCTTTCCTGCCTCCACAAAAATCTGTATGCAGGTCAAGAAGCAACAGTTAGAACTGGACATGGAACAACAGACTAGTTCCAAATAGGAAAAGGAGTATGTCAAGGCTGTATATTGTCACCCTGCTTATTTAACTTACATGCAGAGTACATCATCCAAAATGCTGGGCTGGATGAAGCACAAGCTGGAATCAAGACTACCAGGAGAAGTATCAATAACCTCAGGTATGCAGATGAAACCACCCTTATGGCAGAAAGTGAAGAAAAACTAAAGAGCCTCTTGATGAAGTGAAAGAGGGGAGTGAAAAAGTTGGCTTAAAACTCAACATTCAGAAAACGAAGATCATGGCATCCAATCCCATCAGATCAGATCAGATCAGATCAGTCGCTCAGTCGTGTCCGACTCTTTGCGACCCCATGAACCGCAGCACGCCAGGCCTCCCTGTCCATCACCAGCTCCCGGAGGTCACTCAGACTCGCATCCATCGAGTCAGTGATGCCATCCAGCCATCTCATCCTCTGTCGTCCCCTTCTCCTCCTGCCCTCAATCCCTCCCAGCATCAGAGTCTTCTCCAATGTGTCAACTCTTCGCATGAGGTGGCCAAAATACTGGAGTTTCAGCTTTAGCATCATTCCTTCTAAAGAAATTCCAGGATTGATCTCCTTCAGAATGGACTGGTTGGATCTCCTTGCAGTCCAAGGGACTCTCAAGAGTCTTCTCCAACACCACAGTTCAAAAGCATCAATTCTTCGGCGTTCAGCCTTCTTCACAGTCCAGCTCTCACATCCATACATGACCACAGGAAAAACCATAGCCTTGACTAGGCGAAACTTTGTTGGTAAAGTAATGTCTCTGCTTTTGAATATGCTATCTAGGTTGGTCATAACTTTCCTTCCAAGGAGTAAGCGTCTTTTAATTTCATGGCTGCAGCCACCGTCTGCAGTGATTTTGGAGCCCAGAAAAACAAAGTCTGACACTGTTTCCACTGTTTCCCCATCTATTTCCCATGCAGTGATGGGACCAGATGCCCATGATCTTCGTTTTCTGAATGTTGAGCTTTAAGCCAACCTTTTCACTCTCCACTTTCACTTTCATCAAGAGGCTTTTTAGCCCCTCTTCACTTTCTGCCATAAGAGTCGTGTCATCTGCATATCTGAGGTTATTGATATTTCTCCCGGCAATCTTGATTCCAACTTCTGTTTCTTCTAGTCCAGCATTTCTCATGATGTACTCTGCATATAAGTTAAATAAACATGGTGACAATATGCAGCCTTGACTTACTCCTTTTTCTATTTGGAACCAGTCTGTTGTTCCATGACCAGTTCTAACTGTTGCTTCCTGACCTGCATACAGATTTCTCAAGAGGCAGATCAGGTGGTCTGGTATTCCCATCTCTTTCAGAATTTTCCATAGTTTATTGTGATCTACACAGTCAAAGGCTTTGGCATAGTCAATAAAGCAGAAATAGATGTTTTTCTGGAACTCTCTTGCTTTTTCCATGATCCAGCAGATGTTGGCAATTTGATCTCTGGTTCCTCTGCCTTTTCTAAAACCAGCTTGAACATCAGGAAGTTCACGGTTCACCCAATCCCATCACTTCATGGCAAATAGATGGGGAAACAATGGAAATAGCGACTTACTTTATTGTTATGAGCTCCAAAATCACTGCAGATGGTGACTGCAGCCATGAAATTAAAACATGCTTGCTCCTTGGAAGAAAAGCTATGACCAACCTAGACAGCATATTAAAAAGCAGAGACATTAGTTTGTCGACAAATGTCTATCTACTCAGAGCTATGGTTTTTCTAGTAGTCATGTATGGATGTAAGAGTTGGACCATAAAGAAAGCTGAGCACCGAAGAACTGATGCTTTTGAACTATGGTATTGGAGAAGACTCTTGAGAATTCACTGGACTGCAAGGAGATCCAACCAGTCCATCCTAAAGGAAATCAGTGCTGAATATTCATTGGAAGGACTGATGCTGAGGCTCCAATACTTTGGCTATCTGATGTGAAGAACCAACTCCTTGGAAATACCCTGATGCTGGGAAAGATTGGAGGCAGGATTAGAAGGGGACAACAGAGGATGAGATGGTTGGTTGGCATCACCAACTCAATGGACATGAGTCTGAGCAAGTTCTGGGAGTTAGAATGGACAGGGAAGCCTGGTATGCTGCAGTTCATGGGGCGGCAAAGAGTCGGACACGACCAAGCAACTGAACTGAACTCCTGCTGCTGCTGCGTTCCGTCAGTTGTGTCTGACTCTGTGCGACCCCATAGACAGCAGCCCAACAGGCTCCTCTGTCCCTGGGATTCTCCAGGCAAGAATACTGGAGTGGGTTGCCATTTCCTTCTCCAAAGCATGAAAGTGCAAAGTGAAAATGAAGTCACTCAGCCATGTCTGACTCTTTGCAACCCCATGGACTGTAGCCTACCAGGCTCCTCCATCCATGGGATTCTCCAGGCAAGGGCACTGGAGTGGGTTGCCATTGCCTTCTCCGAACTGAACTGAAAATATGTCAGTTAACATATGTGGCTTCACTGTGTGTCTTTTAGACAATGCTGTTCTGTAGAATTCCTGATAAATGTTCAATTAGGCTTTCTTGAAAACCTCTCCAGACTGAACATTCTCCTGTCCTTGAGAAAATCCATTCCGTGGCTTCAAGGCTGCATATTAGAAATAATTCTTTTTGTTAAACCATAAAATGTCTTTCTGCATATTTTATACATCGAAAATCATGATGCTCTATTGCCGTGGTCCTGAGCCATTTTAGCACCAGGCAGTGGTTTCATGGAAAACAAATTTTCCACTGACTGGAGGGCATGGGGGTGTCAGGTGGGCATGATTTTAGGATGATTCAAGCTCATTACATTTCTTATGCAGTTTGTTTGTATTGTTTTTACATCAGATTCACCTCAGATCATCAGGCATTAGATCCCAGAGGTTGGGGACCCATGCTCTATGGCATTCTTCCAACAGTAACCCTCAACTTTCTTTTATCTCCCCCCTTCGATTGTCCCCAGGTCATCTAATCTTCCCTTGTTCCAAGCAAATACCTCAAATTAGTTTATTACGCCTTGCACAATATGTTTTCTGGGTCTCTAATGATCCCCATCACTTTTCTCTACACATTTTCTCAATTATCAGCATTCCTTCAAAAACAAAAACAAACAAAAAACACAACTTTCCTGGTTGTCTTATTGGAGGTAACAGTATATGATAGTAAAATGACCCTTAGATTAGAAGTTAGAGATAAGTTATTTCTCATCTCACCCACCCTGTGCAACCTTCTATAAGTAATTTCACCTCATGGGCAAAAGCTTATGAAAATGAACTTAACAGGGAAACCAAACCAGAAGGAAAAAAAAAAAGCTCCACATACAACCTCAACAGTGAACCTTTATTTTTAATAGCTTAGCATTCATGTCTCCTGCTAATAGAACCCATCTTCTCCACTTTCAAACTGTGCCATTTTTCAGTTGTTGGAGGGAGGACGAGTGGGTTCACCCTGTCCCTCAGCTTCAGGGAAGACTGAGGCCAGGATTGGAGAATCAGAGGCACAGAAATTGGTTCAGTGACCAGCACAGTACTCAGCTGAGGCAAGGGCATCACATGGAGATAGCCTGATGTAGGAGGATGCTAACAGGGGAAGCAGAACTCGAAGACTTTGGGGTGGAGGGAAGGACCTGATGATGCAGTTCACATTATTGCAACCCCTGCTTACAGCTGTGCTTCAACTAATGCACTTTCTGGCCTTTTTTTTTTTTTTTTTTTTTTTAAGAAACTGAATTCATGTATTTCTTTTTTCCCCTAACATCAGTTTGAGTCTACAACCAAGAGACCTGCCGCACTGTTTTCAGGAACGAAAATGCTTCCAGATCCTCGACCTCATTTCCAGACTTCTGATTTGTCGTGTATGTACGTGGCCTCATGAATAAGCAGTGATGTTCTGCATATCAGTATGGAAGGCTACGGACTTCTCTGGCAATCCACTGGTTAAAACTCCATGCTTCCTGTATTGGGGGCACAGATTTGATCCCTGGCAGGGAAACCAAGACACTATGTGCCACGTAGGCAAAACAAAAAATACACACAGAATGACAGACATGTTGAGATGGTAAAAGTCAAGGATGGTAGAACCCAGATTCTGAGTCTGTCCTTTTCTTTTAAGCAGTGTTATCTGTCAACCTTTCACCCATGTCATGGAAAATCTACATGGTCAATGCTTCATTTACTCAGCTCGTCTTTTCATATTAAAATGATACTTGCTCTATACTGTGGCAAGTAATTAAGTAACATCACAGTATGCCTTGTTTTTATAAAATCAATGTGTGTGCAGAAACAAATTGACTTCCATTAGGATTCACAACCCACTTGATTTTCACTTCTCATGGATCTTCAGTTGGCAACATCTTCCAACACTTCTAGTTCTCTCCTCTTCACCAACCACCACCTGCACCCCCTGCCCGGCCCAGGGTCCTAACACAGGTTTTATTGCAGCATTCAAGATCTAGAAAGGGGTTTAAGACATGGCTGCTCAATGCCATGACTTTATACTATCAGTGTAAAAGGATTTCTACAGAATGGGAAGTGACTTTCTCAATGTACAATACAGTTGGAAACAGAGCCTAGACAAGACTTTTGTGCTCCCAGAATACGGTATCATATAACAGCTGTATTCTAAGTGTCGTCACCTGTTTAGAGGCCTCTTTGGGATCAATGCAAAGAAATAGAGGAAAACAACAGAATGGGAAAGACTAGGGATCTCTTCAAGAAAATCAGAGATACCAAAGGAACATTTCATGCAAAGATGGGCTCGTTAAAGGACAGATATGGTATGGACCTAACAGAAGCAAAAGATATTAAGAAGAGGTGGCAAGAATACACAGAAGAACTGTACAAAAAAGATCTTCACAACCCAGATAATCACGATGGTGTGATCACTGACCTAGAGCCAGACATCTTGGAATGTGAAGTCAAGTGGGCCTTAGAAAGCATCACTATGAACAAAACTATCGGAGGTGATGGAACTCCAGTTGAGCTATTCCAAATCCTGAAAGATGATGCTGTGAAAGTGCTGCACTCAATATGCCAGCAAATTTGGAAAACTCAGCAGTGGCCACAGGACAGGAAAAGGTCAGTTTTCATTCCAATCCCAAAGAAAGGCAATGCCAAAGAATGCTCAAACTATCGAACAATTGCACTCATCTCACACGCTAGTAAAGTAATGCACAAAATTCTCCAAGCCAGGCTTCAGCAATATGTGAACCGTGAACTTCCTGTTGTTCAAGCTGGTTTTAGAAAAGGCAGAGGAACCAGAGATCAAATTGCCAACATCTGCTGGATCATGGAAAAAGCAAGAGAGTTCCAGAAAAACACCTATTTGTGCTTTATTGATTATGCCAAAGCCTTTGACTGTGTGGATCACAGTAAACTGTGGAAAATTCTGAAAGAGATGGGAATACCAGACCACATGATCTGCCTCTTGAGAAATTTGTATGCAGGTCAGGAAACAACAGTTAGAACTGGACATGGAACAACAGACTGGTTCCAAATAGGAAAATGAGTACGTCAAGGCTGTATATTGTCACCGTGTTTATTTAACTTATATGCAAAGTACATCATGAGAAATGCTGGACTGGAAGAAACACAAATTGGAATCAAGATTGCTGGGAGAAATACCAATAACCTCAGATATGCACATGACACCACTCTTATGGCAGAAAGTGAAGAGGAACTCAAAAGCCTCTTGATGAAAGTGAAAGTGGAGAGTGAAAAGGTTGGCTTAAAGCTCAACATTCAGAAAACGAAGATCATGGCATCCAGTCCCATCACTTCATGGGACCTAGATGAGGAAACAGTGGAAACAGTATCAGACTTTGTTTTTCTGGGCTCCAAAATCACTGCAAATGGTGACTGCAGCCATGAAATTAAAAGATGCTTACTCCTTGGAAGGAAAGTTATGACCAACCTAGATAGCATATTCAAAAGCAGAGACATTACTTTGCCAACAAAGGTTCGTCTAGTCAAGGCTATGGTTTTTCCTGTGGTCATGTATGGATGTGAGAGTTGGACTGTGAAGAAGGCTGAGCGCCGAAGAATTGATGCTTTTGAACTGTGGTGTTGGAGAAGACTCTTGAGAGTCCCTTGGACTGCAGGGACATCCAATCAGTCCATTCTGAAGGAGATCAGCCCTGGGATTTCTTTGGAAGGAATGAGGTTAAAGCTGAAACTCCAATACTTTGGCCACCTCATGCGAAGAGTTGACTCATTGGAGAAGACTCTGATGCTGGGAGGGATTGGGGGCAAGAGGAGAAGGGGACGACAGAGGATGAGATGGCTGGATGGCATCACTGACTCGATGGACCTGAGTCTGGGTGAACTCCGGGAGTTGGTGATGGACAGGGAGGCCTGGCATGCTGTGATTCATGGGGTCACAAAGAGTCAGACACGACTGAGTGACTGATCTGATAAGATCAGATCTTGGGTAAATCATTTCCCAATTTTCTTCTTTCATGAGATCATTTAACTGCATCTTGGTGTTTGTTTATAAAGTGGGCTTAACTCTGTTTGGGTGCATAAGCTGTTATTATTAATAGGTGCATGATGAGTGTGTGTGTGCTCAATCGTGTCTAATTCTTTGTGACATCATGGACTGTAGCCCCCCAGACTCCTTTGTCCATCCTTGTCTCAGGCAAGAATACTGGAGTGGGTTTCCATTTCCTTCTTCCGGGGATACTCCCAACCCAGGGATTGAACTCTTGTCTCCTGTATCAGCAGGTGGATTCTTTACCACTGCACCACCTAGGAAACCCACTAATAGGCCTAACCACTATTTATGGACCAGGCATCTACTATGTGCTTATAAATCCAATCTGGCTTAATCATCATAAATATCTCTGAAGTTTGTATTCTAAAGTTTCTCTTTTTTATAGAAAAGGAAGTTGGGATTTAGAGAGGTGATGGAGATAGCCTAAATCAGATATCTGATAAATACAGTCAACAGGATTGAATTCAATTTCTAGCTCTGACTCCAGAGCCTGAATTTTTAACATGAATATTCTGTCTTCTCAGAAAGATTAAGCAAACTTTTTCATTAGAACATGTCTGGAAACTGACAAGGCTGTAAAATAGAGTGATCACTTTCTGAGCCCTCATTGACCTGTAAAACATTTCAATATATCACCAGCTATGCTCAAGAACATCCCTGTTCAAGCCCTCTGATCCACTATTTAAATGTATAATAAACAAAAGACCATAATTCACTTACATCTTGCTATGTGTTCAATAGCTACAGAAGTTTTTACAGAAATTTTTAGGAGAGACAGAAATGTAAAACAGGAGACAGAAGAGCAGAAGCCTCTCTTATTCCCACTGCATCTTCTGCCCTCACATGTTGCAGATACACTTTCTGTCTAGCTGACTGTCTCCTTTACAACAGATTGTACCTAAAACCCCTAGATTGGCTGTGTGGTAGTTATCTATTGCTGTGTAACAAATTATCCCAAAGCTTAGTGTCTTAAAACAACATTCATTTTTGGCAGAAAGTAACAAACTTATTTTAGAATTCATATGGAAATTCAAGGGACACAGATAGCTAAAATGATCTTGAAAAAGAAGTTGGAGGATTCACAATTTCCGATTGCAAAACTTACTACAAAGCTAATCAAGAAAGTCTGAAACTGGCATAAGGATAGCCATATAGATCAACGGAATAGAATTGAGAGTCTAGACATAAATCTCCCAACTCATAGTCATTTGATTCTTAATAAGGATGTCAAAACAACTCAATGAGGAAAAGAATGGTCTTTTTAACAAATGGTTCTGGGGCAACTGGATATCCACATACAATAGACTGAAGTTGTGCCAGCTTCACACCATTTATGAAAAGTAACTCAGAATGGATCAAAGACCTACCATTTTATAGCTACACCTATAAAATGCTTAGAAGAAAACATAGGTCTAAATCTTCAAGATCTTGGATTAAGCCATGGTTTCTTAGATATGACAGTAAAAGCAATGAAAGAAAAAACAGAGATAAACCTGACATTACCAAAACTGTAAACTTTTGCGCTTTAACAGGCACCATTAAGAAAACAAGACAATACTACCTGAAAGTAAAACAACCTGATAAAGGCCTTATATCCAGAATATATAAAGAACCATTACAACTCAGAAATAAAGACAAAAAAGTGAGCAAGGGTCTGGATAGACAATCCTCCAAAGAAGATACACAGTTAGTAAGCACTTGAAAAGATGCTTAACATCATTAGTTATCAGGAAAATGGAAATGAAAACAACAGTGAGATACAAATTTATACCCACTAGAATGGCAATTATCAGTTGGACAGATAAGTGTTGGTAAGGATGTGGAGCAGCTCAACATAGGCACTTTGGAAAAGTTTGGCAGCTCCTCAAAAAGTTAAACATAGAGACCTAGCTGTTTCATCCATACACACACACACAAACAGACCCAAGAGAATAAAACATATGGAGCAATACCCATCTTGCTCAGAAGTCAAAAAAGCTGAAAGAAAAAGTAATTTTAGTTGCTACAGGCTCACCTGCTATTCCACGCCAACTTGCAACAGCTCAGTCTAAAAAGGCATGATAGTTATAGTTCTATTTTTGACTTCCAAATCTCATTCAAAATGTCCTGTGATCCATGCTAATCCATAACTAGGTAAGAAAGGAAACTCGTGGAAATTTAGTTTCAGTTTAGCTAGATTAGCATAACAAAATTAACTTCAATTATTATTAAAGAAACTGTGACTTGGGAATGGTGTTCAGTACACAAATTGTATTTCTGCAGTTATTACTTTGCCAACAAAGGTCCATATAGTCAAAGATACAGTTTTTCCAGCAGTCATGTATGGATGTGAAAGTTGGATCATAAAGAAAGCTGAACACCGAAGAATTGATGCTTTTGAACTGTGGTGTTGGAGAAGACTCTTGAGAGTCCCTTGAATTGCGAAGAAATCAAACCAGTTAATCCTGAAAGAAATCAATCCTGACTATTCATCTGGTGACTCTGGCCACCTAATGCGAAGAACTGACTCATTAGAAAAGACCCTGATGCTGGGAAAGATTGAAGGTGGAAGGAGAAGGGGACGACAGAGACCAAAATGGTTGGATGGTATCATTGACTCAGACAGAGTTTGAGCAAGCTCCAGGAGTTGGTGAAGGACTGGGAAGCCTGGCATGTTACAGTCCATGGAGTCTCAAAGATCTGACACGACTGAGTAACGGAACATCAACAAGAAATGGAAACTTGTATTAAATACAATAGTATAAATTTCATAAATATCAGAAAGCTGCAAAGGGTATATTCTTTAAAAAGGATTTCTCAACCTCAGCACTACTGGCATTTTATGTTTGGTAAATCTTTTTAACAGGGGTCTTTCCTATGCATTCTAGAGTGTTCAGCAGCACCTTGGTATCTACAAATTAAATGGAGTTCTCACAATCAAAAATATCTTCAGACAATGCCAACTATTTCCCAGGGATCTAAAATTGCCTCCAGTTGAGAACTACTGCTTTGAGTGATACTAAATATTCCAAAACAAAGATGCTATGTAAACTCAGGTCTACCTGAAATTAGATTATATGTTATGCTGCTTATATATTTAATTCCCTGTGTGTGCTTAGTTACTAATATTAATTCACTACATTGGAAGAGACGCTCTCTGGTTGACTTTGAGTCAAAGCTTAATAGCAAGGCTCAGTTGGTCAAGGTCACTAATTAAAAACTATGGATGTGTTAGCTTTAGAAGATCCCATCTTTTATCTCAGCAAGGGGAAGGAGGCAGCAGCTCACAGATGGCCCGAGGCAAATCTATGCCTGTTTCAAGAAGTTTACAACTAGTTTCCTTGGTATAAAACACTACAGAGATGACACTCTTTCAATAGTGAATCGTCTTTCTTGACCATTTCAAATTCTCTTTCATTCTTATAAGCAAATTATGTTTTTCTTAAGTAAAATGCTTGGACTCAGTCTTGTACTCTTGAATGGCCCATCCTGTAGACGTTTCACCTATTTCAGAAGTGACTAGCTGCGCCAGATAACATTATCAAGAGAGAAGATTCAAACGGTTGCAACTTACCCTTTGTCAAATCACAATCTAATTCAAGGGCAGAAAACTCAAATATCTTCAGGGATCAATTGGAAAAGTTAAACGCACAGTGGTTCTTAGCAACTATAGTAAACTGGAAAGCCTGTGCCCCCCCTAAAATGGTATACAAACTCTGTTTACAGATGTCATTTAGGAAAATGTGTGTTTTTGTTTTTTAATTTTATGAAGCCAGGAGTCCATATATGTATATGAAATTAGTTGGCAATTAATTTTGAAAAATCATTATAAAACAATACCACATAGGGAGAAGCATGTGTGTGTGTAGGTTCATGCCTGTAAGTAAAAGCAGGGCTCAGTTGGTAGAGATGGTGTGTATACATTTGTATGTATGTATATATACATGAGGGCTTCCCAGGTGGCACTAGTGGTAAAGAACCTGCCTGCCAATTCAGGAGACTTAAGAGATGCAGGCTTGATCCTTGGGTCACGAAGATCCCCTGGAGGAGGGCATGGCAACCCACTCCAGTATTCTTACCTGGAGAATCCCATGGACAGAGGAGCCTGGCAGGCTACAGTCCATGGGGTCACAGAGTTGGACACTACTGAAGCGACCACATGCACACATGTATACATGTGTGTATATACACATGTGAGTTTGCCTGTAGGCTGCATTCACCCATCAAGAGACTAGATTATCATTTTTATTCTTATCAGCCAACCGAAAGGCAAAACAACTTACCAGTAAGGGAGGTGGAAAAATTAGTTATTTGAGAGGATTTTTCTCTTCTTATTTTGTCCTAAGTGACTTCTCAATACCATCAACAACTCATTGTTGTCCCACATGTTCAAAATATCCATGGTAAGCTTAAAGTTATTCAGACTAGTAATAAAAACTTACTTCCGCTTAAACGACAGAAAACTGAGTATCAGACAGTTTATATGACCTCAGGTCACAAAGCCTAGAAGGAGTGAAGCCAAGGCTGAAACTCACAGCCAGCGCCCTTCGGCTACTATGTAATTATGTCTAGGACCTTGTGGAAATCATCTGCCTTAAGTTAACATAAATCTAGTAAGTATCTGTGTGTAATCTTCACTTTTGAAAGAGACTATTTTATCCTGTACATCCCCAGGTGGAAATTTGACAAGTGTTGTGCTGAAAACAAATTATGCTGTACTGTGTGCGCATTAATTTCTCGGCTAATATTTCAGTTCACTACATTGTAAGCCCCTTCACAGTCATCATGATCTGGAAGCACATGCTTTATTGCTTCTAAATATTTGAATTCCAATACGAAGGCCTGTCAATCTACCCAGACTCATAAGTTGGCTTAACCTGATTTTCTCTGCTTCGTGACAACATTGTTTAGTATGCGCTGGGCTGTATCTGACATAAGGAAATCTTATATTACATTTAATCAAATAGATTGAAAGCAGCTGAAATGCTCACTCTTCCCAAATTTGCAAAGCATTGCATTTTTTCCGCCTTTTCTTTTTTGACTCTGGTGAGTCTGCTATCAAACTATTTACAGAATTTATGTACTTTGGGAAGCTGTCAAATGCATAAAACCCAGTGTGGTGTCAATCTCAGTTCTTGAAAAGATTGAAAGAGTTTCCTTTAGTCTCCTGAGAACCCTCTCACAGAAGAAATTCTTAGGTCTGTAGGTAACTTGGTTATCTAGTGGCCAAAGCCTTTGACTGTGTAGATTACAATAAACTGTGGAAAATTCTGAAAGAGATGGGAATACCAGACCACCTGATCTGCCTCTTGAGAAATCTGTATGCAGGTCAGGAAGCAACAGTTAGAACTGGTCATGGAACAACAGACTGGTTCCAAATAGGAAAAGGAGTATGTCAAGGCTGTATATTGTCACCATGTTTATTTAACTTATATGCAGAGTACATCATGAGAAATGCTGGACTGGAAGAAACACAAGCTGGAATCAAGATTGCCGGGAGAAATATCAATAACCTCAGATATGCAGATGACACCACCATTATGGCAGAAGTGAAGAGGAACTCAAAAGCCTCTTGATGAAAGTGAAAGTGGAGAGTGAAAAGGTTGGTTTAAAACTCAACATTCAGAAAACGAAGATCATGGCATCTGGTCCCATCACTTCATGGGAAATAGATGGGGAAACAGTGGAAACAGTGTCAGACTTTATTTTCCTGGGCTCCAAAATCAGTGCAGATGGTGACTGCAGCCATGAAATTAAAAGACGCTTACTCCTTGGAAGGAAAGTTATGACCAACCTAGATAGCATATTGAAAAGCAGAGACATTACTTTGCCAACAAAGGTCCGTCTAGTCAAGGCTATGGTCTTTCCTGTGGTCATGTATGGATGTGAGAGTTGGACTGTGAAGAAGGCTGAGCGCTGAAGAATTGATGCCTTTAAACTGTGGTGTTGGAGAAGACTCTTGAGAGTCTCCTGGACTGCAAGGAGATCCAACCAGTCCATTCTGAAGGAGATCAGCCCTGGGATTTCTTTGGAAGGAATGATGCTAAAGCTGAAACTCCAGTATTTTGGCCACCTCATGTGAAGAGTTGACTCATTGGAGAAGACTCTGATGCTGGGAGGGATTGGGGGCAGGAGGAGAAGGGGACTCCAGAGGATGAGATGGCTGGATGGCATCACTGACTCGATGGATATGAGTCTGAGTGACCTCCGGGAGTTGGTGATGGACAGGGAGGCCTGGTGTGCTGCGATTCATGGGGTCACAAAGAGGCAGATACGACTGAGCGACTGAACTGAACTGATACTTATAAATTCCATCCCCTAGTAAATATGTTCTTTTGAGACATGGCCTTTTATCTAGCCTCTACTACCCATGGTTCTTGAAATGTATATTTTATTCTGATTTGCATGTGCATTTCAAATTCACCTGGCTGGATCCTAACTCCTTGAAAATCACTCCAAGGCATCACCTTCTCCAGAAGACTTCCTGGAGTCCAACTCTCAAATCTGTGTTTGTTGTCTCTTCTTACAGAGGTATGGAGATTATTACATAAAGCTTCATATTTTGGGAGTGAGTATTCTGTCTTTAAAGTCAGATAATTTAGGTTTAGCTCTGAGATCTGCCACTTGATTATGCCAAATCATTATGTGCTTGAGAGCAGTTTCAGTTCAGTTGCGTCCAACTCTTTGTGACCCCATGGACTGCAGCACGCCAGGCTTCCCTGTCCATTGCCAACTCCTGGAGTTTACTCAAACTCACATCCATCAAGTCGGTGATGCCATCCAACCATCTCATCCTCTGTCATCCCCTTCTCCTCCTTCCTTCAATCTTTCCCAGTATCAGGGTCTTTTCCCAGGAGTCAGTTCTTCACATCAGGTAGCCAAAGTATTGGAGTTTCAGCTTCAACATCAGTACTTCCAATAAATATTCAGGACTGATTACCTTTAGGGTGGACTGGTTGGATCTCCTTGCTGTCCAAGGGATTCTCAAGAGTCTTCTCCAACACCAAAGTTCAAAAGCATCAATTCTTCAGTGCTCAGCTTTCTTTATAGTCCAACTCTCACATCCACACATGACTACTGGAAAAACCATTGCTTTGACGAGACAGATCTTTTTCGGCAAAGCAGTGTCTCTGCTTTTTATTATGCTGTCCAGGTTGGTTATAACTTTTCTTCCAAGGAGCAAGTTTCTTTTAATTTCATGGCTCCAATCACCATTTGTAGTGATTTTGGAATCCAAAAAGATAAAGTCACTATCCACTGTTTCTCCCTCTATTTGCCATGAAGTGATGGGACCAGATGCCATGATCTTAGTTTTCTGAATATTGAATTTTAAGCCAACTTTTTCACTCTCCTCTTTCACTTTCATCAAGAGGCTCTTTAGTTTTTCTTCACTTTCTGCCATAAGGGTGGTGTCATCTGCATCTGAGGTTATTGATATTTCTCCCGGCAATCTTGATTCCAGCTTGTGCTTCATCCAGCCCAGCATTTCTCAAAATGTACTCTGCATATAAGCTAATTAAGCAGTTTCAGTCATCATTAATTTAAAACCTAAGATGACTTCAGCCTGGGGCAGTCTATGTAATTGACATCAGATAACATGTGCAACATTCTTGACAAGGTAAATTTTCAATCAAGGGTGACTACATCATCATTAATAATTACGTAAGGTGGCTCAGTGGTAAAGAATCTTGTCAGAAAGATCCCCTAGAGGGGGAAATGGCAACCCACTCCAGTATTCTTGCCTGGAAAATCCCATGGACAGAGGAGCCTGGTGGGCTAAAATTCATGGAGTCACAAAGAATCAGACACAACTGATTCGTAATCAACAACAGCACTCAACACCCTCTGTCAGCTACTATCACTTTAATAAATGTCATGAATATGTCTCTTGATTCTTTTCCCACTAAATAGTGAGTTCAATAAAAGATTGGCTATGCTTCTAACTCACAACACTGAGCCCCAAACCTTGACAAAGTAAGTGTTCAAGTGATCACTGAAATCTACTAAGATGGCAATGAAATCAATTAATTAAAACATTATGAAGTGCAATTCTATACCTGACACTGTGCTCAAAGCATAGCAGCTGACAGATTGGTGCTTATCTTCATATATTTATAGTCTATTATAAGAAGATAATCCAATGAGTCTTTGCAACTGTGAGAAATGTCATGAAGGGGAAAGCACAGGACACAGCCATGTGGACATACATACAACAGACGGATGAAACTTTATCTAAAAAGGCAAAGGTTCACTGCCTTTTGCAGCTTCTAAGCCCACCCATCACAAAGCCCCACATGGCAGGTATTCATTGGGTGCTTCAGTTTCTTTGTAAGATATGTCTAGTGTTTGCTCTTCTGTTTAAGGTTGTTCCCTTCAAACATCAGGTCTCCAAATACCCCTTAGATTTCACAAACATAATAAACTTTGTTGTTCAATAGATGATTAAATTTCCTCAGAACAAGGGAAGAGTAAAATGTACAAGCAAATGCAAGCATCATTTAACTTGCTTTTATTTAGAAGTTAAGTCCATTATCCTGCCAGATCAGAGGAGAAAAAATAAGGAAAATTTAACGTACAACAGGAACACTGCCACAGAGTAGATGCTGGGGAGTGGGGAAAAAGTATAGAAAATAGAAAAAAGCATAGAGAAATGACCAAAACAAAGTGGAAATCCTGATGGGGTAGGGCTTCCCTGGTGGTTCAGATGGTAAAGTGATGGCCTGCAATGCAGGAGACCTGGGTTCAATCTCTAGGTTGGGAAGATCCCCTGGAGAAGGAAATGGCAACCCATTCCAGTACTCTTGCCTGGAAAGTTCCATGGACGGAGGAGCCTGTTAGGCTACAGTCCATGGGGTTGCAAAGAGTCGGACACAGCTGAGCGACTTCACGTTCATTTTAATATGCTAGGACAGTCTCATGACAAGCAGTT
The DNA here is from genome assembly GCA_935064755.1 of Tragelaphus eurycerus. NCBI lineage: Eukaryota > Metazoa > Chordata > Mammalia > Artiodactyla > Bovidae > Tragelaphus > Tragelaphus eurycerus. The sequence goes on along the minus strand of CAKXYN010000014.1, from coordinate 32,745,136 downwards.
TTCTTTCTCAATCTCTATAAACAAGTTATAGAAACAAGTAATTATAAATATTTGCCAAGGAATAGATTTCAGGTTTTGGAGTTTCCTCTCAACCAAAGATTATGAACTCACAGAACAAGCCCGTTCACCTAGGCTCTGTTCTGAGTGATGAACACAGACAATAGGATTATGGGTTAAAAATGCACGCTTTGCTGTAAACCAGAATTGGCTTGAGTTCTGGTTGTGATACATAATGGCTGTGTGATAAAATAACTTCTGTCATATCTCCTCTGAAAAACTGGGGTAACCTCTAGCTCCTAAGGCTGAACCCAGACCTGAAAGAAAAAAAAAATCATAGAAACCTATAGTGTGGGTTAAATTTCTTGGCAATGATGCAAAACAATTTTCTCTGAAATCCAAGCTCTGTAGAACACAGCAGACCACTTTCCAGTGCCCACGAGGCAGTGCCAGGTGAAGCAATTACCTGGTTGATTGCAGGGGCTGGAATGAGTCACTGATTAAGAGATTTATTTGGATTTCTGTTTGAGTTGTGTTTGATTAGCTTGTCCATGAAAGTGAGCAATTCCGTCTCCATGGACACATTCTACTGGACACAGAAGAGCTCTGTATCCCCAACCCCAACTGTCATTCAGGAAAGAGGCATGAGTTGGTATCATTAGCACATGTTCATTTGTTTTAATGGGGCATTAAGACTGATTTATATGGTGGCATTCGAGGTGAAAACTCATTCCAGAATTATACCTGTATAAGAACACTTAACATTAGCTTGCCAATGGGCCTTCCAAAAGGATGAAGACCAGTGTTTCTGATTTAGGGAATTTCCATTTCACTTATCCATCAAGAGGATTGGTTAGAAACAAATGAACAAACAAACAAAAACCAGGAGCAGCAGCCTACAAAGAATCATCTTGTGAGTTTCTCTTTGGAAATCAAGCTCATGTTAGTGCTGCAGAACTCCAAGGTCAGCAGAGAGCAAAGTTAATATTCATTTGCTCAAATTTCTGTATCTATCCTAAAGTGAAGTAAAGTCGCTCAGTCATGTCCAACTCTTTGTGACCCCGTGGACTGTAGCCCGCCAGGCTCCTCTGTCCATGGGATTCTCCAGGCAAGAATACTGGAGTGGATTACTATTTCCTTCTCCAGGGGATCTTCCTGACCAGGTATTGAACCCGGTCTCCCGCATTGGAGGCAGATGCTTTAACCTCTGAGCCACCAAAGGTGACTAATTCTTTTTACTAGAAATGTTTCTCTTTCTTTCATTGGTAACACTAACACTTTGAGATACTTATATAATCATTATCGATTTTGCTATCATTCATCATGACAGCCTTGAGAGGTCAGTTCCCTATTTCTTTACAATAGCAAAGTCAAGAAAAACAACACTGCAGATTATCATTCTTTTTATACAGTTTTCCCCTCAACATTAGTTCCTCTCCAGGTCCTGTTTGCTGTTCTACCTCCCATTCCCTAATGACTTTCCCTTTATCCTCATCATTAATTGCTGGTGGTTCTGTTGGCAAAGAGAAATGGAGGGGAACATTATAAAAGTCATTCCAGCTAATATCAGGCTCATTCAATTGAAAATATGGAGAAAAATAACTTTCTACAGAGGACTTTGAAACATTCAGGATAAAGAAATTTTTCAATGCCTGCACTGGTGTTGATATGAAGAGAGGAAAATATTTAGTGACTTAATACTTAGTGATTTATTTGTGGGTTATTCCTTAAAAATCTCTGACTTGTTTGTTAACCTTAAGCTATGAAAATAAGATCTGAGTCTCAATATTCACCAATGAATCCCCAGTTTTTTTTCCATCAGTATTTATCACACAGGGTTTCCCAGGTGGCTGAGTGGTAAAGCATTTGCCTACCAATGCAGGAGATGTGAGTTGAATCCCTGGGTTGGGAAGATCTCCTGGAATAGGAAATGGCTACCCACTCAAGTATTCTTGCCTGGAGAATTCCACGGACCCAGGAGCCTGGCAGGCTACAGTCCATGGGGTCACAAAAGAGCTGGACTTGACCTTGTGGCTTTAAAAAAAAAAAAAAAAAAAAAAACCTCACATAAGGTGATTGATAAATCCATCAAAGTAATGGATAAGAAGGGAGCTCAGTTTGCCAAGACTATTCTTACCTGTTCACTGTCAACCTTCCTTGTTAGGAGAGTAAAATTAACAGGTAAGTATGTTCCTATCTGTCTTTATTCAAACCTTCCTAGACTCATGGGATGAATACATAGCCTTGCAAGTGCATCTCTAGACCTTGATGCAAGGATCCATCCATTACACAAACCAACAATATTCATAATAACACACAGTTTTAAAAAAGTAATTTTAGAATTTAAGAGCTGGAAAAGGAAGAGTGCTTAAATAACAACACTACTGAAGTCTCTACTTGCATTCTGACCCAACAGGATAAAAATTTTTTCAGCCCAGGTATGAAATTCAAACTAAATATTAAAAAAATATGTATTTACAAAGGCATTCACATTTCAGTACAAGATTCTCTCCAGGTTACTATTTATTATCAAGGCAAGAATATTTCAAGAAGTGGCACATGCTTCCTAAGTGAAACCACCTTAAGCTTGCTTTGAAACTCTGGGGATGTACCAGTGTTTGTATTACCAGTACCTCATCCTTCCAAAAATAAATGCAATCAGGCCTCCAGATACTTCTAAACATATTGCACTTTTACTTTCCACCTGAACACAAAACATCTCCCAGGTGTTTGTGATCTTTATGTTTTAAAAATAAGGTTTAAGGTGTATATCCATCCACCTCTCATATCTGATTTCACATCTTGTTAGTCTGAACTGAATTCATTTATTTTATCTTTCAGTCTAACACCATCAGTAATTTCACATGAGAATCAACTCTAATATGTTCATATCTCATCAAGAAAGATAATGGTCCTGCCAAAAAGATCTATTTCTTTAGGTGTGCTTCTGCAGTGAAGGAGAGCTTTGCACTTGCAAAGCAAGAGCCTAGAAAGATGTTTGATTTTCATGGGTGTAACTGATCCTGTCATACTCTCAGGAACAACAGCTGTCAATCAGAAGAACATTAGATTTAAATTATTTATTTTGTATCACTTCCTATGGCTTCCCTTTATGCCAAACATCTAGGCTGATGAATTTATTAATCTATAGCTGGTGGTTTCATCCATGCTGCAGAAAGAAAACAATTCAAGTAAGCAATCCCAGGGAACAAACTGTTCTATCATCAAACTTACATCTCCCAACCATCATTTTAAGCACTAAAGTCCTTTGAACTGTCAAAACAATGGGGCAATATTCATTATTTCTCTCCTATTTATAGAAAACTTGTCACTTCATTATTTCCAAGAAAGAAACTGTGCATATCCAAGTAGATTAAGGCAAAAAGGAAGATTTTCAGTGACAGAGAGGCAACTGGCCATATCTAAATAGTGTATTGGGGGAGGGTTGGGTTAATAAAACCTAATTTCTTATTCTATCAATAGGACTGATATTCAGATTCAAGTATCAGGTTGATTTTGATGAACTCTAGAACATGAGCTCCCAACTCTACAGAGTCACAACAGGGTAAATCTATCATTTAAAAGAAAAAATCAGGGAAAGGTAAAAATCATGGTCCCCTATAGGTATAAAAATTAACATGTGTCAAAGATTTTATTCTGGTTGGGTGGCATCACCGACTCAATGGACATGAGTTTGAGTAAACTCCAGGAGTCAGTGATGGACAGGGCAGCCTGGCGTGCTGCAGTCCACGGGGTCACAAAAAGTCTGACGCAACTGAACTGAACCTCTTCTAGACCAGACAGAATCCACATGCCTACAAGATATCTGCAATTTACAGAATTTTAAAATAGTTCACATAGAATCAGAATATAAGACAGAAGGCAGAAGGGTGCCCTGAAGTAGTCTTCTTTCCCACAGAAGCACAAAGTGTTAACTAGGAAAAGGGAACAAACATACCAGGCTGCAAACATCTTCTCTGGGTAAAACAGGAGGCCTGCCCAGCTTATATTAATTGCTTGCCTCATGTCTTGACAGGCTGTAGCCTCTCTTCCACATACACTTCAGCTATTCCTCCTCAAACTAGCATGTGGCATTTTTCTACTTGTGCTGAAACAGAGAAAGACAGGGAACAGACTCTCCATACACAAAACCCAGGGAAGCTGTTCAAAAAAGGCCTCCCCAAGATGTACTGGGTAGACCAGAAAGTTAATTTGGGTTTTTCCATAAAATGTTACAGAAAAACCCCAATCAATTTTTTGGTCATCCCAATACTACTCTGGCATGTGGATTTTTTTGAGCTAATGGCAAGGGAGACCATGTGGGCTCGAGACAAACCGTGGCCTCTTAACTACTGAGAAAAATTTAAATTGGGTTATCTTCCCCAGAAAGAGAGTTATGACCAGAGGTAAAATTTAGATGTTGGTCCATCAGTATGGCACAACAAACATTTTTCTTCTGCTGTGAATAACCCTCTTATTCTTGGAAGCCCCAGGGCTCTATCTCATTCCCTAGCTCAGGATGGTGTACAGGTGACTCTTACTGAACTGTGTCAAACCCACAGGTTTGAACTGTGTGAGTCCATTTATACAGGCATTTTTTTTTTTTTTTTTTGTAACAGACATATACTACAGTACTACATGATCTACAGTTGTTCAAAAAATTGTGTTCCATGTATGTGGAACCACAATGTAGAGGACAATCTATAAAATGACATGCCAGTTTTCAACTGTTTGGGGATTGGTGCCCCAACTCCCACATTTTGCAGGTTCAACTGAATATACTTCATTTTACATTTCTGTACCTGAATCTCTCATATTTTGGGGGGTCCTGTCATGTAAGTGCAGAGAAGGCAATGGCACCCCACTCCAGTACTCTTGCCTGGAAAATCCCATGGATGGAGGAGTCTGGTGGGCTGCAGTCCATGGGGTCGCTAAGAGTCGGACACGACTGAGCGACTTCACTTTCACTTTTTCACTTTCATGCATTGGAGGAGGAAATGGCAACCCACTCCAGTGTTCTTGCCTGGAGAATCCCAGGGGCAGGAGAGCCTGGTGGGCTGACATCTATGGGGTCACGTGGAGTCGGACACGACTGAAGTGACTTAGCAGCAGCAGCAGCTCATGTAAGTGGGGTTCCCATGCATATGAAATTAAATTTGACTTTTTCCTATGAATCAGTCTCATGTCAACTTAATTCTTTGACCAGACACAAGAACCTAAAAGGACAGAATAGTTCTCTTCCTCTGCAACCCAGGATTCTAATAGCTGTGCATGTACAGATGACATTTAAATAATCAACTTTCATGAATCTATATCAAGTGCCTGCACCAACACCCTCTCTTCTGGGTAATGGAATCTTAATGTTATATGATGAAGATGGAGGCAGAGACCATACTCTATCTCAGGAGACTTTATTAACATGAATAGAAGAAAACATCTAGTCGCCAAGGCTTCCTTAAACCAAGGGACATTCGTGAGGAATCATACACAAGTCACGAGCCAATACATCATGTCTTTTTAAAAAATTTCCTTCCAACTTCAGTTTCCTTCCATCATCATCATAACCAATGTCTTGTAATGATCAGAACAGCAGCTATGGTTTTCCCTTTCTGGGCTATTTGTGACATCCCATGACTTAAAGAATCTTTAATTTAGACTTGAGGGTGGGAGACATTGCCAGCCACTCTAGACCTCCCCAGTTTCTTGCCATATTCAAATCTGGCACTGTGCTTTAAAGACTCAAGTTATGAATATATTATACAGCAGGTAAAGGAAGCTGGATCTAAAATATAACAGATGAAGGAAATTAGATTTTTATCAGGCAGCCATAAGAAGGCACGAATTGAGAAAATAAAAATAAGAGTTAGCCAAGTATTTGAAAACAATTTCCTAAGGAGACAAAGAGAACAATGAAAGACAATTAGTGAAAGAAAAGACTTTCAGTCTATTCCTGACCAGAGGAAATAAATCCTGTTCTAATACTGAGCTTCTGAATTAGTAATATTAATATGAAGATTTAATAGTAACCAATCAAGCCCAAATCAGTAGTTCTGAACTGGTAAAAGACCTTTTAAAAAAATTTTTTTTCAAGTATGCTTCAGTTTAAGAGCTTCCTTGATAACTCAATTGGTAAAGAATTCACCTGTAATGCAGCAGGCCCCGGTTTGATTCTTGGGGTGGGAAGATCTGCTGGAGAAGGGATAGGCTATCCACTCCAGTATTCTTGGGCTTCCCTGGTGGCTCAGCTGGTAAAGAATCTGCCTTCAATGTGGGAGACCTGGGTTCAATACCTGGGTTGGGAAGATCCCCCGGAGAAGGGAAGTGCTACTTACTTCTGTATTCTGGCCTAGAGAATTCCATGGAGTGCATAGGCCATGGGGTTGCGAAGAGTCAGACATGACTGAGTGATCTTCACCTTCACTTTTCAGTTTATTTTAGCAAAAATTGATTTCAAATCAAACACCAAACCACAAGTGTTTGGGAGTACTCCACCAACAGAAGCTCAGCTAAGAACATTTACAGAGAAAAGGAAGAAGAAAAAGTCATTGATGGCTATAGCCTAAACCCTACTTTGCTGTTGGTGATCAGTGGCCCATAGCTTTCAATTTCATAACCTTGGCCTATTTCCAGCCTTGTTTACTGCTTATTAGGCCTCCGTGGCAGTAGAGCCTTAGTCTCATTGCCTCCTTGTCTTATTTAACAAATCTGAGACAAGTTGTCCCCATATCCTTGCCCCAATCACTTGTATATTTCTTAGCTCATATTCTGTCCTTTACCCTCTGATCATCAGCAAGTCCGTGAGAGGTGAGGGTGGGGAGAGAAGAATTAGACATTGTGACTGCCTGACAAAGGATTAATACAGTAATGCCACAGATTTATAAACAAAATAAGAGTCTGGATGATCCTATTCAGGTCTTACACATCTTCTAGAAATAACGTTGGAAAAAAATGGTAATTTGCAAAGATTGCTTGACTGGGAGCCATAAAACCAGGGCTCCACGGACAAACATGCCTGTGATTCAGGTGAGAATTTGAGCAGAGATAGGCCAGTCTTAGTTGTCACATTTTCTGAAACAAAGTAAGGTTTTGGAGAAAGATGGAAAGGATGATGACTACATAAATGTTCTAAAGACCCTCATGGTCACACATGTGTGCCTGTGGGGCTGAGGGCCAGGATGAATAGAAAGTCCACAGGCAGAGTTACTAACCTCAAGCCCACTTACGCATGAGCAGAACAGTGTTACTCTTGACATGATCTGCCAACTTCTGCTTGATCTTCCTCCCAACAGCCACAGTTCCAGTTCCTCTCTTCTTTATCTTCTGTTCTCTAGTCTCCCATGTTTCCTCCCACTTTCACTGGTGCTTATAGCTACTCCAAGCCACTGTGCTTAATAGAACTCTGCTGAAAATTGAACCCAAGCAGGACCATGAACACACCAAGTCACTCTGCTGAATAGAACTCTGTGCTGAAAACTGAAACCAAGCAAGACTCTGTGCACAGAAGCCTCTCTGTGTCCCCCTTTCTTATTTGCAGGATAAAGGCTTCAGCCTTCTACCAAAGAGCAGATTTAAACAGTTGCTAACCAGGGGAGTAAGGGAAAAGGGCAAAAAAGGAACAATATTGCAGCTATTAAGACAGAATCCTGATTCCTCTTCAAAGGATATACAGAACAGCATTTTTTAGTTCTTCTGAAGGAAGCAAGGCTCTCATCCAGATGGAGTGTGGTCATTTCAGGCTGAGCACAAGATTCCTAGAGCACCATCCTGTCACCCACCACCAATCAATGAGAAGAAAATCATATGTCCTGCAGGTGTCAGCCCACAATTTGCCTATAAATACTTCTCCTGCAAATCATCAGGGAGTTCAGGTTTTTTGAGCATGAGACACCCGGTTTCCTTGCTTACCCCTAAAATAAACCTTTCTCTGCTCCAAACTCCGCCATTTCAGTTTGTTTGATTTCACTGTGTCAGGCACATGAGCTTTTGCTAACAAAACAAACCTTAGAATAAACTTCTCACTCTTGGGTTTATGTTCCATCCCATTGCCATGGCCTGCAGTCCTTACATGATCTGGCATATTCTCACTTCTCAATTCATCATGCACTGCTTTCCCTCTCATTTTTAAAACTTTATTCCATACTGTTCTAATTTCCATTTTACAAACATGACATGCCACTTTAACCTTGGGCTCTTCCGTCCAGCTAGCAACTACTGATCCTTTATATGCCACCACTAATGCCTCTTTGGGGAAGCCTCCTTACCATGTAGGAAGTCTGCAGCTGCAAACAATAACACGCTATAATTTAAATAGTTTAAACAAAAATAAATGTATTTCCTCACATAAAAATCCACCTGGGGATAGAGTTCCAGGGCTAACTCCGTTATTCAGTCAGCTCAACAGGTCCCTAGGTTCTCCACACTGGTCTGCTCTTTCCTAGGTTCCTGAGACAGCTACAAGAGTCCCAGCCTTAGCACTCAGAGAATGGAGAGATCCCTCCCTCCATGTCTGTCTTTATCAGGATATAAAACATATCCCAGTAGCACTCAACAGCTTCCCAGTTCCAAGTAGCCAGCATTGGCTACATTTCTTTTTTTCTAATTGAAAAGGAAGTGCAGAAACAAAGTATATTTGTAGCTTCTAGGATGAGAGGTAGAGGCTGCTATGAAGAAGATATATCCATGCAAGATAGGCTCTCTTGTTGTAAGCACTTCCTATTCTTTGTTATACTTAATGGTAGTAATCACAAGATAATTGTTAGCTGTTTGATAACTATTCATTTCCTATGTTGTTGTTCAGAAGCTCAGTCATGGCCAACTCTTTGTGACTCCATGGACTGCAGCACACCAGGCTTCCCTGTCCTTCACCGTCTTCCGGAGCTTGCTCAAACTCATGACCATTGAGTTGGTGATGCCATCTAACCATCTCATCCTTGCAGTGTGATCTGAGGCAGCTACCTCACTTGGGTGAGAGTCATTTTTCTCAAATGAAATATGATAACTAAAATGGTGACTTTTATTGATGCGGCGGTGAGGAGAGACCCCTCGTCCAAGGTAAGGTGTGATGGCTGTGCTTTGCTGGAGCAGCTGTGAAGAGATACCCCGCGCCCAAGGTAAGAGAAACCCAAGTAAGATGGTAGGTGTTGCAAGAGGACATCAGAGGGCAAACACACTGAAACCATACTCAAGAAAACTAGTCAATCTAATCACACTAGGACCACAGCTATGTCTAACTCAATGAAACTAAGCCATGCCCGTGGGGCAACCCAGGATGGGTGGGTCATGGTGGAGAGATCTGACAGGATGTGGTCCACTGGAGAAGGCAATGGCAAACCACTTCGGTATTCTTGCCTTGAGAACCCCATGAACAGTATGAAAATGCAGAATTGTAGGATACTGAAAGAGAAACTCCCCAGGTCAGTAGGGGCCCAATATGCTACTGGAGATCAGTGGAGAAATAACTCCAGAAAGAATGAAAGGATGGAGCCAAAGCAAAAAGATTACCCAGGTATGGATGTGACTGGTGATAGAAGCAAGGTCTGATGCTGTAAAGAGCAATATTGCATAGGAACCTGGAACGTCAGGTCCATGAATCAAGGCAAACTGGAAGTGGTCAAACAAGAGATGGCCAGAGTGAATGTCGACATTCTAGGAATCAGTGAACTAAAATGGACTGGAATGGGTGAATTTAACTCAGATGACCATTATATCTACTACTAAGCACAGGAATCCCTCAGAAGAAATGGAGTGGCCATCATGGTCAACAAGAGTCTGAAATGCAATACTTGGATGCAATCTCAAAAACGACAGAATGATCTCTGTTTCCAAGGCAAACCATTCAATGCCACAGTAATCCAAGTTTATGCCCCAACCAGTAATGCTGAAGAAGCTGAAGTTGAACGGTTCTATGAAGACCTACAAGACCTTTTAGAACTAACACCCTAAAAAGATGTCCTTTTCATTATAGGGGACTGGAATGCAAAAGTAGGAAGTCAAGAAATACCTGGTTGCTGCTGCTGCTAAGTCACTTCAGTCGTGTCCGACTCTGTGCGATCTCATAGACGGCAACCCACCAGGCTCCTCTGTCCCTGGGATTCTCCAGGCAAGGATCCTGGAGTGGGTTGCCATTTCCTCCTCCAATGCATGAAAGTGAAAAGAGAAAATGAAGTCGCTCAGTCGTGTCCGACTCTTAGTGACCCCATGGACTGGAGCCTACCTGGCTCCTCCATCCATGGCATTTTCCAGGCAAGAGTACTGGGGTGGGGTGCCATTGCCTTCCCCAAAGAAACACCTGGAGTAACAGGCAAATTTGGCCTGGAATATGAAATGAAGCAGGGCAAAGGCTAATAGAATTTTGCCAAGAAAATGCACTAGTCATAACAAACACCCTCTTCCAACAACACAAGAGAAGACTCTATATGTCCATGTATAGATGTCCATGTCTATACGTGGACATAACCAGATGGTCAACATTGAAATCAGATCGATTATATTCTTTGCAGCCAAAGATGGAGAAGCTCTATATAGTCAGCAAAAACAAGACCAGGAGCTGACTGTGGCTCAGACCATGAACTCCTTATTGCCAAATTCAGACTGAAATTGAAGAAAGTTGGGAAAACCACTAGACCATTCAGGTATGACCTAAATCAAATCCCTTATTATTATACAGTGGAAGTGAGAAATAGATTTAAGGGCCTAGATCTGATAGATAGAGTGCCTGATGAACTATGGAATGAGGTTCATGACATTGTACAGAAGACAGGGACCAAGATCATCCCCATGGAAAAGAAATGCAAAAAAGCAAAATGGCTGTCTGGGGAAGACTTACAAATAGCTATGAAAAGAAGAGAAGTGAAAAACAAAGGAGAAAAGGAAAGATATAAGCATCTGAATGCAGAGTTCCAAAGAATAGCAAGAAGAGATAAGAAAGCCTTCTTCAGTGATCAATGCAAAGAAATAGAGGAAAACAACAGAATGGGAAAAACTAGGGATCTCTTCAAGAAAATTAGAGATACCAAAGGAACATTTCATGCAAAGATGGGCTCGATAAAGGACAGAAATGGTATGGACCTAACAGAAGCAGAAGATATTAAGAAGAGGTGGCAAGAATACACAGAAGAACTGTACAAAAAAGAGCTTCACAACCCAGATAATCACGATGGTGTGATCACTGACCTAGAGCCAGACATCCTGGAATGTGAAGTCAAGTGGGCCTTAGAAAGCATCACTACGAACAAAGCTAGTGGAGGTGATGGAATTCCAGTGGAGCTATTCCAAATCCTGAAAGATGATGCTGTGAAAGTGCTGCACTCAATATGCCAGCAAATTTGGAAAACTCAGCAGTGGCCACAGGACTGGAAAAGGTCAGTTTTCATTCCAATCCCAAAGAAAGGCAATGCCAAAGAATGCTCAAACTACTGCACAATTGCACTCATCTCACACGCTAGTAAAGTAATGCACAAAATTCTCCAAGCCAGGCTTCAGCAGTATGTGAACCGTGAACTTCCTGATGTTCAAGCTGGTTTTAGAAAAGGTGAGGAACCAGAGATCAAATTGCCAACATCTGCTGGATCATGGAAAAAGCAAGAGAGTTCCAGGAAAACATCTATTTCTGCTTTATTGACGATGCCAAAGCCTTTGACTGTGTGGATCACAATAAACTGTGGAAAATTCTGAAAGAGATGGGAATACCAGACCACCTGATCTGCCTCTTGAGAAATTTGTATGCAGGTCAGGAAGCAACAGTTTGAATTGGACATGGAACAACAGACTGGTTCCAAATAGGAAAAGGAGTACATCAAGGCTGTACATTGTCACCCTGTTTATTTAACTTATATGCAGAGTACATCATGAGAAACACTGGACGGCAAGAAACAGAAGTAGGAATCAAGATTGCTGGGAGAAATATCAATAACCTCAGATATGCAGATGACACCACCCTTATGGCAGAAAGTGAAGAGGAACTCAAAGCCTCTTGATGAAAGTGAAAGTGGAGAGTGAAAAAGTTGGCTTAAAGCTCAACATTCAGAAAACGAAGATCATGGCATCTGGTCCCATCACTGCATGGGAAATAGATGGGGAAACAGTGGAAACAGTGTCAGACTTTATTTTCCTGGGCTCCAAAATCACTGCAGATGGTGACTGCAGCCATGAAATTAAAAGATGCTTACTCCTTGGAAGGAAAGTTACGACCAACCTAGATAGCATATTCAAAAGCAGAGACATTACCTTGCCAACATTCGTCTAGTCAAGGCTATGGTTTTTCCTGTGGTCATGTATGGATGTGAGAGCTGGACTGAAGAAGGCTGAGTGTCGATGAATTAATGCCTTTAAACTGTGGTGTTGGAGAAGACTCTTGAGAGTCCCTTGGACTGCAAAGAGATCCAACCAGTCCATTCTGAAGGAGATCAGCCCTGGGATTTCTTTGGAAGGAATGAGGCTAAAGCTGAAACTCCAGTACTTTGGCCACCTCATTGGAAGAGTTGACTCACTGGAGAAGACTCTGATGCTGGGAGAGATTGGGGGCAGGAGGAGAAGGGGACGACAGAGGATGAGATGGCTGGATGGCATCACTGACTCGATGGATGTGAGTCTGGGTGAACTCCGGGAGTTGGTGATGGACAGGGAGGCCTGGCATGCTGCAATTCATGGGGTCACAAAGAGTCAGACATGACTGAGCGACTGATCTGACCGATGATTCAGTGAGAGTATGATTAAAATCTCAGGAAAAAGTATAACCTTACTTATCTCAAATTATTGTTGCTATTAGCATTATAATCCGGGGAAGGCAATGGCACCCCACCCCAGTACTTTTGCCTGGAAAATCCCACGGACGGAGGAGCCTGGTAGGCTCCAGTCCGTGGGGTCGCTAAGAGTCGGACACGACTGAGCGACTTCACTTTGACTTTTCACTTTCATGCATTGGAGAAGGAAATGGCAACCCACTCCAGTGTTCTTGCCTGGAGAATCCCAGGGACAGGGGAGCCTGGTGAGCTTCCGTCTATGGGGTCGCACAGAGTCCGACACGACTGAAGCGACTTAGCAGCAGCAGCAGCAGCAGCATTATAATCATTACTACTACTGATATTATAGAAAGATATTTTGCTTCATTTTTTTCCTTATGATGGAGTTTAGGGAAGGCTATCCCAAATATGGCACTTTGGTATATCAATTATTTGCAGTTAAAGTTACTTGAACTGATACAAGAAGGACACACTGACCCTCCTTGGTCCTGAAAACTGCAACCTAGCTGATCCCATGGGGCCTCCCCTTGTATCCTCTGCTTTAGCTCCTCTCTGTACCTAGACAACAGTATTTGACGACCATGTCCTGAGTTGTTTACCAGATGTAAAAAACCTCTCTCTCACCAACAAAGGGAAAATGTTAACTACTTGATGACCCTGAGCACATAACTCCAGGCCTTCTGGAGCCTAAGGATTGATGCTGTTTACCCCTGTGGCACCACCCTGTTACCTCACCATCAGCCCGTCAGAGAATGGTGCACAAAATGATCACAGACCCTACAAACTCTCTCCCCTCACCTGTCTTTTAAAAATGCTTTGCCAAAACCCTTCAGTGAGTTTGGGGCCTTTAGAGCATGAGCCACCCTTCTCCTTGCTTGACCCTACAATAAACCTTTCTCCGCTCCAAACTCTGATGTTTCAGTTTGTTTGACCTCACTGTGCGCCAGACACATAAACTTGTGTTAACAAAAGCAGGCAATAAATCCGCCCCATGTCAAAGGAGCCCTCCCTGTACCAGGACATCCTTATCACCAGAGAAGGCTCTATCAACAAACCTTGCTATTTCTTTACCACTTTACTTTCTAATTTACTACCCTTCACCCAAACCCCTCTGTCTTGTCAATTCTTTACAAATGTATTGTTTCCCACCCCTCCTCCCCAAACAGTAAAAAAGCTGTCTGCTTTGGTCATTTCTTTGAGTCTCATATTCCTATGAACTCCCATAGGAGTTAATATCTTTTTCTTCCATTGTGTCTATTTAATTACTGCAACAACCAAAAGAACCAAGAGTGGGAGAGATTTTCCCCGTCCCTGAAACTTACCTGTATGTTCATCACAGCAAAAAGGAAACAAAAAGTCCTAAGTTTCCTCCTCTGATATCAGAGGGGTGTATGAGACCAACAGGAGGGCAGGAGAACTGAGACCCAGAAGAAAATGGAATTCTTCATCAGCCTAAGCTTAGAGGGAGAGGGCAAAGTCTACAGGCTTCTGCGAATCTACACAATGCAGCCTCATTCTGCTTTTTATTTGGATATTAGGCCTCCCCAGTGGGGGAATAAAAAAAAAAGAACCTTTTTAACACCTTCCAGCTGAAAATTGTGTGAATCTTTTCAAAAAAGTCATCTAGCTTTCTTCCCAGCATATTTATCACCATTGTTATCCTCGCCCTCACTACTTAGGAAATTCAAGATGACAGAATCCATGGTATTGTTTTTGTTTTTTGGGTTTTTGTTTTTTTTTTTGAAACAGTGATATTCTGAGAAAATGTAAATATATGGAAAAAGAGCAGGTGCACATGGTCACTTTGGGGGAAGATGACGACGCATTATGGCTTCAAAATCGCAGTCACGCCTCTCAGAATTGCATTTTCACCTGCCACTGAGCCCTGCTTTCAGAGTTCCCTGTGGTCTCCCGAGTCCCCAGTGCGGTTTCAGCCGCCCCTTTAAAAGCCATCTTTCCACTTTGAGAAGTGCTACCAGCCTGGGCAAACATAAGCAAGAATAACTGAGTAAACAAAGCCAGGTGCAATTTGAATGCAAGTTTAAAAAAAGAACACCTTTCAAGGGAAAAAGACTACAGATCTGATTTTGTAACAGTCAGGTTAATTACTGTCTAACATCCTAATTAGCAGTGAACACTGGATTTAAAATGGCTTAACAACGGAGGGGGGCTCCAGGAATTAATACATTTGCATTTTGTAATATTATTGAATTTCTCCTTTAGAACATCCTGACCAAATATATATAGTCATGGTTTGGTGGTTCTTCCACGAAACTGGGTGAACACTTGTCATTTATAGTTGGGATGACAGACAGAAATAGCTGGACTCAATGATTTAACAAGTCAAAACATCAACTAAATATGTCTATACACCAAAAATTTTTGTAGGGGACAAATATAGAACTGTTTAAATTTAAGGACAACACTTAATTGAAAACTGAAAAAAAAAACTGACTGTGAACAGAGACTTCACATAAAACATTGAGAATCTGAGTGATTGATGGAAATATTTGTCACTCATATCAGACTAGTTTAACACTTGTCCTCACAGAGAAAATGTAAATGTCTAGATGTATTTCCCATGCTACCCATACACCACTTGATCTGAACTCATTATATGTAGAGGAGTTCTTTGTGTTTATTCATATCCAGGGTTTTTTGTGTTTTTTTTTTTTTTTTTTTTAACCTTTTCAATAGTAGCTAAAATGGAGACTGTCTTTCATAGTGTCAGATATCACTATTGGCTTATACTCAGACTGGATTCATTATTTACACTCAGCTTGAAATTCTAATTGTCTAAACCTCAAAGTAGCCAATATTATCAGTCATGTAACTTGACATTTATATGAACATAAAACAGTAACGATTTCATGGATGTCTGCCAAATCAGAGAATCCAAAATGACACTCAGGGTCAAAAATGATTGTTAAACCAGAATTTTTTCTCTCCCCCCAAATATAATGTGCCATTGAGTATATTCTGAAGAAATACTTAAACTATGGAATATGGAGGCTCAAGAAGAAAATGCGTCATGGAGGGCAAAAGCAAAGCAAAACAAAATAGTAACAACAAAACATGAAAACAATAAAAAACAACTATTTGATTCATTTGCTGTCTTGCAGACTTTGTTATCTGGACTGGAAGAAACACAAGCTGGAATCAAGATTGCAGGGAGAAATATCAATAACCTCAGATATGCAGATGACACCACCCTTATGGCAGAAAGTGAAGAGGAACTAAAAAGCCTCTTGATGAAAGTGAAAGTGGGGAGGAAAAAGTTGGCTTAAAGCTCAACATTCAGAAAACTAAGATCATGGCATCTGGTCCCATCACTTCATGGGAACTAGATGGGGAAACAGTGGAAACAGTGTCAGACTTTATTTTCCTGGGCTCCAAAATCACTGCATATGGTGACTGCAGCCATGAAATTAAAAGATGCTTACTCCTTGGCAGGAAAGTTATGACCAACCTAGATAGCATATTCAAAAGCAGAGACATTACTTTGCCAACAAAGGTTCATCTAGTCAAGGCTATGGTTTTTCCTGTGGTCATGTGTGGATGTGAGAGTTGGACTGTGAAGAAGGCTGAGTGACGAAGAATTGATGCTTTTGAACTGTGGTGTTGGAGAAGACTCTTGAGAGTCCCTTGGACTGCAAGAAGATCCAACCAGTCCATTCTGAAGGAGATCAGCCCTGGGATTTCTTTGGAAGGAATGAGGCTAAAGCTGAAACTCCAGTACTTTGGCCACCTCATGCGGAGAGTTGACTCATTGGAGAAGACTCTGATGCTGGGAGGGATTGGGGGCAAGAGGAGAAGGGGATGACAGAGGATGAGATGGCTGGATGGTATCACTGACTCGATGGATGTGAGTCTGGGTGAACTCCGGGAGTTGGTGATGGACAGGGAGGCCTGGCGTGCTGTGATTCATGGGGTCGCAGAGTCGGACATGACTGAGCATCTGATCTGATCTGATAACTGAATAACAATCAAAATATCATATGTTACAACAGGAAGGAGCTAAAATGGTGCTTAGAATTATAGCCAAACTGAATTCATTTTTTTAAACTTCAAATAAGCATCCCTACAAAAGCTGAAACAGAATATAATAAACAAATGAAAGAAGATGAAAGAATAAATAAACATCAAAGCATAATAGAACACATGATGACAAACTTTCCTGTTGGTAGAATCTGCCTGCCAGTGCAGGGGGCACAGGATTGATCCTTGGTCCAGAAAGATTCCACAAGCTGTGGGGCTTGGGGCAACTAAGCCCTTGCACCTCAACTACTGAGCTCATGCGACACAACCAGGGAAGTCTGCTTGCCTCGAGCCCATGCTCTGCAAGACAAGCCACCCCAGTGAGAAGCCCAGGACTGCAACTAGAAAGTAACCCTCACTCGCCACAACCACAGAAAGCCTGCTAAGCAGCAAGAAGCCTGAGCACAGCCAAACACAAATATTTTTCTTTTTAAAGAAAACACAATTGTGATTTCAAAAAATGGTAAATAAAGTAAAAAAACCACTATCTTATGAGCTAGACAAGCTCCAGCTAAGCTTACTGGAGGGAAAATACTGAGAAAAAGAAATGACATAACTGGAAATAGGATAGAGTTTCTATGTGTTATCTGAATGACAAAGATATATACAAAAACATTTTGTCTATGAAACTAGCTCATTTGTACTGATACAGATGAACCTAGAGTCTGACATACAGAGTGAAGTAAGTCAGAAAGGCTTCTCTGGTAGCTCAGCTGGTAAAGAATCTGCCTGCATGTGGGAGACCTGGGTTAGATCCCTGGGTTGGGAAGATCCCCTGGAAAAGGAAATGGTTACCCACTCCAGTATTCTGGCCTACAGAATTCCATTGACTGTATAGTCCGAGCGGTCACAAAGAGTTGGACACGACTGAGTGACTTTCACATTCATTCATTCAAATAAGAAAGAGAAAAATACCATATAGTCACACACACACACAGATATATATATACATATATATATATACATATATGGTATATTAGAAAAAAATGGTACAGATGAACCTATTTGCAGGGCAGAGTCACCGATATAGAGAAAGGACACATGGGTATAAAGGGGGACAGCAAGGGTGAGACAAATTTGGAAAGTAACATTGACATACATACACTGCTGCTGCTGCTCCTGCTGCTGCTAAGTCGCTTCAGTCGTGTTTGACTCTGCAACCCCATAGACAGCAGCCCACCAGGCTCCCCCGTCCCTGGGATACTCCAGGCAAGAACACTGGAGTGGGTCGCCATTGCCTTCTCCCATATATACACTACGATGTGTAAAATAGCTAGTGGGAAGCCGCTGTACAGTCAGGAAGCTTCGCATGGTGCTCTGTGATGACCTAGAGGAGTGGAACATGGGGGTGGTGAGAGGGAGGCTCCAGAGAGAGGACATATGTATATATATAGCTGATTCACATTGTTATACAGCAGAAACAGCACTGTCAAACAATTACATTCCAATTTTTTTAAAAAAGAAAAATATAAAAATAAAATGGCTGTTTTTTAAACAAAAATACTAATTATCAAAACCACCCAGAATAAGAGAAAACAAAAATCAGCAATCAGAAATATTCCACTCAATTTCACCTCAATAAATTTTTTTAATCCACCATCAATGACACTAACCAGCAAGGAGTAGGTACTTCTTTTATAATGTAATAGATGCAGAAAGTAGGAAAACAAGAGAAAAAAATGAGATAGTATAGTTTGACACCAAACCAAAGAAGTTTAGAAGAAAAATTAGACCATTTCCTTTGTCTACACAAGTGTAAAAAGACTGGGGATAGGGTATGCTGGGATCTTTACGTTACTCATGAACATTCTAACCCCTTAGAAGTCTTAATTGTTGACATACCAGATTCTCCTACTAGGCTGTTAGCATCTCAAGAACAAGCACTGTGAATTTTCCATTTCACAACAGCAGAGAAGGTCTTAAATGGGCATGGGCATAGAATCAGCTGTAGAGGACTTTTTGACCTGGTTTTTGTATTATTTTCATTTAGATCTACAAATTCTGTCCCCAAAGAAATTGATGAGGTATATGTAGACCAAGAAAGGACGTAGGTGCACTTTTTCAAAAACAAATTCTACAGACAATTCCCATGTCCAGCTCTAAGTAATAACTAATATACTCAAACATAATGCAAGGTTTACATATAAAATACGGTGAATATTTTATGGACCATAAAATATGGTCAATAAGTGCTTGTTAAATAGAACTTAGTTTGCAACAGTCTACTTTATTTTTGCCCCTGACTTCTCACAGTCTGCTCAGAGAGGCTTACCAATAAAGTTTTAGTTTCCTTAGCCCAAATGTGCCTTTCCTCATACTGCTCTGAGCATTCAAGGCTAACTCTTTCTGCTTCCCTACCTCACCAAAACCCATAAGTCATGTCAAATCCACTGGATTCCTCCTGGAGCATAGTTGCCCCTGGAAGACCCAGGACCCAGAAATGACAAACCTTCAGCCTGGAGAATCAGTACTCAATGACAACACGGCTCAGGCACGAGGAACCGCATGGGTACATCTGATATTTTCCTGATGAGATTTGCTCTCTTGGTGACTATAGTAACAAAGGTCTTCATGGATAGCGCCCTAAGTGATCTGCCCTCTGGAAAGATTCATTTTAGCCACACCTCTGTCTTTTCCTCCTTCCCAACTATGCAGTGGATTTTCTCAAATCTCCAGGAAGGTGTGCATGGGTGCTCATGAGTGTGTCCACCCTACAGAGCATCAAACTTCAAGGTGTGTATTAGCCAGTGTGCTGGAGCCCATTTAATTTGTCAATTAAAAGATTGACCTTATTTATTCTCACAGGCTGATGACCAAAGAACTCAAGGTTACTGAGATTCAAGTACCTTCACTAGTGACAGATTTAAATGGGAAAAAAGATACTGACTTAAGATTTGAGCATTAGACGGTCCTTAAAATCCACATGCAATGTAGGTTCAATCCCTGGTTCAGGAAGATCCCCTTGAGAAGGGAATGGCTACGCACTCCAATATTCTTGCCTGGAGAATCCCATCAACAGAGGAGCCTACAGTCGATGGGGTCACAAAGAGCTGGACATGACCAAGTGACTAAGCATGCACATATGCATGCCCTAGGACAAAATAAGCTGAAAAAATTTAAGAACTGAAGTTTATTAACTGGCAGTTCTTTCTATACAATATCTTTGATCAGGTTTAGAAGCAAATTCACTGTCATGACCAAGTGAAAGATTGGGAGCAAAGAATATCTTCATTTGAGGTTCAAAATCTGATCTCTTTTCAAAACAAGGCTAGTTGGAAGTGTCCATCCTCCCTACTTTCCTTCCTGCCTCCACCTTCAAATCTCCCACATCAGCTTGCTGATGCTGGAAATCCCTTTGAGTAGAAACAGAGAGAAACGAGAGGGTCAAGGGACCTACTGCAAAACAGCCTATCCCATGAAAGATGTCAAGCAGAAGCATCTTGACACAGTGACAGTCAACCACAGTGCAGAAGTCCAGACCTTGTACATACTGACAGCTATTATAGATCCATACTTCATCTGACACTAGACACAGCAAGATAGGGCATGAAGGAGGGAAATAGGGGGCAGGAAGAAATTTCTTGATTAACTCAGAGAGGAAAGAATGGTGTAGTTGGTTTACTGGAATAAACTTGGGTGAACCAAGCAGCACTGCTTTGGGGACCACCTAATGCTGCAGTACTGAGGGGCCTTCTGGTCACTTAACCATACATCATTGTGTAGCCATGACACCAGGGAGGCTCCAGCACACTGGTTAATACACCTCTTGAAGCTTGGTGCTCTGCAGGGTGGAAACACTCACAAGCACCCATGCATACCTTCCTGGAGATCTGAGAAAGTCCACTGCATAGCTGGGAAGGAGGAAAAGACAGAGGTGTGGCTAAAATGAATCTTCCCAGAGGGTAGATCACTTAGAAATTTAATTTGTCAATTAAAAGTTAGTTTGACCTCATTTATTCTCACAGACTGATGATCAAATAACTCAAGGTTACTGAGATATCAAGTACCTTCACTAGTGACAGATTTAAATGGGAAAAAAGATACCGAGAATACTATAGAGCAGCAGTTCCCAACCTTTTTGCCACCAGGAGCTGGTTTCTTGGAAGGCAGATTTTCCACAGACTGGGGGAGAGGGGTGGAGGGGACACTTTGGGGATGATTCAAGTCCATTACATTTACTGTGCACTTTATTTCTGTTATTATTACATCTGCTTCACCTCAGATCATCAGACATTAGAGTTTGGAGATTGGGGGTCCATGGGAACTAATTAATCTCTTTAATTAGTCCATCTGATAGAAACTGCCATTGTGCAAAAAACATAATTGCAAGAAGACGCTGCCCCGCAATTTTTTAAAGAAGTGTCCACATGTTCTACTCCGACTATTACTACCCAGGAGTACAAGAAACTTCTTGGGGAAAAATTCTAGATGAGTCTGCTGCTGGGCCAGAAACATATTTCTTTTATGTAAATATTATCTTCCAGTCACTTTGAAAGTGATTTCATCATTAGATTAGGTGTCATTATTCTAGGTCCCTCTCTAAAGTTGATTTCTTTTATGACTGAGTCCATGCTATGTTTCCTTCTGATCTTTCTTCTCTTATTCATTATGCTCATATTCATTTTACACACTGCAGGCAATTGATAATTTTCTGCTTATAATTGCTGAAGCCCATCAACAAGCATTAGCAGATGACCCCCAACAGAGCCACACATGCTCCCCAATACCCAACTGTGTAAGTAGTCAATAGAGAGTCTAGAGTTACTGGCGATTGATTTTTGGGAGAATAGATGTATGCACAAGAGATGATAGGCAAAGAGACCAAAATGGTTTACAATTAGATTTTGTGTTGTGTGACTCAGTCTATTAGTGAGATAGAGCAGAAAAGAAATACCAATGCAGTTTGAGTCACTAAGAAAATTTTAGAAAAGGCTAAATGTGTATTGGCACTTGAAGGATGGGTAAAAACTGTAAAAGAAGAAATAAAGAAGTTGGAATTAAAACATAATGTTTGACAAGCAATGGAAAAGGAACCTTTTTCCTGTGTTTGAGGAGTTCCCTACTATGTAAGAAAGAATTGGCCAATACAGAAGCTGAAAATACCACATGATCTTATTTCCAGTTAGCCCTTTCAGTTTAGGCATGGACACATGACCTGGGTTTGTCATATCAAATGATCCCATCCTAGGCTCTTCATCAGAAGTTGGATGCTGAAGTAAGGACCACTTGTCACATAACCAGCTGCACAGGATATTCTCTAAATCCATTTGAGACAAATTTGGGGCATTGTTTTTAACTTCATGACCTCAAAGCTTGGTTTTCTGGCTCTTCTGAATATTCTTTATAAGCTATTATCCATTCTTTTAATAAATATCATTTTCCTTTGACACTAACCAGAGGTGGTTTCTATTGTTTTCTACTAACAACCCTGAATGAAGGCACATAACAGAACACTAGGTATAATACAGAGACACATTAGCACAAGGAGGCTTGGGAAAAATAACAGAAAAGGGAGTACCACCTTTTCTTAAATCTACCTGATAAGTTCACATGGGCTGATTAAATTAACCAGTGAACACCAGGCACTTAAAAAATATATTGCCAGTTTGGATGAAGAAGTGATACCAATCTCTCGTTCTTCTCCCAAGTTGATCCCATTACGTGATCAGATCATTCTATCTAGTTGGACAGGCTAGAAGATGATATAAAATCCATTAGTTTTTCCATTTGGATTTTAATATCCCATTTCTGGATCCCATCAAGACAATCTTCTAGAGAAAAGTTGAAGGTGATGAATCTTCCCTGGCCAGTCCTCCCAAGATTTTTTTCAATAGATTACTGTGGAAGGCCCCAGGATCTTAATCTTAGTAAGTCACCTGGGTTGTCCCGGAACACTTTTACGTTAGGGAACCAGTGACCTATGGGCTCAAAGTGAGTTTAGCACATCATGGAAAAGTACCGCTTCATTTCTAGACATGAACTAGATCTTACACAGGGTTTTCCTTCAAGTCCTGTCCAGAAGAAACAGATTTTGTTTCTCTGTGATTTGTTTCCTTATTGATCATGCACCAGAATTAAGATTTCTTTATTCTTAAAATTTTATCAAAACTGAATTTAATTATTGCTTTACTCTCTTCATTTTAATTAGGGATTTCAAAATTAACATTAATATAGAGACATTATGTCTTGGCAGAAAGAGTTTGCCTTGTTAGAAATAGTTTGAAATGGTCAACAACTATTGAAGCAGACAGTTTAAACCAGAATGTATCCATCATGACTCATGTTTATCCTTTCCAAATACGCTAAGGACATGATTCCTATTCACAAGTGATCCAAAGATAGGGGAAATTAAGTTTGATGAAAAGCAACCAGGTTTATGGAAAAATTTAAACTAAAGATCATCAGCACACTGAACTTGTGTGGGTATAAACAATACAGTGAAACTACACCGTCACCTTCCCATCACATGTTTCTTAATCATGGTAGTATGGATTCTCAAGAGCCTTGTATTTATTTTCTGGAATAGGAGGCTGTATTTGTTTGCCTTGATTGCCGTAACAAATTAACATAAGCTGGATAAGTTAAAGCAACAGAAATTTCTTCTTTCACTGTCTTGGAGGCAGAAGTCTGAAGTCATGGTGCCAGCATCTCCAAACTCCCTCCAAAGGTGCTAGAAGAGAACCCATTCTGTGCCTCTTCCAGCCTCTGGTAACTTGTTAGTATTCTTGACTTAGGGCCATATCATATGAACGTCTGCTCCTCTGGTAATATCATCTCCTCCACTATGTTGGTCAAATCTCCCTCTGCTTCACAACCTGTAAGAACACTTACTGTTCTAAGGTCCATCTAGATAATCCAGGATAAGATCTTTTTCTCAAAATCCTTAACTTAAACACATCTTTTGGCATATAAGGTAATATTTACTCTTATAAATAATATTCACAGGTTTCACGAATTAGGACACTGATGCAACTTTTGAGGGCCACCATTCAGGGGTCTTTAGATTTAGGGGGAGACTATATTCCTTTAAATATAAAATTATTTGTGCAGGTGTTTTTTCATTTTTATTAGATTCCCAAAATGTTCTTGATTCAAAAATATTTTTTTTAATTACTGCTTTAGTAAAAGATGGGGGTTGAACAATACTTGGAGAATATATTGATAAAGTCTAACTTCCTCAATTGCCAATACAAGGTTTATTGAAAGCTTTCATTGCAGCTCTCCCTTACATCCTTCTCTTGCCCCCAAAGCCCCTGGGATACTCCAGGACAGCTTATATGGAATCCACCATTAGCTCCCAAACTAACAAAAAGGGCAATTTGCCTGTCACTGTGCTGCTTTACTCATGTCACTGCTTATCTCTGAGCCTCAGACACTCTCATCTCCAAAGACGTGAAATAGTCCTGACCGAAGCAATTTTCTAAGGTCTTTCCTGGTATCTCCCAAGACTAAGAGATCATTCTGAAGTGATACCTGTCCCCAGCCCACCATGACTACATCATGACTTTTACTGGATCAATAAACATGCCTCCAGATTTCCTGCAATCATTCCTTCCCCATCTAGCTCCAACTCAGAGGAAAAATGAACCAGTTTTATTTTGTTCTAAGAAACTAGGATGGGATTTCTTTCAACAATTAACACCTGTGAAACCCCTCTAATATTGGTAAGGGAGCTTTCAAGGCAGGATGATTATAAGAGCTCAACAGAGAGAGTAGAGAGGTTAAATCTCACAGACAAAACATGGAAAAGATCAGTGTTACACAAATTCACAGTGTCAGGTGGTTCCTCTGGATACCTTTCTCCTTTCAAGGCACCCCTCTTCATTTAAGTGTTCCCTGCCTTTACATACCACATCTTTTTTGGGGTGTCATGCTATGAGGCTTGTGGGATCTTTGCCCCCTAGCCAAGCATCAAACCCAGGCCCTCAGCAGTGAAAACGTGGAGTTCTAACCATGGGACTACCAATGAAGTCCCATGCCACACATTTTTTTCTATTCCCATTTTAAATGATCAAATTTAGTATCTTACTCCAAACTCACCTATTGTTTCCAAAGGTGAACTGCTATGTAAAGCATACATATATGCCATACTTGTACAACTCATTTTAATTACCATTACTCACATCTACTGAAATTTATATCCTAGTGTACAGCTCAATGTGCTAGTTTTTCTGTAACACCAATTAGAGGTAACTACTAAAATTTGAAAAATTCCCATGAATCCACCCAAATCGTCTTGCATACCTGTGGTATTCATTCAATCTTTGGGAAATACTGCCTTCATTAATTCATTTACCTATTCCATATGTGCCTGCTGTGTACCATAGTCTGTTTCACATCCCAGTAGTAAGTCTCTTAATAACCCTGAGGGATTAAAAGGCATGACCCAGATTTGAAAGGAATCTACCAATCACAAAAAAGAGAAGAGCAGCCTTTAAGGGTCATTTGGGACACATCTGCTATTACACAGCTGTGTATATCCCATCTCTTGGGATAACTATTTAAAAAAAGGAAAAGATTCCACAAAATCAGCTCATGACTCATAGATTCTTTGTCAGTTTTTCAGCTCCCTGCCACCCCCCACCCCCCACTTAATGATGCCCTACCTAGCAATCAGTTTTGTAACTCCATCAGACTCTTTACTGTGAACTGGGCAGTTCCGAAAAGCCTAAGTCTCTAGACTGATCACACACTTGCAAAGAGACAGGTTATGCCAAGACAAATGCAACACATGCTTTATTGAATGAGCTAGAGGTGTAGAATCAAAAGAGAGCAACTTTCCACACTGGGATGGAGAATGAAAGCAACATATCATACAGATGAGAAGTCCTTGTGTTCTTACAGAAGACAAGACTAGAGACAGGATGGACTATGGCAAGCAGTCTGTGGCCTACATGTGTACAGATCAAGCACCTGGAAAAGAATCCAGGGCTGAAAAAGGAGTCATAGAAAGATTCTATCACTGTCTATAACATTATTGGACTTGGAGCCTTCTCTTCTACTCTTCCAGACTCATTGCTTTATCTATATAATCTTAAAAGATCAGGAATGCAAGGGATTTCTGTGTGTTGATTTTATATCCTGCAACTTTACTATGTTCATTGATTAGTTCTAGTAATTTTCTGGTGGAGTCTTTGGAGTTTTCTACGTAGAGGATCATGTCATCTGCAAACAGTGAGAGTTTTACTTCTTCTTTTCCAATTTGGATTCCTTTTATTTCTTTTTCTGCTCTGATTGCTATAGCCAAAACTTCCAAAACTATGTTGAATAGTAATGGTGAAAGTGGGCATCCTTGTCTTGTTCCTGACTTTAGAGGAAATGCTTTCAATTTTTCACCATTGAGGATAATGTTTGCTGTGGGTCTGTCATATATAGCTTTTATTATGTTGAGGTATGTTCCCTCTATTCCTGCTTTCTGGAGAGTTTTTATCATAAATGGATGTTGAACTTTGTCAAAGGCTTTCTCTGCAAAAGAGACACTGATGTATAGAACAGTCTTATGGACTCTGGGAGAGGGAGAGGGTGGGATGATTTGGGAGAATAGCATTGAAATATGTATAATATCATATTTGAAATGAGTTGCCAGTCCAGGTACGATGCCTGATAATGGATGCCTGGGGCTGTCTCACTGGGATGACCCAGAGGGATGGTATGGGGAGGGAGGAGGGAGGAGGGTTCAGGATGGGGAACACATGTATACTTGTGGCGGATTCATTTTGATGAATGGCAAAAGCAATACAATATTGTAAAGTTAAGCAAAATAAAATTAAAAAAAAAAAGATCATATATGAGTCTTGATACATCATGGTTATCTAAAGTGTAGGACCTACAGTCAAATATACTTGGGTTTAAATATTGGCTTAATCACTTTCTAACTATGTCACCTGGAACAAATAACTTTGAATTTAAGTTGCCTCGAGCACAAAACCTATGATTGGGAGAATTAAAGAAGGTCATGTATGAACAAATGGTCCAGATCTGGTAACCAGCAAATGTTCAGGAAATGCAGTCAAATCGTCCCTACTCTATCAATCAGCCCAAGTCAAGAATCAAACCTGAACAACAGAGAGACTGCGGGTGACCTGGAACAGCAAAAACTGGAAACTGAGTGGACACTTGTAGATAAATCCCAAATTTGAGTTGTAATTAGACATTTCCCGTGGACCAAGTGCTAAATGTATCCAAGCACATCCATCAATTTCTATAGCAGCTTTTAATAGGATTCCCTGGATCACACCTTTGGAGAGCAGATCTCATACAGTAGGTCTATAACTGAGCAGGATCCTATGGGGCCTTCCCAGGACAGATACCAGCCCACTCCACCTGTCCCATGTCTTCCATCTGCCTTTTGACTGTAGAAAAATTTTAGTCAAACACTAAATTTAGAGAAGTGAACAAATGCAGAAAGAAAGGGCAACAGTCAAAGAAGACAAAATAATAATAGTTCAGTCATTAAACAAACTCAAGAACCTTATCTACTTGAGGGCTATTGGTAATATTTTGAGCCATGTCCTTAATGTTTTACAGATACTGAAACCCACACCAGGTGGAAGAAATTAACTACATGCTGCCTCAAAGCACATAACACACCTCTTAGGGGCTGAAGCTAGAAGGTTGTTGATGCTGACTCTCGATTACCTCACCACCAACCAGTCAGATGAACATCTATAAGCTGATTATGTACCCCATATCCCCCTTCACCCTACCTTTAAAAACTTTCCCCTGAAAGGTTTTGAGAATTCTAGGTCTTTTGAGCACCAGCTGCCCTGGACTCCTTGCTTGGTGCCCTGAAGTAAACACTGCACTTTGTTTCACCACAACTCAGAGTCAGTAGATTGGCTTTACTGCTTGCAGGTGAGCAAACTCAAGTTTAGTTCAGTGACAGGTCTAAATGGAATTGCTGAGACTTATTTTTACTTTTATGGGCTTCCCTGGTGGCTCAGAAGTTAAAGCTTCTGCCTGCAAAGCAGGAGACCTGGGTTTGATCCCTGGGTTGGGAAAATGCCCTGGAGAAGGAAATGGCAACCCACTCCAGTATTCTCGCCTGGAGAATCCCATGGACGGAGGAGCCTGGTGGGCTACAGTCCACAGAGTCACAAAGAGTAGGACACGACTTCACTTTCATTTTTACTTTTGAGCATATAAGGAGTTAAGGATAAACACAAAGGACATACAAAAACATTTCTGTCTGTATATCTACAGATGAAACAACTCATTCCAGGATTTTTTGAAAAGGAATTACAATCTCATAGACTCTTGCCCTCCTGTTTGCTCGATAGGCTATTCCAATGGCCATCAAGAGAGGACCCGCCCACTATCTAGGACAGGTCTTCTCGCATAAGCTCACCTGGTCTCCCAATTATACCCTTCCCTGTACCTCAACAAAAAGCCATGCACGTCACAGCCCAATCACACGCTACCTTCAGGTTTAGAGACTTGGAAGGAGCTTGCTTTGTGGTCATACAGTCTCTCCCTACTGGCTAATTCTCCACAAGGGTCCATACACTTCAATGTGGCTTTCTCTCATGGCCCCACATGCTGGGAAGCTGATTCCTGGCAATGGACTCATCAGAGGAGAGCCAATCCCAGAGCACTGCTCTCCTACAAATGGTCTGCAGCATTCAGACTGGCTTTTTAGTTCAGCCACACCTCCCTCACACTCTAACGCAATTCCTCCCCAGAGAGACCCTGACAAAGATGTAAAATCGGAAGAACACATCAATGAATTGGACCTGGTGACACACCAGAGAGTCAGAATAGATCAAACCTCCTGTCAGTCTGCAAGCTTAATTACAGAACCTCCGCTGCTCATTACCCATCTTTCTTTGCAGACTGTGTAAGCAGAGGGAGCAGGGAAGACTTAACAAATGCAGAGGTTACGGGGCTCCGAGAGTGCACCCTTGGGACTCTATGAAGTATGTTTTAAGCAGTGGTGAAACGAAAATCAGCCTGTAAAGTTATCTGGATGAAAGGCACCGTAAAAACGCAGCTCATTATCATTATCATTAAGCAACTGTTCGGGTGAGATGAGCACAACTCGGCCTCCCCATCCTTCCCTTCTTGGGTGAAGAAAAGGACTGAATTGGTCCCTGTCCAGTGACTTGAGAAAATGTGGCACAGGAGGAAATTTTCACATCTGATTTTTCAGCCCACGGTCCTTAACAGATAATGTACCTTATTCTCCATTTACAGATGCTTTGAAATTCTTAGGCCAGATTCTGACCCAAGTCCTTGTCTCCCTGAGGAAATGATACACCATAAAGTCTAATAATTAGAAGTGACTCACCCTGGTGTGGGCACTGAAGGAGAAGCTGAACAGACAAGCAGACTCCAAGGCCCAAGGAGCAGACTGGAAACAAAGCAGAACCCCGACTACAGCTTCAGTTAAGTAGAATCACAATTATGCTGATGGACAACACCTGGCTAAAGGGGACTGGGTCATGCCACATCACCATGGAGACGCCTAACACCTCTAATAAGGGCCACATGGTTACCTTTTGACTACTACATACTGAAAGTAGCAGCTCACCAAGAGATGGGGGGTAAAGCAGGGATTCTCAAATTAGCATGCATCAGAATCACCTGGAGAAGTTACAAAATGCAGATTTCAGGGTCTCGAGTTTCTCACTCAGTAGATGCTTTCCTTGTGAGATTGCAGGGGATACTAATGCTGCTGGGCCAGGGAAGACACTGGCAGAGAGTAAGAGGCCAGAGCTGAAAAGGGAAAAAAAGATTGGACCCATACTCCTGGCGCACTTGGTAACCTTAAGTCCATTACTTCCCCTTTCTGGCCTTAGCTGAGACGTCTGAATGAGATCATGCTTCTCAGAGAATGTGTCTTTTCATCAACAACTGAATCAGATGCCTGGGCCCAAGCCCATTTATATCAGAATTCTAGGACTGGTGCCCAAGATTATGTATTTTCACCATCATACCAGCTGATTTTTATAATCATTAAAGTTGGAACATGGCTAAACTCCAAAACTTCTATTGTATCTGTTAGCTCAAAGAGGCCATAAACTCTGTAGATAGAAGAAAAAAAAAAAAAGTCATTTTCTGCTCCTGAGGAGACAATAATCATCATCTCCATGGGTAAGTAAACCTTGGGGATTCAAATCCAGACAGATTATTTTGGTTTTTGTGTGTGTGTGTTTTTTTTTAACTTAAATTTATTTATTTTAATTGGAGGCTAATTACTTTACCATATTGTATTGGTTCTGCCACACATCAACATGAATCCACCACGGGCATACACGTGTTCCCCATCCTGAACCTCCCTCCCACATCCCTCCCCATACCATTCCTCCGGGTCATCCCAGTGCACCAGCCCCAAGAATAAACCAAATATTGGCTGTCTATTAAGATCCACTGCATTGCTTATAAAAGAAACACATATACTGATTCCCAGTATTAAGTCCATATTTTTGGAATCAGAGTGGAGGAGAAAGAGGTAAGAAGATTCAAGGAGGAGATCAATAGATTTTCAATCCCCTTTCTCATTTTCATATTTTTCTCATAATGTTTATTACCTATGTTAGGGCTGTCCAGCAAAACAGAGCCAACAGGATATACTGAGAGAGAGGAGAGAGAAATAGAGAGAGGAGAGAGAGAGAAAAGTTTTATTTGAAGGGATTGACTTAGAAAATTATAGAGGCAGACAAATGAAAATCTGCAGGCTGCAGGCCTGAGTTCCACAGAAGAACTGATGTTGAAGTTTAAGGTCAAAGATCTTCCATTGATATTGGGTTGGCCAAAATGTTCATTCAGGTTTTTCCATATTATTGTGTGGAAACACCCAAACAAACTCTTTGACCAACCCAATATAGTTCCTTTTCTTTTGAGTGAGGTCAATCTTTGCTCTATTAAGGCCTTCAATTTACTGGATATGGACAACCCACACTATGGAGGGTAATCTGCCTTACTCAAAGTCCACCCATTTTAATGTTCATCTCATCTTAAAAATAAAAAAAATAAAAAACAAGCCTCATAGGAACATCTAGAATAATGTTTGACTAAAAATCTGGACACTGTGGCCCAACCAAGTTAGTGTATAAAACTAACCATCATATCACCCTCTAATCCACTACACAGCATACTTATTATGTTTCTTCCCTGTTATATACTGAGAACATGTAAGTTGGCTCCACCAGGGCAGTGTTTGTCTGCTTCATTCGTTAACACATCCTGAGAGTCAGGAATGCTATCTGATGCACTGTAGAAATGTTATAACTATCTACTGAATTGATCTTTATCACATTATCATCCCCCTTACCTTCATCCAATGTCATACGTTTATTTTGGAAAAAGCAAAACTTAAACTCCCATCCATTATTCCTCACATGCCATGTTCTTTCCATTTCTATTATGAATCATCCATCTTTAGAAATACCTGTAAGTCTCAGGATTCTCCCAAATACAGTGGATGTATTTAGGCATTGAATAGATCTGTGTACTTTAGAACCCAAGGAAGACCGCTGGGCTGTGCTATGGGTATTCGCTCTCTTCTGCCAGAGAAGATGTGAGGGCTTTTCTTCCACACACTGAAGGAGCATCCCAGCTCTCTTTACCAACAGAAATCTGGGTGCTAGGCAGCCCAGGACAGAGATAATGGTGCTAATTGGAAATTATTTACAGCTTTAATATTCCTTTTATATCTTGGCTGTCTGAGTTATGGAATTCCTACTGCCAAGATTCACAGTGACAGGCTGTGGCTCCTGCGGTTTCTTTCCCTTCTCCTTTCCTCATCTAAGATTCATGGCCCTGAACTTGCCAGTTATTTATGGATAATTCCTGGGCAGGGCCTTCAGTGGAAGAGGAACAGAGCTCACTTCCAAAGGGCTATAGATATTCATAACCTGTGCAGGAAGATGTTTCAATAACTGACTGTCCAATCCTGTCAAAATGAAACAGAGTGAAAATTGATTCAGCCTTTTGGAAACCGATTGGTGATAACATGGATCAAGAAATTTAACAGTGACCTTTTTATTTGACCCAGTAATTTCACTATGGAGAATCTATTTTAAATGTCAGGAAATATTTATACTCAAAATGACTATCATGATATTTGTTCAAACAGCAAACATTGGTAACAGTTTAAATGTTCAATATAACAGTTTTCCTTGAATTGCAGTTACTCAGTAGAATAAAACAGGCATCCTAAATATCATTTACAACATGTAAATAAAACTCATTATGTTGAGTGAAAATTCAGTACATAAGGCTTCTTCATAAAATATTATCCAATATAAAAATGAAAAAAAAAATAAACTTGTCTAAAAAAAATGAAGAGAGGGTAAAAAAGACAGTATAACATTATTTTTATTTGGTTAAACTGTGAGTGATTGTCCCTCTTTAAAAATGTCTCAGGTTTTAAGTACAATGCATATATACAACATTTTGACCTGCGTGCTAAGTAAGGATGCAGTCTACTTGTTAATTTTCAGGAGATACATATTTTATTAGTGTTCCCTGATGGCTCAGGGAGTGAAAAATTTATCTGCAATGCAGGAGTCACAGGAGATACAGGTTTGATCCCTGGGTTGGGAAGATCTAAAGGAGGAAATGGCAACCCATTCCAGTAGTCTTGCCTGAATAATCCCATGGACAGAGGAGTCTGGTGGGCTGCAGTCCATGGGCTCACAAAAGAGTTGGACATGACTGAGCAAATAAACACACAAGCCTCTTTTACCACAATCAAGGCCAAAATGGATATTTTCTTTCTTTTTCAGCATCTCCCAATCGTTCTGTCTTAAGCTGGAGGCTTTCTCTCTTTCCTTGCCCATTCTTCCACTAAAGAGCCCTTCAGTAGATGAACAGTGTCATTCATTGTCCAAGCCTGGGTATTGATGAGAGGGAGGCAAGTACTATTAGTAGCAATACAGAGACAACAGGTATAAACCAGGAATCCAGGGTAAGCAAGAATGTGGGGTCACCTTTCCTAGAGAGTCTCTACCAGGCAAGGGTTGGAGTGGAATCTCATCCACAAACATCCAACAGCTGCATATGCAGGCTTTGTTCTCCTGCTCTTCATGTGACTGCCGGAACCCTAGGCTGAGGTTCTTAGTGTCCCTCGAGGCAGCCACTCTTTCAGGCTTAATTCTTTGCTTTAGTAGACTGGATTCCCTTGATCTTTGTTTTTGGATCCTATAAATTGTCCTGAATTTAATCACATGGACCACAGCCTTGTCTAATTCAATGAAACTATGAGCCATGCCATGTAGGGCCACCCAAGACAGACTGGTCGTGGTGGAGAGTTCTGACAAAATGTGGTCAAATGGAGAAGGGAGCAGCAAACCACTTCAGTATTCCTGCCTTGAGAGCCCCACAAACAGTATAAAATGGCCAAAAGGTAGGACACTGAAAGATGAACTCCTCAGTTTGGTAGGTGCCCAATATGCTACTTGAGATCAGTGGAGAAATAACTCCAGAAAAAATGAAAAGACAGAACCAAAGCAAAAACAACACCCAGTTGTGGACGTGACTGGTGATGGATGCAAGGGCCAATGCTGTAACGAGCAATACTGCAAGGGAATGTGGAATTCTAGGTCTATGAATCAAGGCAAATTGGAAGTGATCAAACAGGAGGTGGCAAGAGTGAATGTCAACATTTTAGGAATCAGTGAACTAAAATGGACTGGAATGGGTGAATTTAACTCAGATGATTGTTATATCTACTACTGTGGGCAAGAATCCCTTAGAAGAAATGGAGTAGCCATCATAGTCAACAAGAGAGTCCAAAATGCAGTACTTGGATACAGTCTCAAAAATGACAGAATGATTGCTGGGGTCCAGCCCTGGTGGATCCAGGGAATTTGAAGTGGGGACGGCGTTAGCGACGATCAGGAAACAATTGCTTAATTAAGTATTAATTAAAGATATAAAGAATAATAGAAATGAGGATAGCTCAGTGAGGAGGAAATTCAGTGAAGAAAAGCAGATGAAATAAGGATAGCTCAGTGAGAACATTTTGTGGAGAGAGAAGGCTGAATAATTCAGCCAGAAGGTAAGAGAAAGAACAACATGAGGAGACCAAGTTTCGGTGAACAAGGCCCCACACTTTATTTTTCAAAGTAGTTTTTATACCTTAAGTTATGCATAGAGGATAATGGGGTAAGGCATAGAGTCATGCAGTAAGCCAGGCTTTCTTCCTGCAAACTTATCATATGCAAAGTTTAGGTGATTAGTCAGGCACCACCCTCCAAAGGCATTGGAGTTGCATTTCTATAGGGCAAAGGTGTGGTGGGTTATAATAAGAGAAAGAAATTAACTCAAGGGTCCAAGGTTACAAACATTAAAGCTACTACTTATATTTCTATAAACCAATTATATCAATCAATACACTGCCAAGGACACAGTAGGTAAGGGATATGGAGACTTAGCAGCAAACATTGGCCCAACAAGTGAAAAACCCTTCACCAATACAATTTCTAATCAATCTTTTAACTGCTCAAAGGAATCTGTATTTAGACAGTTTAGAACATCTTATGCCTCTCAGTTGGGAGGCTCTAAACAATCACATGTGGCCAGAAAAGCCTATTCAGGCAGGCTAGAAGATTTCCAAAGGAGTTTGTAGGCTGAAACACTGTCACACTCAGGAATTATTAACTGGAGCTGTAAGTTAGCTCTTTTTTCAGAGAAAGGTAGTGGGGGACGGCCCCCTGTAAAGTCAGAGGTGTAGGTGAGAACACAAAGCAGAAAGTAGGCAGACTCCGGCTTTTTGGGGGTAGATGCTCAAGAACCTCCAGGGGGCTCCTGAGGCTAAATCTCGCCCTTGCGTTATTGCTGAGCCTCCTTCCTCATGACCTTTGTCATGGGCGGAGCGCTAATCCAAACCAGCTCCCAACAAATGACCTCTGTTCATTTCCAAGGCAAATGAGTCAATATCAAAATAATCCAAGTCTATGCCCCAACCAGTAATGCTGAAGAAGCAGAAGTTGAATGGTTCTATGAAGACCTACAAGACCTTCTAGAATTAATACCCCCAAAAGATGTCCTTTTCATTATAGGGGACTGGAATGCAAAAGTAGGAAGTCAAGAAACACCTGGAGTAACAGGCAAATTTGGCCTTGGAGTACAGAATGAAACAGGGCAAAGGCTAATAGCGTTCTGCCAAGAGGATGCACTGGTCATAGCAAACACCCTCTTCCAACAACACAAGAGAAGACTCTACACATGGACATCACCAGATGGTCAACACCGAAATCAGATTGATTATATTCTTTGCAGCCAAAGATGGAGAAGCGCTATACAGTCAGCAAAAACAAAACTGGGAGCTGACTGTGGCTCAGATCATGAACTTCTTGATGCCAAATTCAGACTTAAATTGAAGAAAGTAGAGAAAACCATTAGACCATTCAGGTATGACCTAAATCAAATCCCTAACAATTATACAGTGAAAGTGAGAAATAGATTTAAGGGACTAGATCTCATAGAGTTCCTGATGAACTATGGATGGAGGTTCATGACATTGTAAAGTAGACAGGAAGCAAGACCATCCCCAAGAAAAAGACATGCAAAAAAGTAAAATGGCTGTCTGAGGAGGCCATACAAATAGCTGTGAAAACAAAAGCAAAAAGCAAAGGAGAAAAGGAAAGATACACCCATCTGAATGCAGAGTTCAAAGAATAGAAAGGAGAGATAAGAAAGCCTTCCTCAAGGACCAATGCAGAAAAATAGAGGAAAACAATAGAATGGGAAAGACAAGAGATCTCTTCAAGAAAATTAGAGATACCAAGGGAACATTTTATGCACAGATGGGCTCAATAATGGACAGAAATGGTATGGACCTAACAGAAGCAGAAGATATTAAGAAGAGGCAAGAATACACAGAAGAACTGTACAAAAAAGATCTTCACGACTCAGATAATCATGATGGTATGATCACTCACCTAGAGCCAGACATCCTGGAATGCAAAGTCAAGTGGGCCTTAGGAAGCATCACTACAAACAAAGCTAATGGAGATGATGGAATTCTTGTTGAGCTATTTCAAAACCTAAAAGATGATGCTGTGAAAGTGCTGCACTCAATATGCCAGCAAATTTGGACAACTCAGCAGTGGCCACAGGACTTGAAAAGGTCAGTTTTCATTCCAATCCCAAAGAAAGGCAATGCCAAAGAATGCTCAAACTACTGCACAATTGCACTCATCTCACATGCTAATAAAGTAATCCTTAAAATTCTCCAAGGCAGGCTTCAAAAAAATGTGAACCGTGAACTGACAGATGTTCAAGCTAGTTTTAGAAAAGGCAGAGGAACCAGAGATCAAGTTGCCAACATCCCCCGGATCATTGAAAAAGCAAGAGAGTTCCAAAAAAAACATCTACTTCTGTTTTATTGACTATCCCAAAGCCTTTGACTACGTGTATCACAATAAACTATGGAAAATTCTGAAAGAGATGGGAATACCAGACCACTTGACCTGCCTCTTGAGCAATCTGTATGTAGGTGAGGAAGCAACAGTTAGAACTGATCATGGAAAACAGACTGGTTCCAAATAGGAAAAGGAGTACGTCAAGGCAGTATATTGTCACCCTGCTTATTTAACATATATGCAGAGTACGTCATGAGAAACGCTGAGCTGGATGAATGAAGCACAAGCTGGAATCAAGATTGCCGAGAGAAATATCAATAATCTCAGATATGCATATGACACCACCCTTATGGCAGAAAGTGAAGAGGAACTAAAGAGCCTCTTGATGAAAGTGAAAGAGGAGAGTGCAAAAGTTGGCTTAAAACTCAACATTCAGAAAACAAAGATCATGACATCCAGTCCCATCACTTCATGGCAAATAGAGAAACAGTGGAAACAGTGGCAGGCTTTATTTCTGGGGGCTTCAGAATCATTGAAGATGGTGATTGCAGCCATGAAATAAAAAGCCGCTTTCTCCTTGGAAGAAAAGTTATGGCCAACCTAGACAGCATATTAAAAAGCAGAGATATTACTTTGCCAAAAAAGGTCTGTCTAGTCCAAGCTATGGTCTTTCCAGTAGTCATGTATGGATGTGAGAGTCGGATTATAAAGAAAGTTGAGCACCAAAGAATTGATGCTTTTGAACTGTGGTGTTGGAGAAGACTCTTGAGAGTCCCTTGGACTGCAAGGAGATCCAACCAATCAATCCTAAAGGAAATCAGTCCTGAATGTTCATTGGAAGGACTGATGTTGAAGCTGAAACTCCAATACTTTGGCTACCTGATAGAATAAATGACTTATTTGAAAAGACCCTGATGCTGGGAAAGATTGAGGGCAAACAGAGAAGGGAATGATAGAGGATGAGATAGTTGGATGGCATCACTGACTCAATGGATATGAGTTTGGGTAAACCCCGGGAGTTGGTGATGGACAGGGAGGCCTGGCGTGCTGCAGTCGATGGGATCACAAAGAGTCAGACAGAACTGAGCGACTGGACTGAACTGAACTGAAAATGTCCTCAAGGTCTAACAAGGTCAGTTCAGTTCAGATCAGTCACTCCGTTGTGTCTGACTTTTTCGACCCCATGAATCGCAGCATGCAAGGCCTCCCTGTCCATCACCAACTCCCGGAGTTCACTCAAACTCACATCCATCCAGTCGGTGATGCCATCCAGCCATCTCATCCTCTGTCATCCCCTTCTCTTTCTGCCTCCAATCCCTCCCAGCATCAGAGTCTTTTCCAATTAGTCAACTTTTCGCATGAGGTGGCCGAAGTACTGGAGTTTCAGCTTTAGCATCATTCCTTCCAAAGAAATCCCAGGGCTGATCTCCTTCAGAATGGACTGGTTGGATCTCCTTGCAGTCCAAGGGATTCTCAAGAGTCTTCTCCAACAAGGTCAGCTGTGTATTTAAATAACTTCCTACATTTTATCCAGGACCCTTGGTGGATAGTAGATGTTTCTCCCCCATTCCAAGCCAGCTTTCAGTCCATGGATTGCCTGAATTTTGCAGAGGTCAATTAGTGATTATTATATATCTTCTGGGAAGCTTTTAGAAAATACATTTCCAAGAGTCTCTCCAAAGATTCAGCAGGTGATTCATGGACCTATAGTGAGATACTTACATCATGTTGGACAGTCCATGGGGCAGGAATCAGTGCTGAATTCACAATGTCAGACATATGTTCAAAATACATGCTCAGTAATTATTTATAAAATAAATGAATAGGTAAATGAATGAACAGTCATTTACAAAACTACCTGATGATTTATTGTGTTTTACAACAATATTCTATTTACTTTCTAGTTCAAAAATTATGTAGTTCGATTACTTAACCTCAAAATAGTTTAATAATTACATTATATTATTACTTGCTTCTAGTCATTAGAGGATTAAGTATCTAGATGCTTTTTGTTTGTTTGTTTGTTTTTTCTTTTTTGGATAGCTTCCCTAAATCATAATGTTTTATTTGATATATATGTGTGTATACACACACACACACACACACACACACACACATTTACATATCCTCTGGAGGAAGAAATGGCAACCTACTCCAATATTCTTGCCTAGATAATTCCATGGATATAGGACCCTGGCAGGCTACAGTCCATGGGGTTGCAAAGAGTCATACATGTCTGAGTGACATATGTGTGTGTGTATGTGTATATATGTATATATATATATGTGTGTGTGTATGTGTGTGTTTATGTTTATGTTTCTTAAACTTCCATTGAAGAATGGCTTAGCAGATTTCAAGTACAATAGTTGGAATTAAATAATGCCTGGTAATTTTCTATCTACCTAGAAGATGCTTTTTGATTAGTTCACTTTGTAGAATCTGGCTGTTGTAAAAAGAAAAAGTCAGTTTACAAAAGATCTAATGAAGAAAGAAGATAAAACTGGCCTTGGTTATCCAAAGACTGAATGCTATGCTATGCTAAGTCACTTCAGTCGTGTCTGACTCTGTGCGACCCCATAGACGGCAGCCCATCAGGCTCCACCATCCCTGGGATTCTCCAGGCAAGAACACTGGAGTGGGTTGCCATTTCCTTTTCCAATGTATGAAAGTGAAAAGTGAAAGTGAAGTCGCTCAGTCGTGTCTGACTCTTAGTGACCCCATGGACTGCAGCCTAACAGGCTCTTCCATCCACGGGATTTTCTAAGCAAGAGTACTGGAGTGGGGTGCCATTGCCTTCTCCGATCCAAAGACTGAAACACACGTTCTATTAGCAAACTAAGTACATCACTTTAAGAAAAATATTTATTCAACTTTCCTAAAGACATTTTATTGTGGGGAAAAAGCTATAGGCTGAGATAATGCATTTGACAATGAAGTATTTCACAAATGCCACTGAAACGAAGGGTTAAATCAAGACAAACCTCAGGTGTCTGAAGTCTGTGTCAGATATTTACATCCATGACTTTTTCTCAGCACGTTTCTTTAACTAATAGTCTATGCCTGCTTCCCAAGGTCCATGTCATATGAATCTTTACTTCAATTCCTCCCCAGTTTGGTTGGTCTTTAAACAACAATAAAAACCCCTTCCCACCCTCAGTTCTCCTTGCCATTCACTTAAATTTGTGACTTTTATTATAAGATAAAGCATCTGCCTGCAGCGCAGGAGACCCGGGTTCGATTCCTGGGTTGGGAAGATCCCCTCGAGAAGGAAATGGCAATCCATTCCAGCACTCTTGCCTGGAAAATCCCATGGATGGAGGAGCCTGATAGGCTACAGTCCATAGGGTCGCAAAGAGTTGGACATGACTGAGCAACTTCACTTCACTTCACATCAATCTTATTATATCTTGCAAATGAAACCAAATTCAAAAACCAAGATTTTCATTTATGGGCAAATAAAAACACATAAATCAACCCACTATATTTTGTTTTAAATTTATTCCAAAAAATCTAATATTAACAGTATGTAATCATAATTCCAGAAGTGTCTTAAACACAAATGGGAACAAGGAAGCTCCTTTATCCAATGGAATCTACTCTCTACTTGGAGGGAGGATGGATAAAATGGGAAGGAATAGAGACAAGATAGAAAACTAGGGAATTAACAAATGTAATTTACAAATGCATCTGTCTAGTCTGACAGGAACAAATGGTATGTATTTTGGGGTAATAGAGAGACTGCTTCCGAAAGGTATGAGTAGAGGAAGCCCACAAGGAATAATGCAGGGCCCTGAAGTTAGACAGCTTATTAAAAAGCAGAGACATCACTTTGCTGACAAAAGTTCAGTTCATATCATCAAAGCTATGGTTTTTTCAGTATCCACGTACAGATAGGAGAGTTGGACCATAAAGAAGGCTGAGTGCTGGAGAGTTGATGCTTTCAAATCGTGGTGTTGGAGAAGACTCTTGAGATTGGACAGCAAGGAGATCAAACCAGTGAATCCTAAAGGAAATCAACCCTGAATATTTACTGGAAGCTGAATATTCATGCTGAAGCTGAATCTCCACTAACTTTGGCCACCTGATGTGAAGAGCTGACTCATTGGAAAAGACCCTGATGTTGGGAAAGACTGAGGGCAGGAGAAGGGGGCAACTGAGGATCAGTTGGAGAAGGCAATGGCACCCCACTCCAGTACTCTTGCCTGGAAAATCCCGTGGATGAAAGAGCCTGTTAGGCTGCAGTCCATGGGGTCACTAAGAGTCAGACACGATTGAGCGACTTCACTTTCACTTTTCACTTTCCTGCATTGGAGAAGGAAATGGCGACCCACTCCAGTGTTCTTGCCTGGAGAATCCCAGGGATGGTGGAGCCTGATGGGCTGCCATCTATGGGGTCGCACAGAGTCAAACACGACTGAAGCGACTTAGCAGTAGCAGCAGCAAAGGATGAGTTGGTTGGATGACATCACCAGTTCAAGGGAGAGGAGTTTGAGCAAACTCTGGGAGACAGTGAAGGACAGGGAAGCCTGATGTGCTGCAGTCCATGGGGTCACAAGGAGCTGGACACAATGACAGAACAACTGAAGTTAGAACAGCTGGGAGCTCTTATGATGTCTGAGTCTGAAAAGCCAGTGCAAAGGGTGATTACCAAGGAGAGAGCTGTGCAGAGGCAGCTGCTTGATAGAAGCTATAGCCTGAGGAGATACAGGAACAACCCACAGCAGCCCACCCTCTTCTTCCCTTGCCTCTTATCTCCTGCCTAGTAAAATGGAACCAGAAGCAGCAGGGCAAAAATCCTGTTACAGTATAGGCTGAAGATCAGACTTCTCTGGCATATAGGAGGAGGGGGAAGGGTCAATATAGATCAGAAGTGGGGCAAACCAAAGATATCCAGCACAGTAGGGCAGGGTTCTATGAGAGTTCTTATAATGGTGCTTAAACACCCAATTGGAGGGCCAGAGGAGGAGATGCTCCCTGGAGAAGGCAGCACATCTCAATGTAGATTTGAAAGCTGGGAACCAGTTACTCAGCAAGAGCATCATGAGGTGTCCTGTGGGGAAGTCTCTACATGTGAGGGAACACAGCCAGTGCCACCATGCATAGAAAAAGGCCAGTGCCACCATGCATAAAAGAAGGGCACCACACATAGAAAAGGGGGAAAAAAATGAGCAGGAAATGAAAGGTGAGGAGGTGTGACAGGAGGCATGTGTGTCCGTGGGAAGCTAGCAGACTGGTTTGTGTAAGAAAATGACACTTATGACTTTATCTGGTGCTATGATATTAAGAGGAAACTGAAACTCAGATGGGAAAACCTCTGGATGTCACAGACCAAAAAATTCATGAGATCGTGTTTGGGCTTAAGAAATATTCCATCCGCTAGTGAGGTCTTTCCTAATTTCTGTACTAACCCATCATGTATAGATAAAGGTACTGAGTTCTAAGAGAACAGATACATCTTTAACTTCCAGCTTCTTAAAGGGTAGCTCCCTAGGCAGCCCTACAGCCTCCCTGGGGCCTTGCAGTTCTAAAGGGCTAGGCTCCTCTAAGTTGATGACTCCTGAATGTTATGGAGGGCTGTAGGAAAAAAGGAATACCATGAAGTCCAACACAAACCATAAGGGTGGGCCATCTCTACCCTAGTTTGTGAGTTTGTACTCTATTCCTGAAATAGCTATTGAAGATCTCCACCAGCTGAGAAAGTTCTGGTGTTTTCAATCTCATTCTCATGAAAGTTACATTTCCCTGGTTTAAAAGAAGTTCTTGGGGAGGGAAAGAATGGAAAACCTCAATTCTAAAAGTCCAACCAGCAGGAGCTGCCCACTCTCCCTGGAGAACTGAATTTTTCCACTTTGTCTCTATGTTAATCTGTGAAAGTAAAATGCCACCCTGTAATCTTTAAACGCATAGCCATTGAATAACATCAGGACACCCTATTTGGAAATACATACTAATGTGGTGAGATGTGAACTGAAGTGGGAGTCAGAAGACCTGGGCTCCATCCTGTGATAAATTCTCTCTGCCAGGACACTTCTCCAGTCACCTTGGGAAAGTCACTTCATTTCTCTGGGCCTCCATCTGCCCATATAGCATGTCAATAAGGTTATTTGTTCACTCATTCATTCAACAATACATATTGAATAGTCTATGCCTGTCACAGAGGCCATGTAAATATAGCAACAGCCAAGACAGATGATAAGGGTCTGCTCTTACAAAGTGTATGTTAGTGAGGGGAGAAGGCAGTGATCAAAGCAGAGCAAACTAAAAACACAGTATGTTCGATGGTGTTGAGTGCTATGAAGTAAGATATAGCAAGGGTGTATGGGATACAATAGATAGTAGATATGGAAGTTCTCAATGAGGGGATGATATTGGCATGACGATTTGAAGAAGGTAAAACGCTGAATCATGTGGATAATTGGGTGAGGACTGCTCTAAATAAAGGCAATAGCCACTGCAAAAGTCCTGAGGCAGGAATATGTCAGGCATGGTTGGAAAACAGCCTGAAGACCAGTGCAGAGCAAAGGAAGTGGGGTAGGGATGGATGGAAGAGAAGAAAGCAAGAAGAATAAGAAATGGAGCCAAAGAAAGAACAGGGAGTCAATACAGCACAGTCTCGGGTCAGAGTAAGAAGTTGGGTTTAACTCAGAGAGTAATCAACAGATAACCTCTATTGACTTCTATAGTACTCTTGTTTATTCCTGAAACAAAGAAGACTGGAATTAACATCTACTGCTCCTCCTCTGCCCAAGGAAGAAGGTAGGAATCATGCTCCCAGACCTTGGCATCCCAACATTGTCCCTTGGGCAAAGTTTTACAAATGAAAATGACCTCGGCCATTTAAAGTCAGGAAACTGGCTAGGCCCCATTTTCCACTGGGGCAACCTGGTCAAGTGGGTCTCCCTGCAGTGTGCAAGATGGCCATTCTTCAGTTGCACAGTGGTCCATTTTGCCCTTGCAGTTAGCTTCAAGGTCTGATCTGTGGACCCAGTCCTGCCAAAGACTTGGTGGAAAGGATGGTTGGGAAGGACAAGATCCTAGTCAGTCTCATGTCTAGAGTTCATTCCCTCAGTCCATCCTCTGAGACTGCCCCACCCTTGGTGGAATACTGGGTTGCTTCCATGGATGTTAAAAACACTGTCAACATTTATTACACTGAACTAATGCCCCTTGTATATGTTCTTCCTTGGTTCAGAATTAAGTTCCAACATTTGTTCCATCTTTAAGTTATCTGGTCTACATTACAAAGCATCTACAGTTTACAAATGTTAGAGGAGAGGACTACTGTTTATATGACTTGAAAATCCAAAAACACATAAGCACATATTAAAGTTCAGCCAAGAGCTGTGGTTTTGTGCTGATATGAAACCAGTTTCAGTTATGAAATCAAGAAACCAACATTCTAGTCTCAGATCTGCAACTAATCCACTGTAAATCATTTTAGATGGTTGCTTAATTTCTCTGTATTTTATTTCTCTTATCTGTAAAAATGGAGAAAGTTCCTACTCATTACCCTACTCACTTCAATATTCTGAGGATTGATGAATATAAGTGACCATAATTTGGAAGAATACAATACTTATACAGTGTTCATAAACACAGTATTACTATTTTACTATTATAAATATTGAGTAATATTTTCCATTTGCCCTTGGGTTTATGGAATATAGTTTGACCAACATATCATCAAAGTCAAATCTTATCAAAACTCAAACTCTATCTCTCTGAGAAATTCTCCCTTAACCACCTAACAATTGTGTTAATGATGATAATGATAATAAGAAAGAGAATAACGACCTAAAAATCATGTGAAAGATGGATCCGGGATTCGAGGTTTAATCGAGCTTGAGGAAAAGACTCATACATCATTAGAAAACAATGTAAAATGCCCTGCAATCCATCTAAACCGTACAGTATAAAAATAAATGCTCTGGGAGTTTAAAGAGGAAAAGAACAAAGCAGACTGGAATTGCACTGGGGAAGGGAAGGAAGAGTTGTACCTCTTGCTCTTATTCCTCCTTGAGAAACAGAGGCAACCTCCTAATGAAAATGCCCCTCCTCAGTCAGTACAGTGGAACTTCTTTCAGGAGTTGAAAGAAGACAGAGTTTTAGACGAAGTGAAAGAATCCATTGCCAATCCACCACCAAGACTGTTTTATCAAGGGAACAAAGGTAAGAGAAGGGGTATTCTCCAAAGAAGAGTGAAATCCATTTCCAACCCATGTTTTTTCTTCAATACTGCCAAGTACTGTTGGGTACTTGAGATTTGTTCTTTTTCCTCCAATACTTACCCCCTTATCTTTAAAAATGTATTT
This sequence comes from Tragelaphus eurycerus, assembly GCA_935064755.1. Taxonomy (NCBI): domain Eukaryota; kingdom Metazoa; phylum Chordata; class Mammalia; order Artiodactyla; family Bovidae; genus Tragelaphus; species Tragelaphus eurycerus. Next base: position 32,700,739 of record CAKXYN010000014.1, on the reverse strand, counting down.
TCTTGTTTTACATGCAACACATGCTCACTGTAGAGAAATCAGAATAAATACAAACACAAAGAAAAGAATTAAATAATATATTAGTCCAGCAGTAAGAAATTCCTATTAGCCCTTAATATATATGTTCCAGACTCTTTAGATATATGTGTACCTAAGCTGGTTCCATTTCATTTTTCAAAAATGTGTGGTGTTTGTAACCTATTTTCTATTTAAAAGATGCTCAATTCCCCCTAATAATTAAAGGGATTTCCACAATACTATATTTATAGTCTACATACAACTTTGTATAAATGAACTAAAATGTATTTAACTGGTATTAAATCGATAAACATCTACATCTTTGTCAATTTTTCACTCTCACAGAAAGTGGGGTAATGAACATCCCTGTAGCTAAACCCTTTCATATTATGTTTAGTTCATTAAGATAAAATTCTAAAATAGATTCATTATTATAACATGAATGAATTACTCGATATGACTCAAGTACAAGAGATAACACATGGCTTTATTTTCTTAGAATCAAAACAACCCAGCCCTGAGTCACCAGTGGCTTTAATATTCATCACCCTCCCTGTTGCTCTACCACTCCCCTGAGTTGCATAGCTCCCTGAGCCCTGTGTATTCCAGAAAAACAGGAGCAAAGGCTGTGTAGTCCTCAGTGCTTTAGTAACGCTGTCATCACGCCTCCATTGCTGCAGTCAGCAACTAGGGTCTCCCACCTGCTTCGGGTACAGCCACATTGGGGGTCCCACTCAAGCCAGTTGATATGAAAGTGTGTGACTGAAGGTCAATGACCCTTTAAAATACACCAGTGGCAAAAGTCATGGAGTCCACGGTTCCTTTGCTTCTCCAACCGGGAGGGTCCCTCACTCCCTGCAGACTCAAATGACCCTGGAGGCTGCTTGTGTTCCCTTGTGCCTTTGGTGCACTTTCCTTATACAACACGTTGCCTGGCAGTTCAACAGTAATTTAAAATGAAGGCAACTTGAACTGTGATTGAGCTATCAATCTCCCCAATTCTGCAAACAAGTTCCAACTGCCAAGGTCAAGGGGATAAATTCCCAACCCTGGTAAGCATCCACTTCAGGTAGTTCTGCACTGGAAAGTGGTACCACCTAAAGGGTGCTGCATTGAGAGATTAGAGTTTCTGCCTCAGAAGCCCACAAAAATCATAAGTGCCCTGTCAGAATCCCAAGGAGTACAATCAACCCTATCTTTGGAAGAGGGCCACCTACGTTCTGCTCTTGAAATATCAGTCGGCTCCTCTCCCCAGATAATAAAGCTTCAAAGATCTCCTCGGACCTTTCAAAGCTTCAAAATCAGTTGTTTCTTTGGTGTGTGCCTTATTGGTGTCAGGCACAACTTCTCTGCCTCCACCTCTGCTACCATTTCCATCATTTCAAATCATCTGCAAAAGGCTACTTAACTGTATCCTTCAAATAAAAGAAAAATTGCCAACTATTATCTCCAGAATTTCATCATGCATACATTTTAAGAATTTAATGCATTCTTATCCTCAGTTTTATATTCATTGACATCTTCCTTAATGAAATGAAGATTTCATTGCATTGACATCTCACCATAGAGGCTTTGATCTCTGTAAACCACAAATGTTTTCAAGCAGGGGCTATCTTACTCCCCAAGGGCTAGATAGCAATGTCTGGAAACATTTTTGGTTGTTATAAACTGGGAACAGGCACTGCTGGCATCTACTGGGTAGAGGCTAAGGGATGCTGCTAAACATTTTGTGATGCTCAGGGCAACCCCCACTACAAATAATTGTCTATGGTGACAAGGTTGAGAAACCCTGCTCTTAATTTATTTGACAGTTAATGTATGCAATCCATATTTATTTGTTTTGCAAGGTCCTGGGGATAAGAGATCTGTCTGAGAAAATTTTTCTGCCATCTTCCCCAAAGCTTCTATCCCCAGATCTTAGATGTGGCTGGCTTTTAGAGATTGTCAATTGCCTGGCAATCTCACTGCAAAATCCCCAGATGATGAAGAGGATGTCTTGGAACAAGCTGTGTCTTCCTGGATCCCTCTCTTTAGGCATCCCAACTCTGGCTGCATTATATAATTCATCCAGGGAGATTTCAGAAAGTATCCTAGCCTGGGCCTTTCCCCAGAGCAACTTGGAATGAATTTGGGCATGAATATCTTTAAAATCTTCCCAGTGGCTACAATGTGCAGCCAGGCTTGAGAATCCCTCTTCATGCTATCTTTCAGGGTCTGTCCCTCTGTCCTCACCTCCCATCTCTCAGTACACACTTAAACCTACTCATACTAATGATAGTCACAAAATAAAAGAGCTACAAGCCTTACTCCCCTCGGATGGATTTGCTTTAAAAAAAAAAAAAGGATCAAAGTCTTAAGCTACCCCCTCAGGCTCTGATGCTCTGATGGAGTGTGGTTAAGACCCCATCCAGGGAGTCCAGGAAGCACTGTGGACCTGGAAGCCATTTCTATGTCTTTGAAACTGCATCCTTTCTTCTCTGGCTGAAATTCTTTACTTAGGTGGCATCACATTCCACCTGTTAGGGCTCAGGCCTCTCCAACAGCTTGCTTAACTAACCTCTCTAGATTTTGAAGCCACTAAGGACTGGATTCAAACAGAGTGCTTCTCCATTTCTATGCGGTATGGTATAAAGATTAAGTTATATCACAAGACTGATAAAGAAAAACATTCAGGACTATGCCTTGTCAGTAAGTAGTGTGACTTTATCTCACCTATATCTCCTTTACCTTTTTTTGCCTTTTGTCCTGCACTTTTTTCCATTTTCCATCCATTTCTCCAACTCATATTCCCTGAGCATCTACTTTAAAGGTACATGCACTACTCTAGAGGCAAGACGACAAAGTTCCTGGTCTCAGAGCTCTTGTATGTTAGGGGTGCTGAGAGCACACAGGAAGCAAAGGGTAAGCAGTGTATTATCTGCTCTGCGCGCTAGGTCATGATTAATGCTGTCCAAAGACAACAAACCAAAGTGAAGAGCCAGAGGATGACATTCCCCATGGGATTTTCCAGGCGTACTGGGGTGGGGTGCCTGCTTCCCCAGTGTATTATCTCGCTGTAGGTCAGAGGATGACAGTAGGGGGGGGGCTGGGGGGGTGTGGTCAAGGGTGGTCTCTGATTTGCACTGAGAACTGAACAAGAATGAGCCTCACGTGTACAGGTCTGGAGAGAGGACATTTCAGGCAACAGTAATAGCAAGATCAAAGGCCCTGGGGTAGACCAAGCTTGGCGTTTTCAAGGAACAGAAGATAGATGTGGATGGGTAGGACACAGTAGACTCGGGATGAAGGTAAGTATTAGTGAAGGAGGAAACAGAACAGGCTCTATCTTGAAAGCAGGACTCCATCTTGGGCGAGACTCTGGACTTTGAGCTATATACCCAGTATCTATGGAAATGACATACCAACTGGAAAACCAGGCCCCCGGAAGGAAGAGCCTCAGGGCTCTCTGTTGCTAAAAGCATACCCTCATTATCTGTGTAACCAAATAGAATCATACATTCTATTATGCTATTGGGGTATGACCACAGGCCTACTGATAATTGTTCACTGTGAACTACCTAGGCTTAAGGCATATGAATCACAGGTTAACTTTGATTGTCAGGGAATTTGGGGAAGTGGGTTTGTGCATGTACACTTAGGGTATACAAGGTTTTCACGAAAACTATTCTGGGTCCTTGGCTATGAGGAGACTCTGCCTTGGGTCCGCCGGTGTAATAAACTGCACTCCACTATCTGCACCATCCTTCTGAGTGAGTTTGTTTCCTGGAACGCATGGCTACAACATTGGGACTTCAGAGGCTAATGGGGGTCAGAAGGTAGAGGATTTTGTAGGCCACATGGGAGTTTGTATTTTACTGTACACCTAAGGAGGCCAATGTAAGTAGGGAGTGACACCGTCTTATTTACATGACAGAAGATCTCTTGGACTACACCTGGATAAGGAAGAGTCGGGGTTACAAGAGTGCCTCCAAAGTGGCCAGGAAACTGTTACAATAGACCCAGCATGCATGATGGTGGTTTTCAAAGCACAGTTCCCTCTCTGAAAGCAGTGAAGTTTCAGGGGACTTCCCTTGGGTCCAGTGGCAAAGACTTTGCACTAACAATGCAGCGGGCTTGGGTTCAATTCCTGGTCAGAAAATTAGATCCCATAAGCTGCAGCTGGAGAAGGCAATGGCACCCCACTCCAGTACTCTTGCCTGGAAAATCCCATGGATGGAGGAGCCTGGTAGGCTGCAGTCCATGGGGTCGCTAAGAGTCGGACACGACTGAGCGACTTCACTTTCACTTTTTCGCTTTCATGCATTGGAGAAGGAAATGGCAACCCACTCCAGTTTTCTTGCCTGGAGAATCCCAGGGGCAGGAGAGCCTGGTGGGCTGATGTCTATGTGGTCACGCGGAGTCGGACACGACTGAAGTGACTTAGCAGCAGCAGCAGCAGCAAGCTGCAGCTAAGACCTGGCACAGCCAAATATATATAAAAAAGTTCAGGCTCAAAGCCTGAATAAAGACATATTTATCTGGATAGTTATCTGATCAGTGGGAACAAACATACAGATTCTGAAGTTACCGAATTCAACCACAAATCAAATTGTACAGGAGAAGTGGCAGGTGGAAGTGCTGAGAATACAAGATGTAATCTCTGTTAGATATCTATGGGACAGGGTAACTGAACTTCGATATGAAAATTTAATCAGAGACTCTTCAAGTGAGAAGTCACCCAAGAAATTGAGCCCAACACTCCCACCACATAGCTGGGCAAACTGAGTCTCAGAAAGAGGCTGACCTCCCCAAGGTCACAATATAAGCTGGTGCCAGAAGCCACTTCTCCCAACTGACACCTGAGGCCCCTTTTTAGTGTGACCACCTTTTGGCATCACATTAACTGTTTCAGTATAAACCTACGCTCAGCCAGAGGAAGATTGCACGTCTGGCTGTTCCCTCCTTCCCCTGCCCTCTCCGCTTCTCCACAGTCCTTGAATCAAGCTGCTTTCCACTTAGCCCCTTGTTATTCAGGGATGGGAACACCTCCTGTCTCCTTCTGGGTGGCTGGCTGTGTGTTCAGGTGTTCTTTTCGGAAACCTAATCCCTGCCTGGTACAGATGTAGATTGCATCCTCTCTCCACCCACCTGCTTTTCCTTCCCTGACTCACTGCTTCTGGCCTGTTGGGAGCTGAGTGGGGGCGAAGGTGCTGCCTCTGCGGCAAACTCACCAGCTTCCTGTTTGCTGGAGCTTCCAAACAGACCCCAGCTTTCCGCCAGGGGAGTAAATCTTTCATCAGCGTGGTGCCCACAGACAGCTGTGTATGGGAAGCCACAGAGAAAGCAATCACGGAGAGAGATGAAGTAGTTAAGATTACTGATCAAAATAATTCCTCTCCAGTAACCACAGCTGTGCCTCCCTTGGACAAAGGAATTCTTGAATGTCCATGGAGATAAAGAGACTCCCTTTATATGTACATTTGACAGTTTTCAGCACTCGTCCACGGGTCTGTGACTTTCTGACATCTATACCATCACCCTCCCACCCTCATCAATTCAGTCACTCCTCCCTATTTCTGTGGCATCTCATTTCCTTGTAACAAACTTCCACTTTTGTTATCTCGTACTATTTTGAAATGCTCTACTTATCTTGCTTCCTCATTGGAATGTATTTCTAGTTGGTAGAACCTGTGCCTTCTTTATCTCAATGTCAACAGCCCTTAGCAGAGTGCCCAGCACATAAGAGGAAGAAAATAATGTGTGCTGACTTCTAAGAACTGGCCTTAGAAACTAGGTCTTGGCCCTCAGAGTACCATCCAGGGGTCTAGTTTCAGTATCACCTAGAAGTTTGTTGAGATGAAGACTCTCAGTCCTCACATCAGATCTACTGATTCAGAATCTGCATTTTAAAGAACTATCCAAGGCATTCATAAACACATTGCAGCTTGAGAAGTAGTCCATCTAAAATAGCTCCATCTTTCAGAAGGAAAAACTGAGGCTCAGAAAGGGGAATGCATGTGTCCAAGTTCATACAGCTTATGGGTTATCGATGGCAAAGCTGTGGGCAAGATCTAGCTCTCGCGTAGGTGTCTCTTGTCACTTCTCTCTGTTTACAATCCCGAGTCTGACTCATCTCCATCAGGAATTGGTACAGACTTAAAAAGGAGAAGGCAATGGCACCCCACTCCAGTACTTCTGCCTGGAAAATTCCATGGGTGGAGGAGCCTGGAAGGCTGCAATCCATGGGGTCGCTGAGGGTCAGACACGACTGAGTGACTTCACTTTCACTTTTCACTTTCATGCACTGGAGAAGGAAATGGCAACCCACTCCAGTGTTCTTGCCTGGAGAATCCCAGGGACGGGTGAGCCTGGTGCGCTGCCGTCTATGGGGTCACACAGAGTCGGACATGACTGAAGTGACTTAGCAGTAGCAGTAGCAGTAAAAAGGAGAGCTAAAAAAAAAAAAAAAAAAATAGCAGGGGAAGATCTCATAGGCCACAGACCAAGGTCCTATACTGTGTAATCTGAAGAGCCCCTCAAGGCCCTTAGCTTAAATCTTTCATCTCTACCTTAAGCAGGGTCTGAAATTTCACCCTTAGAAATCAAACAAATATTTAGTTCTTAAAGGTCAATTATTGGCTTAGTGGGGCTTATCTGATCCCTAGCTAAGAGTCAGGGGTTGCTGTCTCTAAAAGCAGCCATTTACGAATTGGATGGACCAAGGCATCATTGGGCAATATGGCAGTCACTAGTCTGTTCACTAACATTCTAAGTTCTTCCTGGATTAGATTATGAGATTGGACTTCCCTTCCCCCTTAGGAGGAAATATGGCCTTGTGACTTGCCATGTCCACTGAAAGATAAGAAGTAACACATGTCATTTCTGGGTGGAATGCTTCAGAAGCAGCACACCATGCACCATGCTTCCTGTGACCCTCTGCCTCATGGGCAGATCATCATTGGGAACATCCATTCTATTATCCTGAGTGCCAGGCTGAACACATGTCAAATGGAGCTACCAGACAACCCAGAGTGGAAAGGAACATGAGAAAGGCAAAGAAACACATGTTTGTTATTTTAAAACTCTGAAATTCAAGGGTTTTTTTACGTTACTATGCTTTTTATTTCTTATCCTGACTTCTACTGACAGAATACTTAATTTTTCTCAGCTGCAATTTCCTAAACTCTAATGAGATAATACTACCTACCTATACACCTGTGATAGGGTATATAAAATGCTCCTTATAGAGTCTGGTTCATAGAGGGAGCTCAGTAATTCCACCATCTTCCTTTCATTGGCTGGAAATTTAGTCCTACAAAAATGATTATAAATGATTAGGGGAAAGGAGAAAGAACACTAGGGAAGGCTGTTGGAATGTGGGTAGTAAGGAGCTCAGAATGTTATAGGAAGAGCCTTGCAGTATATATATATGTAGGTGAAAGAATATTAAAACGGAATATCACTGACTGTCCTCAAGGAGATTCAAAATTACCAAGAGGCACCATGTAATTCGCTGGAAGGTAAATGAGGGAAAGATGGGTAGACTGGAGGATGGTGGTACCTGCCTCATACATATAGCATATAACACATACAGCTACCTACTCCCTCCCCTTAACCCAATTCTTCCATCCGTCATTACTCTGATCCAATATCACCTGCTCTAGGATTGCCAGATTCTCCATTTTTCACTTGAAATATATGCTTTCTCTCCATTTCCACGATGCTCAGTCTGGAGGGTATATGTCAACCATCAGACAACATATAGACTGCTATAGAAGATACCCTCACCGCATTCAACTTTGCATGCTCCAAAATATCAGGGAGAGTACACCCTCTGAGGGTAACCGCTCTGTTCATCAACATAGGCTTACCCAGGAGCACTTTAAATGCCTTAATTTTCCAGTAACCCTTTAAAGCACATACATTTATCATTTCCACTTTTACACGTGAGGGCACAAAGACTGGGAGAAGTTAAGCAAGTGTCTGTACAAGTTTATGTGAACTGTCTTACAATACAGCTCACACACAAACCCATTCTGTCTGACTCCATGTTATTGTTTAGTCACTCAGTCGTGTCTGACTCTTTATAGCCCCATGGACTGCAGCATGTCAGGCTCAAGCTCATCTCCATTGAATCAGTGATGATATCCAACTATCTCATCCTCTGACTCCAAGAGAGCAAAGAAAGAGGTCCATTGTATAGAAGTACCACATATTCTATATATGAACCTATATAGAGACACAGATGTAGAGAACAAATTTATGGACACAAAGATGGTAAAGAGGGGTGGAATAAATTGGGAGATTAGAATTGATACATATAAATGATTGTGTACCAAATAGATAACTAATGAGAGCCTGCTGTATAGCACAGGGAATTCTACTCAGTGCTCTGTGGTAATCTAAATGGGAATGAAATCCTAAAAGAGGGGATATATGTGTACTATGGTTGATTCACTTTGCTGTAGAGCAGAAAGAATACAATATTGTAAAGCAGCTATAGTCCAATAATTTTTTAAAAACTTCCTGAAAATGCACTCATGATAACCTCTTCTTTTTTCTGTTTTGCTAAAATGTAGGCCTGTTTCCTTACCTCCCAAGTATTTTTCTACAAAGCATGAAGGTTTGTAAAGATCTGAAGGGAATGGCAACAAAGTCATAGGAGAGAGATATAAAGCAAAATATGACTTCAGCTAAAGAGAAGATCTCATTAAAAGATTATAAAAACTGATGGATTATAAAGCAAATAGGGAGATTTCCATGGGGTGGTTGCAAATTTTCTTCTCACTCCCAAACCCTTGGTTTGATCTAATTTTGATCAGATTTCCTCAGTACAGTTTCTTCCCACCTGCTTCTCAGTTGACTATGATGGGTTTATGACTTTGCCCAGAGCAAGTTGGCCTTAAGATGATTCTAAAGTCCTGAGGCTGAGTCTATTCCTGAAGGAAAGACTAGAGATCTTTTCAAGAAAATTAAAGACACCAAGGGAACATTTCATGCAAAGATGGGCTCAATAAAGGACAGAAATGGTATGGACCTAACAGAAACAGAAGATATTAAGAGGAGGTGGCAAGAATACACAGAAGAACTGTACAAAATGGATCTTCACAACCCAGATAATCATGATGATGTGATCACTGACCTAGAGCCAGACATCCTGGAATGTGAAGTCAAGTGGGCCTTAGAAAGCATCACTATGAACAAAGCTAGTAAAGGTGATGGAATTCCAGTTGAGCTATTTTGAATCCTGAAAGATGATGCTGTGAAAGTGCTGTACTCAATATGCCAGCAAACTTGGAAAACTCAGCAGTGGCCACAGGACTAGAAAAGGTCAGTTTTCATTCCAATCTCAAAGAAAGGCAATGCCAAAAAATGCTCAAACTAATGCACAATTGCACTCATCTCACACACTAGTAAAGTAATGCTCAAAATTCTCCAAGCAAGGCTTCAGCATTACGTGAACTGTGTACTTGCAGATGTTCAAGCTGGTTTTAGAAAAGGCAGAAGAACCAGAGATCAAACTGCCAACATCCGCCGGATCATGGAAAAAGCAAGAGAGTTCCAGAAAAACATCTATTTCTGCTTTATTGACTATGCCAAAGCCTTTGACTGTGTGGATCACAATAAACTGTGGTAAATTCTAAAAGAGATGGGAATACCAGACCACCTGATCTACCTCTTGAGAAACCTATATGCAGGTCAGGAAACAACAGTTAGAACTGGACATGGAACAACAAACTGGTTCCAAATAGGAAAAGGAGTACGTCAAGGCTGTATATTGTCACCCTGTTTATTTAACTTATATGCAGAGTACATCATGAGAAATGCTGGGCTGGAAGAAGCACAAGCTGGAATCAAGATTGCCCTGAGAAATATCAATAACCTCAGATATGCAGATGATACCACCCTTATGGCAGAAAGTGAAGAGGAACTAAAGAGCCTCTTGATGAAAGTGAAAGTGGAGAGTGAAAAAGTTGGCTTAAAGCTCAACATTCAGAAAACGAAGATCATGGCATCTGGTCCCATCACTTCATGGGAAATAGATGGGGAAACAGTGGAAACAGTGTCAGACTTTATTTTTCTGGGGTTCCAAAATCACTGCAGATGGTGACTGCAGCCATGAAATTAAAAGACGCTTACTCCTTGGAAGGAAAGTTATGACCAACTTAGATAGCATATTCAAAAGCAGAGACATTACTTTGCCAACAAAGGTCCATCTAGTCAAGGCTATGGTTTTTCCTATGGTCATGTATGGATGTGAGAGTTGGACTGTGAAGAAGGCTGAGTGCCGAATAATTGATGCTTTTGAACTGTGGTGTTGGAGAAGACTCTTGAGAGTCCCTTGGAGAGCAAGGAGATCCAACAAGTCCATTCTGAAGGAGATCAGCCCTGGGATTTATTTGGAAGGAATGATGCTAAAGCTGAAACTCCAGTACTCTGGCCACCTCATGCGAAGAGTTGACTCACTGGAAAAGACTCTGATGCTGGGAGGGATTTGGGGCAGGAGGAGAAGGGGACTACAGAGGATGAGATGGCTAGATGGCATCACCAACTCTATGGATGTGAGTTTGAGTGAACTTCGGGAGTTGGTGATGGACAGGGAGGCCTGGTGTGCTGTGATTCATGGGGTAGCAAAGAGTTGGACACGACTGAGTGACTGAACTGGACTGAGGCTGAATTATCACCTCCATCTTTAAGAAAACCAATTATCAATTTCACAGAGCTCACTGGTAACTAAGCTCTAGAGAGAAAACTGATCTCCAGACTCCCCATCCAGTGCTCTTTTTATAAGTTGCTTCTGGCGACCAAGATCTATCCTCAGAGAAATGTGCTCGCTGATTATCCATGGGATTTAGAAACAATTCTAACTACAGGGAACAGCTGCTGGCAAATTCTTTCATCAGAATCCTCATGATAGTTCTATTATGAATGATCATAACATATCAGCTAGAATCAGATTCTGAGCCTCCCCCAAAACTGTCATCCCCCCAAATATTGATTGAGGCTGGGCTCCTACTAAGAAATGCAAGTGAAATTTGAGTACTTCATTGCTTCCTGGCAGGCGGTAGAGACTGTAATAAATTAAAATGAGCTCAGTCCCAACAGATGATTTTAGACACCAATATAAATGTAAATAGGTTTCTCGTGTCTAAATGTGCTAAATGTTATCCCTGTTAATGGACATTTGCTCGAGCTCAGGAGAGATCCAGATGTAGCTCTAGATATGTGTTCAGGCATAGACAACAAAGTATGGGATACTAGTCTGGGTTTCATCTGTGGTTTATTCATTCCACGCTTAATACCGAATATATAAAAATACTGTGCTAAGTGTTGTGTACTTAGAAAAACATAAATTGAAGGCTAATCCTACATTCAAAAAGCACCAAGTCTATTTAGAAATTAGATTTTAAAATATACAGAGATAACAAAAGGGAGTGGTGGAAAGCTTCTTACAAATTTATCTACCTTTGTTCTTTTGAGTTGAACATGAGTATATACATTTGGGCTACAAACTGGTGAGATGAAACTGCTCAGTGAGATAGTTGGAGAGTGCTGTGGGGTTCCTAGGGACAGTTCAATTTCAGGAACAAATGATGATGAAATCTGAATCATAATTGTTTCTATGTTCACATCTCTAGCCCTAAGATCTCAAATATAACACTTAGATATATAAATATACCATGACTTCATCTATCATTCTGTACAGAATTCCTAGTCTCATCCAATCAAATGATACCTACCTTGTGATGCTCTGATCAGATCTCTCAGCCTCTGCACAGGCTCTAGAACATGACCTTTGGGCTGCCAACACGATAAAATCTGCAACCCTGAATCTGGCATTCTAGGTTTTCCATACTAGATTCTATCCTCCTTTATCTTCTATCATCTCCTGGCTTCTGTTCCTTAATTCTGTTTCTTTATAGCTGGCCTGCCCTGTCCTACTGCAGTGGTTTTCTCAGGCTCTATTCCCTGCCTGATCCCTCTTACTCCAAGATGTCTGCTGAAGCCTGACCCTTCTTCTAGATCACATACCCTACCTTTGCCAAAAGGCTTTCCGTTGTTTCCAACGCTTTCTAACAATGCAATTGCAGGCAGCTTGCTTATCCTCAGTTTTTGTTTTGTTGTCTAGTCACTAAGTCATGTCCAACTCTTTTGTGACCCCATGGACTGTCGCCCGCCAGGCTCCTCTGTCCATGGGGTTTCCTAGGCAAGAATACTGGGGCAGGTTGCCATTTCCTTCTCCAGGGGATCTCCCTAACCCAGATGTCATCTCCTACATTGGCAGACAGATTCTTTACCACTGCACCACCTGGGAAGACCCATCCTGTTTCCTCATACAAAAATGGATGACAGTAGCTAGTTCACATTGATGTGATGATGACTGAATGAAATAGGATATTTGAAGCACTCAATAAATTATTAGTACATGTTTCACAATGAGCATTTAAAGCAGTCTTAAGGAGAGCAACCATATTACTATAATTTATCTGTTATCTCACTGAGTTTGATTCCTCTGATACAGCCTCTGCATACCCAGTGGGCCTTGGGTTGCAACTACAATCATTCACTCAATTGTGAGAAAGCTCCCAATGCACAAGGGCCATGTCATATTCATTTCTTCCCCCAGCATTGCCCAGTGTCAGGCATGCTGCTGCTGCTGCTAAGTCGCTTCAGTCGTGTCCGACTCTGCACGACCCCATAGATGGCAGCCCACCAGGCTCCTCCATCCACAGGATTCTCTAGGTAAGAATGCTGGAGTGGGTTGCCATTTCCTTCTCCATATCTGGCATAGCCCTGCTCTTAGCACAGACTTGACAAACGACTGTTAAACATTACTGAACATTCATATTATGTGCGTCATAAAAGCTACAACTTATATTCAAGAAGAGACCAATAGCAGAAATAGTCTGAAGGATAATGTTTCACAGCCCAAATTGAGTCAGGCAGAAGAAAATAGATTTTCATCAATGCAGAAGAATTTAATTTACAAGGTTAATTAAGAAAAATACAACCATGGGATTATATGTGTGTGTGTGAATTTATTGCTTCTTCCTATTTTAGTGGTTTGCTTTCTCTAGAATCTTTATTTTGTGTCAAAGGCTAGTCAGGACAGGGGTATAATTTTACCTGAGAGCAAGAAGAAGGGTAACACTTAGGACAGAGAGAATCAAAAACGTATTCTCTGCTGCTGAGAATATAATTTAGTGCCCCCTATAATCAGTTATATATATTCAGTTCAGTTCAGTTCAGTCACTCAGTCGTGTCCGAATCTTTGTGACCCCATGAATCGCAGCACTCCAGGCCTCCCTGTCCATCACCAACTCCCGGAGTTCACCCAAACTCATGTCCATTGAGTCGGTGATGCCATCTAGCCATCTCATCCTCTGTCGTCCCCTTCTCCTCCTGCCCCAAATCCCTCCCAGCATCAGAGTCTTTTCCAGTGAGTCAACTCTTCGCATGAGGTGGCCAAAGTACTGGAGTTTCAGCTTTAGCATCAGTCCTTCCAAAGAACACCCAGGACTGATCTCCTTTAGGATGGACTTGTTGGATCTCCTTGCAGTCCAAGGGACTCTCAAGAGTCTTCTTCAACACCTCAGTTCAAAAGCATCAATATGCTGCTGCTGCTAAGTCGCTTCAGTCGTGTCCGATTCTGTGCGACCCCATAGACGGAAGCTCACCAGGCTCCCCCGTCCCTGGGATTCTCCAGGCAAGAACACTGGAGTGGGTTGCCATTTCCTTCTCCAATGCATGAAAGTGAAAAATGAAAGGGAAGTCGCTCAGTCGTGTCCGACTCTTAGCGACCCCATGGACTGGAGCCTACCAGGCTCCTCCGTCCATGGGATTTTCCAGGCAAAAGTACTGGGGTGGGGTGCCATTGCCTTCCCCGAGCATCAATATTAGGAGCCTCAAATAAGGACATGGAAACAACCTACATGTCCATCTGCAGATGAATGGACAAGGAAGTTGTGGTGCATATACAAATCAGTATATTACGCAGCTATAAAAATAGAACACATTTGAGTCAGTTCTAATGAGATGGATGAAGCTGGAGCCTATTATACAGAATGAAGTAAGTCAGAAAGAGAAACACCAATACAGTATATTGACACATATATATGGAATTTAGAAAGATGGTAAAGATGATCTTATATGCAAGGCAGCAAAAGAGACACAGATGTAAAGAACAGACTTTTAGACTATGTGGGAGAAGGTGAGGGTGGGATGATTTGAGAGAAGACCACTGAAACTTGTATATTACCATACATAAAATAGGTGATCAGTGCAAGTTTGATGCATGTAGTAGGGCACTCAAAGCCAGTGCACTGGGACAAACCAGAGGGATGGCATGGGCATGGAAATGGGAGGGGGTTCAGAATAGGGTGACACATGTGCACCCATGGGTTACTCGTGTCGATGTATGGCAAAAACCACCCCAACACTGTAAAGTAATTATCCTCCAATTAAAATAAATAATTAATTGAAAAAAATAGGGAGTTTGGGATTAACATATATGCACCAACATGTATAAAATAAACAACAAGGATTCTACCGTATAGTACAAGAAACTATATACAGTGTCTTATAATGACCTATAATGGAAAAGAATCTGAAAAAGAAAAAGTATATATATAAATATATACACATATATACATATAATTGAGTCACTTTGCTGTACACCTGACACTCACACACATTGAAAATTAATTACTTTAATTTAAAAAAAAATTATTTTAAAAAGGACAAGGACAAGAAATTAGGCACCTGAAAGTAATTTTATCCAAGTCTCTCAAAAGATGAAAAAATGCCAGCTGACAAAATTATTGATTTTAAAAGCATCTGTGAAAAGAATACAGTCATATATTTTGATATGTATACTATATGGTCATAGCTTTAAATATTTTGCAATGTATTTCTTTGTATGATACCATATCACATGAAAAATGCTAGAAAGATACTCATTAATTTTGAATAATGAGTTTAGAAGGCTATAACTTAAAAATACTGATTCTGTGGGGTTCTGGGGAGCACTCCAGGGGGAAAAATCATGCCACTTCAAAAGAAACTAGAAAAAAATATTCAGTGAAAGATCAAGTGACTCTTACTTCCAAGCAGTATTCCAAACACAGTACGATACCATGGACAGAAAAAACAAGCCATGACTTTAAGTAAGAATCTTATGTCTAGGCATAGGAATAGATGCCCAAATTGCAGGTTTGTTTGCCATTGAGTTGCTTTTAACAAGGGCAAGTGCTCAGGAAGAGGTCTGGCAGGAATGGCTTCACTTAATGATGGTTAAAGATCTCCCGGACAACAGCATGGGGAGAAGCTGGCATCTATACATTTATGAGCAGAGATGTGTGAGCCCTCACTGTCTGACCTCCTGGTCCCCTACAATGGAGGTGAAATCAAAAGATGAAGGGTTGGGGACCTAGAGATAAATATTGCCGATTTCACCATTTCCCTACTGCTAACTGGAAGAAATAACGAAAGATGGAGCTTGATAGCAATATATCCCAGTACAAAGAGTCATGCTTTGTTCCAACTAATGGAGGCCACATTCAGGTCATAAGTCTGAAAAACTCTGGTTTTCATTTTGATTTTCCAATTGCTCTCCACTGGAAGTGGAGGCCGCACAGCTTGTGTGCTTGGTGGTCCAAGGAGGCCTATGCTTACCATCTGTTCCAAGGAGGATTTCATCCTTAAGGGTAAGTTTAGACTGAATGGCACTGAGAGAGTTCTTTTCACTCAAAAATCTTCTAATTTGCACCTATCCAGGAATTTGGTATCAATGAGGATTTTTTACTAAGTAGTTTTCCTGCACAAGAATCTTCCTATGGGCTCCCCACATTGCTAGGGCAGTGAAAACAGAGGTGCCCCAGCTTTCTTATTAAAGGAACATTGTGCACACAATTAAACTCAACAGATGAGAAGTACAAGACCACAGTTAGGCGTGCTGGCCTGGTGCCCAGGCTTCCTAAGAAAGCTGCATTAGAAAGAGTTTATTAGAGGAGACTAGGAATCTTGCCTGGAGAATCCCAGTGACAGAAGAGCCTAGTGGGTTGCCGTCTATGGGGTCGCACAGAGTCGGACAGGACTGAAGTGACTTAGCAGCAGCAGCAGTAGGAATCTCTTAGGAACAACCATTTGTAATAGAACCCCCTCCCCCTTTCTTTTTTGCCTTTTGAGCAAATCCCAGTGTTCATGATAGTTACAGTCTAAGGCTTGGCTTCCTCTCCTCGGTGCTCATGTAGATTAAGTGAAAGTTTCTAACTGCAGGCTAAAATTTTCATTCTTCCAGACATGCTCACAACAAAATGTCAAAATATATCATATGTGAGAAATCACTATGAACTCCTAGGGGTTCAGAGAGTGGAAAGAGCATGGATATTTAGAGTCAGGCCCACACAGGTTCAGATTCTAGCTTCACCATTTCCTTTTCTATGGGATCTTGGCCAAGTTTTCTTTATTTATTTTTTCTATATATCAACCTCCTCATCTGTAAAATTAGGATAATAATATTTACTCTTCAGGATTATTGCAAAGATTAAGTATATTTAAGGTCCTGATTTCAGTTCCTGAAATGTAATACCACAGGGGTTTTGTTTTTGTTTTCCCCTCTCTCTCTCTTGCTCTGCTGTTCTCGAAAATATTACCACGTATGTGGAGAGACAAACATTAGTCTCTTGGAAATTTCAACTAAAGGGAAAACCAGAGAGAAGTTGCAAAGAAGTGCTGCTGACTTATAGTGCCCAACAATAGAAGATACTTCCTCAGAACAGTCATCATGATTAGTTGAGCAGTGCTACTTCACACATATCTTTCTTGGCCCTTCTCATTTTAGCTCATACCAGCTTACCTTCCAAACATGAGTCTGTCTGTGGCTTTCACGAGCCACTAGAACCCACTCTGTTCACCTGCCTGGCCAGCCAGAGATGCAGGGGCAGCCTTCAGGAACAGTCCTTAACTAATTCTTGATGAGAACTGGTCAATAACAGAAGTTCTCAAATTTTAGTGGGCAACACCAGGTGTTTTTACAAGTGGTGAGGTTTCTATTGGTTCATGCACTGCAGTGCCTATCCCAGAGTTTCTGATTCAGTATGTCTGGGATGGGACTGAGAACCTGCATTTCTAAAGGCTGCCAAATGATGGAGATTCTGCTGGTCCAGACATCACACTCTGAGAACCACTAGGATGTATATATCCTGCTGCTGTCATGCCTCAGCTGAGATAACTTTGAGGCATGTGGTATGCACTGGCCAATTAGTGTTTGGGCTGCTATAATAAGCTGCCACAGATTGGGTGGCTTAATAACAGAAATGTATTTTCTCACAGCTCTGGAGCCTAGAAGTCCAAGATTAGGGTTTCAGCCTGCACCTCTCTTCACATCCCTCAAATGGTTGCCTTCACACTATGTCCTCAAGCAGCCTTTTCTCTGTACACATATTTCCCTAGTACCTTTTGTTCTCCTTGCAAGAAGACCAGTCTAATTGAATTAGGCTCCTGCCCTTAGGACCTCATTTAACCTTAATTACCACTCTAAAGGCCCCCTCTCCAAATGCAGTCACATGGGAGGTAGAGGTTTCCACATAGATTTAGGGGGACACAAGTCAGTCCATAACAGAGGCTTTCAGAACTCTCTAGGAGGGCAAGCTCCAGATATTGAAAACATACCATTTATTGGTCTTCCCTTATATCTCAGTTCCTCACTCCTTTCCTGGTGTTTCTTGGAATCATGTTCCAGATCAACTATTTGTGTTCCAGTCCTTATTTTAGGACCTAAGCCTATGACAGCCTGAATTCAGAGAGTGTTCTTCTATCAAGTGTCAACCTAGATGTCCAATGACAGATGAATGGATAAAGAAGTTGTTGCACATATATACAATGGAATATTACTCAGCCTTAAAAAGGAACACATTTGAGTCAGTACTAATGAGATGGACAAACCTAGAACCTGTATACAGAGCAAAGTAAGTCAGAAAGAGAAAAACAAATTTTATATATTAATGTATATATATGGAATCTAGAAAGAGTATTGATGGTGCTATTTGCAGGGAAGCAATGGAGACACAGACTAGAGAACAGACTTGTGGACACAGTGAGAGAAGAAAAGAGAGGGACGAGTGGAAAGAGTAGCACTGGAACATATCCACTGCCATGCATAAAGTAGACAGTCAGCGGGAACTTGCTGTATGCCACAGGGAGCTCAAACCTGGTGCTCTTAGGAACCCTAGAGGGCTGGACTGGGGTGGGGGGTGGGAGGGAGGTTCAAGAGAGAGGGACATGTGCATACCTATGGCTGATTCATGTTGATGTATGGCAGAAACTAATATAATACTGTAAAGAAATTATCCCCCAACAGAGCTAGAACAAATAATTTCTCAATTTGTATGGAAATACAAAAAAACCTCGAATAGCCAAAGCTATCTTGAGAAAGAAGAATGGAACTAGAGGAATCAACCTGCCTGACTTCAGGCTCTACTACAAAGCCACAGTCATCAAGACAGTATGGTACTGGCACAAAGACAGAAATATAGATCAATGGAACAAAATAGAAAGCCCAGAGATAAATCCACACACATATGGTCACCTTATCTTTGACAAAGGAGGCAAGAATATACAATGGAATAAAGACAATCTCTTTAACAAGTGGTGCTGGGAAAACTGGTCAAACACTTGTAAAAGAATGAAACTAGAACACTTTCTAACACCATACACAAAAATAAACTCAAAATGGATTAAAGAGCTAAATGTAAGACCAGAAACCATAAAACTCCTAGAGGAAAACATAGGCAAAACACTCTCTGACTTACATCACAGCAGGATCCTCCATGACCCACCTCCCAGAATATCGGAAATAAAATCAAAAATGAGCAAATGGGACCTAATCAAACTTAAAAAGCTTCTGCACAACAAAGGAAACTATAAGCAAGGTGAAAAGACAGCCTTCAGAATGGGAGAAAATAATAGCAAATGAAGCAACTGACAAACAACTAATCTCAAAAATATACAAGCAACTTCTACAGCTCAATTCCAGAAAAATAAATGACCCAATCAAAAAATGGGCCAAAGAACTAAATAGACATTTCTCCAAAGAAGACATACAGATGGCTAACAAACACATGAAAAGATGCTCAACATCACTCATTATCAGAGAAATGCAAATCAAAACCACTATGAGATACCATTTCACGCCAATCAGAATGGCTGCTATCCAAAAGTCCACAAGCAATAAATGCTGGAGAGGGTGCGGAGAGAAGGGAACCCTCTTGCACTGTTGGTGGGAATGCAAACTAGTACAGCCACTATGGAGAACAGTCTGGAGATTCCTCAAAAAACTGGGAATAGAACTGCCTTATGATCCAGCAATCCCACTGCTGGGCATATACACTGAGAAAACCAGAATTGAAAGAGACATGTGTACCCCAATGTTCATAGCAGCACTGTTTACAATAGCCAGGACGTGGAAGCAACCTAGATGTCCATCCACAGATGAATGGATAAGCAAGCTGTGGTACATATACACAATGGAATATTATTCAGCCATTAAAAAGAATACATTTGAATCAGTTCTAAGGAGGTGGATGGAACTGGAGCCTATTATACAGAGTGAAGTAAGCCAGAAACAAAAACACAAATACAGTATACTAACGCATATATATGGCATTTAGAAAGATGGTAAAAATAACCCTATTTACGAGACAGCAAAAGAGACACTGATGTATAGAATAGACTTTTGGACTCTGGGACCGGGAGAGGGTGGGATGATTGGGGAGAATAGCATTGAAATATGTATAATATTATATCTGAAACGAGTCGTCAGTCCAGGTATGATGCCCGATAACAAATGCCTGGGGCTGGAGCACTGGGACGACCTGGAGGGATGGTGTGGGGAGGGGAGAGGGAGGAGGGTTCAGGATGGGGAACACGTGTATACTGGCGGTGGATCCATCTTGATGTATTGTAAAAGCAATACAATATTGTAAAGTTAAGCAAAATTAAATAAATAAATAATTTTATTAAAAAATAAAATAAAAAACACACAAGGGACTTTCCTGGGGGTCCAGTGGTTAAGGCTTTGCCCTCCAATGCAGTGGCTACAGGTTCACCCCCTGGTCGGGGAGCTAAGATCCCACATGCCTTGCTGCCAAAATACAAAAACATACAACAGAAGCAATATTGTAACAAATTCAATAGACTTTTAAAATGGTCCACATTAAAAAAATCTAAAATAAATGAATAAATAAAATAAAAAGCATACAGTGCTTAAATCAACATAGTTAAATTAAGGTACAGAATTAAAAGTCAAGAGACAAACTGTAATTCCAGCTTTGCAGCTAACTCACTTGGAGAAGGCAATGCCACCCCACTCCAGTACTCTTGCTAGAAAATCCCATGGACACAGGAGCCTGATAGGCTGCAGTCCATGGGGTCGCTAAGAGTCGGACATGACTGAGCGACTTCACTTTCTCTTTTCACTTTCATGCATTGGAGAAGGAAATGGCAACCCACTCCAGTGTTCTTGCCTGGAAAATCCCAGGGACGGGGAAGCCTGGTGGGCTGCTGTCTATGGGGTCACACAGAGTTGGACACGACTGAAGTGACTTAGCATAGCATATAGCACACGCTGGTAAAGTAATGCTCAAAATTCTCCAAGCCAGGCTTCAGCAATACATGAACCGTGAACTTCTTGATATTCAAGCTGGTTTTAGAAAAGGCAGTGGAACCAGAGATCAAATTGGCAACATCCACTGGATCATGGAAAAAGCAAGAGAGTTCCAGAAAAACATCTATTTCTGCTTTATTGACTATGCCAAAGCCTTTGACTGTGTGAATCACAATAAACTGTGGAAAATTCTGAAAGAGATGGGAATACCAGACGACCTGACCTGCCTCTTGAGAAATCTGTATGCAGGTCAGGAAGCAACAGTTAAAACTGGACATGGAACAACAGACTGATTCCAAATAGGAAAAGGAGTATGTCAAGGCTGTATATTGTCACCCTGCTTGTTTAACTTATACGCAGAATACATCATGAGAAATGCTGGACTGGAAGAAACACAAATTGGAATCAAGATTGCTGGGAGAAATATCAATAACCTCAGATATGCAGATGACACCACCGTTATGGCAGAAACTGAAGAGGAACTCAAAAGCCTCTTGATGAAAGTGAAAGAGGAGAGTGAAAAAGGTTGGCTTAAAGCTCAACATTCAGAAAATGAAGATCATGGCATCCAGTCCCATCACTTCATGGGAAATAGATGGGGAAACAGTGGAAACAGTGTCAGACTTTATTTTTCAGGGCTCCAAAATCACTGCAGGTGGTGGCTGCAGCCATGAAATTAAAAGACGCTTACTCCTTGGAAGGAAAGTTATGACCAACCTAGATAGCATATTCAAAAGCAGAGACATTACTTTGCCAACAAAGGTCCATCTAGTCAAGGCTATGGTTTTTCCTGTGGTCATGTATGGATGTGAGAGTTGGACTGTGAAGAAGGCTGAGCGCCGAAGAATTGATGCTTTTGAACTGTGGTGTTGGAGAAGAGTCTTGAGAGGTCCTCGGACTGCAAGGAGATCCAACCAGTCCATTCTGAAGGAGATCAGCCCTGGGATTTCTTTGGAAGGAATAATGCTAAAGCTGAAATTCCAGTACTTTGGCCACCTCATGTGAAGAGTTGACTCACTGGAAAAGACTCTGATGCTGGGAGGGATTTCGGGCAGGAGGAGAAGGGGACGACAGAGGATGAGATGGCTGGATGGCATCACTGACTCGATGGATGTGAGTCTAAGTGACCTCCGGGAGTTGGTGATGGACAGGGAGGCCTGCTGTGCTGCGATTCATGGGGTTGCAAAGAGTTGGACACGACTGAGCAACTGAACTGAACTGAACTGAGCGACTTCACTTTAACTTTTCACTTTCATGCATTAGCGAAGGAAGTGGCAACCCCTCCAGTGTTCTTGCCTGGAGAATCCCAGGGACAGGGGAGCCTGGTGGACTGCCGTCTATGGGATCACACAGAGTTGGACACAACTGAAGGGACGCAGCAGCAGGAGCAGCAGCTAACTCACTTACAATGTGCTAACAATCTTAAAATTTTGAGTAATTAACTCTCTTTAAGCTTCAATTTCATTATACAGTAAATGTATGTACCAATCTCAGCCATAACTGACTTCTTTAGGCAGTGCTAAGATGTGTATCCCTTACAATTCTTTGAGTACAATAATAGAAGTTTATTTCAGATAGCTTAAGCAATAGGAAATACTTTATTAGAACGTTAGCAGACAACCTACAGAATTGTACACTGATGGGAACAAGCATTTTCCATGTCAGCAGACACTCCTTGACCCCCTGCCTATGAAAGGATACTAGTGTAGCAAAGGGTCATATGAAAGTAAAGCCAGGACCATGAACCCTACAGGGGAAATTATGTAAATATGTAAATAAATTAAATGTGTTTCCAGTACAGTCTGTTGAGTATATATACTGTTGAGTTAGATACTGTCTAATTTGATAAGTACCTTCATCAATCAGGCTTAGAGGATTCTCACTTATGAAGTATGTGCCTCAGATTTGATAGAGTTTCCTCTCAAGCAAGCTGCTGACATTTGGGTTCAGTTAGTGAGGAAAATCAAAGAAAACCAGGGGAAATGGAAATGCTCTATCCAAATAATTGCTGTTGAATATCATTCACAATCTTGGCACATCCCTGGGCTCATATTTTTTAATTCAAATAAGAGAAGGAAATGGCAACCCACTCCAGTGTTCTTGCCTGGAGAATCCCAGGGATAGGGGAGCCTGGTGGGCTGCTTTCTATGGGGTCGCACAGAGTCGGACACGACTGAAGCGATTTAGCATAGCATTGCATAGCAAGATATTAGTTAGCTTTTAATGACAAATGATTATCTGATCTTTATGGTGAAATCTGTCACAACATTAATTTTAGATCTATTACAAGCCTAATGAATGACCTCTAAATTGGTCCTCATCTTGAAGTGATGTATTTAATATCTATAATCCTGGGACAGACAGTCTGATTGGAAAAAGCTTGAGTCACATGACATCCTTTGTCTGTATAAGGCCAACAAAAGGAAAAATCTGAAGAAATAAAACTCCTAGTAACACTGATAGCTACAGTAAAAAGTCAGGGCAACTCACTTTGCAGTCTCACTGAGACCACATGCACGCATGCTTCATGGCCCAGTCGTGTCAGACTCTTGAGACCCTATAGAGTGTAGCCCACCAGGTCCTCTGTCCATGGGATTCTCCAGGCAAGAATACTGGAGTGGATTGCCACTTCCTACTCCAGGGGGTCTACAGGAAAAGAAACCTCTCACACCCATCACACACGTGCCTTTCTTTCAGGAAGAGGGAGTGGTTGATTAGTGGATGGCTCAATGTGACCAGTCTCCATTACAGAAAAAAAAAAAAATTAAATCCTACTGCTTTTTAAAGTATACAGTCACATACCAAAACAGAAGATACTGTTTTCTTCCTATTATATAAAATTATTATTAGGATCTGGAGAGTTTTGGCAAAGAAGTCTGAGCAAGGAGTTTGAAAAAGATAGAAACTGGGGGCCTGATTCGCCTCCTACATAATGAGGTCATCCAAAGAAATGCTGCCATAAGTTCTAATCCTGTGAACATTTTATGAAGGACTATATGCAATATCCACCATTTTGGGTGGGTATTTCTAGAGAACTTGACTTGGTGACTATGGTATTTAACTTTGCTAGCAAGCGGAGTGTGCTGTATTCTATCACTGGTTTAGTTACAGCCTCATCGTATGACGGGCATCTCCCATATTCTCCAAAACCTCCACCTCCCTATCTCTAAAAAGAGGCTTGGATTAGGTCTTTGCAGCTTCAATCTCACGTTTCACAACTAAAAGCTAACTGAACAATAAGAGGCTCTACTCTAGAGTCAGAGAGTCAATGTGCTGTAATCGGTTCCCATGGAGTTGAGGCCCTGGCTGGGGAGCCCAGGAGATCCAGAGGGAAGAGAGAGAGACAATAGCAGGCCACCACCACCGTTAAGGAATACCATGGACTCCCATGGATAATACCTGGCTTTAAGAATCAAGTTCTGCTTCTACCACCAAAGCCCGTTCAGTATTTCTAACAAGTTGTAATTGCCCAAGTGGAAGCCTATACCATAGGTAGGACTATAGCACTTAGATTAAAAGCTAAAATGGACAAAGAACCACAGGGGGAGGTAAACCTCCAGCTCTATATTCACCACCTCTTAACAATAATCATGACAGTGCCTTCATTTTTCAGGAAGCCTCAGAAGCAATTTTTTGTCCATAAAAGTATGTGTGGGTGAGAGAGGTGGGTGATTATTTATCAGATGTTAACCTTTTTAAACACTCTATTGATGATGTGTCTGAGACTTGGGTTTCTATGACACTGAATCAGATAAAGGTAATAATGACAATGTCAGCTTGTGAAGACCTGCAGCCTGAGAGTGACAGCCCTTAAAATTCCTTCCCAAGAGCTAAATATGGTTACAGCCTGATAGGATTCAGGCTGGGCAAATCACGGGCCTCAAGAGGAAATCCAGATTACTGGAGAAATTCCGTCTCAGAACAGCATCCAAGTAGCAGAATACAGGACTCAGGGTGATAGAGGGGGACAGACTTGAGCAGGTTATTTCATTCATTCATCTGCATTAGGGCAGGATCACTCAGAAACCATTCCATGAATATGACTTTTAAACATGAGTTTCTGACTTTCATATCTGACCAAGATGGAATAAAAGAGACCCAATTGGTTCTCCTGTATTAAACTACTAAATACAAACAAAATATATAAAACAATGGTTTCAAGACCCTGGACATCAGGCAATGATACAATAAATAAACAAAGTGAATTCCATAATTGCCCCAGGTTACTGTATTGGGAGCGTTTTCAAGCTCTGGACAGAGAGAGAGATCTGAGATCTACCTCAAACCCCCTGAGTTGAGGAAACAGCTGAGAATTTGAAAAAACAAAGTAACTAGAATCCATAGTAAGTACCAGAAAGGAGAAAGTATTCAAAGAGACCTAAGGAGTATCTCCCTTGGGTATTCAGCAGAATATTAATGAGTGGGTGAATGTGTGTGTATGCATGTGTGTGTAAACTACTCAAGGTCAGAGGGAAAAAGAAAAAAAAAAAACACCTCTGATGGGATTAGAGGGAAGAGTAACTGACTCTCACAGAGAAGGAAATGGCAACACATTCCAGTATTCTTGCCTGGAGAATCCCAGGGACGGCGGAGCCTGGGAGGCTGCCATCTATGGGGTTGCACAGAGTTGGACACGACTGAAGTGACTTAGCAGCAGCAGCAGCAACTGACTCTCAAACCAGGGTGGAAATATAACTGGTTCCCACAAGCTGGAAATGAAAATTCATGGGAGAGTCATGGGGCACTGGGCTAAATATTAAGGAAGGACTTGCCTCATTAGCGAGGAAAAATTAATTCTAGATGAAGTACTGCTCTGTCCCATCTAATGAATCATAAAATCAAAAGCCTAAAAAATTCAAACGGTTTTCAAATAACTAAACCACATACTATATTAAACCTCAAGAAATATGCATAATTATGTATCCAATCAATGATTACCAGAGATGCAAAGAAGCAGGAAAACATAACTCATTATAAGAAGAGTAATCAATTAAAATCAATCAAAACCAATAAAAAAAATGATCACAAAAATTAGAACTAGTAAACAATGACATAAAGACAGTTGTTACAATGGTATTATATATGGTCAGATTCAAGCAGAAATGCTGAAGATACAAAAAGGACCTGAAAAAACTTCTAGGGAAGAAAAATGCAATATCTCAAATGAAAAAATATACTGATGGAATTAATAGCAGCTTAGGCATTTCAAAAGAAAAGATTAGTAAATTTGAATTCAAAGCAATATAAACAGTTTCCAATGAAACATATGGGGGAAAGCAATTAAAAAGAAGAAATGAATACTAGTGAACTATCAGTTGAGTTCAGTCGCTCAGTCGTGTCTGACTCTTTGGGACCCCATGGACTTCCGCACTCCAGGCCTCCCTGTCCATTGCCAACTCCCAGACTTTAACAAACTCATGTCCATTGAGTCAGTGATGCCATCCAACCATCTCATCCTCTGTCATCCCCTTCTCCTCTCACCTTCAATCTTTCCCAACATCAGGGTCTTTTCCAGTGAGTCAGCTCTTCACATCAGGTGGCCAAAGTATTGGAGTTTCAGCTTCAGCATCAGTCCTTGCAATGAACACCCAGGACTGATCTCCTTTAGGATGGACTGGTTGGATCTCCTTGCAGTCCAAGGGACTCTCAAGAGTCTTCTCTAACACTACAGTTCAAAAGCATCAATTCTTTGGCACTCAGCTTTCTTCATAGTCCAACTCTCACATCCATACATGACTACTGGAAAAACCATAGCTTTGACTACATTGACCTTTTTTGACAAAGTAATGTCTCTGCTTTTTAATATGCTGTCTAGGATGCTTATAACTTTTCTTCCAAGGAGTAAGTGTCTTTTAATTTTATGGCTGCAGTTACCATCTACAGGGATTTTGGAGCCAAAAAAAGTGAAGTCTGTCATTGTTTCCACTGTTTCCCCATCAACAGTGAACTATGTGAACCTCAAATTGCTTAATACATACATAATTGGAATATACAAGAAAATACTGACAGAAGAATAAAAAAATGTCTGAAGAAATAATGGCTGAAAGAATTTCCAAATTTGATGAAAAAGTGTAAAACCAAACATCCAAGAAGCTCAGTGAAACTTGAGTAAAAGAAACATGAAGAATACTAAAAGAATGAACATCATAACCAAATTGCTCAAAACTAGATAAAGAGAAAATCTGAAAAGCAGCTGCAGAAAGGAAAAACACTATACACAGAGGAAAACAAAGTTAACGGCAGACATCTTGTTGGGAACAATGCAAGCAAGAAAACTTGAAACATCTTTGATGTATGGCTATAAAAATTTCCATCAACTTATAATTTTATTCCTTGTGAAATACCTTTCAAAACCAAAATGAAATAAGGAATGCATCAGCAGCAGACTTACACTAAAAGAAATGTTAAAGAGAGTCCTTCAGGCACAAGGAAAACAGAACCAGATGTAAATATAGATCTACACAAAGTACAGAAGAGAACAGAAATGGCAAATACATAGGTAAACACATAAGATTTCTTATTTAAATCTCTTTAAAATACAAAATGACGCATAGATAAAAGTAATAACAAGCATTTATGGGATTATAATACTTATAAAAGTAAAATTTATGATAATTTTTATCATAAGGATAAGGAAAAGAAAGGATAAAAAGAAGTATATACCACTATTAGGATTTTAAATTATATGTGAAGTAATATATATAGCAGGAAAGTAGATTATGATAAAGATGTAAACTGAAAAGCTTAAAGCAGCCAGTAAATAATAAAACAGAGTTACAGATAACAAGTCAACAAGAAAGGTTAAATGAAATCACATATATTCAATTTACATGAGGGAAGAAAAATAGAAAGTAAATAGGACATTAGAAAACAGCAATATGATAGATTTAAACCTAATTATATCAATAACCACATTAAATATAGACTGTTTTTAAAAAGCCCAATTAAACATAATAGATTGTCAAGCTGAATAAAAATGTAAGATTCAAAAGTATGCTACACACACAGGAAACACATTCTAAATGCATAGGCACAAATAGATGAAGAGTATAAAGGTAAAATTGGATATACCATAATAGCTAATCAAAAGAAAACTTGATTAGTATCAGACAAAGTACAATCCAGAGTAACAGATAGTTCCAAAGACAAAGTAATTTCATGATGATAGACAGGTCAATTTATCGAAAATGTATAGCAATCTTAAAAGCTTTTTGACAGTAAACGTTTCAAAATTCACTCAGCAAAACTTGAAAACTAAAAGGAAAACAGACAAATTTATAATTACAGTTGGAGATTGTGATACCCCCTCTCAATAACTGATATATCAAGAAGTCAGAAAAATCATTCATGATATAAGCCTTTACTAAGACTCTCAAACTACTACTAAATGATCTAAATGGCATGTTTGGTACACTCCACTCAACGTCAACTGAGTACACATTCTTTCCAAGTGTACACAAGTACTGAACAAGGCAGATTGTACTTTAGGTCTTAAAACAAGACTCAATAAATTTTTTAAAATTTAAATTTTTTCAAGTTATACAAAGTATGTTTTTTTTAGTAAATGGTACTTGAAAATGTACCTTTCCATTGACCTGTGGGTAGTGGAACATTATAGTAGATACTGTGTTATTTTTCCCACATGCCCCTTGTAATATGGAGGCATTCATTTTTCTAGATGCCAGTAGTGCTGCCTGATGGAATCACACTGTGTCTTTCCCCAGGAATTGCCATGAGCCAAAGGGAGCTGCTTCATCTAAGTGTACATCCCCTCCCCAAAGGATATCTCATGTCCAGTAACTAGCAAATGCAAGGGTCATCTCATTTTCAAACATTCTTATGGAACTGGCTGAGGTCTCTGTTTTAAGTGTATCAGAATGCTCAAACTACCACACAATTTTACTCATCTCACATGCTAGTAAAGTAATGCTCAAAATTCTCCAACCCAGGCTTCAGCAATATGTGAACCGTGAACTTCCTGATGTTCAAGCTGGATTTAGAAAAGGCAGAGGAACCAGAGATCAAATTGCCAACATCCGCTGGATCATCGAAAAAGCAAGAGAGTTCCAGAAAAACATCTATTTCTGCTTTATTGACTATGCCAAAGCCTTTGACTGTGTAGATCACAATCAACTGTGGAAAATTCTGAAAGAGATGGGAATACCAGACTACCTGATCTGCCTCTTGAGAAATTTGTATGCAGGTCAGGAAACAACAGTTAGAACTGGACATGGAACAACAGACTGGTTCCAAATAGGAAAAGGAGTATGTCAAGGCTGTATATTGTCACCCTGCTTATTTAACTTCTATGCAGAGTACATCATGAGAAACGCTGGACTGGAAGAAACACAACTTGGAATCAAGATTGCCGGGAGAAATATCAATAACCTCAGATATGCAGATGACACCACCCTTATGGCAGAAAGTGAAGAGGAACTCAAAAGCCTCTTGATGAAAGTGAAAGTGGAGAGTGAAAAGGTTGGCTTAAAGCTCAACATTCAGAAAACGAAGATCATGGCATCTGGTCCCATCACTTCATGGGAAATAGATGGGGAAACAGTGGAAACAGTGTCAGACTTTCTTTTTCTGGGCTCCAAAATCACTGCAGATGGTGACTGCAGCCATGAAATTAAAAGACGCTTACTCCTTGGAAGGAAAGTTATGACCAACCTAGATAGCATATTCAAAAGCAGAGACATCACTTTGCCAACAAAGGTCTGTCTAGTCAAGGCTATGGTCTTTCCTGTGGTCATGTATGGATGTGAGAGTTGGACTGTGAAGAAGGCTGAGCGCCAAAGAATTGATGCTTTTGAACTATGGTGTTGGAGAAGACTCTTGAGAGTCCCTTGGACTGCAAGGAGATCCAACCAGTCCATTCTGAAGGAGATCAGCCCTGGGATTTCTTTGGAAGGAATGATGCTAAAGCTGAAACTCCAGTATTTTGGCCACCTCATGCAAAGAGTTGACTCATTGGAGAAGACTCTGATGCTGGGAGGGATTGGGGGCAGGAGGAGAAGGGGATGACAGAGGATGAGATGGCTGGATGGCATCACTGACTCGATGGACGTGAGTCTGGGTGACCTCCGGGAGTTGGTGATGAACAGGGAGGCCTGGCATGCTGCGATTCATGGGGTCGCAAAGAGTCGGACACGACTGAGTGACTGATCTGATCTGATCTGATCTGATAGTCTTCATTACCTTACAGGTGCTATTCTCAAGAATTCTCCCAGTAAACCATCTGAATGCAAAGCTCTCTGTTTCCCAGGAATAGGACCTAAGACAAATGTTTATTGCAGCATCATTTATTATTTCACTGAATTGAAAGCAACCTAAGTGCCCATCAATAGTTAACTAGTTAGGTTAAATAAAATACTACGCAACTATTAGGAAATGACAATGGTAGACCTCTTGAAATTTAAAGAAAGAAGAAAAATTAGTAGGTATGGAAGACAAAACAGGGTAAAAACATGTAAACAGTGACTACAGTGATAACAAGGAAGACCAGCCTCTTACCTCACATTAGAGGGCTGAGACCAGGAATGCCACAGCCAGGTAGAAAGGAGTGGGTCTAGTTCACTGATCAAGGTTCTAAGCTATTAAAACAATAGAAGGAAAGATGTTAATGTGAAGAGTGGAAAGAGTGCTGGATTGGGGGCCATGTGACAGAATTCATGGGAAAGTTGGAAGTGGCAGCCTTGAAAGACGAATCTGGTCTAGGGATAGAAGTACTGGAGGATGGAACCAGGGAACAGAAACTGAGTCAGTATTTGAGTGTGAGAGGTAGCTGGAAGTGATGCTATGACTAGGAAATCCTCTGTGGAGCCTGAACAGGAGTACTGGGTCAGGGGTGGGACTGTGGCCAAGCAACTTCAAAGCTAAAGGAGGAATAGAACTGGGACTGAGAATAAAGAAAGGTGGCACTGAAGAGAAGACAAAAGGGGAGGCTGATGGCAGGTGGAAGTAGAGGTTGCAGATCAGATTGAGCACTGAAGATGAAAGAAGTTACAGATTGCTGAGAGATGGGTGGAGGCTGAAATGAGTGTGTTCCCCTCACCTTACAAACCAATAGACCCAGAGAGAGCCAGTGATTGTGTAAAGTGATGCCGAGTACTCTTGCCTGGATAATCCCATGGACAGACGAGCCTGGTAGGCTGCAGTCCATGGGGTCGCTAAGAGTCGGACACGACTGAAGCGACTTAGCAGCAGCAGCAGCAGACTCCTCTTACCTTTATGCTATGCTATGCTAAGTCACTTCAGTCGTGTTCGACTCTGTGCGACCCCATAGATGGCAGCCCACCAGGTTCCCCCATCCCTGGGATTCTCCAGGCAAGAACACCGGAGTGGGCTGCCATTTCCTTCTCCAATGCATGAAAGTGAAAAGTGAAAGTGATATCTTACCTTTATATTGACCTTTAAATAAGCTTTCCCAATGCAAAATGTTCTCAACAGCAAGAGTTGGGGGTAGGCTTCTGCCATTACCTGTAATAGACTGCATTTTCCAAAGGTATACACACAAATATCTCCCATCCACATGATCATCTTGCAAGGTGATCTTGACATTCCACCTTAGGAATTCCTCCTTGAATTTGGGCAGGCTTGTGACCACAGAGCAAGTGATGCTACATGATTTCTGAAGCTGGCCTATGAAGGGTATTACAGCTTCTGCCTTGCTCACCCTTTGGAAACATGTACCTTGGGAACTCTAAGACAACAGGTAAGAAGTCTGACTTTCATGAGGCTTCCAGGCTGGAAAGATAACATGGTGAGACTATGCAGTGATAAAAGGACAAAAGGGCCCCAAGTGCTCCAGCCCCCTGTTCCTTGTCTCCTTCTAGCCCAGCCACCAGATAAAAGAGTGAGCAAGCCTTTAGTTGCTTCCACCTCTCATATTTTGAGCTTCCAGCTGGTTCCAAGTGGGGCAGAGATGAGCAACTTTCACTGAGCCCTGCTCATATTGTTGAATTGTGAGAAAAATAAATGTTGCTTTGAGTTATCAAGTCTTGTGCTGGTTAATTAGGTAACTGGAACACTATTCCATCTGCCACTTGTTTAGCAAAATAGCTGTGGACAAACTCAGTGATCTTTTTGGGGTGATTGTGATGATCAGGATGATGAGATGGTCATTATTCTGCGATACCCTGCTCACCACTGAGACTATGAGATTAACCAGGTTAAGAGGTTAGAACATTTAATCGTAAGTGCTTTTGAGACTTGGTTCAAACCAGTGATTCTACTCTGGCCTTATCAGTCAAAAATTAAACAGAGGAAGAAGTAATCCTGGTGGGCAGTGTGGGAATAGGGAACTATTTGATCTTCTCCTGGATACAATGGTACAGTGTTTAAATGTGTGCTATTTTAAAAATCAATAAGTTGTTTTAAATAAGGCAAAGGCCAAGAAGAGTAAGATTTCAGTATATACTCAGAGTGTTGGGAACCCATGACTTTTATTCTTGTGCAATAACGTAACTAAGAATGAATTCATTTGCTGACACAAAAGGTCATTTACAAAGCAACTGAAAACATTTTTAAGCTAAACCTAAAACTAGTAAAAAGATATGTTACCTGACATTTTATTAATTAAAATTTTCTGGAAACCAAAACTTCTTATATGCCCCAAATTCAATTTTCAAGCTAGTAACTAGCACCCATTCTCACAACTAATGTAACAAGATTAATTTCATAGCATTAGAAATAGCCCTAATAAGGAGTTGTTAGGTTTTATTATTATTGTATTCAGGAGCAAAATAAATTAAACTCAGTCTAATGGGACTTTCATTACAAATTTCAACAGGTGTATCTTAATACACTGAGGATAATTTGGAATGAAAGTGACATTGGGCTACATCGATGGTTCAGCAATGCAGGAGACATAGGAGATTCGGGTTGGATCCCCGGGTTGGGAAGATCCCCTGGAGGAGGAAATGGCAACCCACTCCAGTATTCTCACCTGAAAAATAGGAGGCTGGTTGGTGACAGTCCACGGGGTCGCAGAGTCGGACACAACCAAGCGACAAAGCACAGCACAGAATATCAAATTTCTGCAATCTACATTTGTAAGAATTATGGATCTTTTAGCTTGGAGCTAAGCAATGGATCATGAGAACACTTTATCTGAAAGACTTCTACGTGAAAATGAGAGCAAATGTGATCTGTGATGTCCTAAGCATACTGCCAGGACAAAAAGGGGTGGTACAAGAAACTTTATTTCAGATTAATACTAAGAGCAATAATAATAATGAATTCTCTAATGAATACATCTACTCAATTAAGAAATGTACTCTGCATTTCTAGTGTGTTCAAGCAAAAGCTAAACACTGACATATCAGAATCAAGAAGAAACTGGGACTTCCCTGGTGGTCCAGTGGTTGAGAATTTGCCTGCAATGCAGGGGCCATGGGTATGGTCCAGGGCAACCTAGCCCCTGGGCCACAACTACTGAGCCCACGCTCAAGAGCCTGTGCTCCACAACAGGAGAAGCCACCACAATGAGAAGACGGCACACGGCAACTAGTAGAGCAGCAGAAAGCCCATGCACAGCAATGAGGAGTCGGTGCAGCCAAAAAGAAATCAAGAAGAAACTAAATGAAAACTGCATCTTCAGTAGAAGTGAAGTTCATAAGGGCAGAGATCATGAGCAATCACTCTGTCTTGCCCAAAGTCTTAACTGCAGTGTTCCACACTGTGACAGGCCCATATCAGGCTCTCAGCATATATACTTTGCACCAATGAATAAATTCATGATGCAGAGCTGTGCTCAGTGACCCATTCTAAACAGCAGTACTTCCATTGTGTCCTCACCTTTACAAAACCTGAGGACAACGCTCTTGGAGCAATTGATTCAACTTTTTCAACCATATGCTGATGTGATACATACAAGCTGATAAAGCAGAAGCTTTTCTTTGGATTCCAACTTGAGACATATTTTGCTTGTATTTTAAAGCACCAATCTAGCCATCCAAAATGCCTTTGTTCCAACAGAATAATAATGAAATTATAGTTCAACAGCTGTGTGCAATGCATATTTAAAAAGAACATTTTTTGAGTGTGAATTATTCCCATTTCCATTTTTCCATGCAGCTCAGTGTTTCTATATTGATGCTATTAAAACTATAGTTGAGAAGAGTTGAAAAGAAGGAAGGAGCACAGTGAATACCCACTAATCTCTCAGAGGATGCTGATTAGACATGAGAATATTCCTCTTTAGTGCTAAAAGGGTTTCCTAATTCTAGACTGAAAGACAGCAAACTTTTATTGCAAAGGTCTAAATAGTAGATAGATCTGCATGGCACGAGTAGTCGATCTTAAAAGAGATCAACCCAGAATACTCATTGGAATAACTGATGCTGAAGCTCCAATACTTTGGCCATATGATGCAAAATGCTGACTCATGGAAAAGACCCTGATGCTGGGAAAGGCTGAAGGCAATAGGAGAATGGGACAGCAGAGGATGCGGTGGTTAAATAGCATCACCGATTCAATGGACATCTTCAGTCCGTGGAGTAACAAAGAGTTGGACATGACTTAGCAACTGAACAACTGAACAAGACAGTAAATAATTAGGCTGTATAATTTCTGGTGAAGCTCCTCACTTTAGAACAAAGTAGCCATAGGCAATGCTTATATGATGAAAGACGGTTGTATTCCAAAAATTTTATTTACAAAACAGGTGGCAGACAGAATTTGGCTTGTGGGCAAAGTTTGGTGATCCTTGTTTTAGACGATGTGTTTTGCTTGTTTGCTGCTGTGGGTTTTATATAGGGCCGTGAAATATATTGTCTCCTTGGAGCCTCAACTGGCAGTTTGACATAGCAGGTGTTCTGAACCCAATTTTAGAAATGCAAGTGTTAAGGTGCAGAAAGCTGAAGCCACTTGAACTGGATCATAAAACAGTCATTTTTTTGTGAGTCAGAACTAGAACTTTGGTCCCTAAACACATATTCTGCCTGCTGGTAAACCAAAATTTCTTGTTATCTTTGTATCTACTCATGTGGCAGTATTTGGTCATATATATAACTTGATTCAAAGGATAGAAATATACCTCCCACACTGGTATGAACTTGTGCTCAGATTTTCACAATAGAAATTTATTTCTCTGACTAAGAATATAGTCTACTTTAAAATTTCCTTTAGATGGTGTATTTTTCAGGGCAATGTCAGAGGAGACCAACACTCAAAGTGGCTTAAGCAAAATAAAAAGAATGGAAATTTACTGGTTAATGTAACTAGAAAGTTTAGGAATATACTGACATCAGACACAGCTGGACCCAGTACAGCCTTACTTCTCACCTCTGTTTGCTCTGCTGTCCTCCAGGTCAGTATCGCCTTCTCTACACTGCCTCTCCATGTAGTGTCCTACAATATTTCCAGGTTTAGACCCTCAGCACTCTATGCTAGCAGAAAAGGAAGTCTCTCTTCCTCAGCAGCATCAGCTTGGGCTTAAGCTTCTCTCTCATTGACCTAAATTGAGTCACATGTCCATTGCTAAGAAATCAACCAGTCCAATTAATCTTAGTGAAAGTCATGTGCCCAGTTGGCTTATGCATGACTCACTGGCCCCCACAGATATAGAATCAGCCTCATTCCAATCATACAGACTGAAAGTGTGGGTGGTTTGGCTCTAGAAAGGAAAGTTGGATTTTCTATTGCCAGAGGAAGGAGGAACGGATTTTGGCAGCGAATAGAACAGATGTTCGCTATGGAAGGACAAAACATAAACTCTATATTAATCAGTATCCATTTATTGGGAAATAATCTCAGCAGAAATTAGTCATTCAATTATTTTGCATGCCTTGAAATAAATTAATTTTGAGGAGTGAGTTGGCAAAACCAGTCTAGCACTTGGGCATAGAAACAAATCATGATGGTTAGATTCATATCTTCCATGGCTCTGTGCATAAAAACTTGTGCTATTTTGGTTATCAAGTTGAGATTCCTACAGAATGCTACCCCGAGTTTATGCACAACCTACGTTTCTCTTACCCTTCTATACTACAAAAGATAGAAAAGCTAAATTTTTGATTTCCTGCTGTTACTTGCATATAAGAATGGCCCTGTCACACAGAGATAAACAATGAGATTGGGAAAATGTTTCTGGGAAGGGATCTATTTTCTGCACATAAAGACAGAGACCTGCTAGAAATAGGCCTTTAATTCCTTCTTCCTGGAAAGTGGAAATGAAACCTAGAGATACAGCAGCCATCTTATAACCATGAGATGACAAAGGATCACAAAACTACTATAGCAGCCCTGGATTGCCTACCTCCTAATTGCTTATAGCACTCTTATTTCTTAAAGCCAATAAAGTAGGGTTTTCTATTTTCTTGTAGCTGAATATACTCCTGCCTGATTTAATTCTCAAACTGATTTAATGTTGCTTAGGGATGCTGAGAGACTGGGACCAGAGTCCCAAAACAGCAGTTCCTACATTCTAGAAATTAACAGATCATTCATAATTTTGGACATTTTGGCTTATTATGTTAGAAGGATATTACTAGCACATTTTGATTATCTCCCTCTACAAAGTTTAGAGAGACCCCTGGGAACTCTAACAGCCATATGGACCAAGACCTGAAATGAGGTAAAGTGATTCTCTGGTTATATTTACATGGCATTTACTCAGACATTTTCCTCGGCAAGTAACACTGTAAAATTGCAATACTCTATCCCCAAACAATCTGTTGACTCCCTCCCCCTGCAAATTTTGCCTAAGAAATACTCAGAAAATGCTTGGAGGCATAAGAGATAAACATTTTAATCTTCCTTAAGTTTCTGAAAATATGGAAAGGTTTGAATCCAGAGAATAAAATATAAATAAAAATTCCAAGACAATATAGATAAAGATTTGAATAGAGAAATTCTACCACAATTTCTTTCACAGGTTTAGAGGACAACAGAACATCTTTCTCTAAATTGAAAACAAACAAAAAATATATATATAAGTTTTCACTTTAATTATAAATTATCATTTATCACAAAAGAAGAAAAAGACCAAAATGTGCTACTTCTTCCTGGGGCAATAGTCCACCAAATGGCTTTTCAGTTCATTTCATTAATCCTCACTCCCACCAACAGTGTAAAAGACAACTCATTTCCCTATATGTATTATCACCAACAATTTAACATATAATACAATGTTACTGAATATTTTCAAACACTCTCACTTCTCGCGCTCAGAATGCAGTCTGTTAAAAAAAAAAGAACATTAAAGGGTCAATGACAAAAATATTATTTTATGACTATAATAATTAGTTTAGTGAATATTCTCTATCAACACCTCTACCCACTCATCTTCCAAATAATTATTAAGAATCTAAGTGCAACTCTTGCGTATTCAGTGCAGCATTATTCACAACAGCTCAGATATGAAAATAATCTAAATGTCAATGAACGAACAAGTAAAGAAGTACACATATACACACACATACACACATGCATAATGAGGGAACTCTGCCATTTGTAATAATATAAAATAACCTGGAGACATTACACTAAGTGAAATACGTCAGACACAGGAAGACAAACAGTGCAAGATCTCACTTATGCATGGGATTTAAAACAACCAAACGCATAGAGTAGAATAGTGATTTCCGGGAGCTGGGGGAAAGGGGAAATGAGTGATGTTGGCCAAAGAGTACACAGTTTCAGTCAAGCAAGATAAATTCCAGGGAATCTAGTGTACAGCATGGTAACCATTGTTAACAATACTGCATCATCATATGACTGAAATTTGCTAAGAGAGCAGATCTTAAATGTTCTCACCATGATTTTTTTAGTTTAAAAGGAACCTAGATAACTATCAAGGACATTCTGTATGTGCTGTGCTGTGCTAAGTCACGTCAGTCGTGTCTGAATCTCTGCGACCTCACGGACGGTAGCCCACCAGGCAACTCTGTCCATGGGATTCTCCAGGAAAGAGTACTGGAGTGACTTGCCATGCCCTCCTCTAAGGATCAAACCCCAGTCTCTTTTGTCTCCTGTATTGGCAGGTGGGTTCTTTACCACTAGTCCTACCTGGGAAGACTGACAAGGACATACTACATAGCACAGGAAATGCTACTCAATATTCCGTGATAACCTGTATGAGAAGAGAATCTTAAAAAGAATGAATATGTGTACATATATGCAATATAACTGAATCACTTTGCTGTACATGTGAAACTAATATAACACTGTAAATCAAATATAAACCAATAAAATTAAAATGAAAAAGGAACCTAAGTGTAAGGTGCTAGGAGAGATGGTGAGTCAGATGTGTTCCTGAGGCTCTACTAATTCACTTTCCTTTAGTCCATTACCATGTTGGTCAAACTGCATCATGTTTTTAGCATCAGTTTTTCCAGCCATAAAATGAGAAGAAATGTTGAGGTTGCCATTATCTTTCTCATGGTTCATATGCTGTAATTCTTGATTACATACTCTTTAAATAAGTTAAGTGTTAAAGTAAATGTGTGTGTGAGAGAGAGAGAAGATCAAGTTGCTGCATATAGAACAAAGTAGTGATTAAAAGTGTTTCTTTGGTTTCAGGCCAGCTACTTTACTAGAGATTGTATGAAGTAATGTAGTCTCTTTAGCCTCTTTTCCATCATCTCTAATATTGGGATAATAGAACCTACTTCATAGGGTAGGTTTTAGGATTAAACAAGATAATTCACAAAAAGGACTCCAGAACATAATCAGTATTCAACAAATTAACTATTATATTGTTACATAACTGACAAATATGAAATAACATCAGTTACAGAAGACAGTTTATAGCTACCTCCTAAAGTGCCGAAGAATTGATGTTTTTGAACTGTGGTGTTGGAGAAGACTCTTGAGAGTCCCTTGGACTGCAAGGAGATCCAACCAGTCCATTCTGAAGGAGATCAGCCCTGGGTGTTCTTTGGAAGGAATGATGCTAAAGCTGAAACTCCAGTACTTTGGCCACCTCATGCGAAGAGTTGACTCATTGGAGAAGACTCTGATGCTGGGAGGGATTGGGGGCAGGAGGAGAAGGGGACGACAGAGGATGAGATGGCTGGATGGCATCACTGACTTGATCGATGAGAGTCTGAGTGAACTCTGGGAGTTGGTGATGGACAGGGAGGCCTGGTGTGCTGAGATTCATGGGGTCGCAAAGAGTCGGACATGACTGAGTGACTGAACTGAACTGAACTAAAACTGTACCATTGATTATGTCTGCTGTCAAAAATGAGAAGACCCAAAGATCATACTTGACTTAGTTTATTTCAAGGAGTAACTGCTCACTAAACATATTTTGAATGAGTGAGCAAATGAATGCTTTTTGGGATAATCTGCCTAAAAGTGTGCTGCACATAATTATATTCTCCTGGGTGTCATCTGAAAGGAGCATTTGAGACAAAGACCTGCAAATTAGATATTTTTTGAGGCACATGGGAGTGAAGAGGAAAAGAGGAAAAACCACTCAGAGGAAGAAGGGTTACCAACCTGGTCACCAGTGCAAGCAATCAATTACTGGATCAGTTCTTATGAGAAGCTTTCAGAACCCTCACCTGAGAGAGAAAGGGGACAAACTTTACTTCATACCATCACCTATCTCCCCACCAGTCACAGGGGGTCAGATCAGATCAGATCAGATCAGTCGCTCAGTCGTGTCCGACTCTTTGCGACCCCATGAACCGCAGCACACCAGGCCTCCCTGTCCATCACCAGCTCCCGGAGGTCACTCAGACTCACACCCATCAAGTCAGTGATGCCATCCAGCCATCTCATCCTCTGTCGTCCCCTTCTCCTCCTACCCTCAATCCCTCCCAGCATCAGAGTCTTCTCCAATGAGTCAACTCTTCGCAACACAGGGGGTACCAGACACTTATTAGCCCTACACTTCTGGATTGCACATTATGTGGGTGGCAAGTAGGTTCCTGGGGATTCAGTAGTGTGAGAGAAGCCTCCAAAAGGAAGGAAGAGACACAGTGCAACACTGAGATGAGGTTGTGTCAACAGAAAGTGAGTCAAAGTCTGAGCAGAACTGGGTGTGGTCACCGTGGCTGGAGTGCAAGGTAAATCCAAGAGGATGACTGATGTCACCTTGAAGTGCTCATTTCAACAAACAGAG
Source organism: Tragelaphus eurycerus (assembly GCA_935064755.1). Classification (NCBI taxonomy): domain Eukaryota; kingdom Metazoa; phylum Chordata; class Mammalia; order Artiodactyla; family Bovidae; genus Tragelaphus; species Tragelaphus eurycerus. The sequence goes on along the minus strand of CAKXYN010000014.1, from coordinate 32,661,002 downwards.
CTCACGCAGAGGAGAGCAAGTCAGGGTGATGAGGGCACTTTCCAAACCACTTCATCAGAGGAATGGAGACTGTGGAATCAGAGGAACAATAAGAGCCAGTGTGTAACCATTGCTGACTATGTGCCATTCACCCATCTGTGTGTGTGCTCAGTCTCTCAGTCATGTCTGACTCTTTGGGATCCCATGGACTATAGTCCACCAGGCTCCCCTGTCCATGGAATTTTCCAGGAAAGAATACTGCAGTGGGTTGCCATTTTCTACTCCAGAGGATCTTCTCAACCCAGGATATGAACCTGTATCTCTTGCATCTCCGGCACTGGCAGGCGGGTTCTTTACCACTGCACTACCCATCTCCAAATATAGTGTTGGAGAAGACTTTTGAGAATCCCTTGGACAGCAAAGAGATAAAACCAGTCAATCCTAAAGACAATCAACACTGAATCCTCACTGGAAGGACTAAAGCTGAAGCTCTAATACTTTGGCCACCTGATGCAAAGTTCTGACTCATTGGAAAAGACTCTGATTCTGGGAAAGATTGAAGCTGGAAGGAGAAGGTGAAAAAGGATCAGATGATTGGATGGCATCGCTGATTCAATGGGACATGAACTTGGGCAAACTCCAGGAGATGGTGAGGGACAAAGAAGCCTGGCCTGCTGTAGTCCATGGGGTTGCAAAGAGTCAGACACAACTTGGCGACTGAACACCACCACCACACATCTAAGTGCTTTATATTCAACCACCTCACCAAATCCTCCCAACGGGAGACAGCCTCAACTTTCAGAGTCTAGAGTTACTGATGAGAGGCTGGAAGCAGATGCCTGTCCAGAAGGTGGGTGAGACTTGGGATTGTACAATTTGTTAACCCTACAGAGCTCCAAGCCTCTCTGTTAGGCTGTAGCTGTCTAAACCAAAGAATACTCAGAGGTGAAGCATCACTCTTCCAACGTTTGAAGCACTGTCATTCATTATAAGCGTATTTTAATTCATACTTAACAGACAGCCCTTGTCTTTTATTAGTTCAACTTTCCAACGGTCCACAGTTTTAAGCATTATATGTTGACAGCTCTAACCCTCCTCTTGAATGCCACGTCTCAACTTCATACATCAGATAATGAATAACATTTCAAAATAATGCTGTCATTGCTGAAGCCTGTTTCAACACATGGTGTGCAAACACACACATACACACACAAATGCACAACTACCACTGGCTATTTGGAATGCCACCTTGCCCAATACTGTAGCTGATCGAAAATTAGGACTACTAAATCCAACCTTCAAAAATATTGGGGAGATATTGGGATTATGTAATATCTAAAATTATACTAAGGTTAAAGTTTTATCAATTTTAGTTCTGGGGAATGAAATCATGATTACATCATGCATATGCATTTTTTATTGTTTATACACACACATTTTGAGCAATACATTAGTTATAAAAGTAGGAGTCTACTTAAAAGTATTAGATAAATATGAAATATCTTGAAGTGGTGCTTTGCTGGTGGCTAAGACACTAAAGAATCTGCCTGCAATGCAGGAGACCTGGGTTCAATCCCTGGGTCAGGAAAATCCTCTGGAGAGGGGAATGGCAACCCACTCCAGTATTGTTGCCTGGAGAATTCCAAGGACAGAGGAGCCTGGTGGGCTACAGTCCATGGGTCACAAAAATCAGACACCACTGAGTGACTAACACACTTACTTACTTACTTAGTACTTAAAAGTATCAGCTAAGTATAAAATATCTTGAAGTGGTTTACAATAAAAGGCAGTAATGAGAAAAGATGTTTATAACATAGAAAACGGGTTAGCAAACACCATACACATAAAATAGAAATTACATTCTAAAAATCTAAATTAATATAGTTTTTGAGCTTCTTAGCAGGCAATCAAAAGGGAGATAACATGATATTCTCACAGTGTGCAAAAAAGGTTTTTTTGTAAAGTAAAATAAAGCAAATTTTCATTTAACCTCATCCTTTTCAAAATTCTATTTCCTTTTGTCTCACCCTAGCTCTAGAATGGAAATTATAGGCAAAGCCACAAGTTTAGATATTGCTGTATAAGATTGAAAGGGGTGTCTGCATGGTGTAAAATGAGGAGCATAAAAGACTCATGTGATTAAATATATCTATCCTGTAAATGAACTGTAATATTAAAATTTCCATCAGTTGGAAAGACTAACAATGGTGTATTTAACTGGATTTTTAAACAAGTAAATCACCCTAATTAGAATGTGGATTAGTGCACTGATGTTAAATAGAAGATGAGACGCTAGTCTTCTTGCCACACAGCCTCATCCTCAATCAAGTTCCAGTAAATATTTTTATATCTGAGTTAGATAAGGACATTGATTGCATTTGAATCAAATTTGCAGATGCTGCAAAGCTGGAAGAAGCAATAAAAATGTATATAATCATTTTAGAATCCTAAAAGTTCTCAATGTGTTATGATAAGAAGAATTTTAAAAGTTGAAATTTATTTAGGATAAATAGATTCCTAGGGAACTGACTAGTTAATAACTTAGGTGTCTCTCAAACCCTGAAATACTACTGTTTGATTCCAAAAGGTGCTGCGCATGCATGCTTAGATATGTCAAACTCTTTGTGACACCATGGACTGCAACCCACCAGACTCCCCTGTCCATGGGATTTTCCAGGCAAGAATACTGGGGAAAGTTGCTTTTTCCTACTCCAGGGAATCTTCCTGACCCAGGGATAGAACCTGCATCTCTTAGGTCTCCTGCATTGGCAGGTGTATTCTTTACAACTAAGCCACCTTGGAAGCCCTCTAAATGGGGTTGTGTTATGCTGTGCCAAGCCACTTCAGTCGTGTCCAACTCTTTGTGACCCTATGGACTGCAGCCCACAAGGTTCCTCTGTCCTTTGGATTTTCTAGGCAAGAATACTGGAGTGGGTTCCCATTTCCTCCTCCAGGGTATCTTCCAGACCCAGGGATCGAATCTGCATCTCTTATGTCTCCTGCATTGGCAGAAGGGTTCTTTACTGCTAGTGCCACCTGGGAAGCCCCAGATGGGTTGGGTATCCTCAAACACAATGGCTTGTGGTTCGGGATGAGTTGTGGTTCAGGAGGTGTTATTCACTGACACTGCAAAATGGATGCTTTTTACCTTCCTCCCCACTATACAGCACAGCAGCCCTTAAGTATGACAAGTCCATCCACTCTCTCTGTCTCCACTACTATCACTGGTACAGATCACCATCATCTCTCTCCTACGACACTTCAATAGCCCATGAAATATCTCATCTCTGCAATATGATCACCCACTAAAATTTCTCCTCCACAGATAAGCCAGACTAAACTTCTCAAATGTAAAATAAACTTTTACTATATGTGTAAAAAATGTTTGTATCATTTCTTCTTAAAACTCTTCCCATATTTACTCAACATAAGATTGTTTTTTTAATCTTGATCATAATTCTTAAAGCCCCACAACATCAGGCCTCTCTGTTATCTCTCTGATCACTTCAGTTACCCTCTTCCCATGCACAGAGTTCACTCTGATGCAGCCACACTAGCCTTCCTTTTGCAAACATGCCGTTTTGTATTCTAAGTAAAGGTCTTGGACTTTGCTGCTGTCTAGAATACACATCTCTCAAATCTTTACATGACCAGCCTAACCTAATGATTTTTTTCTTTTTCTGTGTTATTTACAGAAAATGTACTGGTTTTTGTATTTCACTTAATTTTCTACTGTGTCTTTATTTTCTCCCTATTGTTAGAACATAAGGTCTATAAGAGCTAGTTAGTTAGTTAGTTCAGTGGCTCAGTCTGTGTGAATCCCAGCACGCCAGGCCTCCCTGTCCATCACCAACTCCTGGAGTTCACCCAGACTCATGTCCATCAAGTCAGTGATGCCATTCAGCCATCTCATCCTCTGTGTCCCCTTCTTCTCCTGCCCCCAATCCATCCCAGCATCAGAGTCTTGAGTTTCAGCTTTAGCATCATTCCTTCCAAAGAAATCCCAGGGCTGATCTCCTTCAGAATGGACTGGTTGGATCTCCTTGCAGTCCAAGGGACTCTCAAGAGTCTTCTCCAACACCACAGTTCAAAGGCATCAATTCTCCAGCGCTTAGCTTTCTTCAAGATCCAACTCTCACATCCATACATGACCACTGGAAAAACCATAGCCTTGACTAAACGAACCTTTGTTGGCAAAGTATGTCTCTGCTTTTGAATATGCTATCTAGGTTGGTCAGAACTTTCCTTCCAAGGAGCAAGCGTCTTTTAATTTCATGGCTTCAGTCACCATCTGCAGTGATTTTGGAGCCCAGAAAAATAAAGTCTGACACTGTTTCCACTGTTTCCCCATCTATTTCCCATGAAGTGATGGGACCAGATGCCATGATCTTCGTTTTCTGAATGTTGAGCTTTAAGCCAACCTTTTCACTCTCCTCTTTCACTTTCATCAAGAGGCTTTTTAGTTCCTCTTCACTTTCTGCCATAAGGGTGGTGTCATCTGCATATCTGAGGTTATTTATATTTCTCCCGGCAATCTTGATTCCAGCTTGTGTTTCTTCCAGTCCAGTGTTTCTCATGATGTACTCTGCATAGAAGTTAAATAAGCAGGGTGACAATATACATCCTTGACGTATTCCTTTTCCTATTTGGAACCAGTTTGTTGTTCCATGTTCAGTTCTAACTGTTGCTTCCTCACCTGCATACATATTTCTCAAGAAGCAGATCAGGTGGTCTGGTATTCCCATCTCTTTCAGAATTTTCCACAGTTGATTGTGATCCACACAGTCAAAGGCTTTGGCATAGTCAATAAAGCAGAAATAGATGTTTTTCTGGAACTCTCTTGCTTTCTCCATGGTCCAGCAGATGTTGGCAATTTGATCTCTGGTTCTTCTGCCTTTTCTAAAACCAGCTTGAATATCAGGAAGTTCAAATATTGCTGAAGCCTGGGTGGAGAATTTTAAGCATTACTTTACTAGCGTGTGAGATGAGTGCAATAGTGCAGTAGTTTGAGCATTCTTTGGCATTGCCTTTCTTTGGGATTGGAATGAAAACTAACCTTTTCCAATCTTGTGGCCACTGCTGAGTTTTCCAAATTTGCTGGCATATTGAGTGCAGCACTTTCATGGCATCATTTTTAGGATTTGAAATAGCTCAATAGGAATTCCATCACCTCCACTAGCTTTGTTCGTAGTGATGCTTTCCAGTGCCCACTTGACTTCACATTCCAGGATGTCTGGCTCTACATCAGTGATCACACCATCGTGATTATTTGGGTCGTGAAGATCTCTTTTGTACAGTTCTTCTGTGTATTCTTGCCACCTCTTCTTAATATCTTTTGCTTCTGTTAGATCCGTACCATTTCTGTCATTTATCAAGCCCATCTTTGCATGAAATGTTCCCTTGGTATCTCTAATTTTTTTGAAGAGATCTCTAGTCTTTCCCATTCTGTTGTTTTCTTCCATTTTTTGCATTGATCGCTGAAGAAGGTTTTCTTATTTCTTCTTGCTATTCTTTGGAACTCCGCATTCAGATGCTTATATCTTTCCCTTGCTCCTTTGCTTTTCGCTTCTCTTCTTTTCACAGCTATTTGTAAGGCCTCCCCAGACAGCCATTTTGCTTTTTTACATTTCTTTTCCACAGGGATGGTCTTGATCCCTGTCTCCTGTACAATGTCATGAACCTCATTTCATAGTTCATCAGGCACTCTATCTATCAGATCTGGGCCCTTAAATCTATTTCTCACTTCCACTGTATAATTGCAAGAGATTTGATTTAGGTCCTACCTGAATGGTCTAGTGGTTTTCCCTAATTTCTTCAATTTCAGTCTGAATTTGGCAATAAGGAGTTCATGGTCTGAGCCACAGTCAGCTCCTGGTCTTGTTCTTGCTGACTGTATAGAGCTTCTCCATCTTTGGCTGCAAAGAATATAATCAATCTGATTTCGGTGTTGACCATCTGGTGATGTCCATGTGTAGTCTTCTCTTGTGTTGTTGGAAGAGGATGTTTGTTATGATCAGTGCATTTTCTTGGCAAAACTCTATTAGTCTTTGCCCTGCTTCATTCTGTATTCCAAGGCCAAATTGGCCTGTTACTCCAGGTGTTTCTTGACTTTCTACTTTTGCATTCCAGTCCTCTATAATCTGTATGTAATTCTCTATTGAATTCCCAAAGTCTAGACAGAATAATGTCCAGAGTGAAATTTAAGGTGCATTTGTAGGAAGAGAGTGAGGGAAAATGGAAGGGAGGAAGGGACAGAGGAAGGAAGGAAAGAAGAAAGGAAGAAAAGAAAGCAGGAAGAAGGCAGGAAAGAAGAAAGGGAGGGAGGAAAGGCAAATAGAAATTGCCTATATAAAAAACAAAAGCCTTTAGAACTGGCTACATGCTTGATTCCATTAAAAACAATAACTCTCTGACACCAAATTTGTACTTATAAAGTTACACTCACCCTTCAAAAACAGCAAAGAATAGGGAATTGTGCTATTGATTATCTTCTATAGAACAGAACAGACATTGTCTTCAAACAAGGTGCTTTCTTCATGTAATTTGTCATTCATAGCTAAAGTCCAATTAATCAAGTTCCCAGTAATGAGATTTGAATTTTCACTGCAAGATTAAAATTAAAGATCATTATAAACAATTATGCAAAGAAGAAAAATCAAACTGTAGTGGGCTATCTCTTTACCACTCAATAAATAAATAAATATGAAGAAAGTAATTTTCCTTATACCACTTAGGGGATCTAGTGTGCCAGATGGCAGTAAATTTCTGCCTAGGGTGTTACCAGTTTCTTTTTGTTAAGTTGTGGCAGCTTTAGTCCTGTAATGAATCTACTTTCTGATGGAAGGCTAGGGATTAGTAGCAATAAAAAAGGAGAAAGATTTGACATTTTCATAGAGAAAATGTGGGAAGCACTTGTTCTCCCATTAAAAATGATATTTTAGTGGCTGGCTGCTCTGAGGGAGAATGTTCTGTACCTGTCTGTGTCTTCTCGGGTTGAGGGGAAAGCAGCAGCTTAAGGTATAAATAACTGTATGAATTGTCCGCATTCTGCATGGCTGTAATGTCCCTAGCCAACAAAAAGTCCTTATTTTACCAAGCTATGGTGATGATGCTGAAGAGAAAAGAAAGGCTTTGCTTGTTCAGGATATTATAGCTTTCACTGTGTCTCTAAAAAGGTTTTTGTCATCAAATTAGCCAAATCCTGTGTCCACTTGAATTTCTCATTTGCTTAGTATTCCTTTTCTTTGAATGAGAAACATCTGTGCTGACTTCTATTCCTGCCCATGCTGTACACAGTTTGAAATGCAAGAGCTTTAAATGGATGGAGAATCAAGCCTATCTTTCTTCTCCTATTCAGTGCCCTTGACTGTGCTCAATTATTAGCTAAATCAACAAATATTTACTGAGTACCTACTAAGTGCTGAGGATATAGTATTGACAGAAACGGTTCCCACCTACGTGAAGTTTATAGTCTATCAGAGATACTAGATGTTGATCTAATAGTCCTGCAAGAAGTATTTTGAAAGGGGAAATACAAGGTGGTAGGTCATGATTTGGGGCTTCCCTGGGGATGGCTCAATGATAAAGAATCCACCACCAATGTAGGGGATGTAGGTTTGATCTCTGTGTCAGGAAGATCCCCTGGAGAAGGAGATGGTAACTCAGTGTTCTTGCCCGGAAAATCCTATGGACAGTGGGCTACAGTCCATGTGGTTGCAAAGAGTCAGACATGACTTAGTAACTAAACAACAACATCATGATTTAGTTCTCTCTAAGAAAGTGATATTTAAGCTGAAATCTGAAGGATGAGGACACAAGATCCAAACTGAAAGACTCAAGAATATGGGATGGGGTAAGGGCGAAGCTGCAAAGCAAAGGAAGAAGTGATATAAGCCCTAGAGAAAAATAAGAGGGTGGGTGGAGAGCACCTTCAAGGAACTGAAAGAAAAGGGTCAGGAGAGAAAGACTTGTGATAAAACGATCATGCTAGGCCCTCTAGACTGAGCCTCTTGGAGAGCTTTATGCACTAAGGTAACTTGCCCAGATTTGCTTTTTGATAAGAATGATTCCAACTACTCTGTAGAGAACTTCAAGGAAGGAGAAGGTCAGTGCCATAGTCCAGGTAGCAGAAGATGGGGGCTCCACAGAGTGAGGGAGGTGGACCAGGAGATGAGTGGAAAGATGAAAGAGCGATGTAAGGAAACACTGAAAACAGGCCATCTAGGGCTGAGGGATGATGAGTTTGCTTCAGAGAACTCAGTGATGAATGACCATTGATGTGAGATATCAAACCTAGAAGGTCACATCAGCCTTTTCAGTTCTCTAGCCAAGAATCTACTTCCTAAAGAGACAAGTTCAGTTTTCTCATTTATCTAAAAGGAATTTTCTCAGCACTACCTACACGTGGCTTCCCTGGTGATTCAGACAGTAAAGAACCCACCTGCCAATGCAGGAGCCACAAGAGACCTGGCTTCAAGCCTAGGGTTGGGAAGATCCCCTGGAGAAGGGAATGGCTACCCACCTCACTATTCTTTCCTGGAGAATTCCATGGACAGAGGAGCCTGATGGGCTACAGTCCATGTGGTCTTAAAGAGTCGGACACAACTTAGCGAATAACACTTTCACTTTTTTTCAATTCCTGTGCACTTTACAATGATGAGCAGCGTCCCTGGTGTCTAGCCACTAGAAGCCAGAAGCAGCTCCACCTGCCCCAAGTTTTGACAACCAAAAATGTCTCTGGAGGGCAACATCATCCCTCTTGAAGACTATACACCTGTTCTGATTCCACCTTATCTACACATTTTCTTATCGTTCTTTCTCCAATCATACCACATCACATTCTTGTCCTCACTACTTCCTGCATGTGCCAAAAGACCACAGGAGATAGGTTTCATTATGCCATTTCTGGCATCAAAAACACAAACCTAGGTTATTCTAGCTCCATAGGTCACTAACTGTAAAATCTAAAATTACTTCACCACTTTTAGTTCTTCATTTGTAAAACAACTCTCTTCCTCATGAGACAATTCAGAAGATTATCACAGTCAAATGAGAAATACAAGCATCATATATTTTAGGTTCTTAATTTATTTTAGTTACCAGGAAAATATACTCATTTCACCTTTCATGTCTCTTCCCATGACATCAGATCAGATCAGATCAGTTGCTCAGTCGTGTTCGATTCTTTGCGACCCCATGAATCCCAGCACTCCAGGCCTCCCTGTCCATCACCAACTCCCGGGGGTCACTGAGAATCACATCCATTGAGTCAGTGATGCCATCCAGCCATCTCATCCTCAGTCATCCCCTTCTCCTCTTGCCCTCAATCCCTCCCAGCATCAGAGTCTTCTCCAATGAGTGAACTCTTCACATGAGGTGGCCAAAGTACTGGAGTTTCAGCTTTAAGCATCATTCCTTCCAAAGAAATTCCAGGATTGATCTCCTTCAGAATGGACTGGTTGGATCTCTTTGCAGTCCAAGGGACTCTCAAGAGTCTTCTCCAACACCACAGTTCAAAAGCATCAATTCTTCGGCGCTCAGCCTTCTTCACAGTCCAGCTCTCACATCCATACATGACCACAGGAAAGACCATAGCCTTGACTAGACAAACTTTTGTTGGCAAAGTAATATCTCTGCTTTTGAATATGCTATCTAGGTTGGTCATAACTTTCCTTCCAAGGAGCAAGCGTCTTTTAATTTCATGGCTGCAGTCACCATCTGTAGTGATTTTGGAGCCCAGAACAATAAAGTCTGACACTGTTTCCACTGTTTCCCCATCTATTTCCCATGAAGTGATGGGACCAGATGCCATGATCTTCGTTTTCTGAATGTTGAGCTTTAAGCCAACTTTTTCACTCTCCACTTTCACTTTCATCAAGAGGCTTTTGAGTTCCTCTTCACCTTCTGCCATAAGGGTGGTGTCATCTGCATATCTGAGGTGATTGATATTTCTCCCAGCAATCTTGATTCCAGCTTGTGTTCCTTTCACTCCAGCATTTCTCATGATGTACTCTGCATATAAGTTAAATAAACAGGGTAACAATATATAGCCTTGATGTACTCCTTTTACTATTTGGAACCAGTCTGTTGTTCCATGTCCAGTTCTAACTGTTGCTTCCTGACCTGCATACAGATTTCTCAAGAGGCAGATCAGGTGGTCTGGTATTCCCATCTCTTTCAGAATTTTCCACAGTTTATTGTGATCTACACAGTCAAAGGCTTTGGCATAGTCAATAAAGCAGAAATAGATGTTTTTCTGGAACTCTCTTGCTTTTTCCATGATCCAGCAGATGTTGCCAGTTTGATCTCTGGTTCCTCTGCCTTTTCTAAAACCAGCTTGAACATCAGGAAGTTCACGGTTCACATATTGCTGAAGCCTGGCTTGGAGAATTTTGAGCATTACCTTACTAGCGTGTGAGATGAGTGCAATAGTGCAGTAGTTTGAGCATTCTTTGGCATTGCCTTTCTTTGGGATTGGAATGAAAACTGACCTTTTCCAGTCCTGTGGCCACTGCTGAGTTTTCCAAATGTGCTGGCATATTGAGTGCAATACTTTCACAGCATCATCTTTCAGGATCTGGAATAGCTCAACTGGAATTCCATCACCTCCACTAGCTTTGTTCATAGTGATGCTTTCTAAGGCCCACTTGACTTCACATTCCAGGATGTCTGGCTCTAGGTCAGTGATCACGCCATCATGATTATCTAGGTCATGAAGATCTTTATTGTACAGTTCTTCTGTGTATTCTTGCCACCTCTTCTTAATATCTTCTACTTCTGTTAGGTCCATACCATTTCTGTCCTTTATCGAGCCCATTTTTGCATGAAATGTTCCTTTGGTATCTCTGATTTTCTTGGAGAGATCCCTAGTCTTTCCCATTCTGTTGTTTTCCTCTATTTCTTTGCATTGATCGCTGAAGAAGGCTTTCTTATCTCTTCTTGCTATTCTTTGGAACTCCGCATTCAGATGCTTATATCTTTCCTTTTCTCCTTTGCTTTTCACTTCTCTTCTTTTCACAGCTATTTGTAAGGCCTCCCCAGACAGCCATTTTCCTTTTTGCATTTCTTTTCCATGGGGATGGTCTTGATCCCTGTCTCCTGTACAATGTCACGAATCTCATTCCATAGTTCATCAGGCACTCTATCAGATCTAGGCCCTTAAATCTATTTCTCACTTCCACTGTATACTCATAAGGGATTTTATTTAGGTCATACCTGAATAGTCTAGTGGTTTTCCCTACTTTCTTCAATTTCAGTCTGAATTTGCCAATAAGGAGTTCATGGTCTGAGCCACAGTCAGCTCCTGGTCTTGTTTTTGCTGACTGTATAGAGCTTCTCCATCTTTGGCTGCAAAGAATATAATCCATCTGATTTCGGTGTTGACCATCTGGTGATGTCCCATGACATAGCCAGGGCCTAAAATAACACTCATCTCTGCTAACCACCACCCAACTATTGAATTCAAATTTGACTTATCCTCATTGACACTTCCTCCCCAAGGAAGATTTCTACCAATTATTCTTATATATACTGATTAGTGCCATTTTCAAACTCCAGCAGCAGTTAGAGCTCATACTTTATAATTTAGAACTTATTCATATATTAACATATTTTCCATTTGTGCAATTCTTCAAATTTCCTAACAATGTACAAATTCCATGATGATAAGGAGAGGATATATTGATATGGGCAACAACTGATATTGAATGGATGCCAATAGATTGAAGCCACCCACAAGTAGGAGGAAAAGTCAATTTCTAATTATAGCTAAGTAGCCACAGGACCACCTTGTGCAAAAGCAGCTGGATAGATAAGATCATCTTATTCCTTCTGATCTTGTTCATGCACATGGATGCCAATCTGCATAAAATATAAATGAATTCCCAGCAAGAGTGAGCTTCTCTAAGAGACTGACCTTTCTCCTGTGTTTGACGAGAGGGAAGAGTTCCAGGAATTTAAGGTGAATAAATGGCGCTGCCACACACCTTCACAGGAGGCTCTGACTGTGAGCTAGGATCTCATTTGGCTTTGAACTCAGCATGAACTCAACTCTCAAATCTACTGTAGAAACTGACTTTGAAATTAACCATTTATTCTTTGACCTTGACTTTGCTAAGTCACCAAAGTGAACTCAAAGGAAACAGACGTCTTGACCAATGGATCCACCTAAGTCACGAGGCAGAGAGTTAGGAAATGAGGCTTCCATTAGTATCTATATCAAGAAGCTTGCTGTATTTTTGTTATTAGCCAAACTCTTGGTAGGTGTTCCATAAATGTATATGGAAATAGATTCTCCAGCTCCATGTCTTGAAAAGGCCTTTGTGTCTCCAGCTTCAGTTTTCCTTTCTGCAATATGAAAAGCTGAATCAACACCAAGGGGTTTCAAACTAAATGTCTAGTATTTCATAGAGTTGTCCCAAAGTCCACTTGGGACTGGTGATTGGTCAGAAGACATTAAGTGACTAGGATTCTGAGCTTGTCATTCTCATTTCAATCAGATAATCAGCTTTTTGTTGTTATTGGGACTATTTTATAGTTTTGTGCTCTGATTAAGTTTCATGTGAATTGAGGAGTCAGCTTCTTAAAATAAACAAAAACTTTCAAATCACTGACCTAGACAATCTTTAAGGTTCTTCCAACTGTGTGATATGATCTATGGTCTTCATTATGGATAAACAAGAGGAAATGAGAAGGAAAAATAAAAGCACTGCTTTTCTGCTTTAAGGAGAGATTTAGGCTATATTCAGAAAAGAGTTTAACTGGAAAAAAATTAAGAGTTTATGATAGAATAAGGAAATTAGGCAAATCTTTTCCCTAAATAATTCAAAGTTTGGCTATCATTGTAAATAGACATTCTGGGGAAGCAAGATCAATTTCACTCAATCAACAACAGTATCACTACATTGAGTATAGCCCTGGATTGCGTACTGGACCCTTAAGAGTAAAGAGCTGTGACTCAGACAAATTTCCCATCCTCAAAATGTTCACAACCCAATAGGGAGCTAAGGCATCTAAAATATTGAGCTGAGACAAAATTAAGAAATTGTAAATGCCGTATAATTCATGCACACACACACCCACACAGACACACACACATACATACATATGCCTGCATGCTCAGCTGTGTCTGACTCTTTGTGACCCCATGGACCCTAGCCCACCAGGCTCCTCTGTCCAGGAAACTTTCCAGGCAAGAATACTAGAGTGGGTTGCCATTACCTACTCCAGGGGATCTTCCCAACCCAGAGATAAAACTTGCATCTCTTGTGCCCTCTGTATTGGCAAGCAGATTCTTCATCACTGTGCCACCTGGGAAGCCTATATATATGGATAAAGCCTATATTTGTATAGAGAGAGCCTATATATAGAGAGATAGATACATATTTTATTTATCCATTCATCTGTTCATGAACAGTCAGGCTGCTTCCATGTCTTGGCTACTGTAAGCAGTGCTGCTGTGAACAAAGGTGCATGTACCTATTCAAATTATAATTTTCTCCAGATAGAATAAAATAAAAGCCATAGGAGACAGACAGAGAAAGCACAGAGGAGTGTTATGGGAGATCCAAGAAGAGAAAATTAATTTTGATGGGAAAGATCAGAAATTACTTAACTGAGGAAGTAACTTTTACACTGAACCAGGAGGAGTTTGGAAACAAAAGGTGGCAGAAAGGTCATTCTGATTGAGAAAAGATAATGAACCAATGCCCTGAAAAGAGAAATAGTAGGCTCTATCCAGAACACAGCAAGAAGAGATTTTGTTGGCAGAGAAGTTGGTCCTCATTTATGCTCTGCACCAAACAGTTCCAGTGCTATGTTGGGGTACCTTTCCCAACCCCTTAAAACTAGAAGAAGCCACTTGATAGAGATTTGAGAAGAAGCAAGATTTGCTGCTTCCTTGGTGACTCAGATGGTAAAGAATCTGCTTGCAATGCAGGAAACCTGGGTTCGATCCCTGGGTCAGGAAGATTCCCCTGGAGAAGGGAATGGCAACCCGCTGAAGAATTCTTTCCTGGAGAATCCCATGGAGGGTGGAGCCTGGTGGGCTACAGTCCATGGGGTCGCAAACAGTCAGACACGACTAAGCAACTAAAACTTTCACTTTTTTCAAGTTTTGCTCCATGGCATTTACTCTAGCTGGGCAGCAATGGAGTGTGGAGTCAGAGCCTCCTTCAGATTGATTCCCTGTCAAAGACACAGAGCCAAGGTCCTCAGCCAGCCCTTGACAGACACAAGCCATTACTGGTTTAAGGCACAGAAATATAGTGGCTGCTTTTTATCACATTGTGGTAGACAGAATTCTCAGATAGTCTGCATGATTTCCACCTATAGTATGCTCACTTTTGTGTAATTTTCTCCTCTTTAGTGACCCTCTTCTAACTCACCAAATATGGCGAAGGTGGTGGCAAAGTATCTCTGCCATCACCTTATGTAACATTAGACTCCATCTTAACAGACCCCACTCTGGCTGTGAAGATGTAAAGGACCGTGGTCTGAAAAGATCATGTGACAAAGAATGGTGGCCCTTTAGGAGCTAAGAGTGACCTCTAGCTGATAGTCACAGGAAAGACAGGAATAGAACGCCTTTGCCCATGTACATCTGCAAGGAATTTAATTCTGCCAGCAATCAGGTAAACTTGGAAGATGCCCTCAAACTCCAGAAAGAATAGCAGTCTAGCCTGTACCTAGACTGTAGCCTATGAGACCCTGAGCAGAGGACACAAGCAAGCTGTGCCCAGATTCTTGACCCACAGAAAGTAGGAGAGAAGAAATGAACATTGCTTTCAACTCTGAGGGCTTCCCTGGTGGCTCAGAGGTTAAAGTGTCTGCCTGCAATGCGGGAGACCCGGGTTTGATCCCTGGGTCGGGAAGATCCCCTGGGGAAGGAAATGGCAACCCACTCCAGTACTGTTGCCTAGAGAATCCCATGGAGGGTGGAGCCTGGTAGGCTACAGTCCATGGGGTTGCAAAGACATGACTGAGCGACTTCACTCACTTCACACTTCAACTCTGAGGTCTGTCATTGTTTTCTACACAACAGTACACAACTAAGACACAACAGAAACAAGCCTCTCCTCATTCACACAGAAATGGTGGAAATGATGTCTGTACTTCAGGTGTCTCCTTCAGAAGGCCTCATATACTTAGTTACTTAATCACAGCTCTTGTGGACAATGAAAGCTTCTGAAGGTCTTTGAGCAGAAGGATAGCTTGGTTACAAGAGTACATTCAAAGGAGTAACTTGCAAGCATATGGACGGAAAGATGAATTTGAAAAAAAAATAGATTTGACATTTATGCATTTTTAGATACTGAGGAATTAAGTAAATGCAGAATATTAAGTTCTCTTATCAAATCACTCAAATGTAGAAGGAAACCTGTTCAGAGGAGCGACGCTGGCAGTTTTTTCTATGTCAAATAGGATACTGTTTCTACCTGTAATTCTACTTCAGCATGATTAAAATACCTCAAGTCTGTCCCTGGAGTTAAAATGACAAATGTATTCAGTTGCATGCCTCCATCTTGTCACCAGGGGACTGTTCCATTTGTTAATAGGCTTTGCTTTTTGCCAGGAATTCTGTTTTGAGCCACGAGTAAATTGCCTTTCATCTACACCAAAATTTGAAACATGTGCAAAAGTGGTTTATGTTTTATTTACCACTTGCTCCAGCAGGGAGATGGGTTTAGGAGAGCTTAGGTTCACTTCCCCGAGCCACGCGGGCTGCAGTAGGACACGGTACTGCAGTCCTTTATTTGCCATGCTATAAGGCTCATGGGACAAAACCACTTGGCTTGTGAGAATCCCAATACAACCACTTTCAGAGAAGTATTCAAACCAGCACAAGAGAATTTTTCTTTTGCTGGTGAAATTCCCTTTCAAAAAAGTATAACCCAGCTGGTCTTCAGTTTTTCCAGACTTTAGAGGTCAGTCTTTCCTTTAAAACATTGGAGTGGACAGATGTCTAAAGCCCAGTGTTCATTCTTCCAACTACATACTTCTTCTGGCAAGTCACCCTCAACCTCGTTTATAGACTGTCCGATTTGGTTAAGACACCACCCCTAATGTGAGAGTGACTTAGGTTGAAGTTCAAAGTAGCTCCTTCCTTAGGCTCATTTGAACTGACTAAACAGTACATCTCAGGCCCTTTGATGAAGGTATTAAAAAAGAAGCTCCTTCTCCTTGTCCTATTTGAACATAAAAGGATGTGAACCCAGAGTTGGTGTGCCATCTTGCCACTATATAGATCTGCAAAGCTTGTTAACAGAGTGAGGATGACAGATGATCAGGCCCCAATGACAGCACTGATGAACACAGCGTTCTGATGAACACTGCTTTATCCAGCAGAACTTGACATCAGTTAAACTCTGTGTTCAGCTATCCCTATTTATCTGAGTCAATAAAGGCCCTTTTATTATAAGCAACTGCCAAGTGGGTTTTCTTATACTTGGAACTAAACCATCATTCTGCAGATCTCCAGAAGTCCATTTCTTGACCGTAATCTTTCTTCTAACATGGCAAGTAATATCTGAGGAATGCACACTGGACGCTTCTCTCTCCTGTCAGTGAACTGTGATTTTGCCCATAGTTGTTTCAGAATTTTGTGCATCAACTCTTGCCCTCCCAGAAGTAAATGCTTACTGTCATTTACTTCTGCTTTCCTCATAACTCTTTCAAATGTGCATATATCCCAACCCACGATTCTCCAGAGAGAGTAATCTAGGTGACAGACATTCACAGTTGTTGGTGGTGTATTTCCCAAGGTTTGCCTCTGAATAGTCCATTCACAGACCGCAAGTAGACAGTGTGCTAGAGTAAGACAGGTCTCAGACAAGTATTCCCTAGTTTCATTAAAAAGTTACAAAGTTACCAAATCACACTGTGCTCTATTAGCAGAACTTCAATATAAAAAGAAAGCAACAAAAGCCTCATTAATTGGTACTTCACCATCAGGGAACTAATCAGCTACATACAAAAAGGAAGTAATCTAAATGAATCTATCTATTGATCCGTCTATCTACCTATCTTTATCTCCCCTCCCTCCACAGGCATGCATGTATATGTGTGTATTAATGGTGGGAAGAGATTCTAGAGAGAAAGGCTATTAGTTGCCTATCCAAAAACGCTGGCCACTCCTTCCTTGCTGACTGAGAGCCCATACACACACACACACAGAATTGAAATGCCAGGTCTTTAATTCCCCAGCTTACTTTGCTAGAAGGAAAGATTCTAGGGCTAACTTTGGTCAATGGGGTATGAGGAGAATTGGGGGTTTTGAGAGATGTCCCCTCTCTTCTCTGAAAAAGAAAGGATGACTAAGAAAAAATGCCTCTTTTCTGAACATGAGACCCTCTGCAAGAATGCGAAGCCTGGAGCCATACCAGCCTCCTGGTCATCCTGTCATGACTGACCTGAGAGGGGAAGCCACCACCCAGAGGAGGCTGAGGAAGAAGGAGAAAGCTTGGTCCTCATGACCCTGATGGCAGGATTAATATGGAACTACTGGGACTCTGGATTTTTTACAAGAAACAGTGATCATCCCTATTGTTTAGGCCATGGCTAGTTAGTCTGTCCTCTGTGGCTTCAAGGTGCCCTGGTTGAGAAAGATGTAATATGATGGAAATGAACAAAACGATCAGGAAGTCTGAGAGATCGATCTGAAATGCAAAAGAAGAAATATGTGTTTTGAGAAAAATAAAAGCGAGTCTTCAAAGTTAGGGTAAACATAGAGGAACATAAATATACAGCAAATAGATTGAATACTATTTGAAAGAACTATGAAGACAGAAACCAAAGATTTTATACAGAAACTAGATTCTGAAAGTGGAATTAGGTCCGATTTTCCCTAGTTACTATGTGTATTGGACAAGCCACATGGGGTCATGTATTTAATTTTTAAAATAGAGAAAATAACATCAACATTACCTCCTATTGCTTTGTTGATGTTATTGGTATTGGTGATGGCGATGGTAGTATGGTGATGGTGTTTGTGTTTGAATGAAGACCAAATTAAAAAGCAAGCAAAAATGCTTTGTAAACAGCAAATCTCAAATAATGTGAAAGTTGAGAGAACACTGTGCTCATTACACCCTCCTTATCATCACCCACATGTTAGGGACTGTTGAATTGTTAGTACTCCACCCAGATCCCCTTATCTGGCCTGGGTGCCCATCTTATAACTGCTGAGACTGCTGGCTGATAAGAGCTCACAGCTGCCCCCTTCTCAGAGCACTGCCCTCAGCTCCCAGAGTGTAATACCCACCCTGAAGGAAGTCATGCTCTTCCTCCTGCAGGAAGCTTATAGACAGTGACTGCCAAATAAGGGATCTCCAATAAGAAATAAAGTGAAGTCCCATAGTTGTGTCTGGCTCTTTGCTATGGATGATAGCCAGCCATCCCAATCCATGGGATTTTCCAGGCAAGAATACTGGAGTGGGTTGCCACCATCTTCTCCAGGCAATCTTCCTGACTCAGGAATCAAACTCAGGTCTCCCGCATCGCAGGCAGACTTTTTACCTTCTGAGCCACCAGGGAATCCCAAGGGATCTTCAAAGGGTGGCCTTATTCTGGGGTACAATTTACAATCTAGAGTTCCTCATGAGAGGAGGCTGAAACCAGACCCTAGCTGAAAACCATATCCTTCTGCAGTTCTGCCCTTTCCCTGCTCCGACTCCTGCATTCCTTTACAGGTTCCCCCTGGAAGCACGTTCTTCATCAATCACAGGCACAGGAATCCCAATGGCAAGCTCTACTTAGAGAAACTCTTTCCTAAGACATCTTCCAGACACACAGAGACAGCATTCAGAAATTAGGGAATAGAGACATCATATGACATCCCTTATGTGTGGAATCTGAAAAGAAATGATACAAATGAACCTACTTACAAAACAGAAAGAGACAGACTTAGAGAATGAACTTATGGTTGCTGGGCCAGGGAAGGATAATTAGGGAGTTGGGGATGGACATGGACACACTGCTATATTTAAAATGAATAACCAACAAGGAACTACTGTACAGCACATGAAATTCTGCTCAATGTTACCTATAGCACATGAAACTCTTCAACATTGTGTGGCAGCCTAGAGGAGAGGGGAGGTTAGAGGAGAAGGGACACATGTACACATATGGCTGAGTACCTTCACTGTTCACCTGAAATTATCACAATATTGTTAATTGACTATACTCCAATACAAAATAAAAAGTTAAAAAAAAAAAAAAGAAATTAAAGAAGAAAGGACTGAGGAACTAAAACTTTCAAGTTATAGAGGGAAGTCCAGACAGTTTCTAAAATGGATAGAATAAAAATATATACATACAACTTTACTGTTTAAAAGTTATAAAAATGAGCAATAGAAGAAATAAAAATACTGATATAATCATCAAACATTTGGGGAAGATAAGAGGGGAAAATAATAGAATGAATAAATCTTCAGTTCTTATACAATGGAGTAAAAAGATATTGCCTAACGCTGATGAATCAAGAAACGGTCTGCAGACACACTATTTAGATACATGGGAGTATCTTCAGGAAAAAAAGAAAAATAGAAATAGTTAAGAGAGTTTATCTCTGAGGAACACGACAAAGAATAGAAAAAGGCGAGCAGGGGGACTGTAGTTTTTCACTGTAAACTCTATGTTTTGCCTTATACATGAACCCTATGTACAGAAAGAAACACAGATATGTATGCACATACACATATTCAAAGGTAGCAGCCCTTTTTCCTCTGGAACTGACTGTAGCATATTAATATATCTTAATCATTCTACAGGATAATACGTCAAAATATTAAAAATTTTAGGTCTTGAGTTAAAGGTATTATCATAAGTGAAGTAAATCAGAGAATGACAAATACAGTTCGATTTCACTTATATGTGGAATCTAAAAAACAAATGGAAAAACATAACAAAACAGAAACAGACATAAAGATACAGAGAACAAACCAGAGTTAGCCAGGGGGAGGAGGTGAGGAGACGAAAGTAAAAGATGAGGGAGACTGAGGCACAAAGTGCCAGCTGTAAAACAAATGAGTCATGAACATGAAATGTACAATGTGGGGAATACAATGAACAACTATATAACATCTTGCTTTGGTGACAGATCATAACTTGATTCACTGAGATGATCATTTCAAAAAGTAGAGAAATACAGAATCACTATTCTGTGTAATAGGAACTAACATAGGTCAATCATACTTCAGAAGTAAAGAAACTCATAGAAAAATAGATTACATTTATGGTTACCAGTGGTTGGGAGTGAGGGGAGGAGGGGGAGGGGACTTAGACAAAAATGCACTAACTTCCAATTATAAGATACATAAATCAACCCAATAAATTAAATTCTGAAAGAGATGGGAATACCAGACCACCTGATCTGCCTCTTGAGAAATCTGTATGCAGGTCAGGAAGCCACAGTTAGAACTGGACATGGAACAACAGACTGATTCCAAATAGGAAAAGGAGTACGTCAAGGCTGTATATTGTCACCCTGTTTATTTAACTTATATGCAGAGTACATCATGAGAAATGCTGGACTGGAAGAAACACAAGCTGGAATCAAGATTCCCGGGAGAAATCTCAATAACCTCAGATATGCAGATGACACCACCCTTATGGCAGAAAGTGAAGAGGAACTAAAAAGCCTCTTGATGAATGTGAAAGAGGAGAATGAAAAAGTTGGCTTAAAGCTCAACATTCAGAAAACGAAGATCATGGCATCTGGTCCCATCACTACATGGGAAATAGATGGGGAAACAGAGGAAAGATTGGCTGACTTTACTTTTCTGGGCTCCAAAATCACTGCAGATGGTGACTGCAGCCATGAAATTAAAAGACGCTTACTCCTTGGAAGGAAAGTTATGACCAACCTAGATAACATATTCAAAAGCAGAGACATTACCTTGCCAACAAAGCTTCATTTAGTCAAGGCTATGGTTTTTCCTGTGGTCATGTATGGATGTGAGAGCTGGACTGTGAAGAAGGCTGAGCGCCGAAGAATTGATGCTTTTGAACTGTGGTGTTGGAGAAGACTTTTGAGAGTCCCTTGGACTGCAAGGAGATCCAACCAGTCCATTCTGAAGGAGATCAGCCCTGGAATTTCTTTGGAAGGAATGATGCTAAAGCTGAAACTCCAGTACTTTGGCCACCTCATGCAAAGAGTTGACTCATTGGAAAAACTCTGATGCTGGGAGGAATTCGGGGCAGGAGGAGAAGGGGACGACAGAGGATGAGATGGCTGTATGGCATCACTGACTTGATGGACATGAGTTTGGGTGAACTCTGGGAGTTGTTGATGGACAGGGAGGCCTGGCGTGCTGTGATTCATGGGGTCCCAAAGAGTCGGACACGATTGAGCGACTGATCTGATGTTATACATGAAAGTTTTTAAGAGATTAAGCCCTAGAAATTTTCATCACAAGGATGAATATTTCTATTTATTTAAATCTGTATCTATAGATGATAGATGTTCAGTGAATTTATTATATTTCATGATACATATAAGTAAAATTATTCTGCTATACACCTTAAACTTATATAGTGCTATATGTCAATTATATTTCAATAAAGCTGGAAGAAGTAAAAAAAGCTATAGATAGTCTGATTTAATCCTCAGAGACATACTATGGGTTAATTACTATTATTACTCCCATATTAAAAACTGGAAGACTAAGGATCATAGAGGTTAAATAACTTTCTCAAGGTCATGGAGTAGATTTTCAGAAAAAAAGTAAGATTCAGTTCAGTTCAGTTCAGTCACTCAGTAGTGTCTGACTCTTTGTGACTTCGTGGACTGCAGCATGCCAGGCCTCCCTGTCCATCACCAACTCCCAGAGTTTACTCAAACCTATGTCCATTGAGTCAGTGATGCCATCCAACCAACTCATCCTCTGTCATCCCCTTTTCCTCCTGCCTTCAATCTTTCCCAGCACCAGGGGCTTTTCAGATGAGTCAGCTCTTCATATCAGGTGGCCAAAGTATTGGAGTTTCACCTTCATCATCAGTCCTTCCAATGAATATTCAGGACTGATTTCCTTTAGAATGGACTGGTTGGATCTCCTTGCTGTCCAAGGGACTCTCAAGAGACCCAGAGGAATGGTATGGGAAGGGAGGAGGGAGGAGGGTTCAGGATGGGGAACACATGTATACCTGTGGCAGATTCATTTTGATATATGGCAAAACCAATACAATATTGTAAAGTTAAAAAATAAAATAAAAAAATAATAATAAAACTAAAAAATAAATAAATGCACACTGATCTCTTTAAAAAAAAGTCTTCTCCAACACTACTGTTCAAAAGCATGAATTTTTTGGTGCTCAGCTTTCTTTATAGTCCAACTCTCACAACCATACACGACTACTGGGAAAACCATAGCTTTGACTACAAGGATCTTTGTTGGCAAAGTAACGTTTCTGCTTTTTAATATGCTTTCTAGGTTGTCATGACTTTTCTTCCAAGGAGCAAGCATTTTTAAACTTCACGGCTTCATGTCATGGCTTCAGTCACCATTTACAGTGATTTTGGAGCCCAAAAAGATAAAGTCTGTCACTGTTTCCACTGTCCCCAAATCTCTTTGCCATGAAGTGATGGGACCAGATGCCATGATCTTAAGTTTTCTGAATATTGAGCTTTAAGACAACTTTTTCACTCTTCTCTTTCACTTTCACCAAGAGGCTCTTTAGTTCTTCTTCACCTTCTGCCATAAGGGTGATGTCATCTGCATACCTAAGGTTATTGATATTTCTCCTGGCAATCTTCATTCCAGCTTGTGCTTCATTCAGCCTGGTATTTCACATGATATACTCTGCATATAAATTGAATAAGCAGGGTGACAATATGCAGTCTTGACATACTCCTTTCTCGATTTGGAACCAGTCTGTTGTTCCATGTTCAGTTCTAACTATTGCCTCTTGACCTGCATACAGATTCCTCAGGAGGCAGGTCAGGTGGTCTGGTATTCCCATCTCTTTCAGAATTTTCACAGTTTGTTCTGATCCACATAGTCAAAGGCTTTAGGATAGTCAATAAAGTAGAAGTATATGTTTTTCTGGAACTCTCTTGCTTTTTCAATGATCCAGCGGATGTTGGCAATTTGATCTCTGGTTCCTCTGCCTTTTCTATATCCAGCTTGAACATCTTGAAGTTCATGGACAGAATATTCAAGAATAAAAGTGAGATTCAAAACTGAAAGTTCACACCCTTAACTGCTGAGCCATTCTTCCTCCCAGATCATTTACAATGTCCTGCCCTGTCCTGAGAGAAGGTCTACCCTGAAACTAACACCTTTGAACTTCCCAGACTGTCCAATGAATTTATGTGCAATGGTGGTGTTCATTTCTTGAAAAGTAATAATGAAAATAGAATGAATTTTAAAACACCTCTCACACACCCAAGTGTCAGTACACAAATACTTTTCTGCGTCTGAATTCATGAAATAAAAATGAGTATTCCAGTTGATGAATTGAGTACTTTGCTATTTTCTATTACTCACTGATTTTCTGGCTTTTCAGATCTGTTACACAGCCTTGATAAGCTTGCATATAAACTATTGAGTGGTTTCATGAAAGCATCAAGCAATGCTCTTAAAATTTTTTTAATCATCATCTGTTGATAATACTGGGCGTAGAAGATGTGAATTGTCCAATTAGTGCCTGCATCTGCATTTTAAAAGAAAATAGTGGGCATAATTAAATCCTACAAAAAGGTTCTTTTTTCCTTGAGAATGAACTACAAAGAGTACCCCCCACCCTCAAATCAATCTTGCCTTTCATTTTGTACATTCATTTTAATTTTTCTCTAGCTGAGATGCCATAAAAACCATCCAGCTCAACATTAGAAATTGAAAATGAATGCTGGAGCGTGATAATGGCAAAGAACAAGAAGAGAATATCCTGGAATCATAAGCATTTCTTGCAAACAAACCAAAAAAAAAAAGATAATTTATTGCTCTGTGAAGCCCCACAGCTGGCTTAATTGATGTATTTCTCACTTTGTTCATGCAAAAATGAACAAGTGAATATCTGAGTATCTTCCAGACCTTCTCCTCAGAAAACATGGATCAAGTATCCAACACTTATGGTGGAATGGCTTCTACTGTGAGTGTTCATGAGGTAAACAAGCAGAGCACATTTTGCATATGCAACATCAGGACCATCTAGCCTGGCCAGGCATTCTGAGAGCACCCAAAAGTCCTCCAGGAATCCGGTCCTATCTTCCAGCTCACCTCATCTCCTACCTCTCTTTTGGTCACTGGGCTCAAGTCACACATCCCCTTTCTTTTCCTCCAACACCAGCCTTCTCTCTTTGAGCTTGAAGAACTCCCGAGTTCTTTGCATCTTCTGGTCACATCTCAAATGTCAGCTCCTCAGAAAGATGTTCAGAAATTTCTCCCACACACAATACTCTTAATTTCATTCCTATCTTTTCTTTCTCCAACCTTTCAAAAAGAAGTTTTTAAGTCCAGAAATTGATTTTATTCATTTGGTTCACATAATCCGTCATTGAGTCATAAAATGGGCAGCAGGAGGAGAGTTTGGTACTTGGTTTCCAATTCATGTTTCTGCAGGAAAGGGCTGTGTGGCTTGAAGCAAGGTTTCATTTATAAATTGCAGGCTTGAATTCTGAGACCCTGAACTATCTATCCCCACTCAGCTTGCTGTCTACTGTGATATGACTTTGCCAGTCCTCTGTCTTCATCAGCTTAGATTCACTATTCCAAGAAATTTTTCCCAGGAAGAGAAAACAATTTTATTGTACATTCCAAGAACTTATCTGAAAGATCCATCCATTCTTCAACAGAAAATACTAGCCGACTATTTATAGTCAGATCCTTTTAACTGTTTACCTCAAAGTCCTTGCCTTGTTGTGTCTACCAACTCTAAACTATCATATCATGATCCCATCCAATCCTAGCAAGATGCCCCTCCTCCCCTAAAGGACCCACCTTAAGCCAGGCTTCAACAATCACCCTGACTGCTCCTCCCCAGCTAGATGCAACCAAGACTGGCTATGTAGGTAGTGTTTCCTCTTCCCACAGTGAGTGATAGAGTCAGCTCTGACTTATCAACAGGTTGTTCTGATGACTTATGGAGGAGCCTGCATTGGGCTGTATGGTTTAAATTAAATCCTTCTTGTCCTTGGGGTTCATTTATAAATTAAGGAGGTGGGTCTTAAAAGTCACTGAGACCTTCCAGCTTTGATGTTTTCTAAGACCCTTTGGGAAGGCACTTCCTTTCCCTCCTGGTGGTCTTTTTCCAGGCTGAGAGCTTCTTAAAGAAAGGCACAATAGCTTCCTGTGGTTGTCAGAAAGTGGATTCAGGTCAGGCTCTTGGGGGTGGCATGGAGTTTAATGGCTGAGTTTTCAAAAGCTAGCTTTCTACTTTCCTCTGCTTGTCACCTCCAGGAGAGAGGAGGTGGCCATTGTTCACTTTTATCTGGTTGCACACAAAAGACACTGAGTTAGAGGGTAGAAAGAGGTGCTGTCTTCTTGGCTAAGAGCCACACTTGATGCCTGAATGGAGCAGCCTCCTGAGGAGGTCTCCTCTCCGCTCCCTCGGGAAGACCTTTGGCTGCAGCCACAGCAGCAAGTAGCTAATTGTCTCAAGTGCAGTGCTCCTCTGGCTGCACAAACAGAAGCACAAAGCCTTGTGAAGGTGAGAGCTGAACTGACCTCACATCTCTCTGAACAATGTGAAGATGGATTATGAATGGGTATTTTGGAAACATAACAAACACAGTGATTTATATTCATGATTGGCTAATCCCATAGGGGCTTCTGGAATGGGCACAGAGAAGAGTTCTTTGATCTTTCAGAGTGTGAACTGAGTGAAAAATGATTTCAAAAACCATTCTCTGTGAGGTCCAGAGACCAGAGGGTTGGGCTGTTTATAATGATAATTTGCTTTTTAACCAAACCTTGGATTTGGAAGGTTGAAAGAAGGGCAACATAAGGACTCAAATGTGATTAAGTCATTTGAGGCAGGGGAGTATGGGAATAAAATAAAAAATACATTAAAAATACAAATTTTTATTATCATTACTATTATTATAAGTTTCAATTAGATAACTGAATATATTTTTAAACTCCATGTGTTTGACTAATTCAATGAATATCAAATCTAGTTTGGGAATATAGGTACTTGAGTTCTTTGATGCTAATATAAAATCCCAATTCCACAGCCCCACCTCTGTCCCAATCCCTTTTTTCTATTTTTCCCCACATCTCTTAATGTGTCCCCTTGGTATAATCTTAGATGTGATAGTTGGGTGTTATAACTATTTCCTTAGTTCCTGGCATAGGAGGAATCATGTCAAGGACACCTTTCATCTTCAAAATGGGTGCCTTTCAATCTGTATACAGGAGTTTTTCTTTCTTTCTTTTCTTTTTTTTCATTTACTAATACAAGGAATGCCAACACACTTATTTTCATCCAATAAGAAAACTGGACACATACATTGAGGGAAAGGAAAATGTCAGTTTGTTTCTAAATGCTTACACATGGACATATCCTATTTAAACTCTAATTACTTTTAGGGTCTCATTTAATGCCTTAATCCTGGAAACTCCATGTCTACAGGCCTTGTAACTGATGGGGTCTTAGAATCATCCAACTTTACTTTAAAAAAAAATTTTTTTAAGTTAAATTAGGCTATAATCACTTTACAATGTTGCATGAGTTTCTGCTATACAACAAAGTGAA
Source organism: Tragelaphus eurycerus (assembly GCA_935064755.1). Lineage (NCBI taxonomy): Eukaryota > Metazoa > Chordata > Mammalia > Artiodactyla > Bovidae > Tragelaphus > Tragelaphus eurycerus. Next base: position 32,634,332 of record CAKXYN010000014.1, on the reverse strand, counting down.
TCAGCTATATGTATACATATATCCCCTCTCTCTTGAGCTTTCCTCCCACCCCACCTTCCCCATCCAGTCCCTCTAGGACATCATAAAGCAGCAAGCTGAGCTTCCTGTGCTATACAGAAGCTTACCACTAGATATCCATTTAACACATGGCAATGTATATATCGGAGAAGGCGATGGCACCCCTCTCCAGTACTCTTGCCTGGAAAATCCCATGGAAAGAGGAGCCTGGTAGGCCGCAGACCATGGGGTCGTAAAGAGTCGGACATGACTGAATGACTTCACTTTCACTTTTTACTTTCATGCATTGGAGAAAGAAATGGCAACCCACTCGTGTTCTTGCCTGGAGAATCCCAGGGACGGGGGAGCCTGGTGGACTGACATCTATGGGGTCCCACAGAGTCAGACACGACTGAAGTGACTTAGCAACAGCAGCAGCAGCAGCAGCGTATATACCAGAGAAGGCAATGGCACCCCACTCTAGTACTCTTGCCTGGAAAATCCCATGGATGGAAGATCCTGGAAGGCTGCAGTCGGACACTGCAGGGGTCCGTGGGGTCGCTGAGGGTCGGACACATCTGAGCGACTTCACCTTCACTTTTCACTTTCATGCATTGGAGAAGGAAATGGCAACCCACTCCAGTGTTCTTGCCTGGAGAATCCAAGGGACGGGGCAGCCTGGTGGGCTGCCGTCTACGGGGTCACACAGAGTCGGACACGACTGAAGTGACTTAGCAGCAACAACAGCAGCAGTGTATATATGTCAATGCTACTCTCTCAACTCATCCCATGATTAAGCTAAAGAATGGGTCTGAGAGATCCTGAGACAATGCTTTCTACACAGGCACACTCTTTGAATATATTCTCTTTATCCCTTCCTCCTTCCTTTCTATTCTACTTAAATGGAAAATGAGCCAGGAATCCTCCTCATGGAGGAAGGCTTGACAGTATTCCCTTTGTCACATTTGTGATAATCAGCCTTCCAGTGCTCACCAGATGATCACACTCTTTCACCTATTTATAAAGAGTATGTGTATTTAAAAAGAGGAGAAAGCCGTGCATCAAAATCAAATTACTCAGTGTGATTATCTTTTCTCCCACTCTGAAAAAAACAGAGTTTCCATTTAACCTGTTTCCATTCAACCAGCGTCTTTGCAAATTAAAACAGTTAACAATAGGAAAGACGTGCACAGCCAAGGCTCTGAATAATCTCATTACGTATCTCTCAACAATTAAGTACATTAATTAAGTCCCCATTTCAAAGGGGATGATGATGAAGCCACTCATATTCAGTCCCATCTTTCTGTGCTTCCTCTTCCCATAAGGTTTTGAATAACTTTTCATTATACCTTAAAGGGTTTGGGTTAATTACCAAAAACATGAGTGACAAGATTATCGTGCATGAATGACTTCCAAAGTCCCAGATGTTCTTTTACTTCACTTTGTAGCAAGGAAGACTTTAGTAACTTGTCGTGTGGTTTCAGAGATCAGAAAAATCTGGGCTTACATCTTGGTTTATCCACTTTGATCTCTGACATCTCTCTGCCTCACTTTCTTTATCTGTCTTAAAAGATTTATAAAAGTATCAAACTCATGAGGTCACTGTGAATATTAACTGATGTAATTAAAGGAAGCCACATAGCTCAGTGCCTAGTTTGTAGTAAACACTCAATAAATCATAGCTAGTAGTAGTCTTAGTAGCAGTAGTGACAGCAGTATAAATTTAACAATTTAGGCACATTGCTGTATTGTGATATAACAACACCACAAGAGGCAGATAAACAGAAAACTTGGGCTCTGGTTGTGTCTCCTATTAGATCTTTTGACCTGTCTCAATTACCGTCTACTGTGCAATACTGTTGTGAGAATAAACTGTGAGAATAGATGTAAATTCACTTTTTAGACTATAGAAACATATATGATTAATGTCATTAGAAACTCATCTGTAATGTTTTTATATTTTTCAAGTCTATTAAGAGGGTAATTACAAAAGCACCTAAAATTGTATCAATTTCTGCTCATCACTAATAATTGCAATAGTCAAAGCTCTCTGATTACAAAAAAACAAAATCCAATCAAACTGCTCATGTAAAAAGGAGGTTTGTGTAGAGAATAACATAACATATCATGAGTATCCATTCATCCATTAAAAACATATTATTGAATATTTACTCTGTTCTAGAAATTGTGCTTGGTATTCAATATATTAAGATGCATCAAAAAGTTAACAGTATATTGGAGAAAAGAAATGAAAAGTATAGTGGGAAGCAGGCAAATATATGGCAACAAAAAGCTCACACATATTTACAAATTAAGAAAACAATGTGAGGCTATGCATGTAATGAATAGTATATCATTACAGAAAGCATGTGGGAAATGGCGGGATACCATGGAGGAGAAAGCTTTTATGTCCACACTTGAAGGAAGAACCCAAGGAAAACTTTGTAGGGAAAAGTAAAGTAATTTTCAGGACTTTAAGGTGGAAAGATCTTGGCAAATTAGAGAACTGGAGAGGCATCCAGTATGAGGGGCTTAGTACAAAACACAGGGAGGATAGCTTGGGTCTAGGCAGAAAACACAAATCCAGTTCATTTATTCATCCATCCATTCATTTAGCACACATTCACTAAGTATCTACTTTGTGTCAGGTACTCCTATAAACCAGACACGTAAAGTTTGCCCAAGGTGACTGAACTCACATTCTAATGAGGAGTAAGACAATTAAAAAAAAAAAAAGAGTATATACATAAAAACACAGGCTACATCAGCATATAACTAGTATTACACTGAGATCATCTGTGAAAGATGTCTTTGTTCAAACTGCTATAACAGAATACCACAGGCTGGGTGGCTTATAAACAACAGCCATTTATTTCTCACAGTTGTAAAGGCTGGGAAATCCAAGATCAATGTGCCAGCAGATTCAGTATCTGGTGAGAGCCTGCTTCCTGGATCATAGACAGCTGTTCTCTTAATGCATCGTCACAAGGTAAAAGTGGTAAGAGTGCTCTCCAGGTTTCTTATATAAGAGGACCAATCCTATTCCTGAGAATTCCACTCTCAAGACTTGATCATCCCAAAAGCCCCAACTCCAAAATTTCAACATGTGAATCCAGGGCAAGGGATACACAGACTTTCAGCCCATAGCAGAGCAAATGGGAATTGAGAAGAGAAGAGAACTTAGAATGGAGTTCAGGAAACTCCACACCTTGAGTTCAATGTTAGAAAAGAAGTCAAAACCAGGGGCTGGCAGAAGGATTCTGAGAGGTAGGAGAGTAATAAGAGAGGTGTCATAGAGATAAGAAAGGAAGGTCAAGGAAAAAGTGACTGAACACAGTGAGGCATTTCCAACCCAGACTGGAAGGTCAGTAATGGATACCTTTTTTGTTTTTTTCTTTCTGGAAGGCCACGGGGTTATTTCCACTGCTCACATCCATTAAGTCTCCTCTGCCTTTCTATTTCTCTTAACAGACTTACTTCTTTAGTGACTCCTGGCTACCATATGCTCCTCCAGAACTTTGGTTTGCATGGCCTTTGGCTATATCTCCTATCACCTCCATCCAGAACCAATTCTACATGAATTGTTAGTTTCAGCACTGTCGTCATCAGCCACAGAGCCAGCTTCACACTGTTGCACTTCAGAACTTCTAGGAGAGAGAATCTGATTGGTCTACCTCAGATAAGGAGTTGACCTTTTGTTCCAGCCTTCTCTGACCAAGGTGAGGGTCGTCTCACAAGGTTTCTGGTGTTTTCAAGCTAATCCCCACACCCCTTCAGCAGGGTTGTGGGTGGGAAGAGAAAATAATTTTAAAGAAGTGTGTGTGATGTGGGAAGGTACCCCAAAATGGGCTACTCTAATAATGTACCCTGATACATGGCATTCCCTTAAATCACTAGCCTGTGCTCACAGTTGTCCTTGTCAAGCAAACCACACTAAAGCATGGTGTTACATTTTAGGTACCATATCAAGAGAAGTGAAGTGAAGTGAAAGTGAAGTTGCTGAGTCCTGTCTGACTATTAGCGACCCCATGGACTGTAGCCTACCAGGCTCCTCTGTCCATGGGATTTTCCAGGCAATAGTACTGGAGTGGATTGCCATTTCCTTCTCCAGGGGATCTTCCCAACCTAGGGATCGAACCCAGGTCTCCCGCATTGTAGACAGACGCTTTACTGCCTGAGCCACCAGGGAAGTCAAGGGAAGGCAGACACAAATATCAATTCAAACACAGAATGCGATGAACACGAAGTAAAATAGTGCAACAGTAATGTTGGGGGAGTGTGTAATTTCCTCGGTTCTGTCTCACTGCAGCAAAAATATGACCAGTGTTACTGCTCAGTTACAGTTCAGTTTAAATGCTGGGCCAGTGTTACAGCTTGGTTACAGCTCAGTTTTATTTGGCAAGCAAAGAAAACGCATCCTTGAGGCGTGAAGGCGGGCTGACTCAAAAAATGCAAAAAGAGAGAGGTTCAATTATGGCTTATCTCTTTATGTTGTTTCTCCTCCCACTAAGCCTGCCCTATGTAAATTGGGCTAGCCAGGAGGGTGATTTGTTTCACTTGAGGTTCTCACTCTGGTCTTTGGACATACCTTTGTTCTATTTCTGTGGGCTTTTTCCTTTCAGCCACCACTTCTAGCCTTTTAGCCAACTCTATTTTGGAGTCCTTTTTCTATTCTAACTACCTAACAGTATTATAGCAAGAGGCAAGGGATGGTGGAGACTGTGGTCAAGAAGAAAAAATTATATTAATACATAAGTATGGAATCTAGAACCTATTTGCAGGGCAGCAATAGAAATGAAGACACAGAGAACAGACTTGTGGACACAATGAGGGGAAGGAGAGAGTCAGGTGCGTTGAGACAGTAGCACTGACATATACACTACCAGGTGCAAAACAGACAGCTAACGGAAGGCTGCCGTATAGAATAGGGAGCCCAGGGTGGCACTCTGTGCTGAGGGGTGGGATGTGATAAGGGGTGGGATGGGGGAGGCAGGGTGGAAGGGAGGCTCAAGATGGAAGCAATATGTATATACTTATGACTGATTCACATTGCTGTATGACAGAAACCAACATAATGCCATAAAGCAATTAACCTGCAATTAAAAAAAAAAAAGGGTGGGGGGAGGCAACCCCTTCTCACCTCTGGCTGATAACTATCATGCAGGAATGTGGGGTTTGTGTTTGCCAGATCTTCTGATAAGTCAAAAGTTTTCAAGAAATGTAGATGAGGATGCAAAATTATAAAATCTCTCAATTTAAAGACTAGCAACAACAACAAAAAAGCTCCTTGACCACTGCTGCAAAGGGCACTCTAAAATAAATCTGCAGGTAAAATCCAGCCTATATGCTCTCTGGGTGACACCTTCACTCTACATCCTAAATCCAAGAACTTAGAAAAGCACTTGGAAAATCTACTCAATTGGACAATTTTCTATTATCATACTACTATTGTTTAAGACACCATCCCAAGTACTTTAAATGTGAAATCTCTTTTTATCTTTACAAGAACCCTGAGACAAAGGTATTTTGCTATCCTTTTTACAATAGAGGAAAAGGAGGATGAGAAAAGTAAGGTAACTTGTTCAAGGTCACCTATTTAGTTGACCTTGCCTATTGAGTTAGGCAAATTTGTCCTGTTATGAAGCAGGAATCTGAGCCAAAGTTATCTCATTCAAAACCTTGTGCTTGCTACAAAATTCCTTAGGTTTCATTATGTTATGTTTATGCTGCTTCCCTAAGGATTCAGGATTTCCTTTATCACTACACTGATGTTCACAGGATCCTCAAGCTCTTTTCTAGTTCAGAGCAGCCATGTCAGTCACTAAACCCTCTGTAGAATGAGCTGCTTGCTCTCAGTGCCAACCCCACTCTTATAGATCCCCTAAAATCTCTCTCATGAGGAAGTCTCCCCCAACTGTTTCTGAGCCCTGATGGTTTTGAAAGAGAAACCATGCTATCTACGACACAATCAGTTTCCTCATTATTCTATTTAAATGATGGGGATGGCGGGGAAGGAGAAGGATGTCTGTGAAAGAGTGGGGGTGGGGATCATGGTGTGAAACAGGAAGTGATTCATACGCACATTTATGTATGATTCAGACAGGAGCTGACAGATGCTGAGAAAATCCTTTAGAAAATGGACAAAATTTTATAGTCCCAAAGACATTTGATTAAAAATCTAAAGCTTGGCACATTAGAGACCTAGAAGATGTACGAACAGGAAAGTAGTAGGGAGGTTCAGCAGAACTGGTTAACCTGTGCTTCACCCCAGTTCAGTCAGGTATACTGGCTCCAACTCTGCTTCTGATGTAGCCCATCGGTAATTAAATCACGACCCTGGCTCTCTGTTGCTAAAAAGAACTGGATTTTAAAATAAATCTATTTCTTAGCAAATTCTCGTGGGTCTGGGATTTTCATTCAATTCTGATAAGCTTTTTGCCACCTAACTCTCCTCTCTCAATTTATTAAATACAGAGTGGATTCCTTGAACTCCTTGGTGCAGCCCAGGGACCGTGTCACTTGAGGAGCTAAAACACATCCTTGGGCTGTTCGGACTAGGTAGGAATGAGTTCAGCCTTTCCACTGGGCAGGTGTGTAAACTGAGGCCCAGTGAAGGATATGACAGCCATATTTGCACCAGCGAAGAGAAACTCCACTCTGAGTCAGCCCAAGCTCTTTCCAGTTTTTCATACTGCCTCAACTCATAAATGAAGGGACAAAGACTTACACTGCAACATGACCCTTCATCAGGGCTCTTTTGTCTTTCTTTATTCCAACAATAGTTAACACTTACAGAGTGCTTACCATGTGCCTGGTTAAGACCATTACAAGTGATATTGTTATCTTATTCAATCTTCAATCTTCTCCCAAACACTCATTTTGCAGATGAAGAATTTGAAGGCCAGCATGGCTCAGTCACACTTCTAAAGACAGCCAAGATTTGAACCTAAATCTCTTCAATGCTCAAGCTGTCCTTTGAGCCATATACCATGCCAAGACTAACAAATCACGTATTCTAATTTCTCTGCTCATTCAAAGTGCTGGTGAGACTGGCTGTAAGAGCGTGATTCCCTCCCCTTCCCCAACCAGCATAATTAGCATCTCCTGAGAGGTGTGAGAAATGCAGAAACTCAAAGCCCCACCCAGGCCTGCTAAATCAGGATCCACATGTTCATAGGATGCCCAGGAAAGACGCAGCTGATACACTGAAGTTTGAGAAGGGCTGGACTAGGGGTTCTTCCATAAAGAAACACAGCATAACAGAAAAGCTCTTTAAGAGCATTTGGTCAACTACCCTGATTTCCTGGAAAAAGGAACAAAGGCTTCAAGAGTGACTCCCTGGGCCCACCTTCTAGATGGTTAAGTAGTTGATTCATTTTTTTAGGCAGTGATACCAAGTGGGTGATAAAGAATAGGGCATTTTCTCTATATATCCTCCAGGCCTCACCACCTCCATCCTCACCCCAGATATTAGGTAAAGGGCAGAGTGCTACAGTCTATCATTTCTAAACTACTCTTGCCAGAGAGACCAATAGAACTGTATGTAGTTCAGAGTCAATGTCAGACTCCATTTCTTATAGTCTTATTAAATTCAGACCCAGCTATGAAGATTAAACAACAACAACAAAAACAAAAAACTATATTCATTGAGTTGATACTTTTCCTCTTGTTAAATTGAGCTGTGGGAGGTATCATATGCTGAACTAGTACATTTCGAAAGACAAAAACCCTAATGGTTTAAGGAGTGTTTTTCCCCATTAACATGTTGCTAAGCAACATTTTTACAATATCAGCAGCTCTATAACGGCAGGCTGAATGAATGTCTGGAAATGGAGAAAGAATCAGAGGAACAATGACAAAATCTATTGCCCCTGTTAGCGTTTCGATACTTCCTTTGCTATTGAAGTTGGAGTGATCTCAAAAGTTAAAGCACAGATAATGGAACACTTTCTCCCACTTCTGTTAATCATAATGATGAGATATTCACGAGGGTTATGCCTTAATTTTAGTAAGGCAATTTTTAAATTAATTTTTATATTATGAAAAACTTCAAACATGCACAAAAATAGGCAGAATAGTATCATGAACTCTCTCATATATGCATAAACCAGCTTTAACAATTTTCAACTAATGGCCAATCTTGCTTTACTTATTTCTCTTATTTTCTCCTTATTTGAATGAAATTCCAGACATATTTTATCTGTAAATATTGCAGTGTTGAACTTGGTAAAGTAAAGGCTTTTGTCTTTTTTTTTTTTTTTTAACAAAAGTAAGATCATTTCATCAAGAGGCTTTTTAGTTCCTCTTCACTTTCTGCCATAAGGGTGGTGTCATCTGCATATCTGAGGTGATTGATATTTCTCCCAGCAATCTTGATTCCAACTTGTGCTTCTTCCAGTCCAGCGTTTCTCATGATGTACTCTGCATATAAGTTAAATAACAGGGTGACAATATACAGCCTTGAAGAACTCCTTTTCCTATTTGGAACCAGTCTGTTGTTCCATGTCCAGTTCTAACTGTTGCTTCCTGACCTGCATACAAATTTCTCAAGAGGCAGATCAGGTGGTCTGGTATTCCCATCTCTTTCAGAATTTTCCACAGTTGATTGTGATCTACACAGTCAAAGGCTTTGGCATAGTCAATAAAGCAGAAATAGATGCTTTTCTGCAACTCTCTTGCTTTTTCCATGATCCACCTGATGTTGGCAATTTGATCTCTGGTTCCTCTGCCTTTTCTAAAACCAGCTTGAACATCAGGAAGTTCACGGTTCACATATTGCTGAAGCCTGGCTTGGAGAATTTTGAGCATTACTTTACTAGCGTGTGAGATGAGTGCAATTGTGTGGTAGTTTGAGCATTCTTTGGCATTGCCTTTCTTTGGGATTGAAATGCAAACTGACCTTATCCAGTCCTGTGGCCACTGCTGAGTTTTCCAAATTTGCTGGCATATTGAGTGAAACACTTTCACAGCATCATCTTTCAGGATTTGGAATAGCTCCACTGGAATTCCATCACCTCCACTAGCTTTGTTCATAGTGATGCTTTCTAAGGCCCACTTAACTTCACATTCCAGGATGTCTGGCTCTAGGTCAGTGATCACACCGTATGATTATCTGGGTCATGAAGATCTTTTTTGTACAGTTCTTCTGTGTATTCTTGCCACCTCTTCTTAATATCTTCTGCTTCTGTTAGGTCCATACCATTTCTGTCCTTTATTGAGTGCATCTTTGCATGATGTGTTCCTTTGGTATCTCTGATTTTCTTGAAGAGATCCCTAGTCTTTCCCATTCTGTTGTTTTCCTCTATTTCTTTGCATTGATTGCTGAAGAAGGCTTTCTTATCTCTTCTTGCTATTCTTTGGAACTCTGCATTCAGATGTTTATATTTTCCTTTTCTCCTTTGCTTTTTGCTTCTCTTCTTTTCACAGCTATTTGTAAGGCCTCCCCAGACAGCCATTTTGCTTTTTTGCATTTCAAAGCATCCTGATGAAAGTGAAAGTGGAGAGTGAAAAAGTTGGCTTAAAACTCCACATTCAGAAAACAAAGATCATGGCATCCAGTCCCATCACTTCATGGGAAATAGATGGGGAAACAGTGGAAACAGTGTCAGACTTTATTTTTCTGGGCTCCAAAATCACTACAGATGGTGACTGCAGCCATGAAATTAAAAGATGCTTACTCCTTGGAAGGAAAGTTATGACCAACCTAGATAGCATATTCAAAAGCAGAGACATTACCTTGTCAACGAAGATTCATCTAGTCAAGGCTATGGTTCTTCCTGTGGTCATGTATGGATGTGAGAGTTGGACTGTGAAGAAGGCTGAGCACCGAATAATGGATGCTTTTGAACTGTGGTGTTGGAGAAGACTCTTGAGAGTCCCTTGGACTGCAAGGAGATCCAACCAGTCCATTCTGAAGGAAATCAACCCTGGGATTTCTTTGGAAGGAATGATGCTAAAGCTGAAACTCCAGTACTTTGGCCACTTCATGTGAAGAGTTGGTTCATTGGAGAAGACTCTGATGCTAGGAGGGATTGGGGGCAAGAGAAGGGGACGACAGAGGATGAAATGGCTGGGTGGCATCACTGACTCGATGGATGTGAGTCTGAGTGAACTCCAGGAGTTGTTGATGGACAGGGAGGCCTGGAGTGCTGCAATTCATGGGGTTGCAAAGAGTCGGACACGACTGAGCAACTGATCTATCTGATCTATAAGATCATTATGACTCCTCAATCAAAAGTTATTAATCACTATTCTTTAATGCTAACAAATATCCAATCCATGATCCCATTTCCAATTATGTCATGTTCGCTTTTTCACCACTTTAATGATGATCCAAATAAAGTCTATATATTAGATGATATATGCCTTAATATTGTTTTAATCTATAAGTTCTTCTCCATCTCTTTTTTTTCTTTCAATTTATTTAATAAAGAAACCAGATTGTTTGTCCTATATAGGTTCCTGAAGTATAGATTTTATGCTTGTATCCCTGGGCTATTTGTAAACTATTTGGATCTAAAGTCATAATCAGATTGAGGATTTACTTCCTTTTGGTTTTGTTTTGGCAGAACTAATTCACAAGTGACACTGTATTGTTGTATCAGGAGGCATATGAGATCCAGTTGTCTCTCTTTTTGTGATGTTAGCAGAACTTTCAGATATATACCATGATCCATTAATTCATTACAGATTGCAAAATGATGATATTCATTTATTAGCTGTAATATTTCTATAAAGAGAAACTTGCCTTTGCCATCTATTTGGGTACCAAGCAATATGGTTCATATAGGAAAATAGGATAAATGCATGATACTTTCTTGTTATTCAATAGTTTTCAAAATACCATGCTGGTTTACTAGTATCCTTCCACGGTAACCAGTTTGGATTTGTTTTGTTGTCATCTTAGATGAGATATTTTGCATGCTTCAGTCTTTGACAGCTACTCTTTGTTTATGTTCAAATGGCCAGGGAGAGCATCTTCAAGTTGGCTTAGGTACCTTTTCAGTGTTGGTGGCGGAGAATGGGGTATACAAAGCATGATGCTTTTTGGGAGTGAGTCCTTTGACCATTTTATCTATTTCTTCTATGCATGTCTAATCTTTTTAGACTTTGTGTCTTTAATGAGACCAATTTTGATAAGTTATATTCTTCTTTAAAATCACCCAGTTCATTTAGGTTTTCAAATTTAAATGCACAGAGTTGTACAAAATAGTCTCTGATGACTTTATATTTCCTCTGTTTTGAAGATTATTTCTTTCTTGTCATTGCTAATTTTATATGTGTGTGTGTTCTTTTTTCTATTTATGTTAGCTAGGAGCTTGTCTATATTTATTTTTGCTTTCACAGAATCAGCTTTTGGACTTATTAATTCTACTCATTCTTTGTTTTCTAACTAAATTCTGTTTTTATGAATTTCTTCTGGTCTCTTTCCCATTACTGAGTTTTCTTTTCTACCTTTTGATTTTTGTTTTTAATTTGCTTACATTCACAGTTTGATTTTTAGTGTTAGGGATAGTCAATGTTCTCAAATTTTCTCTAGTACCACTTTAGCTATATACCATTGATTCTGGTGTATGTGGGTATGTCGGGGGAGTTGGGTGAGTGTAGGGGGTCATTCCTGTTAATTTTTAAGAAATACAGTGACCCAAGAGTTGTTTAGTAGCAGGATTTTTTTTTTTTTTTCATTTCCAGGCTAAGGGCATTAACAGTTTTTATTTCATTATATCTTATTTTAGTGCACAGCCACCAAAGAATGCTCTTAGTATCATCTTAATTATTTCAAATTAACTTTTCCTTTTTGGTCGATATCATCAATTCCACTGGAAAATGCAACACTTGGAAAGAAAGTATATTCTCTATTATCTGGGCTTACAGTTTATATCAACAAGATTTATTTTATTGGTTATATTATTTAAGTCTTCTAAATTTCAACTCATTTTTAGTTCATGTTCTTTGTCATAGATTGAGAAAAATGTATGAACATTTCCTTGTAATTGGTGTGTCTATGTCAATTTATCTTTGCATCTTGTTTTTGTTTCTGGTTAATGAAAATACTGTGTTACTGAGTATATAAATATTAATAACTGGCATACCTTCATTGTGAAGTGGAGCCTCTAGTTTTCCTCCTGTCTCTCTTATGCCTTTTCTTTATACTTCTCCTTGTTCTGGTAGCAATATCATGACTTTCTCTTCCTTTTTATGTGCATTTCTCTGCTCCAAACTTCCCCTCCCCTTCAATCTCATTATTTTAGGCATTCACATTGTATATAGGAACATTTTACTTTGCTAACGTCAGAAAATTGTTTTTTTTTTTTTTTTTCTTAACAGGTTGGTAAATCCAATTAAATGTGTTGATATGATAGATATGTCTGGCTTCTTTTCCACCATATTGTTTAGTGCAATTATTTTGTATTTAAAAATATGATGTTTATTTTGTTTTCTTTGTATTTTTGTTTATTCATCTTAGTTACTTACTGCTGGTTCACAACAGTGAGGAATACTGAGTTAGCTAGTAACTTCTTTCCCCTCTATTCATTTGTCACTGAATTCAGTCACCAAGTCATGTCTGACTGTTTGTGACCCCATGGACTGCAACATGCCAGGCTCCCCTGTCACTCACTATCTCCTGGAGTTTGTTCAAACTCATGTCCATCAAGTCAGTGATGCTATCTAACCAGCTCATCCTCTGCTCTACTCACTTACCTAGTATCTAATATGAAGTACTATTCTTTTCTTCTAATTAATAACAAGAAGGGAATTAGCAAACATACTTTTCATATACTTTCCAAATTTTCATTCCATTTTTTAGAGTTATGTGTTTATAATATCTAAGTATATAGCTATTTTGTGTATTATACTCTCTCCCATAGAATCATCATTTATTATTAGTTCTATAAAAATCTATTACTTACTGCTCATGAGTAATTACATCAGTGTATTTATAGTCATTTAAGTTATGTAAAATGTATTATACAGTGGAAGTGAGAAATAGATTCAAGGAGACAGATCTGATAGACAGAGTGCCTGATGAACTAAGGACAGAGGGTCATGACATTGTATAGGAGGTGGTGATCAAGACCATCCCCAAGAAAAAGAAATGCAAAAAGCAAAATGGCTCTCTGAGGAGGCCTTACAAATAGCTGTGAAAAGAAGAGAAATGAAAAGCAAAGGAGAAAACGAAAGATATACCCATGTGAATGCAGAGTTCCAAAGAATAGCAAGGATAGATAAGAAAGCCTTCCTCAGTGATCAGTGCAAAGAAATAAAGGAAAACAATAGAATGTGAAAAACTAGAGATCTCCTCAAGAAAATAAGAGATACCAGGGGAACATTTCATGCAAAGATGGGTACTAAAAAGGACAGAAATGGTATGGACCTAACAGAAGCAGAAGATATTAAGAAGAGATGGCAAGAATACACAGAAGAATATACAAAAAAGATCTTAAAAACCCAGATAATCATGATGGTATGATCACTCACCTAGAGCCAGACATCCTGGAATGTGAAGTCAGGTGGGTAATAGGAAGCATCACTACAAACAAAGCTAGTGGAAGTGATGGAAATCATGTTGAACTCTTTCAAATCCTAAAAGATGATGCTGTGAAAGTGCTGCACTCAACACACCAGCAAATTTGGAAGACTCAGCAGTGGCCACAGGACTGGATAAGGTCAGTTTGCATTCCAATCCCAAAGAAAGGCAATGTCAAAGAATACTCAGACTACCACACAATTGCACTCATTTCACACTCCAGTAAAATAATGCTCAAAATTCTCCAAGCCAGACTTCAACAGTACATGAACTGTGAACTTACAGATTTTCATGCTGGATTTAGAAAAGGCAGAAGAACCAGAGATCAAATTGCCAACATCTGTTGAATTATCAAAAAAGCAAGAGAGGTTCCAGAAAAACATCTATTTCTGCTTTATTGACAATGCCAAAGCCTTTGACTCTGTGGATCACAACAAAATGTGGAAAATTCTGAAAGAGATGGGAATACCAGACCATCTGACCTACCTCTTGAGAAATCTGTATGCAAGTCAGGAAGCAACAGTTAGAACTGGACATGGAACAACAGACTGATTCCAAATAGGGAAAGGAGTACTTCAAGGCTCTATATTGTCACCTTGTTTATTTAACTTATATGCAGAGTGCTGTTGCTGCTGCTTCTAAGTCACTTCAGTCATGTCCGACTCTGTGTGACCCCGTAGACGGCAGCCTACCAGGCTCCCCCGTCCCTGGGATTCTCCAGGCAAGAACACTGGAGTGAGTTGCCATTGCCTCCTCCAATGCATGAAAGTGAAAGTGAAGTCACTCAGTCCTGTCTGACTCTTCACGACCCCACGGACTGCAGCCTACCAGGCTCCTCCATCCATGGGATTCTCCAGGCAAGAGTACTGGAGTGGGTTGCCATTGCCTTCTTCGTATATGCAGAGTACATCATGAGAAACGCTGGGCTGGATGAAGCACAAGCAGGAATCAAGACTGCCGGGAGAAATATCAATAACCTCAGATACACAAATGATACCACCTTTATGGCAGAGAAGAAGAACTAAAGAGTCTCTTGATGAAAGTGAAAGAGGAGAGTGAAAAAGTTGACTTAAAGCTCAACATTCAGAAAACTAAGATCATGGCATCCAGTCCCATCACTTTATGGCAAATAGAGGGGAAACAGTGGAAACAGTGACAGACTTTTACTTTGGGGGCTTCAAAATCACTGCAGATGGTGACTGCAGCCATGAAATTAAAAGACGCTTACTCCTTGGAAGGAAAGTAATGACCAACCTAGACAGCAGAGACATTACTTTGCCAACAAAGGTCCATCTAGTCAAGGCTATGGTTTTTCAGGTAATCATGTATGGATGTGAGAGTTGTCTATGAAGAAAGGTGAGCGCCAAATAATTGATACTTTTGAACTCTGGTGTTGGAGAAGACTCTTTAGAGTCCCTTGGACAGCAAAGAGATCCAACCAGTCCATTCTAAAGGAAATTAGTCCTGAATATTCATTGGAAGGCTTGATGTTGAAGCTGAAATTCCAGTACTTGGGCCACCTGATGTGAAGAGCTGACTCATTTGAAAAGACCCTGATGCTGGGAAAGATTGAAGGCAGGAGGAGAAGGGTTCAACAGAGGATGAGATAGTTGGATGGCATCGCTGACTCAATGGACATGAATTTGAGTAAGCTCTGGTTGTTGAAAATGGACAGGGAGGCCTGGCTTGCTGCAATCCATGGGGTCACAAAGAGTTGGACACAACTGACTGACTGAAATGAACTGACTGAAAATAAATGTATTTTCTAAGACATCCCTCAGCAGAGTCCCATTGAAACAATATTTTCAGAATTTAGAATGTTTATAACAAAATGTTTATGAACTTTATACTGGAACATCAATCTGACTAGATAAAAAAATATATGGCATAAACATCCTGTCTTTGAGAATCTTGAAAATGATTCTCCATGGTCTTCTAACAAGGTTTTACTTTAAAACAATCTGAAACATTTTCGACTTTCTTTACTGCATGAGTACCCAAGTACCCAAAGGATTTTATTCACATTTTTTCTTTAAAGTTCAAGAGATCTACAAGAATATATCTTCTTGTGAGTCACTTTGTGTCGATTTTACCAGATATACAGTTTCTTTCAATATATAGTTTCATGTTTTGCTTTCATAATATTTCAATAAAATTCACTTGAAATATAGTTTTCTTTAGTTCTTGTTTTATTTTGTTCTTCAGAGATTTTATAATTTATCTATGTTAGATATTGCTTGCATGTTCCCTATATCTTCATTTTTTCTCTCAAGTTCTTTTATCTCTTTATTCCTTTTTAATTTTTTTTATAATTTTCTTCTCTTCAATTTTCAATTTCCATTAAGCTACATGTGCTGTGTTTGTTTATTCTCAGGTAACTTCTGGTTGCTTCCTGACCTGCATACACATTTCTCAAGAGGCAGGTCAAGTAGTCTGGTATTCCCATCTCTTTCAGAATTTTCTACAGTTTATTGTGATCTACACACTCAAAGGCTTTGGCATAGTCAATAAAGCAGAAATAGATGTTTTTCTGCAACTCTCTTGCTTTTTCCATGATCCACCTGATGTTGGCAATTTGATCTCTGGTTCCTCTGCCTTTTCTAAAACCAGCTTGAACATCAGGAAGTTCACGGTTCACATATTGCTGAAGCCTGGCTTGGAGAATTTTCAGCATGACTTTACTAGCGTGTGAGATGAGTACAATTGTGTGGTAGTTTGAGCATTCTTTGGCATTGCCTTTCTTTGGGATTGGAATGAAAACTGACCTTATCCAGTCCTGTGGCCACTGCTGAGTTTTCCAAATTTGCTGGCATATTGAGTACAGCACTTTCACAGCATCATCTTTTAGGATTTGAACTAGCTCAAGTGAAATTCCATCACATCCACTAGCTTTGTTCGTAGTGATACTTCCTAAGACCAACTTGACTTCACATTCTAGGATGTCTGGCTTTAGGTGAGTGATCACACCATTGTGAGTTTCTGGGTCATGAAGATCTTTTTTGTACAGTTCTTCTGTGTATTCTTGCCACCTCTTCTTAATATCTTCTGATTCTGTTAAGTCCATACCATTTCTGTCCTTTATTGAGCCCATCTTTGCATGAAATGTTACCTTGGTATCAGGAAGCAACAGTTAGAACTGGACATGGAATAATAGACTGGTTACAAGTAGGAAAAGGAGTACGTCAAGGCTATATATTGTCACCCTGCTTATTTAAGTTATTTGCAGAGTACATCATGAGAAATGCTAGGTTGGAGTAAGCACAAGCTGGAATCTAGATTGTTGGGAGAAATATCAATAACCTCAGATATGCAGATGATACCACCCTTATGGCAGGAAGTGAAGAAGAACTAGAGTCTCTTGATGAAAGTGAAAGAGGAGAGTGAAAAAGTTGGCTTAAAACTCAACATTCAGAAAACTAAGATCATGGCATCCAGTCCCATCACTTCATGGCAAATAGATGGGGAAACATTGGCTCACTTTATTTTTTGAGGCTCCAAAATCACTGCAGATAGTGATTGCATCCATGAAATTAAAAGACTTATGACCAACCTAGACAGCATATTCAAAAGCAGAGACATTATTTTGTTAACAAAGGTCCGTCTAGTCAAGGCTATGGTTTTTCCAGTAGTCATTATGGATGTGAGAGTTGGACTATAAAGAAAGCTCAGTGCAGAAGAATTGATGCTTTTGAACTGTGCCACTGCAGAAGACTCTTGAGAGTCCCTTGGACTGCAAGAAGATCTAACCTGACTATCCTAAAGGAAATCAGTCCTGGGTGTTCATTGGAAGGACTGATGTTGAAGCTGAAACTCCATATTTTGGCCACCTGATGTGAAGAGCTGACTCATTTGAAAAGATCCTGATGCTGGGAAAGATTGAGGGCAAGAGGAGAAGGGGCTGACAGAGGATGAGATGGTTGGATGGCATCACCAACTCAGTGGACATGAGTTTGGGGGAACTCTGGGAGCTGGTGATGGACAGGGAGGCCTGGTATGCTATGGTTCAAGGGTCGCAAAGAGATGGACATGACTGAGCGTCTGAACTGACTGACCAACCTTCTGGTTTAGTCTTCATCTCTGAAATGATTTTTTTGTTTTTATTCATATTCTGTCATATATTGTCTCATTCCCGATTTTTCAAATTTTTACTCTTCTTTCTGTGGTTCTCATATTTATTGTGTCATTTTATTTCTTTTAGCTGATTGAGAATAGGGATGCTTTTCCCGATCCTTCTTATCCTTTATTCTTATAATAACTTTCTACAGGACATGAATACTAGTCTTCACTGTTGCTCAGTTCTATATAGATTAGTTTTCCTAAGCTTGTATGAAAGAAGAAACTCCTTTCTTAGCTTATTGATCTAGAGCTCCTTCTGCAGTACCTGTAGCATGTGAGTGTACACACACACACACACACACACACACACACACCTCTCTTTCTCCAATACAATCTTTCATTTTCCAAGATCTTTTGTTTCACCAAGTTCACCTGAGCCTTCTTTTTCCTTTGATCCTATCATGCCTGTTCTGTTCAATTTGGATTCTACTTTGAGTAATTTCTTTCAGTTCTGGAAGGGAGCATCAGTTAGTCAGCTTTGAGAAGTATTTGGGTGCATCATATTTTGGACACCTTATACCTTACTATCAATGCTTTGTGCTCACTCTTGAGCTAGGATATGCAAAGAGTCCTTAGATGTCCACTGCTCTTCTCAAATTAATCGACCGTGGTTTCCTGTGATATTAGAATTCTCCTAGTCTCAGTTTTATCCAACACCCCATTACTTCCCTCTGCTTTCCTCCACATAGACTCCAACATGGCACACACATAGCTGGTGATTTGTCTCCAGCTTCCCAAATTGTGGGTTTATTATACATATTATTGATGAACATTGTTTTCCTATCCTCGTTCTCTGTTTCTACAGAAAAGTTTGAAGAAATTCTTAAAAGTAAACCATCATTATAATTTTTTTCAGTAAAATTTTAAATCATCTAGCAATACAATATCTGATAATTCTTTACCATGTTGGCAATAGATCCTTGTGTGCAATCTTAGGACTGTGAAAATCCTCAGAATCAGAATCCATTTTATCCCTCCATATTTTATCTTTCTACAAATGCCTTTTTATACCTAATGGTTTGCCAGCCTTCTGGGAAACTAATTTTATTGGCAAAAGTCTGGACTGAATAAAATATATCTTTTAGGTTATAATTAAATTCAGGGCCTTATTCTACATTCTAGTATAACTAGTCAATTTTCCTGGTTAGGTCATATGAGGGAAGCATATTAAGAAAACATATGTTTTTAACATATATCTTCGGAATCATTTATCATGCACCCTTTTCATACTGGTTTCTTACATTTAGTAATATGTATTTAAGAATTCCAGCCACTACAGAAAATAGTTTGGAGACTCCTTAAAAAAAAAAAAAACAACTGAAAGCTACCATATGATGGGATCACAGGAGTTGGACACAACTTAGCTACTAAACAACAACAAAAACCATATTATCAGTGGTTTCCTGGGGTGACAGAGATGGGGCAATAAATAGCTTGTGTGTGCTAACTTGCTTTGGTCACGTCCAACTCTTTGTGGCTCTATGGATTGTAGCCCACCAGGCTCCTCTGTCCATGGGATTCTTTAGGCAAGAATACTGGAGTAGGTAGCCATTCTCTTTTCCAGGGGGTCTTCCTGACCCAGGAATCAAATCCACATCTCTTATGTCTCCTGAATTGGCAGGCGGATTCTTTACCATTAGTATCACCTGGGAAGCCCCTAATAAATAGCTTGCTGCTGCTGCTGCTGCTAAGTCGCTTCAGTCGTGTCCGACTCTGTGCAACCCCATAGACGGCAGCCCACCAGGCTCCCCCATCCCTGGGATTCTCCAGGCAAGAACACTGGAGTGGGTTGCCATTTCCTTCTCCAATGCATGAAAGTGAAAAGTGAAAGAGAAGTCGTTCAGTTGTGTCTGACTCTTAGCGACCCCGTGGACTGCGGCCTACCAGGCTCCTCTGTCCATGGGATTTTTCAGGCAAGAGCTTGAGTCTAGATAATTCTCAGGACAATGAACATAATCTGTATAATCATAGAATGATATATTCCTGTAATTGGGCATTTGTCCAAACCCACAAAATGTCCACCACACCACTGAGAATGAACCATAGGGAAACTATGATCTTTGAAGAAAAAAAAAAAAAAAAGAATAAAAAACAACAATAAAGAGTACAACACAAATGAAGGAATTCAATTCTCATGTGCAGGAATTAGTAATTACATAAAATTACAATTTTATATCAATATCTGGAAGCAAACTCTGGTTCAAGTCATCTTAAATATATGAGAAAAAATTACTGAGCATTTATAATGTTATGCACATTATATGTCCTAAGTGTTTTACACATTTTAACTAATTTATCCACACAATACTCTTTAGGACATGCTCGTTTTTATTATTTTATCCATAGAGAAACTGAGGCACATAGAATTTAAACAACTTGCCCATGATCATACAGTTGTTATGTAGTAGTGCCAGAATTCAAACTCAAGTAAGCTTAACCCAAAGCTCATTATCTTAACTAATATGTAAATACTTTTGCTGGGATGGTATCATTTTAAAAGCAGTCAGTGTCCTCTATTTATTCCAACAAGTCAGTTATAAACAGGCCATTAAAATCCCCATGCCTCCCTGACTTCTATTCTTTGATTATAATATAAAAACTACTCTATTAATTCCCATAAGTCAGGGATCAGAGGAAACATTTTATGTGTGTGGAACATTATTACTGTATAATAGTCATTGTATTTACTTCAAAAAGTATTTCTTCTATAAAGTGGATGGCTTCTGAAGACTTCTTATCCTTCAGAAGTCTTTGTTCATTATTCCACAACCTCTTCAGCAACAAATTCCTTTATACTGTTTCAACTGCTGCAAATACTATCATCTGAAGTTTACTACACGTGTGAGCCCATAAGTTCTTTAGATGAATCATCCCATTTAATCTGTAACAACACATGGAGGCAGGTAATATAACTATCCCAGTTTGATGAAGAGGAAACTGAATTCACAGATGTTCTAAAAATCACCCCAGATCATGTTCCTAGTAAGTAGTTAGAACCTTACTGTTTTGGGTTCCATAATCATACCTCTTAATGCTCGGATTAAACTGACCTGGCGTGGTATAAAATGGTGGCAATGTGTTTGCGGTGACACAGCATTAGCCATGTTTTCAGATGAAAATACTAGCCCATGCAACTAATGCCATCCACCCAGAGTCAGAGAGAACTATGTGAGGAAGCAGATGCATTTTGATTTTTAGAGGCTTACTATCATGTCACCTGGCCTTCCCAGGTGGCTTGTCAGTAAAGCATCCGCTTGCCAGTGCAGGAAGCACAGGTTCAATTCCTGAGTCAGGAAGATCCCTGGAAAAGGAAATGGCAATGCACTCCAGTATTCCTGTCTGGGAAATTCCATGGACAGAGGAGCCTGACAGGCTACAATCACGGGGTTACAAAGGTGTTGGACACGACTTAGCAGCTAAACAACAGCAACATAACTTTGCCTACCATAGAGCACAGCAGCTCAACAAATACTCATTTAAAGAACATAAAAAGGTATTTTTTTTAGCTTAAGAAAAAATACCCTTCAAGCAAGATATCAAAGAGACATGTGCACTGTCATATTTATTCCAGCATTATTCACAGTTGCCAAGATACAGAAACAATTTAAGAGCCCATCACAGATGAATGGATAAAAATGTATATACAATTACACACACACACACACACACACATAAACATACATACATTTAAATGTATACATATTTATCTTTATATATATGTAATGTATATATATATATATGTGTGTGTGTATTTGTATATATTAATATATATACACATATAAAATGAACCGTTTATAACAACATGGGTAGACCCTAAGCACATCATACTAAATGAGAAGTCAGACAGAGAAAGGCAAGTACAATACTATGTCATTGTTTAGTTGCTTGGGTCACGTCCGACTTTTTGCAACCCTATGGACTACAGTCTGCCAGGCTCCTCCATGGAATTTCCCAGGCCAGAACACTAGAGTGGGTGGCCATTCCTTCTCCAAGGGATCTTCCCAACTCAGGGATCAAACCTGCATTTCCTGCATTGCAGGCAGATTCTGTACTGCTGAGCCATAAGGGAAGCCCATAACTACTGTATGATATCAGTTATATGTAGAATCTAAAAAAAAGTCAAACTTGCAAAAACAGAGTAAAATGGTGGTTACCAGGGGCTGAGAAGTGGAGGGATAGGACATGTACTTTTTTAATGCTCCATTATAATGAGTAGTAAATAAGCCCTAGGATCTAATGCAAAGTATAATGAATATAGACAACAATACTATATTACAATCATCAAACGTTCTAAGAGACCAGAAACGAATGTTTCCAACCACTAAAAGGAAAGGATACTTATCTAATGTGATAAAGGTATTAATTATCACTACAATGGCTATTAAAATTATGTGTTTCAAATGAACATGCTGTATACCTTAAATTTGGCTTCCCTGGTAGCTCAGATGGAAGAGCATCTCCTGCAATGCAGGAGACATGGGTTCGATCCCTGGGTTGGGAAGATCCCCCGGAAAAGGGAATAGCAACCCACTCTAGTATTCTGGCCTGGAGAATTCCACAGATAGAGGAACCTGGTGAGCTACAGTCTGTGGGGTCACAAAGAGTCAGACATGACTGAGGATCTCACACACACATACCTTAAATGTATACATTGTTAGAAGGAAATGACTACCCACTCCAGTATTCTGGCCTGGAGAATTCCATGGACTGTGTACAGTCCATGGGGTTGCAAAGAGTTGGACATGACTGACTTTCACATATATCAAACCTATTTTAATAAAAAGTAAAGAAAAAATATCCTTTTTGATCATGGGATCTTATCAGTTTTTTACTCTCCTCCCCTCATACCCATTGTCAGTTTGTTTATTCATCTTAGCCAAAGGATTTTAAAGTCAAAGTCTTTATGATCAGAAGGAGTACACAAACAAGTGAAACAGACTGAGTAAAGAGTTCAAACCATCCCCAAAGAAGCATATACTATTTGACTTGTGGACAAAGAATGTCATCTGGCCTAGATAGTCAAGGTATACATCAAAGGAATGATTCCAATGAGCCCAGACTCATGTATCATCCATAGAAAAATACTAAATTCACTAACTTGAGATATGTGGTTTTCTTTAATTAACATTAATCTTTTGATGTTCTGACTGTCTAGTTTTTGTTGTAAAACTTCTGCATATCCTGGCTCCTCCCTGGATCTTCAGAGCAGTCCCTCAGAGCTACATGAGGGCCTGACTTCTGAGCTTAAGTCTTCAGCAGTCTGCCAAGTAAAACATAAATCTCAACTTTTAGGTTGTGCATTTGTTTGCAGTCCACAAGCTATAGCCTAGTTTTGGAAAATTGATCCTTAAACTCTGAACATATTTAAGAGAAAGTTACATATGAGCCTCAGTCTTGTCAAATCTCAAATTTTTTTCATGAGAATCCAGAAAACCAGATTTGATTATTAAATCCTCAGTTTTCAGATGACTGACAACTAAGTTCAGTTCAGTTCAGTTCAGTCGCTCAGTCGTGTCCGACGCTTTGTGACCCCATGAATCACAGCACACCAGTCCTCCCTGTCCATCACCAACTCCTGGAGTTCACTCAGACTCATGTTCATCGAGTCAGTGATGCCATCCAGCCATCTCATCCTCTGTCATCCCCTTCTCCTCTTGCCCCCAATCCCTCCCAGAATCAGGGTCTTTTCCAATGAGTCAACTCTTTGCATGAGGTGGCCAAAGTACTGGAGTTTCAGCTTTAGCATCATTCCTTCCAAAGAAATCCCAGAGCTGATCTCCTTCAGAATGGACTGGTTGGATCTCCTTGCAGTCCAAGGGACTCTCAAGAGTCTTCTCCAACACCACAGTTCAAAGGCATCAATTTTTCGGCACTCAGCCTTCTTCACAGTCCAACTCTCACATCCATACATGACCACTGGAAAAACCATAGCCTTGACTAGACGAACCTTTGTTGGCAAAGTAATGTCTCTGCTTTTGAATATGCTATCTAGGTTGGCCATAACTTTTCTTCCAAGGAGTAAGGGTCTTTTAATTTCATGGCTGTAGTCACCATCTGCAGTGATTTTGGAGCCCAGAACAATAAAGTCTGACACTGTTTCCACTGTTTCCCCATCTATTTCCCATGAAGTGATGGGACCAGATGCCATGATCTTCGTTTTCTGAATGCTGAGCTTTAAGCCAACTTTTTCACTCCCCACTTTCACTTTCATCAAGAGGCTTTTTAGTTCCTCTTCACTTTTTGCCATAAGGGTGGTATCATCTGCATATCTGAGGTTATTGATATTTCTCCCGGCAGTCTTGATTCCAGCTTGTGCTTCTTCTAGCCCAGTGTCTCTCATGATGTACTCTGCATATAAGTTAAATAAGCAGGGTGACAATATACAGCCTTGACGTATTCATTTTCCTATTTGAAACCAGTCTGTTATTCCATGTCCAGTTCTAACTGTTGCTTCCTAAGTTAAAAATATTTAAATTCTATATTGTCTAGCAAAAAATCCTTCAATCCCATGTTTTGCCAGGTTATGGCATAATCTTTAAAGAAATATACATGAATGCCTTTACCATAGGGGGAATGAGAAAAAAATAGGATGAGGAGAGACTGATAGAAATAAGGCTTTCATTCTTTTATTGAATCTACCATGTACCAGGCCATATGCTGGTTGATTAGGATACAATGGGGAATAAGCCAGGCAATATTCCTGCCTTATTGAAGTTCAGAGTCTAGAACGGTAAACAGGCAAACAAACAGAAATTACACTATGGTAAGGCTAGTCACAGCCGTTCAGGGTGTGAGGCTCAGTCAAGGAGGCATATCATTTGAACTTAACAAATACAGAATTTTTTCTGAGAAAAGTAGCAGTACAGCTAGAATTTTATGAGAGAATTACTATGGAATTATAGTTTTAATCATATTCCAGGCATATTGCTAACTCATTTATTGCTTTAACATGTTGTGAATAAGTTAGATGATGATGATGTGATGATGATCACCTCACCTTTTACAGATGAGGAAGCATAAATGTAAGAAACACAGCTAGCTAGTAGCCAAGCTAGGAATCAATTAGATTTTACTCGCGTGTGTCTGACTCCAAAATTCAAGCACGTTCATATCAATTATTAGATTGATGTTTATGGAGCATTCACCATGTGTCCATCACTTTTCTAAATGTTCTAATATGGGTTTATTCCTCACGTTAGAAAATCTCATGAAAATCTTCTGAGATACTGTTATTGTTTCCATTATCTGGATGAGGACAGTAAGGCTCACAGAGATTCAGCACTTTTCCTACAGTGTTACACAACTAGTTAGTGTACACCTATGACTGGAACTCAAGGAGGACTGTTCTTAAACACTGGACAAGAGGATGGTGGGCAGGAGGAGGACAATGAGTGTTCTAGATGGAGGGAATCCCATATGTATAGGCATGGAGTTAAGATGATATGACCCACAGCAGGGATTTTTTTTCAAGTCTAATATGCCTGGATCTGACAAGAGAAAGTTTTGAAGCACAGTTTGATATTCAACTTGGATACAAAATTGAGAGCTTATAGGGCTTAATATGCTTTGTTTTTTGTTTTTTTTTTTTTTCTAGTAAGTGCTTGGAGAGCTTCACTGTCAGATGGAACAGATGATGGGACACCAGTTTCAGCTTAATTCCATCTGCTGATGTGCCTAGGAAAATTATTTTTCTGTTCTTAATGGGTAGGAGTTTGGGATACCAAAATACTTGTACATTGGAGTCTGGTTTCCAAGAATCTAGGTTATCAAAGGCATCATTTCCTAACAAAGAGGCTCTTGACTTTTAATTCCATTTGGCCAGTGTTTCCTCCCTATCTCCTTCTCCAGAGAACATTTAGTCCCCCAGTTGAAAGCACTGATGTAGAAGGCAGGGTTCTCACCCAGGAAATTGTGAAACATAATGCCCTAGATCCATGTGGTAACACCACGAGCTTGTCAGCATGTGGCCCATTTGGGGGATTTTTTTCCCCTTTTTTATGCAGCATTTAAAACATGTAAGAGAATCCAAGCCCAATGAAGAGGGAAGAGGAAGAAGAAAACCTAATCCTCCCTGCATAATAAAGACAAAATTCAAGACTTCTTAAAAGAGGATAAGGCAGATTTTCCCCTTTATGTGTGATTTTGATTTTTCAAGAACTATATGTCGTATTTCTATAAAGATGAGCAAATTAGCCAGGTGGTTGTTAGCCAAGGGTAGGGTAACTAGGTGTTCAGTTCTCCCTGTGCCACTGACCTGCTTGGGAATGTTGAAAAACTAAGCCTCCCTCTAATAGCCTGTTCTCTTGTTCTGTATGCTATTTGGCTGTACCTTTGCAGGGAGCTGGATTTATTTCTGACATATCACTGTTGCCTTCCACACCAGTATATAACCTGCTCCACTGGGGTGTCTTGAAGGTCAACGTCAAATATCCAGTGGCTCCATGACTTAGGTAGAGGGGAAAAAAAAAAAAAAAAATTCTATGGTGGTTTGGAAAAAAACATTTTTTGGATCAAAAAGAAAAACACATTCTATAAAACACTGAATTTCTGGCTATAGTACACACTGAACACTCTATTAATTAACTTCTTATCTGGCTTCTTGGTATGGAGCCTTTATTTATAAACCAATTTCTCCTGAAGGTAGAGTGAATCGAAGGTTCAATTTTAATCATGAAAAACCTGAGTGTACCTAGTTATAAATTCTCAATTGAACTCCAAGGAAGGCAGTGTGTGGCCCTAGGTAATATGGAGTCAACCTCAGGTAACAGGAGGTGACAGAGTTGGGTTGGGTGTGCATAAACCATGATGATGGCCTATGATTAAGCAAGAAATCTGTCTAGTTGTGATGTGTTGCCTGAGAAAATGTGAATGGTGTGTCTGATTGTCCAATTTCTATGATGCATTGGAGGAAGTATCAACATGAATAACTAAATATGTAGCAACGACTCACTAAGTACCAGGCATGGTACTTTTGTCCAGTCTTTGTTTTAATAAATACTTATTGAACGCTTACCATGTGCTCAGACATCCTTTTTGGCAGCTGAGATACATGAGTGAATAAGTAAGCAAGATCTCCGTCCTCAAAGGATTTAGAGTCGTAATAAAGAAATTAGAAGTAATAATAAACAAGTAAACCAAATAGGATATGAGAAAGTGATAAGTGCTAGAGTAGATTAAAGGGGATCTAGCATGCCGATGGGAGCCAGAGGCTGGGCTAACTGTTGCCACTTGGGAATGACCCTGAAAGATCTAGAAAATAAAACAATCAAAGAGAACCCCCTTTGAATTCCATGTCTTAGTCCTCTGACAGCAAATCACAAGGACTTGGGTACAAGCAGTTTATTGAAATACGATCCCAGAAAGCAGGAGTGAGGAAGTGAAAACAACTTGCAAAAGAAAAAGCAACACAAATGAATATATTATGAAGGTTGTTGATTTTAAGCAACAAGAAGTGGATTCTTTTAATGAGAAGTATCCAGAATCTCGGGGCTTTCCTAGTGGTTCAACAGTAAAGAATCTAGATGCAATGCAGGAGGCACAGGAGATGCAGGTTTAATCCCTAGGTTGGGAAGATTCCCTGAAGGAGGAAATGGCAACCTATTCCAGTATTCTTGCCTGGGAAACTCCAGGGACAGAGGTGCCTGGTGGGGTACGGTCCATGTGATCACAGAGTCAGACTTGACTGAGCACATACTCACATATCCAGAATCCCTTCCAGGACTGTTCATGTGAAGGCCAAAAGGATGGGATATTTAGCTAGTCCCACTGGCTGAGGGTTTTATGCAAGGATGTTAACTCTTTTGAAATTCTGACTGTACCTGTATACAGGTTAAATGAGTCCTCTGGCTCAGGAGAAAACTCTGAGGCATAAGAGCTGAAAGAAAACAGCAAGCCCTTGAGGTAGAACACTGAACTTGCATGACACTACTCCCCACACTGCAGCTGAAATAAAAGACACATCAAGGGCAGATAAGGCAAGCGACCAATTCTCTCTCAGGACTCCATTTAGGAGCATCTAAGATAAAGTCAGTGGCAAGGGAATCTGGAAAATTTACCTCAGTCCCAAGACTGGATCAATGAGCAGAGTTTCAGAGAGCAGATTTGAGGCTAAGAGTCATTAGGTAAACCCACATAATATCCAAGTGGAGATGCTGAGTAAGCAGTGGATATGCAAATTAGGAAATCTCAGATGAAGCCTTGCATGCATCGGGGTGGTATTCCAAGCCAAGATGGGATGAGACCAACAAAGAAGCATGAATAGAGAGAGTATAGTGTACGTAGAACGAGCAGCCCCAATCATTAAGAGGATGAGAAGAAGAAGAGCAATCAGTCAGGGAAACAGAAGAAAAAAACAAGAGAAGGTTGTGTGCTAGAGCAGAGATTCTTACTTCTTTGGCATCAGGGGCAAAAAGCAGAGACATTACTTTGTTAACAAAGGTCCATTTACTCAAAGCTATGGTTTTACCAGCAGTCATGTATGGATGTGAGAGTTGGACCACAAAGTTAAGCACCGAAGAATTGATGCTTTTTTTTATGCTAATCTTTTTTATGTGAATTTATTTACTTTAATTGGAGGCTAATTACTTTACAATATTGTATTGGTTTTGCCATACATCAACATGAATCTGCCACAGTGTACACGTGTTCCCCATCCTGAACCCCTCTCCCACCTCCCTCCCCATACCATCCCTCTGGATCATGCCAGTGCACCAGCCCCATGCATCCTGTATCATGCATTGAACCTGGACTGGTGATTTATTTCACATATGATATTATACATGTTTCAATGCTATGCTCCCAAATCATCCCACCCTCGCCCTCTCCCACAGTCTAAAAGACTGTTCTATATATCTGTGTCTCTTTTGCTGTCTCGCATAGAGGGTCATTGTTACCATCTTTCTAAATTCCATATATATGTGTTAGTATACTGTATTGGTGTTTTTCTTTCTGGCTTACTTCACACTGTATAATAGGCTCCAGTTTCATCCACCTTATTAGAACTGATTCAAATGTATTCTTTTTAATGGCTGAGTAATACTCCATCGTGTATATGTACCACAGCTTTCTTATCCATTCGTCTGCTGATGGACATCTAGGTTGCTTCTATGTCCTGGCTATTATAAACAGTGTTGTGATGAACACTGGGGTACACGTGTCTCTTTCAATTCTGGCTTCCTTAGTGTGTATGCCCAGCAGTGGGATTACTGGGTCGTATGGCAGATGCTTTTGAACTGTAATGTTGGAGAGCCCCTTAGACTGGAAGTCCCTTGGACTGCAAGGAGATCAAACCAGTCAATCTTAAAGGAAATCAACCCTGAATACTCACTGGAAGGACTGATACTGGAGCTGAAACTCCAACACTTTGACCACCTGATACAAAGAACTAACTCATTGGAAAAGACCCTGAAGCTGGGAAAGATTGAAGGCAGGAGGAGAAGGAGATGATAGAGAATAAGATGGTTGGGTGGCATTACCAACTCGACAGACATGAGTTTGAGCAAGCTCCAGGAGTTGGTGATGGACAGGGAAGCCTGGAGTGCTGCACCCAAAGAATCATAAAGAGTTGGACATGGCTGAGCAACTGAACTGAACTGGGGGTAGGGGGATGGTTTGGGGATGATTTACATGCATTTACATGTATTGTGCACTTTATTTCTATTATTATTAGATCAGCTCCACCTCAGTTCATCAGGCATTAGATTCTAAAGTTTAGGGACCCATGTGACTGAGAGTACAAGGAAAACTGGATTGAGCCAAATAGTGGTTATTTTTTTTTCACTTTTTTTTAAATTGGGGGTATAGTTGCTTTACAATGCTGTGTTAGTTTCTGCTGTATAATGAAGTGAATCAGGTGTGTGTGTGTGTGTGTGTGTGTGTGTGTGTGTGTGTGTGTGTTCCTCTCCCTCTTGGACCTCCCCCTACAATACCACCCAAATGGGTCATCACAGAGCACTGAGCTGAGCTCCCTACAACCAGATGAAGTTTTGCCAGTCCATGAAAGGGAGAAGAGAATCAAGGAACTGACTGCAACAACTGATGCAGGATAAGGAGTTAGTGAGGGTATGAAAAAGAAGAGGGACAGTGAGAATCCTGTGGAATCAGGCAATGGAGGACCTTGTAAGGTCAAAGGATTGTTGAAGTGCTACAGGCAGAGTTAGAGAGAAGGGGTTGTCAGGGAAAGGGATATATGAAATGAAAATAATTCAGGGTTTCAAGTTATTGATCATGAAATGAATTTAGGAATATAATTCCAGAAATCAGTTCATTCACTTTTAATGGTCACTGGCTTTGATTTTCCTAATAATTACCTCCATTCTGGCCTGTGTCCACTCTGCATGTTTAGATTCAATATAAATCAGTGAAGCTACTAACACATCTATATGAACCAAAGTTAAATTGTAATATATGAGACAGAATCTTATTTGTCATTGGGATTTCATGCTGATTTTAACCTAAGTCATTCCTATTACCTCTAATGATCTTAGAAAATTGTTAGGGGAACTCTGTGGTTCCCAACTGACATATGATTTTTACAATGGGTTCAAAATGCTTCCTTTGAAGAGGAAGCCAGTTCCAAGGTTCCAAAAGAATGAACATGCGGCTGCTTTTGATAATTCAGGAACTCACAGTTCTGTTGCAAACTGGTGCTAAGACTAAAAAGCAGATTTTGCTGTTTCCTCCTCAACTTATTTTGCAAAAGCCTCCTAACTGGTTTATCCTTCTGTAGTTTCTTTCTCATTGAAACCAACCTAGCTTGCAACTTCTCAAGATGCAGTTTACCATTTGATTTCCTACTTCTGAATCTTTCAAAAGCTCCCAGTGAATTTAGGGTAAAATTCGAATGTCTTAGTTTGGCACTTACTTAAGACCATTGACTGAATTCATGTCTTTTTAAAAAAGTAATTACTCAATATACCTAGATTTCACCCAAACTCGTGTTAGTTGCTCAGTTGTGTCTGACTGACTCTTTGTGACCAATGGACTATAGCCTGCCAGGCTCCTCTGTCCACAGAATTCTCCGGGCAAGAATACTGGAGTAGGGTGCCATGCCCTTCTCCAGGAAATCCTGCTGACCCAGGGATCAAACTCAGGTCTCTTGCATTACAGGTGGACTCTTTACCATCCAATCATTCTAACCTTCATAACTGTGTATGAGTTTCTGCTGAGAGGGTTTCTGTCTCTCTCTTCATTCCTACCAAAGATCACCAAGTGGAGACTTGCTGGTTTCCAAAATCAGTGTCTTTTCATTAAACCTAGTCTGATCATTTATTTACAGAAGTCTGGTAGAGAATAACCATTTCTTCTAGAGTCTCTTTTACATCTCCTTCACTGGAGCTTTCCCTAAGGATTGCATAGAAAGATGTTTTCCTAATTGATTTTAGTCATTTTCCTTAGAACTGGAAAATTAATTAGAATTCTGTTGAATGATGAACACACGGCTTGGTTAAGTTTCTGCTAGGAAATTCATGCACACCCTGAGTACCTAACATTTTTAATTTATGACAAACTTTTTCCTAACTTGATATTGATTCCTATTTTTCCACCTTTCAGAAAGGCTCTTTTTCTCTGCCCCTTCTAACATCTTCCCTAGTGGCTCAGTTGGTAAAGAATCTGCCTGAAATGCTGGAGATCTGGGTTTGATCCCTGGGTCTGGAAGATCCCCTGGAGATGGCAACCCACTCCAGTACCCTCTTGCCTGGAGAATTCCATGAACAGAGGAGCTAGGGAGGCTGCAGTCCATGGAGTCACAAAGAGTTGGACACAACTGTATGACTAACTTTCACTTTCCTTTCTAATATCTAATTTCAATGTACTTTTTGGGAACCCATGAAAGGAAGTGAATTCTCCCTTCTCAAATGCCCCTTTGCTATGTACTACATACTTCTGTGATGCCAGTTTAGGGGGAAATTTCACTATTTACAGGCCATGGACTTTCTGTAAAAGGCCCATTGGCATTTACCCCAAACTTTGAGAAAGAGGACAGAGACAGTGCTATCAAAAGCCACAATACATGATTAGGGGAAATGAGGAATCCACAGTGCAGCAAGGAAGGGTGGGGCCAAGACAGGACCCAGCTTGGCCTGTGACAATGATGATGAACAGCTTGAAAACTTACCATGTAAAGATCTCTTCCCTTATTACAGAAGTATCTTATTTAGTCAACAAATAAAAATGAAGACCTGCCTCTTGAGAAATTTGTATGTAGGTCAGGAAGCAACAGTTAGAACTGGACATGGAACAACAGACTGGTTCCAAATAGGAAAAGGAGTATGTCAAGGCAGTATATTGTCACCCTGCTTATTTAACTTATATGCAGAGTACATCATGAGAAATGCTGGGCTGGAAGAAGCACAAGCTGGAATCAAAATTGCCGGGAGAAATGTCAATAACTTCAGATATGCAGATGACACTACCCTTACGGCAGAAAGTGCAGAGGAACTAAAAAGCCTCTTGATGACGGTAAAAGAGGAGAGTGAAAAAGTGGGCTTAAAGCTCAACATTCAGAAAACGAAGATGGGCATCTGGTCCCATCACTTCATGAGAAATAAATGGGGAAACAGTGGAAATAGTGTCAGACTTTATTTTTTTGGTCTCCAAAATCACTGCAGATGGTGACTGCAGCCATGAAATTAAAAGACACTTACTCCTTGGAAGGAAAGTTATGACCAACCTGCTGCTGCTGCTGCTAAGTCGCTTCAGTCGTGTCCGACTCTGTGCGACCCGATAGACGGAAGCTCACCAGGCTCCCCTGTCCCTGGGATTCTCCAGGCAAGAACACTGGAGTGGGTTGCCATTGCCTTCTCCAATGCATGAAAGTGAAGTCGCTCAGTCGTGTCCGACTCCTAGAGACCCCGTGGACCGGAGCCGGTCTGTCTAGTCAAGGCTATGGTTTTTCCTGTGGTCATGTATGGATGTGAGAGTTGGATATGAAGAAAGCTGAGTGCTGAAGAATTGATGTCTTTGAACTGTGGTGTTGGAAAAGACTCTTGAGAGTCCCTTGGACTGCAAGGAGATCCAACCAGTCTATTCTGAAGGAGATCAACCCTGGGATTTCTTTGGAAGGAATGATGCTGAAGCTGAAACGCCAGTACTTTGGCCACCTCATGCAAAGAGCTGATTCATTGGAAAAGACTCTGATGCTGGGAGGGATTGGGGGCAGGAGGAGAAGGGGATGACAGAGGATGGGATGGCTGGATGGTATCACTGACTCGATGGATGCGAGTCTGAGTGAACTCCGGGAGTTGGTGATGGACAGGGAGGTCTGGCATGCTGCAATTCATGGGGTCTCAGAGTCAGACACAACTGAGCGACTGAACTGAACTGAATTCACTGTAGACAAAAAATAAGCGTAAAAATGAGTATGATCCCTGACCTCATGGAGATAAAATTATGGGCAGGTGGAGGCTTGGGTGAGGTGCCAGGAATCCTCAAGACCACCTTAAGATGATAATCAGTAAAGGTAAAATGCAATAGGACAGATTCCAAGAGAAACCAGGTGCAAGCTTCCAGCTATCTTTTCCCAATGGCGGCACACAGCAATGCTTAATTCTCCCAATAATAATGTGTGGCATCATGTACAAAACATGCTCAGCAAGGAAGCTCATCTGAGCCTTGGTATCCACAGTGGAAGTTAGTCATACAGGCATGGGACACCTGTAGGACTGACCTTAGTTACTCAATCTTCAGCATTGACCCCGGAGGTCAAACTGATGCAGCATGGTCCAGGGCCTCAGATGAACAAAAACAGGCTGCTGTTGTTTCCTTGCTAAATTGTGTCTGACTCTTTGTGACCCTGTGGACTTAGCCCACCAAGTTCCTCTATCCATGGGATTTCCCAAGCAATAATACTGGAATGGGTTGCCATTTCCTTCTCTAAGGAATCTTCTTGACCCAGGGATTGAACCCACATCTCCTGCATTGGCAGGTGGATTCTTTAACACTGAGTCATCTGGGAAGCCCATAAAAACACATGTCCACTATAAGTTACACTATTAGCAAAACTATCTGCCATGGC
This sequence comes from Tragelaphus eurycerus, assembly GCA_935064755.1. Classification (NCBI taxonomy): domain Eukaryota; kingdom Metazoa; phylum Chordata; class Mammalia; order Artiodactyla; family Bovidae; genus Tragelaphus; species Tragelaphus eurycerus. Next base: position 32,600,676 of record CAKXYN010000014.1, on the reverse strand, counting down.
CCATGTCTTCACATGTACAAAGATGCTCTTACTGGGCAGTATATTCTGATGACTTAGAGCTTATCTTCTAGGAGTTCATCAAGGACCTGTCCTGAAGACCTGTGGAATATATAGTCTGCACAGCTTGGGATGCACTCTAACATTCTAGTATTCAAGGAATCAGAAATACACCAGAAATGAGCTCTGGCACTTTCTTCATCCCAGAGAATTAACAAGCCCATTTTTCCCTTTATGCTTTTTCTCCTGTCAATTATGCTTAGAGTTCGCTAGTTGGATAACAGAAAGTAATGGCCTTCTTAAGGATAAGCATTTGCTTAGCAACCATTGATCACGACCAGCACTTTAGTGGACTGCTCACCTTTTGCCACTGATGCTGCGCTAATTTAACATGTGGTAATAAACTCTTATAGGATCGCTGTTTTCATGAGTTAAAAGCCAGCTAATAGCTATGGTTCAAAGAAATCCCCTCTTCACCAAAACTCAGTCTAAGATTTTAGTATTTAGTGGCTATTCAAATGCAAGTTAACTTATTAACTTATTGACAACATATAGAGATGGTTTAATATTAGCTGGTGGGTACTAGGGCTGGTATGTTGACAAATACAATTTAGATGAATTGATCCATGCACACAAGAGTCTCAATTTCAAATAGCATCTCTAACAATTTCTTAAAGAATTAATTTCCAAAATGTTATTCCTGTATATTATATCAGTAAAAAGTTTATTCATACATAAATGTGCTTATATTCTGGCATATACATATCTATTTAACTATAAAGTATATATAAGCCCTACTATTTTAATATATTATGTCATAAAACAATTTTATATGTTTTAGAGAATAAAATAAACAATATTAAAATAGATTATAAAATATTATAAGAAAATTTAATTCAATACCATTTATTATTGGTATACAATGTGACAATCATTTATTATTTCTTAAAAATACTGATTTAACATTTTGTGGTAAACCAATTTGAAGCTTGAGTTTTAAGTTTCAGGTCATGTTTCTATTAATGTAATACTTTAAGAGCTGAAGAAGATTCTCACAAAGATGTGATTTTTCAGAACTTCATTGAGAAAATAATTTAAACCACTCCTGATTTTATTTTGGGTTACCTCCACAAACACAGGAACTATCAGTGTTTTCAAAGTAAGAGTTTACTTGCTTATTTCTTTGAAGAAACAGTCTCTGAAAGTGAATATAGAAAAATTCCTCTTGACCTCTACCCCTGAGACATACTTAGTATATTTTTTGTTGTTTCCAATCCCCACTGAACAAAAACCTACGTTCTTCGTAAAAATCAATTCCTATGATTGATTAATAATCAGAATAATTATTCTGATTAATCAGCAGAAATAATCCCAATGCATGGTCAAATAAAGGATTTGGAGGCAAATCAAAAAAAATCAATTCTGAGAATATAGCTTTCCTTCATCGTATGGTAGACAAGTCCGAACAACACAATACCAGTCCAAGATGCAATACAAGCTACAGTGAAAATAAAGTAATAAACTTGCAGGTGTGTGTTAGTCACTCAATCGTGACCTACTCTTTGTGACCCCACAGACTGTACCCTGCCAGGCTCCTCTGTCCATGGAATTCTTTAGGCAAGAACATTGGAGTGGGTAGACATTCCCTTCTCCAGGGGATCTTCCTAATCTAGGGATTGAACGTGGGTATCCTGCACTGCAGGCAGATTCCTTACCATCTAAACCACCAGGGATTCCCAGAGGTGAACATAGCACTTGACAAAAAATAGTATGATCTCACATAAACAAATTCATGTGCCAGCTTGGGAAGCAAACAGGACCACTAGGCTAAAAACACATTTGACTGTATACTTTCACATTCTAGAAAAATGCTTCTCAAAGTACGCCCCTGAGACCAACAGCAACAACATCACCCAGAAACTCAGTAGAAGTGTTAAATGTTCAGGGCCCATCACAGATCTACTGAATCAGAAACTCTGAGGTGTGACTTCTAGCCTGCCAGATGTTTCTGGCACATAATAAAGTTTCAGAATCTTAAGTTCCAATATGCCTTCGTGTAATATAAACTTAGTTTTCTTCCAGTCATGATGGCTTCCCACCATCACTGAATGTTCTGTCAAGGTATTATTTACACATAAGGCTAAGTTCATAGCTCAAGATGGAAGACAATAGTTTTTAAAGTTCTCCAGGTAATTCTCCAATGTACATCCAAGGGAAGAGAAGACCACATTAAAAAAAAAATTCTCATTCTTTATGGACACAGCCATATGACAGGAGGTAGGAAAATAGTGGATAATTAGGCAAGGAACAACAAATAAATAATTTAGACATTACTTCATATCCTCACCTTTGGCCATTATCATTTCCATCATTGGGGAATTTGAGCCCTAGAGTAGTATTTGCAAATTGGAGAATCCCTAAAAGTATCAGAACATACTTCTTTAAGAATATTTTTCTAAAGTATGCAAAGAGTTGACTCATTGGAAAAGACTCTGATGCTGGGAGGGATTGGGGGCAGGAGGAGAAGGGGACAACAGAGGACGAGATGGCTGGATGGCATCACTGACTCGATGGACGTGTGAGTCTGAGTGACCTCCGGGAGTTGGTGATGGACAGGGAGGCCTGGCATGCTGCAATTCATGGGGTCACAAAGAGTTGGACACGACTGAGCGAATGAACTGAACTGAACTGAAATTCTTTACAATTGTAATTCTATGGGATATTCTACCAAAAGATTTTAAAAGTTATGGAAGTTTGGGAAACAGTTAAACAGATCTCTTGACTACTTACTGTAGGGATTCTTAAAGCCTTTCATATTCTTAATCTCCTAGAAAAAGATAACTGTATAGAGTATTTCTGAAACATTTTTAAGGAACACTGTTGCCTAGAAATACCTATCAGTGGCTAGAGGGCTATTAGTATTCCACATAAAACACTTCAAAAAGCACTGACTTGTGTCAAAATAGATTGTATAAGTAGCAGAGTAGAAATGTTTTTTTGTCTGCTCAGCTTCTACTTTCTAATAGCACTCTGATTTCATTTTGAGGAAGTGTATCTCCTCCTGAGTGCAGGGCAGTAAAGTAAGATGTCTATTTTATCTAATGAAGTCAACTGTATTTCAGAAAAGAATAAAGTTTTGATGTCTAAGCAGCCATTATACATAATTATTTATCTCCCCACACATGCAGAATGGTAGTAGTTATACACCATTCTTAAAAGAACTAAGAAAATGGTCATACAAATCATTTTCTCTGTTCTATGACTTAGTTGAGGAAGCTGTTTGAGATACTCTGCCATGGTTAAGGACTTCCTTGAGGTATCTTATACCAGATTCATTCCCCTATCATCTAGGTAAACTTGATAGTGGGCATACACCCTAATTTAGGCAACTACCAGTCTTAAAAAACAAAGACAGAATATGAATTAGTTTCTCCATATGTCCACAACTGGTCTTCCAGCCTTCCTACTGGTTCTGTGTGATGCTAGTTGTCCTTTAAAAATGTGTTAGAAACATTAGGTTTATCTTGCTTATAATGAATGATATCACTCTGATAATAGTAGCTTTCCAAATAACCAACAATTTGGGGAGCTTTTATAGACAGCAAGACAGAAAAAAAAATAAAAATATACTCAAGAATATGGGTAGAAAACTCAGTTTTGAGATATGGTTGGATTTGGCACCACACCTCAATCCAACTTGATATACTAACTTTTAACCTCCATCATTTTCTCTCAACAAACAACTTCACTTCTCTGCACTCACTTGGTGATGAAAATAGGCAAATACAGTGAGGTGCTAAGTTCATGATTGGATCCTTGGATGATTTAACTGTATAAATAAAAACACAGATCCCCATATACTTCAGAGAGAGACAACTTTAGGGATGAAACAAGATTAGTCTTCAACAAGTGAGAAAATAAAAGAGAAATGAAAGGCAAATGCACCTATAGGAAACAGATGTCAGAGTATACATCATGCTAACTGGCTCTTTTAAGAGTGGCCACTTGATCCTTGAGAGAATGAAAAAGGTCTGTAGCAAAGGACATCTAAAAATACCTAGAACATTTACTTGAATTTTTTAAGCAGACCACCTTCTGTTTTATAAGTAATTATTTGTGCTTTAGCAATGAAAGGCAGTTATACAACAGCAGGGAAGGTCTCAATTATACTCCCATCCTGATATTGAATGTGAGGACCTCCTTGGAAGACAAAAAAAAAAGGAAAAGAAAAAAATTAACAAATGTTTCAAACCAGATGTTCACTTTGAAATTTAATGGAGATCTCCCGATTAGCCTTCTTTCATTAATGAAATTGTAGAGTGCTAGCATGTGGTTTTACAAGCAGGAGGCCATGCAGGAAGTATCCCAGTCCAGGAACATTTCTACAAATGCACAATGTTGGAGACTTGATGGGAGGGACGGGAATGGAAAGGATGCCCTACCCCTGCCACTTATCCATGATGTCCTTGGCTTTTGTCACCAAGCCAGTTTAAGCATCTCTACACTGGCCCATTGAAATTAGAAATCAGCCCCCCAATCATGCTTGATTCATTCTGGCATTCTCTACACCATGTGAAGGAATATATTGATCATGTTTCTTAAAATAATATTGTGTGCATTCATTTCAAACAGCAGTCTCTGAAAACGAATATGGAAAACTTCCCCTTGCAGATCACAATTACATACAAAGCAAGACCTTATACTTGGGGGAGAGGGGAGAGGGAAGAGTGACATGTTTTAACTAACTTTCTCATAATAAAGGTTTCATTAAGATTTAAAAAGGTGGTTTTCTCAGGTTAAATACTAATTGATTTTCAAAAACACACTAGTTGAGCAATAACAACCTAGTAATATATCTATATCTGTTATCTGATGCTTAATATACAGTATTTTTCAGTCATCAATTATGTTTGAAAATAACCTAAGTGAAAAGAAAAGTGCAGGTGGATTAGAAAAAGATACAGACTTTAGATTTGACAGAGGAAAGTCTTAGTACTTGCTGGGAGAATATTTGCAAAGGTTATCAGTACCTAAACTTTTAGTCAAATGAGGTCTTTGCTTCAGTCAAAGCCTTTAAAATGCTTTAAAAATGCTGTTTGTTATTTGGGCGCTGTTTTATCTTGTTTTGTTTTTTTGTTTTGGTGTATGCACATAGATGAGAGAGGTAGAGAGAGATAGGTACAAGAGAAGAGGCGAGAGAGAGGAGGAGACAGAAGAGAATAGAAAAGAGAGATCTTGAGGAGGATTAAGGAAGTACAATCACTAAATACTAAACATTAAAATGACATGAGTCAGTCAATTCAGTTCAGTTGCTCAGTCATGGCCATGGAGTGCAGCACACCAGGCTTCCCTGTCCATTACCAAATCCCAGAGTTTACTCAAAATCGTGTCCATGAAGTCAGTGATGCCATCCAACCATATCATCCTTTGTTATCCCCTTCTCCTCCTGTCTTCAATCTTTCCCAGCTTCAGGGTCTTTTCCAATCAGTCAGTTCTTTGCATAAGAATTGGAGTTTCATCTTCAGCATCAGTCCTTCTGATGAATATTCAGAATGATTTCCTTCAGGATGGACTGGTTGGATCTCCTTGCAGTCCAAAGGACTCTCAAGAGTCTTCTCCAACACCACAGTTCAAAAGCATCGATTCTTCTGCTCAGCATTCTTTTCCCTCTCCTCACTCTCTCCATCTCTCTGTCGTCCCCCCTCCGCCATCTCACCTCAGTCACCCCTCTCCGGCCTCCTCGGGCTGTTCACCCTCATCTCTCTGTCCACGTCCTCCTCGTCGGGATCGGACTAGTGGGTGTCTTCTCTCCATGCTCCTCCTCTCCTCTGCAGCATTCTCTCCACGGCTTCACTCTGGAATTGTCTCAGATCCATATCTGTTGTCAGCTTGCTTCTATTGATTTTATCATATCTCATAGGAGGAACAGACAGTGCATGGAGGAGATTGGGTTAGAGGAGGGGGACAGATCAGGGAGCTGTTCGATCGATCATGATCGTCACTGTCGTGTCTACTCCGACCCCTCGCACTGCGGCCTCCCGTCCATCACACTCCGAGGTCACTGAGACTCACATCCATCGAGTCAGTGATCCATCCACCATCTCTCCTCTGTCGTCCCCTTCTCCTCCCCCCCAATCCCTCCCATCTCTTCTCCATGGTCAACTCTTCATGAGGTGGCGTACTGAGTTCAGCTGAGCATCATTCCTTCCACCGGGCTGATCTCCTTCAGGACTGGTTGGATCTCCCTCAGTCCAGGACTCTCAGAGTCTTCTCCAACACCACAGTTCAAAAGCATCAATTCTTCGGTGCTCAGCCTTCTTCACAGTCCAACTCTCACATCCATACATGACCACAGGAAAAACCATAGCCTTGACTAGGCGAACCTCTGTTGGCAAAGTAATGTCTCTGCTTTTGAATATGTGATCTCGGTTGGTCATAACTTTCCTTCCAAGGAGTAAGCGTCTTTTAATTTCATGGCTGCAGTCACCATCTGTAGTCATTTTGGAGCCCAGAAAAATAAAGTCTGACACTGTTCCCACTGTTTCCCCATCTATTTCCCATGGAGCTGTTACAGGGGTCCTAATGATGGGATACTAGCAGCACATATAGCACAAGTGTCAGTGACTTTTAGGGACAAGACTGCTAAGGGAAAAAACAAAAGACTGCTGGGGCAATGGACATTCTCTTCAGAGGCAGGAATTCCTGAATATGTCCAAAACAAGGTGTTTCTTGTATTACCAAAAATTTTTATCATCTCATATTATGTGAAAAGAAAGTGAAAGTGTTATTTGCTCAGCCACGTCCAACTCCTTGTAACCCCATAGACTGTAGCCTGCCAGGCCCCTCTGTCCACAAAATTCTCCAGGGAAGAATACTGGAGTAAGTTTCCATTTCCTTCTCCAGGGGATCTTCCTGAACCAGGGATTGAACCTGGGTCACTCACATTTCAGGCAGATTTGCTACTGTCTGAGCCACCAGGGAAGCCTTCACATCATAGTTCAGTTCAGTCTCTCAGTTATGTCCGACTCTTCGACCCCATGGACTGCAGCATGCCAGGCTTTCCTGTCCATCACCAACTTCCAGAGTTTACTCAAACTCACATCCATCGAGACAGTGATGCCATCCAACCATCTCATCCTCTGTTGTCCCCTTCTCCTCCCCCTTCAATCTTTCCCAGCATCAGGATCTTTTCAAATGAATTGGTCCTTTGCATAAGGTGGCCAAAGTACTGGAGTTTCAGGTTCAGCTTCAGCATCAGTCCTTCCAATAAATATTCAGGACTGATTTCCTTTAGGATGGACTGGTTGGATCTCCTCACAGTCTAAGGGACTCTCAAGAGTCTTCTCCAACACATCATAGAATTTAGCATTAATTTTTAAAGAAACTATATTAGGTCACAGACCATATTTATCTATTTTGTTGTTGCATGCCCTGTATATGGTGAAACATCTAGAACATAGTAGACATTTAACGAATATGAATATAAATTCAAAGTGTAAATGTGCATTCATCTCAACAATATTCACATAGATTTGAATACAGTAGTATAAATGCATGTGAGATAATTATTCTTGGTTCATACATAATGATTTCTGTGTATACAGATTAAACAACCACATCAAGTCTTCTACAGCTCATTGTATACCTCTCTATCCCTGGGATCCACAGTCCATAAGCTGGAAACCACTATCTTAAGAATAATCTACAGAAACTGCTACTGCCAAGTCACTCCAGTCATGTCTGACTCTGTGTGACCCCACAGATGGCAGCCCACCAGGCTCCCCAATCCCAGGGATTCTCCAGGCAAGAACACTGGAGTGGGTTGTCATTTCCTTCTCCAGTGCAGGAAAGTGAAAAAGAGCAATGCTTAGAAGTTCCAGGTCTACAGACAGATTCACAGCTGAATTCTACCAAAAATTTAAAGAAGCACTAACACCTATCCTACACAAACTCTTCAAGAAAATTGCCAAGGAAGGTAAACTTCCAAACTCATTCTATGAAGCCACTATCACCCTAATACCAAAAAAGACTAGAGGCAAACACACACACACACACACACACACACACACACACACACACAAAAGAAAACTACAGGCCAGTATCACTGACGAACGTGGATGCAAAAATCCTTAACAAAGTTCTAGCAAACAGAATCCAACAACATTTTAAAAAGATCATACATCATAACCAAGTGGGCTTTATCCCAGGGATGCAAGGATTCTTCAATATTCACAAATCAATTAATATGATACACCACATTAACAAACTGAAAGATAAAAACCATATGATTATCTCAATAGATGCAGAGAAAGCCTTTGACAAAGTTCAACATTTTATGATAAAAACCTTCCAGAAAGCAGAAATAGAAGGAACATACCTCAACATAATAAAAGCCACATATAATAAACCCACAGCAAACATTATCCTCAATGGTGAAAAATCGAAAACATTTCCCCTAAAATCAGGAACAAGACAAGGGTGCCCACTCTCACCACTACTATTCAACATAGTTTTGGAAGTTTTAGACACAGCAATCAGAGAAGAAAAATAAATAAAAGGAATCCAGATTGGAAAAGAAAAAGCAAAACTCTCACTGTTTGCAGATAACATGATCCTCTACATAGAAAACCCTAAAGATTCCACCAGAAAATTACTAGAGCTAATCAATGAACATAGTTAAGTTGCAGGATATAAAATTAACAGACAGAAATCCCTTGCATTCTTATACACTAACAATGACAAAACAGAAAGAGAAATTAAGGAAACAATTTCATTCATCATTGCAATGAAAAGAATAAAATACTTAGAAATAAATCTACCTAAAGAAACAAAAGACCTATATATAGAAAACTACAAAACACTGATGTGAGAAATCAAACAGAAAACAAATAGATGGAGAAATATACCATGTTCTTGGGCTGAAAGAATCAATATAGTGAAAAGGCGTATACTACCCAAAGCAATCTATAGATTCAGTGAAATCCCTATCAAGCTACCAATGGTATTTTTCACAGAACTAAAACAAATGATTTCACAATTTGCATGGAAATACAAAAAACCTCAAATAGCCAAAGCCATCTTGAGAAAGAAGAATGGAACTGGAGGAATCAACCTGCCTGACTTCAGACTATACTACAAAGCTACAGTCATCAAGACAGTATGGTACTGGCACAAAGATGGAAATAGATCAATGGAACAAAGTAGAAAGCCCAGAGCTAAATCCATGCACCTATGGACATCTTATCTTTGACAAAGGAGGTAAGAATATACAATAGAGAAAAGACAATCTCTTTAACAAGCAGTGCTGGGAAAATTGGTCAACCACTCATAAAAGAATGAAACTAGAACACTTTCTAACACCATACACAAAAATTAACTCAAAATAGATTCAAGATCTAAATATAATACCAGAAACTATAAAACTCCTAGAGGAAAACATAGGCAAAATACTCTCTGACATAAATTACAGCAAGATCCTTTATGATCCACCTCCCAGAGTAATGGAAATAAAAGCAAAAATAAACAAATGGGACCTAATAAAAATTAAAAAGCTTTTGCACAATGAAGAAAACTACAAGCAAGGTGAAAAGACAGCCTTAAGAATGGGAGAAAATAATAGCAAATGAAGCAACTGACAAAGAATTAATCTCAAAAATATACAACCATCTCCTCCAGCTCAATTCCAGAAAAATAAACAACCCAATCAAAAAATGGGCCAAAGAACTAAACAGACATTTCTCCAAAGAAGACATACAGATGGCTAACAAACACATGAAAAGATACTCAACATCACTCATTACCAGAGAAAGGCAAATCAAAACCACAATGAGGTACCATCTCACATCAGTCAGAATGGCTGCTATCAAAAAGCCTGCCAACAATAAATGCTGGAGAGGGTGCAGAGAAAAGTGAACCCTCTTATGCTGTTGGTGGGAATGCAAACGAGTACAGCCCCTATGGAGAACAGTGTGGAGATTCCTTAAAAAACTGGAAATAGTACTGTCATATGACCCAGCAACCCCATCACTGAGCAAACACACTGAGGAAACCAGAATTGAAAGAGACACATGCACCCCAATGTTCATCGCAGCACTGTTTATAATAGCCAGGACATGGAAGCAACCTAGATACCTATCAGCAGATGAATGGATAAGAAAGCAGTGGTACATATACACAATGGAATATTACTCGGCTATTAAAAAGAATACATTTGAATCAGTTCTAATGAGGTGGATGAAAATTGAGCCTATTATACAGAGTGAAGTAAGTCAGAAAGAAAAACACCAATATGGTATATTAACACATATATATGGAATTTAGAAAGATGGTAATGATGCCTTTGAACAGTGGTGTTGGAGAAGACTCTTGAGAGTCCCTTGGACTGCAAGGAGATCCAACCAGTCCATCCTAAAAGAGATCAGCCCTGGGTGTTCATTGGTAGGACTGATTCTGAAGCTGAAACTCCAACACTTTGGCCACCTGATGCAAGGAGCTGACTCATTTGAAAAGACCCTGATATGAGGCAAGATTGAGGGCAGGAGGAGAAGGGGACAACAGAGGGTGAGATGGTTGGATGGCATCACCGACTCAATGGACGTGGGTTTGGGTGAACTCCAGGAGTTGGTGATGGACAGGAGGCCTGGCGTGCTGTGGTTCATGGGGTCAGAAAGAGTCAGACACAACTGAGCAACTGAACTGAACTGAACTGAACTGAATGATGACCCTATATGTGAGACAGCAAAAGAGACACAGATGTAAAGAACAGACTTTAAGTCTTTGTGAGAGAAGGTGAGGGTGAGATGATTTGAAAGAATAGCATTGAAACATGTATATTATCATATGTGAAACAGATCACCAGTCCAGGTTTGATGCATGAGACAGGGTGGTCAGGGCCAGTGCACTGGGATGACTCTGAGGGATGTGATGGGGAGGGAGGTGGGAGCGGGCTTCAGGATGTGGGACACATGTACACCCATGGCTGATTCATGTCAATGTATGGCAAAAACCACTATAATATTGCAAAGTAATTAGCCTCCAATTAAAATAAATAAATTAATTTTTAAAAATTAAAAAAAAAGAAGTTCCAGGTCTAGAACCTGACAGACCTTTCCCATTGCCTCTTATAAAACTCTTATTTCTAAAGCAAGTTATTAGTATGTTATAGGTCTTGGTTTTCTCATCTACAAAACGGTGGTAACTATCAACTCAAATTTTGCTTTGAGAACTAAATGGCAAATTAGCCAAGTAACTGGCACATGGTAAGGGCTTTTTGATATCAGCTAGTATTATTAGAATTATGTTCACTCTTTGGAGCATTTACAAGACAGCTGGTGAGGGACAGACCTGGATGGCCCTGTAAGGTTCATCCCCACCTCCCCACCCCCAGCTCACATACACACACATCTTCTGAGTAGCTTTACAAAAGTGAGCTCAGGAGGTCTGAGTACTCAAGTCTTCATCTTTCTAACAAGGGTACACCTCTAACCAGAGTGCTTCCATTATCACATAGTTGCATCTGTATGTTCCTAGAGTAGCTCCCCACCACCTTCAAAAAATAAAAAAAATTCCCACTTTGCAAAGTTCATCAATATCTTACATGCATGTGCTCTCACCATGGCCAACACCAAGCTACTGGTGTGAAGTCACAAAGGCACAGCTGAGAAAAGGTGAGCACAACCAGCTTTACAGTGCAGTGGAAGCCTGCCCCATCGCACTACTGAAATAGTCAATGGATGTTCCTTGTCCCTCTGACCCTCTAAGTATGTAGAGCATTCACCAGGGCCTCTCTTCCAAATGGTCGGCCATAATGTCTGCAGAGCAGTTAAGCCTGGCCTATGCACTCTACCACTTCTCCTATAATTTTTTTCTTGACAAACCCCATGTTATATTTGCCCTGCTGGCTGCAAGTAGCATAGGACCATTATACCCTTTGGATGACAAAAGTAAAGCCTGACACAAAGAGCACTGGCTTTTTAAGCATCAACACCTTATAGGGGTGGTAGAGATGAAGCATCTCAATCATAACAAGTAGATGAACACCTACTTTACTTTCCCCAAGCATAAGATTTCAGAATCTGGAAATTTATAAAGCATTTCTACAGAAGAACTTGTCTCTAAATCACCCTGGTGTCTTAGTTTCCTGTACTGAAAATGACTTCTAATATGACTTCTAAGGACACTTCTAGCTTTGATATTCTTGAAAACTCACCCACATTTTGAATGCTTTGAGCACTGCCTAGGTCTGTCAGTTTTTTCCCCCCAAAGAGTAATTTTATTTTAAAAACAGAAAAAGCATACAGAGAACTATAAAGGCTGAGGCACAGAATGAGGCCTTTTTGTTGTTCTTATCACTGATTAAATGCATTTGGAAAGCATGACCCTATTGAGAAAAATTGTTAGCTCTTTGTATAAGCTTGAAATGTAGAATAGTAAAAATCCATCAAATGCCGAATTTTATTGTGCATAAATCTATACCTTGGCTGATATTCATTAAATGAGTCTCTCACTGTTAGCAAGTCTGTTCTGCCTTGGCACACACAACTTTTAATTCATCTCACTCAACTTTTTCTTTTGCTCCAAGTGATTGCCTTTGGCTACGGGCTTTTGTGAAAAGGGCTTAGGGGCATATTTCTCCTCTGATATAAGTCTAAACTTATTCCAAGTTTCCTTTCCAACAGGTTAAATTTCCTCTCATCTCCCTTTAAGCCTCTTCATGTCTCCAGGCCCCTTTCCCAACCTACGCCCCCATTGCACTGTTGAATGTCCCTTTGGAATGAAGAGGATGAACTTTGGGGAAGAAGGTACAGTGATCTGGGTTCTAAATAGTACATAGATTGAGCATCAGGAACATTTTGGGAAATGATGGCTTGAAATTAGATGCTCTCTATTGTCCTGACTAGCTTGTACATTCTGTATACTTCTATAGCTCAAGCAGTTTGCAATGGATACGGAAAGGATTCTATACAATCCACCTCTCAGTATGGTACAACAGTACCCTAGGTTCAACAGTAAGAAAAAGGAATAACTAAAATAGATGAGCAGAGAAGGCAATGGCAACCCACTCTAGTACTCTTGCCTGGAAAATCCCATGGATGGAGGAGCCTGGTAGGCTGCAGTTCATGGGGTCGTGAAGAGTTGGGCATGACTGAGTGACTTCACTTTCCCAATTGGTCTATAAAAACAGTGAAACTAAGATATGCTACAACTGATCAGGTTCTTCCATCCTAAATGTCCTGAACTAGAGTATTTTCTTTCTAAAAGAAGGTCATAAGAAGCAGGAACAGAGATTTCCAGATTAGAACACAGTGAGCCTGGGGTTGAATCCTATTATATCCCAACACCTTAGAATAGAATATCTTCCATAGTCAAGCTGTTCTATCTTTCAGTGACTGGCTGAACTCCGTGGAAGTTACCAAGAGAAAAAGTTACTTCTATGTCAGATGAAGCACAAGGACAGTTGTTGAATTGCAGACAACTTGACTAAAGACTTAATTTGCAATAGTTCTTTGCTGGGTGACCACAACATACTCTATTTTCTTTCATGTATTATTCTGCATATAATAATATACCTAATCATTGCTAATCACTATATCAAAGAATTTTCATAAATTAACTTAATTAACCCTTATTTTACAAAAACCACTATGTAAGAGCCTAACAAGGATCTACTGTATAGCACAAGGAACTATACTCAATATTTTGTAATAATCTATAAGAGAAAATAATCTGAAAAACCATATAAATATGTATGAATAACTGAATCATTTTGCTGCACAACTGAAACTAACATAACACTGTAAATCAACTATCCTCCAATTTTTAAAAATGAGGTACATACTATTAACATTCCATTTTTACAGATAAGAAAGCTGAGATAAGACAGTAAGAGTCCTTGTGCCAGTATTAGAAACCCTAATAAACTCTCTTTATTCTCTTAATTTCAATTTCTACACCTGAAACATGGAATTAATAATATAATCTCAGTACTATACAGAGTATTATGGGATCTAGAATATAAACCTACTGTAATCTTAAGTATCAAGAAGCTTACAGTCTAATTTTAAAGAAATGTTTTTCACTTACTATAAAAAAAAGGGGGACAGATAAATTTCACTACAAAATGAAAAGTGAAATAAAATGTGAGCCGAAGTCAAAATGCATGGGAAAGATGAAGCACTGAATACTGTTTTATTCTCTTGGAGATATAAAGGCTCTGAGTTCTGCAAGGAAGAAACCTGTTGACCTCTGCTCAATTTATAGTTGCCCCAAGTATTTCATGGATGAGGTCAAGGCAAGGAGTGCAGAATATATCTTCTCAGCTCCATCTCACATACAAGCCCACTTATAGGAGACAGGAGGGAACATGCAATTAATTAAACACCTATTCTTTTCATAGATCACTTCTAAAGCTCACTGGCTGAACTAAAGAAACTCAGAGAGAACTGTAATAAAAGAAAAGGAAAATGTGCTTCTAATAAAGCTTATGTCTGTTAATTAGAAACTGGATCCAAACTATAATACTGAGCTAAAGGGCCAAACCTACCAATAACAATCAACCCCCACTTCTCCCAGCTCTGAAGTAGGTGTCCAAGGTCAGTGCTTCAACCTTGGTGCTAACATTAATTCACTTAGAGAATTTTAAGCTATCACAAAGCATCAGTTTGCTTATGTGTGAAGTGGATTCTGTAAATTTAGTTTCAAACCCTCCTGGATTGTTCTGAGGATGAAATCATATGGATGGATTTTGAAAGCTCTGATGGGTCATACTAATGCAACAGATTAAAAAAAAAAAAACAGCCTGAGAATTTCAAGGTATAGACTAGAAATGTGCTTTTTGTACTAACAATTATTCTTTCAATTATTCTCATATTATTTACTTAGTGATCATTGAGCTCCTTCTCTTGCTTTAGCTGTGTTAGCACACACAAAATTAAATGGAGCCACAGAGACACTTGCTACTCAGAGATGGTAAGTCAGTTCCTGATTGATTGACAGCCGAAGAATTGATGCTTTTGAACTGTGGTGTTGGAGAAGACTCTTGAGAGTCCCTTGGACTGCAAAGAGATCCAGCCAGTCCATTCTGAAGGAGATCAGCCCTGGGATTTCTTTGGAAGGAATGATGCTAAAGCTGAAACTCCAGTATTTTGGCCACCTCATACGAAGAGTTGACTCATTGGAGAAGACTCTGATGCTGGCAGGGATTGAGGGCAAGGGGAGAAGGGGACGACAGAGGATGAGATGGCTGGATGGCATCACTGACTCGATGGATGTGAGTCTGAGTGACCTCCGGGAGTTGGTGATGGACAGGCAGGCCTGGCGTGCTGCGATTCATGGGGTCGCAAAGAGTCGGACATGACTGAGCGACTGATCTGATCTGATCTGATCTGGACCAATCTATTGAGGATTTGGAAGCCATATCTGGATGTAGCATCAGTTAGTGCTGTCTGACATGATCACAGAATTGAGGAAGTAAAAGTTTACATGCCAGCCATATGCCCACTCTGTCTTTTCCCCATTAATTAAGTCCTATTATTCAGACTATTATATATCTTAGAATTAAGACCATTTAGGAGGACATTGACTCATTTCTGTCGAATTAAATCTCACTTCCCTTTCTAACCTAAATTTGTAATATTCTCCTTCTTTATAAAACATGTCTTGTTTTATAAACCACACAGATTCCCTATCCTCCATCTGCGCCCTGTACTCTCCCAACTGTCAATGCTTGAGTTATTTTATTAGTATAAACAACCAAGGTTTATTGGGTGGTTATTGTGCATGCCAGTCAATTTCCTTAGTGTATTACATGGACCATCTCATTTCATTCTCAGAGATATAGCAAAAAAAAAAAAAAAAAATGACGACCCCCAATTTACATATGAAGCTACATAGGATTATACATGTTATGTAAATTGTCCTAGGAAACATCAATATTAAGTGTCAGTCTAGCATCCAATCCTATTTGCCACTTGCTCAATGAAGCGTTTTTTTGATGTCCCCAGTCTCAAGGATCCTTTTCTACTAGTGACCACTAGAGCTGCTCTACCTCCATGACACTTTTCCCACTTTACCTTGAAATATGCAAATTGGTTAAAAATACTTAGAATATAGTGAGGCACTAGGTACTCAGAGATGAATAAGACACAGGTCTGCCTGTCTTATTACAGTCAGAGAGTACAGATGTGTCAAAGATAAAATATGATATATACAATCTCTCTCTCTCACACACACACACACACACACACACACACACACACACATGGTGCAGCTAAAATCCCTGGGACAGGGAGTTGGGAGGTTGCAACTTCTAAGAACTGACAGGAAGGAAATATAGAGTACTCTGAGGATTCTGGCTTAAGCAGTTGGGTCAATGAGGGTATTATTCACAAAGCATTGGTAGCCAGTAAGGTAGGATAGGTCTGAGTTATACATTTATCCTGGACTTATTGAGTGTTTAGTATTTGCAGAATATTTAAATGTGACCATTCATTCAATAATTGAAAATGTTCTGGTGAAAATCTGAGCAAGTTCCACAAGTTTAGGAGTTAGCATTTAAAAGTCAGAAGTGGATACCTCCTTCCTTCAATCACCAGAAAGAGATGAAAAGCAGTGTTATTGACTTATGTTTAACACACTTCTTTTGATAAAGACACAAGCTTCATGACTTACATCCTTCCACCTGGGTTTCTCTGCTCATCTGTTTGCCTTGGGCCTTAGCACGACAAGGTGAAGTCCGTGAATGATGACAGTCCAGAACCCTCTAAGATATTAATACTGAAGGGTCAGACACAGGGAAGTGAGACTACTAAGGGACAGAGAAGCTGCAGCCAGTGTGGAATGAAGAAAATCAGAAGATTTGTCACGGACACAAAGGTAGCACATGACTCAGGAAGAAAGTAGCTGATGAACTACTATAAAATGGCCAAAATTGGTAAGACTATATGCATACATATGAATTCAGATATATAGGTACATGTGATTCCTCAGAGACAAAGAACATGATACTGCATGTAAGCATGAAGTGCAATAAGCAATGGCAATAGAGAATAGCAAAAATGAATAACAATAACATGAAAATTTAAACATAATCAAAACATACAAAATAGTGTATTGTGGAGTTCAAAGTATATGTGGAGTTAATATATTTGTTTTTTCCCTTTTTCTGGTAGTCTTGTAAGTTGCATTTATTGATGTTCAAATTTTCAGCCAATCTTACTCAAAAGTTTTTGTTTTAGTTTTTTTCTTTTGTTTTGTTTCGTTAATGTATGTGAGACAGGAAAGCAAGGGAAGAAGAGAGTAGATGGAAGGACAGAAGAGAGGACATAATTTATATGCAGATTACAAAATGTTACAGAAATTCAAAGGAAAAGAGTTAAAACTATTTAGAAAGAAGAACAAAGTTGGAAGACTTACCAAGTATCAGATTTGATTACAAAGTAACAACAATAAAGGTAGTGTTATTTTAGCACAAGGATAGAAATAAAACCTAGATAGCATATTCAAAAGCAGAGACATTACTTTGCCAACAAAGGTTCACCTAGTCAAGGCTATGGTCTTTCCTGTGGTCATGTATGGATGTGAGAGCTGGACTGTGAAGAAGGCTGAGCACCGAAGAATTGATGCTTTTGAACTGTGGTGTTGGAGAAGACTCTTGAGAGTGCCTTGGACTGCAAGGGGATCCAACCAGTCCATTCTGAAGGAGATCAGCCCTGGGATTTCTTTGGAAGGAATGATGCTAAAGCTGAAACTCCAGTATTTTGGCCACCTCATGCAAAGAGTTGACTCACTGGAGAAGACTCTGATGCTGGGAGGGATTGGGGGCAGGAGGAGAAGGGGACGACAGAGGATGAGATGGCTGGATGGCATCACTGACTTGATGAATGTGAGTCTGAGTGACCTCTGGAAGTTGGTGATAGACAGAGAGGCCTGGCGTGCTGCGATTCATGGGGTCGCAAAGAGTTGGACACGACTGAGCGACTGATCTGATCTGAGAAATAAAAAGACTGATGAAATAAAATGGAATAAAGAGTCTAAATGGGCTTTCCTTGTGGCTCAGCTGGTAAAGAATCTGCCTGCAATGCGGGAGACCTGGGTTCGATTCCTGGGTTGGGAAGATCCCCTGGAGAAGGGAAAGGCTACCCACTCCAGTATTCTGGCCTGGAGAATTCCATGGACTGTATAGTCCTTGAGGTTGCAAAGAGTCAGACACAACTGAGAGATTTCACTTTCACAGAGTCTAGAAATAGACTCACACATACAGTCACATGATTGATGGTAAAGGTGACAGATACTACAGAAAAGGAAAACCATTGTCTCTTCAATAAATTATGCTAGATACATTGGATATCCATATGAAAATATATAGCGATTTTAAGTCCTATTTCAAACTGTACGCAAAACTCTAGGTAAAACGTTCATCTAAACAGAGAAAGGAAAACAATAAGCTTTTAGAAGACACCATAGGAGATTATCTTTATGAACTGAGGGGAAAAGACAGATTTCTTATATGGGACTATTTCAAATTTAGAAATTTCTTTCATCAGAAAAAAATGAAAACAACATAGAAAGAGTAAAAGATAAGGAATACAGTGGGAAAATATGCTCGCAATGCATTCATCTACCAAGAATTCACAACCAGTATATATTAAAACTTCTAAAACTCCTATTTTTTAAGAGAAACAGAAAAATGGTCAAGCAGCCACTTTACCAAAGAGGATTTCTAAATGACCCATAATCATATGAAAAAGAGCTCAATTTAATTAAGGAAATGCAAATTAAAATCACAATGTCATACCATTACACACACACTGGGATGAAAAAAAAATAGCAAGTATTGGCAGGAATGTGGGGGAGTTGGAACAGTCATACACTGTTATTCAATATAATCGTTTTGGAGAACTCTTCGGTAATACATAAACTGAAAAGTACATACCCTGTTACCCTCCCAAATGCATGCTCAACACAATGTTTAATATGTGCACCAAAGGATACATAAGATCACTGACAGCAGCATTAACCCTAGTAGCCAAAACTGAAAACAACTCTAGCGCCACATGTCTATTACAGAAGAACAGATAAATAAATCATAGTATATTCACACAATGGGCAGTGTCCAGAAATGAAGATGAAGAAATGAAGATACTCAACAGAGATCAATCTCAAATACAGTATGAAGCAAAACAAGCCAGACATGAAAAAATACATTCCATGTATTTCCATTTGTTATAAATTCAAGTTCAGCTAAAACTAAAAGCTTATGAAAACTAAAATTGTGAAATATAGGGAATCATGATAGACTAGGCTTGAGGAAGGTTTCTGGATGGCTGGTCATATACATTCTGACCTGGTGCTGGTTTTATGAGTGTATTCATCTTGTACAAATTCACAATTCTACTTACTATCTGTATACTTTTCAAATGTTTCTTTCCAGTTAATCGAAAGAAAGAGAATACTGAGCTTGATGAACTTGCTGAGGTAAAAGTGAAAATGTGGACGATCAGCAATATTTATAGTCTGGCTGGAGGATACATGTGGTGTAAGCGGTAGGAGGAGACGAGGGCCTATGATGTAGGTCTAATTCATCTTGGCTTTCAGCTGTTCATTCATTCATGCACCAATTCAACAAATACTCTTGAACATGGACCCTGTGCCAACCACTGGACCAGACCCTTTGGGATGTAACAATGAACAAAAATGAGAAGTAAATGCTGCTTTCAAGGAGCCATGAGCTTTGTACATTGTACTGCATTAAATTATCATGGGTGAATGAATGTATGAATAAATATAAAGGAATATTTGAGGCTTGAAATCTGGTTAATTAATAGACTTTTTCTTTTTACTCGCAATCTATAGGCATAATATAGCCTCCCTGAAACAAGTTGTAAATGTCTAGTTTTCTGCACTGGAATTGAATTTTGGATTCCTGATCTCCTTATAGGAGTATAAGATGCATGGTTACCTAATTAACTAAATGCTCTCTTTTTTGTTCTTTATGGCATCTTCAATATATGAAACATTAAAATTTTACTCTGGAGGAAATGGAAAAAGCATACAATTCAAACTAAATATCAAACAGAAGCTCCTGTATTTATCTGTCTTTCATAGAAATCTCAATTTTGAGATGAAAGTGTATACAGCTGTGTTACATGAATACAAATATGGGTGATTACAATAAAGTTATAGCTATCATTTTTTACCATTATATTTTTACCTATTTATTTGGAGAAAAACATATATTTCTGTGTTTTCTAAGCTCATAACTATTTAAGAACTTCTTTGAAAGGTTTTCCCAGAGCATTCAAGAATGTAATGTGTTAATATTTGTGTTTATGTATTAATATAGGAACAAAAATCTGCAAAGGTCTTGTTCAGAGGTTAAATAAACACACAATGAGGGTTCTGTAATTATCATCATCATCATGCTTTGGGATTTACAAATTGTCTTATCATATTTATAGCAATTTTACCACCATTCTTTCTTTTATTTCTTATTTGACATGGTGAGGAAGGTATTTCTATCTGTATTTTATACACACACACATACATAAACACACAGACAAAAATCTACCATTGAGAGATGTGAGATGCCTGAAAACAAGTGACATAGACAGTACTAGAATTCCTAATATTTGGACTTTAAATTGAGAGATTTTTATACTTACCCCATGTAGAAGAAATCTGTCACAAGTTGAGTTTTATGGGGAAGAGACTCTGAATTATTTTAAAGATGCAGCATTTTATTGGGGGTGGGTACCCTTTGAATTAACACCTATAGAAGGGAAGAGAGGAAATCAGGATTCAGCAGAGAGCTGTGAAGCAGACCCAACAACATACTTAGCCATTCTTAGAACTTAATGGCCCACATTATCCCCAAGTGGCTGGGCTTTTATATCCCAACCCTGATCAGTTATTGGATGTGGGCCATCTAGGAAGATCATGACGTTGGATGAGGTTGACCCTTGACAGCATGAAGATGTTACCAGCTGAAGGCTCTTTGCTGAAGAGGTCCCAGCAGCCTGAAGCTCCACTCCTCTTTGAAGGGCAAATTGAATAGTACATTTCCCTTTCATCACCAATCTTATCAATGATCAGCAGAACCAAGTGACATTTTTCTCATCTTCCTAACTTTCTAACAGGGATGCCCTGTTACTTCCTAAATATTAAGTTGGCCAAAAAAGTATGTAGAGGTTTTTCCGTAATATGTTACAGAAAAAGTGAATAAAATTTTTAGCCAACCTAATATTATGAAACTTGTCTGTAGAAGCATATCTCTTAAGCACAAATTGGTATGGGTAGAAATCTAAAGAAACATGAACCTAAGTTTATCATCCTGGCTCTTCCTTTTAAGTCAAAATTTACTAGAGGTCTAAAGAAAAGCTCTCATTTAAGAACATAGCACAATATTGTAAATCAACTACATTGTAATTAAAAAAACAAACACACACACAGAGAATGACTCTCAGTCATCCTCAAGTGACAAATTATCTTGCTTGTTTGCATTTTGTTAGAGAGTGAGTATTTATCCCAAAGAGTTAAGGGCAGTCAACTATGAAGGCTTTCTTCAGGACTTAAATCCATGATCACAAGACAAAGTTATCTCATCCCCTAGATAACTTGTGGTAGATTCAGTGGTTAATCTCATTTAGTTTCATCTTCCCCAAACCTATAGTTTCAACCTGTAGAATCTCTTTATCCAGCATGCTTTATAGATTTTATACAGAAGAGGAATACTTCCTTTTATTCATCTTACACTCTTCTGCAACTCCTGCTAGAAAACCCTGGCAGCCATCATTATCATCAGCTTCACCACCGTGAACTTCCAGATGTTCAAGCTTGTTTTAGAAAAGGCAGAGGAACCAGAGATCAAATTGTCAACATCTGCTAGATCATCAAAAAAGCAAGAGAGTTCCAGAAAAACATCTATTTTTGCTTTATTGACTATGCCAAAGCCTTTGACTGTGTGGATCACAATAAACTGGAAAATTCTGAAAGAGATGGGAATACCAGACTACCTGACCTGCCTCTTGAAAAACCTGTATGCAGGTCAGGAAGCAACAGTTAGAACTGGACATACAACAACAGACTGGTTCCAAATAGGAAAAGGAGTACGTCAAGGTACTGTATATTGTCACCCTGCTTCTTTAATTTATATGCACAGTACATCATGAGAAACACTGGGCTGGAAGAAGCACAAGCTGGAATCAAGATTGCCACGAGAAATATCAATAACCTCAGATATGCAGATGACACCACCCTTATGGCAGAAAGTGAAGAACTCTTCATCAAAGAGCCCCTTGATGAAAGTGAAAGAGGAGAGTGAGAAAGTTGGCTTAAAGCTCAACATTCAGAAAACTAAGATCATGGCATCCGGTCCCATCACTTCATAGCAAATAGATGGGGAAACAGTGGAAACAGAGGCTGACTTTATTTTTGGGGGGCTCCAAAATCATTGTAGATGATTGCAGCCATGAAATTAAAAGACACTTACTCCTTGGAAAGAAAGTTATGACCAACCTAGACAGCATATCCAAAAGCAGAGTTATTACTTTGTCAAAAAAGGTCCATCTAGTCAAGGTTATGGTTTTTCCAGTAGTCATGTATGGATGTGAGATTTGGACTCTAAAGAAAGCTGAGTGCAGAAGAATTGATGCTTTTGAACTGTGGTGTTGGAGAAGACTCTTGAGAGTCCCTTGGACTGCAAGGAGATCCAACTAGTCCATCCTAAAGGAGATCAGTCTTGGATGAGCATTGGAAGGACTGATGTTGAAGCTGAAACTCCAATACTTTGGCCACCTGATGCAAAAAGCTAACTCATTTGAAAAGATCCTGACGCTGGGAAAGATTGAAGGCAAGGTGAGAAGGGGATGACAGAGGATGAGATGGTTGGATGGCATCACTGACTCAATGGACATGAGTTTGGGTAGACTCCGGGAGTTGGTAATGGACAGGGAGGCATGCTGCGGTTCATGGGGTTGCAAAGAGTTGGACACAACTGAGCAACTGAACTGAACTGAACTCACCATTACAGCAAGTAATTATTGAAAGTTTTCTATGTATAACTTTACCTGTGATACCTCATCCAGTTCTCAAGACAATATTACTATCTAATAAATATGGAAGAAAGACAACATGCATTTTGATGGTTTAGGACCTTTGGAAGTATGATTTGGGCAACTTGAAGACCTTGATTCACCACAGGAGAGATACTAGACATATCCCACCTCCAACTCTTAAACATTTTGCTTTTGTTATCCTTGGGTAAAAAATGTGTACTACCTGTTATCTCATATCACATTATGAGTAGGTGCATATTATAGAAAATATGAACTCCAATGGGACAGATATGTTTAATAAGAATTTTGAGACTATGCCACCAGCAAGAAACTGGAATACAAGAAACATCAAATCACCTGCTATTATGGAAAGGGAAAGATCTCAAGGGATAAAACAGAAAAGGAAACCACAATACACTAATAGAATAAAACCATTCCACCGGACGTAAACACATGGACGGGTTCTCCGCAAATAGTTCTGTGACCATTGGTTAGTGTTCCTGAAGACTAGGCAATTTCTCTCTTACCTGATCCCTTCCCTGCTCACTGGGGTGCTAACTTTTTCAAGTTACTGTTAATTCTAAATATTTGCTGTGTCTCTTTTGTCCCAGCATCTGGGTAGTCAAATATTCTCAGAGGTACTGATATTACTGATAATAAAATCAATACTGCACCTGAATGCTTGTTATTCCTTGTTTTCTGGTTCTGCTGGGCAGAAAATCATCACTGCCTTGACAGAGACATAAGAAATCCTATGTTAAAGTCAGAAATTACTTTCATAATTAATTAAAGGAAGAAAAAAGATGTGTAGGGGGCACTACTAGTAACAGGGCATCATGCATGTGCCAGGCTTTGGGCCAGTTCTTAGCATGCATTGTCAGTAACTTACCATAAAAATTCTGGGGAAAATGCACTGTCATTCTTACATTTAGAGGAGGATGCTGAAGTTTAAAGAGGCTGAATGACACAATGATGAGGGAGTGGATAGGGAGTAGGCACCTCCCTACTCTCAAAACAAAAACAATTCTGCCTCACATCCTCCTGGTCCCCAAACCATGATCTGCTGTTCCATTGTATGTAAGGAAGCAAGGACTCTGAAGCTGGATTCATTATGTCTCTGGTACTCATTTTTTTCCCAACATTTCTCATTCACTCAAATTTCACATCATCAAAGGGCCTTTCTGCTCTTAAAGTACAAGTCTCCTAAAATCCACATTTCTTCAACTATTTCAACAGCTTGAAATTTTCATTTACCTTAAGAGAGAAAAAGAAGAATCACAGACTATGCACTTGTATTAATAATACAATGACAAAAGGGGGCGGGAGGAGGAGTTAAGATGGCAGACGAGTAGGACGGGGAGAATACTTTCTCCTCCACAAATTCTTTAAAATAACATTTGAACACTGAGTAAATTCTACAAAACAACTTCTGAATGCCGGCAGAGGACATCAGGCACTTAGCAAGACAATTCATTGTCTTCGAAAGGAGATTACAAGCCCTGCAGTAACTCCTTTTGTGGAGAAGCTGTGCGGATACCAGCATTTGCTATTACCAAGTGGGGGCTGGGCTAGGAGGAGCGGTGCGGCCTGCATCGCTTTGAGTAAGGATTTGGTCTCTACTTGAGCGAAATAACCAGACTGTCGGATATCTACTACGTCAAAAGCCAGTCCTAACCTATGACACCACCAGGACTAGGTACAGAACAAGGGACTGCACAGAGATAGCCGGCTACAGACCGTCCCACTCCAGTGACAGGCAGCCAGAGCCGGAGGCAGGCAATCACAGCCCTAGAGAGACATTGTTTACAAAACTGTGAGCAGGTTTCTGTGTTACCTAAGGCTTCTTGGGGCTCTGGATGGTCAACATCCGCCTGAGAAGGTTCGCCAGTTGTATACCCAGAAAACTGAGCAGCGGGGAGGCAATAAGTCGCAGCAGCTGCACTCACTAAACACTTCATCACCTGCGCTACTCGGACCTGGGAAGGGCACAAAATGCAGACTCGATCGAATCTGTGCTTCTGAGGACTATCTGAGTGCCTGAACCTGGCCAGCTTAGATTTGGGTGTTCATCTCCGCCCCCTCTGTAACAGGGCAGAGATCAGATATTGAAAAGACTAGTAAACTGCCTCAATAAAGAGAATTCAACAAACTACCAGAATATAGTAAGGACCCTCTAAACTTGGCAATTTTAACAAGATGAAGAGACAGAGGAATACCCAGCAGCTAAAGGAACAGGATAAATGCCCACCAAACCAAACCAAAGAGGAAGAGATAGGGAATCTACCTGATAAAGAATTCCGAATAATGATAGCGAAATTAATCCAAAATCTTGAAATCAAAATGGAATCACAATTAAATAGTCTGGAGACAAGGATTGAGAAGATGCAAGAAAGGTTTAATAAGGACCTAGTAGAAATAAAAAAAGAGTCAACACATAATGAATAATGCAACAAATGAGGTCCAAAACACTCTGGAGGCAACAAATAGTAGAATAACAGAGGCAGAAGATAGGATTAGTGAATTAGAAGATAGAATCCTAGAAATAAATGAATCAGAGGAGAAAAAAGAAAAACAAATCAAAAGAAATGAGGACAATCTCAGAGACCTCCAGGATAACATTAAACACTACAACATTCGAATCATAGGAGTTCCACAAGAAGATAAAAAGAAAGACCATGAGAAAATACTTGAGGAGATAGTTGTTGAAAACTTCCCTAAAATGGAGAAGGAAATAACCACTCAAGTTCAAGAAATCCAGAGAGTCCCTAACAGGATAAACCCAAGTCGAAATACCCCAAGACACATATTAATCAAATTAACAAAGATTAAATATAAAGAACAAATATTAAAAGCAGCTAGGGAAAAACATCAAATAACTCACAAGGGAATTCCCATAAGGACAACAGCTGATCTTTCAATAGAAACTCTCCAAGCCAGGAGGGAATGGCAAGACATAATTAAAGTGATGAAAGAAAATAACCTACAGCCCAGATTATTGTATCCAGCAAGGATCTCATTCAAATATGAAGGAGAAATCAAAAGCTTCACAGATAAGCAAAAGTTGAGAGAATTTTGCACCACTAAACCATTTCTCCAACAAAAACTAAAGGACATTCTCTAAATCAGATCAGATCAGATCAGTCACTCAGTCGTGTCCGACTCTTTGTGACCCCATGAACCGCAGCACGCCAGGCCTCCCTGTCCATCACCAGCTCCCGGAGGTCACTCAGACTCGCATCCATCGAGTCAGTGATGCCATCCAGCCATCTCATCCTCTGTCGTCCCCTTCTCCTCCTGCCCTCAATCCCTCCCAGCATCAGAGTCTTCTCCAATGAGTCAACTCTTCGCATGAGGTGGCCAAAATACTGGAGTTTCAGCTTTAGCATCATTCCTTCCAAAGAAATTCCAGGATTGATCTCCTTCAGAATGGACTGGTTGGATCTTCTTGCAGTCCAAGGGACTCTCAAGAGTCTTCTCCAACACCACAGCTCAAAAGCATCAATTCTTCGGCATTCAGCCTTCCTCACAGTCCAGCTCTCACATCCATACATGACCACAGGAAAGATCATAGCCTTGACTAGGCGAACCTTTGTTGGTAAAGTAATGTCTCTGCTTTTGAATATGCTATCTAGGTTGGTCATAACTTTCCTTCCAAGGAGTAAGCGTCTTTTAATTTCATGGCTGCAGTCACCATCTGCAGTGATTTTGGAGCCCAGAAAAACAAAGTCTGACACTGTTTCCACTGTTTCCCCATCTATTTCCCATGTAGTGATGGGACCAGATGCCATGATCTTCGTTTTCTGAATGTTGAGCTTTAAGCCAACCTTTTCACTCTCCACTTTCACTTTCATCAAGAGGCTTTTTAGCCCCTCTTCACTTTCTGCCATAAGAGTGGTGTCATCTGCATATCTGAGGTTATTGATATTTCTCCCGGCAATCTTGATTCCAACTTGTGTTTCTTCCAGTCCAGCATTTCTCATGATGTACTCTGCATATAAGTTAAATAAACATGGTGACAATATGCAGCCTTGACGTACTCCTTTTCCTATTTGGAACCAGTATGTTGTTCCATGACCAGTTCTAACTGTTGCTTCCTGACCTGCATACAGATTTCTTAAGAGGCAGATCAGGTGGTCTGGTATTCCCATCTCTTTCAGAATTTTCCATAGTTTATTGTGATCCACACAGTCAAAGGCTTTGGCATAGTCAATAAAGCAGAAATAGATGTTTTTCTGGAACTCTCTTGCTTTTTCCATGATCCAGAGGATGTTGGCAATTTGATCTCTGGTTCCTCTGCCTTTTCTAAAACCAGCTTGAACATCAGGAAGTTCACGGTTCACATATTGCTGTAGCCTGGCTTGGAGAATTTTGAGCATTACTTTACTAGCGTGTGAGATGAGTGCAATTGTTCGGTAGTTTGAGCATTCTTTGGCATTGCCTTTCTTTGGGATTGGGATGAAAACCGACCTTTTCCAGTCCTGTGGCCACTGCTGAGTTTTCCAAATTTGCTGGCATATTGAGTGCAGCACTTTCACAGCATCATCTTTCAGGACTTGGAATAGTTCCACTGGAATTCCATCACCTCCACTAGCTTTGTTCGTAGTGATGCTTTCTAAGGCCCATTTGACTTCACATTCCAAGATGTCTGGCTCTAGGTCAGTGATCACATCATCATGATTGTCTAGGTCTTGAAGCTCTTTTTTGTACAGTTCTTCTGTGTATTCTTGCCACCTCTTCTTAATATCTTCTGCTTCTGTTAGGTCCACACCATCTCTGTCCTTTATCGTGCCCATCTTTGCATGAAATGTTCCTTTGGTATCTCTGATTTTCTTGAAGAGATCCCTAGTCTTTCCCATTCTGTTGTTTTCCTCTATTTCTTTGCATTGATCACTGAAGAAGGCTTTCTTATCTCTTCTTGCTATTCTTTGGAACTCTGCATTTAGATGTTTATATCTTTCCTTTTCTCCTTTGCTTTTTGCTTCTCTTCTTTTCACAGCTATTTGCAAGGCCTCCCCAGACAGCCATTTTGCTTTTTTGCATTTCTTTTCCATGGGGATGGTCTTGATCCCTGTCTCCTGTACAATGTCACGAACCTCATTCCATAGTTCATCAGGCACTCTATCTATCAGATCAAGGTCCTTAAATCTATTTCTCACTTCCACTGTATAATCATAAGGGATTTGATTTAGGTCATACCTGAATGGTCTAGTAGTTTTCCCTACTTTCTTCAATTTCAGTCTGAATTTGGCAATAAGGAGTTCATGGTCTGAGCCACAGTCAGCTCCTGGTCTTGTTTTGCTGATTGTATAGAGCTTCTCCATCTTTGGCTGCAAAGAATATAATCGATCTGATTTCGGTGTTGACCATCTGGTGATGTCCATGTATAGAGTCTTCTCTTGTGTTGTTGGAAGAGGGTATTTGCTATGACCAGTGCATTTTCTTGGCAAAACTCTATTAGTCTTTGCCCTGCTTCATTCCGTATTCCAAGGCCAAATTTGCCTGTTACTCCAGGTGTTTCTTGACTTCCTACTTTTGCATTCCAGTCCCCTATAATGAAAAGGACATCTTTTTTGGGTGTTAGTTCTAGAAGGTCTTGTAGGTCTTCATAGAACCTTTCAACTTCAGCTTCTTCAGCGTTACTGGTTGGGGCATAGACTTGGATTACTGTGACATTGAATGGTTTGCCTTGGATACAAACAGAGATCATTCTGTCATTTTTGAGATTGCATCCAAGTACTGCATTTCGGACTCTTTTGTTGACCATGATGGCCACT
The DNA here is from genome assembly GCA_935064755.1 of Tragelaphus eurycerus. NCBI lineage: Eukaryota > Metazoa > Chordata > Mammalia > Artiodactyla > Bovidae > Tragelaphus > Tragelaphus eurycerus. Next base: position 32,571,854 of record CAKXYN010000014.1, on the reverse strand, counting down.
CCATTTCTTCTGAGGGATTCCTGCCCACAGTAGTAGATATAATGGTCATCCGAGTTAAATTCACCCATTCCAGTCCATTTTAGTTCGCTAATTCCTAGAATGTCGACATTCACTCTTGCCATCTCTTGTTTGACCACTTCCAATTTGCCTTGATTCATGGACCTGACATTCCAGGTTCCCATGCAATATTGCTCTTTACAACATCGGACTTTGCTTCTATCACCAGACATATCCACAGCTGGGTATTCTTTTTGTTTTGGCTCCATCCTTTCATTCTTTCTGGAGTTATTTCTCCACTGATCTCCAGTAGCATTCTCTAGATAGGAATCACTAAAAGGGTGTATAAATTCGAACCCAAAACAATAAAGTAAATCTTACTTACCAATAATTAAACGCTAATGGGGTGAATGCCCTAATCAACAGACAAAGACTGGCTGAATCAATACAAAAACAAGACCCCTACATACTTTGTCTACAAAAGATAATCAAAAGATTAAAATGGGTCAAATGGATACAAAAACTAGACCCCTATATATGTTGTCTACAAGAGAACCACCTTAAAATAGGGGATATACACTGACTGAAAATGAAGGGCTAGAAAAAGATTTTCTATGCAAATACGGACCAAAAGAAAACAGGAGTAGCAATACTCATATCAGATAAAATTGACTTTAAAATAATGGTCCTGAAAAGGAGACAATGAAGGTTATACATAATGACTTAAAGGAACAATCCAAAAAGAAGTTAAAACAATTATAAATATATATGCACCCAACATTGGAGCATTGATATATCTAAGACAAACACTAATTAGCATCATAGAAGAAATATACAACACAATAATAGTGGGAGACTTTAATACCCCACTCATACAATCAGGCTGTAATAGACAAAGTAAAGAGGAAAACATATTCACTTATGAGCCTCAAAAAATTCAGTTCACTCACAAGAGTTTAAAAAAAAAATTAAAAAAAAATAGACTTAAAAAAAAAAAAAAAGAGGGGAAAAAAGATATATATACATATAAGGGCATTCATGTATACACATGTGCATATACATGTAATTATTATTTTGGAAAATTCCAAGTCACTTTTTCTTAAAGTATTGCTTCTGCTCCATCTCTCCCTCTGGGCCTCCAATTATACTTATGCTTAATCCTTCCAGTATATTTTCATGTCCATTCTGTCCTTTTCTACATTTTCATACTGTTCTCTGTGATTCAGACTATGTATTTCCTTCCGATCTTTCTTCTAGTTCTCTACTCAGCAAATTTACTCTTATACTTATCTGTTATTACTAACTTGAGGTTACACCACCCTTACAACAGAAAGTGAAGAGGAACTAAAAAGCCCCTTGATGAAACTGAAAGTGGAGAGTGAAAAAGTTGGCTTAAAGCTCAACATTCAGAAAACGAAGATCATGGCATCCGGTCCCATCACTTCATGGGAAATAGATGGGGAAACAGTGGAAACAGTGTCAGAATTTATTTTGGGGGCTCCAAAATCACTGCAGACGGTGACTGAAGCCATGAAATTAAAAGACGTTTACTCCTTGGAAGGAAAGTTATGTCCAACCTAGACAGCATATTCAAAAGCAGAGACATTACTTTGCCAACAAAGATCCATCTATTCAAGGCTATGGTTTTTCCTGTGGTCATCTTTGAATGTGAGAGTTGGACTGTGAAGAAGGCTGAGTGCTGAAGAATTGATGCTTTTGAACTGTGGTGTTGGAGAAGACTCTTGAGAGTCCCTTGGAATGCAAGGAGATCCAACCAGTCCATTCTGAAGATCAGCCCTGGGATTTCTTTGGAAGGAATGATGCTAAAGCTGAAACTCCAGTACTTTGGCCACCTCATATGAAGAGGTGACTCTTTGGAAAAGACTCTGATGCTGGAAGGGATTAGGGGCAGGAGGAGAAGGGGACGACAAAGGATGAGATGGCTGGATGGCTTCACTGACTTGATGGACGTGAGTCTGAGTGACCTCCAGGAGTTGGTGATGGACAGGGAGGCCTGGTGTGCTGCGATTCATGGAGTCGCAAAGAGTCGGACACACTGAACGACTGAACTGAACTGAACTGAGGTATTGTAATTCCTAGTTTTTGAATACATCAGTTTTCTATGAACATTCTCCATCTTGTCATTTAATATTTTGAACATGCTAGTTATAACTAATTAAAATTCCTAACTCTTAACATCTGAGTCTCTTGAAGTCCTATTGTGTTCTCATCATCATTGGACAGTTCTATGCAGTCACCCAAGTTGTTTGTCTTTTTTACAACAAGTGATATTTTTTATTCTTTATTTTCATTATATGAACATTTTCAGAGGATATTTGAGGCTCTGATGCCTGCAGAGACTGGCTTCTGCTTCTAGCAGGCATTGGGCTCCAAAATTACTGTTGGCGATGACAACACTCATGAAATTAAAAGATACTTGCTTCTTGGTAGAAAAGCCAGACAGTGTATTACATTGTAGACAAAATATACATTTGTCTAGTATGACAAACCTAGACAGTATATTAAAAAGCAGAAATGTTACTTTGCCAACAAACATCCATATAGTCAAAGCTATGGTTTTTCCAGTAGCCAGGTATGGATGTGAGACTTGGACAATAAAGGCTAAGCATCAGAGAATTGGTGCTTTTGAACTGTGGTGTTGGAGAAGACTCTTGAAAGTTCGTTGGATTGCAAGGAGATCAAACCAGTCAATCCTTAAGGAAATAACCCCTGAATGTTCTTTGGAAGGACTGATGCTGAAGCTGAAGCTCCAACACTTTGGCCACCTGATGATGAGAGCTGATTCATTGGAAAAGATCCTGATGCTGGAAAAGATTGAGGGCAGGAGGAGAAGGGAATGACAGAGGATGTGATGGTTCAATGGCATCACTGACTTAATGGATATGAGTTTGAGCACACTCCAGGAAATAGCAAAGGACAGGGAAGCCTGGTGTGCTGCAGTCCATGAGGTCACAAACAGTCGTACATCACTGAGCAACTAAACAACAAGGCAGTTTGAACAGGAACAGTTATTTTAACATTGTTGTGGATTGGGTTAATTTAGAGGGAGACCTCAGTATTTTATGAGGATTCATCTATTTCCAGTTCACCTCTGCTATTAGAATGAGTCCATGATTAAAACCTGGATTATTTACCAAGGACTCTCCTTTTGGTGGGCTTTAAAGTACAATGTATTATGGCCCCTAGTCCAATGAAACTCACGAAAGTTCTGCTCAGTTTTTCAGTTTTAAAAAATTTAAAGCAGTTTTTTTAATTGGTCTGTGACTCAATTAAAAAAAAAAAAAAGTGCTGAATGTCAGTTTCACTTTTCTGAGCTCCTTTTCTCTCTGGTGGCTTGTCTGTTAATTGCTCTCTGCCTTACTACTTCCCCAACATCTTTAAACAGATCTTTTGGGGGTATAGCTTTTCTGGTATTCTCAGTGGAACTCTTCATTTCAAGTAAGAACATTGCTGGAAGAAGAAATTTCCACACATAAATCTGAATCTATTTTATACTGGAGGAATAAATCAGTATAACACAGCAGGTAAAAGCTCACATTCTAGGCTCAGACTGCCCCAGGTTTGCATCTGAGTACCACCATTTATTTACTGTGTCTTTGAGCAAGTTAACTCTGGTTTTATAAGCCCTTTGCTCTAACTAGAAAGTGGTAAATTAAGGTACTTTTCTGAAAGGCTTGTTATGGGGATGAAATGGGACAGTGCACATATAATGCTCAAATCAGTATACGGTATATAACTAGTGCTCAATAAACATAAGTTGATATCACAATCACTTGAATACTACTACTTACTGCTACTATTTCTACCATGTTTTACTACCATGAAAAACACAAAAAAGTCTAAGTATCTTCCCATACAATACGTCCTTTGCACTCTACAAGAACTCAGTAAGGTATTATTTTATTGACTTATTCCCACTTTGAATTTCAGGGAAACTGAGCTTTAGATCATCTAAATGACTTCGTCAAAACATCACATGACTAATAAATGGCAGATGTGACATTGACATACTAGTGCCTCTGAACCCAAAAGTGTGAACTTCTTATAAAATTATTCACAGAGCACTGGCAGTATTTAGAGTCTCTGATTCAGCTCAGTGTTAGTCGCTCAGTCGTATCTGACTCATTGTGACTCCATGGACTATAGTCCACCAGGCTCTTCTGCCTGTGGAATTCTCCAGGCAAGATTACCGGAGTGGGTTGCCATTCCCTTCTCCAAAATATCTTCCCCACCCAGGGACTGAACCCAGGTCTCCCGCCTTGGGGGCGTATTTTTTACTGTCTGAGTTACCAGGGAAGCCCCTGTCTGGTTAGCGGTCCTAGTTTAGTGATATATGCCATGTTTAGATTCAAGATTTAAAGTTTATCTAATCTTATACCATAATTTTATAATGGGGGAAACCAAGACTCAAAGGGGGAAAGATTTTGTTTAAGTTCACATGGCTAGAAATGGGCAGGATAGAAGAAGGTTTCAGGCTATTCTCCACATCAGGTAGCTTCTTCTATGTCAAAAATATTTACCTAGGAATTGCTATGATATTGATCTTGAAATATCATTAGTAACAGCAATATATTAATACATTCTCCTCCTTAAAGGAGCAAAGCTGCAGAGAAGTGATCTTATCCCTGATGCGAATGCCCTATTATTATATTACATCAGCTTAAATATTTTATCGTGAAATTTAAAACTTAAGGCAGCATCATTTGCTCGGCCAGGAGGTAAAGTCAAGATGGATGTTTATGATGTGTTCAATTCAATTACTGGTTTATTGTGTGTGGTTTGAGCTATTATAAATCAGTTTAAGTGATACCAATTTCTCAATAGCCTGAGAGGTGTTTTTTTTGGTGGCGGGGGGGACGGGGTGTCCAATTCCATGCAGTATGTAGTACTATCTGTGAAGCAAATAACAACACCAAACTTTATTAGAAGTGCTAACTGAAAATATTTTGTTCAGAGCTCCCTTTGGGTACTTAGATGTTAAAATAATACTGCATTCTATATTGAACGTTGCTCAATCATTTACTCAGAAAACAAGCACTGGGCCCCAGAAATCCTAAGGAAGGGACTTCTTTATATAGATTAGTCATATGTTCACTCTTAGACAACAGTTCTGGCCAGCTGGATGGGACCAGGTGAAAACATGCCTGCTTCCACAGGAAACTTATGAGTGGAGTCTGTGAAGGGCCATTTCCCAGAGGAATCTTATGTATTGGGAGGGGTAGGATGGCTGGGCATAAAAACCATAACCTCCCACACAAGTATTCCCTGCATTGCATCCTGTGCTGAGTCACCCCAGTTGTTAAGGGGGAAGAACCGTGTAGCTTGAGGTTAATGGAATCCTAGATGAAAGGAATATTCCTGGTCTTTAATGTAAAGGGTTTGGGCTTACTTCTATTGCTGTCATCTCCTTTTTAAAAATCATTTCCTTTTCTTCCTCCTTTTGCTCTCTAATTCAAACACATTTTCTAAGGGCACACACATGTAGAGTGAAATATTTTTTTTCTAATTCCAATTAAATTACCCTTTTCTTCTGAACAACATTATTTTTCCAGTTTCAACTTGCACCTAGCTTGTGCATGAAAATGAAAACATCCTGACTTCTGAACTTTAACCCCTCCTTCCCACAATATCCAGTTTAGTGAAGACTGGTCCGGGTGCCTTCATTGCCTCTTTCTGTTCTCTCCCACTTCAAGTCCACACCTCACTTTTCAACATCTAAGAATTTCAACACTGTTGGAAACACCACATTCATCATCATATAGGGAACAGACTGGATGAATCTATTCAACTGAAGTGGAAGATTTAAAGTATTCATTCAAAGTAAGATTCAATTTCTCAAAGAAACCAGAAACTGCAAACATCATCCCCCAAGGTTGAATAATTAACTTTTGGGGGTAGAGGTAGGTATTTAGGAGGGTGGGCCTACTTAGTCACCCTCAAATCTTCTTTAATTTGTCTCCAGAAAAGTGTGACTAATGTCATATCAAGAAGAAAATATAATGTTCTCGCCTATCAAGATGTACAGTGTGCCCATGATGTCCCCTTGCCCTAAATATTCAGTGGAGAGACTATATTGCCTTTATTTGGGGAAAAGCACACCTTGTCACAAAGGGCACATATTTCTCAAGGTCAAAATTAACAAAAGAATGTGCTGAGGCACAAAAACAATTAGCTTATGACCTATAAGTCCTTTAAAAAGGAGTAACAGTAGCTTTATTGAGATATAATCCATATACCATATGTGCATATGTGTGTGTTAACTCACTTCAGTCATGTCCAACTCTGTGTGACCCCATGGACCCGCCAGGCTCCTCTGCCCTGTCCATGGGATTCTCTAGGCAAGTATACTGGAGTGGGTTGCCATGCCCTTCCCCAGGACATATACCATACAATTCACCCCAATTCCATGCTTTTTAGAACATTTACAGGATTTTACGATCATTGCTATAATTATAGAACATTTTTTTAATCACCCAGTGAAGAAACCTGTACCCATTAACAGTCGCTCCCCATTTCACAATTCATGAAACTTAGCCTCTGTTGATGGGTTTAGAGATGATCTTCATGTGTCATATTTGTCCACTTATTTTGAAGGACCAACAGCTTGAGAAGAGGACTTCTCTGGTGGTCCAGTGGTTAACACCCACCTGCCAATGCAGGGGACATGGGTTTGGTCCCTAGTCCAGAAAGATTCCACATGCCACAGAGCAACAAAGCCAGTGAGCCGCCACTATTAGAAGCCCACGCGCTCTGGAGCCCATGCTGTGTAACAAGAGAAACCACCTCAATGAGAAGCCCACCCACTGCAACTAGAGAGTAGCCCGTGAGTGCTGCAACTAGAGAAAACCTACACACAGAAATGAATACCCAGTGCAGCCAAAAATATAAATTATGCAATTAATTAATAAAAATTAAACATAAAAAAGAGCCTGAGAAGAGACTTTTCTGGGCACTTCAATAATAGCAGTCCTCACCTTCTATGGGGCAGAACTGAGCACAGGTAGTTGGCACTTCAGGCACACTGAATTGCTGGGAGGAGTGTGGCCACCCAGTGTGGTATCCACGGTCAGAAGGCATCTCAGTGTCAGAACTCAGCCCAGGATCAAGGTGCCCCTGATTTCCATCTCAGTGCTCTTTCCACCACAATATTTTCTCTGGGATACACTTTCAAAGGTGCAGGAACTTCCTCCTCAACCCACTGAACAATGCCTAATATTTGTCCCCCAGAAAAGCCTCACCTTTGTTTGCATGTGAGGAAGAGAGGCAGAAAGGCACAACATAAATGGAAAGAGCTTCATCCTGGGCCTCCAAAGAAAAGCAGGAGAAGGATAAAGGATCAACTAGCTATCCCAGGAAGGGCACAGAATCATTTCTGACTTCCCCGTGGCTGAGGTCTGTGCCTGGGGCAAGTGTGGGCTGAACAGCTTCCAGGAGTAATTGCTCTGGGCTTCAGTGACAGTCTTCAGTGTTTCTACGACTTCAATCAGGTGGGGAAAAAACAGTCCTTATTGGTCTTTCTTTCTAAAAATTGCTGAGTAGGCTAACAGATTCTGCAAGTGTGAGACGAACATAGCATAATTAAAAAGAAGTGTACCTAAGTAAAAGTTTAGGCCCTAGGGAGATGTTACAGAAGAGTGATGGGTCTTCATAGAGAAGTAGGCCGTATCTGTCTCTTCCATTGGAATAACAGGAAGTTCTATGGCTACTTCTGCATTTAAGAAGTCTATTTTGTATGATTCCTTGAAAGAATATAGCCTGAGACAGAGAGCACAGAAGAAAGGCATGATATTGGGCATATCAACAAACAAAATCTGTTTCAACCATGGTAGCCTTGAAAAAGTTATTCCTTCAACATAAACTGATTTCCTCTTTCAATAATATTATGCACTATGAACTATTTTTTTTTTCTTTTTTTGAAGAGTAGATGATAAAAGATAGGGAGAGTTATGTAAAAATGACAGGAGCACAGGAAGTAGCCATTGTTATGACTGCTATTGATTCCGCATCCCCACTATGATCTATCTTCATGTTCTGTCTCCTCAATCCTGTTCACAAAGGGACTAAAACTTTTATTTATGTCAGTTCAGTTCAGTTACTCAGTCATGTCCAACTCTTTCTGACCCCATGGACTGCAGCACACCAGGCCTCCCTGTCCATCACCAACTCCAGAGTTTACTCAAACCCCTGTCCATTGAGTTGGTGATGCAGTCCAAACCATCTCATCCTCTGTTGTCGCTTTCTCCTCCTGCCTTCAATCTTTCCCAGCATAGGGTCTTTTAAAATGATTTAGCTCTTTGCATCAGCTGGCCAAAGTATTGGAGTTTCAGCTTCAACTTCAAGCCTTCCAAGGAATATTCAGGACTGATTTCCTTTAGGATGGACTGATTGGATCTCCTTGCAGTCCAAGAGACTCTCAAGAGTCTTCTCCAACACCACAGTTCAAAAGCATCAATTCTTTGGTGCTCAGCTTTCTTTATATTCCAACTCTCACATCCATACAAGACTATTGGAAAAACCAGAGTCTTGACTAGATGGACCTTTGTTGGCAAAGTAATGTCTCTGCTTTTTAATATGCTGTCTAGGTTGGTCATAACTTTCCTTCCAAGGAGTAAGCATCTTTTAATTTCATGGTTGCAATCACCATCTACAGTGATTTTGGAGCCCCCCAAAAATAAAGTCAGCCACTCTTTCCACTGTTTCCCCATCTATTTGCCATGAAGTGATGGGACCAGATGCCACTAGTTAATGGTTAAAAGGAGGTCAGTAGTTACCACTCTCAATGACATTTCTGATCTCCTAGGGAAAATGAAAGACATAAATGAAGTATTTACCAAAAGATGAAATTCCAGCTATCAATAATCCATTGGAGAAGCTATTTAGAGAAACAGAATGCCCCCTGAATTAACTACACCAAAAAGAATTCTCCTTATTTGATGTATAAGAAGTACACCAAAGATACACGGTAACTAGGCTTGTTTCAGATGTCAGCTCTGGTGTGGGAGACTCCGGATGGACCTTTCTAATGATGAAATTCCTGCATCTTTATTGGTCGGGAGTTATAAGCAGGCTCTAGGTGAGTCACTGAAATGTGCTGGTCTCAGTTTCTCTTCCTGTCAAAGCAGTTTAACTGAATCTTTTCCCAAATAAGTAAGAATGTGTAACTCTCAGTCAGGTTCAGAGTATTGGATGCCAGGGCTGGGTCAAAGGGTAGTATTTATAGGCTGAAGGATATGGGTGAGGGGAGGATGAAGGAAAACACACAATGTTACCAACAAAGATTGGAGAAATTTTCCAAGGCTGGAAGTACATTTGATGGGCTGTGACACTTCATAGAAGTAAGAAATGAACTGCTAGGGACACTAAACTGTCATAAGAACTATATCCTGCCTGCTTATCTCAAAGAGTTGTTCTGCAATTCAAATGAGATAATCTGTGTGAAGACAATTTGAATGTCAGCAGTATTATTACTGCAACTTTATGAGAAATTTTTCTTTTTACACCAGAGGGAAAAAATGCCTGAAAGGATAAACCAGATTCCCCACAGTTATTTGATATAGTCAGAATTTAAAGCTTTAAAGAGTTTAAACTAGCAAACTAAATAGTTATTATACGTTTACAGCAAGTTTGGGAATAGGGAGAGACACTGTTTTTAGAGATGAGTCCTATGTCATGACTGTACCACTTGGCAACTCTGAATATGTGACCGCAGGCAAGTATTGTAACCTAGTTGTACCATCTGGGGGAGAAAAAAAAAAAGATAATTATGCCTGTCTTAGTAATGTCATTGGAATCTAGTTAGGATTAATTTAGAGACTGCAATGTGAAAGCACTTTGCAAATGGACATATGTGGTATAAATAATAGGTAAAACTTAAAATGCAACCTTTCCTAAATTCACCAAAGTCACCAGAAATTTTTGCCCTGGCATTGTATATCACATCCATTTCATAAATGTGCCCCAAGTCCACCCCAAGCACTTACACACACACTCATGCCCCTGCACAGACACATCTCAATCTGTCTATAATGCCAAGTCAGTCCCCAAGATAAGTGGAAGAGCTGCATGAGTGGGCTGGACATAACTAATTTGATCCATTGGTATGGATGTACACACAAGGAGCTTTGTCTTTCTCCTAGAACTTATTAAGGTCCTGTGAATAGACCTGGGATGGGATACTCTGTCCCCCACACGGCAGGAGCCTGACTGTATGACTTCATCCCCTGAGGCTATGGCTGCACTGAGAGCATCAGATCAATTTCAGAAGGATCGCTTCCTTCTCTATTATTTCTTTTTTTCTTCCTATTAAGAACAGGCTCTCCTCAGTTGACATTCAGCAGTAGGAGGAAGACAAGTGGGATCCAGAGGCTCATAGCCAAGCATCTGATTGGAACACTGATACTGAATGTGTCTTCTGGGAGCTGCCATGCCCGAATTACTCACGCCCCCACCCTTCTGGCATATGGGCATGTTGTACTGAAAACCATGTTGGGAGCTGGGTTCATCCTTAATGACCTATCTTAGGGCTGTATTTAAGAGTTCCTGACATAATAATAATAGAAAATTATCAGGTTTTATTTTTTTGTTTGTTTTAATTGGTTTTATTAACATGGACAAAGTTTGAATGAGGCAGAAGAAACAGGGACTTGGTTGATCCTTTAGTTGATTAGGGCTTAATTTCACTTTGATTTTGCTTGATTTTTAATTTGCACAATTAATGTATGCAAGGGTATGAACTCAGATAATATAAAAAGGCAAAGAAAATAAAGGAAGCTTTCCCTATTAAACTATTATTTAAGATATTAGAAGTGTGTGTATATATGTCATGGAACAACAGACTGGTTCCAAATAGGAAAAGGAGTACGTCAAGGCTGCATATTGTCACCATGTTTATTTAACTTATATGCAGAGTACATCATGAGAAATGCTGGACTGGAAGAAACACAAGTTGGAATCAAGATTGCCAGGAGAAATATCAATAACCTCAGATATGCAGATGACACCACTCTTATGGCAGAAAGTGAAGAGGGGCTAAAAAGCCTCTTGATGAAAGTGAAAGTGGAGAGTGAAAAGGTTGGCTTAAAGCTCAACATTCAGAAAACGAAGATCATGGCATCTGGTCCCATCACTACATGGGAAATAGATGGGGAAACAGTGGAAACAGTGTCAGACTTTATTTTTCTGGGCTCCAAAATCACTGCAGATGGTGACTGCAGTCATGAAATTAAAAGACGCTTACTCCTTGGCAGGAAAGTTATGACCAACTTAGATAGCATATTCAAAAGCAGAGACCTTACTTTACCAACAAAGTTTCGCCTAGTCAAGGCTATGGTCTTTCCTGTGGTCATGTATGGATGTGAGAGCTGGACTGTGAGGAAGGCTGAACGCCGAAGAATTGATGCTTTTGAACTGTGGTGTTGGAGAAGACTCTTGAGAGTCCCTTGGACTGCAAGAAGATCCAACCAGTCCATTCTGAAGGAGATCAATCCTGGAATTTCTTTAGAAGGAATGATGCTAAAGCTGAAACTCCAGTATTTTGGCCACCTCATGCGAAGAGTTGACTCATTGGAGAAGACTCTGATGCTGGGAGGGATTGAGGGCAGGAGGAGAAGGGGACGACAGAGGATGAGATGGCTGGATGGCATCACTGACTCGATGGATACGAGTCTGAGTGACCTCCGGGAGCTGGTGATGGACAGGGAGGCCTGGCGTGCTGCGGTTCATGGGGTCGCAAAGAGTCGGACACGACTGAGCGACTGATCTGATCTGATCTGATCCGATATATATATATATATGAAACAAGAACAACTTAAATAAGAAATTATAATCAAAGTTAGAAGTAAAATAAAACATAATTGGAATTAGAACCAAACAGGAAAAGAACAGACCTTAGTAGATCAGGTCAATTTTAGTAAGAACGTCCACTCTGACCAACTAGTATAAAAGGAACTTTCAACCAAATTACTAATTAGATTTTTCTGAATAACTTATAAGAAGATCCAACCAGTCCATTCTAAAGGAGATCAGCCCTGGGTGTTCTTTGGAAGGAATGATGCTAAAGCTGAAACTCCAGTACTTTGGCCCACCTCATGCGAAGAGTTGACTCATTGGAGAAGACTCTGATGCTGGGAGGGATTGAGGGCAGGAGGAGAAGGGGACGACAGAGGATGAGATGGCTGGATGGCATCACTGACTCGATGGATACGAGTCTGAGTGACCTCCGGGAGCTGGTGATGGACAGGGAGGCCTGGCGTGCTGCGGTTCATGGGGTCGCAAAGAGTCGGACACGACTGAGCGACTGATCTGATCTGATCTGATCTGATATATATATATATATGAAACAAGAACAACTTAAATAAGAAATTATAATCAAAGTTAGAAGTAAAATAAAACATAATTGGAATTAGAACCAAACAGGAAAAGAACAGACCTTAGTAGATCAGGTCAATTTTAGTAAGAACGTCCACTCTGACCAACTAGTATAAAAGGAACTTTCAACCAAATTACTAATTAGATTTTTCTGAATAACTTATAAGAAGATCCAACCAGTCCATTCTAAAGGAGATCAGCCCTGGGTGTTCTTTGGAAGGAATGATGCTAAAGCTGAAACTCCAGTACTTTGGCCCACCTCATGCGAAGAGTTGGCTCATTGGAAAAGACTCTGATGCTGGGAGGGATTGGGGGCAGGAGGAGAAGGGGACGACAGAGGATGAGATGGCTGGATGGCATCACCGACTGGATGGATGTGAGTGTGAGTGAACTCCGGGAGTTGGTGATGGACAAAGAGGCCTGGCGTGCTGCGATTCATGGTGTTGCAAACAGTCAGACACGACTGAGCGACTGAACTGAACTGAATGCTAGGTAAAGTGAAAAGGTGCAAAAAGTAACAGAATAGAGTTAAAGAGACATCTTTTGTTTCTTGTCAGGCATCTAGAGCAAATACCTAGACAAAAGTAAATTATGATATTTATTTTTAGGTCTATCTAACATTCATTGAATAATTAATAAAGTTAATTTCATTTAGGTGTTTGTATCTACATATATGGGAGCTTCCCATGTGGCGCCAGTGATAAAAACCTGCCTCCCAGTGCAGGAGACGTAAGAGATGTGGGTTCAATCCCTGGGTCAGGAAGACCCCCTGGACGAGGGCATGTCAACCCACTCCAGTATTCTTGCCTGGAGAATCCCAAGGATAGAAGAGCCTTGTGGTTTATGGTCCATACGGTCGCAAATAGTCAGACACAACTGAAGTGACTTAGCACATATGCACATCTACATATATATCTTTGGTTTAAATACTAGAAATGTGGTCCTTTATATTTTAAAAATATCCCAGGATTAAGAGTTGGGTAGGCAGGGGGTATCAATCAACTTTGCAAATCTAGTCTCAAAATCCATGTTCAAGGTGAATGCTCTATGGGTCATTCCACTTCTATGAACTAATTGATCTGCTATAAATCAATTTTTTCCCTACTTGGACTGCAGATGACAAAATTTTATAGGGTTTACAAGTCACTTTCAGGTTTATTTTTCCTTGTCTCCAATTATATTCTGAAACAAGAGTGATGATTAATAGGATTTCCTTGATTTTAATTGGATTAATTTGCTGTATTCAGTTCAGTCCAGTCATGCATTCATGGCTGACACTTTGCAACCCCATGGAATGCAGTATGCCAGGCTTCCCTGTCCATCACCAGCTCCTAGAGCTTGCTTAAACTCCTGTCCATAGAGTCAGTGATGCCATCCAACCATCTCATCCTCTTTCATCCCCTTCTCTTCCTGCCTTCAATCTTTCCCAGCATCAGGGGCTTTTCCAATGAATCAGTTCTTCCCATCTGGTGGCCAAAGTATTTGAGTTTCAGCTTCAGTATCAATGCTTCCAATGGATATTCAGGGCTGATTTCCTTTAGGATAGACTGATTGGATCTCCTTACAGTCCAAGGGACTCTCAAGAGTCTTCTCCAACATCACAATTCAAAAGCATCAATTCTTCAGTGCTCAGCTTTCTTTAGAGTCCAACTCTCCATCCATACATAACTACTAGAAAAACCATAGCTTTCACTAGGCAGACCTTTGTTGGCAAAGTAATGTCTCTGCTTTTTAATATGCTGTCCACGTTGGTCATAGCTTTTCTTCCAAGGAGCAAGAGTCTATTAACTTCATGGCTACAGTCACCACCTGCAGTGATTTTGGAACCCTCCCCCCAAAAAATGAATAAATAAAAAAGTCTCTCACTGTTTCCCCATCTATTTCCCATGAAGTGATGGGACCAGATGCCATGATCTTCGTTTTCTGAATGTTGAGTTTGAAGCCAACTTTTTTACTGTCCTCATTCAGTTTCATCAAGAGGCTCTTTAGTTCTTCTTTGCTTTCTGCCATAAGAGTGGTGTCATCTGCATATCTGAAGTTATTGATATTTCTTCCGGCAGTCTTGATTCCAGCTTGTGCTTCATCCAGCCCAGTATTTTGCATGATGTGCTCTGCATATAAGTTAAATAAGCAGGGTGACAATATACAGCCTTAACATATTCCTTTCCCAATTTGGAAGCACTCTGTTGTTTCATGTCCAGTTTTAACTGTTGCTCCTTGACCTGCAGACAGATTTCTCAGGAGGACGGTAAGGAGGGCTGGTATTTCCATCTATAAGAATTTTCCAGACTGTTGTGATCTACACAGTTAAAGGCTCTAGCATAGTCAAGAAAACAGAAGTAGATGTTTTTCTGAAATTCTCTTGCTTTTTCAATGATCCAGCAGATGATGGCAATTAGATCTCTGATTCCTCTGCCTTTTCTAAATCCAGTTTGAACATGGAAGTTCATGGTTCACGTGCTATTGAATCCCGGCTTGGAGAATTTTGAGCATTACTTTGCTAGCATGTGAGATGAGTGCAATTGTGTGGTAGTGTGAACATTCTTTGGCATTGCCTTTCTTTGGGATTGGAATGAAACCTGACCTTTTCCAGTCCTGTGGCCACTGCTGAGTTTTCCAAATTTGCTGGCATATTGAGTGAAGCACTTTCACAGCATCATCTTTTAGGATTTGAAAGAGCTCAACTGGAATTCCATCACCTCTACTAGCTTTGTTCAGAGTGGTGCTTTCTAAGGCCCACTTGACTTTGCATGCCAGGATGTCTGGCTCTAGGTGAGTGATCATACCATCATGGTTATCTGGATCATGAAGATCTTTTTTGCATAGTTCTTCTGTGTATTTTTGCCACCTCTTCTTAATATCTTCTGCTTCTGTTAGGTCCATACTGTTTCTGTCCTTTATTGAGCCCATCTTTGCATGAAATGTTCCCTTGGTATCTCCAATTTTCTTGAAGAGATCTCTTGTCTTTCCCATTCTATTGCTTTCCTCTATTTTTTTGCATTGATCGCTAAGGAAGGCTTTCTTATCTCTCCTTGCTATTCTTTGGAACTCTGCATTCAAATGGGTATATCTTTCCTTTTCTCCTTTGCCTTTAGCTTCTCTTCTGTTCTCAGCCATTTGTAAGGCCTCAGAAAACCATTTTGCCTTTTTGTATTTCTTTTTCTTGGAGATGGTCTTAATCATTGCCTCATGTACAGTATCATGAACCTCCATCCATAGTTGTTCAGGTACTCTATCTATCAGATCTAATCCCTTGAATCTATTTGTGACTTCCACTGTATAATCATAAGGGATTTGATTTAGGTCATATCTCAATGGTCTAATGATTTCCCCTACTTTCTTCAATTTAAGTTTGAATTTTGCAATAAGGATTTCATGATCTGAGCCACACTCAGCTCCCAGTCTTACTTTTACTGACTTTATAGAGCTTCTCCATCTTTGCTATGAAGAATATAATCAATCTGATTTGGGTATTGATCATCTGGTGATATCCATATGTAGTTTTCTCTTGTGTTGTTGGAAGAGGCTGTTTGTTATGACTAGTGCAATCTGTTGGCAAAACTCTATTAGCCTTTGCCCTGCTTCATTCTGTACTCCAAGGCCAAATTTGCCTGTTACTCCACTTGTCTCTTGACTTCCTACATTTGCATTCCAGTCCCCTATGATGAAAAGGACATCTTTTGGGGGTGTTAGTTCTAGAAGGTCTTATAAGTCTTCATAGAACCATTCAACTTCAGAGTCTTCAGCATTACTGGTTGAGGCATAGACTTGGATTATTGTGATATTGAATGGTTTGCTTTGGAAATGAACAGAGATCATCCTGTCCTTTTTGAAATTGTACCCAAGTAATGTATTTCATACTTTTTTGTTGACTATGAGGGCTACTCCATTTCTTCTACAGGATTCTTGCCCACAGTAGTAAATATAATGGTTTATATCTTTGTTTTATAACATGTTTGTTGTATCACTTGTTTTTTGTATAACATTAAGTAAAATTAAGATGTGCATGTATGGATATGAGAGTTGGACCATAAGGCTGAGTGCTGAAGAATTAATGTTTTTGAACTGCGTTGTTGGATAAGACTCGAGAGTTTCTTGGACTGCAAAGAGATCAAACTAGCCAATTCCAAAGGAAATCACTCCTAAATATTCACCAGAAGGACTGATGCTGAAGCTGAAACTCCAATACTTTGGCCCCTTATACAAAGAACTGACTCATTGGAAATGACCCTGATGCTAGAAAGACTGAGTGCAGGAAGAGAAGAGGACAACAGAGGATGAGTTGTTTGGATGGCACCACTGACTCAATGGACTTGAGGTTCAATAAGCTCTGGGAGATGGTGAAGGACAGAGAAGCCTGGTATGCTGCAGTTGGTGGGTTAGCAAAGTCGGACACAATTGTGTGACCAAGCAGCAACAAGGTGTACACTGTATTATTTTGATAATTTTATATGAATATATGTTTATATATCATTGCCATAGTGATTTTTATCACATTACAAAATTGTAGTATAATAGTGTTGCCTATGTTCACTATATTGTGCATTAGATCTCAGTGTCTGATTTACTACTAATTGCAGGTTTGTACCATTAAACACCACCAGTCTCTCCCCTACTGCCCATCCCCTGGCAACCATTTCACTCTTTTTTATGAGATTTTAAGTTAAACATTCAGGTGATATCATACTGCACTTGTCTTTCTCTGTCTGACTTAATCTCATTTAACATAATGTGCTCAAGGTCCATCCATGTCACTGCAGATGAGAAGATATCCTCCTTTATCACATCTGGATAAAATTCTATTGTGTATATGTACAACATCTTTTTTATCCATTTATCCACTGATGATTATTTGTGTTGTTCCCATAACTTGGCTATTGTAAATGGCACTGCAATAAACATGGGAGTATATATATCATATATATATATATATATATATATATATATATATATGTATCTTCAAAATCCTGTTTCCATTTCTTCTAGAATAGAACTGCCAGATTGTAGGGTAGACCTCATGGTCCACATAGTCAAAGCTATGGTTTTTCCAGTAATCATGTATGGATGGGAGAGTTGGACCATTAAGAAGGCTGAGCATCAAAGAATTGATACTTTCTAATTGTGGTGCTGGAGAAGACTCTTGAGAGTCCCTTGAACTGCAAGAAGATTGAATCAGTCAATTGTAATAGAAATCAGGGGTAGCAAAGACTACCCAATGGACACGACTTAGCAACTGAACAACAACAACAACTTATTTTTAATTTTTTGAGAAAACCCCATATTGTTTTCCATAATAGTTGGAAAAATTTGCATTCCCACCAAGAGTGTATAAGAGTTCACTTTTCATTACATCCTCAACAGCACCTGATGTCTCGTCTTCTTGATAATAACCATTTCAACAGATGTGAGGTGATAGTTCATTGAAGTTTTAATATGTTTTCCTCTGATTTTTTGATGTTGAGCATCTTTGCATCTGCCTGTTGCTTCCTGATTTTTACATCACACTACAAAGCCATAGCAATAAAAACAGTATGGTACTAGCAGAAAAACAAACATATGGATCAGTGAAGCAGAATCAGTTCAGTTCAGTTGCTCAGTCATGTCCAACTATGCAACCCCATGAACCACAGCACACCAGGCCTCTCTGTCCATCACCAACTCCTGGAGTCCACCCAAACCCATGTCCACTGAGTCAGTGATGCCATCCAACCATCTCATCCTCTGTCGTCCCTTCTCCTGCCCTCAATCTTTCCCAGCATCAGGGAAATATGAAAATGAAGCAGAATAGAAAGCCAAAAAATTAAGTCTAAGCATATATGGTCAACTAATATTTGATAAGGGAGCCAAGAATACCCAATGAAGAAAAGATAGTGCTAAAAAGCAGTGGAGAAACACTTGCAGAAAAGTGAAACTGAACTCCTATCTCACACAACTCATAAAAATTAATTTAAAATGCATCAAAGGCTTAAACATAAAACCTGATACCATAAAACTGTCAGAATAAAGCATAGCGATGAAACTCATCACTAATCTTAGCCATATTAGTCTTGGCAAAGATTTTCTGGACAGGAAACCAACTACACAACAAAAGCAACAGTCAACCAGCATGACCACATCAAACTCAAAAGCTTCTGCATAGCAAAAGAAAGAACTAATAGAAAGAAAAGAAAATATACAGAATGGGGAAAAATTAGCAAACCATATGTCAGAAAAGGGATTAATATCCAAAAAGGAAAGGAAAAGAGCTCCTTGCTTTTATTTGTATCCACAAAGCTTAATCTTCAAGGCCAAAGTCCCATATCACAGATAACACCATCCTAAACAAAGGGTGTTTTTAACTACATAAAATAAGAATATAGCATGACCCACATTTTCAAAGAGCTTACAATTTGTAGAGACCACAATAATCTATGAAAACACAAGACTAAAAAAATTAACAGATGGGAGAAAGGAAGGAGAGAAAGAATCAATCTATAATTCTATATAACAAAAGGGGGTATGGGGAGACAGATAAAAATCTAGTTACTGGGGTTTCAGGCAAGTTATTTCCTCTCTCTGGACAGTAATTCCTACATTTTAACATTAAGAAATACATTACACCAGTGATTTCCAGGTTGTTATATACCCAACCCAGTGAAATTTAAAAAATCAAATTTAAATGACCAAGGCAGGATCCTTAGCTTTTAGTTTTGCCATGTAAGGGCATCAAAAATATTTTCTATTTATTAATATTATTTTCTTTTGAAAAAGATATTTTAGCACCAAAAAGGACATAATCACAGAAGAGAAAAAACTCTTCCCTAAACAAGATAATGCATTCATTCATTTACTGAAAGAATATGTAGTAAAAGCTGTTGTGTGCTACACTGTTCCTGGGCATGGAAATACTGTGATGAGGAAGCAGCCAAGAGCCAGTGGAGGTCCCATGAAGGAGATTAGGGAGTAACAACCTTTTCAATCTGTACCCTGTATAGATTTATTTATTCATTCTTCCATGCAATAGTATAAACATCATGCAAGCATCCATTCTTGTACCAGAATTTGGAAACCACCACTCCAGAGCATCAACAGTTCCCACACTTTGGGTAATAAGACCCAGAACGTCTATGACAAATAGTAAGAGAGAACATGTGAATAACTAGTTGGAATAATTTAAACCCAATAAAAGAATCTAAGAGGACATGGAAGGCATTTATTTTTATTTGAGTTTGATAGGAAATGAGGTAAATAAGTCCTCAACCTTGCTTGGAATTCTTTCTTTTCCTACTCACTGGCCAAATTAGTATTGCATTCACAATATTGCTGATTATTAATATCAACATCATAATTATTTGTAGCACCCTCGCTAGTAACACAAAACGGAGGTGGCATCCTAACTTTCACAGGACACCAATGAAAAGTGATGACACAGTGTTTCCAGGAGGCAATGGAAAAGCAGTTTCTTCCCACTTACAAAGAAACTCACTGGGTAGTTTCTTTGCCTCGGAAGATGTGATTACAAAGGCCCTATCGCTAGCTGGTCCCGCTTTTCTCCAGGTCTGAAGGAGATGAGCGAGCATACTGATTGCAATCATCGTCTGACTCATCCTGTCATTGGCTTGTCCATGTGATGAAAGTCCCGACAAGTTCCTTTTTGGGTTCCTTGGTAATTATATATAATGAAGTGGCATGAGCAAATGATCGGCCATGATATTCAGAGCATCATTCCCTCAGCAATGAGACAGGCGAGGTGGTGGTGTTATCCTTCACCCTAAAGTCATCCTAAATCAGACCTAATATCTAGGTAAATGGCTTGTGGAGAAATTAATATGTGTATAACTGAAGGAGATCCTAAGGCCTCCTGGGATAATAAGAATGGGAGAGAACGAAAATGGACTTTAAACCTAAGTAAGCAGAGATGGGACAGAAATTATGTTAGCATTGAGTCATGAGAGAGACAACTAAAAGACGTTCAGTTGTCATGGAGAAGAACCAAACAGAGAGAGGAATAATGATGTTTAGGCATAGCAATTAGGAAAGTCATTGACATTGACTCAGGGAACACGGAGACCTTTGTTCTAGTTCTGATTCTGTTGTGAATTCACTGTATGACATAAAGAAAATCACCTGCTTTCTTTCTGCTCAGTTATCTCATTGCTGTGTATCGAGAGGGTTGAGTGATCCTTGCAAGCCGATCAGCGCAAGGGAAGTTGTGGTTGAGTGAAAAGATACTGTAGACAAATAGAACATGGTTCAAATCATGGATGCAGCACTTGCCAGCCCCAAATGCAGACCATTCTATTCACTCTCTGCTCCATTCTTTTAACTGGTGACATGGAAATAAGAATAAGACCGACATGATATAGTTTTTTTGTGTGTGATTAATAAGTAAAATGTGCATATGAAGCTCTTAGCTTAGTGCCAGGCACACAATATCTTAATATTCAGGACTACTGCAGACAGGACTGGGCAGGTCAGGGCCTCACCAGGCAGTAGGTGCATCAAAGATTAAGTCTTTTCAGGAACTTTTGCTTACCATCTGACTATCAGTTCAGTTCACTTCAGTCTCTCAGTCATGTCCAACTCTTTACAACCCCATGAACTGCAGCACACCAGGCCTCTCTGTCTATCACCAACTCCCAGAGTCCACCCAAACCCATGTCCATCGAGTCGGTGATGCCATCCAGCTATCTCATTCTCTGTCATCCCGTTCTCCTCCTGCCTTCAATCTTTCCCAGCATCAGGGTCTTTTCAAGTGAGTCAGCTCTTCTCATCATTCAGAAAGCTAAGATCATGGCATCTGGTTCCATCTGACTATCAGATCAGATCAGATCAGTCGCTCAGTTGTGTCCGACTCTTCGTGACCCCATGAACCGCAGCACACCAGGCCTCCCTGTCCATCACCAGCTCCCGGAGGTCACCCAGACTCATACCCATCAAGTCAGTGATGCCATCCAGCCATCTCATCCTCTGTCATCCCCTTCTCCTCCTGCCCTCAATCCCTCCCAGCATCAGAGTCTTCTCCAATGAGTCAACTCTTCGCATGAGGTGGCCAAAGTACTGGAGTTTCAGCTTTAGCATCATTCCTTCTAGAGAAATTCCAGGATTGATCTCCTTCAGACTGGACTGGTTGGATCTCCTTGCAGTCCAAGGGACTCTCAAGAGTCTTCTCCAACACCACAGTTCAAAAGCATCAATTCTTCAGCGCTCAGCCTTCTTCACAGTCCAGCTCTCACATCCATACATGACCACAGAAAAGACCATAGCCTTGACTAGGCGAACCTTTGTTGGTAAAGTAAGGTCTCTGCTTTTGAATATGCTATCTAGGTTGGTCATAACTTTCCTTCCAAGGAGTAAGCGTCTTTTAATTTCATGGCTGCAGTCATCATCTGCAGTGATTTTGGAGCCCAGAAAAACAAAGTCTGACACTGTTTCCACTGTTTCCCCATCTATTTCCCATGTAGTGATGGGACCAGATGCCATGATCTTCGTTTTCTGAATGTTGAGCTTTAAGCCAACCTTTTCACTCTCCACTTTCACTTTCATCAAGAGGCTTTTTAGCCCCTCTTCACTTTCTGTCATAAGAGTGGTGTCATCTGCATATCTGAGGTTATTGATATTTCTCCCGGCAATCTGACTATACAAAGTAAAAAACCCAGCAGCCCCAGGGAAGGAAGTGAATTCTTAGTTATCATCAGATGGGAAAACTAGCAGCCACATCTTCCCTTGTACTTGCTGTTGCATGCATCAAAGATAAATAAATTGTAATGTATATTTATTTATAATACTCTATTCTGTGTTATATAGTCTTTTATATATACACATACATATATGTTTTATTTATGTGTGTTGATGCTTTTGAACTGTGGTGTTGGAGAAGACTCTTGAGAGTCCCTTAGACTGCAAGGAGATCCAGCCAGTCCATTATGAAGGAGATCAGCCCTGGCATTTCTTTGGAAGGACTGATGCTAAAGCTGAAACTCCAGTATTTTGGCCACCTCATGTGAAGAGTTGACTCATTGGAGAAGACTCTGAGCTGGGAGGGATTGGAGGCAAGAGGAGAAGAGGACGACAGAGGATGAAATGGCTGGATGGCATCACTGACTCAATGGACGTGAGTCTGAGTAAACTCTGCGAGTTAGTGATGGACAGGGAGGCCTGGCATGCTCCCATTCATGGGGTTGCAAAGAGTTGGACATAACTGAGCGACTGATCTGATCTGATCTACATATTTACATATATATTTATTTAATATATATTTATGCATATGTATACATGGGCTTTCCTGCTTGCTCAGCACATAAAGAATTCACCTGCAAGGCAGGAGACGCAGGAGACACGGGTTTGAGCCCTGGTTCAAGAAGATACCCTGGAGGAGGAAACAGCAACCCAATCTAGTATTCTTGCCTGAAAAATCCCACTGACAGAGGAGCCCAACAGGCTATAGTCCAAAGGGTTGCAAAGAGTCGGACACATCTGAGCACACATGTGTATGTATGTGTTTGTGTATATGTGTGTATGTGTGTGTGTGTGCACAAGTAAAATAGAACCATCCACAAACTAGACATCACATGGACTTTGCCACCCTGCTTCTGCCCTCTTGTGTTCCCTGTCTTCAGTGAATATGGTTGAAGTCAGAGAGATGTTAAATGCCACAGGGATAGGGAAAACAGACAAGCCACCTTCTGTTTCTCCCAAGGAGAAGTCCTTTCTGGCAGAAATATGAGTCAGTTCCAATGTTTTTCCTCTGAAAAGATGAGTCTATTTTCATGATATTGAGTATTTCATAAAATTTTCCTCAAGTAAAGGCAATTCAATTTCACAAATATTTATTACATACCTATGACAGTTTAGGCACAGTGTTTCAACTGTGCGAGGGGAAGTTTATAAAATAAATAAGACATTTTCCCCTGCCCTCTACCTCTAATCACACACACACACACACACACACACACCGTGTGTGTACGCAGAAAATCAAAAAACATAAAATACGGAGTACAGACAGAAAATCAAAAAACATAAAATACGGAGTACAGAGGTTCTCGAAGCTTATTTCCCTCACTGGCAGTGTCAGCTTCATCTGGGAACCTGTTAGAAATGCAAATTCCCAGGCCCTGCTTTGATCTCTAGACTCAGAAACTGTGGGGATGGTTCCAAGCATTCATTGTTTTAACAAGGCTCCAGGGGATTCTGATGTACATTCAAGATTAAGAAAAGTTCTACAACAGAACTTTGTACTGAGTACTTCCTGAGAGAGAGGAACTTCACACCCAGGCAACCTCAGTTTCTATCTCAGAGTCAGCATTCATCTGGAGGAAATTCATAACCTCTCTGTGTCTCAATTTCTCAGCTATATACTATTGAAGCATGCTCTGATATATACTTGCACAGTCCTGAGAATGTTCCTTGATCACCTTCTATAGTTGTTGTTCAGTCGCTTAGTCGTGTCCACCTCTTTGTGACCCCATGGACTGCAGCATGACAGGCTTCCCTGCCCTTCACCATCTCCCAGAGTTTGCTCAAACTCATGTCCACTGAGGCAGTGATGCCATCCAACCATCTCATCTTCTGTTGGCCTCTCCTCCTTCTGCCTTCAATCTTTCCCAGCATCAGCATCTTTTACAATAAGTCAGCTCTTCACATCAGGTGGCCAAAGTTTTGGAGCTTCAGTATTCAGTATCAGCTGAATACTGAATTCATTCATTCCTTCCAATGAATATTCAAGGTTGATTTCCTTTAGGTTTGACTGGTTTAATCTCCCTGCAGTCCAAAGGACCCTCAGGAGTCTTCAGCAACACAGTTTAAAGGCATCCATTCTGCAGTACTCAGCCTTATTTATGGTCCAACTCTCACATCTGGGGCCTTCCCTGGTGGCTCAGCTGGTAAAGAATCTACCTGCAATGTGGGAGACCTGGGTTCAATCCCTGGGTTGGGAAGATCCCCTGGAGAAGGGAATGGCTACCCACTCCAGTATTCTGGCCTGGAGACTGTATAGTCCATGGGGTCACAAAAAGTCAGACATGACTGACTGTTACTAAAATCTGGACTGTACTGACTACTGGAAAAAATCATAGTTTTGACTATCCAGACCTTTGTCACCAAAGGGAGGGTGACTTAGGATCCCAACTGATGAACTTTGAAATCCATCCCCACACTGGCACAGACATCATGACTCCCTCTGGCTGCCAGCTAATGACTAGGTCCAGAGGGGCCCCTAAGACAGAGCCATCCTAGGAGACAGACACCACTGATGTCCTGCATCACATTGAGACCCTCTGAACCTTTCATAAATTACATGGCAGTTATGCTGATTAATTCCACCGTCTATCTCTCTTTCACATTGTCTCATGGCACTGCAACTCTCTCAATCATCCTGATTCATTCCCTGTTTTTTTTTTACACAAGTATTGCCCCTAAAATAAAATCCTTGCACATTCAGTCCCATCTTGGTGCCTGTTTCACAGAGGACCCAGACTGATGCACTCATATCAGCCAATTACCCATTTCAGAGAATTCTGTTCCAAGGACATACCCTCTGCCTTGGAAAGAGTGGACTGATAACTCCATTTATGGTTGGCAATCATAAAGCATCAACCCCACTTTATTAGATTTATTAGAGGAGGACACACAAAAAAAGGAATCAGGATACACTACCCTAAAATATGCCACTTTGACCTAAGGAATACTTTGACCTGAATGCAACTGAGAATCAACAGATGCAGAAGGAGCTCTCTGCCCTCATCCTCTTCTGCCTAAAGGTAAAGCATAAATCTCTTTTTATGCAGATGGCATAAATTTTCCTTGTGACAGTATACCCCTCCCCCATACCAAGAAGAAGAGGGTGACAGATTACTGGAGGCAAAGAGTCAGCCTGAGATAAGTCTGTACAAACAGACCTCACTAAAACAACTGTTGTCGTCCATTAGTTTCATCCCCATACTTCCCCATAATGCACCAGTCTCTGAAGCCCATATCCCTTCTCTTTTGCTAAAAGGATTTACAAGCCCTCAAGTCTAGCCTCTTTGAGTTTCACTTATTTTCTGTGAACATCAGTGCAAATAAACATAAATAAAACTTACATGCTTTTTCTCCTGTTACTCTTTTTTGTTTGTTTGTTTACCTTTCACCCTCCCACCCCTAGCTCTTGAACCTAAGAAAACAGAGGAATAGGTCTTCCTCCCTGACAAATACAAGAGGAGCATTGTACACACTCAAATTTTAGACCTCTGTTTTTAAGAACTAAACTTCTGCTTCATTTACAGTCTGCAGCACAGCCACTCTTTCTGAAAACTCTGCTTCTGGTACCCACAGAGCACTCAGGGTTGTGACCTGATTTTTTTCTCTTTCCCTTTCTGTCTTCAACTTGAGCCATGGAACCTGCTAAGAGATTTCCCAGGTACCCACTGATCATGTCTCTGAACCTGTGACCTACCCTTTCTCCCAAGATTTCCTGACTGCTCTATACATCTGAGGAATCATTTGTTCTTCTCCTTTATCTGAAATGTAATAGTTAAAAGTTCAAGCCCTGGTGTTAAACACACTTGACTTTGAATCTATCCCCCAGTAACTGATACCCTTGGACTTACTACTAACAACCTCCCTGAGCCTCAGTTTGGCACCTGACTCCTAGAGTTATGAATAGTATTCAAGGAAAAATCATCCCAAAGGGCTTTGCAGAGAGGCTGACATCTAGTAAGTGTTCAGTACATAATAACTCCTGCTATTATTACCACCATTACTGCCTGGACAGACCAAGTACTATTATATCCTTTGAACAGCATCCTTTGTCTAGAAGCAAAATTAATTTCTCAGGTTGTCATCCTGCTCTGAGGTAATGGGTGATCAATACAATTCTAGCTACTGGTTTTCTCTGCTAGTAGTAGGCTAGATGCCCAAGTCCTAAGATGGAGTGCTCTCTTATCTCACAGGGCACTGCACATAGAAGCCCCATCAAACTGAGTATGTGGAAGGTCTTTGAGAAATATCAACTACAGTCACCTCAGAGCACACAGTGTGTCTTAATTCCCCCAGTTCCCTTCAGTGTTCTGTAGGGCACCTGGCACTTAGTAGGGTCAGGAAATGTTGAATGGAGGAGCAATTTGCTGAGTAGTTAGGGAAAGGAATGGTTCTTCGATTCTTG
This sequence comes from Tragelaphus eurycerus, assembly GCA_935064755.1. Lineage (NCBI taxonomy): Eukaryota > Metazoa > Chordata > Mammalia > Artiodactyla > Bovidae > Tragelaphus > Tragelaphus eurycerus. Next base: position 32,545,351 of record CAKXYN010000014.1, on the reverse strand, counting down.
AGGGAATTTCAATATTCAAGATACTCCCAGATGTCTCCGCTCATTTTCTGGCTGCACCAAAAATGAGTGGAGTAATTTACACAAGCAGTAATTTGGCGAAAGGAAATATGCATGCTGCCTTCAATGGCTCCCATTTCTTCTCTCAGTGAGTGCACTGCCCGTAGGAAGCAGGTATTTATCCTCTTCTGCATGCTCTAAGTTTGACCATGGGGCTTAGTTAGGAAGTCCAGTGGGCTCTTAAGCTAAGATATATTCTCTGATACAGTTTTAACAATTGTGTGACATTTTTATTTCCATATGCCTTACTCCTTGTCTTAATTCTCACTTTGTTTAGGATCTAAACAGGAAAGAAGAGCCCTGTTTATTAGCCTCCTTTGAAGACTCCCAAGGCAAGATGTGTCAGAAGCCCCAAAATGGGTCTTCACAAGAAGATACATACAACCCAATGTTCACGGTAGCACTATTTACAATAGCCGGGACATAGAAGCAACCTAAATGTCCAACAACAGAGGAACAAAGAGGACAAAGAGGATGTAGCACATATATAAAGTGAATTATTGCTCAGGCATAAAAAGAAAGGAAACAGTGTCATCTGCAGAAATGTGGACAGAACCAGAAACTGTCATAGTGAAGTAAGTCAAAAAGAGAAAAACAAATATCATATAATATCACTTATATGTGATATCTAGAAAAATGGTAAAGATGAACTTATTTGCACAGTAGAAGGTGAGAGCCACATGTAGAGAACAAACATATGGATATCAAGGGAGGAAGGAAAGGGTGAGATGAACTGGGAGGTTGGGATCGACATATATACACCACCATGAATAAAACAGGTAATTAATCAGAACCTGTTGTATAGAACATAAAACTCTACTCAATGCTCTGTGGTGTCCTAAATGGGAAGGAAATCTAAAAAGAGGGAATATATGTTTTTGCATAACCAATTCACTTTGCTGTACAGTGGTCCCCAAGCTTTGTGGACCAGGAGCCAGTTGCAAGGAGACCACTTTCATGGACTGTGTGTGGGTGGTGGTTTCAGGATAATTCAAGTGCATTACATTTATCATGTACTTTATTTCTATTATTCATATATCAGCTTCACCTCAGATCATCAGGCGTTACATCCCAGAGGTTAGTGACCTATTGTAAAGCACCTGTATCTCAATAAAAATTAATTTTAAAAAACAAGCAAGCAAACAAACAAAAGAGTCTGCCCTTTGACCCAGATATTCTGAGTCTAGGAATTTAACCAAAGGAAAATATTCAGTCAAAGATTTCTACAAAAAGTGTCCGTCAGCATTTTAAAAACAATAAATGTTATTTAAAAATTAACCAATGAGTGAAGAATATGCTATTCCCTTGTGATAAAATGGAATGTAATCCTACCAAATCATTTTTTTTCCAAAGAGTGTTAATGACATTGGGAAAATTCTTAGGGAACAATGTGAAGTGGAAAAAAATGATACAAACACTATAAATATATATAGATACACACACGTTGTTTAGTTACTCAGTCGTGTTCGACTCTGCAACTCCATGGACTATAGCACACCAGGCTTCCCTGTCCTTCATCATCTCCCAGAGTTCACTCAAACATACACAGAGGCACACTTGAATTAAAAAGATATATTGAAAGGAAAGATATAAAAAGATATACATCTGAATGCAGAGTTCCAAAGAATAGCAAGAAGAGATAAGAAAGCCTTCTTCAGTGATCAATGCAAAGAAATAGAGGAAAACAACAGAATGGGAGAGACTAGAGATCTATTCAAGAAAATCAGAGATACCAAAGAAACATTTCATGCAAAAATGGGCTCGATAAAGGACAGAAATGGTATGGACCTAACAGAAGCAGAAGATATTAAGAAGAGGTGGCAAGAATACACAGAAGAACTGTACAAAAAAGAGCTTCACGACCCAGATAATCATGATCGTGTGATCACTGACCTAGAGTCAGACATCCTGGAATGTGAAGTCAAGTGGGCCTTAGAAAGCATCACTACGAACAAAGCTAGTGGAGGTGATGGAATTCCAGTGGAGCTATTCCAAATCCTGAAAGATGATGCTGTGAAAGTGTTTCACTCAATATGCCAGCAAATTTGGAAAACTCAGCAGTGGCCACAAGATTGGAAAAGGTCAGTTTTCATCCCAATCCCAAAGAAAGGCAATGCCAAAGAGTGCTCAAACTACCGCACAATTGCACTCATCTCACACGCTAGTAAAGTAATGCTCAAAATTCTCCAAGCCAGGCTTTAGCAATATGCGAACCATGAACTTCTTGATGTTCAAGCTGGTTTTAGAAAAGGCAGAGGAACCAGAGATCAAATTGCCAACATCTGCTGGACCATGGAAAAAGCAAGAGAGTTCCAGAAAAGCATCTATTTCTGCTTTATTGACTATGCCAAAGCCTTTGACTGTGTAGATCACAATAAACTGTGGAAAATTCTGAAAGAGATGGGAATACCAGACCACCTGATCTGCCTCTTGAGAAATCTGTATGCAGGTCAGGAAGCAACAGTTAGAACTGGTCATGGAACAACAGACTGGTTCCAAATAGGAAAAGGAGTACGTCAAGGCTGTATATTGTCACCATGTTTATTTAACTTATATGCAGAGTACATCATGAGAAACGTTGGACTGGAAGAAGCACAAGTTGGAATCAAGATTGCTGGGAGAAATATTAATAACCTCAGATATGCGGATGACACCACCCTTATGGCAGAAAGTGAAGAGGAACTCAAAAGCCTCTTGATGAAAGTGAAAGTGGAGAGTGAAAAGGTTGGCTTAAAGCTCAACATTCAGAAAATGAAGATCATGGCATCTGGTCCCATCACTACATGGGAAATAGATGGGGAAACAGTGGAAACAGTGTCAGACTTTATTTTTCTGGGCTCCAAAATCACTGCAGATGGTGACTGCAGCCATGAAATTAAAAGACACTTACTCCTTGGAAGGAAAGTTATGACCAACCTAGATAGCATATTCAAAAGCAGAGACATCACTTTGCCAACAAAGGTTCGTCTAGTCAAGGCTATGGTCTTTCCTGTGGTCATGTATGGATGTGAGAGCTGGACTGTGAAGAGGGCTGAGAGCCGAAGAATTGATGCTTTTGAACTGTGGTGTTGGAGAAGACTCTTGAGAGTCCCTTGGACTGCAAGGAGATTCAACCGGTCCATTCTGAAGGAGATCCACCCTGGGATTTCTTTGGAAGGAATGATGCTAAAGCTCAAACTCCAGTATTTTGGCTACCTCATGCGAAGAGTTGACTCATTGGAGAAGACTCTGATGCTGGGAGGGATTGAGGGCAGGAGGAGAAGGGGACGACAGAGGATGAGATGGTTGGATGGCATCACTGACTCGATGAATATGAGTCTGAGTGACCTCCGGGAGTTGGTGGTGGACAGGGAGGCCTGGCGTGCTGTGGTTCATGGGGTCACAAAGAGTCGGACACGACTGAGCAACTGATCTGATCTGATCTGATCTCTGATTCATCTTCTAGGAACAAACTAACTTTGCTTCTTTTTCCCAACAGAGAAACCCAAGTGCAGATGCCTACTGTGGCCCTTTAGACTGCATCTCATTCCTACAATGATGGGGAAATGGCACCGGATTGAGGAAAGCAAGTCAGAAAGGGTTGAATTCTTCTGATTCTCCTACCTACTGTCCTGCTATGTCCTTCCTCTACCTTGGATTCCATGTCTGAAGGAACTGGAATCATTGATCTCCAAGACCCTTTCACATTCCAACATGTGAGAACCCATGATCTTATCACTATAAACTTTATGCCAAATCATTCAAGCCAGTTAAGCTAGAAGGCTGACAGTTCTTTAGGAAATCTGATCTCTGTTGTCTAATTAAGTCACCGTAACACCCAATAGGCTAAATGGTGCAGTACTAGTTCTTCTAAACATTTTTCAAGTTACCAGGATGATTTAGAGAAATCATACGTAACTCCATACTTAACAATTTCCTTTTTCTGTTGCCCTCATTCTTTCTCACAAGTCTTTCTTCTGAAAATAGAGGAGGGAAAAGATGTTGGCTTTCTAATTTTTAAACACATTATCACTTAAAACCTTCAATGACTTTGTAAAACAAGAAAAAACTTTATGGAATATTTCCTCCTGCAGATGCAAAGGCACTTAAAAAACCATGTGAAAAAAAAGGCATATAAAGAAAGAAACTTGGTATCATTTTGTATTTGTTTTTAAAACAGGGGAAAATAATTATTGCTATTCAGTTGCTCAAGGAAATGCCATCATTCTTAATTTCTCATTGTTTCTTCTACTGACATAACACAACAAAATGATTTAGTTTTTCTGTTTTGTTTTTTTTTTTTTTCCTTTCTGCCTAATAATTTCATAAGCTCTAGTTGTTTCAGAAAGATATGACTCACTTCAGGTTGAGGCCTGCTGGATCCCTTCTCCCTGAAATGGGACATTATCCTATGATCATCTCAGCCCATACCTTTCAGATAAAAGAGAGACTTTAATAAAATAGAAATAACCATGACTCTCTTTCCAGAAGAGAGGTCTTGTATCTCACTGTGTTTTAATTAAGCAATAAGTTAGATGTCAAGAACAATTACAGCCTTGAAGGTCAAAGCTTGCTTAATTAAAAAATGGGAAGAGCCTCTCCTTGTTCAACTATTTTGAAAGCACTAGAGACCTATAACATCTACTTAGGGAATCAAAGGAAATGAAGTCATGGTCAAACAGGCTAATACTTTGCCTTGGAATTCAGACTCATGCTCCCTCCTGCTAGACAGCATTGGCCTCCACACAAGCCCATAAATTTGATACATAAATTGAATGTATGGCATTATGACCCAAGGCAGCACACAGGTAATGATCTGAAAGTGCTATCAAATGGCAGAGAATTTCAGCTAGATTTTAGGTTTCTGCTGGTGGGAAGCAAATGCTAAAAAATTGTTAAATCTTTGATGCATCCTTCTTCCCAGTATATTTTCATTTTTTCAGGCATGGTCCTAAAAGTGCTTTCATTAGAAACTTCTCAGGAATTTGATGCAATACACACTCTACAGCCCTCTCCCAAATCAATGAATCACAAACTCTGGAAATGGGCCCCTAGAATCCGCATTTTACTAAATCCCCTAGGTGATTCTTATGTGCAAAAAATATGAGTAACTATGGATATAATGTATTTTTTTCTCATTTTATCAGTGAGATGAAATATCTCTGCTAAACACATCTGGGGTCAGACTTAGAACACATGCCTTCTCATTTCATGTTCATATTCTTTTCCACCAACCAATCAGACTACCCATGTAGTCTGAACCCATGCCACCAGACTTTTTCACATTTGGGTTAAGAGATATGTTTTGAATATTCTTGCCCTAAATGATATTATTTGTCACAATGATTAGTAGTATTTCCACAGTCAAGTTTTAAATGGTGTTAACCATATTTGTGTATCACAATCCTGAGTACTACTCCTCTCAATCTATTCTTTCCTGTTTTCTATCATCTTGTAATCATATTTTTATCATTAACATTTTCGGCTTCCTTGAATTTTAGCAATCTGAGCTATTCCTGAATTGAGAGACATTCATACCATCTCAAGATATCCCCACCATCATGCTCCTTTTGTAATTGGAACCCCTATCATCTAAATAACAAAAGCACCAAGATATAATTGATCTCAAAAATGTATGCAACCCTGAATTACAGAAAAAATACAGACCTAAGAGTTAGATCTGGTTTCTAATCCTTTCTCAGTCACTAACTCACTTTCAGCAGGACATTTCCCATCTGAGCCTGCATTTTCTCTTTGGAAAAAGAAGAAACAATTCTTAAAAATAGGTTTCTTTTCAGTTCTTTCATGCTGTGAAGGAAAGCAGAAAAACCAGGACCCTATGCTGTCACTAACTCACATTGTTCTTAAGGAGTGTGAACAAGCAGGAGATGCAAAACTTAAGTCAAGCTGCCAAAGAAACAACTGTCAATGCATTCTATTATTTGGCTGAAGAGGAGCTCCACAGGTTGTTGAGTACCCTGTGGTTAGAGGGGAAAAAATGAATGAGCTCCTATAGGAGGTGTTAATGAGGTCCCAGGATTTGTGTGGGAGGGGAGAGGAGACTACTGGGGGGAACTATCTCCAGAGGATGTGGTCCAGGCTTTGCTCTTTCTGCAAAGGCTAAGGAGAGGAGGGAGGAAAAGGCTCTTCAAAGAAGCAGAGAAATTTGATTTGAAGTGTAGGAAGCTCCACTTAGAACATGCTATGGCTAAACAATTCAACCTAATTACAGCATTCTCAAGTGACTCGGACACGACTGAGCGACTTCACTTTGAGTTTTCACTTTCATGCATTGGAGAAGGAAATGGCAACCCACTCCAGTGTTCTTGCCTAGAGAATCCCAGGGATGGGAGAGCCTGGTGGGCTGCTGCCTATGGGGTCGCACAGAGTCAGACACGACTGAAGCGACTTAGCAGCAGCAGCAGTAGCAGCAGCAAGTGACTTGGGAAGAAATGCACGTGTGAGATTGATTGATGTTTCCTCAATAATTCCACAGTTAAGAAAAAAAAAGTACCTAATTACCAGGTACCTAATACCCAGGTACCTAATTACCAATGAGACCTCATAACATGTCAGGCAAATCTGGAGAGCTCTGGACTCTGGATTTCAGTGTCACCTGTCACAATCTAAGCATGCTTTGATGCCTCTAAGACTCCTTTTCTTTCTCATAGATTGGAATTAGTACTGCCTTCCCTGTCTCTCTCAAATGATGGAAAAGGAACAAAAATCAGTGTAAAATGGTATGATGTAGTCATACTAAACTTATTATTCAAAGGTAGAGACAAAAAAACCGATTCAGGAAATATATCAAATTGCAATCACTGCTATTTCACTTTCCAAACGGGTGACCTTGCATGTGTTTCATTTGAAACTTCCATTCCTCTGTTTCTTATATAGGAAAAAAAAAAATCAGTAAGAAAATTACTAACTACTTTCCATGATTGTTTTGAAGACTACCTGAGATGAAGTACACTGTCTGTCTTAGGGAATGTCAGAATGAAGGCTATCCATTATATCATCACCACTATCACGGTCCTCATCACCATCATCATTGCTACGTCATCCTTACACTCTGCTTATTTACATTACTCTTAGAAGAAAGTATGAAGAACACAAAAGGAAACAAACGTATGATCACTGCTCTGTCTTAGGTTAACAGTCTCCTCTTAATGTTCTAGGGATAGAAAACTTGACCCCAAACTAAACAAGAGCCAAAAGGAGGAGCATCTAGAGGAGAATTTACAGGCCAATCCAGAGCCTTCATTCCTATTCAGATGTGTCTTCATGACTGACTACTTGATAGGTTTACCGTATTTCTAACCATATCATCTTTCCTATTTATGCCTTTATATAAATTTTTTTACATCCTATTACATTTTTATTGTGAAGCATAACACAAATACAGATACAGATATTTAAAACCTAAGTGGACAATTATACTAATGTAAAATAAAGGCATGTGTAACCATAACCTGGGTAAAGCAAGAGACAAAAACAGCACTCCAGAGTCACTCACTTCCTTCTGCTGTATTTGTAGTTTAATTCCTTTTCTCCCACAGGAAAAAAAAAAAAAAAACACTCTCCTGAGTTTTATCTTATTCACTTCCTTAATTTTCTTTATCATTTTACTACCTAAGCATGCCTTTCTAAATACTATATAGTTTGGGGATTTTTAAATATTTACTGTATTATGTAAATTCAATTTACACACTGTAATTTGCTCATTTAAAATGTACAAGTCAATGGCTTTAATAGATTTGCAGAGTTGTATAATTATCACTAAAACCAATTTTAAAAACATTTTCTTTACCCGAAAGGAAAGTTCATATTTATCAGCAGTCATTTTCCATTTTCGATCAAATATCCTAGCCCTATACAAAATAACCTACTTTCCTTATCTACATATAGAATTATTTATTCAGAACACTTCATAGAAGTGCTATCATACAATACACGGCCTTTCACGTCTGCTTTCTTTCACTCAGCAAAATGTCTTTATGGTTCATCCATAATGCAGATACCTCAGTACTTCATCCCATTTTATTGTTGAACAATATTTGTATTTCCATATATATTATAATTCTCTTGTCAAGTTACACATATATGTATCTACATATAAAAACTACTAGGATTTTGATTGGAATTTCACTGAATCTATAAGACACCGGTGATAATTCATATTTTCTGACATAGTATTCCAATCCATGTTTATGGTATTTTCCTCCATTTATTTAGCTCTTCATTAGATTTCTCAGTAATGTTCCACAATTATTTCTACAGGAATTTGGTATATCTCTTGTATATTTCACTCTAAGTACTTCATTTTTTTCAAAACTGTCCTAAATGATGTCTTTTTCAAAATTGTATTTTCACAATGTTTAATGTTGGTAAACAGAATTAAGTCAGTTTTTGTACATTGATTTTTGTACTCAGCAAATTAGATACAATCTTGAACTCTTTTTATAATAATTTCTATGTAAATTAATATGTAATAATTTATATGTAATTTATATTATATTTGTAAGTTATAAATTATATATAATATAAATTATATTACAATAATTTGTTGTAATTAATAATAATTTATATGTAAATCTAATTATATGTAAATCTAATGATGTATATGTAAATTATTTTGGATTGTCTACATATGTGATTAAATAACTCTTAATGATGGAAGTTATTTATTTCTAATCCTTGTGTCTTTTTTTCTTGCCTTAATGTACTGATCAGGATACCAGATGCAGTGTTAAGCAGAAGTTGTAACATTGGAAATGCTTACATTGCTTCTAATATTAAAGAAAAAAATTCAAGGTTTCACCATTAAGCATGACATCTGTTGTGATTTTTGTAAATACCTTTTATCATATGAAAAACATAACTACTGTTCTTAGTTTACTAGGAATTTTTATCCTGATTGGATGGTAAGCTTTATCAGATTTTCTCCTAATCTATTGATTTATTTTATCCATATTGTTAAATGTGATCAATTACACTGATTTAAAGATAAATAATATGACTTTAGTAAGATAAACTCAGCTTGATTATAATTGCATTATTTTTTTTAATAAATAATGCTGGATTCCATTTGTTAATAGTATTTAATTTAAAATTTATGTAGATATTCTTATATATATTTTGTATTGAAAGTAGTATGATGCTTTCATGATTTAGTATTATGTTTTCATGATTATTAGTTTATTATAATTAGTGTATAATTATTATTGGGTCTTATCTCCCTCTTGTTGGAGAGGAGCAGGGGGAATAAGTCATGAGTGCTTTATCAATTTAAAAGTTATTTCCGAGAAACATTGTTTGGCTTTGTTGATTCTATTACATATTTGCAGTTTTAAAAAATTAATTTCTACTTCTATCCTCTCTGTTTTCTTTGTGTTTATTTTGCTATTCTTTTTTTCTAATGTTTAGCTTCTTAATTTCAGGCTTTTTAACCTTCTACCATATATACTGATAGGAATGAACCTCCTTCTAATCTCTGTTTTAGCTATACCCATCAATTTTAAATTGTAGTGCTTTCCCTATTATTCAGTTAAAATATATTCTAATATTCATTATAATATTTTCTTTAACCAAGAATATTCAGAAATATATTTCCTAATATCCCAATATATGTTATTGTCTATTAATTGTGTTGGAATCACAACAAATACTCTATACAATTTCAAACATTGGAATTTATTCAAACTTCCTTTGTGATCATTTTTTATAAATATTCCACATGTGCTTGAAAAGAATATATGTTCTTCAGCCATTTGAATTTAATATTCTACTTATAACTACTATGTCAACTTTTGGGGCTTCCCTGATAGCTCAGCTGGTAAAGAATCTGCCTGCAATGCAGAATCTGCCTGGCTTCCATCCTTGGGTTGTGAAGATCCCCTGGAGAAGGGAAAGGCTACCCAGTCCGGTATTCTGGCCTGGAGAATTCCATGGACTATATAGTCCATGGGGTAGCAAAAAGTCAGAAATGACTGAGTGACTTTCACTTTCATCCTGCACTCAGGACTCTGCCATGAAAAGAAGGACTCATGTCAACTTTTTAATGACACTGTTCAAATTCTCTAGATCCTAACTGATGTTTGATTTAATTATTCTATCAGTTACTAAAAGATGTGTATTAAAATTGTCTGATTAGTTTTATACATTTGTCTATATCTCCTTGTATTTCTATTTTTTTTCTTTATATATTTTGAGAAAGTATTATGATATGTATAAGATTGTTACATCTTCCTGATGAATCAAACTTTTTAGTATTATGAAATGACCTTCTTATCTCTGTAAATCTTCTGCTGTAAGGTATTCATATGACCACACTGGCATTCTTTTAGTGAGTGTTTGCCAGCAGTGTATTTTTTTCCCCTTCATTTTCAGTCTCTATGTACCTTTATGCATAGAATGTTCAGTTTTTAGAGAAGTCCCAAATAAGTTTTTCTTTCCTGTTTTTTAATCTTCATTCTAATCTCTCTTTTTTAACTTCTACAGAGTGTTTAGATCCATTAAATGTAAATGTATATTTCTGTGTGTTTTACATTTTCCTTCCTTGTTCTATATTCTTTTTAGTCTTCTCTGCCTTGTTCTGAGATTTGTTAAGGATTTTATATTTAATTTTTCTGTAAGTTTGAAATATATATTCTTCTTCTATTTTTTGTGTATTACCCCAAAATTACCATTGTTTTTTACTTTCTTTATCCATGAAAAGACTTTAGCATACCTTAATTCCATTTACCTCCTTCACTACTGATGTGATACTGTTGTTGGATATGTGATATCTATATTTTTACATCCCTGAGTGTAATTATTTACTCAATCAATATTCATATAGATTGACCTATAGACTTACAAGTTTTTACTGTAAACCTCTGAGTTTCAAACTTCCAATTATTTTCTATTTTGACAGGTAAAGTTATACAAACTTTATATTGCTTATCACCTCCAGTAAAATCTGATCAGTACGTCCCAACTGTCCACATTACTATCTCTACAGAGAAATGTGTGACTATTCATTTAAAATGGAATAAAGACTATAAATAGGCTCAAGTCATTTCAGGTCAGGTTTACCTTACCTGACCTGATAAGTTCAGATCAAATCTTGCTGTTCTTAGCAGGCTTGGGATTTGGAATTGTGGATAAGAGATTGTGGGGTTTCCCTGGTGGTTCAGGGGTAAAGAATCTGCCTGCAATGCCAGACACTTGATCCCTGGGTTAGGAAGATCCCCTGGAGAAGGAAATGTCAACCCACTCCTATAGTCTTGCCTGGGAAATCCCATGGACAGAGGAGCCTGGCTGGCTACAGTCCATGGGGCCACAAGAATCAGACACAACTTAGCAACTAAACCACCATCACATAAGAGATTGGAGGCAGACTTTACAGAGTATCTGGTTTGTAGATGCTTCACAAATGCTGTTACTTAATTTGTCCGCAAGAATTTTTACATAACACTTTTTTTTTTTAGCTGGATTGTGGGATTTGTGGGTACTGAGTCCTTATCATTGCAAGTCCATCAGTCTAAGTGGCACACATTCGTGTACCCAACATGCTTTTGCTGGAAAAACTGGAACAATGAGCTTGTGATGCTGGGTTAACTTCACAGACAGCAGGTTCAGAGCATGAGAGGCATTTGAATACACAGAGTCTCAGACTTTGTTACTCTCACATTATCCTGACTCTGAGAGTGGGAAGAAAATATGACAGCTGGATGAAAACAAGAGATTCAAACCAAACAATGAAGGGCAAACGACAATCAAGGAACAAAAGAAAACCTTCCTCACAGATGAATGATGTGGATGAAGATCCTGACAGGACCACTGGAGGGGAAGCAGACAAGGGGGTGGTAATCAGCATCTACCTGTCTTGAATGGAGATATAAATAATCAGTTTCAGCTGGAAGGGCTTTACAGCTTCATAGATTTTATGCAGAAATAAATTATTTTCAACATGGAGTCAACATTTATTGCGTTAATTATACCATTATTCACATCTCTCTCCTAGAATAGTCTGACATGCATGCATTTTAAAATATGGATTTACAGAACTTCTTTTCATAAATCTCTCTTTTAAAAACCATTAAATATTTTAAAGGGAAAAACCGTATTCTCTTAGTGGTTTCAAGTTTCCAAGCCCTAAAGAGGAAAGGACTGAAGAGTTAAATCTATCCTTGATAAACTCCTCAACTCACAACATCAAACAATCTTGGAGGTTAAAAGTGAACACTCTCTTTTAAGATAATCTCAGTGAGACCCAAACAAATTGTTGCTGCCTTGTACAAGAATTCATTAACTGTATGAGAATTACTCACGCTATTTGGAGCCATTAGAAGCCAGAAAGACTGAAAAATAAGAAAGCAATGCTGAAGCAAAACATCAAAGGATAATATCACCTAACACTTCAACTGATGCAGAGAAATGATTGCTTTCTTAAATTGTTGGTGGGAGAATGAAGTGCTATAATACAACCTTTTAGGAAATTAATCTAGCAATATTGGTACAAATAAAAAACAATTTGACACAGCAATATCACTTTTGGGAATTCAGGCACCCCACTCCAGTACTCTTGCCTGGAAAATCCCATGGACAGAGGAGCCTGGTAGGCTGCAGTCCATGGGGTCGCTGAGAGTCGGACATGACTGAGCGACTTCACTTTCTCTTTTCACTTTCATGCATTGGAGAAGGAAATGGCAGCCCACTCCAGTGTTCTTGCCTGGAGAATCCCAGGGACGGGGAGGCCTGGTGGGCTGCCGTCTATGGGGTCGCACAGAGTCGGACACGACTGAAGTGACTTAGCAGCCTATAAAAACAAAAGTGCGAGTACATGACATTCTGCATATATACATAATGTTTATCCTTTCAACAAGTATTTATTGAGGACCTACTCTGTGCCCATCATGAAAGACAGGCAAAGGTTCTGGTCTTACAAGGCTTGCATTCCAAGGGACAGAGAGGGATGATAAATATATAAGGAAAAGTATATGAGATAAATGTTATCTAGAGACTAAATAGAGTGATGTGATGATGTGCAACTTTGAAATGGGTGATAAAGAAAGGACCTTCTAAGCAGGTGGCATTTAAGGTGAGACTTGACCAATAAGACTTTGGCCTTGAAAAACTGCAATAATGTTTATACTTGTAAAATCTGAAATAAACTGAACTGAAGCAACAAAGTAATGGTTAGATTAATTACCTTATGGAATGTCATATATCTACTAAAATAATGCCTAATTAGCATTGCAAACTTAAACGTACCTTAAAATTTAATTTCTTGTCTTGCTTTTAAAAATTCTGCTCAATTTGCAGTCTGTCTCATTGAATGTATGGTGACTCTTCCATGAGTTTTTAGGATAAAAGCCTTGGTACCATACTTGACTGCATATTGTTTTACAACCCATATCTGATCCCTCAGCTAATCTGGGAGCTCAACCTTGAAAATCTATCCAGAATGTGGTCACTTCTTGCCATGCCTACTTCCACAATCCTGTTCCAACCTCTCCTTCCTAGATGATTAGAATGGCCTTCCAACTGGGTTCCCTTCTCAGATCCTTGTTACCCTTCAATCTGTTCTCAGCACAGCAGCCAAAGTGATCCTGTTAAATGTCAATCATGGCGTGCTATTCCTTGGATCAAAACCATTCAGTCTCTTTCAGAGCAAAATCCAAAGTCCTTACAAGGACTTTTAATGCCCAGCAGGGTCTGTCCCCCATCAGTGCTCTGACCTCCATCCTTGCTAATCCATCCTTCAATCAGTCACTTTACCCCTGGTTGTTACTTGAACATGCAAGGACATTCCCACCACAGGGATGGGGTACTTATTCTTCCCTTTCCCCAAATATGATGCTCTTCCCACTAAAGTCCTCACCAGTTACACTAAAATGCAACCATCAATACTTCTAACCCCACCTCTTACTTTATTTCTCTCCTTACTATGTGTTTTACTCAATTTTATTGTACATTGTCTCTCTCCCCATTATTAGACTACAAGTTCTAGGAAGGCCAAGTGTTTTTTTTTGGGGGGGGGGGGGGGGGTGGGGGCGGAGGTTGTTTTTTAAACTTTTAATTTTATATTAGGGTACAATAGATTAACATGTTCTGATAGTTTTAGGTGGATAGCAAAGGGATTCAAATATATATCCATTCTCCCCTAAAGTTCCCTCCCAGCCAGGCTGCCACATAACATTGAGCAGAGTTCTCTGTGCTATGCAGAACACCCTTGATGGTTATACGGGGCTTCCCAGCTGGCAACCAGTGTAAAGAATCTGCCTGCCAGTGCTCCTGCATATAAGAGACATGGGCTCAGTCCCTGGGTGTGGAAGATCCCCTGGAGGATGGCATGGTAGCCCACTCCATTCTTTCCTGGAGAATCCCATAGACAGAGGAGCCTGGCAGGCTACAGTCCAGAGAGTCACAAAGAGTCAGACATGACTGAAGCAACTTAGCCTGGCATGGCACATTAGTTATCCATTTTAATTATGTTTTTTAAAAGGCATTCACAAAATTAAATTGATATATATGTATATATGTATGAGTTCATAGATTCTTATGGGAGAATATAAATCAGACTATTCACATTGATTCCTTCAAGGGAGTAGAAGTAGAGGCAATGAGGCAGTTCACTACAACTTTTCCTTAAGCATTATGAATTAATGGACCTCTTATTATAAGGGTTACATTTGTGACCTTTTGAAAAAAAGCATTATAATTTACTTTTACATAAAACGCATTGATGTTAGCAAGAAAATGGATTTAAACTCCTCAGATCCTAAGAGTAACACATTTATTTATTTCACCATTTTTATCTATAAAAACTGGACTCACATGAACATTCAGGCTTGGTAGTTATTCACATAATCAAAGATCTGGGAATTTCAGTGGATTCTGGACTTCCCAGAGCTAGAAGCTAGGCCAGCCTTCCTCAGTAAAAACATAGCTCCTGCATCATGACCACAATCTAAATAAAGATTGAACAAATCAACCCTCATCTGGAGGGGTGTGTTTCATATTCTGATTAATATTGGCATTGGTGAACTGAAGTTGCTCAGTTGTGTTCGACTCTTTGCGACCCCATGGACTGTAGTCTGCCACGCTCCTCTGTCCATAGGATTTTCCAGGCAAGAGTACATTTCCTTCTCCAGAGGATCTTCCCAAACCAGAGACTGAACCTGGGTCTCCTGCATTGTAGGCAGACGCTTTAGCATCTGAGCCACCAGGGAAGTCCATAATATTGGCATTAGGGAAGCATTTAAGAAGACTGAAAACAAACAAAATACCATGTGTATACAGTCTTTTCTTATTTTGTTTTTCTCCAAATGAAGCAGTATCAGAGACAAACAAAAACACAGATAAAGAGGGTGTGGGGCTGAACAGCAGGCTCTTTGGCCTTCCCTGGGTAGCTTCTGAGACAGCTGAATGGAAGATTTAGAGGTCTGTGGAACCAGAAAATTTACAAATCATGATGTGGTCAGGGTGAAGAGTAGAAAAGTATGTGAATTTGCTAATAAAGTTGAAGAAATGCTTAAAATAAATAAGACAAGATAACTGTTTTCAACTATTTTAAGAAACAGGTTGACTTTTATGTGAGCAGATGGTAAAGTGTCTGCCTGCAATGCAGGAGACCTGGGTTTGATCCCTGGGTTGGGAAGATCCCCTGGAGGAGGAAATATCAACCCACTCCAGTGGTCTTGACTTCCCTGGTGGCTTAGATGGTAAAGCATCTGCCTATAATGCGGGAGACCCAGGTTCAATCCCCGGGTTGGGAAGATCTGGAGAAGGAAATGGCAACCCACTTCAGTAATCTTGCCTGGGGAAATCCCTTGGATGGAGGAGCCTGATAGGCTACAGTCCATGCGGTCACAAAGAGTCAGACACAACTGAGTGACTTCATTTTCATTTTCACCTCCACTTTTCAGTAGTCTTGCCTGGAAAATTCCACAGAGTAGCCTGGTAGGCTACAGTCCATGGGGTCACACAGACAGGACTGAGCGACTTCACTTTCACTTTTCTTTCGGAAAACATCAGTAAAATTAGTGAAGGGAAGGCTCAAGAAGGCAACTTGTTTGATATTAGGAAAAATTGAACTGTTTGGAAACTGTTTGGAAACCAGAGTTGGCCAATAGTGGAATGAACGGCCAAGTACTGGGTTGATCAAGAAGTTTGTTTGGGTAGAAAAATCAGAACAAACTTTTTGACCAACCCATATAATAACAAACCTCCTAAGGAATTCAAGCAGAGATAGTACCTGAGTAACCAAAGACAGAAGTGCAATGCATGGCATCACTTGCCCAGTGGGAGATTACATCATTAAGATCCCTTCTGATTTTCAGTTCTAGGAGTTAATGTACTTGGACTCTTTGATCACAAATGATAGAAACTCTGTTTGTTTGTTTGCTTTAAACGTGCACAATGGACAACCTCCAATTAGATCCTATCTTCAGATATGGCTTAATTCAAGAATTTAAGGTTCTGTGTCTCTTATCTCCCTCTCTTGAACCTTTTTTTTTTCCCTTGAATTCTCAGGCAGTTTCAGTATGTCAGCAAAGGCCTTCAACAATCCCAAGGTATGTTGTCCTCATACCTTGAAATCCTCAAAAGAGGAAAGAACTTTTTCCTCAGTGACTCATGCAGGAGGATCTAGGGAGAAACCTTGATACTCCCAGTTTTGTTCATGTACAACATTCAGGTTGGTGGGACTCACTGCTTGGATAGCGGGTCGTGACCCTGTACCTGTCACAGGCAAAGAAGGGCCATGTGAATGACAATTCCACCAGATGGGGGCAGACCGTTTCTCCAAAGGAAAACTATACTGTGCAGAAAAGGAATCAAGATCCATTATATTCTGGAAAAAAGCACATTAAGCCAAAAAGTTTCTTACATACATTTGATCACTTGAAGTGAAGAAGTGAAGTCACTCAGTTGTGTCCAACTCTTTGCGACCCCATGGACTGTAGCCTACCATGCTCCTCCGTCCGTGGGATTTTCCAGGCAAGAGTACTGGAATGGGTTGCCATTTCCTTCTCCAGAGGATCTTCCCAACCCAGGGATCGAACCTGGGTCCCCTGCATTGTAGGCAGACGCTTTCCCATTTGAGCTACCAGGGAAGTCTTTGATCACTTAGTTGAATTCAAAATGAGATAACAAAGAATATATAGTCACCTTGGCTCAGATGGTAAAGAATCTGCCTGCAATGCAGGAAACGTGGATTCGATCCCTGGGTTGGGAAGATATCCTGGAGAAGGGAATGGCTATCCACTCGAGGATTCTTGTCTAAGAAATCCCATGGACAGAAGAGCCTAGAGGGCTATAGCCTATAGGGTTGCAAAGAGGGGTGGACACAACTTAGCGACTAAAGCTTTCACTTTCTTTTTCCCTTCACAGTTACCCTTTTGTACCTTACAATTAAGAAGGCACTTCCCTTGTAGTTCAGTCAGTAATTCGGGAGACCTGGATTTGATCCCTGGGTCAGGAAGATCCCCTGGAGAAGGAAATGGCAACCCACTCCAGTATCATTGCCTGAAAAATCTCATGGACAGAGGAGCCTGGTGGGCTGCAGTCCATGGGGTCACAAAGAGTCGGGCACGACTGAGCAACTAACACTTACTTACTTACTTAAAAAAAAAAAAAAAAAAAAGAAGGCACTGAACCCTCTCACGTGTTTTGGCTTAGAGAGCACTTTCCAGAATTAAGGGAGAAAATCATGCTGTTTTCACCACTGCACTGCAGTGGGACGGTACTAGGATAAGGAGATGTGTGCTGTCACTGAATATGTTTCTATAACAGATGGGAATTGCTTTTTCTTGAAATAGCTACTGATGTGGGGATGTTAAGATTAGCTAGGGCAATGGTGTTCCATTTGGAGCAACTTGTATTATGATAATCAACCTACCAGAAGGAGCTGTTAGTCATCCTTTCCCTGTTTAGAGGCAGAGCTTTGCAAAGGAAAGAGAACAATATACATGTAGCATATACGTACTGTGTATGTTTTCTTTTCCCCTACATATAAGTCAGTGTAAGTGTTAGTCGCTCAGTCGTTTCCAACTCTTTGCGACCCCATGGACTGCAGCCCACCAGGCTCCTCTGTCCATGAGATTTCCCAGGCAAGGATACTGGAGTGGGTTGCCATTTCCTTCTCCAGGGGATCGTCCCAACCCAGGGATCCCAACCCCCTACATATATGCAGACATTTATAGACTATGACCAAAATGAATCTACATGTTTCTGAAAAACGGCAGAAAAGCCTCATGAGCAAGAAAGAGCAAGGTTTGGAGATCACTCTGTTCAAGTTCAGATCCTGACTCCATCACTTACCAGGGTATCTCATTATTTTTTTTTCTCATCTACTGCTAATAATAGCAACCATCCCATAGATGATTCAATAGATTAAATGAGTTGACAGCTGAAAAAGAATTTTAAAGTATGCCAAGAACTCCATGAGTGCACAAGAAAGTTGGTGATTATTATTATTATTATAGTCACCAATTTTCTGTGTGACTTTACATATCACTTATGACCCCAGGGCCTCAGTTCCCTCTCCCCAACAGCTGTGCAGGGGTTCCAAGGAGTGAAGTTCCCATGGAATTCTAGCATGCTTTGTTTCACTCTGCTCAGAATATTTTCAATCTTGTGATTTTTCATTACGAACATATCAAACAGCAGCCCAAACAATAGGCTTTCAGAAACAAGATACCCCTCCCAAAGATAAGCTAACAGACAAGGAAATTGGCCTAGTAATGAATTTTTCTATTCAAAATCCATATGCAATAGTTTGGAACCAAAGTAATTCTGTGAGTTTTTCAAAAAGGAGAAATATCAGAAATTGAGCATTTAATTTCTTGAGATGAATTAAGTCTTGATCAAGTAGTGTTTGTGACATGAATGGTACAAATATTCAAAGAGGAAGACAGAAAGAAAATGAAAACCAATTTTATAACGTTGCTTTGTAAAATAAATTCATCATCACTTATTAGTGGTTAATTCAAATGTCAGAAAATTGTGAGGTACAAACTTACTCTGGGCCCAGCTTACTTTATAGAGAAATAATTTAAAAATGGAAGATGATGGTTTCCAGAAGTTAAATTGCTGTGTATGTCACCAAGTTTACTTCTAACTTTCTTCCCATGAAGATGATTTGCTGGATATGAATGGAAACTTTCCCTTTTGGAATCCCCCATCTGTCACTGTATAAATTGGATTCAGAGAAAGTAATTTGGTTGCTGCAAATAAGATTTCAGCATCACAGGTAGGCCAGGCAGTAGAACAAGGCAATTCTCAGAAACGAAGACCCAGTTTCAGGAAACCAGCCGTTTTAGGGAAGAATGGGGAGAGAAACCTAGCAAATATTTTAACTCAAAGCCAAATTATCCTCAAACAAAACACAAGCATTTTGTGAATTTCCAAGAAGCATCAATTACCTCAATGGTTGCTAATGCCTTTTAGCTGTTATGATGTCACTTAATATAGTTTAACAGCTATAGTTGAGAAAGGAGGACTAGACAGGGAAAACAGAAAACTACCTAATGATAGATATGCACAACACAGACGCAGCCCAGCTTGCTGACAGCCTGAGCAAATGATGATACTTATTCCAGTGAGACTTCTTGCCTGTATTTGGATTTAGAGCTATCAGGAAGGTAAAGCTGGAAAGAATTTTAGAAGACATCTAGTTCAATCTTTCCTCTCAGGCATGAATCTCCGTCATAATAATCCTCAAAAGTAGACTTTCATCTTGACTAGAATACGCCCAGTGTTATTTTCCAGAACAATTCATCACAACATTATACAATGTGGATTCTAAGAAAGTTCTTTTTAAAACGGAGTATAAATTGATCTCCTGGGAACATTAACAATTTAATCCTAGATTTACCTCCTTAGACTGTCTCTATAATTACTAAAAAACATTTATTCAGTAGCTGTTTATTAAACCTCTGCCACATGTAATCCACTCTTTTAAAAATCCATCCCTGTATAGGGGATACCACAACAGAGACAAAAGAGAGGAATGCCATTAGTTTCAGCACAAATCAGTTTTATGGTACAAGCTACAAGGCAAATGCAAGCAAGACCTTATTATTTCAGTGGAGAGAGGAATCACTTCATCCTAAGGTCTACAATTAAGGCTTCTCAGAGGCAAGAGGATGGCAAAGTGATATCATGGAGGGACTCTAGAGCATGGTCAAGGCAAAGGTGAGAAGTTTGGGGTCTTGATGCCTCCTGAATTTTCAGCCTGTGCATTAAGATGGTGAATGCTGAAAATGTTCTATCACTGCATATGGGCAGTTTTTGACATTTGGGCATGTCACAAACTGTCATAAAGCAGTAACACATGGACTTCAACTTGGTTACTTCCCTGTATGTGAAGGACAAAAGACGCTAAACTAAAAATGAGTTATTACATTCTCTACAGTTGCACTGTGAGCATATGTATGTGTGTGTCTAATTACATGTTTTTGTTGGTGTATAATACATATTTGCATGTATATGTGTATAATATATATATATATTTTATATATGTGCAGTTATTTATGCATATATATGTCTATGATGTGAGATGCTGTTAAAGTGACAAAAAGTGACATCTCTCACCTTGTCAGTCGTCTCTGGATTTACTGTAACCTTTCCTGGAGGAGAACCAAGTGAGAAAGTCCCAGGTGGATGGAGCTTTAGCAACTGATGTTTTATGCTCGTCTAAAATGGAGACTATTGGCCCCACTGATCTCAGGTGGCAGAAATGCAGTGCTGCCCACTTCAGGGGAACTAGGCAAGGCTCCAGCATAGCGCCAAATTTCCTTCTGATCGCACGAGGAACTAGCCCTTTAGAGAAGGGGAAACTTGCATTTTAAACATGACAACTGTTATGCCTTTTGTATTTTCTGTAATTATTGCCTTTTTGTTCTCTGAGTATTAAAGTTCCTTTTGAAAATGTCAGCCTGTCTCAGCTGAGCAAAGGAAAACAAGAAAAGTTGTTTCAATTCATGCATTTGCCATTTTTAAGGGGGAATAGGGGCTCCCTGGAGACTGATGTAGTAGAGGCCACAATAATCTAATGGAGAAGAAGCCCCCAGAGAAAAAAAGGACATTTAGGGAAAAGAAGTTAGATGGGCCCATAAATAGCCACCCTATTCACAGAGACAATTGTCTGGACTTTTTTTTATATTATCACATTATGAGATACTCTATATTCTTCAACATTTTCAAAATTAAATGTTTTATCAAGGAAAAAAGCCTGTGCATTGTAGAAAAAGATAGAAGATGCAGTTAAGCATAAAACAGAAAACCAAAATGAGCAACATCCTCTCACCTGAACATTGGTAACCTTCTGGTTTTTTTCCCCTACCTTTTATTTGATAAATGTACATATCAACTCCGGGAGTTGGTGATGGACAGGGAGGCCTGGTGTGCTGCAATTCATGGGGTCACAAAGAGTCGAACATGACTGAACAACTGAACTGAACTGCACATATATTTTGGCACAAAAGTAGAACTAAATGGAACTTAGTATTTTGATTTTTTTTTTTTTTTTTATTATACTGTAAACCTGTTTCTACTGATGGCAGCATTTTTGGTGATGGCACAATGTTCTACAATGTATTTAATCACCTCTCAATTGTTAGGCACTTAGTTCCATTTTTATACATTTAATCTGACATTATGATAACTATTTTCATTAGAGAGATGGGAGGGGAAGTCAGAAGGCACTTTTACAGTTAAATCATTTCCATTCATCTAGACATTTTATTGTAGCTTCTGGGTCTACTTCAAGCACACCTTAGAGCCTGGGTGGGAAAACTCAAACGGCCAAATAAGAAGTACTTCTGACTCTGTGAGCCACACAGTCTCTGTTAGAACTTCTCATCTCCACTGTTGTAGCACACACACAAAAGCAGTCAGAAGATGCATGAACAAATGAATAAATGTTGAATAAATCTTTAATTACATAGGCACATAATGTGTTGAATTTGGCCCATGCACCATGATTTGCCAACCTCTGTGTTAGAAGTCACTTCTAATGTTCAGAGTCTTAGCTCCAGTCTGTATATAATCTGTTCTACAATTGGCTTAATGTATCCCAGTGCTCTTCTAGACTTAAAGAAAGCAAAAATGAAGTAGACACAGATTCTGTCCTTGTGGAATTTAACATTCAGTAAAACTGATCTGAGAGCAAGATTCTAATAGGAATATGTCCAATCAAGTTTGCGGATACAGCATTTAAAGTTGTCCCCACAGTCAAGGATCATAGAAACATGACAATAATGGCCAGTAATACTTCCTCTACCTCAGTTAAACAGACTCAGTCTGGGAACCCTAATATGCAAAAGGAAGACCCAGTAATTGAGCAGAAAGCAGAAGTCACAAAACTCTTGTACATTTCTTAGATCTCACGAGGAACTCACAAGTGTGATTTTGAGCAACACCTTTAACTTCTCTGTTTCCTCATCTGTAAAACAGGGATAACAGTGACACTGAAAGAGGATTAAGTGAGGTGGTACATGAGAGGTATATTTCCTAGTACACAAGTAAGTTCACAATAAATATCAACTATTTTTTTTGAAAGGAAAACAATTATATTTGGGCCCTTAGAAAAATAGATGCCTATAAAATTAGGCAAGATTCTTCACTCATGTGTTCACTAAACATTTTTAAGTTATTTTGTAAGAACGCATACAGTAGAAAGAACATACTTGTCTGGGACAAGTCACAACAGAGGAAAGAAAGAAAAAATATAAAATCAGGTATCAGAACTCAAATCTGGAGATCCAAAGTCATTTATAATGACTTGCCTTATACTGCCTAATTCATCACACATACAAAGATACTTAGCATATACTGTGTCTGACCAAGATTGTGCACTTTCTCAAACTTCTCAATCATGTCTGTTCCCCTCCCCCTACTCAGCTCTTGGATCTGATCCAAGAGCAGCCAGCAGCAGCTTACGTAATTCTCATGGTCATAAATCTCTGGCCATGTGCATCAGAGCCTCACTGGGGGTGAGAGTCATGGGACTCCTGTGCCAGTTTGTGCCCCCAACCCCAATGATGACTGTCCTCCAGTAACTACCAGAAGGTTAAATCACTCAAACGGGACGATCTTTTACAAGTGAGGGACAAAAGACAGGGTGAGCAAATACTGTGCTCACTCTTCCTCCATCTCTCAGGCCAGCCTGAGGTTTCAACCTAACCGCCCAAAAAGCATTAACACTCAAGTATGTGTTACATGTGAATTGTGTCTCAGACTCTACCGTCCAGGGAACCTAGGCTAAGACACATAATATTTCATCTAATCCTCAGATAATCTGAACAGCAACCCTGTGACATAGATGACATTTCTTTTACAAATGAGGAAATGGCTTGCTTCCAGAGTGAAGCAGCTTAATTAGCAAATCAAAACTGGACCCAACACTTGACTCTTACTGAATTTCCAGGACACTAAGCTGTTCATAACATCATGTGCTTCCAACTGGGTTTTATAAACCTTCAGGATGAAAAAGATACTACAGCTCACTCATTCGCTTCTTACCCTCATTTCATACCAACCCAGGGCTCAGAACCAGGGCTTAGAAAAACTCAGTTTTCCACCCGTTGTAAGGAAAACCTTTACTTTGGTCTACTTCCTGTGTGTTTTTCTTTACTACTCACACACATACTTCTGACAACATGTCTGGTCACCAAAGGCGGGGACGGTTTTCCCCACAAAAAGCAAGTCTCTGACACCAGTTGGGGGGTCATACAACTTAATTCTGATGCAATCTACCCAGAGATAGCATTAGACTTCACAAGTTAAGGGCTAAATTCCACATGACTGCCAGGGAGTTAGTGACTGGAGCAGCCTCAACCCAGAAAGGACAGGAGTTTGTGGATGAACATCTTGGCTTCCTTGTACCTGGTGAAGGTCAATTCTGAGATGTGCTCTCTACACAGTCCCTGAGAGGATCCCCAGCAGGACAAGTCGTACTTGCCCACACTGGTGACCCACTCAATCACAAGCCCCTTCTCAGTTCACTTCCATTGTCTCACTTACCAATCCCCTCACTGGACTTCCTAGGATGAACTCGAATATATACTCTATGTACCAAAATCTTTGCCCCAGGAACAGTTTGGCAGACCCCTATCTTGCTTCTTTCAGAGAAAAGTTTTAAAACTAAAAGGATAAGTCATGAACTCCACTGCTCATGACTCCAGGAGAGACAGGGCTGTTTTGATCCCTATTGAATAGCTGGCACTCAGCAAAGCTTCTGGCATGTAGCAGATTTTGAATATTTGTTGAATGAAAAATTGATTGAAGCTGACTTGACCCAGCAATGCTCATGAAGAGCTTCCACAAAGATACTTAACAAATCTAACACATTCAACAGATGTCAGTGGTTTCTCCCTTCTCTTTTATCCACTCCTCTTTGCGTCTGTTCCTAGTGGTTTTGGGGCAGCTGAACACAATCCAGAGTCTGTGGGACCTTTCCTCTAGATACATGCCTCCCATTTTCCCCACAAACCCAACCCCTCAGAAGTTTAAATACTCCTTATTCTCTGAATTGCTGTTCTGTCTGCACTCACCTTTTAACATAAAAGCATCAGTTAGCAGCTACAGCAAAAAAAAAAAAAAAAGTTACATTGGTGCCAATCAATGCCTTATGAAGCTCTCCATGATGCTTTAAAAAATTCATAAAGGATTCCTGAGTTTTTCCTCCCTTCTTCCTTCAAGATGCATAGCCAAGTTTGTGATTTCTTATATGGCAGGAACACAAAAAGAAAGAAAGATCAAGTATTTGGAAAAAACATGAAGTTCAATGAAGCACTATTTCATTAGATTTGGCTTTCCAGTGAAATCTGGAAGAGGTTACAACACATCTGGAGCAAAACTACCATGGTTTGCCAAAGGAGAAGAATGCCTTGAAGAGTTCATACCTGCCATCTCCCAGTGTCAGGAAGCACTTCCAAAAAACAAACAAAAACCCACCCCAGAAAGAAGTAATGCTTACAGATTGTTGTATCAGTAGGTGTTTTTTATCTGAGAAATCCAGAGGGAATGACCTTTGCTTCTGGCCCTCTTGGTTTACAGATGAGTCATTTGCAACAGAGAGATGACCACTTGCTCAAAAAACACACAAGACATCATTGGCAGAGCTAAGGCCAGCCCTTTGGCCCTTCTGAGTCTTCCTGATGCTTCTTCACTACATGCTGCCTCCTTAGCACTTGTCAACAGCGGGGAAAATAGTTATATAGAAGTAATGTAAGAATGCAGGTAACTGAATTTTGGTGATTCATTTTCCATGGTTTATATCAGTTTATTTCAAGAATATGAAATCATCTGCACTGTCCCCCTAAACTAAGAGCCTTCTTAATTATGTATGCCTCATCCTATTCTCTTTGTCTAACATTTTAGGGACCATGAATCTACTCACTATAGACCTTCTTCTGGTTATGTTTTTTCCTGGGACTGTTTTTCCTGTCAACAAGCAGAGGAATTTGGACAAGTATAATCAGTAATGTGTACTTTAACTGGCAAATCCTGTATTCCCTGCAGTTTGGGTGGCAGTTATCATTCACAGTATGGGCTTTTCTTGTCCACTGCTGTTTGTCACTGTCTAACATGTATCACTAAACCACATTTCCTTCACCTGATACATGCAGGATTGTCGCTATGCTTGCTGGGTGGATGAATGGCTAGCTGGAAGGATATAAGATTGAAAGACTCTATATTCAGAAGAGTTAGACTTCTTACATTGAAATTGCAACTATAAATAATATTGGTACAGTCTAACAGAGAACCTCAATATTTGACATATAGGAAATGTAGCATCTTAGATTCACATGTGTTTCTTTGCATATTATCTTCATCTACACTTTCATTAATTCACAAATTCATACTCCATGCATCTCAGTTATCTTTCCATTTAATCATTCATTTATCATTCTTTCCTTAATTAATCCACTCAGTTAACATTTACTGAGCATTAACTATATGATCGGAGAAGGCAATGGCACCCCACTCCAGTACTCTTGCCTTGAAAATCCCATGGATGGAGGAGCCTGGTGGGCTGCAGTTCATGGGGTTGCTAAGAGTCGGACACGACTGAGCGACTTACCTTTCATGCAATGGAGAAGGAAATGGCAACCCACTCCAGTGTTCTTTCCTGGAGAATCCCATGGACGGCGGAGCCTGGTGGGCTGCCGTCTATGGGATCACACAGAGTCGGACACGACTGAAGTGACTTAACAACAGCTATATGATATTCCTTCACCAAACTAACTTACTTCGTAAATGATTTGCATGTTAAAATAGACAAAAAAAAAAAAAAAAAAAAAAGAACAATAAAAACCTAATTGGTTTGAAAAGAAAAGAAATGAAAGTGTATGGTCTTCACAAAGGCCTTTCCTAATATTAGTTCATTTCAGTTACTCAGTCATGTCTGACTCTTTGCGACCATTAGTTAGCCAACATATATTGCTCAAGCTATGAATCAATGTCTATTATCATTATTATTTATAACAAAGCATCTGACAAACAAATATATTCTGGAACAAGAAACACATGGCAGAAAATTTTAGGTCAACTTTAGCCAAGGCACCTTAACAGTTAGAAGAGCTGACTGAATGAACTCCCTCTGCAGATATTCAGACCTAGACTGCATGACCACCCATAAAGGTTATTTCGGTTAGCTGTTCTTAATAATGCTGAGGTTATTAATTGCTTTAAGAGGTTAATAAAATATGCTGATCCTTTCTAAAGAAAAGCCTGTGCACAAACACACAAACACATTTTTGCTTATAAATTCAGAGAACCCATGATTAGCAGCATTTCACTCATTCACTTTAAGCACACTTGCTCTGGAAAGAGCATTTGCTGAGAGGCTGGAATAATTGACCTCTAAAAGACCTCAGAGCTATGAGAGACCATATTTCCTCTAAGTAGGGTGGATTTCTTTATTCCCTCTATCCCAATATAAATGCTTCTAAACCTGGGATGAGTTTCAGATCAGATCAGAGCAGTTGCTCAGTCGTGTCCGACTATTTGCGACCCCATGAATCACAGCACACCAGGCCTCCCTGTCCATCACCAACTCCCATAGGTCACTCAGACTCACGTCCATCAAGTCAGTGATGCCATCCAGCCATCTCATCCTCTGTCGTCCCCTTCTCCTCTTGCCCTCAATCCCTCCCAGCATCAGAGTCTTCTCCAATGAGTCAACTCTTCGCATGAGGTGGCCAAAGTACTGGAGCTTCAGCTTCAGCATCATTCCTTCAAAAGAAATCCCAGGGCTGATCTCCTTCAGAATGGACTAGTTGGATCTTCCTGCAGTCCAAGGGACTCTCAAGAGTCTTCCCCAACACCGCAGTTCAAAAGCATCAATTCTTCGGTGCTCAGCCTTCTTCACAGTCCAGCTCTCACATCCATACACAACCACAGGAAGAACCATAGCCTTGACTAGACGAAACTTTGTTGGCAAAGTAATGTCTCTGCTTTCGAATATGCTATCTAGGTTGGTCATAACTTTCCTTCCAAGGACTAAACGTCTTTTAATTTCATGGCTGCAGGCACCATCTGCAGTGATTTTAGGGCCCAGAAAAATAAAGTCTGAAACTGTTTCCACTGTTTCCCCATCTATTTCCCATGAAGTGATGGGACCAGATGCCATGATCTTTGTTTTCTGAATGTTGAGCTTTAAGCCAACTTTTTCACTCTCCACTTTCACCTTCATCAAGAGGCTTTTTAGTTCTTCACTTTCTGCCATAAGGGTGGTGTCATCTGCATATCTGAGGTTATTGAGATTTCTCCCAGCAATCTTGATTCCAGCTTGTGTTTCTTCCAGTCCAGCATTTCTCATGATGTACTCTGCATATAAATTAAATAAACAGGGTGACAATATACAGCCTTGACATACTCCTTTTCCTATTTGGAACCAGTCTGTTGTTCCATGTCCAGTTCTAACTGTTGCTTCCTGACCTGCATACAAATTTCTCAAGAAGCAGATCAGGTGGTCTGGTATCCCCATCTCTTTCAGAATTTTCCACAGTTTATTGTGATCCACACAGTCAAAGGCTTTGGCATAGTCAATAAAGCAGAAATAGATGCTTTTCTGGAACTCTCTTGCTTTTTCCATGATCCAGCGGATGTTGGCAATTTGATCTCTGGTTCCTCTGCCTTTTCTAAAACCAGCTTGAACATCAGGAAGTTCATGGTTCACATATTGCTGAAGCCTGGCTTGGAGACTTTTGAGCATTGCTTTACTAGCATGTGAGATGAGTGCAATTGTGTGGTAGTTTGAGCATTCTTTGGCATTGCCTTTCTTTGGGATTGGAATGAAAACTGACCTTTTCCAATCCTGTGGCCACTGCTGAGTTTTCCAAATTTGCTGGCATATTGAGTGCAGCACTTTCACAGCATCATCTTTCAGGATCTGGAATAGCTCCACTGGAATTCTATCACCTCCACTAGCTTTCTTCGTAGTGATGCTTTCTAAGTCCCACTTGATTTCACATTCCAGGATGTCTGGCTCTAGGTCAGTGATCACACCATCATGATTATCTGGGTCATGAAGATCTATTTTGTACAGTTCTATGTATTCTTGCCACCTCTTCTTAATATCTTCTGCTTCTTTTAGGTCCATACCATTTCTGTCCTTTATTGAGCCCATCTTTGCATGATGAGTTCACCAACCAACATATACATTTAATGAAGTGGGATTTTGGTTTGTTTTCTGAAGAGCATTTATTAAATAATGGGGCAATCTAACAATCCATAGCATTTCTGAAGAAAGTAAGAACAAAGCCTCTGCCTTCAAAAAGCTTGCAGTCAAAAATCTAAACCAATGGAAATAACTCAAGTATCCATCAACAAAAGAATAAAGAATATGTGAGATATATTAAAATGGAAATTACTAGGCCATAAAGAAGAAGGAAATAGTGCCATTTGCAGCAATATGGATGGACCTAGAGATTATCATACTAAGTGAAGTAAATCAGAAAGAGAAAGACAAATACCATATCACTTATATGTATCTGAAACATTATACAAATGATTTACAAATCAGTTTCACAGACATAGAAAATAAACATTGTTAACAAAGGGGATGGGGAGAGATAAATTAGGAATATGGGATTAATAGATATGTACTCAATAGGTAAAAAGAGATAAACAACAAGGATTTGCTATATAGATTTGAGACCTAATATTCAACATCTTGTAATAATCTATAAAGGAAAAGAATCAACAAAAAATTCAGGTATATCTCCAAATCACAATACTGTATACTTAAAACTAATATTATAAATCAACTATACTAAAAAAAATATCTAGACCAATGTTTATGAAATAGACCATTAATTTAGCAAGTAATCATCTGTGATGTAGAACAGTTTTCAGAAGAAATAGATATCAGTAGAAGTAAGAGAAAAAGATAAAAAGGCTTGAATGGAGCAAGTGGCTATGAATTGAATCTATGTAAGGGATTGGTAGGGTCGGAGAAGGTCTAAAACATTTAACAATGTTCTGCCCAATGGTATGGTTATGTGAGAAAGACAAATTGGTATTTAAATCTGCCAGCAATTTATTTTAGGTATAGGAGATGAGTTACTAAAATTATCATTGAACTTCCAAAAATGATGGAATGGGGAAGGATGTCAAAAATCTGCTCTGCATTCTAGAGTGAAGCTAGAATGTGTTCTTCATGCTAGCCTGCCCTTTGTTTTGAGAGACCACTTTGGTGAGTCATTCAGTCAGAGATATTTCAGGCAAGTACCCACTGATGGTTCTTAGAAAAGCCCAAAGCAGTGACATATTCCAAATGTTTCAGGCCAAGCATTTTGCTTATGAATATAAAAGTTGTCATTCATGGGGGGCACAGTTTCCTCCCTGTAAAAGTTTATTATACTTTTACCAACTGCTACAATCTCCAGTCCCCATTATGTTTGAGTCTAGATCAGAGTAGAGAAGACAGAACTGGGGTCTCTAATCTGTGGAGGACCAATGGGCACCTCAATGTGGCTTCAGATCAGGCTCCCAGGAGAAAGATTACCACTGGCAAATCTGTGGGTGCCACAGTAATGATACATTACAGCTACTATTTCCAGTATTTAATTTAACATCTCTACCATCTTTGTACTGTAATTCTCTCTACTTCCTAGCTTTTCATTAAGTACTATCAATTCTACAATTTGACATTAGCTTTTTCTAACAGAGGGACTTAATTCTTATCTCAATTAAAATAGATTACAGAGAGTGGCATGGTATGAATAAATGTTTTCAAGCTACAAGAGGGAACTGATGGATAAGTCCAGAGCAGGAGGTGATGAGCAGAAATCAGAGCAAGTATGAAAATTCCCCAAAGAGACTCAAAAAGGATACTCAAGAAGGATAGGGTTCACTTGATGTTAGTGAAGTACTCAAGAGAAATATAACTCTTTGAAGATCTCTGAGTAGGAATGCAGTAAATACGCTCGTGGCCTGGGGGGAGTCAGAGTCCTTAAATGCTTTATAACTTAGAGGAGATCTAAGTGCTCTCCTTGAAGTGATCTATGACTGTCCCCAAAACACTATGAACCATTAAACAAGATGTTGATGCATAAGAATTTGGGCATGGGCTTCTCAGGTGGCTCAGTGGTAAAGAATCTGCCTACCAATGCAGGAGAAACAGGTTTGAATCGGGAAGATACCCTGGAGAAGGAAATGGCAACCCACTCCAGAATTCTTGCCTGGGAAATCCCATGGAAAGAGGAACCTGGTAGGCTACAGACCATGGGGTTGCAAAAGAGTTGGGCATGACTGAGCAAATAAACAACAACAAAAATAATTGGACAGTCAAGAAAAGGAGAAGTGATTTTACAGGAAAATGAGATTTTCTCTAGAAACACATTTTAAATATACTAAGGAAAACACTTTGGAATGCCAGCTACATGTTTGATAATGATTAGATGCAATTAGACTTTAAGACATACAATATTACGCTCTTTGAATCATTAGTTTTTGGTTCTAATGTTCTCCCAGCAAGTCAACAGATAATGCAACTGCCCTAGGGAGCCTATCCTTTGAGGAAGGTTGCAAAGCCCTGGACACCTGGCTTAATGAAGAGCAATTTATCATTTTAGACTTCTACAGCATTAAAGCATGCCAAGCATTAAAACTAGAATTCATCCTAAGAAGATAATTAGATATATATATACACATACACACACACATATATATACACAAAAGTGGATGAACAAAAGTGTTCATCTTAAGTTTATCTATGACAGAGAGAAAAACTGAAAACAAGCTAATACCTAATGTGTGGGATTCTTTCACTAAATTACATCTTAGTCATATAATGAAATATAATATATCGATTAAATTTACATTGCATTAAAATGTTAATAAAGGCTATCATTAATCAAAATGATTATGACACTTGTGGATGGTGTGTTTCTTGATTTTTTTGGGGTCATTGTTTTGGTTGCTTAGCAGGCAACACAACAGAAGTTGTTTAAATTGAGATAGAGAAGAAGACTTGTGATCTGGGAAAAACCATTCTATATTTATAATTTAAAAAGGTAGTTATTAAAATGTATTTGTAGGACAAGGCTGTCTAAAATATAGACATGTACAGAAAAAAATTAAAGAGCACATAGTAAAATACTGCTAGGTAATTATTTAATTTCTCTTCTGTTGTATTTTTTAGTTTTTTTCCACTGAACATGAGTTAATTTTTTAGGTTATTAAAAAAAAATAAAATGAAGGAGTGGTAAATTTCATTATTAGGGCATTTCTATTTTAACAAGGAGTCCTGTCTAAAGTTTTGGTATCAACATCCAGCAGTCCCATTTTAGCCTTTTGCAATGTTTTAGAAATGTTCAGCCATCATTTGGGAAACAGTATTCTCTATCATCCACTGAGAGGCCAAATTAGTTTTGTGGTAATATCTCCACTTGATGGTGTGGTTGCATGTGTGCTTGTATAATGTACAATATGTATATAATACATACAGTGACAACACTACCCTGATCCTCCCAATAAGCTTCCTGAAAGTGAATGTGTTAGTTGATTAGTTGTGTCCAACTCTGCCACCCCATGGACTGTAGCCTGCCAGGTTCCCCTGTCCATGGAATTCTCCAGGCAAGAATACTGGAGTGGGTAGCC
The DNA here is from genome assembly GCA_935064755.1 of Tragelaphus eurycerus. Taxonomy (NCBI): domain Eukaryota; kingdom Metazoa; phylum Chordata; class Mammalia; order Artiodactyla; family Bovidae; genus Tragelaphus; species Tragelaphus eurycerus. The sequence continues at coordinate 32,513,212 of CAKXYN010000014.1, read as the reverse complement.
ATTCTCTTCTCCAGGCGATCTTCCCAACCCAGGGATCAAACCCAGGTTTCCTGCATTGCAGGTAGATTCTATACTGTCTGAGCTGCCAGAGAAGCCCAATAAGCTTCCTAATGTTCAGTAATTTAGCAGAAAGAAGCTTCCAAATCTGTCAATATCAATCATCTCCAAGACCAACACAAAATGCACATAACAATAGCAAAAATGCCACAGACTACAGGCAAAAATAACAGTTGGACAAATCCAGCTAGTGTTGGTTTACGGATGTGGAATTTTTAAATTTTCAGTTGTAATGTGCATATTAATTCCCGCGACCGCTCCAGCCCCCCTCAAAGCCTTTCACGTCCCCTGTTCCATTCTTTAGCTACTGCAATTCTTTTGCCCAGGAAAGTCCACTCCCTCCTTCTCTTCACTACCCATTGTTTAATCCAAGGTTTAAGGTCACTCAAGATAACACTGAGGGCATCAGGTGGAAAACCAGGAAGAAAAAGTACTGGGCAATTTGAGGGGAATGAATAAAGCACTTTTTCCTCCGTGCAAGCAAGGTTGAAGGAAACTAACAAGAAAGCACAGAACTCTAAGTTCAACAACAGTTGGAGACCCAGAGTCTGTGACACCTGAAGTTTACTCACTTATGCACTTGATTAACTTTAACAAAAAGAATATACTATTAATACTATAAATGAATATTTTCAAATAGGAAAACAATTACAAGTTCAAGCAAAGCTTAAACAACTGCCATAAAAACTGCAAAAGCAGCATAGTTTCATTAATTGCCTCATGAAATGCTGTATCACTTTTTCCCTAAATTTTTGGCTGTTCATTCTTTGACTGCTTTGTCAACCGACAGTGATTTGCTTCATAAATTGTTATTGGTGATGATATGTAAATTGGTTACCATTTAAATCAAAGTTGAGAAAACCCATAAGTATCTTTTTTTTATTTACTTCAGTTCCATAACTTGTTTTAGGTAATGTCATATAAATGTTTAGGATGACTTTGACATTATGATCGGAAAATGTTTACCAAGTTTCTTTTAATGTGTCAGGTAAGATTTGGAAGAATTTTCTACAGACTAGGTTTTTGGCTGTATATATTTCAAATCTTACTTCTCTGGGACCCAGTTACTTGTGCATCAGGCACTTTCAGACATGTCACAATTCAACTCTGGCCAGGTATTTTCTTATGGTGATCTCAGATGAACCAGTGCAGGGGGTTATAGGAGTACTTTGGAAGCCATTCCTCTACCAGGAAGACTACCCATGGTAGTCTATTCACAGAAGTGACTGTGAACCATGTAAAAATGATGCCCCACTAGTGATTTTCACATATCTTTTGATATTGATTTCTAACATAAATCCATAGTGATAAGAGAACAGACTCTGTATGATTTCAATACCTTTAGACCATGAAATCTTTGCACCCTGTTTTATGTCCCTGGATATGTTTCAGTGTCTCCTAGTTTATAGTCTATGGGAACTTGAATAGAATTTGTATCCTACTGTTGTGTGAAAATTGCATAATCTTAATTATGTTGAATTGGTTCATGGTGCTTTTCAGGTCTACTATATCCTTCTACTTTTCTGTCTATTCATTCTATTAATTTTTGAGAGTTTGATATTAAAACTCCAACTAAAAATCTTAATTTATCTACTTAAAAAATAATTGTAATATAGTGGAGCTATATGTAACTTTGTTCTGTATTTTCCAAGTCTCTTATAAATGTGTTGTCATACTTTTTATGAAAGAAAAAGTAGATGTCCCACTCAATGCAGACTAAATATATAACCAACTCACGCTACCCTTAATGAAATTCTCAAATTACCTGACACAGAAAAGTAGTACAAAGGTAAAGTGGAGTAGAAAGAGAAGGCTATCTTATTCCATAGAAGTGGAAGTTGGTGTACAATACATTATCTAAATCTTAACAGCTAAAAACAACACCCATTTGTTAGCTCACAGTTCTTTAAGTCAGAAGTTCTCTAAAATTTCTGCTCAGGATATCACAAAGCTAAAATCAAGATGCCAGGCTGTGTCCACACTTGGAGCATCTGGGGAGAAATCTGCTTCCAAGTTGATTCAGATTGTTGGCCAAATTTAGGACTTTACAACTACAGGACTGGGGTCCTTGTTGCCTTAAAAGCTGTCAACTGAGGGCTTCCATCACTTCCTTAAAGGTGGCTGTGACCCTTACTTTGTGCCCTCTTATCTTGTGGCCCTCTCCATCTTCATGCCAATGGTGATATATCAAATCTCACGCCTGCTTTAAATCTTTCAGCCTTGCTCTTCTGCCTCCAGTTGTAGAAAGTTCTCCATAGTTAAGGGCTTTTAGATCAATCCCACCTTAAATTCCTAAATTAATGACAATTCTGCAATACTATGATACTACATAATCATGAAGTAATGTCTCATCATATTTACAGGCTCTGTAATATATGGGATTAAGACATGCAATCTTGAGGATCATGCTTAGAATTCTATTAGGAGACGTTATTTAGCAAAGTATCCAAAAACACGTGACCATATCAATACATTGGAGGGGTCCCTCCCAGGGCCTGGAACGAACCTGTACACGTGAAGGGCACTGAAAGATGAGGGTATTATTACTAGAACCCAGAGAGTATAGCCATCCAGAGCTGTGCTTTAGCAGAGGGATGAAGCCATTACAGTGACTCAGCATTAACGGAGCCTGAGGAATAAGCACCCCAGTTTCACTATCTTAGGATCTACCTTCTGGTTCCTTCCATTCATTAAATCCACTGGAAATTGAAAAACAAGAGAGCCCGTTGATACTATCAATGCCTATCAAGCTCCTTGGGCACAAAGGAAGGTGAAGATACTCACAAAACAGATCTGAAGACAAAATGAAAACATCCATCTAATGATGGATCTCTTTCTCTAGTATTTTAATTGCTACTGACTGATGCTATGGTGTTGGCACTCGTACTCTGCTTTCTAGTACTTGAATTATAATGTAGGTAGATAAGGACATTCCTACCTCCAGATTGTAAATTAAATAAGAGAGAAGGCATAAATCTTAATTTACTTCCACAACCCACAACAACAAGAACAACATTTTTTTGAGTTCCTTAATATGTGCCAGAAACAGTGCTGTCAGTCAAGAATTTAACAGTTATCTTATGTAGATCCTGCTATTGCTGCTGCTGCTGCTAAGTCACTTCAGTCGTGTCGGACTCTGTGCGACCCCAGAGACAGCAGTCTATTGGGCTCCACCATCCCTGGGATTCTCCAAGCAAGAACACTGGAGTGGGTTGCCATCTCCCTCTCCAATGGATGGGGTCATTGACTTGATCAACATGAGTTTGAGCAAGCTCTGAAGACAGTGAGGGACAGGACTGGCGTGCTGCAGTCCATGGGATTGCAAAAAGCTGGACACAACTGAGTGACTAAACAACAAATCTTTACTGGAATGTTCCATTACTGCCCTGTGCTCTCTTCCTGTGTTCTATTCTCTACTTCCTTGACTTTTATCATCAGCTATTTATCTCTATCCCTGACCTTTCTCTGGAGAGTTACACTGCAATTTCTTAAGGACCAAAAAATCTTTTAATCCAATATGTCCATAACTAAGGGTACTACTTTTTACTCATTTATACTCTTTCCCTGTCTTTCCTATATTTGCAAATAACAGCACAAATTGACCCCAAGAAGTGGCTGAATTTAGTAATATTGGACACCTATCTTACCCCAATAACTTCTACTCAGTCAATTGTCAACTCATGTCATTCTCTTATTCTCCCTCATATTACTGTTACTACCCTTTCCAGGTTCCTATCCGATTTCCATTGTGCTACGTACTACTTCAGCAACTTAACTGGTCTTCCACTTCTAATCTCTCACTTTTTCAGTCGAATTGTGACTCTAGGACTGAAAGCATTAGCCCACTGTACAAATGGCATCATAAAGTGTCTTTGATGAGTGGTGTGCTCACTCAGTTGTGTCCAACTCTTCGTGACCCTTTCTACTGTAGCCTGTCAGGATTCTCTGTCCATGGGACTTTTTCAGGCAAGAATACCTAAGTGGGTTGCCATTTCCTCCTCCAAGGGAACTTCCCAACCAAGGGATTGACCCAGGGATCGAACCTGCCTCTCCTGCATCTCCTTCATTGGCAGGGGGATTCCTTACCACTGAACCACCTGGGAAGCTTGTGATAAGTGTGGTGTCTGTAAAATGAAATCAAGTCTCACGCACTGATGTTCAAGGGCTCTCATAACCTGATTCAATCCTATCTTGTCAACTTCACCCACCACTCTGTCCTCCAGATATCCGAGATCATCAAACTTCCCCCAATGTGTATTTACACTTTTGGACATCTACAACTGCAAAGGATTTCTAGTTTTCTTTTTACTGTTATCCTAGTCCTGATATGTCTGAGAAGGCAATGGCACCTGACTCCAGTACTCTTGCCTGGAAAATCCCATGGACAGAGGAGCCTGGTGGGCTGCTGTCCATGGGGTCGCACAGAGTCAGACACAACTGAGCCAGTTCACTTTCACTTTTCACTTTCATGCATTGGAGAAGGAAATGGCAACCCACTCTAGTGTTCTTGCCTGGAGAATCCCAGGGATGTGGGAGCCTGGTGGGCTGCCATCTATGGGGTTGCAGAGAGTCGGACACAACTAAAGCGACTTAGCAGTACTGATACGTAGGGTTTTCCAATTTCCATGGTGCAAACACATTTATGATAATCTATTCCAAGCGACCAGGGGGGTGTCAATGAATGCTGATTTAGGGAAAGATGTGCGTATTCTCAATATGCCAGAAAATTTGGAAAATTCAGGAGTGGCCACAGGACTGGATGAGGTCAGTTTTCATTCCAATCCCAAAGAAAGGCAATGCCAAAGAATGTTCAAACTACCACATAATTGCACTTATCTCTCACACTAGTAAAGTAATGCTTAAAATTCTCCAAGCCAGGCTTCAGCAATACGTGAACTGTAAACTTCTAGATGTTCAAGCTGGTTTTAGAAAAGGCAGAGGAACCAGAGATCAAATTGCCAACATCCGCTGGATCATGGAAAAAGCAAGAGAGTTCCAGAAAAGCATCTATTTCTGCTTTATTGACTATGCCAAAGCCTTTGACTGTGTGGATCACAACAAAGTGTGGAAAATTCTGAAAGAGATGGGAATACCAGACCACCCGATCTGCCTCTTGAGAAACCTGTATATAGGTCAGGAAGCAACAGTTAGAACTGGACATGGAACAACAGACTGGTTCCAAATAGGAAAAGGAGTACATCAAGGCTGTATATTGTTACCCTGCTTATTTAACTTATATGCAGAGTACATCATGAGAAATGCTGGGCTGGATGAAGAAGAAGCTGGAATCAAGATTTCTGGGAGAAATATCAATAACCTCAGATATGCAGATGATACCACCCTTATGGCAGAAAGTGAGGAAGAACTAAAAAACCTCCTGATGAAAGTGAAAGAGGAGGGTGAAAAGGTTAGCTTAAAGTTCAACATTCAGAAAATGAAGATCATGGCATCTGGTCCCATCACTTCATGGCAAATAGATGGGGAAACAGTGGCAGATTATTTTTCTGGGCTCCAAAATCACTGCAGATACTGACTGTAGCCATGAAATTAAAAGACACTTACTCCTTGGAAGGAAAGTTATGACCAACCTAGACAGCATACTAAAAAGCAGAGATGTTACTTTGCCAACAAAGGTCCATCTAGTCAAGGCTATGGTTTTTCCAGTAGTCATGTATGGATGTGAGAGTTGGACTGTGAAGAAAGCTGAGCGCTGAAGAATTGATGCTTTTGAACTGTGGTGTTAGAGAAGACTCTTGAGAGTGCCTTGGACTGCAAGGAGATCCAACCAGTCCATCCTAAAAGAGATCAGTCCTGGGTGTTCATTGAAAGGACTGATGTTGAAGCTGAAACTCCAGTACTTTGGCCACCTGATGCAAAGAGCTGACTCATTTGAAAGGACCCTGATGCTCAGAAAGATTGAGGGCAGGAGGAGAAGTGGATGACAAAGGATGAGATGGTTGGATGGCATCAACGACTCGATGGACATGAGTTTGGGTGGACTCTGGGAGTTGGTGATGGACAGGGAGGCCTGGCATGCTGTGGATCATGGGGTTACAAAGAGTAAGACACAACTGAGTGACTGAACTGAACTGAACTATGCACATTCAGCTCTCATCAGTGAGCCCCAGCATTCAACAACTCCCCTTGTCTGCTTGTAGAAGTCTTACACATTCTTCAAGGGTCAGATCAAGTGACTGCATCTTCTAGGATATTCCTGTGTTTCCACTTTTCATCCCAACTCTGGATCATTTAGAATTACCTTAGCCCTCTTAACATGACTTGCATAGATTTATAGCACATTTTTCATTCTATCTTAAATCCTAGCAAGCAGGTTAGCTAACAATAAATCTCATCTAAAATGCATGATGGTTTCTTACCTGACACATTGCACTCTGCATTGCTCAAGTCAATAGCCTTCCTAAGCAGCAGCTCTGCTTTAGATTCAGGACTATTTCACTATTTATCACAGTTGGACTTTTATTATTTTGTGAAGAAATCTTTAAGATACAACATAAACTGTGCACATTTCCTCTAGCCTTTCATTCTGTGCGTTAGAGTCAAGGGCCATGATATACCATGAGGCCAAAGAACGTGGATTTCAGAATCATGGGATCCTATCGACTTGGGAACTCTGAATCACAGGAGTGGGCAAACAGATCTGAAACTCAGCTCACAAAAATAACTTTTCCCTAAACTTGTATAGTGCAGGTCACCTTGCTCATGTAACACTTCATATCATCCAAAGAGTGTATGTTCAAAGATTAACAGATCTGAATTAAAAGCCCTGGCTCTATCACATCCTGTCTGTGTGACTTTAGAAAAGTTACTTACTCTATCTGTGCTTCCACTTCCTCATGAATAAAACAGAAGCAGTAATTCCTAACTCACAGAACCACTGTAGAATTAAAGAAAATAATGTTTATAAAGTGTTTAATAGAGTAAGTAGGGCTTCCCTGGTTGCTTAGATGATAAAGAATCTGCCTGCAATGCAGGAGACCTGAGTTCTATCCCTGGGTTAGGAAGACCCCTGGAGAAGGGAATGGCAACCCAATCCAGTATTCTGGCCTGGAGAATCCCAAGGACAGAGGAGCCTAATGGACTGCAGTCCATGAGGTCACAAAGAGTCAGACACAGCTGAGCAACTCACACTTTCAATTTCAGTACAATAACTAGGCCCCTACTCAGTTCAGTGGAGGTCACGGTAGTAATTATAATAATGGCTTTTATAATTCATATCCAATATTAACAACTCCAATGTGAAAAAGTATTATTCACTTTCTACTCATGACAATATCATACGTGTCCTTGCATCAAGGGGCATCTGTGAAATAAGCATGTATGTTACATTTGTTCTCATGATTCTTGAGCATCATTATGTAATCTCTGTGGTTAATGTAGAGGTGGAAGCTGTAGTCTAATCATTAGTTTTGTCTTTAATCTGTTTTTTATAATTAAGATTGCCTTTGGTTGCATATTAGATGATTTTGCTTTGACATATGACTATTTTCTTTCTCCTTTCATGAACTCCTTTAAAAATCAATCCTGAATATGTATTGTTCATTAACTATTTTATATATACTTATATAGCATGTGTATAAATATATATAGCGTGTATATGTTAATTCCAACCTACTGTATAGCACAAGAAACTATTCTCAATATTTTGTAATAACCTATAAGGAAAAAGGATCTGAAAATACATATATATATATCACACACACACACACACACACACACACAAATACATATCTGTAAAACAGAATCACTGTGCTATATACCTGAAAATAACACAACATTGTAAATCAACTATATTTCAATAATATATTTTTTTAAAGCCAGTGTAAGCTTGGTTCCAAAACCCAATGAAAACAATACAATTTTTAAAAAATGTGTACCTAATTAATACCGAAACACGAATATATGTCCTAGGAAAAACTTTTTCAAATTAGCCCCTGATATATATATATCTTCATAGGTAAATATATATTTATATTTATTAAGAAGAGAAGCAGAAGATAAAGGAGAAAAGGAAAGATATATCCATCTGAATGCAGAGTTCCAAAGAATAGCAAGGAGAGATAAGAAAGCCTTCTTAAGTGAACAATGCAAACAAATACAGGGAAACAATAGAATTCAGAAGACTAGGGATCACTTAAACAAAATTAGAGATACCAAGGGAACATTTCATGCAAAGATGGGCACAATAAAAGACAGAAATAGTATGGACCTAACAGAAGCAGAAGAGACTAAGAAGAAGTGGCAAGACTACACAAAAGAGCTGTACAAAAAAGGTCTTAATGAACTGGATAACCACGATGGTGTGATCACTTACCTAGAGCTAAATATCCTGGAGTGTGAAGTCAAGTGGGCATTAACAAGCATCACTACAAACAAACATAGTGGAGGTGATAGAATTCCAGCTGAGTTATTTCAAATCATAAAAGGTGATGCTCTCAAGGTGCTGCACTGAATATGCCAGCAAATATGGAAAACTCAGCAGTGGCCACATGACTGGAAAAGGTCAGTTTTCATTCCAATGTCAAAGAATGTTCAGGTTCAGTTCAGATCAGTCACTCAGCTGTGTTTGACTCTTTGTGACCCCATGGATTACACTATACCAGGCTTCCATCTCTATCACCAACTCCCGGAGCTTACACAAACTCATGTCCATTAACTCATCACCATCATTAACTCATCACCATCATGGTGATGCCATCCAACCATCTCATCCTCTGTCTTCCCCTTCTCTTCCAATCTTCAATCATTCCCAGCATCATGGTCTTTTCAACTGAGTCAGTTTTTCACATCAGGTAATCAAAGTATTGGAGTTTCACCTTCAGCATCAGTCCTTCCAATGAATATTCAGGACTGATTTCCTTTAAGATGGAATGGCTGGACCTTCTTGCACTCCAAGGGACTCTGAAGAATCTTCTTCAACACCACAGCTCAAAAGCATCAATTCTTCAGCACTGTATTTCTATATAGTCCAATTCTCACATCCATACATGACTATTGGAAAACCAAAGCTTTCACTAGATGGACCTTTGTTGGCAAAGCTTTTTAATATGCTGCCTAGGATGGTCATAGCTTTTCCTCCAAGTAACAAGCGTCTTTAATTCCATGGCTGCAATCACCATCTGCAGTGATTTTGGAGCCCAAAAAATAAAGTCTGTCACTGCTTCCATTGTTTCCCCGTCTATTTGCCATGAAGTGATGGGACTAGACACCATGACCTTAGTTTTCTGAATGTTTAACTTTAAGCCAACTTTTTCACTTTCCTCTTTCATTTTCATCAAGAGGCTCCTTAGTTCTTCTTTCCTTTCTGCCATAAGGGTGCTGTCATCTGCATATCTAAGGTTACTGATATTTCTCCCAACAATCTTGAATCCAGCTTGTGCTTCATCCAGCCCAGCATTTCTCATGATATACTCTGCATATAAGTTACATAAGCAGGGTGACAATATACAGCCTTGACGAACTCCTTTTCCTATTTGGAACCAGTCTGTTGTTCCATGTCCAACTCTAACTGTTGCTTCTTGACCTGCATACAGAGTTCTCAAGAGGCAGGTCAGGTGGTCTGATATTCCATCTCTTAAAGAATTTTCCACAGTTTGTTGTGATCCACACAGTCAAAGGCTTTGGCATAGTCAGTAAGGCAGAAGTAGATCTTTTTTTGGAACTCTCTTGCTTTTTTGATGATCCAACAGATGTTGGCAATTTGATCTCTGCCTCCTCTGCCTTTTCTAAATCCAGCTTGAACATTTGGAAGTTCACAGTTCACGTACTGTTGGAGCCTGGCTTGGAGAATTTTGAGCATTACTTACTAGCATGTGAGATCAGTGCAACTGTGAGGTCGTTTGAGCATTCTTTGGCATTACCTTTCTTTGAAACTGGAATGAAAACTGGCCTTTTCCAGTCCTGTGGCCACTGCTGAGTTTTCCAAATTAGCTGGCATATGAGTGCAGCACTTTCACAGCATCATCTTTTAGGATTTGAAAAGCTCAGCTAGAATTCAATCACCTCCACTAGCTTTGTTCATAATGATGCTTCCTAAGGCCCACTTAACCTCACATTCCAGGATGTCTGGCTCTAGGTGAGTGATCACACCATCGTGATTATCTGGGTTGTGAAAGTCTTTTTGTATATAGTTCTTCTGTGTATTCTTGCCACCTCTTCTTAATATCTTCTGCTTCTTTTAGGTCCATACTATTTCTGTCCTTTATTGTGCCCATCTTTGCATGAAATGTTCCCTTGCTATCTCCAATTTTCTTGAAGAGATCTCTTGTCTTTCCCACTCTATTGTTTTCCTCTATTTTTTTGTGTTGATTGCTGAGGAAGGCTTTCTTATCTCTCCTTGCTATTCTTTGGAATTCTGTATTCAAATAGGTATATCTTTGGTTTTCTCCTTTGCTTTTCACTTCTCTTCTTTTCTCAGCTATTTGTAAGGCCTCTTCAGGCAACCATTTTGCTTTTTTACATTTCTTTTTCTTGGGGATGGTCTTGATCACTGCCTCCTGTACAATGTCATGAACCTCCATCCATAGTTCTTCAGGCACTCTATCTATCAGATCTAATCCCTTAAATCTATTTCTCATTTCCATTGTATAATCATAAGGGATTTGATTTAGGTCATATGTGAATGGTCTAGTGGTTTTCCCTATGTTCTTTAATTTATGTCTGAGTTTGGCAGTAAGGAGTTCATAATCTGAGCCACAGTCAGCTCCCAGTCATTTTTTGCTGACTGTATACAGCTTCTTCATCTTTGGCTGCAAAGAATATAACCTATCTGATTTTGGTGTTGACCATCTGGTGATGTCCATGTGTAGTGTCTTCTCTTTTGTTGTTGGAAGAGGGTGTTTGCTATGACCAGTGCATTCTCTTTGTAAAACTCTATTAGCTTTTGCCCTGCTTCATTCTGTACTCCAAGGTCACATTTGCCTGCTACTCCAGGTATTTCTTGACTTCCTACTTTTGCATTCCAGTCCCCTGTAATGAAATGGACATCTTTTTTGGGTATTAGTTCTAGAAGTTCTTGTAGGTCTTCATAAAATCATTCAGCTTCAACTTCAGTACTGGTCAGTGCATTGACTTGGATTACTATGATATTGAATGGTTTGCCTTGGAAAGGAACAGATATCATTTTGTCATTTTGGAGATTGCATCCAAGTCCTGCATTTTGGACTTTTCTGTTGACTCCGATGGCTTCACCATTTCTTCTAAGGCATTTTACCAACAGTAGTAAATATAATGGTCATCTAAGTTAAATTCGCCCATTCCAGTCCATTTTAATTTGCTGATTCTGAAAAAAATCTATGTTCACTCTTGCCATTTCTTCTTTGACCACTTCCAATTTCCCTCAATCCATGGACCTAACATTCCAGGTTCCTATGCAATATTGCTCTTTACAGCATCAGACTTTACCTCCATCACCACTCATATCCACAACTGAGGGTTGTTTCTGCTTTGGCTTTGTCACTTCATTCTTTCTGGAGTTATTTCTCCACTTATCTCCAGCAGCATATTGGCACCTACCGACCTGGGGGGTTCATCTTTCAGTGTCCTATCTTTTTGCCTTTTCATACTGTTCATGGAGTTCTCAAAGCAAGACAACTGAAATGGTTTGCCATTCCCTTCTCCAGTGGACCACGTTTTGTCAGAACTCTCCACCACGATCGGTCTGTCTTGGGTGGCCCTACGTGGCATGGCTCATACTTCCATTGAGTTAGATAAGGCTGTGGTCCATGTGATCAGATTGTTTAGTTTTTTGTGATTGTGGTTTTCATTCTGTCTGTCCTCTGATGGAAAAGGATAAGAGGCTTATGGAAGCTTCCTAATGGGAGAGACTGACTGAGGGGGAAACTGGGTCTTGTTCTGATGGGTGGGGCCATGCTCAGTAAATCTTTAATCCAATTTTCTGTTGTTGAGCAGGGTTGTGTTCCCTCCCTGCTATTTGACCTGAGGTCAAACTATGGTGGATGTGATGAAGACAATGGCTACCTCCTTCAAAAGGTCCTATGCATGCCCCCAACCCTGTAGCAGGCCACCACTGACCCACGCCTCCTCCAGAGATGCCTGGACACTCATAGGCAAGTCTGGGTCAGTCTCTTGTGGGGTCACTGCTCCTTTCTCTTGGGTCTTGGTGCACACAAGGTTTGTTTGTGCCTTCCAAGAGTCTGTTTCCAGTCCTGTGTAAGTTCTGGCAGCTCTATGGTGGGGTTAATGGCAACCTCCTCCAAGAGGGCTTATGCCATACCCAGGTCTACTGCACCCAGAGCCCCACCCCTGCAGCAGTCCACTGCTGACCTGTACCTCCTCAGGAGACACTCAAACACAGTTCTATTTCAGTCTCTGTGGGGTATCTGGGTCCTGGCGCATACAAGGTTTGTTTGAGCCCTCTGAGCCTCTCTGGTGTGTATGGGGTTTGATTTTAAATGCGTTTTCGTCCCTCCTACCATCTTGTTGGAGCTTCTCCTTTGCCCTTGGACCTGGGGTATCTCCTCAAAGTCGCTCCAGCACCACACAACCACCACTCAAGAGCTGTGCAGCCGTAGTAGTTCAAACTACCACACAATTGTGCTCATTTCACATGCTAGCAAGGTAATGTTCAAAGTCCTTCAAGCTAGGCTTCAGTTCACATACTGAACTGAGAACTTCCAGATGTACAAGCTGGATTTACAAAAGGCAGAGGAACCAGAGATCAAATTGGCAATACCCACTGGATGAACAGGGGTGGGGGGGGGGCCCAGCAAGGGAGAATTCCAGAAAAACATCTATTTCTGCTTCACTGAATATGCTAAAGACTTTGACTGTGTGGATCACAACAAACTGTGAAAAATTTTTATAGAAATAGGAATACCAGAACACCTTACATCCCTCCTGAGAAACCTGTATTCAGGTCAAGAAGCAATAGTTAGAACCAGACAGAACAACAAACTGGTTCAACGTTGGGAAAAGAGTACGTCAAGGCTGTATATTGTCACCCTGCTTATTCAACTTATATGCAGAGTACATCATCTGACATGCCAGGTTGGATGAAGCTCAAGCTGGCATTAAGATTTCCAGGAGAAATATCAATAACCTCAGATATGCAGATGACACCACCCTAAAGGCAAAAAGTGAAGAGGAACTAAAGACTTCTTGATGAAGGTGAAAAAGGAAAGTGAAAAAGCTGATTTAAAACTCAACATTCAAAAAAATTAAGATGATGGTATCCAGTCCCATCACTTCATGTCAAATAGATGGGGAAGAAATGAAAAGAGTGACAGATTTTATTTTCTTGGGATCCAAAATCACTTCAGACAGTGACTGCAGCCAAGAAATTAAAAGATGCTTGCTCCTTGGAAGAAAAGCTATGACAAACTTAGCATATTAAAAAGCATAGACATAACATTGCTGACAAAGGTCAGTCTAGTCAAAACTATGGTTTTTCCAGTCATCAGGTATGGATGAATATAAGAGTTGGATGATAAAGAAGGCTGAGAGCCAAAGACTTGATGCTTTTAAACTGTGGTGCTGGAGAAAACTCATGAATGTTCCTTAAACAACAAGGAGATCAAACCAGTCAATCCTAAAGGAAATCTGTCACGAATATTCATTGGAAGGAATAATGCTGAACCCGAAGCTCCAATACTTTGGCCACCTGGTGGGAAGAGCCAACTCATTAGAAAAGATCACAATGCTGGGAAAGACAGAAGGCAGGAGGAGCAGGGGACAACAGGGGATGAGATGTTTGGATGACATCACTGATTCAATGTACATGAGTCTGAGCAAACTCTGGGAGACAGAGTCAGGAAAGCCTGGTGTGCTGCAGTCCATGGAGTCACAAAGAGTAGGACATGGTTGAGTGACTGAACAGCAACAACAAAATTATATGTGTATCTACATATGAAGAGAAATTTTACCAAAAAGATTTTTAGATTAATGTAACATATATTCCTATCAGATGAAACTAATAAATTAACTGAAGCAAGAGGAAAAAATCCTCAAAATCTGAGCTGTTTGATTTCATTATGATGCTTCCCTCTTCACTCTGTCAGGTATATGTAGAGAGGATGATCATCTGAATCCTACTAAAAAAAGCAGGACCCATAGAGGGAAAAAAATCTTATTGGATCAACTAATGATTCAAGTGGGGATAAACAAAGAGTCTATTCTTTCAAAACCAGTGTTTTCTACCTTCAGACTACCCCTGGAAAGCTAGTTGCAGGTTCTCCTGATAGAGTGAATAAACAGAAGAGCATCTTCCTATAACTTTCCTGATGAGGGTTTATTTTCATAAGCAAGTGTCCTTAGTACACCATTAGCCCTGGTATCAAACTGTTTTCAAAAATAAACAGCTCCAAACTTCAACTAGTTTGAAACCAACATCATTTTTGGCAGATACCCTCTCCAACACCTCAAAACACTGAGCTGGCTCAGTGCTAACAACTCCAGGAGCAGATCAATTCATTTGATCCTTATATTACCTTTCACAACTAGTTTATCTCTGAGTTCACTATGGTGTCAAAAGATTCAAAGTTTGGTGTTATTAAAATGTGCTACTGAGGTATGTTTAAATGATTACATTCGATGATGAGAACCCCCTCCTGGGAAAATATTTTAGGCCAACAGTTCTTAATCTTGGCCACATGTTAGAACTATTTTGGAAGTTTGTGAAAAATCTCATATCCCATCCTGCATCACATAACAGTTAAATAAGACTCTCCAGTCATGGGACCCAGATATTAGTATTTTTTTAAAGAAACCCAGGTGAATCCAACCCAGGTGAATTGAAAACAACTGCTCTAGTTTAATCATGGCCATAGTCAGTGGAAGCTGTTCTCAAACATTTTTATTTATTTGTAGCAGGGGCAAATGTTATCAAATAAAATTATAAATTAATGTGATAGGCTCTTAGGTAATCCTCTCCTCTGAATGTAGGTTGAACTTATTGGCTAGTTTCTACTGAATAGAATACTCCAGAAATAATGGGGTGTCATTTCTGAGATAAGGTTACCAAAAGGTTATGACTTCCATCTTTGATTCTCTTTCTTTCTCTTTTTTAAAACTTTTTATTTTGTGTCAGAGTATAGCCAGTTAACAATGCTGTGGGAGTTTTCCCTCTTGCTCTGTCTTGGATTGCTTGCTTTGGAGGAAGGCAGCTGCCACTTCCTGAGGCAACACTATACAAGGGTCCACAAGAACAAGTTTGGAAGTGGGTTTTCTGGTAACTGCCAACAGCCATGTGAGCAAGCCATTTCTTGGAAGCAGATCCTCCTCAAGTAAAGCTTTGAAATGACTGCAGCTCCAACCAATACCTCAAGAGCAGCCCTTTATACTATCCTCAGTCAGAAATACCTATCGACAATTCTACCCACTCCATGACCGACAGACACTGTGAGACCATAAGTGGCTTGTCTTCTGCCACTAAGTTTTAGAGTAATTTGCTACAGAGTATGAGATAAATAATACACCAGTTAAAGTCTTGCTTATAGGGCTGATGGACCAGCCATAGGACAGTTCACCTCCACAGACCCTCTGACAGTCACCAGTACATGAACTCTAAAACTCTGCCCCATGGTGCCAATCTGTGGGACCTCAGCTGTCCATTTGTCCAAGATTTTCACAGACCAAGGACTGTCTACTGAAGAAATACTTGGTCTTGCCCATGAGTCCATCCTAGTCCTGCAACTAAGCAGCATAAGGCCCCCATCTTTGTCACATGCTTCCAATGCTTTAAGAAGACATCGAATCTTCCCTTTAATGAGGTGGATGAGCCTGTTATGCAGAGTGAAGTAAGTCAGAAAGAGAAAAACAAATATCATATAAACATAAAAATACAGAATCTAGAGAGATGGTATTGATGAACCTATTTGCAAGGCAGCAATGGAGACACAGACATAGAGAACAGACTTGTGTGCATGGGGGCAGGGAGAAAGAGGTGGGGGGACCAATGGAGAGAGTAGCATGGAAGCGTGTACACTACTGCTGCTGCTGCTGCTGCTAAGTCGCTTCAGTCGTGTTCGACTCTGTGCAATCCCATAGACGGCAGCCCACCAGGCTCTCCCATTCCTGGGATTCTCCAGGCAAGAACACTGGAGTGGGTTGCCATTTCCTTCTCCAATGCAGGAAAGTGAAAAGTCAGTGAAGTCGCTCAGTCATGTCTGACTCGTAACGACCCCATGGACTGTAACCTATCAGGCTCCTCCATCCATGGGATTTTCCAGGCAAGAGTACTGGAGTGGGGTGCCCTTGCCTTCTCCGGCACATACACTACAATATGTAAAATAGATAGCCAGTGGGAATTTGCTGTATGACTCAGGGAACTCAAACCAGGGCTCTGTGACACCCTAGAGGGATGAGATGGGGTGGGAGGTAAGTTCAAGAGGGAGGGGACACATGTATACCTATGGCTAATTCACGTTGATGTATGGAAGAAACCAACACAGGAAAGTGAAATTGCTCAGTTGTGTCCGACTCTTTGCGACCACATGGACTGTAGCCTACCAGGCTCCTCCATCCCTGGGATTTTCCAGGCAAGAATATTGGAGTGGGTTGCAATTTCTTTCTCCAGGGGATCTTCACAACCCAGCGTTCAAACCCGGGTCTCCTGCATTTCAGGCAGACACTTTACTGTCTAAGCCACCATAGAAAGCAATTATCCTTCAATTAAAAATAAATAAACATTTAAAAAACCTGCCCTCTACTTATTGACTATCAATGCTTATATATCTGTTCCTAACTGGTGAATGAGGCATTTTTGGTGTATACCAAGAATTTGCTGCTTCTCAGAGTTTATCAAGAGTAAAGAATCTGCCTGCAATGCAGGAGATCCTGGTTCAATTCCTGGGTTGGGAAGGTCCCATGGAGAAGGAAATGACAATCCACTGCAGTATTCTTGCCTGGAGAATCTGTGGACAGAGGAGCCTGGCAGGCCACAATCCATGAAGTCACAAGCGTTGGACAAGACTTAGTGACTAAACCACCACCAGAGTTTGTCAAAAGTTCTGTATTGAACGAGAATGTACATGGAGGATTGCTTGAAGATATATAGAACTAATATTACTCTTAAAGTCCTAATCCTACCCTCAGTTCAGTTCAGTTCAATCACTTAGTCATGTCCGACTCTTTGCAACCCCATGAATTGAAGCACACCAGGCCTCCCTGTCCATGAGTTCACTCAAACTCACATCCATCGAGTTGGTGATGCCATCCAGCCATCTCATCCTCTGTCGTCCCCTTCTCCTCCTGCCCCCAATCCCTCCCAGCATCAGAGTCTTCTCCAATGAGTCAAATCTTCGCATGAGGTGGCCAAAGTATTGGAATTTCAGCTTTATCATCATTCCTTCCAAAGAATACCCAGGTCTAATCTCCTTTAGAATGGACTGGTTGGATCTCCTTGCAGTCCAAGGGACTCTCAAGAGTCTTCTCCAACACCACAGTTCAAAAGCATCAATTCTTCGGCATTCAGCCTTCTTCAGAGTCCAGCTCTCATATCCATACATGACCACTGGAAAAACCATAGCCTTGACTAGACGGACCTTTGTAGGCAAAGTAATGTCTCTGTTTTTGAATATGCTGTCTAGGTTGGTCATAACTTTCCTTCAAAGGAGTAAGCATCTTTTAATTTAATCCCACCCTCAGACCCAGCCAAATTGCCAGGGAGCTGTACATCTGGACCACAATGATTATTTGTTGTTGTTGTTCTTATAGAATTGACTTTATTGATAGGAGCTATGGTATTTCATAACACTTCCAGGTTATTTATAGAAAATGCACTCTTGTATATTAGCAAGAACATTGCTGAAGATGCTGTTTCTCAGAAAAGCAGCATCTACACAAGACCCAAGGATGGGATATTCTTCTGGTTTCAGGAACCTGAAAAACATCATGTTATTTTGTTTTTACAGATACAGTATATTAACTGATCACTTATCCCTCTTTACATTGGTTCTTGGGAAGCTCAGGGCCCAATTGCAGTGGAGATCAGCAAAAATATATTATTTAATCCCTGGCCTCACTTTCTTCTTTCAATGTTTACCTTTCTCAGGTTTCTTCATGTTTTTTGTTTTGTTTTGTTTGGTTTTTTTTTTTTTTTGGGGGGGGGGGGGTGTTGGTATCCTTGCCTGAAAGAAAGGGCAATAGGAAGAAAAAACAAAGAAAGAAGGAAGGATGAAAGGAAGGAAGAGAGGGTGGGAGAAAAAAAAGAAATACAATAGTAACAAAAAGATACTATCTGCCTTCAAGTATTTGGTTCAGTTCAGTTCAGTTCAGTCACTCAGTCATATCCGACTCTTTGTGACCCCCAAGGACTGCAGCACTCCAGGCCTCCTTGTCCATTATCAACTCCTGGAGTTTACTCAAACTCATGTCCATTGAGTCGGTGATGCCATCCAACCAACTCATCCTCCACTTCCCCTTCTCCTCCCGCTGTCAATCTTTCCCAGCATCAGGGTTTGTTCCAATGGGTCAGTTCTTCACATCAGGTAGCCAAAGTATTGGAGTTTCAGCTTCAGCATCAGTCCTTCAGAATATTCGGACTGATTTCTTTTAGGATGGTCTGGCTGGATCTCCTTGCAGTCCAAGGGACTATCAAGAATCTTCTCCAACACCACAGTACAAAAGCATCAATTCTTCAGAACTCAGCATTTTTATAGTCAAACTCTCACATCCATACATGACTACTGGAAAAACCATAGCTTTGCCTAGATGGACCTTTGTTGGCAAAGTAATGTCTCTGCTTTTTAATATGCTGTCTAGGTTGGTCATAACTTTTCTTCCAAGGAGTAAGCATCTTTTAAGTTCATGGCTGCAGTTACCATCTGTAGTGACTTTGGAGCCCAAAATTAATTAATTAATTAAAGTCTCTAACTGCTTCCATTGTTTCCCCATCTATTTGCCATGAAGTGATGGGACCGGATGTCATAATCTTAGTTTTCTGAATTTTGAGTTTTAAGCCAACTTTTTCACTCTCCTCTTTCACTTTCATCAAGAGGCTTTTTAGTTCTTCTTCACTTTCTGCCACAAGGGTGCTGTCATCTGCATATCTGAGGTTATTGATATTACTCCCAGAAATCTTGATCTCAGCTTGTGCTTCATCCAATCCAGCATTTCTCATGATGATTTCTGCATATAAGTTAAACAAGCAGGGTGACAATACACATCCTTGACATACTCCTTTTCCTATTTGGAACCAGTCTATTGTTCAAGGTCCAGTTCTCACTGTTGCTTCTTGACCTGCATACATATTTCTCAAGAGGCAGGTCAGATGGTCTGGTATTCCCAGCTCTTTAAGAATTTTCCAGAGTTTTTTGTGGTTCACACAGTCAAAGGCTTTGGCATAGTCAATAAAGCAGAAGTAGACATTTTTTCTGGAACTCTCTCTCGCTTTTTTGATGATCCAATGGATGTTGGCTATTTGATCTCTGGTTCCTCTGCCTTTTCTAAATCCAGCTGGAACATCTGGAAGTTCACAGTTCATGTACGGCTGACGCCTAGCTTGGAGATTTTTGAGCATTTCTTTACTAGCATGTGAGATGAGTAAAATTGTGCAGCAGTTTGAGCATTCTTTGGCATTGCTTTTCTTTGGGATTGGAATGAAAACTGACCTTTTCCAGTCCTCTGGCTACTGCTGTATTTTCCAAATTTGCTGGCATATTGAGTGTAGCACTTTTAGGATTTGAAATAGCGCAACTGGAATTCCATCACATCCACTAGCTTTATTCGTAGTGATGCTTCCTAAGGCCTACTTGACTTCTCACTCCAGAATGTCTGGCTCTAGGTTGGTAATCACACCATCATGATTATTCGGGTCATGAAGATCTTTTTTGTATAGTTCTTCTGTGTATTCTTGCTACCTCTTCCTAATATCTTCTGCTTCTGTTAGGTCCATACCATTTTTCCATTTTTGTCCTTTTTGTGCCCATCTTTGCATGAAATGTTCCCTTGGTATCTCTAATTTTCTTGAAGAAATCTCTAGACTTTCCCATTATATTTTCCTCTGTTTTCCTCTCTTTCTTTGTACTTAAATCAGAAATTTGACTCAGAAAGTCCCCACATAAATTTTTCAGATAGTACTTTAATGGCTGACAATATATGGTATTTGATATTTACCAAAAAGAAAAAACAAACCACAAATTCTGAAGCATTAAGCTGTCGGCATTTCAGAGCAACCCTCTGCATCTAAAACAGCCAAGATGAGGAACCTGAAGCCAGGAGAAAGAAAGTGATTCACATGAGTTCATTTCCTGCTAGATCAAGGATCTTCAAAATACAGGAGAGCTAGCTCTTAGGGAAGCACGATTCAGCTACAGACATATCGGGTCTGAGGCCCATCACCACTAATTTCTTCATTCCATAAGTATTTACTGAGCAACACCTGTGTGCTAGACCTGATTTGAGTGCTGGAAACTGTGAACAAAAGTGAAAAAGGAGTTCTCTGCTTTAATGGAGGTTCCATTCTGTTTGGGGAAGATAAGTGACTAGGTGGATGGATAGATGGGTGATAGATACATAGATAAGATCATATGAGGCCATTTTCAAATAGAGAAATTATTTTTAAAAAAAATCAAAGTCATGTGACAGAGTGAAGGGACAGGTGATGTGGATAGGATCAAGGAGAGCTCCCAAGAGGAGGTGACAGCTGAGCTGAACCCTGAATGATGGAAGCAGCCAGCCACATGAAGACCTAGAGGAACAGGGAGTCAAACCAAGGAAACAGCATGTGCAAAGGCTCTGAAGGGAGAGCAAGCTTCTTTGAAGAATAGCCACTTACTAACGGATTCATTCGGAGAAGGCAATGGCACCCCACTCCAGTACTCTTGCCTGGAAAATCCCATGGACAGAGGAGCCTGGTAGGCTGCAGTCCATGGGGTCCCTAAGAGTTGGACATGACTGAGCGACTTCACTTTCTCTTTTCACTTTCATGCATTGGAGAAGGAAATGGCAACCCACTCCAGTGTTCTTGCCTAGAGAATCCCAGGGACGGGGAGGCCTGGTGGGCTGCTGTCTATGGGGTCACACAGAGTCGGACACGACTGAAGTGACTTAGCATAGCATAGCAATGGATTCATTACATTTTTCTGGGCCTCATTCTCATCCCTGGAAACTACAACACCATCTTCATAGGACCTGGCATACGGCAAGCACTTAATAAATGTCTGTTGAATACATGAAATTGATTCTATTCTTTTTTCCTTTCACCCACTGCTCAGAATCATGCCTAAAGGGGAACTCTGGGCAGTCTTCCATTCCCAGAGTTCTCTCTCCTTTCTACAAATTAAAAAAATATGGTAAAATAAAATCCAAGTTGCATTTACTCGAGGGTCTTACCCAAATCAGTTCTCCAGGTGCAAAGTCAAGCTCAGCCAGGGCATCTGGGTTTGCCTCTCTGTCCTTGATCTGACTGTCTGGGATTGCTCTCTGAATATTTGCTGTCTTAACATTCCTCTCTCAGATGCAGGGCATTAATTCCAAATTATCTCCCCCCACACTTTCCTGTCAGAGGTTGTCATTTGCAGAGCCCGTGATAGAAGGACTGAGTGATGAATGGCAGTCCCTTTAGAGCCCATCAGCTTCATTCTCAAAGCAAACACTGAAAAATTTGAGGCTGGTGCCAAGCCAGAGGGCTCAGGGAGGGAGAGTCAGCCACTTCCTCCCAAAGGCTGAGATAATGAGAATCCCTGGTCAGTACCACATTGCAGTCTAAGTAGGACACAATAACCCTGATTATAATGTTAATAACAATAAGCTGTATCCATCAAGCATTTACCCAACAATCCTAGAAGATCAATAAAGCCCCCTGTTCTCCCTCCGTTCAATAGATACTTATCAAGCACCCACTGTATAACAAGAACGCTGTAAACTTCTGAGGTTAGAGAAATGAACAGGACGAAGTCCTAGCCTTGATGAGACTTGACATTTGGAAAGATGGATACCAACAATAAACCATCAAACACTACACTGTGATGTCAGGTAATAAGGGTTTAGAAGAAAAAGCAAGCAGTGAAAGAGTTTAGGAGGCATAGAAAAAGGAGCGGCTAGTTAGATTGGGTGGATGGTCAGGGAAGACATTCAAGGACAGGATTTCTGAGCAGAGACCTGACTACGGTAAGGGAGCCAACCATGAAAGTGTCTGTAAGAGAGTATTCCAGACAGAGCTGAAGAACCAGGAGCTTGGAAGCCAGAGAAAGGAGAGATGTGTTTCTCAAAATAGTAGTGCCTCAGTCATTTCCTATCTGGGTCTCCTCCTTGGACAGCATTCCTGCCCTTGACAGAGTCAGGATAAGTCTTTATTGTGGGGGTCATCTTGTGTGTTGTGAGATGTTTAGCTGCTGCTGCTAAGTCACTTCAGTGGTGTCCAACTCTGTGCGACCCCATAGACGGCAGCCTATCAGGCTCCACCATCCTTGGGATTCTCCAGGCAAGAACACTGGAGTGGGTTGCCATTTCCTTCTCCAATGCATGAAAGTGAAAAGTGAAAGTGAAGTCGCTCAGTCGTGTCCGACTCTTGGCGACCCCATGGACTGGAGCCTACAAGGCTCCTCCGTCCATAGGATTTTCCAGGCAACAGAGCTGAAGTGGGTTGCCATTGCCCTCTCCAAAGATGTTTAGCAGCAACTCTGAAATCCACCTATTAGAAGCCAGTAGCACCTGCTCTGAGAAGGCAATGGCAACCCACTCCAGTGCTTTTGCCTAGAAAATCCCATGGATGGAGGAGCCTTGTAGGCTCCAGTCCATGGGGTCGCCAAGAGTTGGACACGACTGAGTGACTTCACTTTGACTTTTCACTTTCATGCATTGGAGAAGGAAATGGCAACCCACTCCAATGTTCTTGCCTAGAGAATCCCAGGGATGGGGGAGCCTGATAGGCTGCTGTCTATGGGATCGCACAGAGTCGGACACCACTGAAGTGACTTAGCAGCGGCAGCAGCAGCAGTAGCACCTGCCCCCTTGTATAAATCAAGGTTCCTTTTCCCAGCAATTACTGGCCCTCTGGGTCCTCTCTCTAATTCTTGGCAGCTGCTGTTATCTCTAGGTCAGGTACATCAGATCGACCTGACCAGCTACGGATAGACTCCTTGATATCAGGGACCTCGAACACATGTACATTTTAAAATGTGCATAAAGGAGAAAGTGCAAAGAAGCTAAGGAAGCTAACAGAGGTTTTAGGAGCCCTCTCTTGCAAAGTTTCCTTCCACAGCTCTATCCCTAATGTTATAATTTTGTACCCATTTTCTTAAAGTAAATATCCAGAATAAATCAGCTATAGATCCATAATGCATGGCTCCATTTCTGGGTATTCATCTGAATACAATTCATGCAATTTACAAACCAGACCATAAATATAGTGGGAGTCAGCATCTTACTTGCCTCCCTCTTCCTCATATATCACTCAACTTCCCTCAACCCTTACCACCTTGCTCTTAGCTCCTTGAATATGCCCCCTTTTAAAGTGGTGATTTGGGGAGAGATTTGTCTTTGTATGTTTTTAAAAGGAAGAGGTATACCTAGCTTACTCTTCTTTGTATCAAGCACATTGTCTAGAACATGGAGGGTGATTAACAATTATTTTTTATTGAATACATAAAACAAGGAAATCCAACATATATTGAGGAATTGCCAACTGGTGTTTTTCAAAGTTTGGCCCCTAGACCAAGAGCATCAGTGGCAGCATCTGGGAACTAGTTAGAAATATGAATTATCAGGCCTTATCCAAACCTAACATATCAAAACCTCTGGGAAAAACATTCTCTTTTCATAAGCCCTCCTGTGAGTCTGGTCACTGAAGTTTAAGAACAAATGCTCAGACAATGACATTTGTACAATCTACCCAATGTTATTTGGTATTATTCTCCAAGAGAAACTCTCCTAGGTTAAGTATTATTATTATCCCCACTTTGCAGGTCTGAGTCTGAAACTCAGAAACATTATTTCACCTAAGGTTACCAGAATCAAGTACAAAAGTTGGAATTTCAATGCCAGAAAGTCTGACTTCAAAATCCATCTTCTTTCCACCATAATTTAACATATTTATTCTGGCATGAGTTTATAAAATAATTGTCCCCTTGGAAGAACAAGTAAATGCCTTACATGACTGTGAAACAGTATTACTACTACCAAAAGGAATAATCATTATAAGGAATCATTTTTTGGTACACATCTGTTGTGCCCAGTCCTAAGGACAGTGACATCCTGGTATGGCTCTTCAGATACCTTGAAAGGGTTAATCCACATCCCAGAAGCCCTGACTTTCTCCCAGTGAGTCACTCTGACACAGAGGAGACCCAGTACGTGGGTGTAATAGCACACACAGCGCAGCAGGCATGCATGCATGTGCGCATCCCTACAAGGAATGAAATGAAAATAGAAATGGAAAGCAAAGCCCCTTCCATCCATGCCTGTCTCGCCCTGGCACCTGTCACAAATCTTAAGAGACCAGTTTTTGGGCAAATTAGCTTCTCTGAATCTGTTGCATGTGGTTTTTGGGAACACTGGTCTAAGGTCTAGCTGTGAGTGCTTGGTGTCATGTACGGGTATTAGCATCAGCCACCGAAGTCAATCACTGGAGAAGGAAAAACACAAAGAAAGCAGAAAAAGTAAGATAACTGGCTATTTATATCTGCTCTGTCGGAAGTGGTGACAGGTATAATTACTGAGTAGAAATTACAGGGCTGATTCCAGTGGCGGTCCTCCCGCTGTTTTCGGGAAGATAAAAGATTGAAAGTGTTCCTGACATCTCTTCAGAGCAAGGATGCTCTGGCATTCACTTTCATTTATTTTCAGATTGATTAAAAACAATTTCTTATTGTTCATGGTTGAACCAAGACACTTCTGGTACCCTAGATTCAGTAAGACATCTTTGAAGAAATGGCCTGTTTTTGAACCCACTCTCCTCCCATCACCCCTCTACCCACGTTCTGTGCTCCAGGGTCCTTCAAGTCAAGAGAAAAACAAGCTATTAAATTAATTGACATAAAGATGTTACTGACTTAATGGACCATAATCCCAGGGGTATTTGCATTGAAAACAAAAAATGAACATAAAGTAAAATCCTATGATATTAAAGCTGGAAGTGGAAAAAAAAATATCTAAATCAGTGGTGTCCAAACACAATCAATTATCAGGGGTTCCTTTACCCCAAACCCACTCAGACCTAATGAGTCAGATACGCCCCGGGTCACACACAGGAATTTGTAATTTATGAAGCTCCCTCAGTGTTAGGGCTTAGACAGCTTCTGAAACGCTGATATGTCCCGAGCTCCTTAATTTACAGGTATGTAAAATTAATGTAGAAGGAAAGATTAGGACAAGGTGGAGTGAGACACACAGAATTCATCCAAAATTTTTAAAACTTCAGTAATCAAGATGAACACTATTTTAATGCAATAAATTTTAAAAACTCCAAATGAATGCCAAATCCTCATGGTGAACAAAACCTGTTTCAAATAAAGACAGGATTAGTATTATTAAAGTATCCTTTCTTGTCTGGCTTTTATATGGCTTTGCATGGCACTGTTTTTTCTGATTATTTTGGAAAATATTTCATTAAAATATAATTTATTTTGATTACTGATCCTTTTCATACCACCTTAAATTTTATTTCCATGGAGAATGTTTCAGTCACCTCACCTCACATTTGGGCAAATGATGAAGCTATGAGTACAAATACAATCTGTAAAAGTCCATTTTTTAGCCAGTGTACGCATTTTCCTTTGTTTTGACTTCTTTTTCTAACCAAAATGATCTCTCTGCATTTAAGTGAGGAAGATTTAACATTTCTTAAATATTACATTTGCTCTTGAAAATCAGAAGATTGCTTTTTGTTTTTTCCATGTTTTTTGTTGTTTATTAATTAGGCCCACAAATTCTCATGACACCAATTGGCGAGAGCTGAGGGGCTGCTGCTCACTTTCACACAGATCAAGGATATTGGCCATAGTCAACAGCACCTAATACATATCACTTCACTCTTTTTTGTGTCCTAAATGGTCAATATGGACATTTGATTTTTGTGATCTCTGGTACAGCAGAAAATCACACTAAGTATCAGTGGCAAGATATTTTGTAACCCAGTTTATTCATTTATTAAGTAGAGGTAGACAGTTACATCTGGAAGAAGCACAAGCTGGAATCAAGACTGCAGGAAGAAATATCAATAACCTCAGATATACAGATGACACCATCCTTATGGCAGAAAGTGAAGAGGAACTAAAAAGCCACTTGATGAAAGTGAAAGTGGAGAGTGAAAAAGTTGGCTTAAAGCTCAACATTCAGAAAATGAAGATCATGGCATCTGGTCCCATCACTTCATGGGAAATAGATGGGGAAACAGTGGAAACAGAAGCTGACTTTATTTTTCTGGGCTCCAAAATCACTGCAGATGGTGACTGCAGCCATGAAATTAAAAGACGCTTACTCCTTGGAAGGAAAGTTATGACCAACCTAGATAGCATATTCAAAGGCAGAGACATTACTTTGCCAACCAAGTTTCGTCTAGTCAAGGCTCTGGTTTTTCCAGTGGTCATGTATGGATGTGAGAGCTGGACTGTAAAGAAGACTGAGCGCGAAATAATTGATGCTTTTGACCTGTGGTGTTGGAGAAGACTCTTGAGAGTCCCTTGGACTGCAAGGAGATCCAACCAGTCCATTCTGAAGGAGATCAGCCCTGGGATTTCTTTGGAAGGAATGATGCTAAAGCTGAAATTCCAGTACTTTGGCCACCTCATGCGAAGAGTTGACTCATTGGAAAAGACTCTGATGCTAGGAGGGATTGGGGGCAGGAGGAGAAGGGGACGACAGAGGATGAGATGGCTGGATGGCATCACCGACTCGATGGATGTGAGTTTGAGTGAACTCCAGGAGTTGGTGATGGATAGAGAGGCCTGGCAGGGAAGGCAATGGCACCCCACCCCAGTACTTTTGCCTGGAAAATCCCATGGACGGAGGAGCCTGGTAGGCTGCAGTCCATGGGGTCGCTAAGAGTCGGACACGACTGAGCGACTTCACTTTCACTTTTCACTTTCATGCATTGGAGAAGGAAATGGCAACCCACTCCAGTGTTCTTGCCTGGAGAATTCCAGGGAGAGGGGAGCCTGGTGAGCTTCCGTCTATGGGGTCGCACAGAGTCGGACATGACTGAAGCGACTTAGCAGCAGCAGCAGCAGGGAGGCCTGGCGTGCTGTGATTCATGGGGTTGCAAAGAGTCAGACACGACTGAGAGACTGAACTGAACTGAGACAGTTACGTCACGTTTTCAATATGGCAGACACTAGAGTCAGGCGTGTCTCTCAGGCCATCACCCCTGCCTAGTTTCTTTATCTTTACTCGTGACCTAACGTGCAAGTTCTATCCTGCCCAAGGCTCTGAGACCCACATTTTCAAGTGGGGAAATTAAAGATACAAAGGAAAGACAGGTGTTTGACCAACTCCATTTCAGTTGATTCTTTGTTAATTTACGTCTACCTAAAACTTTCTCACTCAGTTTCATTTTCTGGCAAAGAAGACTCAGTTTTGAACACTTTCTTGGCTTTAGAGTCATTTCCCTTCATCCCGTGCCCACTACCTCAGTACTTTTGGCACTGACTGCCCTTATAATTGAGGAGACTACAGATTTAGGCCTGGTCCTACAAGCTGTTGATAAGCATTTATGAGGTTTTGGTGCACACGATGCTAGAGTTACAGTTATTTACAACATAGAACTGCTACCCACATAGAACTTTTAATCTATTAGAGGTCATAGATAAGTACATAGGTCCTTCACCATGGTGATCCTCACTGCATTTTCCAACAAACTCCTATCAGTTTCTGCAAGGTTGCAAACTCAAGTATTTACAGAAGCATCAGTTCAGTTCAGTTCAGTCACTCAGTTGTGTCCAACTCTTTGTGACCCCATGAATTGCAGCACACCAGGCCTCCCTGTCCATCACCAACTCCCGGAGGTCACTCAGACTCACATCCATCGAGTCAGTGATGCCATCCAGCCATCTCATCCTCTGTCGTCCCCTTTTTCTCCTGCCCCCAATCCCTCCCAGCATCAGAGTCTTTTCCAATGAGTCCACTCTTCACATGAGGTGGCCAAAGTACTGGAGTTTCAGCTTTAGCATCACTCCTTCCAAAGAACACCCAGGACTGATCTCCTTTAGAATGGACTGGTTGGATCTCCTTGCAGTCCAAGGGACTCTCAAGAGTCTTCTCCAACACCACAGTTCAAAAGCATCAATTCTTTGGAGCTCAGCTTTCTTCACAGTCCAACTCTCACATTCATGAAATAGCCTAAATAAATGAAGAAAGTTCAGTATAAGATGAAAGGAAGTATGAGTTCATCAATACTAAATTTACCCTAAAACAAATATTAAATAGGCTTTTCTAAGTATGAAGAGAGTAAAGCAAATAGAAAAATAGGAAAGCAAAACGCCCACTAGGAAAAACAAATATATAATAAGGGCTGAAAATCAAACTTGTATAAAGATAAAAAGACAAAAAAGCTGTAAAAGCATTATATTTACAATTATCAGTGAAGGAATAAGAATAGAGATGTAAAATATGACTTCAAAGACACAAAATGTGAAAGAGGGAGTAAAAATGTAGACATTTTGGAATGTGTTTGAAATTAAATAACTTACCAGCTTCAAACAAGTAGACATAGTTATAGGTCAACATATATGAACCCCATGGTAACCACATGTATAAACCCACAACAGACACACAAAACTAGAAAGAAAGAAACGCATGCATACTACTAAAGAAAATCATTAAATGACAAGAGAAGAAACAAAAACAAGAAAAACTGGACAGAGAAGAACTACAAAAACAGCCAAAAAACAAGTAATAAAATGGCAATACATACATAGCCATCAATAATTACTTTAAATGTCACTGGACTAAGTGTTCCAGTAAAGACATAGGATGGCTGATTGGACAAAAATCAATACCCATTTATATGGTGTCTATAAAAGACTCACTTCAGAGATAAGGACCCACATAGACTGAAAATAAGAGGATAAAAAGATATTTCATGCAAAAAGAAATGACAAGAAAGTTGAGGTAGCAATACTCATATCAGACAAAATAGACTTTCAAATAAAATTTATAACAAAAGACAAAGAAGAATTCTACCAAATATATAAGGAAAAATGAAAACTTATTCTTCTCAAACTATTCCAAAAAACTGAAGAAGAGGGAACACTCCCAAATTCATTCTAGAAAGAGACCTGATACCAAAGCCAGATAAAGATGCTACAAAATAAGAAAATTACAGGGCAATATCTTTGATAAATATAAGTGTAACAATCCAACAAAATATTAGCAATCCAAAACAATCCTATAAAAAAGACCATACACCTTGATCAAATGGGATTTATTTCATGGATGCAAGTAGGGTTGAATATTCACAAATCAATCATTGTGATATACCACATTAACAAAAGGAAGGATAAAAATTGCATGGTTATCTCAAAAGATACAGAAAAGCATTAGACAAAATTCAACATCCATTCACGATAAAAACTCTTTCAATGTGAGCATAGTGAATAAACCATGAAGATTTAGAAAATAAAAAGACCAACTACCAATAATGAAATTTAATCACTAATGAAAACAACTACAAACAAACAAAAGTCCAGGACCAGAAGGCTTCACAAGTGAATTCTACCAAACATTTAGAGAAGACTTCTCATCTATACTTCTCAAAATATTGCAAAATACTGCAGTGGAAGGAATATTTCTGAACTAAATCTACAAGAACAGCATTACTCTAACCAAAACTAGACAAAGATATCATAAAAAAAGAAAATTGCAAGTAAATATCACTGATGAACATAGATGCAAAAATCCTTAGCAAAACATTAGCAAACTAAATTCAACAATACATTAAAAGGATCATGAACTATGGTCAAGTGGGATTTATGCCAGGGATATAAGGATGGCTCAAAAGTCACAAATCAATCAATGTGATATACCATATGATCAAATTGAAGAAGAAAAACTATATGATCATCTCAATAGATGCCAAAAAAGATTTTGACACAATTCAGCATCCATTAATGATAAAAACTGTCATCAAAATGGGTATAGAGGGAATACATCTCAATACAATAAAAGCCATTTATGACAAACCCACAGTTAACCTCATACTTATTGATGAAAAGTTGAAATTCTTTCTTCCAAACTTAGGAATTAGACAAGAATGCCTACTCTTAGCACTTTTTAAAACACAGTACTGGAAGTCTTAGCCACAGCAATCAGACCAGAAAAATAAGACATCCAAATTGCAAGGGAAGAACTAAAACTGTCACTATTTGCGGAGTACATGATCAGATCAGATCAGATCAGATCAGTCGCTCGCGTGTCCGACTCTTTGCGACCCCATGAACCAGCACGCCAGGCCTCCCTGTCCATGATACAATCTATATATATAGACACACATGGAGAGAGAGAGAGAGAACCCTAAAGTCTCCACCAAAAAATCTATTAGAACTAATAAATGAATTTACCAAAGCTGTAGATACATGATTAACACACAAAGATCTATTTTTTTTTATGGACACACACTCTCTCTCCCACGTATGTGTACTCTATCTCTCTCTTGCTCTCTCTCACTCTCTCTCTCCCTCCCTGCGCACTCCTCCACTCATGCCCTCCCACTTCCAGGATGGATTCTCCTGCTATCTTCTAAATAAAATGGATCTGTAACACTGATTTGCCTAAGAGCTGTAGAACAGTTTGTCCTACCAAAAGCCATCTATAGATTTAATAATCCCTATCAAAATACCCACGACATTTTTCATAGAACCAGAACAAATGATTCTAAACTTTATATGGAATCACAAATTTTCAGAGCCATTGTGAAAAAAAGAATAAAATTAGAGGTCATGCTCTCTGACTTCAGACTATGCTACAAAATTACAGTAATCAAAACGACATGGTACTGCCACAAAAACAGACACATAGATCAATGGGACAGGCTAGAGAGGCCAGAAATACACTCACACACTTATGGCCAATAAATCAATGACAAAGGAGGCAAAAGTATACAGTGGAGAAAGGCAATCTCTTTCATAAGTGGTGTTAGGAAAACTGAACAGCTACAAATAAAAGAATAAGATTAGAACATTTCCTTGTACCAAATACAAAAATAAATTTAAAATGTAAGACTTGAAACTACAAAACTTGTAGAAGAGAAAGTAGCAGAACACTCTCTGACATAAACCATAGCAATATTTTTTTTCATCCATCTCCTAAGGCAAAAGAATTAAAAGCAAAAATAAATAAAATGGACCTAATTAAACATAAACATTTAAAAAAAAAAAAAAGAAAAAAACAATAGAGATAATATACAAAATAAAAAGTAACAAAAAAAAAATAAACAATCATAAAAGGGAGAAACCATCAACAAAATGAAAAGACAATCCACTGAGTAGAAAAAAGATTTGCAAATGATATGACCAATAAGAGATTAATATACAAAATACACAAACAGCTAATAACCCAACAGCAACAAAAATAAACAATCTATTAAAAGGGGCAGAAAACCTGAATAGACTTTTTTTTTTTTCAAAATCATACAGCTAGGCACATGAAAGGTACTCAACATTGTTAATTGCTGCTGCTGCTGCTGCTGCTAAGTCGCTTCAGTCGTGTCCAACTCTGTGAGACCCCATAGACAGAAGCTCACCAGGCTCCTCCGTCCCTGGGATTCTCCAGGCAAGAACACCGGAGTGGGCTGCCATTTCCTTCTCCAGTGCATGAAAGTGAAAAGTGAAAGTGAAGTCGCTCAGTCGTGTCCGACTCTTAGCTACCCCATGGACTGGATGGAGCCTACCAGAACCTCCGTCCATGGGATTTTCCAGGCAAAAGTACTGGAGTGGGGTGCCATTGCTTTCCCCGTGTTAATTGTTAGAAATATGCAAATCAAAACCACAATGAGACATCACATCACACTTGTTAGAATGGCCATCAACAGAAAGTTTGTAGATAACAAATATCAGTGAGGATGTGCAGACTGGGAAATGCTTGTACATGGTTAGTGGGAATGCAAACTGATGCAGCCACTGTGGAAAACAATGTGAATTTTTCTCAGAAAACTAAAAAGAAAACTACCATATGACCAAATAATTCCCCTCCTAGATATGTACCCCAAAATAAAATAAAGAACCCTACTAATGTGAAAAGATATATGCAGCCCAATGTTCATAGTGGGCTTCCCTGGTGGCTTAGATGGTAAGGAATCCTCCTGCAATGCCAGAGACCTGGGTTCAATCCCTGGGTTGGGAAGGTCCCCTGGAGGGGGGCATGGCAACCCATTCCAGTATTCTTCCCTGGAGAATCCCCATGGACAGAGGAGCCTGGAGGGCTACAGTCCATGGGGTCACAAAGAGTTGGACACAAGTCAGCAACTAAGCACAGCACAATGTTCATAACAGGATTACTTATAATAGCCAGTATATGAAAGCAACGTGTCCATCAACCGACAAATGGATAAAGAAGATACAGTATATACATATAAAGGAATATTATTCATCCCTAAGAAAGACTGAAATTTTGCCATTTGCAACAATATGGATGACCTAGAATATTATGCTAGTGAGAAAAATCAGAAAGAGAAAGACTACTACTGTATGACATTATTTATATGTAGAATCTAAAAAATTAATCAATGCATATAATCAAACAGGCTCACAAATATAGAAATCAAACTAGTGGATATCAATATAGACAGGGAAGGAGAAGGGGCAAAATAGGAGTATGCAATTAAGAGATACAAACTACTATGTATAAAACAGGCAACAAGGGCATATTGTATAGCACAGGAAAATAAAGCCACTATTTTGTAATAATTTTAAGTGGAGTATAATTATAAAAATATTAAATTACTAAGCTATATACCTGAAACTAATATAATATTATAAATCAACTATACTTCAATGAAAAAACGAAAAAAGTATTAGGCACTGGGCAGAAATAGACTATGCTAAGTCACTTCAGTCGTGTCCGACTCTGTGCAACCCCATAGACGGCAGCCCACCAGGCTTCCCTGTCCCTGGGATTCTCCAGGCAAGAACACTGGAGTGGGTTGCCATTTCCTTCTCCAATGCATGAAAGTGAAAAGAGAAAGTGAAGTCGCTCAGTCATGTCCGACTCTTAGCGACCCCATGGACTGCAGCCTATCAGGCTCCTCCGACCGTGGGATTTTCCAGGCAAGAGTACTGGAGTGGGGTGCCATTGCCTTCTCCGAGAAATAGACTACTTCCTCTATTTGATGGTATGAAAATTCATATAAAATATATGTGGGTCAAGCAGAACACATATTCTGACAAAATCTTGCTTATGGATCACCAGTTTGCCACCTCTGCCTAAAGGTTTATGAAAAATCCCTCCTGTAGCTTTGTTGTGTTTCCTGATTCTGGTCTGCTGCTTCTGCCAAATCTCTCACATATTCCCCATAGACCGCAACTGGTTTTTCCTCAAGTATTGCTACTTTGGCTACCCGAATTCTATTCAGGCAGCCTTAGACCTGGCAATAGACCAAGTTGCCAAGCTAACCAATATCAGCTCCATTTACCATCAATGTAATTAACCTGTTTTGTGTTGTGGATCCCTTTGTCAAGATTATACAGCCTATGTTATCATACTCAGAATAATGTTTTTAACACTTAAGTTAAACTACACACCACTACAATGGAAACCAAATATTGAAATATAGATTTTAATGTTAAAAATAATACATTTGAAAATAATAATACAGGTGTTCCTACATGAATGTATTGAATGATAAGATCTAGCAGCACGTATCGGAGAAGGCAATGGCACCCCACTTCAGTACTCTTGCCTGGAAAATCCCATGGACGGAGGAGCCTGGTGGGCTGCAGTCCATGGGGTCCCGAAGAGTCGGACACAAATGAGGGGCTTCACTTTCACTTTTCACTTTCATGCATTGGAGAAGGAAATGACAACCCACTCCAGTGTTCTTGCCTGGAGAATCCCAGGGACAGCGGAGCCTGGTGGGCTGCCATCTATGGGGTCGCACAGAGTCAGACACGACTGAAGCGACTTAGCAGCAGCAGCACATCTATACCTATCATAATTTCGAAGTAGCATGAAGAAAGAAAGATATTAAGATATCTTCAACTACTACAGTATGATAAGAAACTATCCACAATTTCTACGAATGATGGAGTCACAGCTACTGCCAATACCACTGTTTATGTTTACAACTGGAGGAAAATCTCAATCACAGTCGGAGATCAGTGAAAATAAAGCTGTAATATTTTTGCCATCCAGATACGTTAGCCCCCAAAATTCCATCTGAGGACCTTTTGGTCGCCCATGCAAAAGAAATTGATCTGCAGCAACACTTCCCAAAGGGCAGTGCAGGGCCCTGCAGAATTTCAAGGTACATCAAATGTTGCTGCTGCTGCTGCTAAGTCGCTTCAGTCGTGTCCGACTCTGTGCAACCCCATAGACGGTAGCCCACCAGGCTCCCCCGTCCCTGAGATTCTCCAGGCAAGAACACTGGAGTGGGTTGCCATTACCTTCTCCAATGCAAGAAAGTGAAAAGTGAAAGTGAAGTCACTTAGTTGTGTCTGACTCTTCACGACCCCACGGACTGCAGCACACCAGGCTCCTCCATCCATGGGATTTTCCAGGCAAGAGTACTGGAGTGGGGTGCCATCGTCTTCTCCTACGTCAAATGTTAGGAACACTAAAAATGCTAACTTCATTTTTATTGAATTAGACTGGTAGTGACCAATGGGAAGTTAAATAATGCAGTCATAGCATTATTGTCATACACTGCTGGCAGGAGTCTAATTTGGTACGCTCAATCATCTGACTGTATTTCAAAAGTCTTGAAAAAGTGCTGATGCCCTCTGACCCAGAAATTTTGCTTCTCAAATTTATACTAAGGAGCTATTAAAGCTCTAAGCACAAGGATGTTCATGCCCAGCTGTGTAAATAATATGAAGCCAATAAAGACCATGTAGATTGATCCATGATTATTGGCAGAAAAAAATGACAAATATAAAGTAAAGGTAGTATGGGGTTTATAAAAATAATTGCATATGCATATTATTGCTAAGGAAAAAAAACCTTGGGTTTGTATATTCATATTTTCTCTTTTTTTACCAATTAAAATATATTATTTGCATAAACACAGAAAAAAAGGAGAGGGACAAAAATGTCACCATATTGAGCACTTATTTATTCTGTTTGGGAAGATATTTCTTGGGGAAACATTCTGGGGAGAAATAAGAAATTACATATTTTTACTCATTCAAAAAGCTAGGTACCAATTACTATTCTAGATGCTGAGGTGCAAAATTGAAAAAGACAAACAAGGTGCCTTATCTCATAGAACTTATTTTCTAGTGCAGAAAGCAAATAATTTATCCAACCAACACATGCATATATAACAATGCACTGGGCAGAGATAAATGCTCTGAAAAAAATAAAAGAAGAGGAGGTAATAAGGAATAAATGGAACAAGGGAGACTTTCTAAGGTTCGGCCCTTTTCATGAAAGTAATGTTTAAGTAGAAAGAGCAAGTATCAGTCTTCTACACATCAGGAATAGGGAAGAGCATTTTGTGCACTGCGAAAAGCTGATTCAATGTCCTATGGCGGGAAAGAGCTTGGCAAAACTGATGAAAAACCAAAATATCAGTGTGTCTGGAAAGCAGTGGGAGAGGTAGACAGTGGCAATAGATGAGATTGCGCAAGCAGTCAAGAGCTTAACCACTTAGGGCCTTGAGAACACAGTAAGGAATTCAAATGTTATTCTAAGTGCATGGTAAATGAAATTCCTGTGCATAATTCTTTCCTCCAAATACAAGTTTTGCAAATCTACACCTTTGAGATAACCTCATGTTGGAAGAAGTATACTTCTCCTTGAATCTGGGCTTGGCCATGTGACTAGCTTTGGCCAATGGCTTACTGGCAGACATGACATGAGCAGGAGCTATTTTAAGTGCTTGTGCTCTTAGGTTTGCCCCTGGATTTCTGCTACTGCTGTGAGAACACACTTAGTGTGGCCCATTGCCCAACTCCTCCCTCAAAAGCAAGAGACATACAGAGCATACTTGAATCAAACTTGCAACCTGGAGCCAAGCTCAGCTCAGCTCAGGCCAGTAGATCTACAGAGCTATCCATCCAACTCACTGACACGTGAATGAGAAGAAATGATTGTTGTTCTAAGTCACTGCATTTTGGGGTGGTTTGTTATAAAATGCTAAATGGTGGCAATACTAACACAAAGAAAAATGGGAAGGCAGTGAAAGCTATTAAGTAGAGAAGTGACAAGACTTACATTGTAAAAACTTATTTTGACTATGTAGAGAATAGGATTGTAGAGGGAAGGGGAGAAATAGGAGACGAACTGGGAGCCTAATATATTCGGCCTGATGGGAGATGATGACGTTGCCATTTACTGCAATGCCAAAGATCAGGGGATGAGAAGTTCAGCATAGCAGAAGAGGAGATAAATCAGGACATGTTAAGTTCAGATGGGGTTCAGTGTCCCTGTAGTCAGCTAAGAACTAGGGAAGAAGTCAGGACGTGCATAGAAATATAGGAGTCACTCATTCAAAGTGCAAATTCCTGGAGGATGTTTTAGGTCTGCGAAGTGGTGTGCCACAGCTAGGAGGCCATCAATCTAGATCTTTATTTGTTTTATCCTTGTTGTTAGCTTTCTGTTAAAATATGATGTCTCAGAGAGTTCATGCCATTTTCTTTCACACCTCCACTTTCTGGATAGTCTCAGTACCCTTGATAGAAAGAAGTGGAACTGAGGAAAGTGAATGTCATTACTATGCCCTGAAAAGGGGAAGACAGACCTCAGAATTTTTACAGTTATTACTCTAACTCTCTTACAACAAGGCAGCTTTTCCCAGTATACCACATGCAAAGCACAATTTCTACAAGACATGAAGAACACTCTGGAAATAACAGGGCTCACGCTTTTTTTGTCACAGAGCATCTCACAGTTCTACCATTCTGTGTAACACACTTTGGGAAATGTAAACCAGAAGACATTTTTCCATCATCCAACACACTCAGTGGAAAAGTAAGTCAGTGAAATTGGTCCTTGTTGGCAGGTAGTCACTACTAGCTTGAAGACCTAACCTCACAAGAGAGTCTGCTCTGCTTTCAGACATCTCTAGTTGCAAGTCCCTCCCCCTGGAACTAAGGAGTTTTCACCTATTGATGGTGGTGCTTGCCATGAAGCCATACAGAACAGTATACACCTCTGTATTTGAAAGTAGTTTGGTGTCTAGCCTCCTTCTAAAGCCTTCTCTTGTAAGAGTTGGATATTTGTATTCCCTTCAGTCATTTCTCACATAGCCAGCCTCTGTTGAGTCTACATCAGTGGCCAGTATATCTTGCATTATCTTGTAGTTGGTTGTTTACATGTCCCAGTTTCCATATATCACAAGAACAGGTATACTTTCTTCTACACTCTACAGTGTCTAGAACTATACTCTCCACATAGAGAATGTGGGTGAGCATTTGATGAATCAAATTAATATATCTGAAGACATCTATTATGTTGTTTCCAAATCTGTTCATTTCCATTTCCCTCAACCTAGGTTCTTTGTATAAAGTTTGCATTATAGAGCTGAAACTAAGCTGATAGTTCACTTCAGATGAGATGTGAGAATTCAGGTGGAAATCCTAAAAGATAAGTCCACTGTTTAAGATCCTTAAAATTTTTTTTAAAGGAAGATCCAGGAAATATTCTGTTTCCCAACTCCTCCTTTTCCTTTGGTTCTACTGGGAATTATGTTGGTTGGTTACCTAGCAACAGAGCTTATCACTAGGCAATTTACAACCATTTCTCATTTGTCATCATTTGTCTAA
This sequence comes from Tragelaphus eurycerus, assembly GCA_935064755.1. Taxonomy (NCBI): domain Eukaryota; kingdom Metazoa; phylum Chordata; class Mammalia; order Artiodactyla; family Bovidae; genus Tragelaphus; species Tragelaphus eurycerus. The sequence goes on along the minus strand of CAKXYN010000014.1, from coordinate 32,475,326 downwards.
TCAAATCTGATCATAAATAAAATCTGCACACAATAAACTGACTTCTGTTTGTAATTAGAATCCATCTCCATCAGGGGAAGAACATTAATAGTCTTGCACCTTGCATGTATTGACTTATTTGTGCCTTTTTGTCATTTCATAATATGCTACCCCTCACCCTCTTATATGATTCAATCTGTCTTGATTCCCTTCAGCAAAATTCTATCTTTTATAGTGAGTTGCTATCAATCGAGGTGTCTTTGGATGAAATTTGTAAGTCATCTCTGTTCATTTATTCTGAGTATGTCATCTGCACAAGGTGACTTAATTTTGCCATATATTGCTTATGTTTAACACTGCTTCTTATTCTCTTCCTCTCATACCAACTAGCTTCACCTGATCAAGTCAATGTCACAAACATTTCTTATTATGAATTGCAGTAAGCTTGAGTTGTTTTGTATGTCTGGCATTATTCTCCCCTTTTCAGCAGTTCAGATTTCCCTGTTTAACAGAAATCCCATTCCTTTGGGGATCCCAACCATAAAATTATAGTTTGGGCTGCAGAACAGAATACTTTATACCTTTGGTCATAGAAAGAGATGTTTAAAAAAATTTACCAGCTATAATACCCCATTCCCTGGTCATGGTGCTTGGTCCAGGATGAGTCCATGATATAAGCCAGACCAAACTTTTGGGAATTCTCCAAATTAAGTACACAGAGGGGGTCATCTTTTCCTCTCACATCTATAAAATAAAACATCAGGCCAGTGTTCCCCATCATCATATGTGTTGCTATGTGGAGAAGGCCCATGGTACAGAGAAGACAGAACAGAGAGGAGAGGCTAAGGGTTACACAGAAGTGGGCAACTGAAACAGATATGGGAGGAGGTGAATGCACTGAGAGTATGAGAGAGAGAAAAGAGAATAAGGGAAGATACAGGGCAAAGGAGGGAGGGAAAGAGATGGAGAGAATATGAGAGACAATGTTGATGGCATCTGAGTCTGTGGTTCCAGTTCCAGAGATGACAGAGTTGCCCTGATTCCTTTGATTGCGTGAGCTGTCCCAGGACCAATATCTTTGCCATAAAGCCCATAGTTTTAAAAGCACATTCAAGTTGGGTTTTTCTCAATTGCAATCTATATAATTGACTTACAATTATGTGACTTACTGTTACCCCACAAACTTGTAAAGTACTCTAGCCAAAACATGGGAGAAACCTATGTATCCATCAACAGAGGAAGGAATAAAGAAGATGTGGTGTATATAGACAATGGAACATTACTCAGCTATAAAAAGAATGAAGTAATGCCTCTTTTTTTTGACATGCCACACAGCTTGCAGATCCTAGTTCCCCAACCAGAGATCAAATCCAGGCCCCTGCAGTGGAAGCATGGAGTCCTAACCACTGGACCACCAGGGAAGTCCTAAAACAATGTCATTTGCTGCAACATGGATGGACCTAGAGAATATCATATTAAGTGAAATAAATCAGAGAAAGACAAATAGCATATGATATTGCTTATATGTAAAATCTAAAAAATTATACTAATGAACTTACTTACAAAATAGAAAGAGATTCACAGACATAGAAAGCAAATGTATGGTTACCAAAGGGAAAAAAGGAAAGAGTGATAAATTAGAAGTTTGAAGTTAACAGATACACACACTTTTATACATTAAATGAATAAACAAAAAGGATCTACTATATAGCCCAGGGAACTATATTCAATATCTTGTAATAATCTATAATGGAAAAGAATCTAATAAAGAATAGACCGATAGATAGATGTATAACTGAAACGTCACAGTACACCAGAAACTAACACAACATTGTAAATCAACTATATTTCAAAAGAAATTTTAAAAATTTAATACAAAGTATTTTCACATTGATCGTCTGTTTGGATTATTATAGCAACAACATTTGACTCCTGAGATGTGGTTAATGTAGAGGGAACTGTACCCATTTTATAGATTAGAAAATAGGGACACAAAAAAATGACTTATTTGGTAATGCAGCTAGTGGGGACCAGATTTCTGACTCTTAGTCCCATGCTCTATACAATAGAGCAGTTACTTCCCCACTGCACACTGAGTCTGGTAATCACAAAGCAGCATGAGAGCAGCTGTGCAGCTGCAGAGAAACATATGGTGCAGTAGCTGGCTTGGCACTTCTCTAATATGGGGAGATAAAATAGATTCAGTTACAATGGTAGCTGAAAACACAAAGATCAGTTTTCTGTGGACAAAACCAAAGTAATAACTATAGCAGTCCTAGGCTGGGTTCACCAGGAAAGGAATTCAGATAGAAGGAGGAGGGAGAAGATACTTCAGGTGCCCTAGAAGCAACATGAGCCAAGGTTCAGAAGCCAAAGTAGATATAGTGTGCTGTGGGGATGCATCCGGCTGGTTGATTTTAATCTTCTAAATATAGCTTGAACTCTTCCATTTCTCTCCTCCTCCACTGCCTCTGATCATTTTATCTGACTCCTAGATTATTAAAGTAGCCTCCTAATTATTCTCCCTATATTTGTTTCTTTATTGCAATCCATTCTCTATACTACAGCCCAAGTGATCTTTGAAAACAGTATGTCTCATCAGATCACTCTTCTTCCTATGCTATGCTATGCTATGCTATGCTATGCTAAGTCACTTCAGTCGTGTCCGACTCTGTGTGACCCCATAGACAGCAGCCCACCAGGCTTCCCCGTCTCTGGGATTCTCCAGGCAAGAACATTGGAGTGGGTTGCCATTTCCTTCTCCAATGCATGAAAGTGAAAAGAGAAAGTGAAGTCACTCAGTCATGTCAGACGCTTAGCGACCCCATGGACTGCAGCCTACCAGGCTTCTCCGTCCGTGGGATTTTCCAGGCAAGAGTACTGGAGTGGGGTGCCATTGCCTTTTCCTAAATCTAAGCAATAGCCTCACACTCCTCTCAAAGGGCAGACCTCATCCTTTACATGGGCTATGGGGTGTTATAACCTTGCCAGCCTCAGAGGACACCTTTCTGTGTCTCCTTCCCACTCTCCAACCAAACTGAATATCATCTCATTGACACACGACATCCTGCTGTCTCTGCCCTCAGGCCATTTGCATTTGCTGGTTTCTCTGTCTAGAATGTTGTTTCTTTCCTCCACCCTCCATCTCATCCCTCTCTTTCTTCTTTCATTTATTCAAAGAACAATAATCAGATGTATCTTATGTACCTGAGAGGTGAGTTTCAGATCATCATTAAGAATAAGGAGTTGTAAAGCAATCACCAATTAATTAAAAATAAACACAATTTAAAAAAATAAAAAAGAATAAGGATTATGGGACTAGATGTTGTGTTGAAACCTGGTCTGGATACCTATCACCTGTGTGACATTTTAGCAAGTTACTCAAATTCCATTTGTCTCCATTTAATCATACTTGTACTTACTTCATGTGGTTGAGGATTAAATGAACACACAGCAAGGCATTTATCAATGTCCAACATAAATGGCTATATAAGTGTTTGCAATAATAATTATTACAGCTGAATTCTGTTCACATTCTGCCATGGTAGGGTTTATGTCCTCAAAGAAGGTCTCTAAGTCCCTGGACTGAGCTGGGCCCTATTCTATAGACTTGCTCTGTTTTTCATTTCATTATACTCATTTTAATCCATTTTTAAATTGGATTATACATACTAAGGATTGGAGAAGGAAATGGCAACCCACTCCAGTGTTCTTGCCTGGAGAATCCCAGGGACGGGGGAGCCTGGTGGGCTGCCGTCTATGGGGTCACACAGAGTCGGACACGACTGAAGTGACTTAGCAGTAGCATACATACTAAGGAGGCAAGGATCACATCTATTTTGTTTATTACTTCATTGAAATATTCTAGTACAATAGCTGTTTCAGAGTAAGAGTTAAATATATTATTTACTTACGAGAGAGTCAAGGCCACAATGGTGATTGCTGTGAAAGCCAGGGAAAATGAACTGGAAGTTCACCTGGATGCAGTGGGGGAACCATTTGTGCCTCCCTAAGGTTGGAAAAGATACAGGGACTATTTCACTTTAGGGAATATTATATACATAACAACTTATATACATGCATCTTAAGTGATCTTGCCAGTCCTTGTTATCACCTGCAAGAGCAATGATGGGAACAGCTTCTGAGATGTTTGCTTCCCCCACCTAGGACATCCTGGGGCAATCTGTTACTCGTGATAATGGAAGGGATATGACGGCACCCATGATCACTGACACTGAGACCTTAAAAGATATTACCAAAGATATCATCAAAACTGGGCCAAAGCAGGAGGATGTATGCTCACAGGAAAGGCCAGGAAGATTTTCAAATACTAGAGAAAAGGAACAGCACTATTTCCACACAAGGGCTCAACAGCTCAAAAAATGGGAAAAGAAGGCTTTAAAATGGGATTTGAGGAGCATAGATCACCTAGGAGAGAGCATACAGAAAGATTCACATGGCTGCTTTAATGGTACCCATTAAATCTCTCACTCAATTCCCACCATTTTTGTGTGTATTGTGGCCCAGACCACAATACTTTCTCGGTGATGGTATGTCTCTCAGTATGGACTAATGAAAATGTCACCATTGGAGGCTATATATACATCTGGTGTCTTTCATTGTCTGCTGCATGACATTTATTCATTAGACAATGATTTGTTCAGTGCCTGTCATGTCACATCTGGATGCTAGAGATGGAAAGGTGAGAACATTTCCCTTGGGAAAGTCAGAGCCTCACTGGGACATGTGAGTGAGAGAAACCCAGCTTGGTCCTAACTGTGTTCAAAGAAGGTCTGGGAAATTAGTAACCTAAAATCACTGATGTCCCTTAATATAAAGTACTGAGAAATGTTCTGGGAGAGATTCAGGTAGACAACATACAGCAAAGCCTTGAATAGCAGTGGGGATGGAAAACTCTTAACATAATGTCAACCTCCTCCAACTTCCTTTTCTCATCCAGCCCATCACAGACTCATGCCTGAGTCCTTAGAGAAAGAAGATGGAATACTGTGAGTCAAAACTGAAAGTAGAGCATTCACGGAAACTCTGTAAGCAATTAAAAAACAAGGCAATGTTGCCTTTGTACCCTGTCCCTAAAGGAGAAGAGAGGACCTCTCTGTCTGAGCTTTGGCTTGGTTTAGCACATTGAGAGCAAGAGAGATTAAGTCCATTGGCATCTCCAGGGAGCAAGAGCATCTGAGGTAGGGAATTCAATGGAAATGACAACAGAGAACTGGGCTAATGACACCAGGCAAAGGGCCTCTGAGCAGCGGTATGTTGGTAAAAGTTTAACAACTGGATCTCCAGGAAAAGAAAATGTGTGTGTGTGTGTGTGTGAGTGTGTGTACATGTATACATATATATTTAATATTATATATTCATAACAAGTTTCATATAAACTTATACTAATCTTTAAAATGGATAACATACAATTTGCAATTAATGATAAAATATACAACGTTCTTTACTGTAAATCCCATAGAACCAATGGGTCCACAGAGAATGCTTTCATTTGATGTTTTGGAACCCCTGTACCTGTAACCAACTTATGGTCGCCACTGACAAGTGTAGTTCCAACAAGAATGTTAGTTGATATTTTCTTCATGCCAATGAGTAAGATGAAAGTCAAAGAAGTAAAACATATGTCAGAACTTCACTCACTGTCAATCATGACTTCTTTGCTGAATTGGATAATGTTAATAGTTTTTGAGTACTGGAAGAACATTTCCTCAAATTTTTGGTTCCATTCACAATGTACTGGCTCCAGACATGACACGCTTGAATATATAATCTGTATTATTGACATTTTATCGGTTTCTTATGTCTAGACAACCAACAAAACAAGAATTCGAGCTCTGGTCTGTAGAGTTTGCCAGATTTCATGGTATGAGTACTCTCGATATGACCAATTTCAAACTACCAATGTGATGTCACTGTATTATAGAGTATAATATAATCATAGAGATACAATTATAGAGGTGCAATTGACACACATATCCTCAGGAGCAGAGATAATAGTAAAATGTAAAAAAATAATTAGGAAATGATGAGTTTTGAGTATTTATTAACTTTGTTTTTAATATATTTATTTGCAAATTTATGCAATCGATTTTTGATAATGGCTGTGTTCAAATTAGCTTGCAAAAGTCCTAGTGAGTTGACCATCTGCTCCAGGACAAGCTGGCTCCTGCACACACGGCATCTGGCCGACGTGCAGACCCTCCACTCAGACCCTCCGTGAGGAAAGATCCCCCTGGGCTATGAGGAGGGTAGTTTGTTAAGAGATGTAAAGTTCTGCCTCAGTTTTCAAGCCAAGGGCCTGGTACTCTCAGGATGACCCTCAACCCATGACTGAGCAATAATGACACAAAACTAGCCATTTCTGTAAAATATGGGGCTCCTCTGATAGGAAGTCTTCGCTCTCAAGCTTCGTTTTGGACTGGCAGGAGGTTTGTCTGACCGGCATCACAGTTTGACATCTCCCCCTGCTCTCTTTCCTCTCACCCGTGTTATTTCAAAGAACCCATTATACTCCCAACTGCATCCCACTGACTACTTCCCAGGGAACCCAACCTCCAACAAGGAACTGGAGTCAGAAGGGAAACAGCCTCAGGTGGTATCACAGAGAGTGGGGACCACAACAAATGGAAATGCCCAAAGAAGACAGTGGAGGCAACGACACCACCAGAAGAAATCTGACTGGACTCTGGAAAACGGCTCTCAACCCCACAATGTGGTCTCTAAAAAATGAGTAAAATGTATCCGGTGTTAGGAAACCTGAAATATCAACAAGGCTGAGAAATGAATTAGCCCCTTTTTCTATTACTGTGACTCTATCAGTCCATTCCCACACGGGACAGCCAACCTGGGAAAGTGCAGGTAATTAAAATGCAGTGTGATAAGTGCTCTATTGGAGGTATGAATCAGTTTTCCTCAAAACAAAACAGGCAAGTCATTAAATAACAGAAGAAGCAAGGAAAGCTTCACAAAGGAGGTGCTATTTGAGCTGGATCCTGAATACTGAGTAGGAACTGGACAAGCCAACAATATACTGGGAGAATTCAATGGGCGGGAGATAAACTGCCGCAGGTTCTAAGATACAATTACTGACTCAGTCACCACCATTATTTTAATTACTTCCAAACAGATCCTCAATTCAGTGAAACATCTACACAATTTCCTGACCCTCCCTTAGCATCAAGAATACGTTTGAGAAACAACTCCAGGTGGGAAGTGAGGCATGGTAGCGCAGACTCAAAACTGGCAAAGGGCAAGTAAGCTGCTCCTTACAGAGATCAGCCCCAAGGCTAGTTACATGGTTTCAGCAGACTTATTTTCTGACTGAGCTATAGTGCAAAGCACTCTAAGCCAAGAATTTGAGGAACCGTGCTCCAGTCCTTCAAAGACTGTCTCTCCACCTATAAAATAAAGTTAATAATCTAGGCCTCCCAGAACACAACAAAGCTGTAGTGAAGATGTGTTGAACTAAGAGACAAGAACATTCTTTGAAAATCCTTAAAACAATATGTGGCTGCTGTATAGCACAGAGAGCTCAGCTTGGTGCTCTATGATGGCCTGGTTGGGAGAGGGGAGGTGAACTGGAAGCAGGGAATTGGGAGCGAGGTTCAAGAGGGAGGGGGTGTATGTTTACACATGGCTGATACACTCTGTTGTACAGCAGAAACTAACACAACATTGCAAAGCAATTTTACTCCAGTAAAAGACAAACATTTAAAAAACCCAACACTATGTGGCGCTTACTCTGACACTCAGGAAAGCAATATCCAATGATCACTTCTCATTCACTGTCCCCAAGTCTAAAACAGGTCCATTTGTTAATGGTGAGTCTCAGCTCTCTGTAGTTTTCCATCACAGCACTGATGGTTGGGACTCACGCAACTGTATGACTACTTCATGAACAATGGTCTCTTCCAGTAAGGCCATCAGGGCCATATCACTATGAGCACATGCCCTTTGTTCCAAGTGCCTAACCAAGTACCTGGAGCATGTTAAGGGCTCAGTTAGTCTGATAAATGGATTATCTACTGCACACTTCCATTAAGTTTCATCTTTTTTTTTTTTTTTAAAGCATTGAGAAGCTGACCCTGACTGTGAACTGTTTCAAAATAGGCATCATGTGCTTTTTAATATCTGCATTCTCAATTCCTACCCTAATGCCTGGCTGATACTAGGTATGAATAAATATTTCAATGGTAAATAGCTTACATATAACTTCATGGTGTAGTCTTTTGAATGTGGCAGAAACTCAATAATTCATTGCGCATAAAATGAATATGAAAATAGCTGTCTTTTCTTGTATACCTGCTATAAATATTAATCTCTATGTTTTAACTACTAAGCACTTAAAAAAAAAAAAAACAATTCTTCCTTTAGGATGTTAAATCTCTTTGGGTAGAAGAGATGTCTTAGACATGAGATTCTTAATAGACTTCTTTTTATTTGAATCTAGATATAAGCCCTGCAGCCAGGGAAGAGTTACCTAACTCTCTGAGACTCAGTTTCTTCATCTATAAATTGGAAATGATGTTTTATAAATGTTAAATGAAATAAAGTATGTGAGGGCTACTGTACAGCCTTCGGTGATGGTAGATTCTCAACAAATCTTTAGGATTTCTTTTCTTCTGTGATCTCTATTCTCTCTTCACTAACATGTCAGGCTTCCAAACTTCTCTTCAAAGGCTAAAAGAGGAATTAAGTGACTGTTTTTCCCCTATGGCTCAGTGTCTGCCTTTATCTCAAATGGTGCTCAGCCAGGTCACCTCTATAACCTCAGATTTTAGCGTGGGGGAATGAAAAGAATCTTAGAGTGGGAATCCACCTAGGTTTTAGCTCAGCGCCTGATACTGACCAGCTATGCATCCTTGTGTAGATTCATATCTCCAACCACTGTTCTTGGAGACTCTGACACTACTCTTAGCATTTGGAAATATATTAGAGGCAAAAAAAGACAAGAATTCCTGCCTTCATGGAGCTTACAAATTGTTCTTGGTAGGAAACACAGACCAAAAAAATCAATACAACAAAGTGAATTAAGTAGTATGTTAGAGAGTAATGAGTGCTATGAAACAAATAAAATGTTGAACTGGGTAAGGGGGAACAGAGAGTGCTGGGGAGGGGAGGGTTGGAGGACAAGATCCAGCATTAAAATGGCTCACTGAGGAAGGGATAATTGAGTATAGCCATGAAAGAGATGGGAGATCAACCAGTGGGTATTTGGGGGAAGAGCATCAAAGCCAAGAGAATACCAGATAAAGACCCTGAGGGGATGTGTCTGAGACACACAAAAAGTCCAGCATAACAATTTTGGTATAAGCAAAGAAGAGGGCTTCCCTGTAGCTCTAATGGTAAAGAATCTGCCTGCAATGCAGGGTACTAGGGTTCGATCCCTGGATCGGGAAGATCCTCTGGAGAAGGGAATGGCAAGCCTCTCCAGTATTCTTGCCTGGAGAATCCCATGGACAGAGGAGCCTATCGGACTACAGTCTGTGGCATTGCAGAGTCAGACACGACTGAGCAACTAGCACACACAAGGAGAGAGAAGGAGGATGTGAGGACAGGGCAGTGAGTACATCGGACCCTTAAAAGTTTGGGCTTTAATCTGGATGAAATGGCTTTGCTAGCCTTGCCTACCATGAGGAAAAGAAATATAGACTAGATTCTTATTGAGATCCATCTAACTCTTACATTCAAGGATTTTTCTTTCCATTTGGGTACTGACAGCTATAACAACTGGCATAGGCAAATCATGGGGAACTGGACACGTATATATATATGCTGCATTCTAACAGTTGGACACATACAGGATTTACATGTGTAAATAGACCTCTTGTCTAAAACTAAGACAGGTAACATACAACACAGGACTCTGGCATTGTCTGTGTTTGGATAGGCTAGTTGTTGAATACAACACCTGCCACTTGAGCTGGGCAGGTGCTTAACTTGCCTCACCTCCATTTTCTCATCTGTAAAGTGGAGATAACTGTGATTTCTCTCAATGATTTACTGTGAGGATTAAATAAGATGATCCACCAAGTTCTTAGCACAGTATTGAACATGTATAATAGTAAACTCTAAATATATTTCACCACGTTTTATTTTACATACTAGGTGTTAACGAAGTCTCACTGAACTGAATTTTCAAAACTTCTATATTTGGGATTTGTGTGCTAATTTTACCTCTTGTATACCATCAAATGTGTCATTCCAACAAATGTCTGTTAGTTTATTACATGCAGTGCACAGATGTGTGAGTGAATAGGACAGAGTTCCTGATTTACAGGGATATAAGTGGAAGAGACATATCCATAAAAGTAACTGTAGTTCAGAGCAGTCTGTTAAAATTATGTTAATAAAAGGGCCACACATAATGGCAGAATGGAGAAAGAGAGGTTAATTCCAATGGGGGATATTCCCAGTAGTTTCATGGGGGAGATGAGAGACAGGAGCAGGTTTGAAAGTATGTCTCATATCTCCCTATGGATGAATGACACAGTAAATAGTCTTTATTTTCTTCCAGGCGGCACTAGTAAATTATGAAGTCAGTGACTTATAAAATTGTTGCAAGTTTGTAGACACCTTAACTCATATTGCTCCTGGCAAAAGTGACTTCACAAGAGTAATGCTGGGTCCCGATAGTCATAGTGGTAAACTGTCCAATTCAGTGCACATTGTTGCCTGCCAGGGGAACAGCAGATGCAAGCTCGAGTAGAGAGAGACAAAGTGGAATGAAGGAAAGAAGGAAGGGAAGGAGGGAAGAAGGATAAAAAGATAGATCTGTGATTGCACTCAACTTCATGATCAAGAAGGGTATGTTAGTCATTCAGTTGACTCTTTGCGACCCCACAGACTGTGGCCTGCCAGGCTCCTCTGTCCATGGAATTCTTAAGGCAAGAATACTGGAGTGGGTAGCCATTCCCTTTTCCAGGGGATCTTCCTGACCCAGGGATCGAACCTGGGTTTCTCACATTGCATACAGATTCTTTACTGTCTGAGCCACCAGGGAAACTCAAGTAGGGTATAATTAAACAAAAAAGTTATTTCTGAATGAATCTTTGCTCCCTCAGTCTTTTATTTCCAGATCCACTATTTCAGCTATTTGACAGCCTGAGGAAAATTGCTCTTCTTGGTATTTACGTACTGCTATTCCTGCTGGGAAAATATGAGATGCTTATGAAAAATTTCACAAAACGCTATCAGTTCACACATACTTTTTCCAGGAGTTGGTCCAAGAAAAGCTTGGATATTTCTAGGGCTATAGCACACTTCTCTAATAGAACATACTGGGTGTTCCCAAAGGAACAAATGAAATTTTTAAATATCCTTGCCACTCCCTCTTGCTTTCTTCTGCTCTCAAGCTGCATGGATAAGTGGCCAAGGCTATACATTTCTAGACTTTTGAATTATGTTATTCTACTTAACTAATAGAAAGTCTCTTATTTTGCCTAGCAAGGCTATGGTCAAAGGAATATGCTCTGTAGCATATCCTTCTCTCAGAAGTATGATTAGACAAGAGAAAAGTGATCTAAGGTGTTTGATGATATATGAAAGTATTATGAACTTTTTAGGTGGTGTTGTGGTATTTTTTTTAAGTCATAGTTACTCATAAATGCATTCAGAGTTGCTTAAGCATAAAGTACTGATACAATATTTGTAATTTGCTTTGACAAAGTAGAGGGGAGACTTGGTAAAGGTAAGATGAAATAAGACTGGCTCTGAGTACACATGAGCGGTACCCAAGGGTCATTATACTATTTTCTGCTTTCATAATGCTTTAAACTTTCCATGTTTTTTTTAATAAAGAGAGAGGCTCAAGCTCAATTATTTCACTGGTTATTTGAGAGAGAATTTGAAAAGAGACCTCAGTGCTCTAGAAGCATGGGAGGAAGGTTTGGGTTGGAAAGCAGGTCTTTGGCACTTAAGATATCAGATGCACAAAGAGCAGTTATCATGGCAGTGTGATTCTGAGCCAGGAGGAAGGTAAACCTAATGGATGGGGGGAGATAAAGGAGCTATGAGACTAGGGTTCTCAATGATTAAGCACTGACCAATAGGATTATTTCTGTGATTTTTCATACACAGCCTTGATTCAACTATCCTGTTCTTCAACTCTACTGCTCATTAGTGTACAGGGAACCAAGAACAGAAGAGGGTGAGTTGGAAAAATTTGAATATATAAACCATATAAACAAATTTCTTGGATTAGTTCCTCCCCCAAACAGCATATTAATTAATTCTTTGGATGATGCTACAGAAAGTGTGTTTAACACACTTAAGAATGCCAAGCAGAAAAGGATAGAGAGTTCACAGAATGATAGAAACAATATCCTCATATCTTATTATATCAGAGTTGTGAGCTGAATATACCTAGATGAAATAAAACAAATAAATGCAAATTCCTACCCTGAAATTCAAACACCAATGGCACAAACATAAGGTAGAAGATACAGAGCTTAGAAATAGCCCACAAGAATATACTTAGACTTAACAGGCAATAAATGCCATATAACCAATGTGATGAGGCTGATAAACAGAAAAATTAATCCTTTTAAATGTGCATTAGAAGTATACTGGTGGCGGATCCATCTTGATGTACTGTAAAAGCAATACAATATTGTAAAGTTAAGCAAAATAAAAAAAAAGAAGTAATGGAATACAGAAACTGACGGAAACAGTAGACCTATCTGTATTGGCCAGGCCTCCTTTGGAATTTCAGATTCATTTGTTCCCAGAAGACAAAAAAAAAAAGTACATTTTGAACAAAGTACTGAATAAAGAAGGGATCCAAAGCTCCGTCCTGGAAAAATGACTGAAGGAACTAAAGGTGTTGAGGTAGAACGAGTCACTCAGGACATTTGTACCCTCTGAAGTGCTGGACCATGGAAGAGAAACAGTATGACTTCAGGAGATGGAATTGGGCCAAATATGAAGATGTTACAGGGGATCAGATTACAGGTCAAGAAGAAGAAACTCTTTACAAAGACCAGATGCCACCACAGATCGAAAGCCTTGTCATGTGGATCAGATCAGATCAGATCAGATCAGTCGCTCAGTCGTGTCCGACTCTCTGCGACCCCATGAACTGCAGCACGCCAGGCCTCCCTGTCCATCACCAGCTCCCAGAGGTCACTCAGACTCGCATCCATCGAGTCAGTGATGCCATCCAGCCATCTCATCCTCTGTCGTCCCCTTCTCCTCCTGCCCTCAATCCCTCCCAGCATCAGAGTCTTCTCCAATGAGTCAACTCTTCACATGAGGTAGCCAAAATACTGGAGTTTCAGCTTTAGCATCATTCCTTCCAAAGAAATCCCAGGGCTGATCTCCTTCAGAATGGACCGGTTGGATCTCCTTGCAGTCCAAGGGACTCTCAAGAGTCTTCTCCAACACCACAGTTCAAAAGCATCAATTTTTCAGCGCTCAGCCTTCTTCACAGTCCAGCTCTCACATCCAAACATGACCACAGGAAAGACCATAGCCTTGACTAGGTGAAACTTTGTTGGCAAAGTAATGTCTCTGCTTTTGAATATGCTGTCTAGGTTGGTCATAACTTTCCTTCCAAGGAGTAAGCGTCTTTTAATTTCATGGCTGCAGTCACCATCTGCAGTGATTTTGGAGCCCAGAAAAATAAATTCTGACACTGTTTCCACTGTTTCTCCATCTATTTCCCATGTAGTGATGGGACCAGATGCCATGATCTTCGTTTTCTGAATGTTGAGCTTTAAGCCAACCTTTTCACTCTCCACTTTCACTCTCATCAAGAGGCTTTTTAGCCCCTCTTCACTTTCTGCCATAAAGGTGGTGTCATCTGCATATCTGAGGTTATTGATATTTCTCCCAGCAATCTTGATTCCAACTTGTGTTTCTTCCAGTCCAGCATTTCTCATGATGTACTCTGCATATAAGTTAAATAAACATGGTGACAATATACAGCCTTGGCGTACTCCTTTTCCTATTTGGAACCAGTCTGTTGTTCTATGTGGATCACTGAATGTCTATTAGAGCCATGAGAAGATGATGATGATGGCTGTTATTATTATCGTTGCTATCATAGGTGTGAGATAAGTCTATTAGAGCCGTGAGATATGTATTAGAGTTAGAGCAGTGCCATACAGTTGATCAGTCACATGTGGCTACTGAGTTCTTGAAACGGGGCTAGTCCAAATTGAGATGTGCTACAATTACAAAACATGCACCAGATTTTGAAGACTCATCATGGAAAAAGAAATGTAAAATATCTACTGCTGCTGCTAAATCGCTTCAGTCATGTCCAACTCTGTGTGACCCCATAGACGGCAGCCCACCAGGCTCCCCCGTCCCTGGGATTCTCCAGGCAAGAACAATGGAGTGGGTTGCCATTTCCTTCTCCAATGCATGAAAGTGAAAAGTGAAAGTGAAGTCACTCAGTCGTGTCCGACTCTTAGCGACCCCATGGACTGCAGCCTACCAGGCTCCTCCTTCCATGGGATTTTCCAGGCAACAGTACTGGAGTGGGTTGCCGTTGCCTTCTCCAGTAAAATATCTAATTAATCTCAATAATTTATAATATACTTAATCGATATGTATTGATACATGTATATTTATGTTGATAATATTCCAGATATATTGGGCTAAATACAATATATTATTAAAATAAATTTTACCTATTCTTTACGCTTTAAATTATGGCTGCTGCTGCTTGGTTACTCATTCGTGTCTGACTCTCTACAGCCCCATGGACAGTAACCCACAAGGCTCCTCTGTCCATGCAATTTTCCAGGCAAGAATACTGGAGTGGGATACCATTTCCTATTCCAGGGGATCTTTCCAACCCAAGGATTGAACCGGTATCTCTTGGATCTCCTGCGTTGGCAGGCAGACTTTTTATCAGTGCACCATCTGGAAAGCCTTTGGCTTAACTACTCTGAACCTTAAATTCCTATTTGAAAATGATAAAGTTGGACAATCTCTGAGGTATTTCCAATGGCTGACATTTTGGGATTCCACAAGAAAGGCCTCTGCCCAGGGTAGGTCTAGGCATTCCTTTTAATTAGATGTGTTCCTGTCATTATTTTATGCACGTACCCACTCAACCAACTTTTTCAGTCTTCTTCATTTTCAAAGACTACGAAAAGAATGCAGTGTTCAAAAACAGACAAAACTGAAACTGGGACCTCACTACATCATGAACAGCTTCTCAATGATCATGATCAGCTTCACCTCTCAAACAATATCCAAGCTACTACTTGTGTGCTTACATTTGGCTCAACCCACTGATGGTACTTCATTTAAATCATCACAGACATCTTTTGAGGTGGATGCGATTATTACCCTTATATAATTGAAGAGGTAACTAGGTATTTGATCTGTTTGTATAAACCTGTGAAAGGTTGTTGTTGAACTATGAAAGATGCTGGGATTCTTGGCCTCTGGAGGAGAAGAATTTAATCTGGGGCCAGAGACCAGGCTTGATCGCTCAGAGCTTTTGTTGTAATAAAGTTTTATTAAAGTATAAAAGAGATAGAGAAAGCTTCTGACATAGACATCAGAAGGGAGCAGAAAGAATACCCTCCTGCTAGTCTTTAGCTGGATGTTATATAGTTACTAGGAGTCTGTTAATGAAAGAAAGGAATGTCTCAAAACTCAGAGAATGGCATCAGGCCCCTCACACACAAGATGCATTTTGAGATAATCTTGGTACCAGGCCAGACATCCTGGGCCATAAAAAGATCGACTTGAATCTTCTATAAAGGCACATTACCATACAAATAGTTTCGTTTACATGGATTAGGAGAACAGTGTATGAGGATAACAGACTGGTTTGTCAAGTCAGTTCTGAGCCTTTAGGCAGAACCATTTGAAGATAGAGTCTGGGGTAAGCGCATAGTACATTAACATAGCTTAAGACAAACATTTCCATAAGAAAAATGTATTGGTTAGCTCAAAATTTGAGAAAAGTTAAGTTCTGGTGGAACCAGGTGTCATTATGGTAACACAGTGTTGTAAGAGAAACCTATTTCTATTGTATAGAGAAGGGGAAAAATATAACACTAGTTTCCTCCTGAGGCTTAAGAGAGAGGGGAAAAAAAATGTCTGACACTTGTGGCCTATTTCCCCCATTTAGAAACCCCTGGCCTTCCTGCCTGTTACCCTCTCACCTGGATATGTCCTTCTGCCTCTATAAACTGCAGGAAGATGGCATAATATTGTCAGTCACTATAGTACACTCAATTAGGGTATAAATTGTAGTGAGGATTAAGTGAAAACACGTATATGGAGTTCCATTACTGTAGTAGATTTATAATAGGTAGACATGTTAGAATCCTCCTGCTAACCTCTTTCTATAAACCCTCCAAATCCTTTAAATACAGCTCCAGTAACACCCTTTCCGCAGAGCCTCCACATTTTCCCCATGGCTGGAAGTAAGCTCAAGGCCTTCTGAACTAGCATAGCTCTACATGTGATCATTTCTTATCAATCTCATATCCAACCTTACCCTAAAGTCACATCTATTCTCCTATATTAAATTATAAAGCTCTAGAGTGATAGCTCTATACAAAATTCACACTGCAGTCAGTATAGTCTGTGGAACAGAGTAGATTATTAATACACATTAATTGAGTTAAAATTACTATTTGTGGAAAATTTAATAGTGCCAGCCACTGCATGAAATTTAAGTTCCTTATATGCGTATCTAAGTTATCCTTTACAATCTAAAATGTAGATACTAATGTTACCCATTTTACAGAAGAGGACATCAAGTCTTCAAGGAGCTGCTCAACATCACACTGGTCTTAAGTGGCAGACCCAGGTTCTGAATTTTAACTGACTCCCTCCATAATCAATGGTAATGATCTTAACCATTTCAGAGAAAGGCCAAATGGGCAGATGGATGGACAGAATTAATGAACAGAAGCACAAACATGTATCCTCTGAATTTAAACTCAAGATTTCCTTTTAATCCCAGCTTTCCCTTCTGGATATCTAACTTCCAAGCTCCAGCTCCATCATCCCAGCCTATGACTGGGAGTTCAGCAGAGAAGGAAGAGAATCACATTTCATCATTTTAAAGATTCATAATGAGCTAAAAGGCCAAGTCAAAATCAATTTATTATTCACCAAAATCTCCTGTCCCTGCCTGTTTTGTTCTCCTGAATAAAACATACCTTTTCAAGTGTATGAGCTGCCAGCAGCAGGGAAGAAACAAGGGAGCTAGTAATACATATTCACATAATTAGGAAGAAGAAAAAACATTCAAGTAGGTTTCCTTTTTAATGTTTGTATTTATCTGAATCTCCATCTCAGGAAAATGTTTACCTAGTATAGAGAGCATGTGTATTTTTCACCTGACAGCAAGATTTTATGGTTGGATTTTTTTTTTTTTTTTTTTTTTTTCATTTGGAGCTACAAGCCAAGATTTTAGCAGCTACCCTCCAACACCCTGAGTCCACCAACAGAAGGAACTCTTGGATCCCTGTAACACCTGGGGTTCTTTAGTGAGAGAACAGTCAGCCCCAAGACAGAGCCACTCAGATTAGCTGCATCCCTGGCAGAGATTGAGACCATGCCTTGTGGCTTTGAAAACAGCAGTGACTGTAATTTATTACCTGCATTGATTCACAGAATGTGGCTCCTTGTACAAACAAGCAGACATTTTTCAATTGTGCAGTGCAATGGACAAATTGTTTTGCATAGAAACTCTGCTTTTAAAATTAATTGAGGTGAGCATTGAGGATATATGCATTATGCATGTACAAATAATACATCCTTGGGAAAAAAAAGGCCCAAATGGGTTCTATTTAACTTTAAAACTGTGTTTTATTAATGCATTTTAAGGGAAGAGCTTCAATCAATGACCCTATTCTGACTAAACACAGAGCATTCAAGCAAAACAGAATCCAGGCTGCTTATTTTATTTCCCTTTCCCTTTCTGAAAGCAATGGCATTTCATTTTCCAACAGACACCTTTTTTAAAAAATTCATAATGTCATATTTTAATCCAATCAATGCACATTAGCTACAACTAATGCAAATGCCATTGCTACTCTTTCCTCAAATCATTTTTTTAAAAAATCTGCTAAAACAGTACAGCACAATCTCTCCACCTCAGATTAATAAGTATTGGACAGCTTTTCTATATTTCCTTTTCCTTCTTAACAGAGTATTATTGAACAAAGCTCTAGGACATTTTAGGGTGATACATAAAAAAATTCTCCTTGAATCCTGCAGTGTTTGGAAAGGCCAACCTTTCTCACCCAGGGCTCCACTCCTTGCCTTCAATACTGCTGATGCAGCCAAGGAGAAGTGGTCCTACTTGGTCCCCATTCTCCACATCCCCTGCCTTTGTTTTTCCCACTCTGGATATCTCTTACCCTATGTCCAAATTTCACCTGTACTTAAGGGTTATCAAGGGCCTCTTTCAGGAAGACTTCCTTGATTCTACACTCATCTTGTCCCAGGCAGATGGGATTCTTTTATTCTCTAAAGGCTCAATACATTTGCCTTGGGGATCTAAGAATAGTTCCCCTTAAATCCTATTGATGTATTGTAAGCTCCTAGAAGGTAGGAACCAACAAACGACATCTTGGCACCTCTCATATTAGCACAATGCCTGCACATTGATGTTAATATCTAAAGAATGAAGAGAAGGAAGAGAAAAATAAAGAAACAATGAAGAACAGTGAGGTGCAAAGGAAGGGAAGAGGAAGGGAGGGAGAGAGGATGAGAGAGATTGAGGAGGGAAGGAGAATACTGAAGGACAGAATGGATATCAGAGAGGACACAGTGACAAATGACCACAAAGCTTCAATGCTTACTAACCACAAAGTACATAGTACTGAGACATAAGTGAATTCTACTGTGCAGGGGAGTAGACAGAGTCCTAGGTGAACCTGTTAACCTCCTGGGGATGCCTAGGGCATATTTTCTGCCCCCAGAATACACCCAGGGCAGTAGTTCTCAAACACCAGTGGGCAAAGAATCACTTGGGGAGCTTAACAAAATATTAATTCTCTGCAACTGGATACCCAGTGCTGTATAACTCCCAAGACAATCTGAAGGACTGGTAAGGGCTCTGCATTTTGAAGAGTATCCCAAATGATTCTGAGGTTAGGTGCTGGAGATCCTGTCTTGTACAACACTGGTCTAGGACTATTGCCAAGATTTGTCTCTCTTTATCAGTTATTTCTGTTCACTACTTCAGCCAAGTGATACGTTAACTACATCCATCCACAGGAGAGCCTCAAAGAGCCTAACCAAAAATTCTTTTCCCTATCTCCTCCCACAGATCAGATTCTCCAGCCAAACAACTGTCCTTGTCAAAGGGACCAGGCATCATTCCTGATTATTCCTGAGTAGCAGTTTCACTTCCCTGCTAATCCACAGAGTTATTCAAACAAGACAACCACCTCCTCATACTTCATCATCTTAATACTACTAAACCTGCCTCTCATGGTCCCTGTTTCTTCACTCTGCACCTGTATGACCTGCCCTAGCATACAGCAGCCTTCACCAGACTGTGAACACAAGTGACCAGTAAACAGCTCTCAGTGCCAGGTGTCCAATGTCAGGTAACGTGTGTTCAGTCCTCCCCACAACCCTAGGGTGGGAATACTTCTCTCACCAATGGGATGACAGAAGGTAATAAATCAAAGTATGATAGTTGAGATGATCACTTACAGTCTAATGGCAAAGATGTCTGCATAAAGAGAATTTAAATCCATTGTGATGAGTGGTCAGTGGAGAGGTATAAAATATTATGTGAGCAGAGAGAGGGAAGCAAGAAAGTCTGGGTGGAGTGGTGCAGGACACAGGATCTCACAGATAATGTAGTATTTGGCTCAACTCAGAAGCCTCAGATGAAACCTCTTAAATTGATGATCATCACATAGCCTCATGCAAAGATCCCCCACCTGTAGTTCTTACCCAGGATCCCACTGGTGACAGGGTGTGTACCAGCCCTATATTTAAATCTCATGTTCCTCTGAGCTTTGAGGTGGGGCTCTGTGGAACAGAAGTGCCTCTGCCCAGTATTGTTCTTGTTCTCTGTTTTTAAAGGTTCCTTTTAAGCTATTCTAGTTATACACTGCATGATGAGTACTTTTTTGCTGTAACAGGTAGGTTCCAACATCTGTTCTTGTCTCCTGCCTGTCTCTGCTCTACAGACAACATGTTCAGCCTCTGTATAAAGTAGCTGAGTTCCTAAACTACCCATCAGAGCCAGAACTTTGCCAAAGTAGAAAAAGTGCTTTGCTACCTCTCAGCTTCCAGGGGCTTTATTTCCTATATTAATATATACATAGGTGCCCAATATGCTACTGGAGATCAATGGAGAAATAACTCCAGAAAGAATGAAGGGATGGAGCCAAAACAAAAAGAATACCTAGCTGTGGATGTGACTGATGATAAAAGCAAGGGCTGATGCTGTAAAGAGCAATATTGCATAGGAACCTGGAATGTCAGGTCCATGAATCAAGGCAAATTGGAAGTGGTCAAACAAGAGATGGCGAGAGTGAATATCAACATTCTAGGAATCAGCGAACTACAATGGACTGGAATGGGTGAATTTAACTCAGAGGACCATTATATCTACTGCTGCGGGCAGGAATCCCTCAGAAGAAATGGAGTAGCCATCAAGGTCAACAAAAGAGTCCAAAATGCAGTACTTGGATGCAGTCTCAAAAACGACAGAATGATCTCTGTTCATTTCCAAGGCAAACCATTCAATGCCACAGTAATCCAAGTCTATGCCCCAACCAGTAACGCTGAAGAAGCTGAAGTTGAATGGTTCTATGAAGACCTACAAGACCTTTTAGAATTAACACTCAAAAGTGATGTCCTTTTCATTATAGGGGACTGGAATGCAAAAGTACGAAGTCAAGAAACACCCGGAGTAACAGGCAAATTTGGCCTTGGAATACAGAATGAAGCAGGGCAAAGACTAATAGAGTTTTGCCAAGAAAATGTACTGGTCATAACAAACACCCTCTTCCAACAACACAAGACAAGAGTCTACACATGCACATCACTAGATGGTCAACACCAAAATCAGATTTATTATATTCTTTGAACCCAAAGATGGAGAAGCTCTATACAGTCAACAAAAACAAAAACAGGAGCTGACTGTGGCTCAGATCATGAACTCCTTATTGGCAAATTCAGACTTAAATTGAAGAAAGTAGGGAAAACCACTAGACCATTCAGGTATGACCTCAGTCAAATCCCTTATGATTATACAGTGGAAGTGAGAAATAGATTTAAGGGCCTAGATCTGATAGAGTTCCTAGTGAACTATGGAATGAGGTTCGTGACACTGTACATGAGACAGGGATCAAGACCATCCCCATGGAAAAGAAATGCAAAAAATCAAAATGGCTGTCTGGGGAGGCCTTACAAATAGCTGTGAAGAGAAGCGAAAAGCAACAGAGAAAAGGAAAGATATAAGCATCTGAATGCAGAGTTCAAAAGAATAGCAAGAAGAGATAAGAAAGCCTTCTTCAGTGATCAATGCAAAGAAATAGAGGAAAACAACAGAATGGGAAAGACTAGGGATCTCTTCAAGAAAATTAGAGATACCAAGGGAACATTTCATGCAAAGATGGGCTCAATAAAGGACAGAAATGGTATGGACTTAACAGAAGCAGAAGATATTAAGAAGAGGTGGCAAGAATACACAGAAGAACTGTACAAAAAGATCTTTACAACCCAGATAATCACGATGGTGTGATCACTGACCTAGAGCCAGACATCCTGGAATGTGAAGTCAAGTAGGCCTTAGAAAGCATCACTACGAACAAAGCTAGTGGAGGTGATGGAATTCCAGTGGAGCTATTCCAAATCCTGAAAGATGATGCTGTGAAAGTGCTGCACTCTATATGCCAGCAAATTTGGAAAACTCAGCAGTGGTCACAGGGCTGGAAAAGGTCAGTTTTCATTCCAATCCCAAAGAAAGGCAATGTCAAAGAATGCTCAAACTACTGCACAATTGCACTCATCTCACACGCTAGTAAAGTAATGCTCCAAATTCTCCAAGCCAGGCTTCAGAAATATGTGAACCGTGAACTTCCTGATGTTCAAGCTGGTTTTAGAAAAGGCAGAGGAGCCAGAGACCAAATTGCCAACATCAGGTGGATCATGCAAAAAGCAAGAGAGTTCCAGAAAAGCATCTTTTCCGCTTTATTGACTATGCCAAAGCCTTTGACTGTGTGAATCACAATAAACTGTGGAAAATTCTGAAAGAGATGGGAATACCAGACCACCTGACCTGCCTCTTAAGAAATCTGTATGCAGGTCAGGAAGCAATAGCTAGAACTGGACATGGAACGATAGACTGGTTCCAAATAGGAAAAGGAGTCCGTCAAGGCTGTATATTGTCACCCTGCTTATTTAACTTATATGCAGAGTACATCATGAGAAATGCTGAACTGGAAGAAACACAAGCTGGAATCAAGATTGCTGGGAGAAATCTCAATCACCTCAGATATGCAGATGACACCACCCTTATGGCAGAAAGTGAAGAGGAACTAAAAAGCCTCTTGATGAAAGTGAAAGAGGAGAGTGAAAAAGTGGGCTTAAAATTCAACATTCAGAAAAAGAAGATCATGACATCGGTGCCATCACTTCATTAGAAATAGATGGGGAAACAGTGGAAACAGTGTCAGACTTTATTTGGGGGGGCTCCAAAATCACTACAGATGGTGATTGCAGCTTACTCCTTGGGAGGAAAGTTATGTCCAACCTAGGTAGCTTATTCAAAAGCAGAGACATTACTCTGCCAACAAAAGTCCGTCTAGTCAAGGCTATGGTCTTTCCTGTGGTCATGTTTGGATGTGAGAGTTGGACTGTGAAGAAGGCTGAGCACCGAAGAATTGATGCTTTTGAACTGTGGTGTTGGAGAAGACTCTTGAGAGTCCCTTGGACTGCAAGGAGATCTAACCAGTCCATTCTGAAGGAGATCAGCCCTGGGATTTCTTTGGAAGGAATGATGCTAAAGCTGAAACTCCAGTACTTTGGCCACCTCATGCGAAGAGTTGACTCATTGGAAAAGACTCTGATGCTGGGAGGGATTGGGGGCAGGAGGAGAAGGGGATGACAGAGGATGAGATGGCTGGATGGCATCACTGACTCGATGGACATGAGTCTGGATGAACTCTGGGAGTTGGTGATGGATAGGGAGACCTGGCGTGCTGTGATTCATGGGGTCGCAAAGAGTCAGACACTACTGAGCAACTGAACTGAACTGAACATTAAAATTATTGCATATGTCAAATAAAGACAACATTAACTACTTGCATGTTTGTTGTGCTCCAACACTGGTGAGAGTGCTCTGTACACTGTGTTTAATCCTTCCACAACCCGTCAAATGAAAAAGTGTTTCCAGGTAAGAAAACAAGAGACTTACAGATGTCAGGCAACTCACACAAGGTCACTTGGCTGATATATACAAATCAAGCACTTGATTTCAAGTTTAGTTATCTCTAAATTCATGATCAGAATGTTTATATTATTCTGATCTTATGTTTCATGTTCCCAGTTGAAGTAGTTGGGCCAAATAAGTTGACAACTTGTTATTTTAAAAGTATGAACCATATACAGAGTGAAGTAAGCCAGAAAGAAAAACACAAATACAGTATACTAACGCATATATATGGAATTTAGAAAGATGGTAACAATAACCCTGTTTACGAGACAGCAAAAGAGACACTGATGTATAGAACAGACTTTTGGATTCTGGGAACGGGAGAGGGTGGGATGATTTGGGAGAATAGCATTGAAATATGTATAATATCATATCTGAAACGAGTCGCCAGTCCAGGTACGATGCCTGATGACGGATGCCTGGGGCTGGTGCACTGGGACGACCCAGAGGGATGGTATGGGGAGGGAGGAGGGAGGGAGGGTTCAGGATGGGGAACACGTGTATACTTGTGGCGGATTCATCTTGATGTATGGCAAAAGCAATACAATATTGTAAAGTTAAGCAAAATATTTTAAAAAAAACTATTAAAAAATAAAATAAAAGTATGAACCAACACTGCATGTTGAAATTCCCATAGCTTAATATAAATAAGCCAGTTCTTTAATTTTTTTTTAATTTTATTTTACTTAACTTTACAATATTGTATTGGTTTTGCCATACATCAAAATGAATCCACCACGGGTATACATGTATTCCCCATCCTGAACCCTCCTCCCTCCTCCCTCCCCATACCATCCCTCTGGGTCGTCCCAGTGCACCAGCCCCAGGCATCCGGTATCAACTGGTTAGTAGTAGAAAGTACCACACCTTTGCTTATATGAATGAAAGTTTGTTTTGTTTTCATTCAAATCAGATTAAACATTTAGACACTGATTAAGAGGAGCAGCAATCATAGAATACTTCTAACTAGATGAAAAACAAGGGCCTATGGCTAGACTCTGTTGTTAACTATCCTTCTAAACATTCAAACACTAGATTTAAACCCTCAGAAGCTCTGTGGGTCAGTTCTGTAAGAATTTGGATTAATATTTATTCTGGGGGCACCACAGAGAAGAGGCAGCCTACATAATATTGTAAGAAGGGAAAAAAAAAGGCTTAAATTTTCACAATAGAGATTTTGAGTGGATTTAATTTTAACCTCTTCCAAAGATCCAACTATAATAAATCCTGCAACTCAGATATGTTAATTTGCAACAGTCAACAAGAAGACTGTGGAAAAGGCTGCTGACTATAGAGAAAGCTCTGTGGTGCATGATACAGGGTATCTGATATGGCCGGAAGGGGCATCCCAGGTGTCACTAGTGGTAAAGAACCTGCCTGCCAATGGGGGAGACCTAAGAGGTGTAAGTTCAATCACAGGTTCCGGAAGATGCCCTGGAGGAGGGCATGGCAGCCCACTCTGGTATTTTTGACTAGAGAATCCCATGGACACAGGAGCCTGGTGGGCTACAGTCCACAGGATCACACAGAGTCGGACATGACTAAAGCGACTTAGCACCCATGCATGTAGCCTGAAATACTGTTCTTACACTCTTCTAGGCCCTAATTCAAGATTGATTTCCTTTGTGATAGCAGAGAGAAGACTTCAGCAAAACTCTATAGAAGTGGTACAGAGATATTTCTACTCCTGAGAATGGGATTGAATTGCCTGCCCTATGCTTCTCTTGGAGCAGTTTGGTCAGGTGAAGAAGTTTATTTTAGGAAATCATATGTTTTCTGGAAGTAGTTTATCAGCTTAATAAAAATACCAGCTGTTGATATGGATTTGGGCTGAGAGAGACTCTTTCTTTTGTGTCTTGGCAGTGAATGACTCCCTATTTTTTTTTCCCTGTAGCAGCTATAGTAACTGGGAGAGCAAGTATGAATTTCTAATATATTAGATATTGAATCTAATGTCAGGTTTAATAAAGCAGCTGGATTTTAGCTGGAAGGCTGCTTTATTGAGAAATCTTAGTCTAGAAGAAATCATTATCTCTTTAATCAATTACTCATTGAATCCTAAGTGCTGAAATTTATAGGGACGTTAAAAAGCATCTAGACCAAAAGATTATAACCTGGGGTCCATAGAGCTCTACCTAGAGGCTATGGATAGGCTTCAGTGGCCTCATTAATAACCAGAAATTATGCACAGATTCATTTATGTTCAGGTGCATTAGTTTTTCTCCAGGGAAAACAGTATAAAACTTGTACGGGTGTTTTTAAAAGACTCAAAATATTGAAGGACCACTGATTTAGATCAGCATTTAATTAAATGTGAGTTAACTGATGCTTAGTGAGGTCAAGTGACTTGCAGAAGATCACATGACTAGAGAGAAACAGAACTGCTAGACATCAGGTCTTCTCATTTCTAATCCAGTGCCAGCATGCTGCCCTGAACTACTGACAACAATCAGATTTCTCCTCTAGCCTATGCTGTGTTGGAGCCTATAATTGGGGTGTGAGAAAATGAAAACACATAAAATATGTTGCTCAAAAGTAGGTTTATATAATGAGTGCATTTATATCAAAATAACCAGAACTATGAAACAGAATACTTAGCTATAATATTTGGAATAGAAAGATGTCTCAGTTTAAGTTCCCTCCAAAAGAGACCTGAGACAATCATTTTAACATGAATAGCTTAATGTGTTGGTGATTCCAGGAAGTGAGGAGTAAGGAACTAAGAAAGGAAGTGACATAAGTTAGTAATTGTGTTAAATAAAGGGACTTCACTATGGGACCTCAGGGACCTTATGGCTTAGAATTATCCTACCAGAGAGGCAAGGAAGCTGGAGGCATTTATAACTCTTGTCCATGATCAGATGAGGGGTTTTCTGGGCCAGAGAACAACCTCAGAAGGAGAAATATAGAAATCATATGTGGAAACTGTTTACCAATAACACTCAGACCAAGGGGATATGGGCAGGGTTTTGTAACATCTCATAAAAGGTGTTTTAGGAGTTAAATGAAGAAAGATATATCTGTGGACTATTGTTAGTCATAAAATGTTTGGAATAAAAGAGATCTCAGAAGTCATCTACCACTATGCATGTGTGTGCTCAGTGTGTGTCAGTTGCAACCCCATAGACAGACTATAGCCCGCCAGGCTCCTCTGTCCATGGGATTCTCCAGGCAAGAACACTGGGGTGGGTTGGCATTCCTTTCTCCAGGGATCTTCCTGACCCAGGGATCGAACCTAGGTCTTTAGCATTGCAGGCAGATTCTTTACCGTCTAAGCCCTAAGGAAGCCCATCTACCACTATAACCCCCTCTCTTATAACCTATGTAAAGTTATGACTTTGTCTTTAATATCATTTAAACTAGTGATCTCTGCTATTCCTTTCAACGTTAAAGAGTACAGTACATTCAAATATAGAGTACATTCAGCTATAGTACGTTTTGCATTTTGTTTTGTTTTGCTTCAGGGTCATCCCTGTTACTGACTTCATCTATATGGAGTCAAAATCTACTGGAATCTTCCACTGGTTATCAATTATGCTTCTGAATCTATATGAAAAATATTCAAGGTCTCTTCCAAGGGATGGCCTATGGGATCCAGCCTTTGAGATGACCTCCAGTGATCCCTGGTTCATAGTAAATAAAGGATATTTATGACGTTGTGTAGTTTTCTCCCACAGTGATTAGTGCTGACATGCCTCCAACATAATAGTATGGAAGTAGCAGAATGTCACTTCCAAGGCTAGGTCATAAAAGCCATTGCCATTTCCATTTTTTCTCTTGGCTTACTCACTCTGGGGAAAATTAGCTGCCACGTCATGAGGATACTCAGAAGCCCCACAGAGAGGTCGACATGGCAAAGAACTGAATCCTCCTATGGAAAGCCTTGTTGGTAAGCCGTTTTGAAAGAGGATCTTCCAGTGCCAGCCAAGTCTTCAGATGACTGCAATCACAGCCAATATTTTACTGCAACTTTATGAAAGATTTTGAGGAATCTGCTCCCTGATTCCTGACCCTCAGAAACTGCAAGATAATATGCAGCGATTTTTTCAAGCCACCAAGCTGGGGTAATATGTTACACAGTATAGATATCTAGCATTCAGCCTTTTTGACATTTAAAGATAGCTATTCCAAATCTTCTGTTCTGATGAAACATCTTGCAATTTTCCTCTGTGTGGCCAAGTTTTCTGGGTTTTTTTGTTCCATTATGGCACTATTTCTATATGTCAATATCCTTTTTAGTGTCAGTCTGTATTAGTTAAATCTCTTTGTTGAAAGTGACAGAAGCCCAAATTCAACCAGTTTATGCATAAGAAATGGGATATGTTGTCTCCTATAATCAAATTTCCAGAAGGGAAGACGAAAAGACAGCTGGAACCCGGCACTTAAAGGACACGTGGGCCTTTTCTTTTTCGCTTTTCATCCCAAGTTTTGGCTTCCTTCTCTAAGATGCTGTTTCCGGAAATTTATAATCATTTATAGGAAGCTTTTATACTCAGAGTTATATTAGCAAGAGACCAAAGAAAGTTCTTCCCTGCCAGACAATTTCAGTTAAAAAAAAAAAAAAATCTCAGAGGAGAATTGCAAATGGTCTTACTTAAATCATATTTCCATCCCTAAAATGCTGTGACTGAGTTATCATGCCTAGGTGAGGCCTGTGTGCACTGCTGTGGTTGGCAGCATCTTGGGAGGTCTGTGAGAGGTAGGGAGGAGTAAGTAATTCTAAAGTGAAGGTGACTCTAGGCAGAGGAAAGAATGCATAACACGAGCTTCTTAGCTGGATGTGATCTCCCTGTTGTGTTTGGACTAGTGCAGCATGAACAGAGATAATTTTCTGGGGGTGGGATAAGTACATTTTCAGTTCAGTTCAGTTCAGTCAGTCACGTCTGACTCTTTGCAACCCCATGGAATACACCAGGCTTCCCTGTCCATCACCAACTCCTGGAGTTGCTCAAATTCATGTCCATTGAGTCAGTGATGCCATCCAACCATCTCATCCTCTGTCATCCCTTCTGCTCCTGCCTTCAATCTTTCCCAGCATCAGGCTCTTTTCCAAGGAGTCAGTTCCTCCCATCAGGTGGCCAAAGTATTGGAGCTTCAGCTTCAACATCAGTCCTTCCAATGAATATTCAGGACGCATTTCCCTTAGGACTGACTGACTGAATCTCCTTGCAGTTCAAAGGACTCTCCAAAGTCTTCTCCAACACCACAATTCAAAACCGTCAATTCTTCCATGCTCAGCTTTCTTTATGGTCCAACTCTCACATCCATACATGACTACTGGAAAAATCATAGCTTTGACTAGACAGACCTTGCCAGCAAAGTAATGTCTCTGCTTTTCAATATGCTGCCTTGGTTGCTCATAGCTTTTCTTCCAAGGAACAAGTGTCTTTTAAGTTCATGGCTGGAGTCACAATCTGCAGTGACTTTGCAGCCCAAGAAAATAAAGTCTGTCACTGTTTCCATTGTTTCCCCATCTATTTGCCACGAAGTGATGGAACCGGATGCCAAGATCTTCATTTTCTGAATATTAAGTGTTAAGCAAACTTTTTCACTCTCCTCTCTCACTTTCATTAAGAGGCTTTTCAGTTCCTCTTTGCTTTCTGCCATAAGGGTGGTGTCATCTGCATATCTGAGGTTATTGATATTTCTCCCGCCAATCTTGATTCCAGCTTGTGCTTCCTCCAACCCAGTGTTTCTCATGATGTACTCTGCATATAAGTTAAATAAGCAGGGTGACAATATACAGCCTTGATGGACTCCTTTTCCTATTTGGAACCAGTCTGTTGTTCCATGACCAGTTCTAACTGTTGCTTCCTGACCTGCATATAGGTTTCTCAAGAGGCAAGTCAAGTGGTCTTGTATTCCCATCTCTTTCAGAATTTCCCACAGTTTATTGTGATCCACAGTCAAAGGCTTTAGCATTGTCAATAATGCAGAAGTAGATGTTTTTCTGGAACTCTTGCTTTTTCCATGATCCAGCAGATGTTGGCAATTTGATCTCTTGTTCCTCTGCCTTTTCTAAATCTAGCTTGAACACGTGGAAGTTCACAGTTCACATATTGCTAAAGCCTGGCTTGGAGAATTTTGAGCATTACTTTACTAGCGTGTGAAATGAGTGCAATTGTGTGATAGTTTGAGCATTCTTTGGCATTGCCTTTCTTTGGGATTGGAATGAAAACTGACCTTTTCCAGTCCTGTGGCCACTGCTGAGTTTTCCAAATTTGCTGACATATTGAGTGCAGCACTTTCACAGCATCATCTTTGAGGATTTGAAATAGCTCAACTGGAATTCCATCACCTTCAGTAGCTTTGTTCAGAGTGACAGTTCCTAAGGCCCAATTGACTTCACATTCCAGGATGTCTGGCTCTAGGTTAGTGATCACACCATCATGATTATCTGGGTCGTGAAGATCTTTTTTTGTACAGTTCTTCTGTGTATTCTTGCCACCTCTTCTTAATATCTTCTGCTTCTGTTAGGTCCATACCATTTCTGTCCTTTATTGAGCCCATCTTTGTATGAAATGTTCCCTTAGTATCTCTAATTTTCATGAAGAGATCTCTAGTCTTTCCCATTCTGTTGTTTTCCTCTATTTCTTTGCACTGATCTCTGAGGAAGGCTTTCTTATCTCTCCTTGCAATTTTTGGAATTTTAAATTCAAATGGGTATATCTTTCCTTTTCTCCTTTGCTTTTTGCTTCTCTTTTCACAGCTATTTGTAAGACCTCCTCAGACAGCCATTTCCTTTTCTTGGGGGTGGTCTTGATCCCTGTCTCCTGTACAATGTCATGAACCTCTGTCCATAGTTCATCAGGAACTCTATCAGGTCTATTCCCTTATATCTATTTCTCACTTCCACTGTATAATTGTTAGGGATTTGATTTAGGTCATACATGAATGGTCTAGTGGTTTTCCCTACTTTCTTCAATTTAAGTTTGAATTTAGCAATAAGGAGCTCATGATCTGAGCCACAGTCAGCTCCCAGTCTTGTTTGTGATGACTGTATAGAGCTTCTCCGTCTTTGGTTGCAAAGAATATAATCAGTCTGATTTCGGTGTTGGCCATCTGGTAATGTCCATGTCTAGAGTCTTATCTTGTGTTTTTGGAAGATAGTATTTGCTATGACCAGTGCATTCTCTTGGAAGAACTCTATTAGCCTTTTTCCTGCTTCATTCTGTACTCCAAGGCCAAATTTGCCTGTTACTCCAGGTGTTTCTTGACTTCCTACTTTTGTATTCCAGTCCCTTATTATGAAAAGGACATCTTTTTGGGGTGTTAATTCTAGAAGGCCTTGTAGTTCGTCATAGAACTGTTCAACTTCAGCTTCTTCAGCATTACTGGATTACCATGACATTGAATGGTTTGCCTTGGAAACAAACAGAGATCATTCTGTTGTTTTTGAGATTGCATCCAAGTTCTGCCTTTTGGACTCTTCTGTTGACTGTGATGGATACTCCATTTCTTCTAAGGGATTCTTTCCATAGTAGTATATATATAATGGTCATCTGAGTTAAATTCACCCAGTCAAGTTCATTTTATTTGGCTGATTCCTAAAATGTCAATGTTCACTCTTATCACCTCCTGTTTGATCACTTCCAATTTGCCTTGATTCATGGACCTAACATTCCAGGTTCCTATGCAATATTGCTCTTTAGAGCATCGGACCTTGCACCATCAGCAGTCACATCCACAACTGGGTGTTATTTTTGCTTTGGCTCTGTCTTTTCATTCTTTCTGGGGTTACTAAGATTAGTACATCTTAGATATACAAATATAATAATTTGATCAGGATTAAGATCTCTGAAATAAAAGGGAACAGTCAAGAGCAAAGTGGGTTATAGTAAGAAAATCCATCTTGACTTGTTAATGTATTAGAGGGCTCATTGATATAAGAGGTGTTAAGGGGTAGAGCATGCCATACAAAGAAAAGACTGGTTAGACAGATGAGTGCTGGACTTCCAGGACAAGGACATGGGAGTGGATGGCCAGTAGTTTTCCAAGTAGTTCCAAGACCCACCTATAGTACTTCATTGCTGTCAGTAGATAAACTACCAGAGTTTATAAATTACTTCCTTTTTATGTGCCAAGATGAATTTATAGTCATCCTTAAGAAAACAGCTCTTGTTAGCACTTATCTAAGAGGCAGTATAGCCTAATGGTTAGAAAGATGCTCACTGGAGTAGATAGCCTGGTTTTAAATCTTGGATCACCTACCTATCAACAGATGTATAGTCTTGGGCAAGTTCTTTAACCTCTCTGTGCCTCATCATAGAATTTGGAGTAATAATAATATTTCATAGGGATGTTGTGAATTCAATATGTTAATATATGCAAAGTTCTTAACAACAGCATCTGACACATAGTATGTGCTACAAAGACATTAGTAATTGCTGTTACTATTATCATCATCATTATTCTTGAGTTGGGGGAGAGGAAATTTCTTTCCCTGTGCAAAATTTGTGCATACCCAGATGGAAGTATGTCACTCATTTGAATATCATATGCTCCATATATTGAAGGAGAAGAAAGCTTAAAATCTGTCATTCTAAAGACTCAGCAGTCCAGGATGGAGTCGTCGATAAGACAGTGGCAAGGAAAGTGAATTGAAATGCTTTCTGAGATATTTTGTCTGGAAATAGAGACCCCTTACAAGATTGCTGCGCCTGTCTTGTTGAAGTCTGATTGCATGTGGATTGGTCTTCAAATAATACACAAGTAAATATATCTCAATGCACTTCCATAAGAAATGAGCATTCATCTGTGGGTTGTTAGTTTCCCAATTGCAGTACAAAGATTTAAGCCATATTTAGGACTCAATATATCCATCATAAAAGCTAATCTTTCCTAATGCCCATTTTTATCCAAGTACAGTGCATAATTAAATGCTAGCACTGAGAAGCACTGTATTTAGAAAAGAACAAGGCAAGATCATCGACCACAGCTATTTATATACTCCTCCAGCTCAAATATTTCATACTGTGCATGCTTGCTACTGACATTGCTTATTTTTTAAATCCTTTTTAAAATTGGATATGTTTTTGAAAGATGTGGAATTGAATCATTGCATCATATAATCACAAAGCTTTAAAACCTAAGTGATGCTTTAAGGTCACTCAACACAACTATCTGAGAATCTACTATACATTTTGAAGACATTCGTTCCAAGTCACGAAATGACTTATGGAAACAGGAATACATATGACAAGTGGAGTAACACGATCCATGGCCATTACTGTCAATTTCCTATAAAGCTTGAACTGAGCCTCGGAATCCTCTTTAACACACAATCTAGGCAGCCACTTCCAATTAGAATTAGCATGAAAATTTTCAATCTATTAACCATTCCCTAATGATGTCTTTGGAAGGAATGATGCTAAAGCTGAAACTCCAGTACTTTGGCCACCTCATGAGAAGAGTTGACTCATTGGAAAAGACTCTGATGCTGGGAGGGATTGGGGGCAGGAGGAGAAGGGGATGACAGAGGATGAGATGGCTGGATGGCATCACTGACTCGATGGATGTGAGTCTGGGTGAACTCTGGGAGTTGGTGATGGACAGGGAGGCCTGGCGTGCTGCAGTTCATGGGGTCACGAAGAGTCAGACATGACTGAGCGACTGATCTGATCTGAATGATGACTGAGCTAAAGAGAACCTAGTATACCCAAATTCCAAATTTATCTGATATACCATTCAAATTATTAAGTCTTAACCATATAAAACACATTTATCCATCTTCACACTATTTTGTTGACTGTTCCGTGAAGAATCAGTGCATATATTACTGAAACCCCTTTCTTGAACCTCATCAGCAATAAGCTCCCATCATGCAAACTAAATTTTTATTAATGAGGCATAATTCACATACCATGCAATTTACCCATTTAAAGTACACAATTCAATGGGGTTATAAAGTACAACATCGTAACTAACTCCAGAACATTTTCGTCACTTCAATGAAGATAGTGGTGGTGATAATAAAGGCCTTCATCTTTTTTCAACAAACACTCTCAGGGTAAAGACCGCTGCTGCTTAGGATCACATTGGGTGATCCTAAGTCAGGTCTAATAAAGTCAATCGTGTAAGTCAGTTCTTCCAATAAACCACCAGAGAGGCAAAATGATCACAATTCTCTTAAGAATCGGGCTTTGAAAGAGCTCAACTCTGTCTTATCCCCTCTGGTAGGTGGTGAAGTTTCTGGTTTTAATTTCCATTTCAGTCTGCTCATTTTCAAAGCTAATGCAGACCTGAGTATAATGTGGGAACAGGGCAAATTAAAAAGCCACAAAGCTTACTATTCTTACCAATGTTGCCACTTTTCTTGAATAAATGTTTTTCAGATTTCTATAGGTCTTTGGTTAATTTCTAGAGTTCTAGAAAAGTTGATGCTGGCAATGTTTTCCATATTCTTATTTTTATGGGCAAGAGGATTTTTAGAAGTCTTTACTCCACTATTTTATCTGATGTCACAAGTTACTGTTTTAAATTTTTTTAAATTTTTTGGCCACACTCACATGGCATGCAGGATCTTAGTTCTCCAACCAGGGATGGAACCCACACCCCTAGTTTGGAAGAACTTTACTACTGAACTGCCAAGGAAGCTTCTGATGTCACAAATTACTTCTATGTTTATTCTATATACATTATAATTTGTACAGGCTGTGTAAATTCATAAGATCAGAAGTACTAGTCATAGTTTATGAGGTGTTACATGATCTGATCCCCTGATTTTTTTCCTAAAAATTATCTCTTAACAAGTTTTCCTTCATTCACTATAAACTGAACAATTCACGTGGCTCTCTTTCTGTTTCTCAAACACACTAAGCCATCACCCCATTACTGCCTTTGTACTTGGTATCCTCTCTGCCTGATGTTCTCTTTTCCTGGAAGAAACCTCCCATCCTTCTAGTCTCACCTCAGGTGTCACCTCTCAAGAAAGGTCATCCTGGATCATCTTTTCTGAAAAAGCTCTGCTTCCTCTTATCCCTCAAGCCCTCTCACTCTCAAGTAATCTCAGATATCACAATCAGTTTATTTCATAGCCTTTATTAAGCTGCACAATTATTATGTTTATATCTTACATGTCTCTTCCAGTACAGAGCTTTATGAGAATAAGGATTTGTTGATTTTAAGCATTCATATAGGGCTTCCTAGATGGTGCTAGAAGTAAAGAATCCACCTGTCAATGCAGGAGATGCAAGAGATGCAGGTTCCATCCCTGGGTCAGGAAGACCCCCCTGGAGGAGGAAATGTCAACCCACTCCAGTACTCTTTCCTGGAAAACCCCATGGACAGAGGAGCCTGACAGACTACAGTCCACTGGGGCCGCAAAGAGTCAGACACAACCGAGCACCATGCATTCACATATTCCTTTGCCCTGCACAACTATAGCACATAGTTGTATACAATCAAATGAATAATAGATAGTGAGCTACTCAAAATTATATGTATCATCAGTAACATCCCTGGGTTTAAGAGTCTACAAGTATATTCTTTAATTTAAATTCTAAGGACAAATCAACCAAATGTGATGAGGAGTCAATTACATTAAGGTGACTAGAAGCACCTTGGACTTCTATTGGAGAATGCTTGATAGGGAAGAAAATGTTCTTGCCAAAGGACTGGGATACAATCCTCATTTTTTACTGTGACAAAAACCCCATTCTTCCTCAGTCTCCATTTTCTTCATCTCCCAACCTCCACCCTCCTGTTCTTGGAGTCTCACAACGTACTTTATTACCAATTAGAGAGAACACTGCTTAAATCTCACAAAGTAACATTGATTTCAAATGCCACACAATGAATGAATAAATAAGAAACACCAGGACACCACTTTAAAAGAATCTTTTTTATGTCCATAATGATACCTTAATGTTTTTTACTGGGGACTTTTGAGGTTTATAGCACTAGGATAAAAAATATAATTTTTCATCTGGTTAACTAATTTATGGCTATTATATTCTAAAGTACTCTAAAATGCCACTGGGATTAAATTTGCTAAGGATTTCAGGTTTTTCTTACTTTTTTTTTTCCTATAGTAAATGAAATAAGTTGTGAATGGGATCCACCAAGTGAAAAAAGAGATCTGAGGTTAGTCTATATGAAGACCACATATAGTAAACTGTTGCACAGTAAACTGAACTACTTCTCTGACATCCAACAGCTTTGGTTCTTATCTCAAAAGACCACTTTAGAGATGAAATTTCAGTTCATTCATTCAGTCCTGTCTGACTCTCTGCAACCCCCTGGACTGCAGCAGGTCAGGCTTCCCTGTCTGTCACCAACTCCTAGAGCTTTCTCAAACTCATGTCCATCAAGTCAGTGATGCCATCCAACCATCTCATCCTCTGTCATCCCCTTCTCCTCCTACCTTCAATTTTTCCCAGCATCAGGGTCTATTGCAAAGAGTCAGTTCTTTGCAGCAGGTGGCCAAATTATTGGAGCTTCAGTTCAGCATCAGTCCTCCCAATGAATGTTTCAGACTGATGTCCTTTAGGATTGACCAATTGGATCTCCTTTCAGTCCAAAGGACTCTCAAGAATCTTCTCCCACACCACAATTAAAACCCTCAATTCTTCGGCACTTCTTTCTTTATGGTCCAACTCTCACATCCATACATGACTACTGGGAAAACCATAGCTTTCACTGGACAGATCTTTGTCTGCAAAGTAATGCTTCTGCTTTTTAATATGCTGTCTAGGTTGGTCATAACTTTTCTCTCAAGGAGCAAGCATCTTAATTTCATGGCTGCAGTCACCATCTGCAGTGATTTTGAAGCCCCCAAACTAAAGTCTGTCACTGTTTCCATTGTTTCTCCATCTATTTGCCCTGAAGATGATGCTGTGAAAGTGCTGCACTCTATATGCCAGCAAATTTGGAAAACTCACCAGTGGCCACAGGACTGGAAAAGGTCAGTTTTCATTCCAATCCCAAAGAAAGGCAATACCAAAGAATTCTAAAACTACCACACCATTGCATTCATCTCCCACGCTAGTAAAGTACTGCTCAAAATTCTCCAAGCCAGGCTTCAGCAATATGTGAACCGTGAACTTCCTGATGTTCAAGCTGGTTTTAGAAAAGGCAGAGGAGCCAGAGATCAAATTGCCAAATTCTGCTGGATCATGGAAAAAGCAAGAGAGTTCCAGAAAAACATCTATTTCTGCTTTATTGACTATGCCAAAGCCTTTGACTGTGTGGATCACAATAAACTGTGGAAAATTCTGAAAGAGATGGGAATACCAGACCACCTGATCTGCCTCTTGAGAAATTTGTATGCAGATCAGGAAGCAACAGTTAGAACTGGACATGGAATAATAGACTGGTTCCAAATAGGAAAAGGAGTCCGTCAAGGCTGTATATTGTCACCGTGTTTATTTAACTTATATGCAGAGTACATCATGAGAAACGCTGGGCTGGAAGAAGCACAAGCCAGAATCAAGATTGGCGGGAGAAATATCAATAACCTCAGATATGCAGATGACACCACCCTTATGGCAGAAAGTGAAGAGGAACTAAAAAGCCTCTTGATGAAAGTAAAAGTCGAGAGTGAAAAAGTGGGCTTAAAGCTCAACATTCAGAAAACAAAGATCATGGCATCTGGTCCCATCACTTCATGGGAAATAGATGGGGAAACAGTGGAAACAGTGTCAGACTTTCTTTTTCTGGGCTCCAAAATCACTGCAGATGGTGACTGCAGCCATGAAATTAAAAGACGCTTACTCCTTGGAAGGAAAGTTATGATCAACCTAGATAGCATATTCAAAAGCAGAGACATTACTTTGCCAACAAAGGTTCATCTAGTCAAGGCTATGGTTTTTCCTGTGGTCATGTTTGGATGTGAGAGCTGGACTGTGAAGAAGGCTGAGCACCAAAGAATTGATGCTTTTGAACTGTGGTGTTGGAGAAGACTTTGAGAGTGCCTTGGACTGCAAGGAGATCCAACCAGTCCATTCTGAAGGAGATCAGCCCTGGGATTTCTTTGGAAGGAATGATGCTAAAGCTGAAACTCCAGTACTTTGGCCACCTCATGTGAAGAGTTGACTCATTGGAGAAGACTCTGATGCTGGGAGGGA
This sequence comes from Tragelaphus eurycerus, assembly GCA_935064755.1. Classification (NCBI taxonomy): domain Eukaryota; kingdom Metazoa; phylum Chordata; class Mammalia; order Artiodactyla; family Bovidae; genus Tragelaphus; species Tragelaphus eurycerus. Next base: position 32,437,871 of record CAKXYN010000014.1, on the reverse strand, counting down.
TTGAGGGCAAGAGGAGAAGGGGACGCCAGAGGATGAGATGGCTGGATGGCATCACTGACTTGATGGATGTGAGTCTGAATGAACTCCAGGAGTTGGTGATGGACAGGGAGGCCTGGCATGCTGTGATTCATGGGGTTGCAAAGAGTCGGACACAACTGAGCGACTGAACTGAACTGAATGGGACCAGATGCCATGATCTTCATTTTTTGAATACTGAGTTTTAAGCCAACTTTTTGTTTTTCCGCTTTCACTTTCATCAAGCGACTCTTCAGTTCCTCTTTGCTTTCTGCCATAAGGGTGGTGTCATCTGCATATCTGATGTTATTGATATTTCTCCTGGCAATCTTGATTCCAGCTTGTGCTTCATCCAGCCTGCCATTTTGCATGATGTGCTCTGCATATAAGTTAAATAAGTACAGTGACATTATACAGACTTGATGTACTTTTCCAATTTGGAACCAGGCTGTTGTTCCATGTCCGATTCTAACTGTTACTTCTTGACCTGCATACAGATTTCTCAGGAGGCAGGTAAGGTGGTCTGGTATCCCCATCTCTTTCAGAATTTTCCATAGTTTGTTGTGATCCACACGAAGGCTTTGGCATAGTCAATAAAGCAGAAATAAATGTTTTTCTGGAACTCTCTTGCTTTTTCCATGATCCAGAGGATGTTGGCAATTTGATCTCTGGTTCCTCTGCCTTTTCTAAATCCAGCTTGAACATCTGAAAGTTCACGGTTCATATACTGTTGAGATCTAGGTTGGAGAATTTTGAGCATTACTTGGCTAGCATGTGAGATGCGTACAATTGTGCAGTAGTTTGAGCATTCTTTGGCATTGCCTTTCTTTGGGATTGGAATGAATACTGACCTTTTTCAGTGCTTTGGCTACTGCTGAGTTTTCCAAATTTGCTGGCATATTGAGTGAAACACTTTCCCAGCATCATCTTTGAGGATTTGAAATAGCACAGTTAGAATTCCATCATCTCCACTAACCTTGTTCATAGTGATGCTTCCTAAGGCCCATTTGACTTCACGCTTCAGGATGTCTGGCTCTAGGTGAGGGATCACACCATCGTGGTTATCTGAGTCATTAAGATATTTTTCTGTATAGTTCTTGTGTGTATTCTTGCCACCTCTTCTTAATATCCTCTACTTCTGTTAGGTCCATACCATTTCTGTCCTTCATTGTGCCCATCTTTGCATGAAATAAATGTACCCTTGGTATCTCTAGTTTTCTTAAAGAGATCTCAAGTTTTTCCTGTTCTATTGTCTTCCTCTATTTCTTTGCATTGGTCCCTGAGGAAGGCTTTCTTATCTCTCCTAGCTATTCTCTGGAACTCTCCATTCAGATCGGTATAGCTTTCCTTTTCTCCTTTGCCTTTAGCTACTCTTCTTTTTTCAGTTATTTGTAAGGCCTCCTCAGACAACCATTTTGCCTTTTGGCATTTTTTTTTTCTTGGCAATAGTTTTGATCACCACTTCCTGTACAATGTCACAAATCTCAATCCATAGTTCTTTAGGCACCCTGTCTATCGGAGCTAATACCTTGAATCTATTTGTCACTTACAATGTATCACACAAGGGATTTGATTTAGATCATACCTCAATGATCTAGTGGTTTTCCCTACTTTCTTCAATTTATGTCTGAATTTGGCAATTAAGGAGCTCATGATCTGAGCCACAGTCAGCCCCTGGTCTTGTTTTTGCTGACTGTATAGAGCTTCTTGATCTTTGACTATAAGAATACAATCAATCTGATTTCGGTATTGACGATCTAGTGATGTCCATGTGTAGAGTCATGTCTTGTGTTGTTGCAAGAGGGTGTTTGCTATGACCACTGTGTTCTCTTGGCAAAACTCTATTAGCCTTTGTCCTGCTTTATTTTGTACTCCAAGGTCGAATTTGCCTGTTACTTCAGCTGTCTCTTGACTTCCTACTTTTGCATTCTAGTCCCCTGTGGTGAAAAGGACATATATTTTTGGTGTTAGTTCTAGAGGGTCTTGTAGGTCATCATAGAAATGTTTAACTTCAGCTTCTTCAGCACTAGTGGTTGTGGCACAGACCATGTGATATTGAATGGTTTGCCTTGAAAACAAACAGGAAATCATTCTGTCATTTTAGAAATTGCACCCAGGTTCTGCATTTTGGACTCTACTGTTGACTATGAGAGCTACTCCATTTCTTCTAAGGGGTTCTTGCCCACAGTAGTAGATATAATGGTCATCTGAATTAAATTTGCCCATTCCAGTCCCACTCCAGTACTCTTGCCTGGAAAATCCCATGGGCGGAGGAGCCTGATAGGCTGCAGTCCATGTAGTCGCAAAGAGTCGGACATGACTGTATGACTTCACTTCCACTTTTCACTTTCATGCATGGGAGGAGGAAATGGCAACCCACTCCAGTGTTCTTGCCTGGAGAATCCCAGGGATTGGGGAGCCTGGTGGGCTGCCGTCTCTGGGGTCGCACACAGTTGGACACGACTGAAGCGACTTAGCAGCAGCATTCCAGTCCATTTTAGTTCACTGATTCCTATAAACTTTACAGGGCTCTTAAATCAGAAGTATTCAGTAAAGGGGGGAAATCAACAAATAGCAAGGAAATTTCCATATTTGAAGAAGAATAAAGATTACTTATAAAATGCTGTTTATTTTCTAGATTTGGAAATGAAATTTGGTGCTTAAGAAGACGCCAGTTGGATAAGTCAAGTAAATAATATATGTACATTTCAGAAGTTATAATTTCTCAGTCATCCCTCTCATGGATTGAAATCTCCCTGTGTGCACAGGACAGCGCTTTTAATAAAATAGGCAACATGGATATCAGTCAGATGGTGATTTGGTCATTATCTAGCTCATCTCCTTTGGATTTCTTCCTGAGAGCCGGAAAGTGCTGCTTCACCCAGGTTTTCTCCATGCCTTCTAGAGCACCTGAAAGATGTTACATGGTTGGTATGCTACTATACATTGGAAGTAGTGAACTTTGGGCCCTAGCCAGTTTCAGGTTGAGGGGACCAGGAAAACATAGCAACACTGTGCACAGGACAGCTTTTTTTTTTTTTTGTAACATCTGGTCCATCCAACTAGATTAAAGCATATATGTGGCATCTAGGAAAATGCTACAGATGAACCTATTTGCAAAGCAGAAATAGAGACACAGATGTAGAGGACAAATGTATGGATACCAAGGTGGGGAAAGAAAGGGTGGGATAAATTGAGAGACTGGGATTGACATATATCCACCCTTACGTATAAAACAGATAACTAGCGAGAACCTACTATATAGCACAGGGAACTCTATGCTCTGTGGTGACCTAAATAGGAAGGAAATTCAAAAAAGAGGATTTATATGTATACATATAGCTGATTCACTTTGCTGTACAGCCAAAAATAACACAATATTGTAAAGCAATTATACCTTAATAATTTTTTAAAATAAAAGACTCTTTTAGAGGATTTTTGCTCTAGTCTAGATCAATGTTTCTCAACCTTGGTGCTACTGGCATTTGGAACCAGATAAATCTTTGTTGTGGGGGGCTGTCTTGTGCATGAAGGGGTGTTTAGCAGCATCCCTTGCTTCTTTATTGTTTTTTTATAGCAGCTCCCTCAACACACACACAAGTTCTGACAACCAAAACTGTCGCTGCTGCTACTGCTGCTGCTAAATCACTGTGTCTTAGCATGTAAGTCATGACTCTGTGTCTTAGCAGAGTCACGTCCAACTCTGTGCAACCCCATAGACAGCAGCCCCCCAGGCTCCCCCATCCCTGGGATTCTCCAGGCAAGAAGACTGGAGTGGGTTGCCATTTCCTTCTCCGAAAAATGTCTCTGCTTCTACTGCTACTGCTAAGTCGCTTCAGTCGTGTCCAACTCTGTGCGACCTCATAGACAGCAGCCCACCAGGCTCCCCCATCCCTGGGATTCACCAGGCAAGAACACTGGAGTGGGTTGCCATTTCCTTCTCCAATGCATGAAAGTGAAAAAAAGTGAAATCACTTAGTCGTGTCCAACTCTTCACAACCCCATGGACTGCAGCCTACCAGGCTCCTCCGTCCATGGGATTTTCCAGGCAAGAGTACTGGAGTGGGTTGCCATTGCCTTCTCCGAAAAATGTCTCTAGATATTGACAACTGTCATGTGTGAAACAAAGTCACCTGTGGTTGAAACTACTTGTCTAGGAGTATGTTCCTTTAATATGCAAGAAATTGAACAAAGAACAACACTATAGAATATGCCAATAACCATATTATAAAGGAAATGTAAATTTTAGCCATTCTTTTTGGACCAATAATATATTTTATCCACTCAACAATTATCCTATATCTACATTATAGGCACATTTCTGGCATAATAATGGCTACCTTTTGAGCAAGTTCTCTGTGATGAGGGTTTAACACACTTTTACTCATTTAAAATTCATAAGAATTCCACACATATGCAGGTAAGCAGTGGTGGAGTCTGGATTTGGATTCAGATTTTTTTTTGCTTGTGTGTATGTGTGTGTGTGTGTTTAATTCTCCAGGCTCTTTAAACCTTCATTCACTACTGGCAGATCACATTACTTTAGAAATATTTTAAACAATAGAATATAGTAGTTAAGAGTACAGGTTCTGGGAACAAATGCCTAGATCGTAATCTTTTCTCAACTAATTCCTAGCTGCATAAATTTGAGAACGTTTCTTTAACTCTCTAAGCTCAGTTTTTTAGTCTGTAAATTGTATCTCTTTAAGGGAACAACACGATCCAGATAATCACGATGGCGTGATCACTGACCTAGAGCCAGACATCCTGGAATGTGAAGTCAAGTGGGCCTTAGAAAGCATCACTATGAACAAAGCTAGTGGAGGTGATGGAATTCCAGTTGAGCTATTCCAAATCCTGAAAGATGATGCTGTGAAAGTGCTGCATTCAATATGCCAGCACATTTGGAAAGCTCAGCAGTGGTCACAAGGCTAGAAAGGTCAGTTTTCATTCCAATCCCAAAGAAAAGCAAGGCCAAAGAATGCTCAAACTACCACACAATTGCACTCATCTCACACGCTAGTAAAGTAATGCTCAAAATTCTCCAAGCCAGGCTTCAACAATATGTGAACCGTGAACTTCCTGATGTTCAAGCTGGTTTTAGAAAAGGCAGAGGAACAGAGATCAAATTGCCAACATCTGCTGGATCATGGAAAAAGCAAGAGTTCCAGAAAAACATTTATTTCTGCTTTATTGACTATGCCAAAGCATTTGACTGAGAAGATCACAATAAACTGTGGAAAATTCTGAAAGAGATGGGAGTACCAGACCACCTGAGCTGCCCCTTGAGAAATCTGTATGCAGGTCAGGAAGCAACAGTTAGAACTGGACATGGAACAACAGACTGGTTCCAAATAGGAAAAGGAGTCCGTCAAGGCTGTATATTGTCACCCTGTTTATTTAACGTCTATGCAGAGTACATCATGAGAAACACTGGGCTTGAAGAAACACAAGCTGGAATCAAGATTGGCGGGAGAAATATCAATAACCTCAGATATGCAGATGTCACCACCCTTATGGCAGAAAGTGAAGAGGAACTAAAAAGCCTCTTGATGAAAGTGAAAGTGGGGAGTGAAAAGGTTGGCTTAAAGCTCAACATTCAGAAAACTAAGATCATGGCATCTGGTCCCGTCACTTCATGGGAAATAGATGGGGAAACAGTGGAAACAGAAGCTGACTTTATTTTTCTGGGCTCCAAAATCACTGCAGATGGTGACTGCAGCGATGAAATTAGAAGACGCTTTCTCCTTGGCAGGAAAGTTATGACCAACCTAGATAGCATATTCAAAAGCAGAGGCATTACTTTGCCAACAAAGGTCCATCTAGTCAAGGCTATTGTTTTTCCAGTGGTCATGTATGGATGTGAGAGCTGGACTGTGAAGAAGGTTGAGCGCTGAAGAATTGATGCTTTTGAACTGTGATGTTGGAGAAGACTCTTGAGAGTCCCTTGGACTGCAAAGAGACCCAACCAGTCCATTCTGAAGGAGATCAGCCCTGGGATTTCTTTGGAAGGAATGATGCTAAAGCCGAAACTCCAGTACTTTGGCCACCTCATGAGAAGAGCTGACTCAATGGAAAAGACTCTGATGCTGGGAGGAATTGGGGGCAAGAGGAGAAGGGGACGACAGAGGATGAGATGGCTGGATGGCATCACTGACTCGATGGACATGAGTCTGGGTGAATTCTGGGAGTTGGTGATGGACAGGGAGGCCTGGAGTGCTGCAATTCATGGGGTCGCAAAGAGTTGGACACGACTGAGCGACTGAACTGAACTGAAGGAGACAACTGTGAAAACTAAATGAGATAATATATACAAATGCCTGTAATTGCCTGGCACATGGCAGTTGCTCAACTACTATAAGCTTACATTTCAAACTTACATGCCTAGAGAAACTAGAATAGAATGTACAGAAGTATAGTTGGCCTGGACACGGCATTAGGGAGTGATGGCAACTATGGAGAACTCCATAGGTCACATCCTGTCTACAGATTTTCCAGCCAATTTTCAGAGAAATAGGTGTAAGCTACATAACTGATACTGGCAGAATGGATTGGGATCAAGAAAACTTCAGTGTATTGGTGAGGCCACTGAAGCACAGAGAAGCAGAGGGCCTACCAAATTCATATTCTCTCTCAACAGTAGGGCTTGATGTGGGACTTATGCCTCTCACCAAGTCTCATTCTACTACCCCGGATGTATTTCCTTCTACTCCCTGGCAGACAGCTCTTGCTTTTATTTCTGTAAATGAGTTCTGATTTCCTCATAAGCTGAAAATATTTACTCCTATAGAGACTATGAGCAGACTATGACTATATTTATTCCTATAGAGACTATTGCTTGTGGGCATGGGATTTTCCTAGTAGGGCACCCGAGCATTTAAGTTGCTCCCCACTGGGCATCAGAATCCCCAGTGACAGATTGCAGAGTGCTCCAGCATGGGGATTATAGTTTTCTGCATTGATGAAAAGGGCCAAGACTTGTGAACAAATGCAACCACCAATTAGACTCCTTCAACACTATATTTAATTTAGAGTCTTTAAAACAAACAAGGATTGTTGTATTTTAAATATCTGAATTTTTTTAAGGTTACCATCTTTTAAACTATTTCATGCTTTTGATCCTTAGACAACTGGTTGGTAGGACCTGAGAATGTAAAACTTTATATATGAGAGAATCATACCTTTTCGAAATACAAGCACTTCTTAAGAGTATAGCATAGTCCCACAAAGATTCGCACATGACTTAGCAACTGAACAACAGCAAAGTTCCCATACTGTCCCTAAGTCTCCGAATGTTCTTAATGGTTTCCTGAACAACTGTTTATCCCATCATACACACACACATACCTCTATTCATTTCTTATTACAACCTAGTAGATCACAGATCTTAAATGTCTTATTCATGTTTATTCTTTTTAGCACGCATGCACATACACCAGCGTCTGGTAACAAGTAGGTACTCAATAAATATATATTTTTTAACTTACAGAATAATGTCTGAAAACGTGAATGCTTGAATAATAAGAAGTAGACTCTTTTGCAAACAGGCAGTTCCACTTTGACCTCATAAAGATAACTCCTTGTAACATTTTCTTAAATTTCTCCTTATAACGTCTAGCCATTGATCCTAGGACTAACCTCACAGATGATGTAAAGAAGAGCTTCTGTTTCTTTTTCAAGCACACAAAGGCTGATTTCATGGTTCTCCAACTTTTTTTGTCTTATAAGACAAATATCCTTTTCTTCCTTCTATGACATACAGTACCTATAACATACAGATCTTCCTCCCTGACTAGTTAAAAATCTTGTGTATTTTGATTGAAATTCTGGGCCAATGTCTTTTGGTTGGTCTTCAATGTCCATATATTACTTGTGCTGCTGCTGCTGCTGCTAAGTCACTTTAGTCATGTCCGACTCTGTGCGACCCCATAGACGGCAGCCCACTAGGCTTCCCCATCCCTGGGATTCTCCAGGCAAGAACAATGGAGTAGGTTGCCATTTCCTCCTCCAATGCATGAAAGTGAAAATGAAGTCGCTCAGTCGTGTCAGATTCTGTGCAACCCCATGGACTGCAGCCTACCAGGCTCCTCCATCCATGGGATTTTCCAGGCAAGAGTACTGGAGTGGGTTGCCATTGCCTTCTCCAATATATATGATGAGAGAAGTGCCTCCTTTTAAAATCATGACTCAGAGGTGGTACATATTACTTTTGTTCAGATTCCATTGACCATATAGCTGTATAGTCAGGTTTGACATGACTATGTCATGACTTCTCTCTTCACATCCTGCTGCCTGGAGACAAGCCACCCTGAACTACACAGAACAGAGGCCATGCCATAGAGATGGCAGGGCAACAAATTAAGAACATAAACATAAGATAGACTGACTGATCAATTGATAGATACAGTGATGGTTTTAAATTTCATAAATAAGGTGAAATAAGGCTCATGGATAAGAAACTAGGGTACCTGGATGATCTCAAAGATCCAAGATGGTCTGCCATATCCTTGACTGCCTGACTTTAGACAATAACATGATAGAGAAATATACTGTCATCTTAGTTAAGCTATGATGAGCTGACACTATCACAAGCAGCTGGGTCTACAGGCTACTCACAGATCTACAGTGCACAGTCTTTACTTCTGGCACCTTGTATTTTGGCACCAGAAATAAAGCTTAGCAAACAAAATACACCACAGAATACTAATACAAATTTAGCTTTGGGGAGTACGTGGGGAAGATGTAAATACTATAAGCTAAAGCTGATGGCTCTTAATATACCATGCGACGTTGCAAAAGGCTGATCAAGTGTTCTGCAATTTGATACTGAAACCCCATTATATTTCTTTACATCACTTCCCCATTCCTCTCTGTTGTGGTCCCTAATTTAAAGCATGTCCCCTTCCTCTTTACACTCAGCCTTTCAATACTACATGATACACATGCCTCATGACTTTTTTTATTCTATATTTTTAACTGTTTTTAACTGAAAGGCCCACCACACCTTGCGTGTCATGTCATCTGTATTTCCTTCAAGTTTGATAGCCATCCATTCATCAAATTTTGGAGGATAATTGTTTAGTTGTATCTAATGGGAAAACCTCTTAATTACTTATTCATATGACTGAATCTTCTTTAACGTTCACATATATGCACATTTATCATTACCAGTAACGTATCCTCACATTAATAAGGCATGTATCTCATATTTTTGCTTACTGATGCTCTAAATCAGAATTCAGCAAACTATGGACCATGAGCCAAATATAACTCATCTCTTGTTTATTTTTTTACAATAAAGTTTTAGTAGGACACAGCTCTCCCCTCTGTTACCGTATCATCTATGTGTGGATGCTTTGGAGGCTACACTGGCAGCACTGAGTGGCTGCCACAAAAGCTGTATGGCCACAAATACAAAAACATTTTCTAACTACTCCTATGCAGACAAAGTGCGGTGATCCTGCGGAAAGCAGTGTTTCCCCACCTTCTTTCCATTATTACTCCCCCGAGCAGCCTTTTGAGACTTTTTCTCCCCCTAATCCTCCAGCTCGGTGAAATTTTAATATCATAAATATACTGTATATCTGTTCATGTACTGTATGTTTATCTATGCTTTAAATATATAAATAATAAGACTTTTTTTTTTCCACTTCCTAAAAGCCAGCTTTGTTCCCCTTCAGACCAATACTGTTCCTATTGAGAATGCAGGTTCTAGATAAGAGTTTCTCAGTCTCAGCACTAGTTGATGTTTTGGGCCAAACAGTTCTTGCTGTGAGAAGCTGCTCTATAGGATGTTTAGCAGCGTCCTTGTCTCTTAGATGCAAGTAGCTCCCTGCCTCTCTGTGGCCACCAAAAATCTCTCCAGACACCGGAAAATGCCCTGTGGGAGAGAGGGGGGTGTTCAAGTGTCCCCAGTTGAGAACCACTTGCTTTAGACTAATAATGTCATCAAGTTCATAAACATAGAGGGCAGATGTATATTACTGTACTATGTCCTAAGCATAATATATTTTCCTGGCAACAGCTGCCATTAAGAGAAAGTATCTTATCTCTTCATTTGTGTGTCTCGCCTCACTAGACACAGGAACTATGAGAGCAGAAACTTTGAGTTATTCAGCAATGTATCCAAATGAACATTTAGAAAAATTTATGGCTCTCCATTTATGTTTTAAGGGTAAATCAATAAATTTCACTAAAACCACAACGGTTCTAATTACAACTTCTTCTTAAAAAAGGGTTACAAAACACATCTTCAAATACTTTATTCTAAATTTTCCTCCAAAACTAGCAGTAGACGCATTGGTCAGGAGTGGCTTGGGTCTCCTTGCCAATTTTTAATTATCTAGAACAGTTTCTGTTTTCACAAGGATCCTCAAAAACTAGTCAGTGGTTCTGTAATCCTATTTAACAATTCTCTCAGAGTGTTTTCTTCAAAGCCAAGAAAATTAAACTTTTTGAAAGTTAAGTCTTATCATTCCTTTCATATATTGAGTTTCCATTTGCCACTGATAATGGCCATTTTATCATTTGATTTATAAGGATTATTCTCGTTGTTAGGAAATCAAAAACTTATGGAAGGAAATAGGCTTTTTCTGTCATCAAAAACATGCAATCATTTCTTAGATTTTCCTGCTCTGAAGAAAAAACACAAATGCTTTGTGGTCACTCAACCTCAGGATAACATCATATGGGATTATCTTGGAAACAAAAAGGCAGGCAAGACACAGGTGTGTTTCTAAGAGTAAAAAGGACATAATCAAGCCATTGTAGTCTGCTCTTTCTGGTATTCTGGAGGGAACTGAGGATAGGCAAGTCCATGTAAAGGGAGACATGCTTCACTTTGACTTCCTCTGTATAATCATGTTTATACCTAGAAACCATTTTTAGAGCATCCCTAATTCTATCACATTTCTGTGTAATTTGTTGGAACTTGGCTTTACAAGGTAATAATCCACAGGAAAAATAAAATGACCTTTCCAAATTTATTGAAGGCTTGAGAACAAGGACAAACACACATGATTTGGGCACCATCGGCAAGACATTACAAAATCTAAAAGGTGGGCATCTGAATGAGAGTCTTGGTCCTTCCCGTCAGCTTTTCAGAGCATCAGGAAAAGCCTGTGTTTAACATCATGACATTAGTATATACTGAAAATTCAATGAACTAGGATATTTTTCTCATGTTACAATCAGTGTTGAACAATGGAGAAATCTAAACACCTACATTTAAAAATGTGTCATTACCTCACTTTGTGATTTTTGAATAAATAATAAAACCTTTGATCTAGGCTAAGTGCTTCACCAATCACATTATTTGGTTATGTATGAACAACTAAAATTACAGTGTAAGAATTCTGCCTTCTGCTATGGTAGCCCAGTTATATTGTTTGAGGTACTTACTACCCTCCGGCTTCCCAGGCTGCTCAGTGGGTAAAGAATCCACCTGCAATGCAAGAGACGTGGTTTTCAATTCCTGGGTTGGGAAGATCCCTTGGTAGAGGGCATGGCAACCCACTCCAGTATTCTTGCCTGGAAAGTCACATGGACTGAGGGGCCTGGCGAGCTATAGTCCATAGGGTCACAAAGAAGCAACTGAGCACGCACACACTAGCCTCTCTGTGTTTCTGTTACTGCATCCATTTCCTATGAATTATGACTTCACTAACATTATCCCTCATACTTCTACTTTGTCTCCCTAAGGTCTATAAGGGTAAAATGAGTCTGAACTTCAAGTCTAAAATCAGTTCTGTTATTTAAACTCTGTCACTTACCAGCGATGTGACTGAGTAAGATCCCTCCCTTTGCTAAATTTAAATCTCTTTGTCTTCCTGTCACCATAGGACTATTATCAGATGATACAACTGATAAGTTCTGAGAATAGCATCATGTACGGCTGGATCCAGGTGCTCCAACAATATTTTCAGAATGCTGCCATTCTCCAACACTTGACTCTGCTTTTCATCTCTTGGCTCAATTTTCTTCTGGTAACTCCTCTTTGCATGATGGAGCACAGTAGTTAAAGGTTTACATCTTTCCAGGTCCATTCCCAGTAGAGAAAGAAAATATCTCATTCACTATTTCCAGCATAAGTCATGCTCCTGTCCTTGAAAACTCACTGTGGTCACGAAGATGGGCTGACTTATCTAAGGCTGTATTATTGCCACCCTTGTGTCCTCAGAGGTCATTTAGACTATATGAAATGAAAGTGAGAGGTGGGAAGAATCTACAAAAGGGGAATTAAGGTGCTGTTATAAAAGAAGGGGGAATGTACACCCTGATGGACATAAGCAGAGAGGTCTACTTCAGAGGGAAAGGCAGATCCGCTTTGATATAAATGTCCTTTTACTAAGCTAGTATTTTAATTTTATCACCACCTCTGCAGGACTCACCTAAGGCACCAGCTTCCCCTACCAGTGCCTACTTTTGTTCCTGGTACTTTTGAGAAGATACATTAACTTAAGAACTTAGAGGTCTATTACTGCAGGCTTTTCCCAGGGTTGTGTCTGCTCTTAGAAACTCTTCAAGGGAGAGAATCAATCCTACATGAGAACTCATCAAGAGTAAGTAAATGACTGGCCCTCTAGAGTGGGGTCTTACAGCCTTGTCATTCTACAGCCTCATTTTTATCTATCTTTACTAATTTACCATATGCTATGCTATGCTATGCTAAGTCGCATCAGTCATGTCTGACTTTGTGCAACCCCATAGACAGCAGCCCACCAGGCTCCCCCGTCCCTGGGATTCTACAGGCAAGAACACTGGAGTGGGTTGCCATTTCCTTCTCCAATGCATGAAAGTGAAAAGTGAAAGTGAAGTCGCTCAGTCGTGTCCGACTCTTAGCAACCCCATGGATTGCAGCCTAACAGGCTCCTCTGTCCATGGGATTTTCCAAGCAAGAGTACTGGAGGCGGGTGCCATTGCCTTCTCCAAATTTACCATATAGTGGAAATTAAAGGAATCATCCAAATTCTTACTCCTGGAAGCTGGGGACCAGAGAAGTCTTCTTTGGGTACTACCATTTAATACAAGCTTCCCCTTCTCTCAGATAGTTCCAATGTAACCATGTAGTTCCATCAACAAATGTCTTCTATAAGCCTATGGGAGCACCATCTCCACCTTGTAGCTTACAGTGAGTCCCCTTCATGGGAACAAGTTCCATTCCAAGAGCATATTCATAAGTCCAATCTGTTCATAAGTCCAACAAAGTTAGCCTAAGACAATCAGCTACATAATACTGTACTATAATAGGTCTATAATACTTCTCACACAAGTAATACACAAAAAGCAAACAAATACACACACACAAATAAAGAAAACATTTCCAACCTTACAATACAGTACCTTGGAAAATACAGTAGTACCAGCTACATCACCACTCTTCACATTTGCTTCTGGACATCTGGGCTTGAAATAAAGATACTGCGCTACTGCACTCTATACAGTGCTTTACAGTAAATACAGCAAAGCACAACCGCTTGTAGAGGATGCAGGCACCTAACAATGTACTCCAGACACGCAAACTAATTTATGTGATTAGACACGCAAACACACGTTTGCAGCTTTGAGAGTTCGCAACTTGAAGGTTCATGTGTAAGGGACTTATTGTATTTCTGTTCCAGCTAAATAGTAAAGTAGCCTCCATTCTGTTATCATCTGCTTTAGCTCACTTTGACTTTTCTTTTTGCTTAGCCGTATCACAGCACCTGGTATTTTTCCTCCCTCAAACATTCCCCTCAACTGCCCTCTTCTTGGCAGCATTCTTTATTCCAGAGAGAGGGTCACAATTTGATAACCTCAAGAATGAGAGAAAGCATCACAAGACAGCCTGATGCTACCCCTGAGCATCTTGAGGTGATCCATGGATGGGAAGAATGCCAGCCCTGCACATACTCAGACCCTTGCCAGCAACCCTGCTTCCTGAGCCACTACTGGAAGACTCATTATATCGCCTCTAAGATGGGACACCGGAGAAGGCAATGGCGCCCCACTCCAGTACTCTTGCCTGGAAAATCCCATGGACGGAGGAGCCTGGTAGGCTCCAGTCCATGAGGGCACTAAGAGTTGGGCAGAACTGAGCGACTTCACTTTCACTTTTCACTTTCCTGCATTGGACAAGGAAATGACAACCCACTCCAGTGTTCTTGCCTGGAGAATCCCAGGGACAGAGGAGCCTAGTGGGCTGCTGTCTATGGGGTTTCACAGAGTCGGACACGACTGAAGAGACTTAGCAGCAGCAGCAAGATGGGACACAGTTTTGAGGGCATAGCCTGCTGTGGCCCCTTTTGTCTGGCAAATCAGTAAAGCTATTTCTTTCTATTTTACCCAAAACTCTGCTTCTGAGAGTTAATCCACATTGGTGTACAGTGATGAATCTCATCAACATTTCTAGGCCGTGTGCAACTATGTCTGTCATAGTCCCACAGAGAGATTTCAGTGAGGCTTCAGGCAAGCTGCAGCCCACTTGGACCTCAGCTCCCTCTTCAGAAATGAAAATGATGAACCATGGATGTACTTTTCCTTTCAGGTGTGTTATTTTAAAAATTAAATGAGTTATGTATGTGAGCAGCAGAGTGATGGTGTTATACTGGAAAAGTCTTCAGGATCAGAAGATGTGTAGGCATCATCTGTGGGTTTCTATGGACAGAAACACTCCCTGATAATGTCATTTCACAGAGTCAGTCAAACAGTACAAAATGTCAAAGAGCCTTCTTGAATGTGTTTCAGATCTTGACATGTGAGTGACCATAAAGTTTTCTGGGCATTCTTCTATTCAGTTTGTGCCCCATTCCCAAGCCCAGGGTTAGAGCCCACCATGTCTCAGCATGGGTACCACCTCACCCCCCCTACATCACAAAATCAGACACCCCACCATGGGGTATGTGCTCCAGAGGGAGGTATAGGTAGGTTCCCTGTGTTTTGAATCACCAGAGGGTGGGGCAGGGCCATTTGCTCATGCACAAAGACAGCTGTGTTCCCCACTGTGAAGCATAGGATGAATCACTGTCCAAAAAATAAGTTTTACTGACTGGAAAATGCAGAGAAATTTCATGTTACCATGAAGTTGGTTGGGGTATAATTGTTGAAAGTAAGGAGAAGTTTAATAACTTTTGAATTGACAGTATAGTGATGTGGTTGAGGAAATAGTTTTATAATATTCATGGAAATATCAATAACCTCAGATATGCAGATGACACCATCCTTATGGCAGAAAGTGAAGAGGAACTAAAAAGCCTCTTGATGAAAGTGAAAGAGGAGAGTGAAAAAGTTGGCTTAAAGCTCAACATTCAGAAAACAAAGATCATGGCATCCGGTCCCATCACTTCATGGCAAATAGATGGGGAAACAGTGTCAGACTTTATTTTTGGGGGTTCCAAAATCACTGCAGATGGTGATTGCAGCCATGAAATTAAAAGACGCTTAGTCCTTGGAAGGAAAGTTATGACCAACCTAGATAGCATATTCAAAAGCAGAGACATCACTTTGCCAACAAAGGTTCGCCTAGTCAAGGCTATGGTCTTTCCTGTGGTCATGTATGGATGTGAGAGCTGGACTGTGAAAAAGGCTGAGAGACAAAGAATTGATGCTTTTGAACTATGGTGTTGGAGAAGACTCTTGAGAGTCCCTTGGACTGCAAGGAGATCCAACCAGTCCATTGTGAAGGAGATCAGCCCTGGGATTTCTTTGGAAGGAATGATGCTAATGCTGAAACTCCAGTACTTTGGCCACCTCATGCGAAGAGTTGACTCACTGGAAAAGACTCTGATGCTGGGAGGGATTAGGGGCAGGAGGAGAAGGGGATGACAGAGGATGAGATGGCTGGATGGCATCACTGACCCGATGGATGTGAGTCTGAGTGAACTCCGGGAGTTGGTGATGGACAGGGAGGCCTGGCGTGCTACGGTTCATGGGGTCGCAAAGAGTCGGACACGACTGAGCGACTGAACTGAACTGAGCATATACATATTTTAGTTGCCATGATTTAGTTTGATAATACCAGTCCCCCAACATTATGGTTCATGGTTTATAGAATATCAACTGTGAATACGAATATGTTGTGAATAACTGAATAGAGTACAAACTTGGTTGGTTTGATCTCTGGGTTGGGAAGATATCCTGCAGAAGGGACTGGCTAGGGAAAGGCTACCCACTCCAATATTCTTGCCTGGAGAATTCCATGGACAGAGGAGCCTGGCAGCCTGCAGTACAGTCCATGAGGATGCAAAAAGTCAGACATGACTGAATGACTAACACTTTCACTTTCACACTTTTCACTTTGTTCCTCTCTCTTCATTCCACAAATCACTACATAAATAACAGATGCACCATGATCAGTGACCAGGCACATCCCTTCTTTCAAAGTCTGTTGGTAATTGGTCGCTATGTATCTGGTATGCTGTTTATACACAGACAACAAAGAAGGTAGCTGTGCTGCCTTCTTGTCTTCCAGTGATAAGCCCGTGTGACATTTTATAGAAAAGGAATTGTGCCATTTGCAGAGATGTGGATGGACTAGAGAATATTGTACAGAGTGAAATAAGTCAGAAAGAAAAAAAAAAAACAAATATCATATATTAAAACATATATGTGGATTCCATGAATAGAAAAATGGTACAGATGATATTATTTGCAAAGCAGAAATAGAGACACAGACATAGAGAACAAACATATGGACACCAAGGGGGTAAGGAGGAGTGGGATGATTGGGAGATTGGGATTGACATATATACACTTTGATGCTGTGTATAAAATAGATAACTAATGAGAACTGATTGTATAGAACAGGGAACTCTACTCAATGCTATGCAGTGATATAAACAGGAAGGAAATTCAAAAAGAGGGGATATAGGTAAACATATAACTGATTCACTTTGCTGTATGGCAGAAACTAACACAACATTGTAAAGCAACTTTACCTCAATAAAAATCCATTTAAAAAAAGAAATAGAATTCTATTTAAAAAGGAAGGGACTGGCCCACAAATATGCAAGTGCAAAGAAAAAAAAAGATGATGCTGGAAGCAAAATGTGAATCGGATATAATGGAGTTAGTAGAAAAAAACAGTTGATCTGACCATGGGAATGTTGACATTGCCACCATTCAAAGAGATTCTAAATATGTAGCTAAAGGAACTTAATGAAGACCAATTTACATTAATGAAGAAAGTGTTTTTGACAAAAAAGGAGGCAATATTCTAAAGCAAGTGATGTCAGCAGAACAATTCATGTTAAAGGAACTCTTGAAGATATTTCATGACATTGAAAGAGAAAAGGATAAAATGCTAAAAGCTAATCCAAATTTAGAAAAGGAGATGACAGTTCTCCAAGGCATAGATAGAAAACATGTTTGCTTGTGTGATAAATTATACAAGGAGAAGACAAGACCTGTTCAAATAATGTTTGATAAGTGTTTTTAACAGCAACAACAAAAAAATCCACTAATACTCACTATTTCTAATAGTTTAATTATAATGTACAAATAAACATTAGTCTTATTGTTTTTCATTTTCAACAGCAAGAGCTTCAATGTTTTAACAAAAAATTAAAGGTCATAGTACAATCATAATTACTATACTGATAATTAAGACTGTTTTGTATGGTTATAGTGTACACAAACATTTTTATAGTCCTATACTATCATCTAACAGGAAGACTGCTGATATATACATATTTTTAAAGGTAAAAACTATCATATCTGAAACGAGTCAGTCCAGGTACGATGCCCTATAACAGATGCCTGGGACTGGAGCACTGGGATGACCTGGAGGGATGGTGTGGGAAGGGGGGAGGGAGGAGGGTTCAGGATGGGGAACACGTGTATTCTGGTGGCGGATCCATCTCGATGTATAGTAAAAGTAATACAATATTGTAAAGTTAAGAAAAATTAAAAAAATAATAATAATTAATAAATAAATAAATAAATAAATTTCCACCCCCCAAAAAAAAAACTAGGTGACAATAGTCACAAAGAAATACATGTTCATTTAATGTCTATCAGATATAAAACGTGATTCTCGAAGCTGTGGGGAAGAAAATGAATTGGATATGCTTATTATCCTCAAGGAATTCATGGTTTCCTTTAAGAAGATGAGGATTCCACATAAAGAAAGCATTTATAATGTAAGGATAGTTCACATTTAAAATGCCATTTTAAAGTAAACACTCTTAAAATAGGAACAAAGTTTTTATTTAAGGGGAATATTTTGGCTAGGAACTGATCTTGAAAAAAGGGAAATTAAAATATAAAAACAGGTGTATCTTTTCATTTATCAGCATTTAATTTCAAAATTCAACAATGTCCTAATTTATAAGATGAATAAAATAGGACCACATTTTCTGCTGGCATGATTTTTCTTTAGTTTTGTGGAAGCAAAATACACCACTCTGCTTTCTGTTGGATTTTTAAACCACCCTTAAAAAATGAGCAATTAAAAAAAATATATTTTATGGTTCATCAATTTTCTATAGAGCTTTTCAACATCTTTCTGTATGCAAGTCCTTCTTGCTTGACATTCCTATGCAGTTGTAATTCTTAATGACTCTTCTCTCTTTCACTGGTCTAATTCTGCCATATTCTCACTTGGCCAGGACTTAAGTTTAACTCGAGCAATTATACTACCTCATTTTCATAGATGCCATAAGTCTTGCAGTTTGCAATCTGATTTTGTAGCTGCTTTGCACTGTTGTAACTCTAAATTCTGGCAAGCAACAGAAAACTGTCAAATGAAGGTGATATGATGAGCTACACTGGGGGTCAACAAACTACAGCCCAGAAATAACTCTGGCCCACTGCCTATTTTTATAAACAAAGTTTTATTAACACACAGTCATGAGCAACCATTCAAACCTCTATTGTACATGACTGCTTTCAGGCTACAATGGCAGAGCTGAGTAGCTGTGACCGTGACAGTATGGCACCAAAGCCCCAAATATTTACTGTCTGGCAGTTTACAGGAAAAACCTTTCAATCCTTACTGTAGACTGCTGCTGCTGCTGCTGCTAAGTCGCTTCAGTTGTGTCCGACTCTGTGAGACCCCATAGACAGTAGCCAACCAGGCTCCTCTGTCCCTGGGATTCTCCAGGCAAGAACACTGGAGTGGGTTGCCATTTCCTTCTCCAATGCATGAAAGTGAAAAGTGAAAGTCAAGCCACTCAGACTGATGCTAATGTTGAGTAAATAGAGATGTTGGACACTGATATGACTAGGGTCAATTAGTCAGTAAAGGTTTGGGGTTTATGATTCTTGCCTTCATGCCAACTTTTAAGAGTTAAAAAAATGCAGTAAATATCTGACTAAGGAGTATCCCTCACTCTTAAAACAATGAAATTTTTATTAGATTTCTAGTGATATGAAATGCTTTAGTATTTTTTAAGTATTTTTCACACTGTATTTTAGAGGAGAAAGAGCTCCCTATGGTTACTGACAGGAAAGGTCCTTGTGAAAAGTGGCATGTCTACAGGATTTCAAAGGATGCACAAGACAAAGGGTCAGAACATGCTCTGGAAAAAACAATTTGGATGGCCATTCTCCGTAGTTATGGTAATAAACAATAATAAATCACCTTACTGAGATGGCAGAGTATAGTTAGCAGAAGGGATGGATAGAAGCTGGGTCTGATTAAAATATTCCTGATTCCTATAGAGCTAAAGATGTTGGCAACAGTTCCAGTTGGATCATAAAGAAGGCTGAACCCTGAAGAATTGATGCTTTCAAACTGTGGCAGTGGAGAAAACTCTTGAGAGTCCCTTGGATAGCTAGGAGATCAACCAGTCCATCCTAAAAGGAAATCAACTCTGAATATTCACTGGAAGGACTGATGTTAAAGCTGAAGCTCCAGTACTTTGGCCACCTGATGCAAAGAGCTGACTCGCTGAAAAAGACCCTGATGCTGGGAAAGATTGAGGGCGGGAGGAGAAGAGAGTGACAGAGGATGAGATGGTTGGATGGCACCACTGACTCAATGGACGTGACTTTGAGCACACTCCAGGAGACAGTAAAGGACAGAGAAACCTGATGTACTGTAGTCTATGTGGTTGCAAAGAGTCAGACACAACTTAGCGACTAAACAACAACCAGTAACAAAGACATAAGGATGGCTCTGGCAAAGGTAACCAAGACGCCTGCCACCTGCCCCTCTCAATGTTCCTAATGAGGTTCCACCCCAAAGCCCTAGTGGTGGTCAGTCTGGCTAGTCCCTTTTCAATTAGTGCTCAGATTTTGGAAGCAAGTCGAAGTGAAATTTCTCTTCCTGGTATTAACAACAAATCATCGAAGCCCTCCTTTTCAGGAAATCCTCAGGACCCAAAGGAGCAAGCCCGATGCCCTTAGTGATAGAATTTGGGGCAAGGGAATAGACCTAGTGGAGGCAGATTTTTTCTCTCCTCAACAAAAAATTCAAATTTCCATGGGGTTACTTGGCCTTTCCTCCTTGAGTTACAGATTTAGTCCATGCCATTCTCTTTCAAATTAAGGCTCTCTTCAAATGTATGATTGTCTGGCCAGCTCCTGGAACACAGCAAAGGTGTTCATCTCCAGAAGCCTTATCTCAGCAAGCTCTCTCATTAATGACCGTGCTCCTCGCCCACAAGGCCTTGGCAGTGACTAGCGACACAGGTGGCCACAAGGCCGTGGAGTAGGATCGCAGCCTTCAGATCTGTCTTAGACTTTGTCAGCTGGGAGAGGAGCCCAAACAAGCCCAGCAGCTGCCTGTCAAGGGAAGGAGCGCCTGCGGTGCCTCTGAGTTCTGGGCTGTGCTTCAAAAGCGGCTGCCAGCCCAAGGTGTGAGGCCATACCAGTGGAGCCAGAAGCAGCTTTGCTGACTCTGCTCTGCTTCAAGGCTGCTTAGGGACCCTAAGCTGCTTGGGGAGTGAATTCTGTCCTGCATGTGCCTCTGGGAATTTGGGTGATAGGGGGAGTAGGATTTGGGACTAATGATAGAGTCAGTTCCCTGTTGCTCCAGCTTGGTTTTTTTTTTCAGCAAATGTAATTATAGACAGTAGTTTTAAGACGTTTTAACTGCTCCAAAGTTGCTTTCTTCCAAAAATTGGACTGTATGTTGCTGAGAAGGCCTTCAAAGTCATTCCCAGTATATATCTGGCTTGAGTCCTGCCCTCACTTCATCTGCCTACTGGTGATTGGGCCAAACTTTTGTTTTTAATCAATTTTTATTGGAGGACAGTTGCTTTGAGCTTCCCTGGTAGCTCAGTGGTAGAGAATCCACCTGCAATGCAGGAGACATAGGTTTGATCTCTGGGTCAGGAAGATACCCTGTAGAAGGAAATGGCAACCCACTCCAGCATTCTTGCCTGAGAAATCCCAGGGACAGAGGAGCTTAGTGAGCTACAGTCCACGGGGTCACAAAGAGTCAGATACTACTTAGCTAAACAATAACAAAAACAAAGATGCTTTACAATGTTGTGCTGGCTTCTGCTGTACAGCAACATGAATCAGCTATACGTATATAAAGATCCCCTCTTTGGGATCTCCTTCCCATTTAGGTCACCAGAGGGCTCTACTCAGAGTTCCCTGTGCCATACAGTAGGTTCTTGTTAGTTACCTATTTTATACATAGTATCAATGGCTTAGTGGTTAAGAATCCACCTGCCAATGCAGGAGACACAGGTTCAATCCCTTGGTTGGGAATATCCCCTGGAGAAGGAGATGACAACCCACTCCAGTATTCTTGCCTGGGAAACCCCATGGACAGAGAAGCCTGGGGGGCTACAATCCATAGGGTTGCAAAGAGTCGTATATGACTGAGCGCACACAGACATCAGTGGTGTATGTGTGTTAATTCCAACCTCCCAATTCATCCCATCCTCCTTCCCCTCCTTGGTGTCCATACATTTATTCTCCATGTCTGTGTGTTGCAGAAACCAGTACTTGAGAAACCAAGCACCACACTCAGAGAGTTGGAGAATTCAGCTTTCTTACACTGGTGGGCCCAGAGGAGTTAACACTCCAAGCTCTGAGACCCAAACAAAGGGATTACAGAGTTTTTATAGACAGACTATAGTGGATGACACTAGCTGTTGATAGGCTGGTTTAAACTAAGGGGTTTCTCGCGTGCGGGAACAGCTGTCAAGATGGGGAGTGGGGTGCCTGACCTTTACACAGACAGGCATGATTAAACAAGTTTTCAGGGGCTAGGCAATTGCAAAGAGCAGGACAAGGGTGAGTAAGATAAACTCCAGTTCCTAGTATTGCAAGTCCCCACTTTCTGAGACTATGTGACCTACGTGATCTAGACTTTGTAAGGAGCAAGCTGAGTTACAGAGGCAAAAGGAGAAGGAGGTTATGTAAAATTTTAACTTGTCCTCTTCATATGTCTCTGCTTCTGTTTTGCAAATAAGATCATCTATACCACTTTTCTAGATTCCACATGTATGTGTTTGTATGTACAATAGTTGTTTTTCTGACTTAAATTTTCAAGGCACATTTGTAACCACTTCTCCCTGGCCATCCCAGACCCTATGACTTCTTCCTGCTCAAACATGTTTACCACATCAGCCATCTTCCCTACTGGCCTGAAAGCTCTTTATGAGCAGAGACTGTCCTGCTCAGCTTTATATATTCTTTATTTCCTAGTATTAAGATGTGCTGATACTGCATGCTGTGTGACACAGGCCAAATGGCTTTGCCACTCTAATCCTCGGTTTTCTTTACTATAAAATGAGGGAGTTGAAATAAATGGTCCCTTAAGTGCCATCCAGCTTTTATGCAGGGCAAAATACTACCCAATTTGGCTCTTATTAGCTATGTTACTATAGACAAGTTTTTACCTTCGGAGACCACTTTCATTTTTGGAAAGAGGAATAAAACCCATTCCTTGTAAGCTATATGCATATTAAATATTTATTATTACATAATTACTAAGGGCTGCTTTCCTTTCCATAAATAAATGCAAGAAAGCTGTAAAATGAGATCTATCATTGTTGCCATAATCCAGATGATAAAATATGCTCAAGGAAATGAAGTAACTGCTCCAGGATTACACGGTTAGGAAATAGACAAGTTAGCTTTTGAACCTAAGCAGCAGCCTCCAGGGCAGCCTCTATGGTCTTTACTGAGTTTGCATGAGAAATGAGTAATTTACAAGCCAGCATCACAATAGCCCCCAAATTGGCAACCATTCTTTTTGCCAAGAACAAAGTCCATGATGTATCAAAGGGCATTTAAGGTTTTCTCAGTTACCTGACCTTGACTTTAACCTTCAACTTCCATGTTCTTCAAACATAACTTAGACCCTGGCTACTTATTTTCAAGGCTTCCCTGATGGCTCACTTGTTATAAATCCACCTGTCAATGCAGGAGATGTGGGTTTGATCCAAAGGTCAGGAAGATCACCTGGAGAAGTAAATGACTATCCACCCCAATATTCTTGCCTAGGAAATCCCATGGAAAGAGGATTCTGGTGGGCTACAGTCCATGGGGTTTGCAGGAGTCAGACACAACTTAGCGACTAAACACTAAAAATTTGTTTTTAAATTATGCACAGAAAACACCTTTGTTTATACTGGGTTCTTACTAAAATGCATCTTACCATTTTTGTATAAAATCTCCTGGTAGAAACCTTTTCCCCTCTTTGTCATCCTAACTCAAAGAATCATATTTCTAGGAAAACTTGTCTCATTACCATTCCCTTCACTTTCCCAAAAATGTGATTCAGTGATTCTCATACAAAGAAAGTTCAGCAGAGGGAGACATTGCTATGGGCTGGTAAGGACTGGGAGTACATCCTGAATGGGAAGGGACAGAAGCAAGGCAGGAAGAATTCTTTTGGACACAGGCACAATTCCTAAAGAAGAGACTTCTACATTCCTCATTCCTGTTATTTGTCAAACTAACTGGGATGTGGGATAAATAACATGAGTAGAAGACAGTTGAGATCATATTTTAAAAAGCTTTGAATATCAGGATAAGGAATCTGGACTTCAACCTGTGGTTCAGCTTTGTTCTGGGAGGCTCTCAAGCCATGTGCCTCACCTGGAGTGCTCATTAAAAGCAAAGGTTATGGATCCATTCCAGTCCTACTGGATTCTAGTTTAATTGTTTCATAGTTTAATAAGCACCTTAGGGGACTCTAGGCACCTTGCAGTTTGAGAAACTGTGTCACAGAATTTGGGAGAATACTGTTTGTGAAAGGACCTTCAAGGTAGAATGACAGTGGGGACTTATTGAGGAAGATGGTTCTGGTAGCAATTTGGACCAGGGACTGGAGAAAACAGTGAACCCATTGAGGGCTCCAGCAACTGTCCTCAAAGATCATGATTCCAGACTGCCCTTGATGGTTGACTGTGACCAGATCTTGATTGCTAGAATCTTGTCATCTCCAATAAATGACATTTTTCAAGTTTCAGTTATTCTTCCCACTAGCTGTAAGGTAGTCAAGGTACTACAAAATGCACGGCCTAAAGACTAACTTTTGACTGGAACCGAGATCTCTTGATGTCAGATGAGGACTTTTTTGACAAGTGACAACCAGGGGACTCAGGCTATTTGTCCTTTTTATCAAAAATAAAGAACAAACATCTAGATCTCCCAGGGTACACTGCAGTGAAGCTTTTAGTTGCAATGAAAATCCCCAAGTTATGCCCTGTACTTGACTAAATGTATAGAAATTGGGAAAGTGGACAGCTAGAGATGTATATTCTCTGAATTATACTGCAGGGAGCCTAGAAAAGGCTGAAGGAACCCTTTTGGCTTTGCTGGGATCATAAAACGAAGGCGGATAAAGCCAGTTCTGAATATTTCTTCAAATGCTACTCAGTGAGTAAAGAGGACAGAACCCTGATAGAAAGCGTATATGACTCAGCATCATTAGTGTTTCCTTGAGTTTGGTACAGCCTGAATTTTTAGGGAATCAGAGGGGTGGGAATGGTAATGAGAGATTAAAGGGAACAAAGGATTGTATCACAGTGATTTTCAGTTTTTCCTTTCCATCCGGCCACTTTGTCTCAAGCCAGATAAAATGCAGGATCAATAAAATAGCAAGTCATCTACTGCCTACTCCCTTCCCAGTTACATATTACATCTGAATCCCTTCAAAATCATATTTCTTTTACAGTTATTGGTCCACACTTTAAATTGACCATCTATATCCATTAAATGGAGATTTACTCAGGCTTCAAGGGCTGGAATCATTAGAAACAGAGATTGGTGAGAAATTAGCCTCTGGCTTAGTCATACATTAACTCCATTTTGTTTATCAGGATCAGTCTTAAGTATAGCATTTTTGGTATAACCATTTCATTGGGAACAGAGATAGACAGTGAGTGATCATTGGAAGACAACTATCTCTGAATGCTCAGCCCCTGAACATCCAGTACCAATACCTGATACATGGTAATTACTTAAGTGGTATGAATGAATGGTAGGACTCAATCACTCCAAGGAAATCATATTTTAAAAGTCATAAATTTTGATCTAAGTCAAAAAGTCAAACACAATTGACTGACTGAACTGAACTAAAGTCTAAGACAAGGAAAATATAACATATATAAGTTCCTCCTCATCAATGACTACTTTAAATATAAACAGATTTAACTCTCCAAAGAAGAAACAGAGATTGTTCCACTGAGGGCCAGACAACCACTACCAGCTCTGTGGTTCAGGAATATTACTTAGCCTCTCTGTAAAGATTATGAGAGTTCTCCTGATCAACTTTATCATGAGGATGAAGAGTGAATACCTAGAATGTCTAGGATAATAGCCTGCCATGCAGCAAGCTGTCACTGAAA
Organism: Tragelaphus eurycerus; assembly: GCA_935064755.1. NCBI lineage: Eukaryota > Metazoa > Chordata > Mammalia > Artiodactyla > Bovidae > Tragelaphus > Tragelaphus eurycerus. The sequence continues at coordinate 32,412,120 of CAKXYN010000014.1, read as the reverse complement.
TCTGCTATTTTGGATGATGCTACTGTCATGCTGAATGAGAGAATGCTGATCTCTGCCTTGTGCTTGTAAGATACAAAAAAAAAGGAAAAGGGTATTTCTTTTAACACGCTACAGTGGGTGGTCAATAAAAGACTATCAAGAAAAAATAAATTAATTAAGTTAATGTCTGTGGATGAAAGAGAAAAGAAATATTAGCCTGAGGCATCAAGAAAACAACAGCGTGGAATAAATCAATGTGAAACAAGAAAAAACGGTATTGGCAGAATGGATTTAAAAAATATCCAAAATTATTTAGTTCTAGAACCAAAGACATAAAAAGGGCAAAAGGTTTACGACATGGGATTTGACAATGATTTCTCAGATATGACACCAAAGACACAGGCAGCAAAACAAAAAATAGACAAATTGGACTTCATACATTTTAAAATATGCATTAAAAGATGCTATCAACAGAATAAAGCAATCCAAAGAGTAGAAGAAAATATTTGCAAATCATATATCTGATAAGGGATTAATATTCAGAATATATAGAGAACCCCCAAAACTCAACAACAAAAAACAAATAACCCAACTGCAAAATGGGCAAAGGCCTTGACTAGATATTTCTCCACATAAGACATGTAAGTGACCAATAAACACATGGAAACATGCTCAACATTACTATTTTTAGGGAAATGTAAGTCAAAACCACAATGAGATACCACCTCACACCATTAGGATGGCTATTACCAAAAGATACAAATAAAAGTGTTGGGAAGGACGTGGAGAAACTGGAACCCTTGTGCACTCGTGGTGGTAATGTAAAATGGTATAACCACTGTGGAAAACAGTATGGAGGTTCCCCAAAGAATAAAAAATTGAGTTTTCATATGATCCAACAATGCCACTTCTGGAGATAAGCCCAAAAGAACTGAAAGCAGGGTCTCAGGGAGGTACTTATACACCCATTTCCATAGTATGTTATATCCATATCACATACCCGTAACATGCAAAAACAAGGACACTCCATTTCTGTGGTATTCTTTCCATAAACTCACAATCCCAGGCTAATCTTGAGAAAACAATGAGACACAATTGGATTGAGGAATATTTTACACCTGGCCAGTATTCCCCAAGACTCTCAAAGCCATGAAAAGCAAGGAAACACTTAGAAATTGGCAGGAACCAGAGGAGATGGAGGAGATGATAGCAAAACACAGCATGGTATCTATGCTGCTCTGGATCCTAGAACACAAAAGACATCGATGCAAAATGGTTAGATCCAAATAAAGTCTAAACTACAGTTGATAGTGAATATCAGCTTCTGTTTTGACAAATGTATCACAGTAATGTAAGAAATTAACAATGAGGGATATATATGAGAATTCTCTTTCCAATTTTTACAATTTTTCTATAGACTGGAAATTATTCCCAAACAATAAATTTAGCTTAAAAACTAATTAAAATATTCAGTTATTTCCTAATTGGTATACCATGGTATTTAATATTTATCCCTACAAAACAATGGGTTATACTGAGTTCAAACTCTCTGATAAATGAAAAGCAAAATATTTTTAAAAAGAGCCCCAAATTAAACCATTGAGGATTATTTACCATAAGTTACACAACACATCCTGCAATCTACTCTTGAATAAGATACACTGCATCACAAAATACTGGAAACAGTGAAACAGTAATAGCTGGGTGTCTTAATTTGTGACCTTAAGTTAATTTCTAAGACAAAACTGGGCTCTAGAGATATTTCTTAAAGATATAGCAACTACATTAATTTTATAATTCTAATATCCAAGAACATGTCATTTTTTGTCTGTTTTTACTGGCTTAGTCTTGTCTTTTGTCAATAACTTAGACACGCCACACAGCCCAGTAAAACTATCTGTTATCATAATGTAGTCCCAGCCATTTGTTGGTTTGCTTTGCTTTTTTTCTGTGGAGAGGAATACTTGGTGTTCATGTATAGACTTTTTTGTGTGTGAGAGAACAAAAGTAGCTCAGAACAGAGGAAACCACAGAAGAAAAAGACAAAAGTGAGTGTGTGAGAGAAAGAGATGGAGTAGTCTCTTTTCATTATTTCTAACCCATGGTAGCCTCTTGTAGTTCTAAAATACATTTAAACACATCAATGCACAGAATAGACTGATCTCTCTCAGCTGCTTAGGGACATGAAAAGCATAGAAAAATAAACTGAGAATTTGAAATAATTCAAACTACTGCCTCCTCAAAGAGTAATGAGTGTACAAGTTAAAAATGAGATAAATGACTTAACTCCTGAAACCCAGACATCTGATTAACGCACTGTCACCATTACAGATGAAGTCATAAGGGTCAGTGAGGTTGAATTATTAGGCTCTGACCACACAACTGATAAGTGATGGATACAGTATTAAAACTTATTTCTTTTATTTCGGAACACACAGTCCAACTTTAAACCATACTGATTCTAAATACAATGATATTACTGGTCATACAGGTCGTCTCTGTTAAAATTAGGATTAACAGCAATCTTCAGTCATCATCAGAGAAGGCAATGGCACCCCACTCCAGTACTCTTGCCTGGAAAATCCCATGGACGGAAGAGCCTGGTAGGCTGCAGTCTATTGGGTCGCTGAGGGTCAGACACGACTGAGTGACTTCACTTTCACTTTTCACTTTCATGTATTGGAGAAGGAAATGGCAACCCACTCCAGTGTTCTTGTCTGAGGCACATCTGATCTTTTTCCCTCTGAAAGTTCAGTTGCTGCCAAAAAGTATGAATATTTGAATCAACACTATGTTAAACTGCTTTCTGTAACACTTGCATCAATTGCTGAACAAGTGTCATACACTTATCACAGCCTCTCTTGCAACATACTTATTATTGTAGCCCTTTTCAGTCACGTGACATACCTTGTTTTCATTTGTATTTCTTGATTACATATGTGGCTGGATGTATTCATATGTATTGGCTTTTTGTAGTCATGCCTTTGTTTTATTTTTATTTGGCTCTTGGTAAGTGATTTGGTTTTATGATCATCACTCAATGGCTCATTATTTTCAAATAAGTTATTGAATGCCGACCCTGATGCAGGGAAAGATTGAAGGCGGGAGGAGAAGGGGACGACAGCAGATGAGATGGTTGGATGGCATCACTGACTCAATGGACAAGAGTTTAAGTAAACTCTGGGAGCTGGTGATGGACAGGGAGGACTTGTGTGCTGCAGTCCATGGGGTCGCAAAGAGTCAGACACGACTGAGCGACTGAACTGAACTGAACCCTAAGTCAGATATTTTTCCAGATGCCAGGATTACACTGGTAAACAAAATAGTTTCAATCTATGTCTTACGGAATTTACAAACCAGTGGAGAAAATATCTCTCACCAATGATGAGAGAAACGAGGAGCATACACTAGGAGGACCTGTGTAGCTGGAGTTCAGGAAAGACACATTGAAGACGTGACTGAGATCAAAAACATAAATAAAATGTAGCTGGATAAAGGGAGAGGGCCAGTAACAACAAATACAACAACTCTAAGATAATGTGAATATCTTTTATTGATTTGAAAGAGTTTAGCGAGCTTTGTTTTTATTGATAGATATCTTCAGTCTATATTAAGGGTATTAATCTTTAATGTCATTTGTTATCAACATCATTTATCCTTTTCCTTACACTTTAATTTGGGGTATTTTCACTCAGAAATGTTTTTGCTTCCACACAAATTATAATAAATGATCCGTTATATTTTGTGTACACTTTAATATACTTCATAACTTTATCTCTGCTACAAAACCTAATATTCTCCAGCTCATAGATGTGTGACATCTATTTTATTCAGCTTAATCTCCTCTTCTAGTTGAAACCATTTTCCCATTCCTTTATCTTCACTACCACTACTATCAACACAGTATGTGTTAGCTACTGCTGTGTAACAAACTAACTTAACACCTAGAAAAGTGAAAGTGAAAGTCACTCCATCATGTCTTTGCTACCCCATGGACTATACAGTCCATGACATTCTCCAGGCCAGAACACTGGAGTGGGTGCCCTTTCCCTTCTCCAGGAGATCTTCCCAACCCATGGATTGAACCCAGGTCTACCACACTGCAGGTAGTTTCTTTACCAGCTGAGCTACCAAGGAAGCCCAATAGGAAGGCCAATATCATTTATTATTGTTCTTAAGTCTATGGTTTTCCTGGATGTTTCTGCCGATTTGAGCTGAACTGGCAGGGCTCAGACATCTGGGTTCAGCTTTAGTTAGTAATGTAGTGCTGTGCTGGCCTCTCAGGTGTCTGGGACCTCAGCTTGGTCAACTTGGCTGACTGAGCTCTGCTGCAGCTCTGTTGACCTCCATCCTGCAGTGGGCAGCTGGACTTGCTCTTACGGTTGAGGCAGAGTTCCAAGAGAAGAAGCAAAAATGTGTAACCATTTTTGCTGAAACTGAAACAACATTGTTTACATATTATTTGCTAAGGCAAACCCCCAAATTAGTTTTATACACAGGAGATAAGGAAATAAACTGTCTCTTCATGGGAGAGGCCATCAAAGTACAAAGGAAATGAATGCAAGAAGTGATAAAGGATTTGGGGCTGCTTTTGAAATCTACCATAGCCATCAAGGTTATGAGGGCAGGGGATTCAGAAGGGGACAATAGAGGATGCTGAATGGCATCACCTTCTCAGTGGATATGAGTTTGAGTAAACTGTGGGAGACAGTGAAGGATAGGAAGCCTGGAGTGCTGCAGTCCATGGGGTTGCAGAGTCAGACACCACTTAGCTACTGAAAAGCAAAACCATTAAATGGAATTTTTGTTTCCTTATTTTAATTGGTTGAAACTTCCTCTTCCTTCAAGGTTCAATTCAAACTCACTGATTAATATGTCATACTGCACATCCAATACCTAATACTTAGCATGTATTTCACCAAACACTATTCCAAACATTTTGAGACCTTAACTGAGTTAATTCTCACAAGAAAATGTGAGATAGGTACTATTATTGCTCCCATATTATAGTTGAAGAAGGGGTTCTGAAGTAACTTTTCTCAAGGACTCAGAGCTAGAATGTCAGAGCCTAAATGCACATTTAAGCATAACAAAGAAGTTCATGGTTTAACCTCTGAGCTTTCACTTTCTTAAAAATCTAAGCTCTTTATGGAAAGCCATGAAAAATGTTATATTAAATCAAAGTAGCCATATATCACTTTCTTCTAAATCAAATAACATTTTTAATTAGTTTATATAGTATAAACTGGGGGACAGGAGTCATTGATGCTAAGTCTCCAACACTGATAATACTATCCCTTCATGTACTTTCTTTCTACAAATTAGAAGTAAAACCACATTTGCTCAGTTTTTAAACAGGTTTTTGGTCTTTTTTCATGGCAGTGTGGTTAGAGAAATCTTTGCTCTAAAATAGGTAAGGTAAGGTTAGTCTTGTTCTTATAATATATTGGGTTGGCCAAAACAGTTCATTTGGGTTTTTCTATAGGATGTTGCAGAAAAAACGAGCAAATTTCTTGGCCAACCCAATATTTCAGTTCTTTGAGACCAGAAATTAGGTTTTCTATGACTGCCTGTGTCCCCTGTGTGTGTAAAGGATGATAAACATAATTGTGGAACTAGAGACTCTTAGAGGGCATCTGGTACAAATTTTATAAGAGAAAAACAGACCCATAGAAGAGGTTTGGCTCCAAGCCACTTGGACAACTGGTGACACTTTTTGGTCTAAACCCTGTTCTGTCTATTCCCAGCTCAGAGTTCCTCTCCCATCTTTGCTTGATGCACTTGAATGCAAAGGAGTAGTATTTCCTTTCCTTTATATATAGTGCTATAGGTGTTTGGTTTGGTTTCTTCCTCTAACTCATAAACTTGCCGGACTCAGTGCTCCTGGGAGTGTTAAAGCAGAATGCGCTTATTTACTTTTATTTTTTGTACCATTTTCCTTCTTCTTTATGATCCTGGCTTCTGACCGTGTGACAGAAACACATAAAAATTGGTATAAAAGTAGGAAAATGTGCCCCAGATGCTGTATTAACTGTAAGATAAGCTTAAATGCCTCCAAAACAAGGTATGGTCTCTTATGTGTCAGCTCCCAAAGCAGCTCATCCTGAAGTTTTTTCTTTGTCTCTAATACAGGGACACTGTGGAGCAGAGACTCCACCAGCCAACCAATGGCTTCACAACAGGTCAGGTTCAGCAGCTGGGCAGCAAGAAGAAAAACCAGAACTCTGGTTCTGTCTCAGAAAATACTGCTGAAAACCATCTGGGAGTAGATTTCATCACTGGGACCCTAGTAGGACCAGAGAAACAGATTTTTAGGCAAAGGTGGGAAGTAATAAGGTCATGTCTAGGACTTCCCTGCTGGTCCAGTGGTTAAGAATCTGCCCACCAATGCAGGGGACATGGGTTTGATCTCTGGTCCAGGAAGATTCCACATGTCGTGGGGCAACTGGGCCCTTGGTCCACAACTGTTGCGCCCATGCACAGAAATAAGAGAAGTCACTGCAATCAGAAGCCCATGGACCACAACTAGAGAGGAGTCCCTGTTTAATGCAACTTGAGAAAAGCCCAAACTGCAAGAAAGACCCAGTACAGTCAAAATTAAATAAATAAATTTTTGAAAGCACATTGTAACATCAAATTAAAAACAAACAAATAAGATTCTGTCTAGAACTTGTGTTTTCAAAGCTCCTTGTCTAAGGGGTTTGAAGAAGGGCTCACCAGCACTGCCATGCTCCCTAACCTCTGTGCCACCATCCAGTGTTGCATGCCTCGCTCCATTCTCCTCATAATCACAGTCATGAGTCACCCTGCATCACCACTGCCCTACCTACAACCCTCCAGTACCTCTGCAATGGATGTATGAGCTCTGACCCCAGGTTCACAGGGCCATTCTCCTATGGTCCCTGCTCCTCTTCTGCCCCTCACTTCTCTCCATCCTCATCATCAAACCTCCTGCAGTTCCTCAAGGGCTTTGTGCTCTTCCTACCCTCCACATCTCCACACGTGCTGCTCCTTCCAACTAGAACTTTTTTTTTCCTCCTTCCCTATCCTACCCTCATTTGTAAGCTGCAACCTACACAAACCTTCTTGGAAGGCTGTATGACTCAGGCTTTTACTCTTTTCCCCTGGATTCTGCCCCATAATCCCATAGCAGCTTGGACCACTTTACTATAAAGCTTCTCTGGTGGCTCAGATGGTAAAGCATCTGCCTACAATGTGGGATACCCGGGTTAAATCCCTGGGTCAGGAAGATCCCCTGGAGAAGGAAATGGCAACCCACTCCAGTACTCTTACCTGGAAAATCCCATGGATGGAGGAGCCTGGTAGGTTACAGTCCATGTGGTCACAAAGAGTCGGACATGACCGAGCAACTTCTCTCTCTTTGTTATATCATAATGAAAAGAAGAGAAGCAAAAAGCAAAGGAGAAAAGGAAAGATATAAACATCTGAATGCAGAGTTCCAAAGAATAGCAAGAAGAGATAAGAAAGCCTTCTTCAGCAATCAATGCAAAGAAATAGAGGAAAACAACAGAATGGGAAAAACTAGGGGATCTCTTCGAGAAAATCAGAGATACCAAAGGAACATTTCATGCAAAGATGGGCTCAATAAAGGACAGAAATGGCATGGACCTAACAGAAGCAGAAGATATTGAGAAGAGATGGCAAAAATACACAGAAGAACTGCACAAAAAAGAGCTTCACGACCCAGATAATCACGATCGTGTGATCACTGACCTAGAGTCAGATATCCTGGAATGTGAAGTCAAGTGGGCCTTAGAAAGCATCACTATGAACAAAGCTAGTGGAGGTGATGGAATTCCAGTGGAGCTATTCCAAATCCTGAAAGATGATGCTGTGAAAGTGCTTCACTCAATATGCCAGCAAATTTGGAAAACTCAGCAGTGGCCACAAGATTGGAAAAGGTCAGTTTTCATCCCAATCCCAAAGAAAGGCAAGGCCAAAAAATGCTCAAACTACCGCACAATTGCACTCATCTCACATGCTAGTTAAGTAATGCTCAAAATTCTCCAAGCCAGGCTTCAGCAATATGTGAACCGTGAACTTCCTGATGTTCAAGCTGGTTTTAGAAAAGGCAGAGGAACCAGAGATCAAATTGCCAACATCTGCTGGATCATGGAAAAAGCAAGAGAGTTCCAGAAAAGCATCCATTTCTGCTTTATTGACTATGCCAAAGCCTTTGACTGTGTGGATCACAATAAACTGTGGAAATTCTGAAAGAGATGGGAATACCAGACCACCTAACCTGCCTCTTGAGAAACCTGTATGTAGGTCAGGAAGCAACAGTTAGAACTGGACATGGAACAACAGACTGGTTCCAAATAGGAAAAGGAGTACATCAAGGCTGTATATTGTCACCCTGTTTATTTAAATTATATGCAGAGTACATCATGAGAAACGCTGGGCTGGAAGAAGCACAAGCTGGAATCAAGATTGCCGGGAGAAATATCAATAACCTCAGATATGCAGATGACACCACCCTTATGGCAGAAAGTGAAGAGGAACTAAAAAGCCTCTTGATGAAAGTGAAAGAGGAGAGTGAAAAAGTTGGCTTAAAACTCAACATTCAGAAAACGAAGATCATGGCATCCGGTCCCATAACTTCATGGCAAATAGATGGGGAAACAGTGGAAACAGTGGCTGACTTTATTTTTCTGGGCTCCAAAATCACTGCAGATGGTGACTGTATCCATGAAATTAAAAGACGCTTACTCCTTGGCAGGAAAGTTATGACCAACCTAGATAGCATATTGAAAAGCAGAGACATTACTTTGCCAACAAAGATTTGTCTAGTCAAGGCTATGGTTTTTCCTATGGTCATGTACAGATGTGAGAGTTGGACTGTGAAGAAGGCTGAGCACTGAAGAATTGATGCTTTTAAACTGTGGTGTTGGAGAAGACTACTCTTGAGAGTCCCTTGAGACTGCAAGGAGATCCAACCAGTCCATTCTGAAGGAGATCAGCCCTGGGATTTCTTTGGAAGGAATGATGCTAAAGCTGAAACTCCAGTACTTTGGCCACCTCATGCGAAGAGTTGACTCATTGGAAAAGACTCTGAAGCTGGGAGGGATTGGGGGCAAGAGGAGAAGGGGACGACAGAGGATGAGATGGCTGGATGGCATCACTGACTCGATGGATGTGAGTCTGGGTGAACTCCGGGAGTTGGTGATGGACAGGGAGGCCTGGCGTGCTGTGATTCATGGGGTCACAAGAGTTGGACACGACTGAGTGACTGATCTGACCTGATCTGATCTGAAGGACAACATAAGATATCAGTTTGTGCAATGTGCCAAATTATATTATAATATGTATCTCTACCATCTAGCATGATGACAGAGATCAGTATAGGTTAGCAGTTAAGGTAGTCATCCCCCTGTGTTTAATTCCTGGCTCTGTCACTTACTGTGTGTGTGCTGAGTTGCTTCAGATGTGTCCGACTCTTTGAGACCCTATGGGCTGTAACCCACCAGGCTCCTCTGTCCATGGGGATTCTCCAGGCACGAATACTGGAGTGGTTTGCCATGCCCTTCTGCAGGGGATCTTCCCAACCCAGGGGTCGAACCTATTACTTACATAAATTTGAGAATTTTCACTTAACCTCTCCAAATCTTGGTTTCCTCATCTACAAAACAAGAATAATCAATGAACCTACATCTTTGGGCTATGTTGAGAACTACAGATTAACTCATGTAAAGTTCCTAGTGGGGATTCCCAGGTGGCATTCATGGTAAAGAACGTGCCTGCCAATGCAGGAGGTATAAGAGACGTAGCTTCAATCCCTAGGTCCAGAAGGTTCCTTGGAGGAAGGCATGATAACCAGCTCCAGTATTCTTGACTTGAGAATCCCATGGACAGAGGAGCCTGGTGAGCTACAGTCCATGGAGGTCACAAAGAGTCAGACATGACTGAACAATATTGAATTTACTTAAAGTTCCTAGTACTGTGCTTAAGTCCTCAAATGTTAGCTGTTATTATTAACATGCTCATTGGTCAAAAACAGTGTATGAATAAAATGCTAAAATTTTTGCCCCAGGTCTTAATGAACTTGCTGTTTAACCCTGGATAAATCAATCCCCCTTTCTAGGTTTTAGGTTCTTCATCAGGAATCTTAGAAGTCTCAGCAAATTATTTCTAAAGGGCCATACAGAGACTGGCAGGAAACTGTTCCAGGGAGAAAACATTGGCAGTTCTGTTATTTAATTATCTTCCCCAAAACCTTTCATCTAGATGAGTGATTTGACAAATGAGAATAATAAAGCCAAGAGAGGTAAGGTGACGTGCCTAAAATCTTATAGACAAATGGAAGAACAAAATCTAAAACCTGAGCTTAACAACCCAAGGCTAATATCTTTTCTCATTGCTATTATATCAGATTTTATCTTGAACAGAAGGAGTCTCACTTAATCTCTGTCACATCATGTTATACGTAGGCAAAATAAGAATTTTCTTAAGATCATAGACTTTCAGAACTACAGTGAACTTTAAATATATTCTGATTCTACAAATGTAGCCACTGAGGACTCAAAAGGTGAAGTTCATTCAAGGTCACACAGCACAACTGTGGGCTGCCTCTCATGGCCTTGATTTGAAAGACTCTTAATGGGTCTTTCTTGGCTCATGGCCTTGATTTGCCTAGAATATAAATTATTTCTTATATGTTATATGCTTCAATCAAGGATCAATTCCATATAACCAACTAAGTAGAGAAAATAATCTGAAGTGGAACATTTTGTAAATGACATTTGCTGCTATTAAGCAAGAATTTAAGGAGTCTCAATACATGGATAATGGATAATGTGTACATGGATAACATTACATGTTAATCATTTTATTCAATGACAAATTTTTGAGTGCTGACCATGTGCTAGATCCTGGGATCTTAGGTACCTGGGATACTAAAATGGATTTAAAAAAATCTCTTGCTTACTATTAAGTATTCATTTTTTTCATAATTCATTATCTAGCCTTGAGGCATGGATTACTCTAGCTAATTTTAAATGTGTTACCAAAATGGTTCAGCCAATGATTTAAAAAGCTTGGTATTTGTGATATCAAGTAATGTATGAAGATGCTTGGTGGATGATGGTTGGCTGATATTCCTTGGTTCCAGAGTAACATATTCAAGCAGTCCCATTTGGTCTGAACATTTGGTTTTGTCCTGATCCAGGCCAAAAAAATGGTATCTCTAGCCCTGGTCAAGAAGTCAATGGCACCCCATTCCAGTACTCTTGCCCGGAAAAACCCAAGGACAGAGGAGCCTGGTAGGCTGCAGTCCATGGTGTTGCGAAGAATGGAACACAACTGAGCAATTTCACTTTCACTTTTCACTTTCATGCATTGGAAAAGGAAATGGCAACCCACTCCAGCATTCTTGCCTGGAGAATCCCAGGGACAGTGGAGCCTGGTGGGCTGCTGTCTATGGGGTTGCACAGAGTCAGACACGACTGAAGCGACTTAGCAGCAGCAGCAGCAGCCCTGGTCAGTTAGAGGACGCTCCTGTCTAGAAAAGGAAATGCTGGGCTGGAAGAAGCACAAGCTGGAATCAAGACTGCCAGGAGAAATATCAATAACCTCAGATATGCAGATGACACCACCCTTATGGCAGAAAGTGAAGAGGAACTAAAAAGCCTCTTGATGAAAGTGAAAGAGGAGAGTGAAAAAGTTGGCTTAAAGATCAACATTCAGAAAATGAAGATCATGGCACCTGGTCCCATCACTTCATGGGAAATAGATAGGGAAACAGTCGAAACAGTGTCAGACTTTATTTTTCTGGGCTCCAAAATCACTGCAGATGGTGACTGCAGCCATGAAGTTAAAAGACGCTTACTCCTTGGAAGGAAAGTTATGACCAACCTAGATAGCATATTCAAAAACAGAGACATTACTTTGCCAACAAAGGTCTGTCTAGTCAAGGCTATGGTCTTTCCTGTGGTCATGTATGGATGTGAGAGCTGGACTGTGAAGAAAGCTGAGCACCGAAGAATTGATGCTTTTGAACTGTGGTGTTAGAGAAGACTACTCTTGAGAGTCCCTTGGATTGCAAGGAGATCCAACCAGTCCATCCTAAAGGAGATCAGTCCTGGGTGTTCATTGGAAGGGCTGATGCTGAAGCTGAAACTCCAGTACTTTGGCCACCTCATGCGAAGGGTTGAGTCATTGGAAAAGATTCTGATGCTGGGAGGGATTGGGGGCAGGAGGAGAAGGGGACAACAGAGGATGAGATGGCTGAATGGCATCATTGACTCGATGGACATGAGTCTGGGTGAACTCCAGGAGTTGGTGATGGACAGGGAGGCCTGGCGTGCTGTGATTCATGGGGTTGCAAAGAGTTGGACACGACTGAGCGGCTGAACTGAACTGAACTGAACCTTTCACAGAGACACATTCCATCCCTGTTATCTTAATCATGGTGTTTTTGCCAATTTCCTCCTTGAAATCTGAGTTGAAAGGACAGGTAGATACCATTCACAAAGCCTGTGTTCTAGAAATGGAAAAAGAGCTGTCCAATGGCACAAAGTGAGTGAGATAAGCTAGGACTAGACATGGGGTCTCCTGGCTGACTCCCTGTGATATCTCTGCTACAAATGTAGTCCTCAGAGTGAACGTGAGGAACAGAGGGAGGAAGAAGTTGCCTTTATTTCATTGAGCAATACAAGAAAGTCTGAGAGGGGAAGTGGCATGTGCAGGATTACGTGTCTGGGAATTGACTGAGGTGAGTCCAGAGCTCAGGCTTCCTAACTCTGATGATATCATCCCCTCCTGAAGAAGATCTGAGGATCATATGCATGCCCAGGAAATGATTCCAGAGAAACCTTAATCTGAAAATATTGTGCCCCATTGCAAGTATTAGCTTCTGGCCTCACCCAACTCAGGTTTAAGTCCTGGCTCCACCACCTTCTAGACTGGTTAATTTTTACCCCAGAGACACTGTGGGAGACTCTGAGGCAATATGGAGTGATAGGGAAGCCTCCCTGAGCACAGACTTCCAGCTGCCCCCATCAAGGCTCCAGGCATGTAAAACCAATCTGAACCCTCCAGAGTAACCCAGCTGTCAGTTTAATACCAGAAGAATCACCCAACTAATCCCTGTCCAAATGCTTGAGCCACAACATCATGAGATGTAACACAATGTTGTCATTGAAGACATTAAGCTTAGGGCTAGTTTATTATACAGTAATAGATACCAGAACACCCTTCAATCCTTAATCCTTAGCTCAAAGTTTGACATATAGTATGCATGTTCAGTCCATAAGTCATGTCCAACTCTTTGTGACCCCATGGACTGTAGCCTCCCAGACTCCTGTGTTCATGGGATTTTCCAGGCAAGAATATTGGAGAGGGTTGCCATTTCCTCATCCAATGATCTTCCCAACCCAGGGATCAAACCCAGGTCTCCTGCATTGCAGGCAGATTCTTTATCATCTGAGCCACCTAGGAAGTCCTTGGCATACAGCAGACAATCATAAATATCTTTTGAATGATGAAGCTATCAAGGCCATTGGAGCAGCCTCAAGAGGAGGAATAACTAATATGTACTGAATGCCTACCTTGTACCAGAGGCTTAACTCTTCACAGCAACTTTGTGAGGGATGTTTTGTTGTTTTTTCCCATTTTGCAAATGTTGAAACTTAAGCACAAAAATGTGAAATAATTTGCCTAAGGAGGTAACAGAGCTAAGAACTGAAAAAAATATCAGGATTAGATCCCAGTCATATTTAACTACCATGCTGTGCTGACTCCAGACAGTAAACTTCTACAGAGAGGGAAGTATCAGGGGAGCTCTGGCACTTGGGTGAGAAGCATGTGAGTCACGCTGTGGTCATCTAAGAAACAAAAAGGGGCAAGCACACATAGAGACGAAGATAATGAGCCTACCTTCAGTCAAGGGAATTACTCTCTTTCTTCTTAAAACCCCTTGACCTTGACTCTTAAGTCAGATCACGTAGCCATTTGAGTTGAAGGCTGAATCATTCAAATAATGATTCTGCCATGCTTCTTATTCAGTTTCAAATGTCATTTAGCCTCTCTGAGTCTCAGTTTACTAAATTAAAATGGGGATAATTATATTAGCTACCTCATTAAGTCATGGTGTTAAGTAAGATATATGTAAAATGAGAGTGATCTGAGGGACAGGTAGTAACCATTTAACAGAAGTAATTAAAAACTAGAAACCTTAAAATAACAGCATGAGAACCCAAGGAGTCAAATCTTGTCCCTCTAGAGCTTGCTCTCTCTTCAGAAACTGCTTAAAAATCACTTCCCCCAAGTAGACGCATCCTGTAAATCTAAATCCTCTATTCTGTAAATCCAAAAATGTGTCAAAGAAGGAAGGCCTCATAGACTCACAGACGAGGGTACCAACTCTCACTCCACCAATTCTCAAATCAATAACGTTAGGGCTGTTCACTAAGCTGTTCACTTAGCTGTTCACTAAACCTGATTTTTAAATATATAAAATGAACGTGTTTCTGGGATGAATTATGTGAGAAAATCATAGTGCTTTTATTGAACCTCAATGACCAGCTCATCTCACCCCAGGAAACTTTACCACCAAGCAGTAGCGATATCTTGCTTTTCTGAACCCTTCTTCTCTCCATACTGTTCCCTCACTGAAGAGACATTCATTCTGCACTCACTCTGGGTCAGTTTCTAGAAATAAAATAGTCCTTGCCCTAAAGGGCTAAGAGTTGAGAAAAGTCATCAGCATACAGAGCTTAAAAGTACGAGGCTGTCTATGCTCTCTTTTTACATGTCTGTCTCCTCAGTTAGTTTAAGAAACTTATGAAGGGAAAATCTTTCAAGTCTTTCTGCTTCTCTCCAACACCATCTCTCCAGTCTCCTCACCACCCTCTCTTGTCTGGCTCATGACAAGGACTCCTAACCCATCTCACTGCACCCTCTTAGGTCAGCCATTCCTCTATTCCTGATCCTGAAGCCACAGTGATGTTCTTGCAAATTAGACAGAATTATTCCCTTTGTTGAAAGCTCCCTATCCACCCAGGGACTCTTCTTTCCTTTTAGAAAATAGAACACGACCTGTAATGTGGTGTAAAAGGCCTCTACGGTCTAGCCCTCACTGTCCCTTCTAGCCTCGTTCTGCATTACTTAAACCCTTGCAGCTGTTCTGTTCCTCATACAATCCAAATTCCCTACTTTCATGGGACTGCTCTTCCTAGAGTAACAGCTTACTCTCTCTAAGTCTTCGTCAGTGAAGCCCAAGAGAGTTGACTTGATAACTCAAGGCTGGTTCTTAGAGAAGATCGGTGCTCACTCAATGTTTTTATGAACCTAAAAATCTCAGAGCAAAAAAAAGACCAGCTCTGTCACCCTCCACAGGCCTTTCATTATTTAAAGAGGAAGTGGGAAAGCAGAAGGCATATGCCAAAGGTTACAAAGTGACAGAGTGATAGACGAGTAAGGGTGCTGGGAATTCCCTGGTGGTCCAGCGGTTAAGAATCTGACTCCCAATACAGGGGACGCTGGTTCTATCCCTGGTCAGGGAACTAAGATTCCACATGCCACAGGGCAAATAAGTCCATGTGCCACTGTCAGGAAGCATTTAACAGGAGGCTTCCTGTGTGCTGTTTTGGATCTGTCAGGAATTCTCTGCTCCAGGCATTTCCTTCATTAGCATTTCTATATGGTGATAAGTACCCTCTTCCTTCTTGTGAACAGTTAGAACTGGTCATGGAACAACAGACTGGTTCCAAATAGGAAAAGGAGTACGTCAAGGCTGTATATTGTCACCATGTTTATTTAACTTATATGCAGAGTACATCATGAGAAATGCTGGACTGGAAGAAACACAAGTTGGAATCAAGATTGCCGGGAGAAATATCAATAGCCTCAGATATGCAGATGACACCACCCTTATGGCAGAAAGTGAAGAGGGGCTAAAAAGCCTCTTGATGAAAGTGAAAGTGGAGAGTGAAAAGGTTGGCTTAAAGCTCAACATTCAGAAAACGAAGATCATGGCATCTGGTCCCATCACTTCATGGGAAATAGATGGGGAAACAGTGGAAACAGTGTCAGACTTTGTTTTTCTGGGCTCCAAGATCACTGCAGATGGTGACTGCAGCCATGAAATTAAAAGACGCTTACTCCTTGGAAGGAAAGTTATGATCAACCTAGATAGCATATTCAAAAGCAGAGACATTACTTTACCAACAAAGGTTCGCCTAGTCAAGGCTATGGTCTTTCCTGTGGTCATGTATGGATGTGAGAGCTGGACTGTGAAGAAGGCTGAGTGCTGAAGAATTGATGCTTTTGAACTGTGGTGTTGGAGAAGACTCTTGAGAGTCCCTTGGACTGCAAGGAGATCCAACCAGTCCATTCTGAAGGAGATCAATCCTGGAATTTCTTTGGAAGGAATGATGCTAAAGCTGAAACTCCAGTATTTTGGCCACCTCATGCGAAGAGTTGACTCATTGGAGAAGACTCTGATGCTGGGAGGGATTGAGGGCAGGAGGAGAAGGGGACGACAGAGGATGAGATGGCTGGATGGCATCACTGACTCGATGGATGCGAGTCTGAGTGACCTCTGGGAGCTGGTGATGGACAGGGAGGCCTGGCGTGCTGCGGTTCATGGGGTCGCAAAGAGTCGGACACGACTGAGCGACTGATCTGATCTGATCTCCTTCTTGTGAACCATAGGGTAAAAGTGATTGTTTAGAAATCTCTCTCTTTAATATGGATTGCCTATGTTTTGTAAGTCTGGAATTTTAATCTTTATCTTTGCTGAGAATAACTACTTTGTAAGATGGCATATGGAGAAGGCAATGGCATCCTACTCCGGTACTCTTGCCTGGAAAATCCCATGGATGGAGGAACTACGGTAGTCTGCAGTCCATGGGGTCGCTGAGAGTCGGACACGACTGAGCAACTTCACTTTCACTTTTCCTTTCATGCATTGGAGAAGGAAATGGCAACCCACTCCAGTGTTCTTGCCTGGAGAATCTCAGGGACGGGGGAGCCTGGTGGGCTGCCGTCTCTGGGGTCACACAGAGTCGGACACGACTGAAGCGACTTAGCAGCAGCAAGATGGTATATATGCCCACACCATGTTGATTAAAACACCTTTGCTCCATCAGAGCTCTGGTCCCCATGTCTTTCTTTCTTTCTTTCTTTCTTTCTCTCTCTCTCTCTTTCTTTCTCTCTCTCTCTCTTTTTCAGGCTGATCCCCTGGAGCTCAGAGGCTCTCTGAGTTCACTTTCCTGCCCAGGCTTCTAAGACCCTCTCAAGAAGGCGCTCTGCGCCTTCACCCCATCGAGAGGGCGCCTGGGGCCTTCATGAACAGAGCAAGCCCTGTGCAGGGGCTTTATTGGCTTTCTGTGTAAACCAAGGAATATCAGCCTCTTTCTCTCCTTTACTTTCTTACGTCGACTCTGGACCAAGTTTCGGTCCATTAAAGGACCACAACACGCCACAACTAAAGAAGCCTTCATGCCTCCACTGTAGAGTTCATGTGCTAAAACTACCAAGCTGTCATGCTGCAATTAGAAAGAAGCCTGCATGCTGCAACTAAGACCCATCACAGCCAAAAAGAAATAAATAAAATAAAATATTAAAAAGATAAATGAATAGTCACCTTTATTTTAAGCAAAGAATAAGAAGGCCAATGGAACTGATACCCTCCCCCCTCATGCTTCCCTGGTGGCACAGTGATAAAGAATCCACTTGCCAATGCAGGAGACACAAGAGAGGAGGGTTCGACCCAGGGTTGGGAAGATCCTCTGGAGTAGAAAATGGCAACTCATTCTAGTATTCTTGCCTGGAAAATACCATGGACAGAGGAGCCTGGCAGGCTACAGTACCTGGGGTCACAAAGCATCAGACACGATTGAGCATGTGCACACACACACATACACACATACACACACACACACACACACACACACACACACACTCTCACTCTCTCTCTCTCTCTCCTGCAGATTTAAAACAGATCCAGCACTTTCCCAGTCATGCATGCATCTCTTGGCTGTGGTATAAACATTACAGGAAGGTGTTGGAGGCTGAGCCTTGGGCTGCAGGGCCTTGATTTGCAATTCCGACACTGCCTGACAATTCCATCATTACTTTTTCATCACTGATCCCACTGAAAATGGATCCCATTCACAAAGAAAGAAAAATAAATAAATGACCAGTGAATATATAGAGATGTTCAAGCTCATTACTAAGCAGGGAAATGAAAAGAAACACAACAGCCAGAGTGCATTCTTCACATGTCAGATTGGTAAACAGTAAAAAGATAAATCATACCCAAGTTATAATCTTAAGGGTGTAAAGAAATGATGCTTTCATAAGCTAATACTAATGGGAATGTAAACCAGGAAAATCTGTTGGCAAACTCCATCAGCTAAAATGTTCAACGCTTTGACAGAAGCCTGAGGTGTCCCACTGAAGCACTTCTGTAGCATGCAGATATGTTTACAAGGCTACACTGCAAATTGCATGTAATGGCAAAAAATCAGACACAACCCACAAGTCCATCAATAGGGAACTAACTAAATAGAGCTGTATCCACTTAATGGAGAGGATGTGATTGACTTTTATAAGACCTATAGTATAATATCAACATTTCAGAAAAGGATTTAAAAATTAGCAGGATATGAACCCAAGAGAGTGAGATGATATATAAAAATTGGGCTTGAAGCAGTAGTATAAAAGTGAGTGTTTTGTGTTTTACTTTATGTGTTGTGTTATTTAAAGCTTTTTATATGGAAATGCCTTGTGTAACTAACAAACTTAAAGCTTGATAGGGGAAAAAACGAAGAGGATTAAAGAGGATCCATATCATCTTTTAATTTTGATTCAGCCAGACTTTTGCCTATGTAGATGGTTGGAGGTGTTGTAAACTCAAGAAGAGTCTTGATAAGAAATCTAGCGCTTATGAAATACTGCCACATACAGGAGGAAACTGCTGATTTCAGCAATTTGGACAGCAAGAGTATAGCTGATTGGCAGATCACAGTGAGCTTGCTGTGTGCAAGCTGGCAGAAATGCAGGCCCACGAGGTATATAGAGAACTTGCTAGGTCTTTCATAGCTAAGGATGGCAGCATTGCAGTTCATAACTACCATTCAGGTTAAACCAGGTTTGTCCACCTCTGTGGGCAAGGGTTTTGCTTCTTCTGCACTCACTTGCCTGTTCTCTCAAACTCAGACTGTGTAACTACAGACCACCCGCATTCATTTTCTATCACTGCTAAAACAAATGACCACATATTTGGTGGCTTAAAACAATAACACAATCTTAGGATGTGACAGTTCTGGGGGTCAGAAGTGTGAACTGGGTCTTACAGGGCTAAAATCAAGACGTTGGCAAAGCTATGTTCCTTCTATAGGCTCTGCCGGAGAATTTGTTCCTTGCCTTTTCCAGTTGCTGGAGGCTGTTTGAATCACTTGGTTCAAGGCTGCATGACTGAACTACACTTATATTGTTACATCCTCCTCTGTCACTTTGACCCTCCAGTCTCCCTCTCTGAAGGACCCTCATGATTACATTGGGCCCACCTGAATAACCCAGGATAATTTTTCCATCTCAGTGGCCTTAGCTCCATCATACCTGCAAAGTCCCTTTTGCAAATTTGCAGTCACTGAGAACTGAGGAAAGCCACCTTGATTTCTCTCTCAGCAGATGTGAAATTGGGAGCCTTTAACTAATGCCACTTGCCCTCCATCACCCCTGGGAGAGGTAGGATAATTTGGGGGATGTCACACTTGAAGGTCTTTGTATATTCAAGAGTGTCAGAAAAATCACTGGTGATGGCATGAATTTTATTACCAGTGATGTTATCAATTTTGATTCCACTCCATTTCTAAGGAGGTATGAATTTAGTTCTGCTATCATCAGCTCTTCAGGGAAGGGACTCCTGCTCTAGCCTCTAGCCCATGGTCAGCACTCTTAGATGCTCATTACCTTGATTCTTGCCCCATTATTTTTTATGGGGCAAAGTTATACATGGGCTATTTTAGAAGGAGTTAAATCATCAGATGTGCAGTGACATAAAACATCCCCCCATAAAAGTTCCCTCCACACAAAATCAATGATGCTGAGTGCCCTTTCCAATTACCAAAGAAGTTTCAAATATCAGAGAAAATAGTGGAACAGGATCCAGGAATATCATGACAAAAGTAGTTTAAAAAAAGGACCTTGACAAACTATAAGTCATGAACAAAAGTCAGTGCTGTAAATATTTAGAGTGATGCTGTTGTGTAATATTTTTGCTGCATCCAACAGGAACCTGTGACTCTGTGCCCTGAACACCCTCACATAATAACACCTTACAGGTATATGGTGATTTTTTCCAGTATATAGAAGTACATGTATTATTCTGTGTGATCTTTGTGCCTACTCGAAATACTGGCTGGGACCCTTACCTTTATCATACAGAGCAGAGCAAAGAAGCTCTGAGTCACTGCTCAAGGTTTCACCCTCTCCAAGGGGTGAATTACAACTTGAATTTGTGACTCTTTTACCTCTGTTTCCTCTTCTTAGAAACAGATTTTAAAAACTAGGGGTTTTTTGAAAAATAAATATTAATACTTGTGAAGTACTTAGAGTACCTCTTGGCACATAATAAGGGCTCAATGAGTGATATATTATCTAAATGCAAAATTAGAGCTCATTTCCATATATCATCTTGTAACTGGAAGATTCAAATATAATAAAATCAGAATCAGAGATGAGGTAGGAGGTATAAGGAGTTAATAACCACATACAAGCAAACTACCTATTTTAACACTGGGGCTCGCCGTATACCCAGAATTCTCAACTGAAATTACGTCTCCTTTCTTTCTCTCTCTCTCTCTCTTTTTTTTTCCTTTTGCCATTTTGAATCTCTGATTAGTATTTGTGATAATTCAATTTGTATCTGCACCCTCCATTCAACTCTAAGCTCCATCAGAGCAGAGTCTTAGTCCCTTTTACTCACTGTTGTATTTCTCAGCACCTACATGCTGCCTGGTAGATGCTCAGATACAGAGTGAATGGACCAGAAAGTGAGTCTAATTGAGTTGTCATGTGCCCTGTCCCAGGTGCTATATTTTCATGCCCTGATGAAACTGTGGGATGATAACAACCTCAGAAGCTGGGAAAATACTTCGCCTCAAATCTCTCTTTAATGTGTAATCCAAGTCATTGGATTAATTATCAGTTCGTACTTGAGGTCATAAAATGTTTTTGCAGTCATTCATCCTCTTTCCTGGAGTCTCACTGCAGCTCCTAAAGGTTGCTATGGCAGGTTTTGTTCTCCTTTTTAGACATGTACAACAAAGACCCGAGAAAGAAAATCATCTTTCCCAAGTTCATAATGCTAGTTTGCTTACAAGCAAAACTAAACATAGGTTGCTTGCATATTTATAATAATAATACCCTTATTTTGATGATTTCAATACTCCAGTGAGTTAGGTAAACTCAGTATTCAGAAAATTAAGATCATGGCATTCAGTCCCATCACTACATGGCAAATAGATGGGGAAACAATGGAAACAGTGACAGACTTTATTTTCTTGGGCTCCAAAATCACTGCAGATGGTGACTGCAGTCATGAAATTAAAAGACGCTTGTTCCTTGGAAGAAAAGTTATGACCAACCTAGACAGCACATTAAAAATCAAAGACATTACTTAGTCAACAAAGGTCCATCTATTCAAAGCTATTGTTTTTCCAGCAGTCATGTATGGATGTGACAGTTGGACTATAAAGAAAGCTGAGTACCAAAGAATTGATGTTTTTGAACTGTAGTGTTGGAAAAGACTCTTGAGAGTCCCTGGACTGCAAGGAGATCCAACCAGTCCACCCTAAAGGAGATCAGTCCTGAATATTCACTGGAAGGACTGGTGCTGAAGCTGAAACTCCAATACTGTGACCACTGGGTGCAAAGAACTGACTCCTTGGAAAAGATGCTGGGAAAGATTGAAGACGGGAGGATAAGGGGACAACAGAGGAGGAGATGGTTGGATGGCATCACTGACTTGATGGACGTGAATTTGAGTAAGCTCTGGGAGCTGGTGATGGACAGGGAAGCCTGGAGTGCTGCAGTCCACGGGATCGCAAAGAGTCAGACGCAACTGAGCAACTGAACTGTACTAAACTGAAGTGAGTTAGGTGGCATTTTTGCTATTTCACAAGCCAAGAAAATAGGCCAGTGAGTCCAAAACTCAGGGACTTAAGCCACCATACTATATTGCCTCTTTTTTCAATGTAATTTTATTTCTATAACAGGATGGTGACTCCCTTGTGCCTTAGTAGTTAATGAATTTATTGCCTCAGTCCCCATTGTATGAAGTCCTTCTTGTGTTCACTTTTCCTATTTTTACTTCTTTCTGACCTTGGGGAATAAGATTTAGCAGAATTGGGACACCCTACCTTTCCCAGCTGATGGGAAAAAAAGAGAAGAAGATGCCTTTCAATTATTATCACCTTAACTGGTGGAAGCCATACTCTTTGAAAAGAGTCCATAATGAGTTTTCACAGGACAGAGGAAATTATCCACAGTGTAACATGTTTCGACAGTGAAACGTGCTTATGAATATTTTGCCTTTAGCAGTTGTCAGTACATAGCTTTTAATAGTCCCCATGGTATATATGTTCAGTGGAAGGCTCTAAGCTCTTGCTCCTGGGAGACTGTGACGCTATTTCCATTCTCAAATCTATTTAGGTCTTGAGAGGATGGCAAGATATCATAACATCAAAGAAGTTTAGAACTGGAAAGGAACTTGCAGCAGACCCAAGAGAAGATAACTTCCATGTTATAGCTGTATTTCTCACTTAATACAATGTCCAGTACATAGAAGGCACTCAGTGGAGGACAGGGAAGCCTGGTGCACTGGAGTCCATGTGGTCGCAAAGAGTTGGACATGACTTAACAACCGAACAACAACAACTCAACCAATAGTTAAAATTTGCTGAATCAATGAATAAGGCCCATATTGCACATGAAGAGACAGACACTCCATCAAAGAAAACACAATGTTATTGTTCAGTCGCTAAGTCATGTCCAACTCTGTGACTGCAAGGACTGCAGCACACCAGGCTTCTCTGTCCTTCATCATCTCCCAGAGTTTGCTCCAATTCATGTCCACTGAGTTGGTGGTGCCATCCAACCATCTCATCTTCTGCTGCCCTCTTCTCCTTTAGTGGAAAGTACAATAGCTTGTCTCAAATTTACTCAGAAAATCAGAGGTCAAAATTAAGTTTGATGAGTTTTATTTTTATGATTTAGTTATTTAGTTTATTAGTCATATGTTCAGGGGTTGTATGCTTGATTACATACTGACGGAAGCACACAAAGGATTCAGACATGGTTCCTGATCTCTACATCCATGGAGGGAAATCAGACATAACAGCAAGCATCAGGACAGAAAGGAACTAGTGATCAACCTCAGGAGTCCTCACAGATGCATATTTCATGTAGAAGAGATTCGTTAAAAACCCTTCTGATATTGAAAAATACCCATATGCTTACCAATAGGAGGATTGAAAGCTAAACTATAAATCATCCACATCAGGGAACACTATATAACTGTTAAAGTGTCTGATGTGATCTATGGGGGCTGACACAGAAAGATCACTATCTACAGTATAGAGTTGGGAAAAACAAGTCATGTTAATCATAGAACAATGCACACAGTATACCCCCACTTGGGTACACCTGCTAATCAATCAGAACTTGCAAACCTATGGGCCACATCTGGCTTACTAGTGTCCTATCCAGCCTCTGCAGCATTTCAAAAAACTTAGAATTCATTGCCAATATCTTAAAGGCAGGAGTTTTCAGCTGAAAAGTCTGGATTTGGGGCTAGTGTTAAATTGAACCATCTGACAGTGCTGGAGATCCACAATGCCATATAGAGCAAGAGCTGGTAGAGGGTCATGGCTGCTCCCCAAAGGTGGGACATGCACTTTTGAATACAGCCTCCTTAATGTGCAGTCATCTGTCAGTATTCCCAAGGTATTAGTTTCAGGATCAACTCCCCAAGACCAAAATCCATGGGATGCTAAAGTGCCTTATATAAAACGGTGTTGCTGCTGCTGTTGCTAAGTCGCTTCAGTTGTGTCCGACTCTGTGTGACCCCATAGATGGAAGCTCACCAGGCTCCCCTGTGCCTGGGATTCTCCAGGCAAGAAGACTGGAGTGGGTTGCAGCATTTGCATATAACCTATGTACATTCTCCTGTATACAGTAAATCAACTTTAGATTGCTTATAACACTTAATGTTGAATACAGTGTATTCAATATTAATTGAATATTGATTCAACAACATTCAGTGCCATGTTGTTGTTGTTGTTCAGTTGCTCAGTCATGTCTGACTCCTTGCAACCCCATGGACTACAGCATGCCAGGCTTCCCTGTCCTTCCCTGTCTCTTGGAGTTTGCTCAAATCATGTCTATTGAGTTGGTGATGCTATCTAACCATACCATCCTCTGTTGCCCGCTTCTCCTTTTGGCTTCAATCCTCCCAGCATCAGTGTCTTTTCCAATGAGTCGGCTCTTTGCATCAGGGGGCCAAAGTATTGGAGCTTCAGTATCAGTCCTTCCAATGAATATTCAGGGTTGTTTTCCTTTAGGATTGACCAGTTTGTAAATAATTTTAAATATAATATAAATTCTATGTATATAGTTGCCTATGAGAGGCAAATTCAAGTTTTGCTTTTTTGAACTTTCTGGAGTGTTTGTTTTTTTTTTCCCCCAATCATTTTGATCTATAGTTGGTTGAATCCATGGACATGGAACCCACAAATACAGGGCCAACTGCATTTTTATTAATGCCTGATCCTTCCAGGCATTTTGGTCCCATACCTCCCTCCCTTGCTAAGAAGAAGAACATAGAAAACCTGGAAATATGGAAGGAAGGTGAATAGGGAGGCTTGTTGGCGGGGGGTAGGGGAAGAGTGGGGGTGCTAGTAAGCAGGCTTTTATGGTTTGTTTCAAAATGCACATTCTGCTTACCTCTTGTGGAGGGTAGTATCGCTTTGTAAAGTTAAGAAGACAAAATGTGTAAATACTGGGGGAAAAGAACAGAACCTTCAAGTGATATTTAGCCCACACCTGGAAGGATGGCTGTGACTTGAGCATTTGGGCATGGAGATGAGATGTTCCAGGTTGAGCAGATGCTGTTAGCAAAGGTCCTCACTCCCGTTATTCTCTTTTCACTCTGAAGCCTCACTTTACAACCCGGCTCACAGGTCTGGGGGGCCACACATCAAACCCTCTGCTCAGAGAATGTGCAGAGAGCATGACTGTGTCTGTCAGCCCCATCTGGAGCTTTTGTTTTTCCCCACAAACATGTCCAGAGGCTCCTCGCCTCTTAGACTGCCAGGGGCTCTTACCTATGAAAGGAGACCTTCAGTCTCAGTTTTAGGAATTCAGAGATTATATGCAGCGGAAGAAAACGTCTAGAAAGCAGCTTAGGTCAGGAATTATGGGGTCAGAAAGACAGAAATGGAACTGGGACTTTATTTATGGTTTGCCCCTGACTTAGGTTGCTGTATGCCTCAGTCTCACCAGCTATAAAATGAGAGAGGTGAGCTTCATGCTATTCAACAGTTTAGAAGTTCTAAAACCGGGCTTTGGCTTCTGAATTGATGTATCTGAGAAATGAGAAGTACAGTTCAAATGGCTTACTGTTGTCTGCATTTCACACATTTTGTAAGAATTCTTATTCAAGGAAATAGAGTGCTTGGTACCTTCTTTCCAAAGATGGTCCAAAGTTGTTATCACAGAGATTATTCCAATTTAGAAGCACTCTCCTGGCCTGTTTGAATCTTGCAGCCTAGTAGAGTAATAAGACCTTGCATTTGTATAGCAATTTTTACATTCCAAAAGCGCTAACCATTTATGTCCTGAATTTTACATTTATATCAATACCATATAATGTAGGAAAGGCAGGATTTTTGAAAATCACATTTGAACAATAAGGAAACTTGGACTTGAGTTACTCTCAGAGAAATAGCGATGATGTACTCAGAAGGGTGCTTCAGAGATAGGTCTCTCTCTTGGCCTGACTCCGAATAGGCTGGCTGTGCAACTTAGGCCAAGTTCCTTAAGCTCCCTGTGCCTCAACATCCATATCTACTCACCGGGGAAACATAATCCCGCTGGGGATTAAATGAGATCCCGTATATGCTGGAACACAGAAACCAGAATTGCCTGCTGGCATTCACCTGTTATGAGATGGAGACGCATGGCTGGCTTTAGAGAGGCAGAGAGAACTAGGAGAGGATGTGGAGCTGAGGAGGAGGGAGAGGAGGCTCTCCCGGGTGGCTGGGATGTGCCTGCCATCTAGAGAGTAAACACAGGAAGAGGTTGGGGGTGGGGGGGGGGGGGGGGGGGTGGATGTGACACAGAAGGGGAAGGTGCTGAGTTTGGGCAGATCCCCTGGAGAAGGAAATGACTACTTACTCCAGAATTCTTTCCTGGAGAATTTCATGGACAGAGGAACCTGGAGGGCTACAGTCCATAGAGTTGCAAAGACTTAGACACACCGAGCAACTAACACTCACTTTTCACTGGAAAGGTTGCTTTTCGGTGCCTTTAAGACATTCACAAGGAGACGTCTAATAAGCAGAATTCTGTCTGTGTGTGCTGGATTTCCTTGTTTCTTAACTTGCTTGTTTAACACTTTATAAGTATAAAAATCCTATCTCATTGAAATTAGTGTAGTGTCTTGGGAGCTTGCCCCAAGTGATTCTTAAAGATGGAGAGTCACCTAAGACACCATTTTTAGGTCTGGTATTTCCTAAAACATTCAAAAGAATACTACTTGTCAAGATGTGAACAGCAAAAGAGAAAAAAAAAGAAAATACAATCCATAATAGAATAATTAAAAAAACAAAAACACACACAGCACTTCTGCCTTTCACAACCTCTTCCCCAACAAGATTGACAGGAACTTATTAAAAGCTTTCAGAAATGTGGTCCTAAGGCAAACTTGTTTAATTTTAAACCTAAAGTCTATCTTATTGGCCCAAAGAACTGCCTTCATTTTTCCCCATGTCTTTCTAGTTGACAGCGTGTAAATGGTTTTTGTGGAATAGATGTGAAAGTGTTTCTAGCATCCCAGGAGGAAAGGGAGCCCTCAGGAAGGTGCATGCTCTGCCGAAAGTTCCCAAGCGAGGAGCTTGTCAGATCGGAACCCTGCTTTCCTCACTGTCAGCACGGTTTTCTCCCCGCCACCCTGTACAGACTGTACTCTCCTGCAGAAAGAAGCAGGCGGACAGCAGCCAAATGCCACGTTCATTCTTCACCAGGCATCGCGAAGCACCTTCTGAAATTGCCTTCACCCTGTTGCCTGCTTAAGTCATCCAGAAAACAGCCCAATTCATGTTTTAATAATATAAGTTTATACTCTTGTCACACATATTATTTGAGGTTATCAAATCACTCTGCCCACCTTAATGAATTCTTATGATTCTCCTGCAAAAGAGATTAAGGCAACATCTTGCCAATGTGGCTCTCTGCGACCATGGTAATGAGTCTATTGATAACCTTATGCCTGCACACACCTTCAAGTCAGCTCTTGTGCAAAATAGGCTTTGCAATTCCTTTGCATGGCTTTGCAAGTCCTCTACAAACCCACACATCCAAAAGGTGCCATCTATCTCAACTAAAGAGCCCTTTAACTTTTACAAACCCCTTTTATTTTTACCGTTAAAAAAATGACTATATGTCCATTATTTAATTACTTTTCTATTACTAAATTAAGTAAAATAATAATAATAATAATAATAAATAATAATAATAAAAGTAAAATAATAATAATAAATTTTTTCCTGTCTTAACCCCAGATGTATGCAGGGAAGGCCAGTCACCCCCAGTTGACAAAAGAAGGAATTGGTGTCTAGCAAACATAAAGTGACCTTCCTAAAAACCCAGGAAGAGTCAGGATTCATATTCAGATGAAATCATTCCAATAACAAGTACTTAGAAAATGTCCACCACCAAATCCTAGGCTAGGGACCATACGGGAGGTGCAGCAATCAAACTAATAAATATGATCTCTGCCACCATGGGATTAGAGCTCAGTGAAGCTGGCAGAAAACAGACAATAAAACAAATGGCGACACTTTCTGAAAGCCACCCTGAAGGAAAGTCAGTGGGAAATATTTGCCCCCGGGATGTTCACGTGTCTTGCTCTCTGACTTCATTCAGTTGTCTGCCCAAATGGCTAATGGGCCAGGAAGAGCAGGCTATCAAAAGGGCACTGCCAAGGACTGAAGGGGATTTCCTTGGTTGGAGCAAGAGATAGACGAAATGAGAGGACAGAGCCTAAGGCTGTAATAGATAAATTATAAGGCCTTGACATTTTTCCTAGATTATTCTTTTCAGATCCCAATTCATGTCACTGGACAGCAAATGATTTGAGACAGAGGAGAGAGAAGGAAAGAAAGAGGGAGGGGGGGAAAACCCATCTAGAGGCCCTGCCTGTGGCTAAATCTTTCTCCAAGAAGGAAAGAAGTATTTTCACATGTCAATGTGGAGAGTCTGAGTAGCACATGGAAACAGCATTTCTAAGGGGCTCTAAAGAGCAATCATTTGCATCATCCTCCCAACCTGTAACCTTCCTGGTTTCAGTACTTGGAAATTCACGGGGCCCCATCCCCAGGCCCAGCACCCTTCTCATTAGTCCCATCACCATAGCAACTTTTAGGGGCTGTATCCTCAGCCACATGGCAAACTAATTGAACTGTACAACTTATTTTGCAGCTGGAGAATGTAAAAGTGAATTTTAAACTTAATCATACTCATAGCACTGACATTCAAATCACAAGGCTTTGTTAGGGCTCCTGGAAAATGGAGTGTCATCTTGCCAGCACAATGTTTCACTCAGAAGCACTTCCTGCTCACTTTGAAGTGCTAAGTGAACGGTGAAAAAAGAAGCTGTGGGGCTTAGCGGTGGGAGAGGGTGGAGGGGGGCGAAAGAAGGAACAAAGTCTGGATGAATAACAGGGAAATGAATAAATGTTCCCAAATCTAATTCGAGTTCAATGCAAATGCTGCTGAAAATCTTTGTCTTGTTTCTTTTTTTTTTTTTTTTTTTTAAGAGGCAGAAACACTGATGGAAAGAGCTTCAAATCACAGACCTACTCTGCACTCCTTAGTTCTGAGAGCTTTGGCAAGTCACTTAACTCCTGGTAATTTAAGTTTTCCTGCATACAAACTAGAAATAAATGCTACCACCCGACAGACATGTTCGGAGGGTAAACAGAAAGCATATAAACCTATATAAAACACAGTGTCATGTCTGACACACAGTAGACACTCAATTGTCATTTTGGACCCCAGTGTACAGCTAGACCTATGCCAAAACATAACAGCAGGCAGAGTGCTGGGTGCCTATATATTAATACCTTGTCTCACTAACCACCATACTAACCCTGGGACATGGATACCATTACTCCCTTTTTGGCAAATTAAGAAACTGAGGCTTAGAGAGATTAATAATAATTAAAAGTACCCAAAACTTGAAAATGAGGAGAAAAGATGATTTCATGTCCTTTCTATACTGGAGCATTGTCTAACAGGACTAGCTGAGGTCTTTCTGATTCTTAATGTACATTGTCTGACTTACCATTAATTAGGCCCAGAGTCCTTCACGTTAGATGTTAATTTGTAGAAGATGAACAAGTTACTAATGACTGGTGGCATGGCTGGCAGAGAGCAAATGCTTTCTGCCCAGTAGGAAAGATAACTCTGAAAGTTCTGGGTTATGGCCCTCCAGGGCATGAACTGCCTTTGCATGTAGCTTGGCCCTCTTATTTCAGTGTTTTGTGTTTCAGTGATGCCAGTTCTCAGATCCTTCTTTGACTGAGCTGGTAATCCTGCAGATCCCTTCTTTGTGGGTACGTGCATGCTCAGTTGCTTCAGTCATGTTCAACTCTGTGATGCTATGGACTGCAGACCCCAGGCTCCTCAGTCCATGGGATTCTCCAGGCAAGACTACCAGAGTGGGTTGCCATGCCCTCCTCCAGGGGATCTCACCAAATTCCAGGATCAAACCCGAGACTCGCGTGTTCTGCATCACAGGTACATTCTTTACCCACTGAGCTGCCTGGGATGCCCATTAAGTCTTTAATGTGTGCTCATTGTACAAAGGTCAGTTTTTGGTTTTTTTTTTCTTTCTGAAAATGACACTTTGACTATAATTTACATAGCTCCCATCAAGATGGGAAGCAGAACAGCTTGGTTGGTCTGATTCCAGTGTCTACACACCTCATTCTAGCTGGCTCACAGAAAACAGGACTAGGATTTAAAGGGTGTACGCTCCCTAAAGTGAAAGCGAAAGTAGTGTCCAACTCTTTGCGACCCCATGGACTGTAGCCCATCGGTCTCCTCTGTCCATGGGATGCTCCAGGCAAGAATACTGGAGCAGGTTGCCATGCCCTCCTCCAGGGGATCTTCTCAAGGAACGAACCCAAGGATCAAACTCAGGTCTCCTGCACTTCAGGCAGATTCTCTACCATTTGAACCACCAGGGAAGCCCACCCTCCCGGGAAGCCCACCCTCCCTCAAGGAGCACTGAAAAAGACAATCAGCTGTGACGTGATTTCACACAGTACATGCTAGAGTCCTGGCAGTAAAGTGTTACAGAAGTTTAGAAGAGGGATGCCTCCATTTCTCATTTACAGGAGTGAGAATGATGGCAGAAGACCTCACAAAAGAAGCACTGAAGAATGAGCAGATTTCCTCCTGATTTCCACCATAGGTAGAAGAATGATCCCCAAGAGTTCATCAGATCAGATCAGATCAGATCAGTCGCTCAGTCGTGTCCGACTCTTTGCGACCCCATGAACCGCAGCACGCCAGGCCTCCCTGTCCATCACCAGCTCCCGGAGGTCACTCAAATTCATGTCCATAGAGTCGGTGATGCCATCCAGCCATCTCATCCTCTGTCGTCCCCTTCTCCTCCTGCCCTCAATCCCTCCCAGCATCAGAGTCTTCTCCAATGAGTCAACTCTTCGCATGAGGTGGCCAAAATACTGGAGTTTCAGCTTTAGCATCATTCCTTCTAAAGAAATTCCAGGATTGATCTCCTTCAGAATGGACTGGTTGGATCTTCTTGCAGTCCAAGGGACTCTCAAGAGTCTTCTCCAACACCACAGTTCAAAAGCATCAATTCTTCGGCGTTCAGCCTTCCTCACAGTCCAGCTCTCACATCCATACATGACCATAGGAAAGACCATAGCCTTGACTAGGCGAACCTTTGTTGGTAAAGTAATGTCTCTGCTTTTGAATATGCTATCTAGGTTGGTCATAACTTTCCTTCCAAGGAGTAAGCGTCTTTTAATTTCATGACTGCAGTCACCATCTGCAGTGATTTTGGAGCCCAGAAAAATAAAGTCTGACACTGTTTCCTCTGTTTCCCCATCTATTTCCCATGCAGTGATGGGACCAGATGCCATGATCTTCGTTTTCTGAATGTTGAGCTTTAAGCCAACCTTTTCACTCTCCACTTTCACTTTCATCAAGAGGCTTTTTAGCCCCTCTTCACTTTCTGCCATAAGAGTGGTGTCATCTGCATATCTGAGGTTATTGATATTTCTCCCGGCAATCTTGATTCCAACTTGTGTTTCTTCCAGTCCAGCATTTCTCATGATGTACTCTGCATATAAGTTAAATAAACATGGTGACAATATGCAGCCTTGACGTACTCCTTTTCCTATTTGGAACCAGTCTGTTGTTCCATGACCAGTTCTAACTGTTGCTTCCTGACCTGCATACAGATTTCTCAAGAGGCAGATCAGGTGGTCTGGTATTCCCATCTTTCAGAATTTTCCATAGTTTATTGTGATCCACACAGTCAAAGGCTTTGGCATAGTCAATAAAGCAGAAATAGATGTTTTTCTGGAACTCTCTTGCTTTTTCCATGATCCAGCAGATGTTGGCAATTTGATCTCTGGTTCCTCTGCCTTTTCTAAAACCAGCTTGAACATCAGGAAGTTCACGGTTCACATAGTGCTGAAGCCTGGCTTGGAGAATTTTGAGCATTACTTTACTAGCGTGTGAGATGAGTGCAATTGTTCGGTAGTTTGAGCACTCCTTGGCATTGCCTTTCTTTGGAATTGGGATGAAAACTGACCTTTTCCAGTCCTGTGGCCACTGCTGAGTTTTCCAAATTTGCTGGCATATTGAGTGCAGCACTTTCACAGCATCATCTTTCAGGACTTGGAATAGTTCCACTGGAATTCCATCACCTCCACTAGCTTTGTTCGTAGTGATGCTTTCTAAGGCCCATTTGACTTCCCATTCCAAGATGTCTGGCTCTAGGTCAGTGATCACATCATCATGATTGTCTAGGAGTTCATATCAGGAAATAAATAAATAAATAAATAATAACAATAGTGGCAGTAACTATGCAGCTTTGAGTTTATAATTCTCACCTAACCAAGGCTCACAAAAACTCTGTGAGATAGGTACTATGTTATCTCCATTTTTAACTGAGAAAACAAGGGCATGAGAGCATGACTGGCTTGCCCAAGCATGCTGAGCTGGTGGGCACAGAGCTGGCCACTGAGCCACTGGTCTGGCTTGAGGACCCCCGTTCCTCCTGCTCCTTTACTGCTCCTGTCTCCACATGCTCCCTCTGCTCCTCGCTCTCACCCCAGGGACATGCACAGTTTCTGACATAGCCCCTAGCTTCAGGCAGGCTGACATTTTTATCCTTGCTTGACCTATGTGCAGCCCTTGGAAGCTTAAAATGTGTAAATGACTTGTCAGCTCTGAAGGGCTGGAAGTGGGAGCCTCTGAGATGAAAGTCCCACCCTTCCAGACACTTCATGGGGCTGACTTGACTTGCTTTCCAGTCCTTGTTACTGATCCATCTGCACCTGGTCCTGGTGCTAAGTGGAGAGAAGGATAAATGAGCTTCCTCCTGCCACCCCTCACAGGGAGAGATGATGCACCGTGGGGCTATGTGTCACTTTTGGTGCAAAATGACGGAGGGTAACTGGAAGAGGAGGTTGAGAGACACAGCAGGACTTATCCTCACTTGAGACAGCTAGCAATCTCATCTTTCAGGCTTTATGAAGATGATTTCTCTCCTGCTTCATCCATGTGCTGCCCCTACTCCATCACTCCCCGAAGCCTTCCTTGTTATCTGTACTATTCCATCTGCACAAAAGAATGGAAAGAGGGCTGAGACTTTGGCTGGGTCCCTGGCCTCTAAGCCTGTTTCTCATCTGTGCACTGAGCAGACTGGATGTGCATGCTATGATTTGAGGAAGTGTATTCAGGCAATCGGTGACAGAAGAAAGCACTGCCAGTGAGGGAACTCAGTGATGAGGAATCCACCCACACACACACATGCACAGCCTGGGAGGAATCCATACACACACACACACACACACACACACACACACACACGCCACGCAACCACGTGGCATGGAACAGGCCATCAGACATGTGCTTCTAACTTGGGACAGAGGTGATAGGCTGGTATAAGCATGAAGAACAACAGAAAAACAGATGGGAAGAGCCATGCAAGATACTGCTGAGCCGGCCGATGTGTTATCTTCAGGTGGCCCCAGTGAATAGGCACAGAGAATGAGTAGCTGCTTCATGATACACCCTATCTTGCCTAATTTCCTACATTCCATCCTCAGAGAGGACTGGAGAAAAGGGCCTGATTCAAGTCTGATTGCTTCTCTGAGCCTTCCCTACTCCTCCTTGCCCTCAAAGTCTTCTCTGCACTCACCATCCTGATACAGGGCTGCTCAGGGAATGAGAAGATGGGCATCTGATCCAGGGCTTGCCAGTAATAACCTGGATGGTTGAGCAAAGTCTGCTCTTTTCTGGGCCTCAGTTCATTTCTCTGTAAATTGAGAAGTGAAATCAACAATGGAATGGCTATGGAACACGGATGTGCAGAACAGCACGGTGTTTCTTGTGATACTTAGAAGTGCCTAAGAGATGCTATGATCTATGAGACAGACGAAAACATTGAAACCCAAGCTAAGTGATTTGCACAAGGTCAAACATCTAGGAAGGGGTAGTGTAACTCCTGACCCTGAAATTTCTCTCATGGTAGAAACACTGGCATAGCTGCTACCTGCCTTCCTGCTCCCAAACCCACTACCCACCCATGGCAGACACCACCTGTGCATCTCAGCACCTATTCAAACTGACTTCAGGAGGACTGTAGTTTATGTCAACTACAAACTGGCACTTTCCAAGAGCATTTGCCAGTGAACAACAACAAGACGGGCATTTGCCATCTGCCTCTGCAGAGACTGAACCCTGTGCTGCTGCAGCTGCCAACTTCCAACACCCCCTGAGGTGGGTGGAGTACTCTGTGCTCCAAGGAAACTGATGGAACAAGTCTTTGCTGCTAAGTCACTTCAGTCGTGTCCGACTCTGTGCAACCCTATAGACGGCAGCCCACCAGGCTCCCCTGTCCCTGGGATTCTCCAGGCAAGAATGCTGGAGTGGGTTGCCATTTCCTTCTCCAATGCATGAAAGTGAAAAGAGAAAGTGAAGTCGCTCAGTCGTGTCCGACCCTCAGCGATCCCATGGACTACAGCCTTCCAGGCTCCTCTACCCATGGGATTTTCCAGGCAGGAGTACTGGAGTGGGGTGCCATTGCCTTCTCCGAAACAAGTCTTTAGGGAAGTAGATATTTTCAACACTTGATTTCAATTGCCTCTCCTTTTCTCTGTGTGTGTGCTTAGTCACTCAGTCATGTCTGACTCTTTGCGACCCCGTGGACAGTAGCCTGCCAGGCTTCTCTATCCATGAGGATTCCCCAGGCAAGAATACTGAAGTGGATCGCCATGTCCTCCTCCAGAGGATCTTCCTGATCCAGGGATTGAACCCAGGTCTCCCACACTGCAGGTGGATTCTTTACCATCTGAGCCACGAGGGAAGCCCATCTAGAAAAGCACTTCTCTAGAAAGGCAATAAATCCCTTCATGGTAACATCGGCTCCTCGGACATAGCAGAAAACCTCTTGCAAAGTAAGCATTTGATTGCAATGAACTCCCCCTTCACCAAAATCTTTTATATTGACCTTCCCCACTATCTCTTTGGAGCAGTCTCTCCAAGCTCTCTGAGGTATTGTCTCTCAGGTTGCAGTCCTCATCTTGCCCCAAATAAAATAACTCACAACTCTCATGTTGTTCATCTTTTTCAACGGTTCATCTTTCTTTAGTCAACAGGTACCAACCTCTCACTTTAAACCTGCTACAGTCTATTCCCACCACAGAAGCTAAAGTGATCCCTTATAAACAAATCAGATGGGCTTCCCTGGTGGCTCAGTGGTAATGAGTCCACCTGCCAGTGTAGAAGACACTGGTTTGATCCCAGATCTGGGAAGATCCCACATGCCGTGGAACAACTAAGCCCATGGGCCACAATAGAGCATGTGCTTTAGAGCCTGGGAGCCGCAACCACTGAGCCCACGTGCCACAACTGCTGAAGCTCGAGTGCGGCAGAGCCCACGCGCCACAGCAAGAGAAACCACCACCACAAGAAGCCCGAGCAGTGCAATGCAGAGTGGCCCCTACTTACCGCGACTAGAGAAAAGACCAAGCAGCAGTGAAGACCTAGCCTGGCCAAGATAAATACAAAAAATTTTAAAGTATCAGATCATGCCATTCCCCAGATCAAACCTTCTAATGGCTTGACAATTCACTTATATCCATCATGGTCTTCAAAATTTTGCAAGCTCTGGCCTCTAACCATCCTTCCAACTTCATTTTCTACCTCTCTTCCCTCTGTTCATTCTATCCCAACCACTCTGCTCTCCCAGGTATTTACCTAATGCCTGGTTTCGTCAAGATACTGTTCATTATAGTTACCAGGGGAGACGGGTTGAAGGAAGGGATAGTTAGGGAGTTTGGGATAGACAAGTACCCATGGCTATATTTAAAATGGATAACCAACAAGGACCTACTGTGTAGCACAAGGAACTCTGGTGTTATGTGGCAGCTTGGATGGGAGGGGGGTTGAGGGGGAATGGATACATGTATATGTACAGCTGAGTCACTCTGCTGTGTACCTGAAACTATCACAATATTATTAATCAGCTATACTCCATATATGTTATTTATTTATAAAATTAAAGGTTTTAAATTAAAAAAAAGATACTGTTCAAATGATCTTTCCTTAAAGCAGATGATCATCTATCTAAAGTGACACCTTTATTCCTTCTTACAAGTCTATTTTTACTTGATTTATCATTATTAATATTTATCATGCAGTGCTTTAAACCAAAAGTATATAACTGTTTATTTATCCATCTGCCTTTGTTACCTATAAGTTCTATGAAGTCAAAGACATTTTTGTTCATTACTGTATTCTGAGTCCCTCCAATAGTGCTCTTCACCTAAGAAGAATCCAAACAAGTGTTGAATCCATGAATATTAGTCATCATACTGTCTCCTTGTTGAATATAGTCATTTAGACTGGTTTGGTTTGATTTACTCAACAATGAAATTGGTGGTAGCAGGGAACTGCACTCAGGCAGTCATTCTGGGGAGGAAAGCATATTTGGATGGCATGCTCTGGGCAAATGGTGGCAGTGTTCCAGGCCCTAAGTCTGTGTCACTGGTTGCAGAGACACTATTAAACTCTAACCTGATGCCCTCGGGTTGACTCATATGACCCTTCAGTGTGAAGCTTTATTCCTGCAGACCAGTTACTCCCCAGGGTCATGACACACAGTTCATTCACAGCATCAGTACTCAACTACCACATGGCACGAGGAATGAGAACATGATTAAACTGGCTATTTCCTATAAGATGTTATGGGGAAATCCCAATGAACTTTTTGCCAACACAGTAGGTAATAAAACATAAACCATTCAAACATTTCTACCTGTTAAAAAAATCTGTCTAAAACATCAGATGCAATATCCTGTGAAATAAGCAGAGTACATTTTTTCCCCCTGACCCTGGGCATGTCCCTGTGAACCCGTGCTCCTTATTTGTAAGATTAGGAATGTATGATCTTTGGGATCCTCCAAAGCTCATCCTTTTTAAATGACTAATAAGTCTATGATCATTTCCCCAAAACAGATGTGAAACTGGAGAAAGTGAGCCAAAGGGGGCTACCCTCGAGTTCTTTTGTAAAAAGTGTTAAAACTAAACTAAATTCATGATGTTATCTTGATTTTTTGGTTTTCTGCCTCTTTGCCAAAGAACTTGGGAATGGGTTCTAATTAAGAGTACCAGCTCATTCCCTATACAGGACAAATGATGACTAGAAGAATGCATGAGAAACAAGTTTATCAGAACCAATCCAAGCATCACAATGATGCTCTCTTCTCACAGCGTTTTATAACACGACTGTGAAGGGTGTGTGTTATCCTTTATGTACATGTCTATCTCGGAATGAAACTCCTGAGCACGAAGACTTTAACTTGCTCAAAATACTACTGTCTTCAACACTAGGCTTGCCACAAAATAAGTACTGAAACCAAGAAGGACCCCATGGGCCTGCTGGGCATGGAAGAAGCCCTTTCTGTTTAGTCTCTGTGAAATTTCCTGGGGTTTCCCTGGTGGTTCAGTGGCAAAGAATCCTCCTGACAATGCAGGAGAAGCAGATTTGATCCCTGGGTCAGGAAGATCCACTGGAGAAGGAAATTGGTACCCTCTCTGGTATTCTGGAGAATCCCATGGACAGAGGAGCCTGGTGGGCTACAGTCCACAAGGCCACCAAGAGTTGGACACAACTGAGCATGCACATGTGCGTGCACACAGGCATGCAGGACCCTCTCTGAGTTCCAAAGGGCAGGTTCAAAGAGCTGTTAATCAGGGAAGGGAGGAGATGCAGAGACAAGGGAGGAGCAGTCAAGAAGCAACAATGCAGCCTGGGGAGAGGATCCTGGTTCTACCTTAAGGGACACACACAACAGTATCTTTGAGCGCCTTCCAGAACTAAAACCCTCACCAAATGAAAGATGTAACTACCTGATGAAGCCTTCTTAATTCCAGAGAGAAGGTGACAGTTTGATCATCACAAAAACTCCTCAGGAGGCCAGATGAAAGGAATACAGGCCCTGCACACACCTGGATCTTTAGAGCAACTCTGCCCTTGAACCAATGTTATCAGCCTTCTCACCAAATCCCCCCAGGATGTGACACACAGTTTTGCAGGCATGAACCCGC
The DNA here is from genome assembly GCA_935064755.1 of Tragelaphus eurycerus. NCBI lineage: Eukaryota > Metazoa > Chordata > Mammalia > Artiodactyla > Bovidae > Tragelaphus > Tragelaphus eurycerus. Next base: position 32,374,014 of record CAKXYN010000014.1, on the reverse strand, counting down.
TGTATCTTATGTCCCATTTGCCTGCCAAAGCAATAAAGCTATTCTTTTCTTTTCCACTCGAATCTCTGTCTTCAAGACTCCATTCCATACCAGAGCACAGAGGCTGAGTTTTTGACATCAGTACTGAATCAATATATAGTAAATGAATAAATAGCTAGAGCACTTGAGTCACCAAACTTTATTCTTCTACTCAGATGAAAGCTACGCGCCCCTAACGAAATACATCCCCATCTCCACACTGGCACTAGGCATACAAAACCTCAACTGGACATCATCAGACAAAGTAAGTACTGAAACCAAGAACGACCCCATGTCAATGCCATGGGCGACATTGGTAGCTCTCGTCTCTGCCTACCTCCCTTCTCCCATCATCACAAGAAGAACAGTTAACAATTATTCATGGACAAGATACCACTGAGAAAATCCTAGAACATGAGCGTGCAGCTGAAGTACCCCCAACATCACAGAGACCAAGACAGACCACATCAGAAAGGTGAGGGGAGCAGCTACATGCGGACCACACAGCCCATCCCCCAGCCCAGCACAGCACCGCAATGAGAGGTCTCCCTTGTGGTTCTTCAAGTGGGAAAAGAGAGCCCAGGGATGACATCTAGCTTCCCCAGCATTGAGGGTTGCTTCTTAGGGGCCTAACACTGGTCTTGCCCCAGAGATATTATGGGGAAGTCTGAGAGGCTTAGCCACAGGGAATCTAATTGTAACAAAGAAGTGGGCAGAGGCTTGAAACAACCAGTGCTTGGATCTTGGCAGACCAAGTTCCTACCTGCAGCACCCAGGGTAGGTATTCTTCCCAACAGGTAGCTTTGCTCATCTTCAGAGCCAAGACAGTGGTGCAGTCTGACCAGGTAATCGGTGAGGAGTAGCTCTTGGCCTGCTTGGATCTGGATCCTCAGACAAGATGTGCTGGGCACTGGAGCCTGGCCTGCCACTGTCCAGACAGGGAGGCTGAGTCATAGCCCAGCCTACTGCTGAGTGTACATGACCAGGAACACCTGGGGAACTGAAAGAGAGAAGATTTGAGGTTATCAGAAGCAGGGATTTGGGGGTTGGAAATGTGAGTGAAGGTAGTCAAATTTCCTGTTACAAGATAAATAAGTACAACAGGACAACTACAGGTAACATTGCTGTATCAGAAAATCAAAAGTTATAAAGAGAATAAATCCTAAGAGCTCTCATCCCAAGGGGAAAAAAAAAAAAAAACACCACATTTTTCTTTCTTTTTTTTCTTAACATTTACTATATGAGATGACGTGTGCTCAGCTGCTCAGTCACACCTGACTCTCTGTGACCCCACGGGCTGTAGCATGCCAGTCTCCTCTATCCATGGGATTTTCTAGGCAAGAATACTAGCATGGGGTACCATTTCCTACTCCAGGGGATCTCTCCGACCCAGGGATCAAACCCTTGTCTCCTGTGTCTAAAGCCTTCCCTAGTGGTCCAATGGCTAAGACTCCATACTCCCAATGCAGGGGGCCTAAGTTTAATCCCTATTCAGGGAACCAGAGCCCACATGTCTCAACTAGGAGTTCACAGGCTGCAAATAAAAGATACCACATGCTGCAATGAAGATCAAAGATCCCATGTGCCACAACTAAGACCTGGAGAAGCCAAATATATAAATAAAATTTTTAAAAAATCATTCTGCTTACACCTTAAACTTATACAGAAAAGAAAGATAGTGTTAGTCACTCAGATCAAATCAGATCAGTCGCTCAGTCGTGTCCGACTCTTTGCGACCCCATGAACTGCAGCACGCCAGGCCTCCCTGTCCATCACCAACTCCCGGAGATCACTCAGACTCACATCCATCGAGTCAGTGATGCCATCCAGCCATCTCATCCTTTATCATCCCCTTCTCCTCCTGCCCTCAATCCCTCCCAACATCAGAGTCTTCTCCAATGAGTCAACTCTTCCCATGAGGTGGCCAAAATACTGGAGTTTCAGCTTTAGCATCATTCCTTCCAAAGAAATCCCAGGGCTGATCTCCTTCAGAATGGACTGGTTGGATCTCCTTGCAGTCCAAGGGACTCTCAAGAGTCTTCTCCAACACCACAGTTCAAAAGCATCAATTCTTCGGCACTCAGCCTTCTTCACAGTCCAACTCTCACATCCACACATGACTACAGGAAAGACCATAGCCTTGACTAGACGAACCTTTGTTGGCAAAGTGATGTCTCTGCTTTTGAATATGCTATCTAGGTTGGTCATAACTTTCCTTCCAAGGAGTAAGCGTCTTTTAATTTCATGGCTGCAGTCACCATCTGCAGTGATTTTGGAGCCCAGAAAAATAAATTCTGACACTGTTTCCACTGTTTCCCCATCTATTTCCCATGTAGTGATGGGACCAGATGCCATGATCTTCCTTTTCTGAATGTTGAGCTTTAAGCCAACCTTTTCACTCTCCACTTTCACTTTCATCAAGAGGCTTTTTAGTTCCTCTTCACTTTCTGCCATAAGGGTGGTGTCATCTGCATATCTGAGGTTAAGTTGTGTCCAATTCTCTGCAAGTCTATGGACTGTAGCCCGCCAGGCTCCTCTGTCCATGGAATTTTCGAAGCAAGAATACTGGAGTGTGGTGCCATTCCCTTCTCCAGGGGATCTTCCCTACCCAGTGCTAGAACCTGGGTCTCCTGCATTTCAGGCAGATTCTTTACTGTCTCAGCCATAAGGAAAGCCCAACTTATACAGAGCTACGTTTCAAATACATCTCAATGAAACTGGAATGAATAAATAAACAAAAGCAAATCTTACTAGGAAGGAAAGCAGAGAGGATTACAGTGTAGCTTTTCATAGAACAATGGAGGCTCACAATGGTTTGATGACTTTCCCCAGCCAAAGTGTATCAGAGTAGAACCTGGCCTAAAGCCTCCTGGCTACCCACAGCCTGTGCCTTCTGGGTCTTAATTCTAACCTGCTGGATGGGACGATGGGATGTGACTCTTAGCTGGCCCAGCAGGCAGGAATGCTGTGTGCACCCACCTGGGATCTCTCACAACCAAGCAGGACTGGTCCAGTCCAATTGCTGTGAAGCAGCAGGCCCTTCTTGCACAGATCCCCTTGCCTCTCTTCCGCCCTGTCTCAGGCCCCCAGAATTTTTCAGAGTCTGGGAACCTTTTGCAATGAACAAGAGGAATCTTACAAAACTGTACACGCTAAGGGTATCTAACCCCTATTTGTTGAGCCCTAATGGTGTATCAGGAAAAGGCAATAGCACACCACATTTGCCTGGAAAATCCAATGGACGGAGGAGCCTGGTAGCCTGCAGTCCATGGGGTCGCTAAGAAAGAGTCAGGCACAACTGAGCAACTTCACTTTCACTTTTCACTTTCATGCATTGGAGAAGGAAATGGCAACCCACTCCAGTGTTCTTGCCTGGAGAATCCCAGGGATGGGGGAGCCTGGTGGGCTGCCGTCTATGGGGTCACACAGAGTCGGACACGACTGAAGCGACTTAGCAGCAGCAGCAGCAGCAATGGTGTATCGAGGTGTATAGTATGGGGCTCAGGCTCTGAAATCAAGCTGTTTGGGTTCAAATCTTAACCCTGACACATATCTGGGCACTGAGTGTCCTCACTTGTAAAATAGGAATGTGGATTGTCCCCTCCTCTAGGACAGTAGTGGGGATCAGGTAAGGCAGTGTGTGCAAAGACACAGCACGTGCCCAGCACCTACCTATATCTCTCACTTCATCCTCACAACAAGCTGAGAGGGGAAATCATAATTATCCCACATTATAGATTGAAAAAGGAGCTTCCCTCATGGCTTAGACAGTGAAGAATCTCCCTGCAATGCAGGAAACCCAGGTTTGATTCCTGAGTCGGGAAGATCCCCTGGAGAAGGAAATGGCAACCCACTCCAGTACTCTTGCCTGGAGAATGCCATGGACAGAGCAGCCAGGCAGGCTACAGTCCATAACATCACAAAGAGTGGGATGCGACTGAGTGACTCTCTCTCTCTCTCTTTCTCTCTCTCTCTCTCTCTCTCTCTCTCTCTCTCTCTCTCACACACACACACACACACACACACATATACACAGATGAAGAAACTGAGGCTCAGAAACCCTAAGCAGCCATTTCAACAAGGCTGGCTCTACTGAACCCAGGCTCACCTCCAGATGCTGTTTCTCAGAGGACACTAGCGTCTTGAGGAGGATGCTGGAAGAAACCACATAGAAACCAAACCACTGAAATTTTCAGGGTGAGTTCACAGGGCAAGGTCACTCGGGCAGGGCAGAAATTTGGGGGAACAGGGAAAGCACGTTCTTCCCAGACTCTCGGAGGCACAGAGCAGCCCGCTGCCTGCTTGCTCCAGGATGTCTCAGAGTAGAAGCAAGTGGTAACACCTGCTCTCCCCGGGGCTGTGGCCAGCTCTGCCCACAGCTGTTTCCAATTGGAGGACTGAAGGGCTGGCTCCATTACCAAGAATGCAAGTGTCCTTGCGTAACTCCTAAGGCAAGGTTGTTAACACGCTTTCCTTGGGACCCAACTCCCTGTCGGCCTGAAAAATGACCCCTCTGATTATCCCTGAGGGAACTCCCTACCCACCCCCCTCCACCCCCACCCCCAGTTCTCTGCTCTTTACTACCTTTGGAAAATGCTCTTTCCTGTAAAGAGACTGGCCTCTCCCTTTGGAAATGCTGAGCAGGCTTCTGTTTACCTGTTTGCTTGGTTGAGATGGATAAGGAAGAGCTTGTTTAGGAAAGCGGTGAGAAAGCATACGGAGTATGCACCAGGAGCCTTATAAAGTCAGTGAACTCAATTTCGCTCACTTTAAAGTGAAATAAACTGGTCTTAACACACTGAAGCAGACAGCTCCGTCCTTCTTCATAGGGAAGGGAACATGAGGGAAACTGCAACGAGGAGGCGGGGACGGTGGATCTGTGGCAAGGGGTTTCTTCCTGGTTTGCACTCAGGAAAGCAGAGATTGGAGGCTACGGCTGGGGCAGAGGGCAAAGTGCCAGGTATGCATCCTCCGCCCTGGTGGCTCCTCCTCACCCCACCCTGCTGAATCACCCCCTTCCTCCTTGAGGCCCCCCTCTGATCGATCCTAACCTCCTCCCATCTGTTTCCATGCCCCTCCGCTTCCAGCATTCCAGCACACTCCCTCAACCCTAAACCAATGGCACGCTCTTGCCACTTGAGGTCCCTTCTCCAACCTGTCAGTTACCACCACTCCCTGAAGCTTTGGGAGCCAAAGCCACCTTGGTGGCTCAGTGGTAAAGAATCCACCTGCCAATGGAGTAGACACAAGAGACAGAGATTCGATCCCTGGGTTGGGGAAGATCCCCTAGAGAAGGAAATGGCAACCCAATCCAGTATTTGTGCCAGGAAAATCCCACAGAGGAGCCTGGAGGGCTACAGTCCATGCGGCTGCAAAGAGTCGGACACGACTGAGCACGCACACAAGCTGAAAACTTATTTCACATGCTCTTCCCCTAAGCATCCTCTTTTCTCCTCCAAACTAGAAAGAATCATCTTCTCATCTCCCGGGCTCAGAAGAACAATTTATCTTTAATGTTTGTGGGCATGCTTGTCTATCAAGTAAATAAGGGAACCACTCCAAGGTCATAGAGCGGTGTGGGGCCAGGTCTCCTGAATTTCTGCCTGTGACCTTTATATCATGTCATATTTCCTCTCCAACTCTGGAAGGCAAATCCCAGAGTTAAAACAGACACCAAAGGGATCAAATGAAAGTCTTTGTTTCTTATATTACTTGCCACAGAGGCAAGTGACCTAAGTCCCGGAAGCTTTGTTTCAGCAGCAGTGCCCACAGGGAATGACTCAAAATGGCTTTATTTGTCTGCATGTCTAACTCTGACAGGAAAGGTACCCTTGGCTCTTGGACCCCTGGGAGCATCTGTGAGGATGCTCATGTATCATTGGAAATATAATGAGTTGGAGATAATTTTATTTATGAGAATTCCTCCAGGGAAGCAGGAGGGATTAGAAAGACTATTTTGATAAAGTGCTTGGGGTTAAGGTTTCATGCCCCAGGATCATGACTGGCCAATAAGAGATGTTTTCTAAACTGTCTCCAGGGCACAGCTCTTTGCCTTTCTGCCATCCATTTCTCTTTTCTTCCTCCCTGAGGGACTCCTGAATTTTTCAAATGTGAAAATTTCCTCCATTTGACTCTGCAAAGGAACACTCCTTTCCTTCCTCTGAAAGGGCATCTTGATTGGTCTAAGCCGGAGTTGGCAAGTCAAGGCCCACAGGCCAAATTTGGCCAGTTACCACCACCTGCAAGCTAAGAATGATTTCTGCATCTTGTTTGTGTTCAGTCGCCAAGTTGGGTCCAATTCTTCGTGACCCCATGGACTGCAGCACACCAGACTTTCCTTTGCTACAGGCTTTAAGAAGAGCCACAATGACTTAATATAAAATCTGCATCTTAATTGGTTGGGAAAAAAGCAAAAGAAGAATAGTATTTTTTGACTTGTGAAAGTTATATGAAATTCAAATTTCAGTGTCCCTAAAATTTTTTTTAACAGCTTTGTTGATGTATAATTCACGTACTATATAATTCACTATTTGAAGTGTACAACTCTAGGGCTTTTAGTATATCCACCAGATCGTGCAGTCATCACCACAATCAATTTTTACCCCCAAAAGAAACTCCATGCCTCATCCCCAGCCCCTCAAACCCTAGGCAGCTGTTAACCTACTTTCTGTGACTGTAGACTTGCCTATTCTGAACTTTTCATATATATATATATACACACACACACACACATATATATCTGAACTTTTTATATATATAATACAAGTTTTATTGAAACATACGCATGCTTGTTTATATACGAAGATGATGGCAGGGTTGAACTTTTGTGGCAGAGATTTTACATCCAACAAAGCCTAAATTATTTACTATCTGGCCCTTTTCAGAAATAGTTTTAAATGCCTGGTTTAAGCAGCTTGGTGTTGCTTTGTAGTATGTTACTGGAACAGGTGTGAGCACATGACCTATACCTACCTGATCAGACAGAAGGAAAGGACTTATTCTCTTTGCATGGAATGTGTGCTAAGTCATTTCAATCATGTCCGACTCTTTGCGACCCTATGGACCATAGCCCTCCAGGCTCCTGTGTCCATAGGATTCTCTAGGAAAGAATACTGGAGTGGGTTGCCGTGCCCTCCTCCAGGATCTTCCTGACCCAGGGATTGAACACGCATCTCTTATGTCTCCTTCATTGGCAGGTGGGTTCTTTACCACTAAGGCCACCTGGGAAGCCCCAATGCATGGAATAGGTTTTTTGGGGGTTTTTATGGCCTTTTCTGGGGTTGCTCAATCGCTATTGGAAGCCATCTAGAGACCAAGAAGGGGCAGCCTGAGGACAAGAATGAGGATGGAAAAGGAAAAGAACTTGGGTGTTGGATTATACTGAATCAACCAGTTCTGAACCCTGCCCTCTTCAGAGTATCTTTGCAGGTGAAGTAATAAATGCCCTCACCATTAAGCCAATGTGAAACAGAGTTTCCATTACCTGTAGCCACAAGCATTCTATCAGATACAACTTCTTCCTGTAGAGCAAGATTGAGTAACATATGCTACTTGGGAACACGGTTGAATTTTCCCAGACAATGGAAGGAGGCTTGAAACCAAGCAGGATCCTGTGGGGCTCCTGGGAGTGGAAGCCTTTCTGTGTCCCCTGACCTTCAGCCTCCATGACTTTCCCTAAATTTCAAACAGCAGGTTCAGACAGTTGCCAGTCAGGGAAGGGAGGGGATGCAGAGATAAAGGAGGAAGTCAGAGGAAATAATAAATAGTGCACAGCCTTGGGAAAGGGTCTTGGTTCTGTTTCAAGGGATATACATAACAATATTTATGAGCTCTTCTGAAGAACCGAAACCCTCAAAAATGGAAGTTGTTACCTACTTGATTAAGCATCCTTCATTCCAGAGAGAAGGTCATAGTTTGATAACCTGAGAACCACAGAATCTTGTAAGGAGACCACCTGAGGCCAGATTCGCATACCCCCTGATTCTTATCACCAATGCCACCCTTGAACCCTTACTATAAATCTCCTCACCAAACTTGCCTCCCAGCCCCAGGTTGAAACACATAGCTTTGAGGGCATGCACCTGCTTGGCTCCCTTTGCCTGGCATTGCAATTAAGCTGCTGCTGCTGCTGCTGCTGCTGCTGCTGCTGCTGCTAAGTCGCTTCAGTCATGTCCAACTCTGTGCGACCCCATAGATGGCAGCCCACCACACTCCCCTGTCCCTGGGATTCTCCAGGCAAGAACACTGGAGTGGGTTGCCATTTCCTTCTCCAATGCATGAAAGTGAAAAGTGAAAGTGAAGTTGCTCAGTCGTGTCTGACTCTTAGCGACCCCGTGGACTGCAGCCCACCAGGCTCCTCCGCCCATGGGATTTTCCAGGCAAGAGTACTGGAGTGGGGTGCCATTGCCTTCTCCGGCAATGAAGCTATTCTTTTCTATTTTATCCAAAACTCTGCCTCTGAGATTTAATTCTATGTCAGCGTACAGAGGCTGGATTCAGCTTCAAGCTAGGCACTGCCACCACCAGCCCTCCTCTTTCTCTGCCCTCCTCTGCGGTGTTCTGCCTCCCCATGCAGCTCTTAGATGTTTGAAGGGTATCATTTTCAGGGAATGCTAATACATTGCCTGTCTATTTGTCTACTTGTACCTGGCCTTTTATCTAGCTTGCCTAGTTTTAAGATATGGCCCTTGATCTCATTTACCAACAAATAAAATTGAAGCTGAATTTTTCTGCTTGATGTCTAATTATTATGGGTACACATTAAAGTAGTATATTAAGCGATTTTATTATTTTAAACCAGACTTTCTGGGATGATGGGAATTCAGGCATTTCTTTCTTTCTTCTGTGTTTCTGAATGATCACCCTTTTTCTAACAACACGGACCCTTCTTAAAACAAGAATTTAGCTAATTTTATATTTTTAGATATTTGTCTCATCAATATTTTCCCTGATTTGTCCTGAAGCCTCAGTTGCTCTCAAGTGTGGCTATTCACTATAGGTGTGAGGGATCGTCTCCTGGCTCAGTAAAATGGATAAAGTTAAGGCATGGCTATAAAAGAATATTTTTAGTAATTGATACAGTAGCAAGAACAAAGCAGTAGGATTTAAGACCCTGGGGTTGAGGCCTTGACCTGTTAAGCTTCTTATGTGGCATTGGCCAGTCAGTTCTTTCTATTTAACTTTCTACTCCTCCTCGGAACCTTGGTCCTTGGGCTCATTTCTTTAAAATAATTTCCTGAGGTTGCTTGCCCTTCCAAAGGTGAATCAGATAATCTACTTCTATATTTCTAAAATATCCTTAGTATAGTCTTCCATTACAGTTGTTATCTGTCTGAATTTTAGATTTTGTTTTTTTTTTTTTAACTGAACTCCTCAGCTATATGGTGAGTTCTTCATAGGAAAGAACCACCTCTCTTTATTTCAGTTTCCCTGAACGTGATCTATCCTCTATACTTGATTTTTTTTTAATAAACAAACAACTGGTATTTATTATTCTAAAGAATAAAACAGTTGGACCAAAGAATAAAATAGTTAGAATCTCTTCCATCTCTAAAATTGAATTCATCTTCAAGGATTATTCAATGATACATGGTAGAAGTATTTGCAAAAACTATAATAGATCATTTAGGAATTCTTTCTGATGAATAGTGACAGGTATCCAAAACAACACTGCCTTAAATAAATCATGAGTGGATTTTTGTCTCATGGAAAAGACATAGAGAAACAGACATCCAGTCATCAGCAACTCATGAGCTCTCTCTTCTCTATTTTACCAATTTTATTGAATGGCTACTCTCATCTAGGCTGCCTCATGATACTTCATGGCTGCTGTAGCTCCAGTCATTAAATGAATATTCCAGGCAGCTAGAAGAAGGAAGCAAAAAAGAGCAAGAGGACATTGTCTCTAGGAAAGTTCAATTCCTTTCAAGTCCTAACCAATGATTTCCACATATAAGTCATATCTGTGAGGGAGGCTAGGAAATACCACTTATAGCTGGGCAAATTGCCATACCCTACAACACAGAGATGTCTTGCTTGCTAAGGAGGAAAGAGGAATGGGTATTGGGTACATACAGGAAAATCTCCACTATCCTTGGTGAGGGTCCCCTCAATATAACTGTATTACAGAAGACTGGGATTGACTCTTAGAGATAGATTCTCTTTGAAATTTGGTCCTTCAAGTCATCAGCTGTATGGCAAATAACCACTCAGGACACCGAGTTATATATAAAAAAATGATGGCTGATTCACTGGTTAGATCATATATGGGGAGAAGCATATAATAGTGTGTTAAAAGAAAATGTTGAACTGTTCGAATTACCCTTAAAAATCTTTTAATTTAGTTCTCAAAAAAGGGCATTTTCTCTCCTGCCTTTTCCCATACTAAATGAAAATATGTGTGTTTTACCCATGAGGGTCACTCCGTATCAAACTATTTCCACTGTGAAAGCACTGCGGGGCCTGAGCCCCACCCCTGCAGCACCAGGTGAATCTCTTCAGCTCACAATGACTCCTGGACACGCCCAGAGTGGAGAGTCACATTTGCATTTAAATCTCCTGCTGCATTTCATTTAATCTTTCTCAGGCAGCACATAAACATAATAATTCAATTCAGTAAGTGAAATTCCTGCATGTGAGTCCATCAAACAGGTTGCTCTGATTGCCCATTTTTTAGTCTCATAAAATACTCCATTGTAGGTAGAACGCTGCTAGCATGTGCTAGCTAGTATGGAGGTGATATTGGGCAAATTTCCAGACATAGCAGCTCTTATTCTTCTTTTTCTTTACATCTGCATTGTCTCTTGACTATCAAACAGTCCCCACTAAGCCTTTTGCTAATATTTGTCCTTCTAATAAGGGCCTCATGCTTCGCTCATGGTGGAACTCTGGACATCTCACCAGGCAGGGGAGAAGAGATTATTTTTAGGGGACAAGCGTGTGCATCGCCCTACACAAAATCAATCTGCTTGCTTCTGTGGAAAGCTTGGACTTGAAGACAGCTTGAGATTCCGGGTAGCTTTTCATTTCAGTTGCTTTTATATTTTGAAGAGAATATTGAACTGTTTCCACGGTGACATTTCATAATCACAGCGTCTGGAGCAAAAAGTGCCATGGTAGCTAAGCTAGAGAAACAATGGGTTCCTATGTAAATCGCCAAGGATTCTGATGGTTTACCGTCCATGCTCGGCCCACTGACAGCCATGGACAGTCACCAGGACCTAAAAGACAGGAGACAAAAGCCCCAGGGAGCTTTTGTGTCCTGGAAAACTCAGGCAATACTGGTAAATTACTTATATTTTTGAATAATCTTAAAATCAGACCTCTTTCTTCCCTTTCTTGTTTTTTTTTTCTTAACCTAGAAGAACTCATTTATGGAGCTTTATCATTTTCATTTCTGAGCCTAGAACAGAGAGAAAAAAGAAGTGAAGATGAAAAGAAAACCTGAATTTAAACATGATATGTTTTTGTCCCCCAGATATGCTCAAAAGTATAATTTGTCAGTCCAGGTACTGTGTGCTAAGTCGCTTTAGTTGTGTCTGATTCTTTGTGACCCCATGGACTCTCACCTGCCAGGCTCCTCTGTTCATGGGATTTTCAAGCAAGAATATTGGAATGGGTTGCTATGCCCGTCTCCAGGGCATCTTCCCAACCCAGGGATGGAACCCATGTCTCTTAGGTCTCTTGCATTAGCAGGTAGATTCTTTACCACCAATGCCACCTGGGAAACTCTGGGAGTCCAGGTAAGGGCAGATAAAAGGGTCAGGACAATGCCTAAACTCCTGCTGAGTTCTCAGATTTAGGTCCTACTGCTGCTGCTGCTGCTGCTGCTGCTAAGTCGCTTCAGTCATGTCCGACTCGGAGCGACCCCAGAGACAGCAGCCCATGAGGCTCCCCCTCCACCCCCATCCCTGGGATTCTTCAGGCAAGAACACTGGAGTGGGTTGCCATTTCCTTCTCCAATGCATGAAAGTGAAAAGTCAAAGTGATGTCGCTCAGTCGTGTCCGACTCTTAGCAACCCCACTGACTACAGCCCACCAGGCTCCTCCGTCCATGGGATTTTCCAGCCAAGAGTACTGGAGTGGGGTGCCATCCCCTTCTCCGATTTGGGTCCTAGCTGTGCCAAAAATTGGCAATAATCTTGGGTAGAGGAAGAACTAGTCTCTGCCTATATACCTGTGCATGAAACAAGTAGCCTGGAATAACCCCTGTTATAAAACCTGTGTTCAGGAAAAGAGAGTATGTTCCATCCCACAGCTAAATGGGCTTCCCTGATAAAATAAAATGAGATGGACCTAGACATTATTGTACTAAGTAAGTTGAACAGACAAAGAAATATCATGTATCACTTACATGTGGAATCTAAAAAGATGATGCAAATGAACTAATTTACAAAACAGAAACACACTCACAGACTTCAAAAACAAATTTATGGTTACCAAAGGGGAAAGATGAGGGGAGGGACAGTTTAGGAGTTTGGGATTAACAGATACACACTTGCTGTTATTCAGTAGCTAAGTCCTATCCAACTCTTTGTGACCCCATGGACTGCAGCATGCCAGGCTTCCCTGTCCTTCACTATCTCCTGGAGTCTGCTCAAACTCATGTCCATTGACATAACCAACAAGGACCTACTGTATAGCACAGGGAACTCAACTCAATATTCTGTGATGACCCAAATGGGAAAATAATCTGAAAAAGAATAGGTATATATAAATAGCTGAACCACTTTGCTGTACACCTGAAAATAACACAACACTATAAATCAACTATACCTCAATATAAAATAGAAATCAAATTAAAAATAAACTAAAATGAAATGTTTCTCATTTATTTGACCAAATATATTGTTTTACCCATCTGATTCCACATCTTGATTTTTTGTAGAAGTCAGTTGCTTATGGAATACAGTTTGACAAGCCCTTAAATTAATAAAAATGATAATTAAAGGCCTTGGTGGGTTTTAAATATTGGCATTTTTATGACTTGGTAAATTCCAGTAAGTAGCACACGAAGCCAGTTATCATACTGTGATAATTGATGCTTATTATGATAACCTGCACATTTTTAAGATCCTAAAAGGTAGTCAGAACCAACAAAGTAAGATTAAAATTATGTTCCTCATGGTTTAGGATGCCTTTTTATATCCGGGTCATTTAAAGATGATCCCCATGTGGGTGGGTGTGCCCATGCTTGTGCATGTACTACTTTTAGTAACAATTTTAAACTGCATATATTTATGGTTGCACACACACAACCCATAGTTGATCCCCAGTCCAAGTCCAAACAGAACCCTTGCTGAAGTGGGAAAAGGAGGCTGACATCCTACATCCTTCCTGTAAGTTCTCACATAGGGTTGTAATTAAAGGCATTGTGTTCTATGAAAAGATTGTGGCTTGGCAATCAGTAGAGATGTAACAAGCAGGTTTGGCTCCGTGACCCTGTAAATTACCTGTCTCAACCTCAGCTTCCCCGACCGTAAAATGGCAATAACAGTAGCTACCTCTTAGGGTTAAATAGCAAAGGGAAAGCATCCAGCCCAGAGGAGGAATTCACTAAAAACCTTGGGTGGGTTTGGGCCTCTTTCCATAGACCTTCTCCAGGACAAGGCCTGTAACTTCTAAACTGGGAGTCTGCCCAGCATCTAACATGCAGTGGGCTGCCTTATGAATGAACTCGCTAAATATAAAACTTAATTTTGAAATAAACTAGGTACGCTTATGTTGCTCTCTCCTGCTAAAGTCCACTAGCAGAATTGGGAGCTTCTCCTTCCCCACCAAACAAACTTGAGTCATCACTTCCCCAGGAGGCTTTCCCTGCCCACACTCACTAATTCATATCCCTTTATCAGCACTGGCTACTTCTCCCTTGGAGCACACAACCTGGTGGTGTCTCTCCAGCTCTCTCTCTCTCTCTCTCTCTCTCTCTCTCTCTCTCTCTCTCTCTCTCTCTCTCTCTCTCTCTCTCTCTCTCTCTCTCTCTCTCTCAATTTACAAATCTTTGGTTAATGTCTCTTCCCCCCAACAAGTCTGTACACGTACTCGAGGGCACAGGCCGTGGCTGCTCTTGTCTGTCAGTTTTACCTCCAGTACTTAGCACAGCGTTTGGTACACAGAAAGTGCTGAAGAAATATTTGAATGAACAAATGCTCCCTTTCCACTTCTTACAAAGAGCTCTCTGCTTGCTGACTTTTTTCACTGAGGCTGAGCATCGTAAATATGCTGCAGCCAGAGCTCTGTCTGTTCCCTAGTCCTATGCGGGAACCGAAACAAGCGGTGGCTGAAACGTAACATCCTGGGGCCGTGGGTTAGGCCAGTTCTCAAGCGGCTCTGATGGGATGGAAGGACACAGAGGAGGCCGGGTCAGCAACGGTCTCTGTGCCTTGGACCTTTGCTTGCTGCTGGCAATGTGCAGCTTATGCCTGGTTTGGCTCCATTTCCAGTCTGATGGTTAAGCCCCCAAACTTTGCAGACTTCATTTCCTGTGGACTCCTGTTGGCACCGGCTCTGACCCTCCTACACGCTTCACCCTGTAGCATCTGTGACTTGGCTGCCTGGCTTCTGGTCCCCTCACTCCCCCGACACCCCACGCCTCCTCTGCGCTGTATCCCCAGCACTGGCTGTTCTCAGTCCCCTCGACCTGCTGCCACCCACGGTTCAGCATGACGGAATGACTCGCTCAACCATATCTGCCTTTGGAAATGTAACCCACAGGCAAGATGTGTCTGTATTCAAATATCCAAACTTTTTATCTCTGCTGCAAGGGTTGAGGGGTTGTGTTCTCCAAGGTTTTTCCAGACCGCAGTGGTGGTGTTATCAGCACAACTTTTGCGATTGTGTCAGAGAATGTGGCTGGCCTTGGTTTTATTCTTGAGGTCCTCCCCCCAACCTGAGGTTGGCCAACTGCCCTGTGCCCTGTATCCTCTTCCTCTAAACTCAAGCATGGAGGTCTTGGGAAGAGAGATTGCTAAATAAAGACCAGCGGTGGTATTTACTTAACAGATGGTGACAGAACCCCAAGCTCTCTCTCCTTGAGCATTACTCCAGGAGAATTTTCTAGGTCTGATACAGCTGAGAAAGGATGAATTCAGTCACATTTGCTCCCTGGGCCTGTCTACAAAGAGCGTGTTAAAAACTCATTATTCATTTTTAAAAATAGAGCCCCATGCAGTGAATTCCACTGAGCTGCTCATAGTGTGTGCAACAACATCGTGTTGGAAAGAAACCAGACTAGGTGTCTGGAGATTCGCATTCTGCTTCCAGTTGGAAAAATCCCTTCATTTCCCTAGTCTTGTTTTCCTCATAGGTGTAACTGCCTCTAGGTTTCGGATTCCTTATTTTACTATGTCCTTAATACTATGCATAGCTAAAAAAAAGAAAAAAATGGATGACAGTTTATCTAGGGCTTATGTGTGCCAGGTACTCGTCTAAGCACTTTGAGATATTCAACTATTTACTGTACAAACAAATAACTGAAACAGAAAGAGGAATTCAAGACCTTTCGAGCAACTTTATTTTTTTAAAGACATTTCCTCTCATATTGCTAATAAGTTACCACTGCTTGAACTTGTCTCTCATACTGTCCCTGCCTTTTAATAATATAGCTATCTGCTTGAATCCTAGTATAGCTACATTGGAGGTGGGGGGAGGGGGTCTATGTTCTTATTCATTTTAGCTTTCCTAGAACCAGGCATAAATCCTAACAGATAAAACATAATTAATAAATGTAAGACAGGTACATAGTCCAAAGTGACTAAAACATAAGCTCCATGCGGGGGAGCAAGGCAATGACTTAGCCTCTTGTGTTCTTCTACACCCCACTGTGCTTAGTATTAAGCCTGGCAGAAGTAGATGCTCAACAGCTCTATGAATGAATGAACGAGTGAGTCAATGAGGAAGTGAACAAAACTATGAACAAATAGTAAAGAATCTACTGACAATGCCAACTTGACTCTGTTTAAAAGCGCAAAGTTCCTCGAGGATCTATGGAACAACAGCAAAACTTGACACAAGGTAGGTCATGGGTTTTCATGCCTGGTAGCCCGGGGAGCAGCGAGGGGCCTCCACATGGGGCAGTGCAGCAGTTTGTGCTTAGTGAGATGGCTTGTGTGCATCCTCTTTAAGTAGAGTGATGATAAAGGAGAAATGGAGCGCAAGCTGCTGCAAGCAATGAAAACTGATATTCTTCTCCTTGAATAAAGGCGTCTCATTGAGAGCTTAGATTCCTTTGACTATTAGAACGTCTGTGATCAGTCACTTCAGACAAGGCCCACATGCCTGTTTATCTGCTGGGTTTGCAAAGGAATCTGGGAAACACGGCTGCCACCATGCAGATGTTATCTTTACCAGGCATTTTCAACTGTGGCAATTGCTACCGCTCCTAGCTCCTCCCTGCCCGGCCCCCTCTTTTTAATCTGCATCCTTTTATCTTTCT
Source organism: Tragelaphus eurycerus (assembly GCA_935064755.1). Taxonomy (NCBI): domain Eukaryota; kingdom Metazoa; phylum Chordata; class Mammalia; order Artiodactyla; family Bovidae; genus Tragelaphus; species Tragelaphus eurycerus. The sequence goes on along the minus strand of CAKXYN010000014.1, from coordinate 32,357,564 downwards.
CACTTCACGTTTGTTTTCTGCTCTGCTTGATTTGGGTGCTAGAAATTGAAAACAAGCATCAAATGGTATTTTAGATCTGCACAGCCCAATCTTCTCCACCTGGCACCGAATTTCTCAGTACGACTCCTGGGGGTGGGGTGGGGACATTCAGGGCAGAGGGACTTTTGGGTTCAGGCAACTGATGGACCCAGAGACACCAGGAGTTGCTGATTACAGTCCAGGCCACTGCAGCCTTTGGTGTTGTAACAGAAAGAAAAAAAATATATCAAAAGACAGAAATTCCTAAAGCCTTGTGACATATTCGGAGTCTAGATTGTTGCTTCTGGGCTACTTTGTCAATTTTGGGAAATTTGTTTTTGACTAAGTTATCACCTTGAAATGAATATGTTGAAAGAGCTTTAGTGGAGGATTAGCAGACAGGTTTCACTCTCAGCCATGACTTTCCTAGGGACCTTGGAAAACTCACCTCACTTGACTCTTCAGAATGGACTGTAACATATCTTATTTTGTATAGTTCTGAGATTTAGCAGTGCAAGGCCCAATTGGCTTTGGCAGGAGCAGGAAAGGGAGACAAGATAGAATTGAGAGATTTCCGATGAATGTCTCCATCTCCTTCAGGTCTCAAGACAGATGTCTGTTTCATAGAAGGTGAGAATACTATGAATGATGATCATAACAGCAGCCATCACTAACTTCTGGATTCTCATTATTCTTTGGGCCATGTCCTGTGCTTAGGGCCTTATACTAATCCTATCACTTAATCCTTGCAATACTGGCATGAGGTGAGTACTCTTCTCATCTCCAAAATATCAGTAAAGCGATGGGGTTTAAGAATGGTTCAAAACTTGACTCCCCAAATTAGGTCAAGTTCCATGGTTATACCTGTACTTCTTCATATCAATTATCACAGCTCATAACTATTGAAGTCCCTCCTTACAAGTGGGAGATACATTCCAAGACCCCCAGTAGCTGCCAGAAAGTGTGAAAAGTGCCAAATCCTATATGCACTGTTTTTCCTAATTATTGTACATGCCAGTGATAAAGTTTTGGGCTTCCTGGGTGACTCAGATGGTAAAGAATCTTCCTGCAATGTAGGAGACCTAGGTTCCATCCCTGGGTAAGGAAGATCCCCTTACCCAGGGGAGCGGGGAATGACAACCAACTCCAGTACTCTTGCCTGAAGAATCCCATGGACAGAGTGGGACATGCTGCAGTTCATGGAGTCACAAAGAGTTGGACATGACTGAGCACAAATGCACACACAGTGATAAAGTTTAATTTAGAAATTAGACACAGTAAGAGATTAACAACAATAATGTCAATAAAGCAGAACAATTATAACAAATATTCTACAAAAAAGTTATGTGAATGTGATCTCTTTTGCTCTCTCTCTCTCAAAATATCTTACTGTACAAATTTAATGCTTTTTCCATCTTAACTAAACACATATCAGATACTGTGGCTGGAATTTTGTAGTTTAAGGTGCGACATCAAAAGTAGCATGGATTTCTTTTTTCCTTCTGTACAATTTCACAATAGAAGATTCATTCTTACTACAGATCTTAATACCTTCAGTATATCCTTTTTTTTTTTTTCATTACTTATTAAGTCAAGAACCATTACTTTTTCAAAGAAAGCACTTACAGCTTCTCTTTGGCATATCCAAATTGCTAGCGTCACTGTTCTTGCACTTTAGACCCATCACTAGGGAGAACAAGGGTGACCTGGACGTAAGCACTGAGATACTGGGACAGTTGATCTGAGAAGAGAGTCAGCTACTAAGCAACTCACAGCCAGGTTGCACTGGACAAAGGGATTATTCACATCCAAGACAGGGTGGACTAAAATGACTTAAGACTTAATCACAATACTCAGAATGGCAGGATATTTAAAACTTCTAGATTATTTCTGGAATTCAATTTAATATTTTTGGACCACAAGTAACTGAAACCAGGGAAAGTGAAAACATAAGACATGAGAAGACAATTATATATTCGTGTGACTGTTTCCAGTACCTGCTTTCCCATTTGATTATAAGCTCCTCTAGTGTTCGTCACTCAGTCATGTCTAACTCTTTGTGACCCCGTGGACTGTAGCCTGCCAGGTTCCTCTGTCCATGGAATTCTCCAGGCTAGAACACTGGCGTGGGTAGCCATTTCCTTCTCCAGGGGATCTTCCCGACCCAGGGATCGAACCCAGGTCTCCTGCATTGCAGGCTGATTCTTTACCATCTGAGTCACCAAGAAACTCCACTAGAGTACAGGCTATAACTGTTTGTTCACAGCTGTTTGCTAAGTAAAATGCCCAGCACATAGGTAGGACTCCATAAACAATGACTGCATGAGTAGACTAGATTTACTCCCTGGCACTGCTATGGGGAGGACAGGTCCATTTGCAGAAGCTGGGTATCTGAGGTCACGAGGACACACGTCAGCTCCCATTCCAGGCCACTGGTCAATCCTCAGAGCATTCTTATGGGTGGAGGTTATCAAAAGCTCCGGAACCACACAAGCCTCTGAAGCACAGACACCCATCATCCATGAGATAACAGGAAAGTGACAGGGTGCTAGTTCCAAGACTAACTCAGAGAATAAAATCTGAGTTCCTAGAATGGTTCTGTTGAAAAATCATGGGCTTTGAAATCAGAAAAAAATCTAGATTTGAACCTTAGCTTGGCCATTTACAGCCATGGGGTGGTGTGTTTCTCAGTTGGAATCCTTTTTTAACACCTTAAAATGACCTGAAATATGGGAATAAGTCTCATCTTGGAAAGCTATATACTTAATAATCACCATCTACTCAGCACTTACATTAATATAAGCTGGATGTAGGTCAACATTTTACCCACATTAACTCACTCACACCTCACAATTACTCTATGGCATGAGTGCTGCTATCTCCATTTTAAAGAGAAGGACATAGGATGTCAGAAGGCCTGGGTGTGGGAAGAGGCAGGCAGAGGGTGTGAGCAGCTCCTTGCAGGAAACCACCCCCAGCAGGAAGCCCCTTGTAACTTTACCACAGAGCTATAGGGTAACTAACTTTTAAACCAGGCCCGCCTATGCTCTGCTCATTTCCAGCCCCAGCACACCTTTCAAGTCTTTTAATCACATGATACCCTGCCAACTTATAGGTGCTTTTCATAGATCAAAGAAGTAGAAATGAAGAAGAAGTAATTAACAGATCACCAGATCTCTTCCCTAGCTTCCCCTCCAGTCATCTCCTAAACAAACTGTGTGGCCAACCTGTGTGAACAGGATAACATCTCGAGAAAGATCACAAGAAGTCTATGAGCCTCCACGTTGTAGGGGATGAAGATGACTCTGACCCTCTATCTCAGCAATTAACTGAGATGACTTCCCTTCTTCCTTTTATTTATTTTTGGTTGCACGGGGTCTTCACTGTTGCGTGGACTTTTCTCTAGTGGTGAGTGGGGGCACTCTTCACTGTGATACACATGCTTTTCATCGCGGTGGCTTCTCTTGCTATGGAGCACAGGCTCTGTGGTGCTTGGGCTTCAGTCTCTGCAGCTCCCAGGTTCCAGAGCACAGGCTCAATAATTGTGGCACATGCGTTTGGCTGCCCTGCAGTATGTGGGATCTTCCGGCAGGGCTCAAACCCACGTTTCCTACATTGGCAGGCAGATTCTTTACCACTGAGCTATGAGGGAAGCACTTCCCTTCTTTATTTGAAAATGCTGATGGCTGAGCAGAGTCTTCGGAGGCAGTTTATAGAGGACACTGAGTCAGTCCACCATGTCCCAGATTGCCGATATTCCAGCAATTGCCCAGCAATCTCAGGCAATTTCCCCTCCAACCCTCTACCTCCTGGCCTGCTCTCTTAGCCAAGTCTCCAGACTGAGCCTGGCTAGAACTCAGACTCCTCCATTTGTAATTAATCATTCTCAAATGGCGGAGTAGGCAACGGCACCCCACTCCAGTACTCTTGCCTGGAAAATCCCATGGATGGAGGAGCCTGGTGGGCTGCAGTCCATGGGGTCGCTAAGAGTCAGACACGACTGAGCGACTTCACTTTCACTTCTCACTTTCATGCATTGGAGAAGGAAATGGCAACCCACTCTAGTGTTCTTGCCTGGAGAATCCCAGGGACCGGGGAGCCTGGTGGGCTGCCGTCTATGGGGTCGCACCAAGTCGGACACGACTGAAGTGACTTAGCAGCAGCATTCTCAAATGGACAAGTCAATGGTTGCAGTGAACTAGACAAGACTGGGGAAAGAGACAGGAAAGAGCTTGAACGTGAGGGAGCCTGCAGAATTTCACTCTATACTCCAAACATGGCAGATCCATCCAACCTCAGACTTCTCAACATGGATGTCCCCAAAGAAGAATTTTTGCTAATTTACTGAGCACCTGTAGTCTGCCAAGCAACTTATAGGCACTGTCACCAATCTTCACAATAACTGTGGAGCATTTATTGTGTTTTATCATTCCTAATTTATAGGTAAGGAAACACACACACACAGAGGGGAAATGACTTACTTAGGCTCACACAGCTGGCAACTGAGTCACAATTTCAACCCATTTCATTCTGACTTCAAAGCCTGTTGCTTTCCTCATGAATTCTTTTCCTTAAGAACTCCTATTCACCCATCAAAGCCCATGTTACAGTGTTATTTCCTATGTGAAGCCCTCCCTCATCTTCATTCCTTCTGTTCACCTCACTCAGGAAGGATTAGTCATAAAAAAAAAGAGACAACTTTCTGATCCTGATTCTGATTAATGGCAACTTTCCTTTCTATTGACATTTATGAGTTTTGGTTTGTAAGTGGCTCGAAATGGGACCAGTTTGGCAACAGTGAAAGACTCTGAGGTCGCAGATTGTGGAGATGCAGGTCGGGAAAGAGAAGGAGTGTGTGCTCCCCTCGCCTCCTGTCACTCGTAGACCTCCTCATGATATCCTCAATGAGAAGGGGGCCGTAGGGTCCTCCGTCCATGGGCCAGGCTGTGAGGATCACTTTGGGAATTAACATGTGAGATGAAATGTGATTACTTTCCCAAATCTAGATGATCTTGGGTTTGCTTCCGATATTCTGACGCTATGATACAAGTTCAACTTCTTCGCTCTATCATGTCTTAAAGAAAATCAAAGAAGAGTAAAGGGAATAAATGACAGCAAACTTCTGGATGCAGTTTATCTGAGTCAGATAAAGGTTGCCCAAGCAAGCTTCTTGTAGACTTTGTAGTGCTTCCTCCTTTACGAACATTCTTTGACTTCCCTCAAAGTCACAGGGGCCATCTAAATTTCTTTCTCTTCCATGAAAGCCTGAATTCAGAAATGTTTCATAAACATCTAGCCTGGGGCATAAATGACTGAGGATGGCAAAGCATGACTCACCCATAGGGAAGTTAATTGTCTCAGACACCAAAAGTTTAAAACAAAAGGAGTGGTAAGCATCAAACACAATATTAAGAATATACTTTTAAGAAGAGGGTAAGGGATATAAGGGAATCCTCCAACCCCTCTAAAATCACATAATTTGGGGAGGTAAATTTTTAACTTATATACCAGCCCTATTCCAGAATCACCCTGAGTTCATAACTTAATTCTCTGTCCTTGACATCTTGGTAGCAGCCTTATAATTTATACAGCTTAAGGGCTGAAACTGATTTTGTTTCCATTCTTTCTCAGATTAAAACAACAACAATAAATTTTTCTATCCCTTTGGGCAAAAGGAGATCTGCCTTTCATAACATGTAGTTTATATTTAGCACCCAGCAGCCATTAATTTGAAAGTCATTGCCTGAGAGATATTATCATCAAGCGACTATATTTTTGTTTCATTCTGTCCCTTTAAACAGGGGGACCAGCTACTCATGCCCACAATGGTCTCATATTTTTCCCAGGTAATATGCACAGCCTTCATCCAGATACTGAAATATCTAGTCCCATGTAACACTCAAATGTCAAAGAAAAGTGTCTTCTCCTATCCAATTTATACTCTATATAAGTATAAAGTTGTAAATGTTGGACAGGGACACAGACCTTGGATGGTTTCTAATCTCTTTCCCCACCTTGTGCTTCAATCCTAGCTCCATTTTGCTAACCAAGATTTTCTGACTCTTTCCGGTTGAGAGTAGAGGGTAGAGTGAGCAGGAGGGAAGTTCTGACTGAATGGATGCTACATGAGCTGGTATTGCACCCCCTGGGCCTGGGAGATGGTCACAGCTGACTGTTTTCTTTGGGGAGAAATGTTCAGAGAGCTTTGATTAATGCATGTCTGGCATCTACAGTTCCCGTGAAGAGAGCTAATGCTCTGTTTTGCCTCATTACTTACAGCTCCTTGCTAATCCCTGGGAACCAGGCAGTACAGCTCCACCCTCTTTGGGGTGAGCCCTTCTCACTACTTCAGGAGGCCCCCTGGGAGGTGCCTAAGGTGATCCATTCCAGTGTCTATCACCCATGGTGCACATCTGGCCCACCGGGACTGTTGAGGGGGCTTTTGCCCTGGGAATCTCTCTTTGGGAACACTGAGCTCCACCTCTGTGTCCTCTCTTTTGCTCTGCCAGTCAGCTTCTCAGGGATGATAACCAGTCTGCTTCCCCAACACCTCATCCCTACATCTGTCACACTCAAAGAAATACAGAGATTCTTTCTTAACAGTCTTGTCTTAAAGCCCCTCTACCCAGGCTTCAGGTGAGGGACAGGCAGCTGCCCACGCCTCCCCCTTGCCAGACAAGCCCACAGAACATGAACATTTTCCTCCAAAACCCTCTCTCAGTCTCTCTGTTCTCTGTTCCTCAGCCTCTCTGACTTTACAGGCTGAGGTGGGTGGTTAACTCAGGTGGTAAATGATTTATCTGCCATCTCCTTTTTTGCAAATCCTGTACAAGACGTACCTCAAAATGTAGCACCTATTTTCTTCATGCTTCAACTAAAACTGTGATAGGGAATTTGAATGTCCTGTTAAATCTGTTATCTTTTCCATTTAACCCTCAGGATCATTTTTGAATACTGTTGCTTCATTAGGCTTGTTTTTCAGAAGGCATAGTTAAACTCACTATTTGTAAAGATGTACTATTTTCTCAAAGCATCTTAGCATCCATGTTTCATTTTATCTCTTCTCCCGTGTGATTGGCCGGAGAAGGCAATGGCACCCCACTCCAGTACTCTTGCCTGGAGAGTCCCATGAATGGAGGAGCCTGGTGGGCTGCAGTCCATGGGGTCGTGAAGAGTCGGACACGACTGAAGCTACTTAGCAGCAGCAGCAGCAGCAGCAGCATGTGATTGGTAGAATTCTCTGAGGTGGGCCTCTTCATTTGCTTAGGTCAGGGGTCCCCAACCCCAGGTAGCTGTCTGGCCTGTTAGAAACCAGGCCACACAGCAGGAAGCGAGCAGTGGGTGGGCAAGCACACAAAGCTTCCTCTGCATTTCCATCCACTACCCATCACTGGCATTACCATCCTCCCACTCTGCCCCTGGTCCGTGGAAAAGCTGTCTTCCATGAAACTGGCACTTGGTGCCATAAAGGTTGGGCACCACTGTCTTAGGACTCATATTTAGGGAGTAGTGCTGTGCTGTGGTAAGTCGCTTCAGTTGTGTCCAATTCTGTGTGAGCCCATGGACTGCAGCCTGCCAGGCTCCTCTGTCCATAAGTATTCTCCAGTCAAGAACACTGGAGTGGGTGGCCATGCCCTCCTCCAGGGGATCTTCCCAACCCAGGGATTGAACTGGTGACTCTTACGTTTAACCTGCATTGGCAGGCAGGTTCTTTACCACTAGTGCCACCAAGTTCAAGATAAAATTCAGGCCTCCTCATGCTTTCCAAATATCTTGATAATAAAAATACTTAAAAAAAAATAGTAATAGTGGTGAAAGTTTACTGCACATTGACACTGCTCTTAAGTTTAACAGATACAGAAACCCAACCATTTATGCATAGATATTATGATGCCTGTTCTACAGATGAGGAAACCACCACAGAGAATGCTTAAGTAATTTACTCATGGTCACAGAGTAAGTGGCAGAGCATTAGATTCAACCCTTAACCCTTAGTGAAAGAATGTTTTTGTCTTCTCATTATCCACTTGACATTGAGCACTGTGATTTACATTTTCTAGCTTGATATCAATCAGAGGGAACAAGATGACTTTCTTGAAAGACAAGAAGAAAGACAAGCAAACTTAGAAAATACAGATGTGAGGTCATAGTGCTCACAGGGAACAGAGGCCAAGTGAAACTCACTCTACTCTTCATCCAGTTTCCCCACTGTATTACATGGAGATATTTCTGAAAGGAATGAGAAGTGCTGCCAGGGATTTTCCCAATGATCTGGCCAAGTACTTTGCAAGTTAATGGAGAATCCTGGAAGGGCTCAGAAGGAGCATGGAGTAAGAAAGCCTCACATGGGAAGGAAGGTCCTGCTCGAAGCTGAACGCAGATTCCACTTCATGTCTTCCACATCAGTCCCCACTTAGGTTTTGTTTGAATAAAGAGATGTGCTGCCTTTGTTGTATATAAACGACCAGTATAGTCAAACCCCCACCTTGATAAGTGGTGGGCTGAGGCCCAGAGGAAAGTAAGTGAAGTCATATAGTGAGTTCATACAAAGTCTGGAAAGCAGTCAGAACCCCAGTTTTCTTGCGCAGCACTTTCCCCTCCAGACCCTAATGATCCTCTGTTGAATTAACTTAATACACCCTAGAATCAGGCTGGGAACTGATAAACAGGTAATGTGGCATGTACCAATACCCTGGCAGTGAAACAAAGTGATTAAGTTTCAATTAATGATATATGCATATGTATGCCAGAAAGAAACACTCTGCCATGCATATGTATATATTATTAATTATGCAACATGCTTTCTTACATTTATATTTTCATAGCTTTTTATAGCATTAATCACTTCATTAAATGGAAGAAAAATGTAAGGGATGGCATAAATGGGCTTTACTGTTTACCTACTGCCAGTAGGTAATCAAATGCTAAGTGGCATGGGGCTGTCTATGTGTCAGTGAAACAACTTCTTTCAACCTTGAGTCTCTGACACTTGTCACATCCCTGATTTCTACTGCGGTTCTTCAGTCTGCTATGGTGTCAGGTGCTAAGAAGCCCTGGGTAACTGATGTTCTGTTCTACCATCAGGATGTGCAGAGTATTGATCTTGGAGGTCAGAGAACTGAGTTATAACCACACTCTGGTTCCAGATAGCTGTGTGACTACAGGTAATTCAATTTCTTCTCTAGTTTTTTTCTTTGCTTCAACCATAATGGAGCAAACATTCTGGCAAAGAAATGAAAGAAGACAAAGAACTGTTGGAAAGATTGGATGAGGTCAGGAGTGAGGAGGAAAGAGAATTTAAGCCTAAAGATAACAGTGATTTGCCAATCTCTCCATACCCTCTTTTATTGCTCACCCCACCCACACCCCACCATTTTGCCCCTCTTTCTGTTCCCTAAATATGCCTGGTTCTTTCCTTCTTCTGAACTTCTCCCACTCTGTACCCTCTGCCTGGACCCCACTCCCACCCCTGTAACTTTAATTGGTCTAATTCCTAATAAATTTTCAGACCTCTCATAAGACCTGAGGTTAGATCCCTTGGTATATACCTCCTTTCCTGCTTCTCCTCTTATGAAAACACACAACAGCCTTTACTGTGATTATTTATTCAATATTCAACTCTCTAGACCAAACTTCTATGATGGCAAGAGCCATATCTGTCCAGTTCTTGGCTGTATCCCCAGGGCCAAAGTGTTCAAATATTTATCAAATATTTATTGAAGGACTGGTTTCTGAACAGAGCACATATGATATGATTCTGTTTATATGAAATTCTAAAAAATGCAAATTAACCTATAGTGACAGAAAACAGATCTGTGGCTGTCAGGAAACCAGGGGTGAGGAGAAGAGAGAATGATTGCAAACGGGTACCAGGAACCTTCAGGGAGTAATGGATACATTCATTGTTTTGATTGTGTGAGGATCTCACAGCTGAATCAGTTCAGTTCAGTCGTGTCCGACTCTTTGCGACCCCATGAATCACAGCACGCCAGGCCTCCCTGTCTATCACCAACTCCCAGAGTTCACTCAGACTCATATCCATTGAGTTGGTGATGCCATCCAGGCATCTCATCCTCTGTTGTCCCCTTTTCCTCCTGCCCCTAATCCCTCCCAGCATCAGAGTCTTTTCCAATGAGTCAACTCTTCCCATGAGGTGGCCAAAGTACTGGAGCTTCAGCTTCAGCATCATTCCCTCCAAAGAACACCCAGGACTGATCTCCTTTAGAATGGACTGGTTGGATCTCCTTGCAGTCCAAGGGACTCTCAGGAGTCTTCTCCAACACCACAGTTCGAAAGCATCAATTCTTCGGCGCTCAGCCTTCTTCACAATCCAACTCTCACATCCATACATGACCACTGGAAAAAACCATAGCCTTGACTAGACAGACCTTTGTTGGCAAAGTAATGTCTCTGCTTTTGAATATGCTATCTAGGTTGGTCATAACTTTCCTGCCAAGGAGTAAGCGTCTTTTAATTTCATGGCTGCAGTCACCATCTGCAGTGATTTTGGAGCCCAGAAAAATAAAGTTTGACACTGTTTCCACTGTTTCCCCATCTATTTCCCATGAAGTGATGGGACCAGATGCCATGATCTTCATTTTCTGAATGTTGAGCTTTAAGCCAACTTTTTCACTCTCCTCTTTCACTTTCATCAAGAGGCTTTTTAGTTCCTCTTCACTTTCTGCCATAAGGGTGGTGTCATCTGCATATCTGAGGTTATTGATATTTCTCCTGGCAATCTTGATTCCAGCTTGTGCTTCTTCCAGCCCAGTGTTTCTCATGATGTACTCTGCATATAAGTTAAATAAGCAGGGTGACAATATACAGCCTTGATGTATTCCTTTTCCTATTTGGAACCAGTCTGTTGTTCCACATCCAGTTCTAACTGTTGCTTCCTGACCTGCATATAGGTTTCTCAAGAGGCAGGTCAAGTGGTCTGATATTCCCATCTCTTTGATAATTTTCCACAGTTTATTGTGATCCACACAGTCAAAGGCTTTGCAATAGTCAATAAAGCAGAAACAGCTGAATACAGGTACCAAAATCATTAAATTGGACACTTTAAACATGTGCCTTTTATTCTCTATCAATCTATAACTTGAGAAGGTGTAAAGATGCATAAACGAAATAAAATGCTATTACAGGAAGGAAAAAAGTTTGCTTAAGTCACTGACTGTTGCAGAGAGCTTAAAAAAAAAAAAAAAGTCAAAGCAAAAAATGTCCCTTAGATTAGGAAGTTTTAGGTACGGTGAGACCCCTGCTAAACCAGTAGATGGAAACCCAGTGGTGGTGAATGGGCTTTACAGTCAGCTATTTTTATGCCTAATCACTCCCACAGGAAAGAGCAGCCTTCCTCCAGCCCTGGTGGCCCCCTACATCAGAGTATTAATCTGATAAGGGCATTCTGTTTACAAGGAATAGAAATCACCCTGTGCTAGCTTAGGCAAGAAGAGGAAGATATAAAGGCACAAGAATGTCTGAGAAAACCTGAGGCCACAAATGTCACTTCTAGTTACAAGAAAAAGCCTAGAACAAAGGTCTGAAATGCTTGTAAGAACCCAGGCCCAGTGTAGCCTCTAGTCCATGCTCTTCTTGGCACCTCGACTCCATCCTCTGTCTCAGCATATTTGATATGGGGACTCCTCAGTTGACTCAAAAAACATAAGGTTGCCCCATGGGTCCCAGGTGGCTGCAGCCCACCAGCACAGATGAAGCTGTCATCTCAAATCATGATTCTAAATCACAGCTCTAACATTCTGGAAGAGAGACTGTGATTGATCCAACTGAGACGTGGGGTCCACCCTGCCTGCTCTGCTTTGGCTGGTGAAGAAAGTCACTTGGATGACACACACTTGAGACTAGGTTCTTGTCTGGAGGAAAAATGGAAGGACATCATTAGAGAAAGGGAATAGTGGTTTGAACAGGCATTCTAAAACTCTCCATTAAAAGTTATTGTTGGGGTCAACCAGATATCCAGAGTGGGGATAATAATTTCCCATTCATAGATAATAAATGAGGGCCCAGAATAGACCATTTATCTTCCCAAAGCCTCACGGTGCAAGGCAGAGTGCAAAACCCCTGGATGTTTGACTCTAAGCCCCACTACCCTTACTAGAACACCAGATGGTTTTTCTAAAGCAATCCTGTGCTCAAGGAAGATTCACAATCTCACTGGAACTCAAGTGTAAAGGAATGCAAATAGCTTGAGGCATTATCCCAGCATTTCTGAGAGGAGAAAGTGGAGAGGAGGGGAGATGGATTTATCTTTTAGCAGGAACCAAAGCCTTAAGCTGAAGAATACTGTACTAATGGTGATATTTAAGTCATCCTCTGATGTATATGCATTTTCAAAGGGATATAGTCCATTCTGAAGCCCATGAACTACATTGCACAGATAATGATAAATGCACTCATTCTGAAACTAGCTGTTTCTTCTTTTTACCTCCAAGGTTTTAAAGGAGGTGAAGAGCATATTTGGTAAAGCTGCTATCAGACAGAATTCTCACTCGAGACACTTACAGTCTGATGAAAATGGAATATATCTGAATTCTACCAAGAAGACAAGTTTGAAAAACACTTAGTGCCTGTTTCAGGTGAAGCCTTCGAATCGAAGAAGTACAAATTGTTCAGGTGGTTGAGAAATAAACAACCACTTCTCGTGTGCTCACTCAGGTAAACTAAACCTGGATGTAACTTACCCAGATGCCACAGTGATACAGGGGCCAGGAAACCAAGAATGGATCCTGGAGTAGAGGCAAAGTGAACACGCTTCTCTCAACCTGGGCTCCAAGAATCAAATGTGCCCATTTTGTTATCCAATGGGTCAGGACACACTTTTCTCTCTCTCTCTCTCTCTCTCTTTTTTTTTTTTTTTAACTTTTTGGCCATACTGTGCAGCATGTGGGGTCTTTTTTTTTTTTTAATTGGCATATAATTGCTTTATAATATTGTGTTAGTTTCTGCTGTACAACAAAGTGAATCAGCCATATGTATACATATATCCTCTCCCTCTTGGGTCTCCCTTGTACCCCCACCCCCATCCCACCCCTATAAGGTCATCACAGAACACTGAGCTGAGTTCCCTGTGCTATATGGCAGCTTCCTACTAGCTATCTATTTTACACATGATAGTGTGTATATTTCAATCCTAATCTCCTAATTTGTCCCACACTTTCCTTCCTCAGGCTTCCCTAGTAGCGTAGCTGGTAAAGAATCCATCTGCAATGCAGGAGACCCTGGTTCAATTCCTGGGTCGGGAAATTCCCCTGGAGAAGAGGTAAGCTACCCACTCCAGTATTCTTGGGCTTCCCTGGTGGCTCAGATGTTAAAGAATCTGCCTGCAACGCAGGAGACCTGGGTTCAATCCCTGAGTCAGAAAGATCCCCCAGAGAAGGAGTTGTCAACCCACTCTAGTATTCTTGCCTGGAGAATATCATGGACAGAGGAGTCTGGTGAGCTAGCTACAGTCCATGGGATTACAAAAAGTTGGACACGACTGAGTGACTAACACTTTTCCTTCCCCAATCCCTGTGTCCACATATCTGTTCTCTGTGTCTGCATCTCTATTCCTGCCCTGGAAATAGGTTCATCTGTACTGTTCCCATGTGGGATCTTAGTTCCTGGATGAGAAATCGAATCCGCACTCCCCAGCAGGGGAAGCACAGAGTCATTACCACTGGACTTCCAGGGTAGTTCCCTGTATTTACCTAAGGCATAGTTCAACCCTACAAGCCTGGCGGTAGGAGACTGCGTGTGAGATGATGGCTTTTCCTCTCAGACCTTTAATAATCAAATGGGAAAAGTAGGCATGGATGCAAACACAAGGTGCAGAGAAATGTATTCTCTGAAGAGGGATGGGTGTACTTGAAGACTTCAGATCTTTCAGGCCTCAAACTGAATTCCCTCTTTTACACCCACCTAGAATTATCTTCCTTTATCAGCAGCAGCACTACTATCCCTTTAGTTGTACAGATCACTGGAATTATCCTTGAATCTTCCCTCTCCTTCACCTGTCATATCAACTGTAATCACACATTAAATTGAATTTTGCTTTCAAAATATATTTTGTAGCTGCCCACTTATATTCAACCCCTTCCAAGCCATCCTTTCAAGCTGGCACCTTCTTTTATCTGCCAAGAACAGAGGTTTCTTTATATTACTGACTGTATTTACATTTACTCCTTTCAAATCCATTCTGAATTCTACTGCTCAAGTGATCTTAAAAATGAAAATGTGGGAATATTACTCTCTAAGAATATGATTTTAGATTGTTTCAATTGCCTTTAGAATCCAGATCCATACCCTTTAGCCTGTAAAACCTCCAGTGACTGGCCCTGGTCCACACTTTGCTCTACAACCTCACCTCCTGCCACTCACTTCCTATGTCTCCCTCCTCAGCCGTCACATCATCTTCAGTGTCCTAAGCAGGGCAGTCTCTCTCACATAAGGACACTTGAAGAAGCTGTATTCATTGCTTACAATATGGCAGCACGCCATCTGCTGCTCATTTCCTGGATGAATCCAGGTTGGGTTTCCTGGTGTACATGGCTCCTGCAGAACAGTCACTCCAGCTGTAAATTAATGATCTAACATCCTTTTCCACTAAACTGTTAATCCCAGGAGGACAGAGGTCATTTGCTTCATTACTGTTGCATTTAACTTTCAGCATGGTACCTGACACTCAACACAGATTCATTGAATGGAGCCCAGGAGTGCAAATGGAGAGTCAGGAAAGTGAGCATAAGACTTAATTGTGGGGGGCTACAGAAGTCCGGCAAAAGCAAGAAGACCTGTGCCCCCAAAGCCTGCTTCCAAAGCCTCCTCTGTTCTTCTGCAGCTGCCCCTGGTGTGAGACTTCTTCTCTTTCACCCTGTCCCTCACCCCTGGCACCATGAGGGCAAGGAAGGTGCTTTGTTTATCTCTGGGTCCTCAGCCATTGGCATAGGGCCAGCCACACCACTACAGAGTGATGCAAATGCCAACCAGCCTAGGCTCACTTGTGCTCCATTGGAAAATAGCATTCTCATCTCACTCAAAGTCCACTGCAAGTGTAGTTGAGTCTCCTAGGCAGTGGCTTTCCACATCATGGTCAGGTACATGAGACAACTCCTCCTGGGTCAACTCATGTTACCAAGTCAATATGGCAGGGAATAAGTAAAACTGACAGATCAAACTCTGCAAACAAATGCTCCCTTCTAGTACCTCCCTGGTGGCTCAGACGGTAAAGCGTCTGCCTACAATGCAGGAGACCCGGGTTCGATCCCTGGGTTGGGAAGATCCTTTGCAGAAGGAAATGGCAACCCACTCCAGTACTCTAGTCTGAAAAATACCATGGACGGAGAAGTGTAGTAAGCTACAGTCCATGAGGTCACAAAGAGTCGGATACGACTGAGCCCTTCACTTTCACTTTCCAGTGACCTATTTCCCTCCTCGTGAGCCAAAGCAATTCACATGGCCATGCCTAACACCAAAAAAGACAAATTACATATGTATTTATGTATGTACGTGTGTGTGTGTGTGTGTGTGTGTGTGTGTGTATACATACATAGCTGAGCACCAAAGAATTAATGCTTTGCTGGAGAAGACTCTTGAGAGTCTCTTGGACTGCAAGGAAATCAAACCAGTCCATCCTAAAGGAAATCAACCCTGAATATTCATTGGAAGAACTGATGCTGAAGCGGAAGCTCCAATAATTTGGTCACCTGATGCAGAGAGTCAACTCATTAGAAAAGACTCTGATGCTGGGAAGATTGAAGGCAGGAGGAGAAGGAGACAACAGAGGACAAGATGGTTGGATGGCGTCACTGACTCAATGGACATGAGTTTGAGCAAGCTCTGGGAGATGGTGATGGACAGGGAAGCCTGCTGTGTTGTAGTCCATGGGGTTCCAAAGAGTCGGACATGACTGAGCAACTGAACAACAACAACATATATATGTGTGTGTATATATATGTGTGTGTGTGTGTGGCAGGTCATGGTGGAGAGATCTAACAGAATGTGGCCCACTGGAGAAGGGAATGGCAAACCACTTCAGTATTCTTGCCTTGAGAACCTCATGAACAGTATGAAAAGGCAAAATGATAGGATACTGAAAGAGAAACTCCCCAGGTCAGTAGGTGCCCAATATGCTACTGGAGATCAGTGGAGAAATAACTCCAGAAAGAATGAAGGGATGGAGCCAAAGCAAAAAGAATACCCAGCTGTGGATGTGACTGGTGATAGAAGCAAGGTCTGATGCTGTAAAGAACAATATTGCATAGGAACCTGGAATGTCAGGTCCATGAATCAAGGCAAACCGGAAGTGGTCAAACAAAAGATGGCAAGAGTGAATGTTGACATTCTAGGAATCGGTGAACTCAAATGAACTGGAATGGGTGAATTTAACTCAGAGGACCATTATATCTACTACTGTGGGCAGGAATCCCTCAGAAGAAATGGAGTAGCCAACATGGTCAACAAAAGAGTCCAAAATGCAGTACTTGGAAGCAATCTCAAAAACGACAGAATGATTTCTGTTCGTTTCCAAGGCAAACCATTCAATATCACAGTAATCCAAGTCTATGACCCAACGAATAATGCTGAAGAAGCTGAAGTTGAACAGTTCTATGAAGACCTGCAAGACCTTTTAGAACTAACATCCAAGAAAGATGTCCTTTTCATTATAGGGGACTGGAATGTGAAAATAGGAAGCCAAGAAACACCTGAAGTAACAGGCAAATTTGGCCTTGGAATACAGAATGAAGCAGGGCAAAGACAAATAGAGTTTTGCCAAGAAAATGCACTGGTCATAGCAAATACCCTCTTCCAACAACACAAGAGAAGACTCTACACATGGACATCACCAGATGGTCAACACCGAAATCAGATTGATTATGTTCTTTGCAGCCAAAGATGGAGAAGCTCTATACAGTCAACAAAAACAAGACCAGGAGCTGACTGTGGCTCAGATCATGAATTCCTTATTACCAAATTCAGACTTAAATTGAAGAAAGTAGGGAAAATCACTAGACCATTCAGGTATGACCTAATTCAAATCCCTTATGATTATACAATGGAAGTGAGAAATAGATTTAAGGGCCTAGATCTGATAGATAGAGTGCCTAGTGAACTATGGAATGAGGTTCGTGACATTGTACAGGAGACAGGGATCAAGACCATCCCCATGGAAAAGAAATGCATAAAAGCAAAATGGCTGTCTGGGAGGCCTTACAAATAGCTGTGAAAAGAAGAGAAGCAAAAAGCAAAGGAGAAAAAGAAAAATATAAGCATCTGAATGCAGAGTTCCAAAGAATGGCAAGAAGAGATAGGAAAGCCTTTTTCAGCAATCAATGCAAAGAAATAGAGGAAAACAAAAGAATGGGAAAGACTAGAGATCTCTTCAAGAAAATTAGAGATACCAAGGGAACATTTCATGCAAAGATGGGCTTAAGAAAGAACAGAAATGGTATGGACCTAACAGAAGCAGAAGATATTAAGAAGAGGTGGCAAGAATACACAGAAGAACTGTACAAAAAAGATCTTCACAACATAGATAATCACGATGGTGTGATCACTGACCTAGAGCCAGACATCCTGGAATGTGAAGTCAAGTGGGCCTTAGAAAGCATCACTACGAACAAAGCTAGTGGAGGTAATGGAATTGCAGTTGAGCTATTTCAAATCCTGAAAGATGATGCTGTGAAAGTGCTGCACTCAATATGCCAGCAAATTTGGACAACTCAGCAGTGGCCACAGGACTGGCAAAGGTCAGTTGTCATTCCAATCCCAAAGAAAGGCAATGCCAAAGAGTGCTCAAACTACTGCACAATTGTACTCATCTCACATGCTAGTAAAGTAATGCTCAAAATTCTCCAAGCCAGGCGTCAGCAATATGTGAACCATGAACTTCCTGATGTTCAAGCTGGTTTTAGAAAAGGCAGAGGAACCAGAGATCAAATTGTCAACATCTGCTGGATCATGGAAAAAGAAGAGAGTTCCAGAAAAACATCTATTTCTGCTTTATTGACTATGCCAAAGCCTTTGACTGTGTGGATCACAATAAACTGTGGAAAATTCTGAAAGAAATAGGAATACCAGCCCACCTGACCTGCCTCTTGAGAAATCTGTATGCAGGTCAGGAAGCAACAGTTAGAACTTGACATGGAACAACAGACTGGTTCCAAATAGGAAAAGGAGTACGTCAAGGCTGTATATTGTCACCCTGCTTATTTAACTTATATGCAGAGTACATCATGAGAAACACTGGACTGGAAGAAACACAAGCTGGAATCAAGATTGCTGGGAGAAATATCAATATGTCATCAGATATGCAGATGACATCACCCTTATGGCAGAAAGTGAAGAGGAACTAAAAAGCCTCTTGATGAAAGTGAAAGTGGAGAGTGAAAAAGTTGGCTTAAAGCTCAACATTCAGAAAACGAAGATTATGACATCCAGTCCCATCACTTCATGGGAAATAGATGGGGAAACAGTAGAAACAGTGTCAGACTTTATATTTTGGGGTTCCAAAATCACTGCAGATAGTGATTGCAGCCATGAAATTAAAAGACACTTACTCCTTGGAAGGAAAGTTATGACCAACCTAGATAGCATATTCAAAAGCAGAGACATTACTTTGCCAACAAAGGTCTGTCTAGTCAAGGCTCTGGTTTTTCCTTTGGTCATGTATGGATGTGAGAGTTGGACTGTGAAGAAGGCTGAGCGCCGAAGAATTGATGCTTTTGAACTGTGGTGTTGGAGAAGACTCTGGAGAGTCCCTTGGACTGCAAGGAGATCTGGCCAGTCCATTCTGAAGGAGATCAGCCCTGGGATTTCTTTGGAAGGAATGATGCTAAAGCTGAAACTCCAGTACTTTGGCCACCTCATGGAAAGAGTTGACTCATTGGAAAAGACTCTGATGCTGGGAGGGATTGAGGGCAGGAGGAGAAGGGGACGACAGAGGATGAGATGGCTGGATGGCCTCACTGACTCGATGGATGTGAGTCTGGGTAAACTCCGGGAGTTGGTGATGGACAGGGAGGCCTGGCGTGCTGCAATTCATGGGGTCGCAAAGAGTCAGACACGACTGAGTGACTGAACTGAACTGAACATATAAATTATATATCCTGAAGTTGTAAGTGGCTGCCCACTTCACTATTCTTGCCTGGAGAATCCCATGGACAGAGAAGCCTAAAGGCTACAGTCCACGGGGTTGCAAAGAGTTGGACATGGCTGGGTGACTGAACACACATGCACGAATTATATGCATATAAATTATATATGTGTTTATAAATGCACATATGTATATACATACACACACAAATGTGTTATATATATATATATATGTATATAATTTTCTCCATTTATTTAGAAAACAGGTGAAATAGGTATAAGCAAACATTATATACTAACACCTGCTCCAGTCCTGGACAAATAAGCATTTCAATTAAAACAAAAAATAAAAACCAATAGAGAGCATAAGTGGTCCTTGCTGTGGAATGGATGTAGAACTCCTGGTAAGGAATGCTATTCTAATTCCAGTGTCCCAGGATCTCCAGTTCTGAATGCTACCTGGTCACTGCAGGAAATTTTAATTCCAGCATTCTGGCCTTGTCCTAACCTCCTCTCCTCTGACAATCCACTGCCTTCCTCACCTACTCACTCTCACGGTCATCACCTAGACCTCAGAAGCTCCTATCATTTCCAATCCACCAAAAGCTTAATTCCCACTCTATGTACATCTTCCAAAATTTCCAACTCATTTCCTGGACTCCCTGTCTTCAGCAATCTTTGATTCTACCTGATTTTCAATACAGTAATCCCAAAATCTTTCTACTGTCCTTAGTCCCTTGACCAATGGCCTCACCCACCTCCTTATCCAGGTTAAATTGTATGATTACTCATTATAATTATTTTCTTTTTACAACCCTTCCTTTCCTTCCCCAGGTTCTGAACTCCCAAATGCATACCCTTTCATCACATTTGCTTTCCTAAACTGCAGTCCCAGGCAGATTTAGCTCTTCAGCTACTTAGGGGCAGAACTTGTACAAGAGAGGCCACAAAACACACCCCAGCCACAATTACTGATTTATCTTTAAACTCACAATCACTAGGTAAGTTCTTAAAGCTGCCATCATACTACATTTCCCCTGGCTGTTCTCCTTCCCACTCTCCTGGATAATTCTTTCATCCTTTCTCATTTCTTCTCAAACCCCCAGCACCTTCTCCATCTTACCTCACAGCTTCTGACTTGCTTCCCACTTGATAAAAATGAAGTGTTCAGAAAAGAACATCATGGTCCTCTCACCCAGGCAAGGACTTACTCCAGCAAGTCTGCCTCCCTCACCTGCATCATTCCCTCCTGCCCCCTTTTCTGTCAGATCCATCAGCACACAGACATGCTGCTGTGATTCCCATCTTCCCCTTTGTCAATAGCACCCTTTTTCTCTCATTCTCTTTACACCAGCATATCCTGGAAGGGATGCCTAAATTAGTCTTCAATTTCTCTCCTTCTGTTCTCCGTCCAAACCACACCAGGTTTCCTTCCTCTCAAACACCTGGCACAACCTCTTCTTGTCAAGGTGAAGAGTGACCATTGCATTGGTCCACTAGACATGTCTCAGTCCTAATCTGACCCTTTCCCACCAGCAGCTTTTGATACAGGAGTTCATTCTGTTCTCTTTGCAAAAACACTTTCCCTACTTGGTTTCCAGAATGCCACACTCACCTGCTTTTCTCCCACTGATGCTTTCTGTTGCCTCTTTGGCTGGATCATCTGCATCTCCCTGACATCTGAATGTGGGAATGCTCCAGGGCTCACTCCCCAACTGATCTCATCCCATTGCCTTGCTTTAAATACCATCCCTCTGCAGTCGTATGCTTATCCCCAGCCTGGATTTCTCCTACAAACTCCAGATTCACATAGTTAACTTCCTGCCTGACATCTCCACCTGAATGTTTAATAGGCATTTTAAATTAAACATACGTCTAAAAATGAGCTCATGAAATTCTCCCCATTCCCCCCCAAACATGCTTTATTAATGGCAATTCTCTCCTTCCAGTTGCTCTGGTATAATCCTGGACTCCTCTCTCATTCCTCACTTCCAGCTTTCTTGCAAATCCTATTTGTTCTACCTTCAAAATATACCGAGAATTCAATTACTTTCCACCAAACCCTCTGCTAACATTCTGATCCAAGCCATTATCAGAGTTTGTGTTGATTATTTCAATAGTTTCCTAACTGATGAGCTTCTGCCCTCGTCGCCCCTTTAGCCTACTTTCAATACACAAGCCCAGCCAATGTCACTCAGGGCTCCCCCTTCAC
The DNA here is from genome assembly GCA_935064755.1 of Tragelaphus eurycerus. Classification (NCBI taxonomy): domain Eukaryota; kingdom Metazoa; phylum Chordata; class Mammalia; order Artiodactyla; family Bovidae; genus Tragelaphus; species Tragelaphus eurycerus. The sequence goes on along the minus strand of CAKXYN010000014.1, from coordinate 32,336,245 downwards.
TCTGGCTTCCCATGTTAATCAAAATAAAAACCCAAGTGCTTATTTTGACTCACACAGTCATGCATGGGCTGGATCCCATTTCCCCTTTAACCTCATATCTGAATCCTTTCTCCTTCATTCTCTCCATGTCAGTCACATCGCCTTCCTTGCTGAACCCAACATTCCAGGTGTTACTCCCAACTCTGAGCCCTTTCATTTTCCTTGTTTTAGACACTTCCTCCTGGATATCTACATGGCTGGCTTCATCACTCCCTTTGGGTTTTTACTCAAAAGACATCTTCATAATAAGACCTTCCTTGGCCACTCTCTAAAATTTTAACCTCCCCCACCCATACTTTATATGCTCTTACCTGCAGGAATTTTGATCCTTAAAATGCATCAGTATCTAAAATGCTCTAAACTATATATAATTATCTTGTTCATTGCCTCCTCTACTATGGTGTAAGTTTCATGAAGGCAGGAATATTCACCGATACTGTTGACTGTTGTTTTCCCGGAGGCTAAAACAGTGTCTGGCACAAATGAGACTGTCAGTGTCTATCTGTCACATGAATAAATTCTTTCCAGGAACATTTTTTATTACTATTACCAGGAAGAATATATACTAGAAAGCACAGCCCGGCCAAGCAGAAAGAATGCTGCCCTAGAAGTCTGGGAGACTAGGAATTTAGTTACTGTTCTCTTGTTAACTTGCTCTGCATCTGTAAGCAAATTGTTTCCACTGTGCAGATTTCTATGTTCTTATCTGTAAATTAAGTGGAGTGGACTCAATGATTTTCTGTGTTCCACTCAGCTCATGAGACAGAAGAATGTGAAGATCAAACTGAGAGGAAAGTTGTTGGTAGCGTGGATTTAGTGAGAGAATGTATACTCTCAGAATTTCCAGTCTTTTGGGTCTAAGGTTTAGAGCAGGCATTGTACTAATGTTAAAAATACATTTGAGGTGACTTTTAAGAATCTACTCTGTAACTCAGGGGACACAGTTTCGGTTCCTGGTCAGTGAACTAGGATCCCATGTGCCATGGGGCAACTAAGCCCAAACACCAGAACTACTGAGCCCACACATCACAACTAGAGTCGGAAAGCTCCATCAAAAGTTCTCTCATAACACAACAAAGATCCTGCATACTGCAACTAAGACCCAACAAAATCAAATAAATAAATATTTTAAAAATCCCTTTGAATTTTAATCCCTGGTTTGTTTCTTCAGCTGGGTGTATGCACTGACCAATTTGGAAATCCCAAGCCAGCCAACTTGAGCCTTGGATCTTGGTTAGCCCTTTTTGTAGCTAAGCCTTTGGTTCTTCTTCACACCCTGTGTCTTAACTCAGCAAAGAAGCTGATTGACAGAAGAGTTAGAATTCAAACTAGGGTTCTTGAATTTCTACCACATCACCCCCACCAGGCTGCCTCTTCCACATGGGTGGAGGTGGTGGTTTCCAACATGAACCATGATTCACTTGCCACAGGGCCCATCTCAACAGGGAAAAACAAGTGAATCCCATCTATTCAACACAGCATGCTGTCATTTTTGAGTCTTGAACTGATCACCTCAAAGGACCTTGGCAGTTATTATTTCCTCGAGGAAAGAAACCAAGGTTCAGTAAAAACACTGGGGCATGCTGTTTTCATAAGCATTCCACAGAAATTCACTGATGGCCAGTAATGCAAGCTGCTTAAGAGTCTGGGTTTCTCAGTCCCCTCTCTCACTGCATGACCTTCAACATGAGATATCACTGCTTTGAATCTCTGCTTCTTATGGCAGACTTGATAGTCACTCACGACACCCCGCTCTCTTTTCCTTACACCTTCAATTTGTCAATCATCTTCCTAGTGGTTGAATTTGCATGCTGACTATCTTTCGACTCCACCCATTCTGTCCTCCCTCTCTGGATTAGTGCTTAGTTGCTAAGTCGTGTCCGACTCTTTGCGACCCCATGCGCTGGGGCCCACAAGGCTCCTCTGTCCATGGGATTGTCCAGGCAAGAATACAGGAGTGGGTTGCCATTCCCTTCTCCAGGATTACTGTCTACTATAAATACGATGATGCTACTTTCTTCTTTAGCTCTTCCTTGCCCTGGGACTGAAGTCCCAGAGTCTAAATAAAGACTGCAAAGGGTATCCCCTAAGCTCATCAGTCTCTGGTCTTTCCTCATCTCTCTGTCTAAAATGTTCTTCCTCCTCACTAGTTCACTGCTGTCCATGCTTCAGGTCTCTTTTTCAATATTTTTTTCTCAGGGAAACCTTCTCTGAGAAGGTTACATTTCCTCGTTGTACATTCTCATAAAACCTTGTGTTTTACTTCTGTAGCAGTTCTCACAAATATAATTAAATATACACTTTTCTGTAATTGATTCTTCAATTTGATTTACCCTTTAGATGGTAAAGTCTACTAAGCTAGGAATCCATGAATAGCATATTTACTATGGCATACTCAATACAACCAACATCTGGCACACAGTAGGTCTTCAACTTATTTCCCCTCTGTTTTTCCTGCTGAATCTTTTTTCTCTTCATTCTTTTTTCTTTCTCTTGCTTTCTCTTTTTTCTTTAACTTTTATGATGAAAATTTTTAAATACAAATGTAGGAAGAATAGTTGAATGAACCTCCACATAACCATCACCTAATTACAGAAGTGATGATCCATGATTGATTTTGCCTTATCAATAGACCCCCAATACACACTCATACTGGATTATTTTGAAGCAAATCCCAGATATTATTTCATACATATATATTTCAGTATTTTTATAAAGAGCTATTATAAAAACAACCACCATGTCTTCATCACATATAAAATGTCAACAGTAGTTTTTTGTTTGTTTGTTTTTTTTTTAAAATCAGGGCTCAAATACCCATATGATTCTAAACTTCTTTTTCATTATTTATTCAATTCATGATCCAAACAAGGTCCAAATTTTTTTTTTTTTACTGATATGCCTATTGAGATTTATGTGATCTATACATTTTTGTTTTCCTCTTTTTTGTTTTCCTTGAAAAGTATTTGTTGAATAAACAGGGAATTTGTTCTGAAGAGATTACCACAGTCCAAAGTTTTGCTTATTGTGTCTCATGTCTGTTCTCTTAAATCTTTCATTTGTCTTCCTCCATGGGACACTTCTTTTAGTAGATAAACATGTTCAGTACTTCCTCACTCAACCCCCAATAAAAGCAATACAAATGCATTCATGGTAAAACACACAAGCCATGATCTCATTTCTCAGAATGTAGATATGTGAATGTCGAGGACTATGTACAAAGCAATGCAGAAACAAAATGGCCACACAAATGTTGATGGCAATCTCTCAGTAGGGTGACTTGAACTTTTTTATCCCTGTGTGTTAATATTTGTTGTGATTAGTACACACCTCATGCGAAGAGTTGACTCATTGGAGAAGACTCTGATGCTGGGAGGGATTGAGGGTAAGAGGAGAAGGGGACGACAGAGGATGAGATGGCTGGATGGCATCACTGACTCAACGGATATGAGTCTCAGTGACCTCCGGGAGTTGGTGATGGACAGGGAGGCCTGGTGTGCTGCAATTCATGGGGTCGCAAAGAGTTGGACACGATTGAGCGACTGATCTGATCTGATCTGATGTAAACTTATAATGTGGCTATTTTTTGAAATGGGGGAAACAAACAAAAATCCTAACTCTCCCACTTCCTCTCTGTTCCTGCTCTACACTGCTATTTCATAAGTTCACTTTTTTGAATGACTAACAGAAATTCATTCATTTTACATATTTTCATTAACTCAAAAGTATTTCTGAATATTTACTAAGTACCAGATGCAATGATTTGAAGCTCTGGGTTCCCCTACGCAACTGTGCTAAAAAGTAAACCTGAACAGGTTAATGCAGTCCTTTAAACGTAGCTCTAGTTGCTCCTGGTCAGTTCACGGTAAAGTCCAAATGTTACATTATAAAACACAAAGGCCTTCCTGGCCTGGCCCCTGCATAACTCACCAGGGCTCACCTTTCACCACTCCAACTGGAGTATTTTGAACACTCCAGTTCCTTGAAGACTCACCAGGATCTCTCTTGACTCTAATATAATTGCTCATGCTGATCCTACTGGCAAGAAAACGGGCTCCTTTTTACCAACTTTAATCCCCATTCCAAATAGCTGGCTCTGATTTATTCTTCAGCCTTTAAAATGCAGTTTGGACGTCACCACCTCTAGGAAGTATTCCATAATATGATCTCATCACATCCGGTGCATGCCTTAATCATAGAAATGATGAGTTCCACATTATATGCTATTGGTTTGTAAATATAAACACCAGCCTGTGAGTTCCTGGAGGGCAGGGAACCATGCCCTTAGTTCATTTCCTTAGATACTCACACCACACCATGACATAGTACACACTCAATAAATAGATGAATGAATAAATGAGACATCCCTTATTCTGATGAAATTACTTTCATAAGATTCCCCATTGCACTACTTATGACTGAATCCAGTGGCTCCCTCTAACCCCAGTTCTCTTCCTTATCCATAGCCTTTAATACCATTGTCTACCTTTTCCTTCTCAGAAATCCTCTCTTCCTTGGCTTCCATGACAACATATTTTTCTTATACTCTCCTAGTTCCTGGAATCTCTCCTTGATTTCCTTCAACATATCTACCTCCATAGCCCCTAGAATATTGATAGCTCCCAAGGTTCGGTCTCTTGACTCTGTCTTTCTTCATGCTACATTCCCCCCTGGAAACCTTAGCAGCTCCTACAGCTCTCTACTCACTCATCCTGCTTCCAAGTAGATGCTACCCAGGTTCTGAGATTTGCCCTGACTTCTGATCCTGAATCCCTGACCTGGCTTGCTCAAGGTCAAATTTCCACAAAGACATACTGCAGGAAGCTATGCCCAAGTAACTAAAGAATCTCTCATCTTTGTGGCAACTTCTCCGTCACCTCCCAGCATGCACGCACATGCACACATCCACATATACTCACAACCTTCTCTACTTCTTTCTACTGTTCTTACCTTGGTTATCATTCCCATACTTCTACTATACTTGGCTCAAAGCACTAACATATAATTTTTCTCTTTTCTTTTCCTAACTTTAAATTCAGTAAACTGAAAATATTTGCTGAATCTATCTTGATAAAGTTGAATATCACAACACCTTTTTTGTATAAAAAATTAATATGAAGCACTTCAGCCACATAAAATTCAGAAAGTATTGCAACAAACGTTTCTGCTATACCAGAGTCAGGGTTTCTCACCCCACCTCCAAAACATAAAATGTTTTAATTACTGCTGGAGCAACACTCTGCCTTCCAATTCGCTTACCCCCTCCCCTAATGTAACTGCCAGCCTGAAGTTGCTTTATATTATTCCTGTACAATGTAATTAAATAAAGGCAAAAGGAAGACATCTATTAAGCTTGAAAAATAAAAAAGCTGTACATGAAAGAAAATATATTCATAATATCCTACTTGGTTCAGAAATGGATGGTATTTATATAACCACAGTACAAACATGTATTTGGGGGGATAAGAAGTGATGAGTGGTAGAGAAATTGTATAAAAACTAAATTCTCACTTAACACTTCCTTTTTACATCCTCTTCCATGGCCCTAATTCTGTAACTCACTGAATTAATTCCAATTGCAATGACTTCCTAACTGACTCCCTCCTAGGTCTCCTAGATATCTCCCTAAAGCACAGCATGGTCTGTATCATTTCTCCTGCTCAAAAGCCTCCAAAGGTTCCTGTTAGACCTGTCCTCAATAATCTGTCTTCACTCTATCCTTTCATAGTATCTCCCTCTAAACCAGCAGTTCTCAGTCTCAGCACTACTGACATTTAGGGCCAGTTCATTCTTTGCTGTGGGAGGCTGTTCTGTACATTACAGAATGTGGAGCGGTATCCTTATCTTCTATCCCTGCTAAGTCACTTCAGTCGTGTCCGACTCTGTGCGACCCCATAGACAGCAGCCCACCAGGCTTCCCCGTCCCTGGGATTCTCCAGGCAAGAACACTGGAGTGGGTTGCCATTTCCTTCTCCAATGCATGAAAGTGAAAAGAGAAAGTGAAGTCGTTCAGTCGTGTCCGACTCTTAGCGACCCCATGGACTGCAGCCTACCAGGCTCCTCCGTCCGTGGAATTTTCCAGGCAAGAGTACTGGAGTGGGTTGCCGTTGCCTTCTCCGATCTCCTATCCCTAGGTGCCAGGAAAAACCTTCCCCTGCAAGTACATGCACCTGTTTGTGCTCAATTGTGTCTCTTTGTCACCCCATGGACTGCCAGGCTCCTCTCTCTGGGATTTCCCAGCAAGAATACAGGATTTCCTTCCCCAGAGGATCTTCCATATCCAGGGATCAATCTTATGTCTCCTGCATTGCAGGTGGATTCTTTACCATTGAGCCACCTGGGAAGACCCTTCCCCAAACAGTGACAATCAAAAATGTCTCCAAACATTTTGCCAAATGTTCCCCAGAAAGCAAAACCGTCCTGCTCCATGACCCCTGCTCACTACCCAGTGAACCACTGCTCTAAGCCATAAACCTAACCCACATATTTAACACCCCCGTATGGGCTTCCCTGATAGCTCAGTTGGTAAAGAATCTGCCTGCCAATGCGAGAGACCCCAGTTCAATTCCTGGGTCGGGAAGATCCCCTGGAGAAGGGATAGACTACCCACTCCAATATTCTTGGACTTCCCTTGTGGCTTGGTTGGTAAAGAATCCAGCTGCAATGCAGGAGATCTGGGTTCAATCCCTGGGTTGGGAAGATCCCCTGGAGAAGGAAAAGGCTACCCACTCCAGTATTCCGGCCTAGAGAATGCCATGGACTGTATATTCCATGGGATTGCAAAGAGTCAGATATGACTGAATGACTTTCACTTTTCACTTTACGAATCCTAGATTCACACTATAAGGAACTGTTTGCTGTTCCTTGAATTCCCACCTTGTGATTGGTACCAAAGCTGGAATTGAATTCCTGGAGGCTGAGTTTTGTGTTGGCTAAAAGCTGTTTTTTTATGGAGGCAAGAATTGAAGTTCAGAAAAATAAAGCCATTTACTGCTAGTGGAGATGGTACAGCCTGATAAAGAGAAAACAGCTTAAATATTTCCTTCTTAGAAACTCCCTTAGAAGTGGGAGGTGAAACCCACTAAGAAACAAGATTGGAGAATGTGAGGTTGTGAGAAGGAAGAGGCTAGGAGGATTTGAGGCATTGATAATAATAGCTAAAACTAGCATATTTACCATGTGTCAGACACTCTGTTACAGTTACTAGTCTCAAAACAAACTCTGATGTACATATTATCCTCACCGCTTTACAGATGAAAATAACTATGGCCAAAGGAATTAAATGATTTTCCAAGGTCTCACAGTTAGCGATGAACAGAACTGGGATTCAAACACAGGAAACTTTGTTCTGTAATCTGTGGTCTTACCCTTTATATCCTACTCTCTCTAATGAAGAAATGCATTCCTGAGCTAAGCTTTTTCATCCTAAAGTAAAAGGGGTCTTGGCCTGGATGGGCCTCCATGCTACAGTTTAGGGCATGCAGAGCCAATCCTCAAACTTTTTTCCAAGTCTGCAGGGTTAAATATGACACAGATACATTTTGAGACTAAGTTCTAGAAGGTTTGGTTAGCAGCTCCATCAAGGATGCCCTCAGGTAGCCTTGACTGTCTAGTCCTTCCACTGCCCTCAAGCTGTGAGTGAGTGAGTCTTCTGTATAAGGCTCCAAAGATTCCTCTGTGAACTTTCGTTGTCTTCCTGCACTGACCTCGGACCTTCCTGTCCCCTCACTGGAATGTTATCTCCCAGGACCAAAGGCTTCACAGACATCTTCATGCCTGTCCCAAATTCCTCATTTTATTTTTCTCAAAAAAACAGGACAGAAATAATCTTTCTCATCTTATATACCCAGTACAGTGCTGGCCCAAATCAGATCAGATCAGTCGCTCAGTCGTGTCCGACTCTGTGACCCCATGAATCGCAGCACGCCAGGCTTCCCTGTCCATCACCAACTCCCGGAGGTCACTGAGACTCACATCCATCGAGTCAGTGATGCCATCCAGCCATCTCATCCTCTATCGTCCCCTTCTCCTCCTACCCCCAATCCCTCCCAGCATCAGAGTCTTCTCCAATGAGTCAACTCTTCGCATGAGGTGGCCAAAATACTGGAGTTTCAGCTTTAGCATCATTCCTTCCAAAGAAATCCCAGGTCTGATCTCCTTCAGAATGGACTGGTTGGATCTCCTTGCAGTCCAAGGGACTCTCAAGAGTCTTCTCCAACACCACAGTTCAAAAGCATCAATTCTTTGGCGCTCAGCCTTCTTCACAGTCCAACTCTCACATCCATACATGACCACTGGAAAGACCATAGCCTTGACTAGACAGACCTTTGTTGGCAAAGTAATGTCTCTGCTTTTGAATATGCTATCTAAGTTGGTCATAACTTTCCTTCCAAGGAGTAAGCGTCTTTTAATTTCATGGCTGCATTCACCATCTGCAGTGATTTTGGAGCCCAGAAAAATAAAGTCTGACACTGTTTCCACTGTTTCCCCATCTATTTCCCATGAAGTGATGGGACCAGATGCCATGATCTTCGTTTTCTGAATGTTGAGCTTTAAGCCAACCTTTTCACTCTCCACTTTCACTTTCATCAAGAGGCTTTTTAGTTCCTCTTCACTTTCTGCCATAAGGGTGGTGTCATCTGCATATCTGAGGTTATTGATATTTCTCCCACCAATCTTGATTCCAGCTTGTGTTTCTTCCAGTCCAGCGTTTCTCATGATGTACTCTGCATATAAGTTAAATAAGCAGGGTGACAATATACTGCCTTGACATACTCCTTTTCCTATTTGGAACCAGTCTGTTGTTCCATGTCCAGTTCTAACTGTTGCTTCCTGACCTGCATACACATTTCTCAAGAGGCAGATCAGGTGGTCTGGTATTCCCATCTCTTGAAGAATTTTCCACAGTTTATTGTGATCCACACAGTCAAAGGCTTTGGCATAGTCAATAAAGCAGAAATAGATGTTTTTCTGGAACTCTCTTGCTTTTTCCATGATCCAGCGGATGTTGGCAATTTGATCTCTGGTTCCTCTGCCTTTTCTAAAACTAGCTTGAACATCAGGAAGTTCATGGTTCACATATTGCTAAAGCCTGGCTTAGAGAATTTTGAGCATTACTTTACTAGCATGTGAGATGAGTACAATTGTGCAGTAGTTTGAGCATTCTTTGGCATTGCCTTTCTTTGGAATTGGGATGAAAACTGACCTTTTCCAATTCTGTGGCCACTGCTGAGTTTTCCAAATGTGCTGGCATATTGAGTGCAGCACTTTCACAGCATCATCTTTCAGGATCTGGAATAGCTCAACTGGAATTCCATCACCTCCACTAGCTTTGTTAAGATGCCAATAATTCATGGCTAACCATGAACGTGTATTGAAGGTCAAGTGTTTTCTCATTTAATCCTCATGCCATCCCTCTTAGATATTATTATCCTCATTTTACGCGTAAGAAAAGGTTAGCTCAGTGAGCTAAAATAACTTGCCCAAGGTCACACAGTAATAAGCCTTGGAGCTAACCTACAAATCCAAGCATTCTGAGTCCAGAGCTCATGTCCTAAATATTAGTTGAGCAAATACATAGTTAATAATCGGGCTAGCTTTTGGCAAGCTTGGCTCTAACATCTACTGTTTTAGGCTAAATTCTGAACCATCTTCATAGTCCTCGAGAAATAATGCCAGTTACACTGCTCAGTGCCTGGGATCCTCCAGTACTGGGAAACCCAGAGACTACGCTTCCCCAGTCGGCTCCTGGAGGCTCTAATTTTTAGCACTTAATCCTGGGCCAAGTCTTTCAACCTCTTGTGGTGATGTCATAGCACCTAGTTGCAACTTGACCTTCCCCTGGGAGAGGTGGCTTCAGAGTGTTGAGAGAAGAGACCCTTGGGAGGCTGATGCACGGATGGCAGACCAAGAGGGACTGGTCAGTTTTCAAGGGTGCAAAGGAGGTTATTTCCACTGGGGGCATGGAAAGCAGAAGCTGGGGGACAACAGGAGGAAGGCATGCTTTGTGGCAGAAGGACTCCTTGACACTCTGTGTGTTTATTTGTTTATTTTGTGTGTATATATTAATAGCTGCTTTTTAATAGCCCCAAGCTAGAAATACTCAGATGTCTTGCAGTAGATGAATAATTAAACAAATTATTGAGACAGCACCCTCAGATTGAAGGCAGGAGGAGAAGGGGATTAAAGAAGACAAGATGGTTGGATAGCATCACTGACTCAATGGACATAAGTTTGAGCAAGCTCCAGGAGATGGTGAAGGACAGGGAAGCCTGGCGTACTGCAGTCTATGGGGTCACAAAGAGTTGGATACAACTGAACAGCAACAACCCTTGGACTTGCCAGGGTGGTCACTGCCTATGGAGGGCCCTTCTTGGTTTAGAGGACATCTACGTCCATTGAGACAAGGGAGCTGGAGTGGATGACTTTACACATCCCCATTCTATATAACCGTCCCTCAGATTCTTTCCACAAAGAAGCAACCCACTTTACATTGTCTGCTTTCTTGACTCATGGAAACAGAGAAAGTGGGGGCCTCCCACAGAGTAGCTCCTCATGAATACCTCCTGCCACTTTAATGTGAAAGAGTTCAGGGAGAAAGTAAGTGTGTTCTTGCCCTGCTCTCCCTCCATAACTTTCCAGCCATGATTTGCAGTGTTCTGTTCACCATCACAGACATAGCCAGAGTCACAGCTCAGCAAGTACAGGGCAGAGAAAGCAAAACCATCACAAAGGCAGATGGTTCCCTGAGCCATGTGGGTAGACTGTGGAGGCAAAGGCCTGGTGTCTGACGTCTAGGAGAACCTATGCACTGGGCCACAGATCTTAACTGCTTCTGCCTCTCAAAGTGCCTGCCCTACCAAATGCTTTTGCAGAAACCCAGAGCGTGTGTGCGTGTTCAGTCACTAAGTTGTATCTAATTCTTTCCACCCCCCTGGACTGTAGCCCGTCCTGGACTGTAGGCTGCTTTGTCCATAGGGTTTCCCAGGCAAGAATACTGGAGTGGGTTGCCATTTCCTTCTCCAGGGGATCTTCCTGACCCAGGGATCAAACCAGCATCTCTTATATCTCCTACACTGCAGGCAGACTCTTTACTGTTGAGCCACCAGGGAAGACCAGCTAGTGATAAATGTGCTGTGTTCTACTTAACCACTCAGTCAAGTCTGACTCTTTGTGACCCCATGGACTGCAGCACACTAGGCTCCTCTGTCTATGGGGGTTCTCCAAGCAAGAATACTGAAGTGGGTCGCCATGCCTTCCTCCAGGGGATCTTCCCAACCCAGGGATTGAACCCAGGTCTCCCACATTGCAGGAGGATGCCTTACCATCTAAGCCACCAAGGAAAAGTGAAAGTTTCTCAGTCATGTCTGACTCTTTGCGACCCCACAGACTGTAGCCTGCTAGGCTCCTCTGTCCCTGGAATTCTCCAAGCCAGCATACCGGAGTGGGTAGCTGTTCCCTTCTCCAGGGGACCTTCCCAACCCAGGGATTGAACTCAGGTCTCCTGCACTGCAGGCAGATTCTTTACCTTCTGAAACACTAGGGAAGCCCAAGAACACTGAAGTGTATAGCCTGTCCCTTCTCCAGCAGATCTTCCTGACCCAGGAATCCAACCAGGGTCTCCTGCATTGCTGGCGGATTCTTTACCAGCTTAATCACCAGAAAAGCCCAGCGAAAAATACTGCAAATAAATAAATAAAGTAAGGTACGAGAGACAAAAACCCTGGAAGGAGGTAGGCTTCCATTTTAGAACTTTTTCTAAAGTAAAGACTTTAGGAGAGAGGCCTGAATGACATGAGGGAGGAAGCAATGTAGATTTCTGCAGCTGGAGCTTTAGGGCAGAAAGAAGAGCTGGTCTAAGTCCTGAGTCACGATGATGTTTATGCAAAGAACAGCCAGAGGGCCAGTGTGACTGGCTTAGCATGAACAAGGGAAGAAGGATTGAATAGACAGCCAGCAGCCAGTGTTTGGATTTTCTTCTAAGTATGATGTGAAGTTCCTGGGCTTTTTAGGGCTTCTGCTGCTGCTGCTAAGTTGCTTCAATTATGTCCGACTCTGTGCAACCCCGTAGACAGCAGCCCACCAGGCTCCCCCATCCCTGGGATTCTCCAAGCAAGAACGCTGGAGTGGGTTGCCATTTCCTTCTCCAAAGCATGAAAGTGAAAAGTGAAAGTGAAGTCACTCAGTCATGCCTGACTCTTCACGACCCCATGGACTAGAGCCTACCAGGCTCCTCCGCCCATGGGATTTTCCAGGCAAGAGTACGGGAATGGGTTGCCATTGCCTTCTCTGTTTTTAGAGCTAGAGACTGCTGAAAGTTTCATTTGGGTTGTTATACAAAAAACTGATTATGATGCCATGGTTGGGGCATGGGATGGGGGAAGTAAAGAAAGAGGGAAAATAAAAGTTGGTGAGGATTGCCATGAGTCAGATGAGAGATGAGGGGGGATGAATGTCTGGGGTGGAAAGGTGGTTGAAAGTGGTTGGTTTCTGGCTGTATTTTAAAAGTAAATCTCATAGAACTCTGTGATGTGTCGGCTATGGAATGCTCAGCTTAATGACCGGATAAATGAAGGGATCACTGAGGGAGCTGGGAGGAACGAAAGGAGGAGCAGCCTTGGGTGGAGGTGAGGGTAGTTCAAATCAGAAGTATGTATGTTCCTGATGGACAAATGTTTTGAGAATGTGGGGAAGTGACACAGCCTTTAAGAAGAAATTGGCAAACCGAAGTACAGGAGAAGATTCCAGAGGTAGACTGGAACTTCGTGGAAGGCCCCAGAGCCAGGAGGAAGCTGGACTCCAACCTCCAGGAATCACATTTGACCCCGCCCTACAATCATGGCTGCTGCTGCTGCTAAGTCGCTTCAGTCGTGTCCGACTCTGTATGACCCCATAGATAGCAGCCCATTAGGCTCCTCTGTCCCTGAGATTCTCCAGGCAAGAATACTGGAGTGGGTTGCCATTTCCTTCTCCAATGCATGAAAGTAAAAAGTGAAAGTGAAGTCGCTCAGTCGTGTCCGACTCTTAGCGATCCCATGGACTGCAGCCTACCAGGCTCCTCCGTCCATGGATTTTCCAGGCAAGAGTACTGGAGTGGGGTGCCATTGCCTTCTCCGACACTCATGGCAATAATTCATTAATCCTCACAGCTCCTCTTACTTCCCCATTTCACAGACAAGACGCTGAGACAAAAAGTTGAAATGGCTCATCCAAACTCATGCATCTGATGAGGATGCTCTGAGATCGTGGCTCTCTGGCCTGTGGACAGAGCCCCTCAGGAGGGCCATGGAAAGCTCTGTGCTCTGGACACCTGCCCCTGTGAGCAGCGCCCAGGAGGCCTTTCTGGAACTAAGACTGCTTTGGAGGAGTAACTAGTGCCTCCAATCTCCACAGTAACGATGGCTCTGTGTAGGAGCTTCCCCCTGGAACAGACCTTTTTTATTTTTAAGGCATTGATCCTGCCCCAGGGTGTTTTCCAGAACTTGCACTGCTCCCTAATTACCTAGTAATGCTGAGGGCTTATGAAAATGCTGTCATTTGTGGGAGAAGGGGAGGGAAGAATGAAAGAAGAGGAGGTAAAAAAGACAGAAAATGCTGTTAAACCTGGCAGAGCTCCAGGGTGGGTAATTACATTCTTTGGGGTGGTACTCCTGCCACACACAGCCTGCGGAGTATTTTGGGAGCCTTCTGCAGGAATTGTGCTAATAACATGGAAAATATTATCATTATTAGTTTTTTTCTTATGTCTTTTAAAATGGGGCCTTTCGAAAGCCACAGAGGCACCCTCTCTCCGATTGTATGTTTCCCAATTTGTTAGCTGTCAACAATCTATTCTCAGATCATAAATTTGATGGCTTCTCCCACCCTTGAATTGTTTTACACTAGAAGCCCAAAACATTCAAGCCAGAAGAGACCTTAGCCACTGCACCCCCACCCCCCATGTTTTACAGATGGAGACGTGAGCCCAGGGAGGGGAAGAGCCAGGCTGATGCCCCCCCAGGAAACAGGAGGTGGAGAGCACAGGTCTCCCCAGGCCTCCTCCCTCGTCTTTTGCTCCCTCCGTGAGTCTCTGCTGTCAAATGCATCAAATGCGGTGTGTCAAAACCAAAACAACAGGAGACATCAAGTGAGGGACTCTTGCCATTTTACAGATGAGCAGACAGAGGCCCAGAGAGGAGATGAACTTGTTCCCCAAGTTGACACTGGGGCTGGTGGCTGCCTTCCACTGAACTGGCACTTGGTAGCCTGTGGGCCAGATCAAGCCCAAAGACACTTCCTTTTATTCTTTGTTTTTCCTGCCCAATGCAAGTAAGTTATACTTAATATTGTTAAAAAACAAAAAAGCAAATTTAGGGTTGCCAGGGGAAGGGATAATTAGGGAATTTGGGAGGTCATGTACGCACTGCTATATTCAAAATAAATAACCAACAAGGACCTATTGTATAGCACATGGAACTCTACTCAATGTTATATGTCAGCCTGGATGGGAGCAGGGTTTAGGGGAGAATGGATACATGTATACGTATGGCTAATTCCTTCTCTTTTCACTTGAAACTACCACAACACTGTTAATCAGTTATATTCCAATATGAAAGAAAAAGTTTAAAGTTTGGGGGAAAAAATGATCAACAAAACCTACTAATAAAATGAAAAAAAAAAAAAAACAAGAACAACAAAGAATAACCCCACAAAATCCTTATTTCTGCTCTGTCTTAAAAATGAAAATCAGATCTGTCCACACCGGGCCTACACTTCCTTATAGCAACCATCAGCTGCCTTTAAGCCCTGCAACCACCTCTGGACAGAGCCTAGGCCCTATTCTCTCTGCTCTCACTGCCTTCTCCCCAACTCAGAGGCTCACTTCATTCATCTCCCTGCTTGGCCCAAAGAGGCATTTGAATATGAAATCCCTGTGCAACTCGATTCTCTTTGGTTTGTGGTATAAGGCCAAATAGATGGAGAAACAGTGGAAACAGTGTCAGACTTTATTTTTCTGGGCTCCAAAATCACTGCAGATGGTGACTGCAGCCATGAAATTAAAAGACGCTTACTCCTTGGAAGGAAGGTTATGGCCAACCTAGATAGCATATTCAAAAGCAGAGACATCACTTTGCCAACAAAGGTTCGCCTAGTCAAGGCTATGGTCTTTCCTGTGGTCATGTATGGATGTGAGAGCTGGACTGTGAAGAAGGCTGAGCGCTGAAGAATTGATGCTTTTGAACTGTGGTGTTGGAGAAGACTCTTGAGAGTCCCTTGGACTGCAAGGAGATCCAACCGGTCCATTCTGAAGGAAGGACCAAAGAAAGGTCCTTTCTTTGGAAGGAATGATGCTCAAGCTGAAACTCCAGTATTTTGGCCACCTCATGTGAAGAGTTGACTCATTGGAGAAGACTCTGATGCTAGGAGGGATTGAGGGCAGGAGGAGAAGGGGACGACAGAGGATGAGATGGCTGGATGGCATCACTGACTTGATGAATGTGAGTCTGGGTGACCTCCGAGAGCTGGTGATGGATAGGGAGGCCTGGCGTGCTGCAGTTCATGGGGTCGCAAAGAGTTGGACATGACTGAGCGACTGATCTGATCTGATCTGATAAGGCCAAAGCCAAATAAATAAGTCTGAGGCTATTTTGGCCACATGGTGGTGGAACTGTATTACAGTATGCCAAAGAAATGAACCAGGATAGGTCAGAACTGACTTGGGGGTGGTGGCCGTGCTGTCTCTGGGGCACCATTTGAGCAGCATTAGGAGAGCTTTTCCAGGGGCCTGTCAGCTGGAACCCCTCCATGAGATACTTGTCCATTTGGACTTTTCGGGACACCCACCTTCAGGGATCCCATTTTAAAATGTGAAAAGCCTTGAAAGAAGATGACTGTAGTTTTTCTTCGATGTAATATAACAGAGAGGGAGACTAGAATGGGGTGCTGGTGTCATGTGCTTGGTGTGTCCATTGTTTTGTGCCCTTAAGAATGGTGTTTCAGTCTCAGCACTACTGATGCTTTGGACCAGGTAATTCTTTGTGGTGGGGGCTGTCCTGTGTATCACAGGATGTTCAGCAGCATCCTTGGCCTCTACACACCAAATGTCAGTGACACCTCCCCAGATGTGAAAGCCAAAAATATCTCTGCTGCTGCTGCTGCTGCTAAGTCACTTCAGTCATGTCCGACTCTGTGCAATCCCATAGACGGCAGCCCATCAGGCTCCCCCGTCCCTGGGATTCTCTAGGCAAGAACACTGGAGTGGGTTGCCATTTCCTTCTAGACATTACCAAATATTCCTGGGGCGGGGGCAGGGGGGCGGAGAATGTGAAATCACTGTCCATTGATAACTATTGTCTTAAGCTAACCATCTAGCCACCTGGAGCCTTCCTTAATCTGTAAAATAGGTTCTAATTCCTGTCCTTGTGAGGTTGTTGGGAGGATGAAGTGAGATGAAGGATATACAAATGCTATGTCAATCACAGTTTATCATGTATCTGTAGGGTTGGGTTGCCATCAGTTATGACAGATTATGAACAGTCAAGTCTTCCACACTGATATCAGGGATGGCAAATAGGATTGGGAACTACAGAAGAACAGTATAAAACAACTGATGAGGGATAACATCAGAACATGCCACTCAAGGATGTATGATATGTAGTCCTAACCTCTGAGGCTGAGATATAAGAAAAGCACCTCCCACCAGCAGTCAGTCTCTTCCCCACGTTCATTCCTGGTCTTATAACTATTATACTAGTAAAAAACATCCCACAGTTCTCCATGGCTGCCAGAAATTCAGTGGCTTCCAAATCCTGACCCTGCCCTCTCTGAAGTCTCACATTTCCCTAACCTGTCTTTCCACTCTGTACCACTGGCTTCAGGCTCATGGAGCATATGGCGTCCTCACCTGCCTTCTGCCCCTGCACATGCTTTTTCCTTGGTTTGAGGTCTTCCCTCAGCCCGCCCTCACTTTCTGCCTGTTGTCTCCTCCTTACCAGCTCAGCATTTCTAAAGCCCGGCCAGCTCCCTGCAGACAGACATATTGGTCACTTCCTCCCCTGCTCCCCAGTGTGAAGTTTACATGTCTATTAGAGCACATTCATGGCTGCCTTGGATGACAGTTGGCTGGGTTCCTCTGTATTCCTCATTCACCACATTCACCTGCCTTGAAGCAGAGACTGTATCTGATTCCTTTCCATAACCCCTCACCTGATTCCCCATTGGACACAGAGAAAGTTCTCCATCAATGCTTGAGTTAGAAATAGGATGAAGAGTTGACCCTAAATGTGATTTGACCTAGATGCCCAAGCTTGAGATATGTAAGCTCCAGGTTTATTTGATGACTGAATAATTACATATTTAATAGGCCAAGGAGAGCTGCTTGACCATATTTGAGCAGAGCCATGACACAGTTAGAGCTATATTTTAGGAAAATCCATTTGACTATATGATTTATAATGGTCATTGAAAATGCATCATTTTGACTCCTTTAAGTCCCTCTGCCCCAGAGTAAGCAAAACAAGTCTTACCCATTACAGGTAGGCATTGAGGTTTTGCTAATTAAACCTTGCAAAAGGGCTTTGAGATCTTGCTCTGAAAGGTGACAGAAGTGTGAAGCTTTCGGTGACAGCCTAATTATTATTATTACAAGACAATAAGCTCAGAAAAACTTAAAAGATCCCCAGATACCATTCAAAATAGTAAGAGACAAAAAACGCAACTGGAGAAATTTTAAGATGGAATCCTCACTTCACAGACTCTTCCTGTTGTCAGAAGCCTTAGAGGGTTCCTGATCTGTTCTCACACCTTCCCAAGCTGATAATGACACTACTTCTATCCCCCTGACCAGTTCTTCCCGCTTTTGGAGTCTGAGGGTTAACAGTTTGGGGCCCGATGGTAGTGTTTCTTGTGTTCAAATCCCAATCTTTTCCCTGTTAACAGTGAAACAGGGGTAAATGATTAGGTCTCAGTTTCTTTACCTATAAAGTGGGGATTTGATTACCTGCCATAGGCATTACTGCACAAGTAAATGACGCATGCCATACTGCTTAGTAGGGTACCTTGCTGTTGTGTAGTCGTTAAGTTGTGTCTGACTCTTTTGTGACCCCACAAACTGTAGCATTCCAGGGTCCTCTGTCCATGGGATTCTCCAGGCAAGAACACTGGAGTCAGTTGCCATGTGTCCTCCTCTGGGGGATCTTCCCGACTCAGGGATCAAACCCACATCTCTTATGTCTCCTGCATGGCAGGCAGGCTCTTTACCACTGAGCCACTGGGGAAGCCCAGTATGGTACCTGGCCCATGGGAAAGAATACACATTAGCTATAAAATCACTTGAGCTAATTAATATATGTGAAAGTGCAGAGGAAATCATAAAGCATCCAACCTCTAAGTTGTTCCTAGTTTAGGGGCTCCATGGAACAGTCAGATATTTCTTGCAAATCCCAGCCCTTGTAGCTGTCCTGTGTGTGTATGTGATTATGTAATCTTGGTGAGGGAAGAGAGTTTTTTGATAAAATGGCCTAGTCAAGTGGCAAAGCAAAACCAAGTTCAAAGCCTATTATTCTCTCCTGTTCTAACCGAGGAAAAAATGTGGTTTCCTTTTCATGGATTTTCAACTGTTGGGTGGGGGTTCTGACCAGGACAGTGGGCAAATTGCCCAGAACATTCAAGTTCATAGGTCGAAGTGTATGCTGGTGCTGAAAATCCAGATTCCATCTTCACAAATCTATGTCTTTATGATTTAATCCCTGGAGCCTTGTTGGTTTGTTTGTTTTTTCATGGACACTTCCCAGGGCTGGTGTAAGAAGAGAGTGAGGTAACCCTGTGAAGTCGCTTCAGAAACTGTAAAGTGCTCTGTGACTGCTCAGACGACTGCTATGCAACCCACAGGACGGCCCTGAACACAGCTGTCTTCTTTAGGGACTGTTTCGGCAGAAGCCCCTGTCCAGCAGGGTCTAGGGAGTTCCAGTCTACTCTAGACATGACCAACATCCAGAGATCATTGAAAGAAGCCTGGCTCCTCTCACTAGAATCCCTGCAAAATGACTCATGTAATTGCTCTGTGTAAGTATCCTTAGCCTTTATTGTACACCCACAAGATTAGGATGCTGTAGACTCCTGTGGAATGCAAAGGAAGGGGGAAGGGGGCTCATTTAAAATGCAGAGGATTGAAGAGACCACCAATCCCACTTGTAAAGGCAGCAGGGACCACTGAGTGTCCAAGTCAAGACATTTGCCAATCATTCCAGACCCTCCTGTCTGCCTTTCTAGTATTTCTCCCAGCGTGGGGGTGTGGGGGTGGGGAAGCCTCTTTCCTTTAAAGTTCCTAGCAGGGCTTTCTAGGGTCTTCCCCTCAGGAATTAGTTGTAGGAATAATTGGGCCAGTGGAGTGCAGGAGATATATCCAGCACAGGTCTCGCACTCCTAGAAAAGTGACCTAGATCAAGCAGCAAGCAGCGGGTGGATGCAGGACTGCTGTGGGGACCCCCTGCCACCTACTGACTTACAGCTGAACCCACATTCCCAGTTGCTTCGCCTGGCTGGGGGGCTGGGGGAGGGGGAGGCAGAGAGAGCTGAGGAAGGCGGGGGAGGGTGAAGGGGACTGATAGGGCTGTCCCTTTCAGGAGCAAGCTCCAGGTATTACACCCCCTCACCCGTCCACCCACCCATCAGCACACCCAACCAGGAGGCTAAGGTGAGGATGGGGAGGCAGGGGGCCATGGGGAGAGGAGGTCAGCTGTGGATCTGGGGAGCTGGCTTGCTGGTGGGTATTAGCATAGAGCTGGCTGCCTGTGTGAGAGTGAGGGGGAGAGCGAGGGAGCAAGGGAGGGAGCGAGAGGCAGGCGGCGAGGAGAGGAGAGCAGAGCAGAGCAGAGGGGGAGCGGCGCTCAGATCGCAGGAGGACAGGCTTCTCTTTTCCGTGCTCAGTTAATCTGGCTGTCAGTTGGTGTTAACGCTGCAGTTTAAGCGCTCGGATTCCAAGGGAAACAGACAAACCTCGCAGAAGGCAGGCAGGAAGCAAGCGAGGAAGGAAGGAACGGCAGGAGGAAAAGAATCGGCAGAAGAGAGAAAGGAAGAAAGGGAAGGGGGGAACACCAAATCTATGATTGGACCTGGGCTTCTTTTTCGCCAATGCAAAAAGGAATATGCAGCACATTTTTGCCTTCTTCTGCACCGGTTTCCTAGGCGCGGTAGTAGGTGCCAATTTCCCCAACAATATCCAGATCGGTGAGTGAGAGGGGCAGCCTGGGGTGGGACTTCATGGGTCTGGCCAGCTTTTTGAGGGGGAGGGGGTTTGTGTCCTCCCCCACCCCCACTATGGGCTGTTGTGCTGGGCTATCTACCCCAAGCTGTCCAGCAGCGATGTGAAGGCTTGGGCGATGGTGTGGGGAGGGGGCTTCTCTGGATGGGATATGGGGCAGAGAAGGAAACTGTGCTCTGTCTCTCTCTCTCACACACACACACAGACACATACACACACGCAGGTCCTCACACACCACTCACTCTAGGCATGAGCATGTGAAATGGAGGAACCACTGCTTTGGAGAAAAAAAAAAAAAAAAAATCAGGCTCTAACAAGGAAAGAGGTGGTAGGTGTTTAAAGAGTTAACTCCATAGCTTGGTAGATAATGCCTGATTACATTTATTTATATAAATATGTGTGGTGTATGTATTTATGTGTATGATTATGTATTAAATATAGACATTTATATTTGAGAGAGGCAGTGATTTCTCCTCTGGGGGAGGGGAAAGAGACCCTCTAAAAGAAGGAATGAAGGATGCTGGGTTCATTGCATTCACTAAAATAATCCTAAAAAGCCACCCCCCACCCCAGGTAAAGGGGGCTCTCTCTCCCACTCTGGACTCTTCTAGCTGCCTCTGTCTGCTGTCTGCCATGCTGGGTTGGGGGTTCCCGCTCCTCCAATTCTGGAACTTCCTAGCCTGTTTTTCTCCCCCTACTCCTTCAATCGCCCACTCCTCTAAGATTTTCTGTCCATGAGACGGTCTGCCTTTTACACACACACACACACACACATCCACATGTCCCTCTCCCCTCCTCTTAGCTCTCCCCATCACTGAGCTCCAGCCTCGCAACTTGGAGGCAGGTTTCAACATGATGCCGCATGCTTTTTTTGCTCCTCATTTCCCTTTCCTGATTGTCACGCTTCTCAAAGAGGACCCCCACCCTCCCTGAATTTATGGGACAGCGGATACATACTGCGTCTCCCAGTAATAACGGGTGAAAGCCAAATAAACAGGAGCAGTAACACCAATAATGACGCGCGTCCACAAGGGCTTGGGAATTCAGTATGACCAGCATCTCAGGGCTGTTTGTGTCCCGGAATTCAGCAAACTGCTTTGCTTGGAGGCATCTTGCTGGGTCTGGGTTGTTTACTCTCTCCAGATAGAGGCAGGGCTCCAGTAGAGAAAGTTCCCATTCCTAGGAGTTTGTGTTCCTTGTGAGCATGTGTGTTTGTGGGGCAATGTGTTGAAGGTGGTCTTTTGTTGGGCACACATGTGCTACTGTACTCTCTTGGCCTCTCCAGTGGGCTGGCTCTGAGGGTAGCTGGAATAGCCACGGAGCAACTTGCTTTGTTTTCTGACACCTGTTAAGCTATATCCCGAAGTGTGTCTGTTAATGTGTATTAGTGCCTTAGATGCAAAACAAAACTTCCTGCCTCCGGAGACACTTCTCTTGCAGCCCAGCCTATAGCCACCTACCTCCCCACCCC
This sequence comes from Tragelaphus eurycerus, assembly GCA_935064755.1. NCBI lineage: Eukaryota > Metazoa > Chordata > Mammalia > Artiodactyla > Bovidae > Tragelaphus > Tragelaphus eurycerus. The sequence goes on along the minus strand of CAKXYN010000014.1, from coordinate 32,314,496 downwards.
CACTCACTCTCCTTCATTCATTGCAGGGGAGGAGGGAGACTGGGAAGTGTTTGGGGTGTGGTCATCTTGGGGTGGGGGTGGAGCATCAGAATTAAGAAGGAGTTTTTTGTTTTTACTCTTTAAAATGGAGACATATGACCATGGGTAAATCATTTGCTCTTACGAGTGGCATTCTTTATGCTGGTACTTATGTCTTACCCATACTTTGCTGATTGGAAATACTTGTCTTCAGATATGTGGACTTGCTTTCTCCAAGTGCATCTGTGTATATTGCCATGGCTGTATAAATGCACGAAATGTTTTGTGCACATATCTATGGTATGCTTATTTATGTATCTCTGCAGATTTTTCATCATATTTAGCCCCAATTTGATTTCAAATGATTGAACCATTGTTTTTATTTTCATACTAAAGGTTGAAATGTTAAGTTATGAAACACACACTGAAAATAGCACTGTCACCAGACAGTACTTCATTCTACTTGCGCTATCTGTAACAAAAGCCTTACAATTTATTTACTGGTTGTTAAAAACAAACACACATCTACTGTATAGGAAGTTAGAAATGCATCATATTGGGATTTCTGAGGAATCTCAGATTAACTTCTATGTAAACACTCACTATAGTTCAGTCTCTGGAAACTGCTGATTTCAGTTCATAGAAACGCATTTTAATTTATTTACATGTCGACAGTAAATACGAAGGTAAGGTGTGTACTCATGTTGCTTGGAACAGGAGCCCCACCAGGCATCTCTGGTTCTGCTTTTTGCTAGAATAGAATGCTAGCATCTTCTGGACATTCCTAAGCCCCTACATCTTCGAAGTCCAAGGTGTTGCTATGCAAATACACACAATGGCAACCCCCTTATGTAACAAGTCACTCCTGGGATCATGAGTGATGAAAGAACCAGCAAACACTCTGTGTAGACAATCAAGAGTTTTTCAGAGGAAATGAATAAACTGTAGAGGACTGGCAGACAGGTCTTGCCAGGTCAAAGAGTACAAGGTCAAAGTCAAAGAATGGGTTATAGCGCTGGAGAAGCTCACAGGATCCCAGGGCTAGAGTTCACTCTGCAACACACATTAATACTACTCCCTGGATGAGTCTGATACAGGAAAACTTAGACACGGCTAGGGTTTACGTGCATACGAGAGCACAGGCTGCCTAAGTGGTTTGCTTGAGAGAGAGGGAGAAGAGAAACTCCACAGTTCTGTTTTCTCTGACCTGAACTGAGTTGAGGGGTGAACAATCAAATCTTTGGGCAGAATGACAGATTAGAGGCTTTATCAATAAAAGCTCACCTGTAGAAGTTGAAGCCCCAGGATCCAGTTGAGTCCATGTGAATTCTGATCTTCAGAATCAGGAAACATCCAGTGACTCTGACCTGGGGAGAAGAAATGGGCCCATCTGGGGTGGGCTGTTGAGGAATCAAAACTGATCTCTAGCCCAGAGACCATGCTGCATTTTCTTTCTTTGCAGGGGGATTATTTCCAAACCAGCAGTCACAGGAACATGCTGCTTTTAGATTTGCTTTGTCACAACTCACAGAGCCCCCAAAGTTGCTCCCCCAGATTGATATTGTGAACATCAGCGACAGCTTTGAGATGACCTACAGATGTAAGTAAATGCTTCTATTTCTGAGAATTCTTTCTGCGGTCGACCATTAAAGGGAGGGCCCATACAAAGCAGGTGGTATCGCAAAAACGTTGAGTTGTCATCCCTTGTCTTAAGAGAAAGCACTCCAAGAAAACTGTCCTGGGCCTTTTGAGTGATTCTGTTCATTGATATTTGAGATCCTGCAGTGCTTCATGGAATGGGTTTGCCTTCTCACTGTCAGCTAACTTTGAATGCCAGCCTGATGGGTACTGGGGTTGACTGCATCTCCTCTAAACTCGCAGAGGTTTTCTGGTTCACTTGAGAGTTTCAAACATAGGAAACTTCTGAGAGGCATAGAATGAAAAGTTCTGACTTGGAGAATGTGGTTTGCAGTACTTGTGTCCTTCCTGTGCACAGTTAAAAGAAAATGCTAGATAAGAAAGGATACCTGAGGTGTCTATTTAGTTTTCCATTTTTAGAAAGGACCAGTAATTATTTAAAAATCTGAAGCCTACATTATTTCCAAAGTATTCTGAAGTGACTGATGGCTTACATAGTTTTGGGAATGGCATTTGAGCACAAAAAAGAACAGAGGTGACCTCAAGAAGGAGAAAGTGACAGTGAAGTCGTTCAGTCCTGTCTGACTCTTGGTGACCCCATGGACTGTAGCCTACCAGGCTCCTCCGTCCATGGGATCTCCAGGCAAGAATACTGGAGTGGGTTGCTATTTCCTTCTCCAGGGGATCTTCCCCACCCTGGCATCAAACCCAGGTCTCCTGCATTGCAAGCAGATGCTTTACCCTCTGAGCCACCAGGGAAGCCCAAGAAGGAGAAAGGGGAGATGAATTTCAGCCATCTGAACTGAATGCATTATAAAATGTGGGCAACAAACACCATTCTGAGTTTTTCTTGACTACTAGGTGAAAAGGAAACCTTTATGGTGGCATGACTGCCATTTTAAGACAAGTGAAAGCACAAAATTTAATCAGTAACAACATTGTCCCTCCAGGGATTAAGCTCACGTGGGAATTGATGGCATAGAGGTATAAACTGAATGAGCAAGAACAACTTGAAACTGGATTAAATTGGCACTGTAGGCTCTGGGTGCCACTGTGGCTCAGTAGCTTGTTCTGAACTGTGGATGGCAGAAGGCAGGTACCATATTCCCTCCGTCTCTTTGCCACGGTTCCTCTCTTGACAAGCTCTCAGTGATTTGAACTGAACATGCCCTGAAGGCTCAGAGAATTCAGCATTCTCCCTATTCCTAAGAACACTCAAAAGATAATGTATATGCAGATTCTAAGAATTTAAATTATTAATCCAACAACTGGAATTATTATTATAATTACTCTAATTAACCAGCCATAAAGAAGAATGAAAGAATGCCATTTGCAGCAATATGGAAGGACCTAGAGATTATCATATGAAGTGAAGTCAGAGAAAGACAACCATATGATATCTCCGATACATGGAATCTAAATAAATTATATAAATGAACTTATTTAGAAAACAGAAATAGACCTACAGACATAGAAAACAAACTTATGGTTACCAAAGGGGAAAGTGGGGGGAGGGTGATAAATTAGGAGTTTGGGATTAACGGATACACACGACCATATATAAAATGGATAACCAACCAGGATCTACTGTATAGCCCAGGGAACTATATTCAGCATCTCATATTAACCTATAATGGGAAAGAATTTAGAAAAGCATCTACTATGGCCCAGAAATGCACTAATCACTTTTCATGTGTTGGCTTATTCAAGTTATTTTATTTAATCCTCACAGGATCCCTACTGTGCTCTATATTATTAATATCTTCCTTTTAGAGAAGCTGAAACTAAGACTGCAACAGGTTATACAACTTTCCCAGGTTCACCTAAAAAGTAAATGGTGGTCTTGTGAGCCCAAGGTTCTTGTTCCTGGGCACTGTGATAGATACACAGATCCCATGGTAACTAGATCAATTTTACTGAGATTACCCAAGAAACAAAAGGGAGCATTCAGAATCTTTATAGTGACCTGATAAAGCCCCTAAGGAGGAAATTTTAAAAAGCTTCAGATTGTAGCTACGGTTTTACATAGGAGTGACCTGCTGAACAAATAAAACAGCAATTCTACATTTTGGTAATGTTGAAGTTAAAAAATCTTGTCAACTGTGTTACTCATTATCCTTGAAAAAGAGCTGAAGTTTAATTGGTGAATTGTAGTTCTGTGAAACCATCTCCCTGGAAAGTGAAAATAAGATTACCTACGTATTGGATTATTAGACAACCTCTCATTTCTTTCAATATGGATTAAAGGAGAATTTTTAAGGGGAAGATTTAGGTGTGGTCATCAATGTATCTAAGAACCACCGGAGATTATGCATAACCTTTTGCATGTATGTGCCTATGCTTATTTATTCCCTGGACAGAGGCTCCATAGCTTTTGTCATTCTCTCAAAGGAGTCCATTACTCTAGAAGGACTACAGGCTTAGGGGATTTGGAAGAATGAATGGCTGGCATGTGTATTCACTCACACTGCTGAGAACTATCTCCAGCAGAGCTTGGTGAGAAGAGATGTTAACTGTTATTCTATTGTCAAGATGTTGACCGACAGGACAAGATAATACAAGATAAAAATTGGAGGAATGTTTTAAGGCAAAAAATGATGCTTCTATACTGTTATCTTAACTACCTAAGACGATCTCTAATAGGGTTGCTGTCCATTTATACTGAGATGATTGAAATGTGATCAGGGTGTTATCCACTGTGGTTAGTGAACCTGAATAGAGTAGATCTGGGTTCTTCAACTTGATTCCTGCCATACACCAGATTTCTATGAATTTGTTCATTCTTTAAATGTTATGAACTGATACGGTTATTGGAAAAACAGAGACGATAAAAGATTTTTGTTCTCGGTGGTTTGCAGTTCAGTGGGGACACTGCTCAGGGGATGGCCTGAGAAACAGTAATGCTACTTTGTTCTTAGACCTTTAGTTTCTTCTCTTTAGTTCCAGGAACTGAGAGTACTAGGCAACTGGGGTGGTCATGGTGACATTGTAATTCCCAGCCTGCCTGGAAGATTCTCTGTCAATTATCATATGAGATTAGGAAACCCTCTGGGGCTGTGCTCACTGTGGTTCACTAGTCTGGGAAAACTGACTTCTATCCCAATTTGGACTGAGTGAAAAATACTGAAAGGAGCAGAGAGGTTTTAGGTACAATGCCTTAATTAATAATCTATTGAAAAACATGATATTCGGATTTAATTTCATGTGCTTTTTGATATCTGGACTAGTAGTTAACCTTAAATTAACTATCCCAGTCTTACCTCCAGAAAATAACCAAATCTTTATTTTTTCACCATTTTTCTGGTCATTTGATTGTTTTCCTATACATTTTGCTATTCATGATCCCTCCACCAGAGGGTGGAGAAGGGAAAGGAGAGGAAGTGTAACAGGAACTATTCCTGCTAGATGTATTAGCAACAGGAGACTGCTTAAAAAGGCAGAATGGTGCTTAGAGTGGGGGATGCAGGAGAAACTATTGCTAATACCTCCAGCCAAGAAGAGAGCTCTACATCTTGGTTGCATCCCATCTTTCCTGCTCTCCTTTTCTGCCATCATTAAGGGGTAAAGTCACTGAATTGGCAACCCAAATGCTTTAGGGTCTCCTCTGAGTACTCTGCTGGGCCTCCCAGGTGGTACCCGGTGGGCCACAATCCACGGGTCACAAAGAGTTGAACAAAACTGAAGCAACTTAGCATGCAGGCATGCACTGAGTACTCTTTCAATCTCACAAGGGCAGGAGTTGAAGAGTCTGTCCATAGAGATGGTAGTTATGGACCAGCTATTCAGCCTGTATTGGTATCTTTATAACTATAAATAAAGGGGCAAATGAAATACTAGCTGGGGTTTCCATTAGATTTCGGAGGAGCACTGTTGCAATGATTTTTAATATTTATGTATTTATTTGGCTGCACCAGGTCTTAGTCACAGCATGCAGGATCTTTAGTTGGGGTATTCAACTTTTCACTGCTGAATGTGGGATCCAGTTCCCTGACCAGGGATCGAACTCAGGCCCCCTGCACTGGGAGCACAAAGTCTTAGCCACTGGACCACCAAGGAAGTTCTGAGCACTGTTGCAACTTAATTTTTACTTTTCATTTATCCATCCATTTATTTGTTCAGCAAATATACTGAATTTCCACTGTATACTCAACTCTGTGTCAGGTGCTAGGAACACCATGACCAACAAAGAAGACACAGTCTCTTTCCCTGTTGGGGGGAAGCAGTTACAGATTAGCTGAGAGATCCTGTGCACAAAAAATTCACCCAGGGAGCTTGTTTAAAGCAAGACTCAGAGGCAGACTCTAGACTTTCTGAATCAGAATATTCAAGAGATAGCCCTGGGGAGATATGGTAGCAGTCAGTATGGCAATCACACTTGGAGAAATTCTTTTAAAAGTCTTGCATTCCATTAGCAAGCATTTTTTGAACCCTTAACCAACCCCAGGCATGGTGTTAAGTACTAGAAATGCAGACAAAATTAAGACATGTTCCTTGCCTGGCAGGACTTTATTCCCAGTGAAACCAACTGTGCCGTAAAGAGAAAATGAAAATGTAATGCAAATATTATAGCTCAGGTGGTAGAAATCCACCTGCAATGCAGGAGACCCCAGTTCGATTCCTGGGTCAGGAAGAACCCCTGCAGAAGGGATAGGCTACCCACTCCAATATTCATGAGCTTCATTGTAGCTCAGCTGTAAAGAATCCGCCTACAATGCAGGAGAGCTGGGTTTGATCCCTGGGTTGGGAAGAACCCCTGGAGAAGGGAAAGGCTAACCACTCGGAGTATTCTGGCCTAGAGAATTTCATGGACTGTATAGTCCATGGGATTGCAAAGAGTTTGACATGACTGAGCAACTTTCACTCACTCACTTACTCAAATGTTACAGCATCTATTTGCATGGAGGATCAGGAGATGCTTTGAGAAGTGGGGTTAGCCTCTCGGAGGCTGGTGGTTCATTTGAGTTTCAGTGATAAGCAGAAACATTCCAGGAGGTCAAGGGCGGGAGAAAGAGGTGAGACAAGTGTGTGTCGGGCAGGAGGAACAGCATATGCCAAAGAGAATTCTTGACCTAGTTCTTCACCTGCTCTGACCTCCTGCGGTACTCCATGCTGGCCTCTCATTGGCCAGTTATCAAACTCTGCAAAAGGGGTCATCCAATGGCCATCCATAAGCCACCATCAGCAAAGTATTTAAGAAGCATGGAACTGCACATCGAATATTGTGCATCTTAACTCTCTCTGAAATTTTAAACCATTTGGCCACACTGGACTCTGGGTCTATGTAGCTCCACTTGACTAGGATGGGAGTATCCCACCAGGATGGCTTCTTTCTTAAACAACCCACTACTCTCCTTGTCGTCACCTGCTTGGCTCCTGGAAGCACTGAGTTTTTAAGTCCCAGTTGATTTGTCCTGCAGTGTTCCCGGTGTTGTGTGTTTATAGGTCAACTCTACCACCAGAATGTGAATTGCTATTCAGAAAGACCATGTATAGGTATTGCTTGGTGTGGCTGACAACACCTGACACAGGACTAACACATATGAACAAATGTTTCCAAGAATCAAAGAATCACACAGCATAGATGCTGGAAGACTACATGACAATCAGGTTGAGGTCAGTGTGCCTATTGGCAAGGCAGCTCCCTCTGATGTGGACCTACTTAGAAAGCCCGAGGGCATTCTAACAAGACGTTAGGCACTGGCAGCAGACACATGCCTTCTTAGTTCTTGCCGAAGCATCCCTTATCATTTTCAGAGCTGCAAACTAACAGTCCAGGGGCTTGTTTTGCTTGACTTGCACAATTCTTTTCAAACTTTGGCATAAAAATCCACATTTCTGGCTTCTCTGAAAAAAACCTGGGGCATCAGACAACTCTGGACCCACATTCCTGCTCAGCTTCTATGGTCTTGAGATGAGAAATGCTGCCTGATTTAAGTATAAAGCATAATCTCTCAAGTTTACCAAAGTCCTGCCTGCTCCTTATCAGACATGTGACCAGTATAACAAAATCATGTTACTCAGCTGGGACTGTAAGCAGGCCAATGTGCTTACACCTGATTTATATCCTTCAGCATCTGCCATTTTATTTTAATAATATCTATTCCTCACTCTGCAATAAACAGTAGAAGACACAAAAGATATGTAACTCTTGCTCTCAAAAGATTGGTCTAGGGAATTCCTTGGTGGTCCAGTGGTTAAGACTCCATGCTTCCACTGCAGGAGGCTCCAGTTCGATCTCCGGTCAGGGAACTAAGATCTCGTAAGCTGTAAGATACAGCCAAAAAGCCAAAAACTGGCTTTCATGTAGTAATTTAAAAAATGGAGGACGGGCGGGACAGTAAGCAAAAGATTATTTTGAAGACCCATCACGTAACAGAGACTCCATACATGTCATCTTATTTACACTTTATGATAATCTTGAAAGACTATTACTCCCATTTTATAGCTAATGCTACTGACACGGAAAATGATTGTGTCTTCTCCATATTACACAGTGAAGAAGAGTCTAAGCTAATATGTGAAGCCAGCTTTGCAGACTCCAAAACTCAGTGACCTTTCACCCTTGTAAGATCGAGGACATAAAACACTGAAACAGCAGGACAAGAAGTGCCAAAAAGAAGTGAAACTTATGATTCAGGATTAAGTGCTAAGACTTCCAAGGCAGAGACAGGTGGCTGTGGATAAAGAATGAGTATAGGGGGAGGTGGAACAGGGGTAGGCATTTAAGGGAGGAGCAGATTTTTGGAGTGTCATGAGAGGAACATTTTTGAGTGAGTAAAGTCACAAGGAGATCCAACCAGTCCATTCTGAAGATCAGCCCTGGGATTTCTTTGAAAGGCTGAAACTCCAGTACTTTGGCCACCTCAAGTGAAGATTTGACTCACTGGAAAAGACTCTGATGCTGGGAGGGATTGGGGGCAGGAGGAGAAGGGGATGACAGAGGATGAGATGGCGGGATGGCATCACTGACTCGATGGACTCGAGTCTGAGTGAACTCCGGGAGTTGGTGATGGACAGGGAGGCCTGGTGTGCTGCGATTCATGGGGTCGCAAAGAGTAGGACACGACTGAGCAACTGAACTGAACTGAACTGAAAGTCACTGTATTTTTCCTCCCCTCATCTCTACCACTGCCATATATGACTGTTTTGCAGTCAACGTACAGAGTTGTTGCTTTGTTTTGTTTTGTGAGGTGGAGAGTTTGGACTTTATCTCTTGTGTATACACTCAGTTACATGGCAGATGTCTGCATTGCTGTTTCTGCATCTTTACCTGTGCCCTCACTTTGAGATACATGGGCCCCAACACTATCTGTGGGTGACTCTTGATAACATTGATGATTGTAATTTTTTTGTTTAGAAACGTGTTTATGAACATCACTTCCTCTGATTAGTTTGAAGACTTCTGTTGAGAAGGGTGACATTACTATTCTCTTGGATGCTCAAGAGAAAGTAGTTACATAGGACGTTTGGAAAACTAAGGTTTGTTTATTTGTCTGTGCATTCCTTCAAAGCTCTCTTATTATTGCCCCCCCAAGGAATATATGTACCATTATGGCCCCCTTTCATACCCTTGTAGACTGCATTTATTGATTACAGAATTTTTTTCCACTGAATCTAGACATAGCCTTAAATTCCCTCTCGCCAGAGCATTCCAAGCAGCTACTACAAATTGCTCAGAGTTGCAGTTGATACACAAGATAAAATCCATTTGCCATTACAAGGCAGTACACTGGGAACTGGGAAAATAAAATGCATTAGGCATTGATTCTCCCCTTAAGGAGCTCAGAGAAAATAGGCATGCACACAAAAAACTGATATAATGGAGAGGTTCTTAGCACTCCTCTCTCTCTCTCTCTCACACACACACACACATAGATACACACATACGATCAGAGAAGGGAAGGAAAACATCCAGTTGAAGGAATCAGACCAGGTTTCATAAAACAAGTACATTTGAATTGAATTTAGAAGGGCAGGTAGAAGGTAGACTGGAAAATAGGAAGATACACACACAAACATATACACACACACCAAGTTCAACCACTGAAAAGTATATTGGATTGAAACTTACAGACATGGGCTCAAATGCCAGATTATTTCCTTGGATCATTCATGTGTAAATGATGTAGAGGACCACTCCCAAGCTTCTATGACCTCTAAGAGTCCTTCTAGGGCTGTATTTCTATGATAAGAGTGAACAGAAAACTCCAGCAATAAATTAATATAAGATGCTTTTGTACCAGCCTTTAGTTGGATGGAGGCTCACTAAACAAATTGAGACTCTGAGAAAAGCTCCAAGTTGCACAGTCAGGCTACATTTGTACGTATAAAACAGGTATATTAAGCCAAATGTGGGCTTCAGGTGCATTCATTCAATATTCAACAGATATGCTGCATTTAAAATGGATAATCAACAAGGACCTACTGTATAGCACTGCCAACTCTGCTCAATATATAACAACTTAAATGGGAAAAGAATTTGAAGAGAATTGATATATGTATGTGTATGTATATGAAGAACTTTGCTGTATACTTAAAACTATCACAACATTGTTAATCAACTGTGAACGAAAGAACGTGAAGTCGCTCAGTCATGTCTGACTCTTTGCGACCCCACGGACTATAACCTACCAGGCTCCTCAGTCCATGGAATTTTCCAGGCAAGAGTACTGGAGTGGGTTGCCATTTCCTTCTCCAGGGGATCTTCCCAACCCAGGGATAGAACCCAGGTCTCCCGCACTGCAGGCAGATGCTTTACCATTTGAGCCACCAGGGAAGCAACCAGGAATAAACTATACTCCAATATAAAATAAAAATTTTAAATTCAACAGGTATTTATAGAGTGCTTACTACTGTGAATAAGAACAGAAGGCAACCCTGTGCTCATGGAGCTTACTGGCTAGTAAGGGACACAACTATTCTCAAACTAATCATACAAATAAATATGTGAAAGAAAGGCCATGATTCAATGGAAACATATTACAAAGGAACCAGCATTGGGCAGAGAGATGAATAGGTGCATGAGCTGAAAACTGAATGCTTTCAGCAATGTGGTGCTGAAAACAGGAGGAATATTCTAGAAGCATTCTGGGCAGAGGACTGGTCGGGGGAAAGGGATGTGGGAAGTGTGGGGCTGGAGAGGGTGACACAAGTCAGGCTTGGTGTGCCCTGTTATGGATTTTGATCTTTAGCCCAAGAGCTGGGAAAAACTACTGAAGGGTTCCAAGCAGAGGAATGCCATGTTCAGATTTGTTTTCTCACTGGGGATCAGAGGCTCCAGAACACTTGACCACTTTCTTGCTCCCTGGAGACTTTTTGCTAATGCAGCAACAACAGTTGTTCCTTTACTCCTGTCCCCAAATTGGGGTGGAGTCTCGCAGATGGGCAGACGGATGGGGACAGATGGTGGGGGAAAGGCTGGGTACAGGGCTGACTCTGTGGTGTGTCCGTGGATGTACTCTTGGAGATGAAGCTGATTCAGCAGAGGGCCAGAAAATCTGGTGAGTATGTGTGCAGAGGCAGAGAATCATCTAGAACTCCACTTAATATTATCAACAGGGAAGGTTACATGACACTGAATCCTGCTCTCCACTCAAACCAGGCAATTCAATGGTCCTCAAATTCATACTGCTGTTTCCTCCACCTACAAATTCCTCCTCCCACATTCCCTTGTCGAAATTCCGTCCTTCTGGTGTGTCCTAGTTCTTATATCACGCATGATAAGTTGCTTCAGTCATGTCTGACTCTTTGTGACCCAATGGACTGTAGCCCTCTAGGCTTCTCTGTCCATGGGATTCTCCAGGTAAGAGTACTGAAGTGGGCTGCCATGCCCTCCTCCGGGGGATCTTCCTGACCCAGGATCAAACGAGGTGTCTCTTATGTCTCCTGTATTGGCGGGCAGGTTCTGCACCACTAGTGTCACTGGGACTCTCCTAATCCACCCCTGCACACCTCTTCTCTGCCCTGCGGCCCTTTGTATTTTCCTCACAGCAGATGTCAAATTTAACCCTGAGTTTTAGTTACCTGGACTCTTATTTTATCTGCCCAAATGGACTAAGCAACTTGGGGGCAGTGACTGTTTTTTTAGCTTCCCATGACAGAATCTACCAGAGAATAGTGTGTGGTGGTGCTAGTGAAATGAATGAATGAATGAACGTATAGCTGTATATTGAAAAAAAAAGTGAAAGTGTTAGTCACTCAATTGCGTCTGACTCTTTGTAACCTCACTTACTGTAGCCCACCAGGCTCCTCTGTCCATGGAATCCTCTGTCTAGATAAGAATACTGAAGTCAGTTGCCATTCTCCTCTCCACATTCTCATTTCTCCACAGAATCTTGTCAACCCATAGATCGAACCTGGGTCTCCTATATTGCAGGCAGATGCTTTATCATTTGAGCCATCGGGGAAACTGGATATTATGTAACATCAATGGCAGGGATGAAAATAAGGCTGCATTATTACTGTTTACAGGGTAGCACTTTGCTACAATGAGTTTTGAGAGTTTCAGTGGAGGACTGCAGTTGTAAATTCCTTTGGAAGGCTATTATAACTAATTATGTAGCTGAAAAGTGGGGATGGAAAGTCCAATCAAAATCTCACTCCAGTTCCTACTGGACTGTTGTCAGTCAGGATCCTAAGTAAGGTGTATATATATATATATAAAAATAGCTCTAGGTCATGTCTGACTCTAGCAATCCCATGAACTGTATCCTGCCAGGCTCCTCTGTCCATGGGATTCTCCAGGCAAGAACACTGGAGTGGATTGCCATTTCCTTCTCCAAGGGAACTTCCCGACCCAGGAGTTGAACCCAGGTCTCTCCCGCATTGCAGGCAGATGCTTTACCAACTGTATAAGTAAGGTATGAGGCTCTATTTTCTAAATAACGGATTTCTGGTTCAAGGCCTGGATCTGCCATGGATGCCCTGCTTGGGGACGTCAGTTCTCTTTTTTGAACATCGGTTTCTTTTAAATGAAGGTAATAATTATAGCAGTGGTGCATGGCTATTTTGAGAAGGAGTAAATGATGGTTGATTTCAAATCAACTTCCCACTCCGTAAGATGCTGAGAGGTAGATACTTTTTTCCTCCCCTTTTCACAGATGAGGAAGCTGAGTTCTCAGGGGAATGAGTGGGGCAATGACCCGGGTTTCTGGTTCCGTCCCTAGACACGTGCGGCCGGGCTGGGAGTGCTTTCTTCATTTGACAGTATGCTATGTCTACTCAGCCCCTTTCGGGTGCTGCCGCTTCCTTTCTGTGGCAGCAGCCCGTCCTCCCCTGGTGTCCATGCCTGCTGCTTATGCCACACAGTCCTGTGTACCTTCAAGGGACCACAGCTCTGTGCCAGCTGTGGTCAGGATGTGCAGAGCACAGAGCTTACCAGGAATCTCCTTCTATCTCCAGCCAGTCCCGTGACTTTTCTGTAAGATAGCTTGCTGTCCTGCAGGCACAGGGAAGCCCAAGGTCACCAGAGGTCTGGATCCCAGAGGATGCAGGCAAAACTGGGGTTAATGAGGCAGCTGGAGGCTAATGACATTACATGAAATCTCTAGAATGGAAAGGAATTTTTTGAGAATAGCTTTTGTGTACAAAAGTAATGTATGTATTATAGAAACCAAGTGGACAGACACACCAAACACAATAAAATTTGTATAATTACAGTACTAAGGATAAACTTCCCATCTTTTCTGAACGTATCAATTTAAAAATTAAGAATTAGAGGGGTGGGAGAGAGACTCAAGAGGATATAGATGTATACATATACATATACATATAGTTGATTCACTTTTTGTACATCAGACACTAACAAAACATTGTAAAGCAATTATATTCCAATAAAAAAAACCTAAAAATTAAGAATATATTTATATTATGGCTTACTTTTTAAAAGACATTGAGATGAATGTGTAATGTTGAAAATAACATGTGTTCCACTGAGTTAAAAAAAAAAAAAAGCCATTTTATTCTCCAGTAATTTATTTCATCTATCTCCATTTATTGAATATCTAGTTTATTCCCAAATGTTTTTTTTTTTTTCTAAAAATAAGGCTACGATGATCATCCCAATAAAAGTTTAGCCATTTGTATATATCATTCTTTGGTTTCTCTGCCTTTTCCAAAACCAGCTTGAACATCAGGAAGTTCACAGTTCACATATCGCTGAAGCCTGGCTTGGAGAATTTTGAGCATTACTTTACTAGCGTGTGAGATGAGTGCCATTGTGCGGTAGTTTGAGCATTCTTTGGCATTGCTTTTCTTTGGGATTGGGATGAAAACTGACCTTTTCCAGTCCTGTGGCCACTGCTGAGTTGTCCAAATTTGCTGGCATATTGAGTGCAGCACTTTCACAGCATCATCTTTCAGGATTTGAAATAGCTCCACTGGAATTCCATCACCTCCACTAGCTTTGTTCGTAGTGATGCTTTCTAAGGCCCACTTGACTTCACATTCCAGGATGTCTGGCTCTAGGTCAGTGATCACACCATTGTGATTATCTGGGTCATGAAGATCTTTTTTGTACAGTTCTTCTGTGTATTCTTGCCACCTCTTCTTAATATCTTCTGCTTCTGTTAGGTCCATACCATTTCTGTCCTTTATTGAGCCCATCTTTGCATGAAATGTTCCTTTGGTATCTCTGATTTTCTTGAAGAGATCCCTAGTCTTTCCCATTCTGTTGTTTTCCTCTATTTCTTTGCATTGATTGCTGAAGAAGGCTTTATAATCTCTTCTTGCTATTCTTTGGAACTCTGCATTCAGATGTTTATATCTTTCTTTTTCTCCTTTGCTTTTCACTTCTCTTCTTTTCACAGCTATTTGTAAGGCCTCCCCAGACAGCCATTTTGCTTTTTTGCATTTCTTTTCCATGGGGATGGTCTTGATCCCTGTCTCCTGTACAGTGTCACGAACCTCATTCCATAGTTCATCAGGCACTCTATCTATCAGATCTAGGCCCTTAAATCTATTTCTCAATTCCACTGTATAATCATAAGGGATTTGATTTAGGTCATACCTGAATGGTCTAGTGGTTTTCCCTACTTTCTTCAATTTAAGCCATGAAATTAAAAGATGCTTACTCCTTGGAAGGAAAGTTATGACCAACCTAGATAGCATATTCAAAAGCAGAGACATTACTTTGCCAACAAAGGTTCGCCTAGTCAAGGCTATGGTCTTTCCTGTGGTCATGTATGGATGTGAGAGCTGGACTGTGAAGAAGGCTGAGCGCCGAAGAATTCATTCTTTTGAAATGTGGTGTTGAAGAAGACTCTTGAGAGTCCCTTGGATTGCAAGGAGATCCAACCAGTCCATTCTGAAGGAGATCAGCCCTGGGATTTCTTTGGAAGGAATGATGCTCAAGCTGAAACTCCAGTATTTTGGCCACCTCATGTGAAGAGTTGACTCATTGGAGAAGACTCTGATGCTGGGAGGGATTGGGGGCAGGAGGAGAAGGGGACGAAAGAGGATGAGATGGCTGGATGGCATCACTGACTAGATGGATATGAGTTTGAGTGACCTCCGGGAGTTGGTGATGGACAGGGAGGCCTGGCGTGCTGCGATTCATGGGGTCGCAAAGAGTTGGACACGACTGAGTGACTGATCTGATCTATCATTCTGATTTTAAGAGCATTACAGAATCAGTGGGACAATTTCCAATGCGATTTAATACAATGGCATAAACAGGAATTGAAATAAGTTGTTCAATGCCAACTTTGACATTGCTTTGTATGATCTTGAGAAGTTTTTGTGTCCAGTTTAGCTTCTAGATGTATAATAAGGAGTTGATAATAATATATTCTCCGGGCTATTGGGAAAATGATATTACTTACATGAAGCAGCTTTGAAAAATCAGAAGTGCTAGGCAAATACAGTGTAATATAATTAACTAGGTGTTTAGTCTATTAACAAAGTGTATTTGGCTTAAGAAATTACACAACCCCATTTGGACAGTGAGTAGTCACAACTCTTTTGGTGACAAGGGATAGAGAACTGGAGAGTTTTGATTTCAGCTAGATTCAGGAGCTTGAATGATAGCATCAGGACAGAGATAAACCCTTTAGATTTGGGGCTTCGCTTTTCTCTAATTGACTTTACACTCAGGTGACAGTTCCCAGGATATAGCCAGCCTACACCTGCCCATCTCAAAGCCCAATGGAAAGGGAACTTCTCTTTTGCCTTCTGTTCCACAGAAGTCCTAGATCTGATGTCACTGAATAAAAATTAGGACATATGCTCATTTCTGAACATGGCACATTGGCCAGCAATTTACATTCTTCAGGTTGTTCTAAGATTATTCACACGACTGTTCTTAGATCTTGGGGTGGTAAGAAGAACCAAGTGGACTGCTGGTGTCTTTCAGCCTATCCAAACTACACAGACATAAGGGAGGAGCAATTCCTCCAAAGAAATTCAGGATGCTGCTACCAGAACAATGAACATTAGATACTCAGTAGACAAAATATACACATACACATACACACACACACAGATGTCCTCCTATGGCATGTGTCTTCAGAAGGGAAAATTCAGAGTAGCTGGAGCTAGACCAAGGGTCAACATGGTAAAACAGAAAAGAACCACCAATGAGAGATGCGCATACAAGGGATGGTGGTTGATGTGGCAAGACCAAAGCTCAGTGCAGGCAACAAGTTTGAAATCCAGGCAGACTCATGGGTTAGTCAAAGCTATGAGGAGTCTCCGCTAATCCCTGCGCAGCCTAAGAGCAAACCCTTGTTCATGGAACAGTTTTAGGAAGCCCACATGCGTATGGCTGGGGGTGTTCCTTCAGGCCATTCTGACAGAATGTTGGTGCTGTCAGGAGCCCTGAGTTATCTGGTGATCTTGAGGTTAGCCATACTTTCTCTGAGTGATCAAGACATTCTCTGCTCTATTCAGACACTCAAGCTATTGTGCACAAACCCTTTAACAGTTCCTGTTGGAGTCTTGGCTACAATTCTGATAAGCCCACAGCACCAGATGGTAAGTTCTTCTAATTGGTTCTATCTCTTCTAGTTTTTGGCAGGAATGAAGCCTTCCCTATGCCTCAAGATGGGGGATAGAGACAGCCAGGAAGAAATGAAGGAGGTTTTAACCTCTGTTAGACAGATCTTAAGTTAGTTCTTGTTCAAGGAAAACAGAGTGTTATATTTTTTTTTCTCCACATAAGGCTGTGGATTCACCATGGTCTGAAATTCTAAAATGAATGCTGATAAAACACAGGATTGTAATGACTGAAAAATGGTTTAGATAGAAAAGTCAACTGGTCTAATTCAACCATTGATATTTATGGAGCATCATGGTAGAAATAAGTGCTTATTTGGTAATCATTTCTTCCCCAAACTCCTTGGGAAGAGTATATCTCCTGGTTCCACTAATGCTATGTTTGGTCATGTGACTTGCCTTGGAAAATGGGATATTTGCATGTTTCAAGCAGAAGTCATTGAAAGAACATGTTCTAGAGAACCATCTGCTCCCAGAAGAAAGATAAATGCAAAAAACAGGTGCGACAGTCAACCTACACACTGAAGTCTGAAGCAAAGTCATCCCAGCTGACTGGCAGACTTATAACACTAAACACTCATTGTTATATACCACTGGAAATGGGGTGGTTTGTTATGCAGCAATAGCTGACCAATACAAGCAACAATTGCATGTTCCACACTTTGCTAGGTACTGAAGGAACGATGGAGAGTGAAAGATATGGTCTTGGTTCCCACAAAGCTCATATTCTATAGAGAGATAGGAAATAAATAACATTTACAAATAAAAACTAGTAATAGAGATTGTATCTTTGGTCATAAATAAAATAGGATGTAGTGGCAAATCACTATTGTAGAAGATTGTAAAAGAATCACACCTACTTTGGATTAAGTGGTCAAGGAAGACTTCCCCAAGAAGGTGATATGTAAGTTCAAATATGAAAATTAGAAAGGAGCCAGACAGGTGCATGATCCTCTGTGGAATGTAAAAACATAGCCACATGGAAAAGTTAGATTAAGAATCTCGCTCTAGGCAGGAGAGAATGAGGGCCTCTGAAAAAATTCCTTGCCAAGTCAGGTCACTCCAAGGGCAGGTTGTCCAAGAGCGTATGCTGGCTTGCCTGCACCAAGTTGCATGTGCAAGTCAAAAGCTGACAAAGATGTGCTTGCTGCCAAGGCAAGACAGCCACAGAACATGGAAGCCATGGAGCATAGCAGAGATAGAGGTAAGACTTCCTAGGGCATTCCTAACAGAGAGGTGATACATTAAATTGGCTTAAAGCTCAACATTCAAAAAATTAAGATCACAGCACCTGGTGCCATCAGTTCAGTTCAGTTCAGTCATTCAGTTATGTCTGACTCTTTGCGACCCCATGAATTGCAGCACGCCAGGCCTCCCTGTCCATCACCAACTCCCGGAGTTCACCCAAACTCATATCCATCGAGTCAGTGATGCCATCCAGCCATCTCATCCTCTGTCGTCCCCTTCTCTTCCTGCCCCCAATCCCTCCCAGCATCAGAGGCCTTTCCAATGAGTCAACTCTTCGCATCAGGTGGCCAAAATACTGGAGTTTCAGCTTTAGCATCATTCCTTCCAAAGAACACCCAGGACTGATCTCCTTTAGAATGGACTGGTTGGATCTCCTTGCAGTCCAAAGGACTCTCAAGAGTCTTTTCCAACACCACAGTTTAAAAGCATCAATTCTTCGGCACTCAGCTTTCTTCACAGTCCAACTCTCACATCCATACATGATTACTGGAAAAACCATAGCCTTGACTAGATGGACCTTTGCTGACAAAGCAATATCTCTGCTTTTCAATATGATACCTAGGTTGGTCATAACTTTCCTTTCAAGGAGTAAGCGTCTTTTAATTTCATGGCTGCAGTCACCATCTGCAGTGATTTTGGAGCCCCCCAAAATAAAGTCTGTCACTGTTTCCACTGTTTCCCCATCTATTTCCCATGAAGTGATGGGACTAGATGCCATGATCTTTGTTTTCTGAATGTTGAGCTTTAAGCCAACTTTTTTACTCTCCTCTTTCACTTTCATCAAGAGGCTTTTTAGTTCCTCTTCACTTTCTAACATAAAGGTGGTGTCATCTGCATTTCTGAGGTTATTGATATTTCTCCCAGCAATCCTGATTCCAGCTTGTGCTTCTTCTAGCCCAGCGTTTCTCATGATGTACTCTGCATATAAGTTAAATAAGCAGGGTGACAATATACAGCCTTGACGTACTCCTTTTCCTATTTGGAACCAGTCTGTTGTTCCATGACCAGTTCTGTTGCTTCCTGATCTGTATATCTGGTCCATCACTTCATGGCAAATAGATGGGGAAACAGTGGAAACAGTGGCTGACTTTATTTTCAGGGGTCCAAAATCACTGCAGATGGTGACTGCAGCCATGAAATAAAAAGACACTTCCTCCTTGGAAGAAAAGTTATGACCAACCTAGATAGCATATTCAAAAGCAGAGACATTGCTTTGCCAACAAAGGTCCGTCTAGTCAAGGCTATGGTTTTTCCAGTAGTCATGTATGGATGTGAGAGTTGGACTGTGAAGAAGGCTGAGTGCTGAAGAATTGATGCTTTTGAACTGTGGTGTTGGAGATGACTCTTGAGAGTCTCTTGGACTGCCAGGAGATCCAATCTGTCCATCCTAAAGGAGACCAGTCCTGGGTGTTCATTGGAAGGACTGATGCTAAAACTGAAGCTCCAATACTCTGGCCACCTCATGCAAAGAGTTGACTCATTGGAAAAGATTCTGGGAAAGATTGAAAGCAGGAAGAGAAGGGGATAACAGAGGGTGAGATGGTTGGATGGCATCACCGACTTGATGCACACGAGTTTGAGTAAACTCTGGGAGTTGGTGATGGACAGGGAGGCCTGGCATGCTGTGATCGATGGAGTCACAGAGTCGGACATGACTGAGCAACTAAACTGACTGACTGACCTATCTTGGCTCCAGAATAGCCAAGAGCTACTTCTGTTGCTTCTAAGGATGGCAGGAGATGTGTGTGTGTGCCTGTGTACATATATTCATTCTTTCACAGAGGAGGGAAATGAACTAGACAGCTTCTAGATCTCCTTCCAAATCTGTGATTATAAAATGTAAGAATTCTGAGACTTAAATTATGTGTGAAGGAAATGTTAAATCAAAGAACTTCATCTTAGCTCTGTGCCAAACTCCATTTGTTAATTGAGGTGGTTAATTAGGGCAGAGTCTCTATCTCCTGAGCAAGCTAGATAAGCTCCACCCATCCCTCACCCATCTGGTAAAGCCCATGGAGATGTCAGAGCTGCAAGGGAACACAGAGAACATCTGATGCAGCCTCCATTTAATCTGCACCCCAGACACAGACAAGCAAGACCTGGGGAGGCGGGGGATGGGGCGGGGGATGGGAAGCTCATAAGGCTAAATGTGGAGTCTAGAATCTGAGTAGCTTATTAGCTTTGATAAAATTACTTTGGCTGCACTTCTTACCTCTTCTTCCTTACTCCAAGATCATTCTGAATATCTTACAATATGGCTTCCTGTCTAACCATTCTAATGAACCAGTTTCTATAAGGTTATGATAGATATCTCTTCCACAAATGTTATGTCTTTACTACCTGTAGCCTAAGATTTGAAGAGAGGATCTTCACAACTCTCCCTAAGAATCCTTCATTTTGTGATGCTACATTCTCCTCATCACCACGACTGGGGCTCTCTGTGGTCCCTTCTGCTCCCCTTTTCTCCCCAGTGTCTACCCTTTCCCCAAGACTCTAGCTTCTGCATTTGGGGTTGAAATTATAAAAAAGCAGAACTGGACATGTTTCCTGCCAAACGCTCTGCTTATCCCTCACTTTATTTATGTTGAATCATCCCGCCCCCTTTCAATATGTCATCTGGTTTGATTCCTCAGGCTCTGTCATCTTCTGCATCCAATACTATAATCTGTTGATTTTACCACCATTATGATTCTTGAGGGCCTCCCTAATGGCTCAGACAGTAAAGAATCCACCTGCAATGCAGGAGACCTGGGTTCAATCCCTGGGTTGGGAAGATCCCCTGGAAAAGGGAATGGCTACCCACTCTTGCCTGGGAAATCCCATGGACAGAGGAGCCTGGTAGGCTATAGTCCATTGGGTCACAAAGAGTCAGAAACTGACTAACACACACACATATGATCTTGAATCTGTTCTCATTCTTCTTCTCTCTTCACTGCATTCTATCTTGAGCCTTCTGACTTGTCTTTCCATGTTATAATCCACTTGCCACACAATGGGTGGATCAATTTCTTGACAACTATTTCTAATTATGAAATTTCTTTGTCTTAAACAAACTGTCGATGTCTCCCATCTTATCTGAAGTTCAGACTTAGCCCAGAATATGAGTTTCTCAATAATATGATCTTAGTCTCAATAAAGTATTTTTGAGACTCATCTAACCCAACACACTCTATATTCCAGCCAAAGCAGGTTACCCAGTGTTGCCAGAAACATGCCTCTCAGTGTCTCACTGCTTACCTTGGTTCATGCTTCTGCTTCTACCTGGAGCAATCCTCACCACCAATAAATGAACAATATGTTAATATTTCACTGATGTGCTCCATCAACTAGAAAGCCTCTTTACTAGACCCCAAGGATGTAGCAGAGAACAAAATCAACCAAGGCCCTGTGCTCTCTAGTTCTGTATTCTGGTGAACAAACAATGATTTCAAAGTATTGTTAAACGGCAAGTGGACATGACTCAAACACCAGCAGCAGCTACAGATACAGCTAAACAGAGTCATGGAATGCAGATTAGACTAAAAGACTGCTTAAATGAATGGTAGGCTGCTCCAAGGAGGTGATATTTTACTGAACCTTGTTATGACCAGCATAACTTTCTGCAATGGTAAGAGATATTCTGAATCTATGCTGTACAGTAGCCATGAGTGACTGTGCCTATAGAGCATTCAAAATGTGGTTAGTATGAAGGAGAAACAAAATCTTTAATGTTATTCTATTTTAATTCATTTAAATTTAAGTAGCCACAGGTGGCTAATGGCTACCATATTGAACAGTTTAAATCTGGACTTTGTAACTCTCCAGACAAAAAGAATAGCAAGTGTAAAGGCTTTAAAGTGGGAGTAAGCAGAAGCTCCAATACTTTGGCCACCTGATGTGAAGAACTGACTCACTGGAAAAGACCCTGATGCTGGGAAAAATTGAAGGCAGGAAGAGAAGGGCATGACAGAGGATGAGATGGTTGGATGGCATCACTGACTCCATGGACATGAGTTTGAGCAAGCTCCGGGAGTTGGTGATAGACAGGGAAGCCTGGCATGCTACAGTCCATGGGGTTGCAAAGTATTGGACAATACTAAGCCAGTGAAGTGAACTGAACTGAACTGAACTGAAACTTGTATATTCAAAGTACCAAAAGAAGGCCAGGAAAGCGAAAGCGTACTGAACAAAGAATTGATCGTATTGTAAATTAATCTCAACTGAAGAATTGAGATTGATTTGCAATACAATAAAAATCACTCCCCTCACAGCTCAATTGGTAAGTCATCTGCCTGCAATGCAGGAGACCTGGGTTCGATTCCTGGCCTGGGAAGATCCCCTGGAGAAGGAAATGTCAACCCACTCCAATATTCTTGCCTGGACAATCCCATGGACAGAGGAGCCTGACAGGCTATAGTCTACAGGATTGCAAGAGTCGGACACGACTTATTGACTAAACCACCACCACCACCACCACCACCACCAAAAATCACTAATGAGGCTTAAGTTTAGGAGTGGGTAATCTGATTTATATCTTTAAATGATAGTTACTGGCTTCCCAGGTGGTTGCTAGTGGTAAAGAACCTGCCTGCCAATGCAGTAGACATAAGTGAGCCAGAAGGTTTAATCCCTGGGCCAGGCAGATCCCTGGAGGAGGGCACATCAACCCACTCCAGTATTCTTGCCTGGAGAATCCCATGGACAGAGGAGTCTGGTGAGCTACAGTCCATAGAGTTGCAAAGCGTCGGACATGACTGAGTGACTAAGCACACACACATATTTAAAGCCTCTTCTTGTGTTGTGTCTTCTGATATTCCAATGGCTAAAGAAAGGCATTAGACCAAACCTAACACTCATGGAGTAGAGCAATCCACTCTGCCTTCTCACAGGGACTACAGAGTCACATGGCAAAGGGATCACGTGTAATTCTATCACAGTAACCCAGTGCACCACAGAAGAAACTCAAGGAGGCCAGCTAAGAGGCTCCTGCAATAGGGTATGTGACAGATGATGGTGATGTTGCTCCACTGGGTGACAGTGGACACAGAAGGGCTAGCTTTGAAATCTACTCTGAAGGTGATTATCAACAAGACTCAGTGATGAACTGAAAGTAAACTATGAGATAAAAAAACAGACCTGCTTTTCAAGGTGCTTCTCAGATATTACCCCTGTTCTACGAAACTGTGTCTCATTCTTTCTTTATTTGTAACTGATGTAACTGAGCTCTTCATCCTTTACTTTACAAGCTGCCCCTTTTTCTAATGCTTTTATTGGCCCTTTTGACTTCCTACCTTCTGTGGGGGAAGTTCATATCTACTACTAAGACTCTGAGCTCTTTGAGGGTGGACAAACAGAATTACTTGTATTTACAACCCAGCTGCTTGAGAGAAATGTTCAAGAAATAATACAATGGTTAATAGCAAGGATTTTGGAGGCCACTTCCTAATTTTGAATCTTGTATGATCTTTACGAGTGATTTCACCTCTCAAAGCCTTAGTTTCTTATTGTGTAAAGTGGCAGTTATAATACATGCCTCTTATAGTTGTAAGGGTTAAAGGAGACAAATTTGGAAAGTGCTTAGTATAGGACTGGCAAGAAAGTATCCAATAAATGGGAGCTATTATTGTTCAATTAAATTGTTTGTGATGACAAGTTTCTCTGGAAATGCCCTCCAGAGTCTTCATCGGAAATCTAAGGCTCTGGTTGAGATGAGGGGCATGGAGAATAAAAAACACTGTGGAGGGGATTTTGTAATTTAGTTCGAACTATCTAGATCTAAGGCTTCTTTGATCTGAAAATGACAGCGACAACAAAATCCCGAAATAGAGCCACTTTGCTACTTGTTTCCTTTTACCATCTGCCAAGATGATTCCTTTTAGTTCTCCAGGTCTTGGAGTCAGCTGCCTTAACATAATAAAATAAAATAAAATTTAAAACTGGTCCTGTACTTATTTGGGAATGAGAAGGCAAAAGGCTTTAAATATAAAGCTAGTTGCTGCTGGAGTGAAATATAGGGCAATGGTGACTAAGATGTTTGAGAAAGGAACTGCTATGGGAAAGTGAATTTTAGGATAAAACAGAGGATTCATAAGAACCTGACAGAGACTTTCTCTGGTGGTCTAGTTGTTGAGAATCTGCCTGCCGATGCAGGCGACATGGGTTCAATCCCTGGTCTGCAAAGATCCCACATACCATGGGACAACTAAACCCACATGTCGTAACTACTAAAGCCCGCACCATAGAGCCCACGCTCCACAGAAAGAGAAGCCACCACAATAAGAAGCCCAAATACAATGAACAACAGCTCCCACTCACCACTACTAGAGAAAGCCTGATCACAGTCATGAAGACCCATCACAGTCCAAAATAAGTAAATTAAAAAAAAAAAAAAATACTGATTTTAAAAAACATTTGTAACAAGACAGATTCTAAAATGTACTCTTCGGCTTTCGTTCCTTGATAAGATGTCTGTTTTGATCCCAGTTTAATATTGCCTTTACCACAAGTATTCAATAGGTCCAGGGGGCATTGTAAACATCAATTATCCAGACCATAGATGAGAACGGGTGAAATAACCAAAAAAGAGTCCATGAAAGAGTTAACAGGATGAGTTTGAAGATTTGGATGAAATTTTCCAGGGAGCCCTAGAAGATATATTTGAAGAAGCAGACTGGTTTCAGACTAAAGAAGGCTTTAAAGGCCAGGAAAATGTATTTCAAAGACAGAATAATGAGTTAAAATTTCACACTTGATATTTGAAAGGTCCTCTTTGTGGTTCAGATGGTAAAGAATCTGCCTATAATGCAGGAGACCTGGGTTTGATCCCTGGGTGGGGAAGATTCCCCCAGAGAAGGGAATGGTAACTCACTGCAGTGTTCTTGCCTGGAGAATCCCATGGACAGAGGAACCTGGCAGGTTACAGTCCATGGAGGGTCGCACAGAGTCAGACATGCTGAGTGACTAATGCAACACAACAGCAATAACAATGATGGCTTTATTTAGTAGCTACTAGAACAATCTTCTGGAGAAGGCAATGGCAACCCACTCCAGTATTCTTGCCTGGAAAATCCCATGGGCAGAGAAGGCTGGTAGGCTGCAGTCCATGGGGTTGCTAAGAGTCGGACACGACTGAGCGACTTCCCTTTCACTTTTCACTTTCATGCATTGGAGAAGGAAATGGCAACCCACTCCAGTGTTCTTGCCTGGAGAATCCCAGGGATGGCAGAGCCTGGTGGGCTGCTGTCTATGGGGTCGCATAGAGTCGGACACGACTGAAGTGACTTAGCAGCAGCAGCAGCAGAACAATCTCTGGAGAAGGTAATGGCAACCCACTCCAGTGTTCTTGCCTGGAGAATCCCAGGAATGGGGCAAGCAAGCAAGAACAATCTTCCACCAGAATAAAGTTCCCTTTATTTTCTGAGCGCCAAATGACACATCCAAATGACAACCGACAAGTGACCATCCATTCCTACATGACAGACATCAATGTGTTTGTTTTTAAAGATCCATCTAGTCTATGTTTCCTATTAGAACACTGGTGCTCTGAGGCTAATAGGTTTTCTCTGGGGACTGGGGTGATTAGGGGAGGTTATATGCTCATAAACTTAGTAGTACTGGATTAAACAAGGCAGAGGGCCTATTCATCAGGATTTTGAAGGCCCTTTAATATGCTAATGTGTTTTGTTCTTTTCTCAGAAGAGGGGAGAGTATATATTTTCCAAATTTAATAGTCTCTCTATTTTACTAAATGACCTGTTCATACCCTATGGGACTCAAGGCCTAGTCTGATCCTGTTCTACATATTTTAAAACTAAGGCCCAGAAAGTACAAAGGGCTCTGTCTGCTGGGTCATGATTCTCACCCAGGATTGCTGACCACCCAGCAAGGCCTCATTCCACTATTCCTGGCTCCTGTCGTGTTTTTAAGTTTAGAGAATGTTGGGAGATTATGTCTATTTTATTGATTTTATTTTTAAAATAATTTTATTTATTTGTGGCTGCACTGGGTCTTCACTGCTGCATGTGGGCTTTCTGTAGTTGCAGCAAGCGGGGTCTACTCTCTAGTTGCGATGTGCCAGCACTAGGCACACGGGCTTCGGTAGTTGTGGCTCCAGGACTCCAGAGCACAGGCTCAACAGCTGTGATGCACAGGCTCAGTTGCCCCTCTGAATGTGGGATTTTCCCAGACCAGTGATCGAACCCATGTCCTCTGTGTTGGCAGGTGGATTCTCAACCAATGGACCAACAGGGGCGTTCTCTATCATTTTTTTTTAAGATTTTTTTCATGTGGACCAATTTTTAAGTCTTTATTGAATTTGTTACAATATTGCCTCTGCTTTAGGTTTACGGGTTTTTTTGGCTGTGAGGCATATGGGATCTTAGCCCAACAGCGATCCAACCTGCACCCTCTGCATTGGAAGGCAAAGTCTTAATCTCTGAACCACCAGGGAAGTCCCTCCCTATCAATTTTTGGAGCCAGTCCTCCAAACAGTTTTACCCAGAACAAGGAATTGCTAGTGATTTCAGGAAGAACCAGCAGACTCCAGTGAAGCACTTGCCAAACTGGCCCAGGTCAGCCGTGCCTTCTTTTCACATTTTTCTGCAAAGCCAGTTCTGAGTAACCTACGCTTAGATGTCCATACAGGAATGACACCCAACCTCTGTACTACTGTTTTTTGTTTTTTTTTATAAAGTCCCAAATCTGTAATAAAATGAGGCAAGCTGAAATAAATCCCTTTTAATGCAGCATGTAAAGCTAATATCAAAAATAAAAGTGTCAAGTTGTACAGAGAGGCTGAGAAATGCTGATATACAGTCAGGAGGGTGACAAGAAGGGGTGGGGGAAATTTGCAGTGTCCTTGAAACAGCAAACTGTATTAAGGTCCAGGATTTTGTCTAACAGACCCAAATCTATTAATATTTTTACAAACAGTATAAAGAAATCAAGTGGCTGGACCCACTCTACCTTGGGTAGTTGGACTTTGGGCTTCACGAGCAGGTTTCAGTAATAGTGATACCACGAGTTAATCACCAAATTCTCCTTTGGGATTTCCTGATGGCTCAGCAAGTAAAGACTCTGTCTGCAATTCTATCTGCGAAGAGAAACAGGTTCAATCCCTGAATTAGGAAAGTCCCCTAGAGGAGGAAAATGGCAACCCAATCCAGGAGTCTGGCAGGCTACAGTCCACAGGGTCACAAAGAGTCAGACACGACTGAGTGATTAGGCACACAGCACTCAGGTGGTCCAGGGCCTGGAAGGTATGCCCAGTAAGAATTCTCTGAGAATGAAAGTCGTAGACTTGAGTATGACTCCATCTCTAACCCCAAACATCTAAAGAGCCACCTTTAGAAAAAACTGTGCTAATGTCCTCTGCAATATAAGAAGCCGAACAAAACCCAGTGAAAAGGAGGTCTAGCTTGACAGATCTTAGTTCACCATTGCAGAGCCTGTTCTGAGTATGGACCACCTGGTGGTGGAGATCATCGTTTGGGCATGGCTATTGGAAATCTGGCTCTTTTACAGAATTACCACCTCCACCCTGGTGACATAATGCCCATGGTACCACTAAAGGCATCTGTGGGCTTCAAATACGCCCTCTCAGCATCCTTGACCAATCAAGACAAATCTTTCTGAGCATGGCACTAATGCCATGAACCAGTGCTGTGGACTGAAACATGTCCCTCCAAAATTTGTATGCTGAATTCCTAACAACGTGTGTGCTCATGTTTGAAGCTGGAGGCTTACGAAGAACTTTAGAGGACGTTATAAGGGTGGGGACATAACAGCGGGATGAGTGTCCTCCATAAGAGGCTATATCCTACTACTTGCCATCTGCAAGCCAGCATGAGGACTCTTAGCAGAACTCAATCATGTCAGCACCCTGATCTCAGACTTCTAGAACCATGAAAAAATAAATTTCTGTCACGTAAGCCACCCAATCTATGGTATTTTGTTATGGCAGCTTGAGAAGACTAACACGATGGATCACTGGGGTATTTTTCCTACAAGAGTGAAACTACTTAGATGGTGGATAGGAAGCCAACAGAAACTTAAGCAAAAGGGTAGAGGGTGGTACCTTGGGGAACCAGAGGAAGTCCTGCAGACTAGACCTTGCCTCTGACCATTCTGCTGAGAGCTGGCCCTGTGCCCAGTCTCTTCCCACTTCTCTTCATCTCACTAGACCAAGAAAATATCCACATCTGCTATCCACAAATACTCTGAATTCCCCCGCCCACTCAGATCCCCGGGAAAACCTAACAAGCAGAACAGCAGAGAAAATGCGCAGGATATTTGGTGCTTTCTCAGGAGGACAGCTGACTTTTTTCTGACACCCTCTATCTTGGTCTTTTCATTTGTCCCTAGTCAGTGAGCTGCACTATGGTCCAGAGGCAAAAGAAATCCGACTGTTGGACATAAGCCTTAGTGTGGTCACTGATTAGCCATGTGATCTTGGGAACTCACAGATTTTCCCTTTCTTTCAAGTTCCCCTCCATGGCCCAACAGTCTCATTCTCCTCACTCTCCCAGATCCCTCTTTAACAAAGAACCATAAAGAGTAGCAATTATGTTTTTATTTTCATTACTCCAGGAGGTGGGTCAAAAGAGATCGTGCTGTGATTTATGTCAAAGAGTGTTCCACCTGTTTTCCTTTGAGTTTTATAGTCTCTAGCCTTACATTTAGGACTTTAATCCACTTTGAGTTTATTTTTGTGTATGGTGTG
The DNA here is from genome assembly GCA_935064755.1 of Tragelaphus eurycerus. Taxonomy (NCBI): domain Eukaryota; kingdom Metazoa; phylum Chordata; class Mammalia; order Artiodactyla; family Bovidae; genus Tragelaphus; species Tragelaphus eurycerus. Next base: position 32,285,902 of record CAKXYN010000014.1, on the reverse strand, counting down.
CAGGAGTGTTCTGATCTTATTCCTTAACATGTGGCTATCAAGATTCCCCCCAGCACCGCCTATTGAAGAGACTATCTTTTCTCCATTGTATAGTCTTGATTTCTTTGTTATAGACTAATTGACCATGTGAGCTTCCCTGATAGCTCAATTGGTAAAGAATCCGCCTGCAATGCAGGAGACCCTGGTTTGATTCCTGGGTCGGGAAGATCCCCTAAAGAAGGGAAAGGCTATCCAATGTACTATTCCGGCCTGGAGAATTTCATGGACTGTATAATCCACGGGGTCGCTAAGAGTCGGACATGACTGAGCGACTTCCCTTTCACTTTTCACTTTCATGCATTGGAGAAGGCAATGGCAACCCACTCCAGTGTTCTTGCCTGGAGAATCCCAGGGACGGGGGAGCCTGGTGGGCTGCCGTCTATGGGGTCGCACAGAGTCGGACACGACTGTAGTGACTTAGCAGTAGCAGCATATGAAGTAGCAAGAATAGTTCAATCCATAGAATCACAAAGTACACGGGCAGATGCCAGGGGCCAGAAGGCGGGGGGTGGGGAGGGGGAATGGGTACTTAGTGTCTAATGGGGACAGAGTTTCAGTTTAGGAAGGTGAAAAATTCAGGAGATGGATGACGGTGAAAGCTGTACAACAATGTGAATGTTCCTAGTGTCACTGAACTGTACAGTTAAATATGGTTAAAATGCTACATATTAGGTGGCTTTTACCATAATAAAAAATTTTTTTAAAGAGTAGCAATTACAAACCCAGACTTTGGTGTCATGTATCTCCTGAATTCCACATCTGCTACTTCTCATCTGTGAAACCTTGGACAAAATTAGATAATAGCTCCGAGTTTCAGTTTTATAGCCATCAAATGAGGTCTTTACATGCACGAAAGGAAGAATTGCTTGTGAAAAGTTGAGCACAGGCCCTGTGATGCTTCGTAAACACGAGCTTATATTTTCTCAAAGCTACGGAACAACTTGCAGGGTCCCCCCACCACCACCTCCCCTCCCCAGTCCCCCCACCAAAACATTTGCTGTAGTCCTCCTCTAGACTCTGGCTATGCAGGCCTAACAAACTCCTCATCACCTTTTGAGCCCCAAATGAAAACCTACTGACCTCAAGGAAGGCTTTCCTGGCTATGCAGGCAATGGGTCCCATGCTCTTACGGAAGCAGAATTGCATCATTTTTCAGCCATTATTGCTCAGAACACATCATGTTGTGGTGAGTTCTTTACAAGACTGTCTCTCTTGCTGCATCTCACATTTTTGCCGGGGCCAAAGCCAATGCCTTTTTTTTTTTTTTTTTAGCCAGTTTTTAACCAAGTTAGATTGGCCTTTACTAGGCATGAAGTGTCTGAAAGATGGCCACTGGGTAGCAGACGGATGAATGGATGCACAGTTGAGAAGATGAATCACGATCTACCACATCCATTTCTGAAGCATAAACCTATAAACGTTTCCTTTACTTTTACATCAGTTGAGTAACTATTTAGGATCAGCTACTTGTAAGACCTAAGTTTGGAGCATTTGCGTTAAAAGAAATGCTCACCATTCAAGTGAACCAGTCCCTTTGAGGAAAGATAAGATGATGATGATGTGATTTTACTAATGAGCAAACAAAGGCCTAGGAAAGTTTAAGATGATTCTAAAAGGTTACCCACCCCCCAGCTCTATATAAAGACCTAGATCTGAGTCTGTTCACTGCTAGCTCACTGTGTGACCTTGGCGTAAGAGATTCCCTTCTCCGGGGTTTGGACTGGTCTCTGAGGTCTCTTCTACCCCTGGAATCATGTGAGCTGGAGAGCCTAAGCGGGGTCTGGGGGGAGGAAACAACAAGGCTGCCTGCTTCCAGATTCCCCTCTGTGACAGAGAACTGTGCACACACTTTGACCCTATCAAAGCACTTGAGCGGCATGGAGGAGTGTTATGATGGGCTTGATGGATCCTCCCTGGACCGGCACTTCAGTGTTCCCATGCCAACTGAAAGGAAAAAAATTAAAAAACTGAAAAAAACAAATCAAACACAAAAAACGAGCATGACCTTATGTCTGATGAAAAATATTCTACTGATTGCAGCACATATTACCATATTATGGGGAAAGAATAAGAGAAACCTTGGCTGGGCTTTAACGATGGGATCCTAGGACTGGTGAAAAGGCAAGAGAGACTGGGTATGAGAGATGCGGGGGCTGGGAGGGAAGCAGGCTGTGGGGTCAGATTCCCTTCTTTGCAGCATCTATCAAAGAACATGTTGTCCTCAGCAACCAACTGGGAAACCAGGCAGGCCAGGAAGATGCTTTCTGTTTTTTTCATGGTTCTGCCACTCCCATCAGCTCCAGGAGGCCCAGACCAGCAAGACAACAATTCTCTCTTAATATTCAACTGAATTCGGTTTCAGTTTCCTGCCAGTGTCCCGGATCCCTAGAGTGCCTGCGTGGCTTTATTTTGTCATCTGCTGCCTGCTGACTGGCTGCCCTGCCACTGCCCCATGGAGGGTTTGCTTCCTGTCTTGGAGGGAGTGAGACATCTGGGCTTCTGGGAGAGTAACCATCAGTGCTAGGCTGCAGAACCTCAGAAATCAGGGCAGAGACCCTCAAGGAGCCTCAGAAAGGCCCCTGGGCCCTAAAAAAGGGAGGGGCTGCATTGGGTAAGGGAGGTAGGGATGAGATGTGAGCAGATGGGAAGTTAAGTAGCTGTGGCAGCTTCTTATAAAGAGATCACAGCTGGAGATGTGTTCATTAAGTCCCTAGAGTGGTCTTTTCTTCGTCTTTCCTCTATCCCCACATTAGTTCATCAGCAAATCTGTCAGCACTAGCTGCACAACATATTTTGAACCCAAACACTATTTTTTCCCCTATCTCCACTGCTTTTTTTATATTTTATACCAACACAGTCTTTTCCCATGTCCCTGCATTAACCTCCTAACTTCTCTCTTTTTCTCCAGGCTATGTACCACCCAGACGCTAATATGACTTTTTGAAAATATTAAGCTAAACATATCATTCAACTGCTTAAAGAAAAAGAGCTCTGTACTTGGATGTACAAGGTCTTCCATGAACCCATCCTAACAATCCTCTAACCTCATCTCTTATTTTCACTTATGGAACTAGATTCTAGTTTTCTGAGCCTTCTTTCCATCCTTTGAACAGACCAAGCTGCTTCCTGCCTCAGGGCCTTTACTGGCTGTTCCTTCCTCTTAGATCTCATGGTTCAGATCTCAGGTCACAGGTTATTTCCTCAGAGAGAACTTCCCTGAACACTCTACCCAAAGGAAATCTCTAATAGCCCTCTACTTTAGTAATTTTTATTCCTTCAAAGTATGTTTTTGTAATTAGTAACTATTCTGCTTGTTTAATCATATTAATTGATGTCTCTCTCACCCACTCAGTGCAAACTCCACAAGGACAGGGTCTGCTGCTTCTTGTTCACCGTATTCCCCAGAGTCTAGCCTGGGTCTAACACAGAGCAAAGGCTCAGTAAGAATTTATCACTGGGATAAATAAATAACTGAGTGAATGAATGAGTTTCTACAGTGTGCTCTTCCTTCATGTAGGGCATTGTCCTCAGCACTGGGGATACAGAAATGAATAGGACAAGACCACTCCTCTGAAGCTGCTCACAGTCTAATGAGGGAAACTGAGATGCCAGGAGTTTTGCAGTAAGAAGTATAATAATATGTACACACACAATCATGATGATTGTGCTGGATAGCCCTGAACACTGACAGTGTGCTCAGCATTGTGCAAAATACTTTGTATGCATTTTTTCATTAAATCATCACAAAAAACCCTTTAAGTTAGTATGATCACACTTAAACTATGTAACACCTCATCTAACAGATGCAGAAATGGAGACCCAGAGAATCCAACTAACTCACCCCTGCGGGCAGCTGTTAAGTGGCTAAGATTTCAACCTAGCATCTTAATTCTATTCCAAACCCTGTGCTCCTAGCACTAGGCCATTGATTCTCAGATTATGATTCTCTGATTCATTAGAAATGCCAATTCTCTGACCCATCCCAGACCTTCTGCAGAATTCTTGGGGGTGGGGCCCAGAAGTCTGTTTTAACAAGGTCCCTGGGTAATTCTGGTGAAGACTCTTGAGAATCCCTTGGACTGCAAGGAGATCCAACCAGTCCATTCTCAAGAAGATCAGCCCTCGGATTTCTTTGGAAGGAATGATGCTAAAGCTGAAACTCCAATACTTTGACCACCTCATGAGAGGAGTTGACTCATTGGAAAAGACTCTGATGCTGGGAGGGATTGGGAGCAAGAGGAGAAGGGGACAACAGAGGATGAGATGGCTGGATGGCATCACTGACTCAATGGACCTGAGTCTCAGTGAACTCCAGGAGTTGGTGATGGACAGGGAGGCCTGGCATGCTGCGATTCATGGGGTCACAAAGAGTTGGACACGACTGAGTGACTGATCTGATCTGATCTGATACTGTATTGGTGTTTTTCTTTCTGGCTTACTTTACTCTGTATAATAGGCTCCATTTTCATCCACCTCATTAGAACTGATTTCAAATGCATTCTTTTTTAATGACTGAGTAATATTTCATTGTGTATATGTACCACAGCTTTCTTATCCATTTGTCTGCTGATGGGACACCTAGGTTGCTTCCATATCCTGGCTATTATAAACAGTGCTGTGATGAACATGGAGGTACACATGTCTCTTTCAATTCTGGTTTCCTCGGTGTGTACGCCCAGCAGTGGGATTGCTGGGTCGTATGGCAGTTATATTTCTAATTTCTTAAGGAATCTCTACACTGTTCTCCATAGAGGCTGTACTAGTTTGCATTCCCACCAACAGTGTAAGAGGGTTTCCTTTTCTCCACACCCTCTCCAGCATTTATTGTTTGCAGATTTCCAGTCATACAAAGTAGAGTACTGTTAATCTGCCTGATTAGTGAAGGGAGAGAATGAAGACATGTGTCTCATGGCCTATAAGCTTAGTAGTAACAAAAGCTAATGGCTCTGTGCTACATGTGTTGATTTCCATTGAATTTAAAAAAACCTCTAGATTTGAGGCTTCCAGACTCCCAACTAGTCAGCTTTGGCCAGCAAAGTTTCTTTACTTTCACTTCACTCTAGACTGCAAGCTTTCCAGCCATTTGTTTAATTATTCAACCCTTCTTTAGCTCATGTACCAGGCAGAGAGGGAGCATGGCACAAAGGTGAATGTGCCTGCCCACAATCTGCTAGCTCTCTCAGGGGGACCCAGCACAATGTAGTATCACCCAAGGTGGATTCTGCAGGATGAAGGCAAATTATTTATTGATTTCAAAGTTGCCAGATTCACCATCCTCTGGAGTTCTCTGAGGTTTAAACTTGAGGTTTAAGAAGAAAGGATATTTTGTTTCTGAACAAAGATACAGCACCCAACTGGCTACAAGTGTTGCTGGAGTGAATGATGGGAACATGTGAATAAAGAAAGGGTTAGGGTAAGGGTGCCCACCCAGAGGGAAGATTAAAGTGTGGAACAGCTCTAGATCTACAGCCTCCACAGTTTTTACCCTGATGAATTCTCTGACTTCGGGCAAGCTTCTCTACCTGTCCAATCCTCTCCTTCTTCCTTCCTGAAATAAGGACTGGGGTTCCCTACTTGCCTGCTTCACAGGGGCCTTTGAAAGTTAAATGTGTGAATAAGTAATAGAGTAAGTCCACTGCCTACAAACAAGTTCCCTTCCAAGAGCGTGTTCATAAGTTCAATTAGTTCTTAAGTCCAAAAAAGTTAGCCTAGGTACTCAACTCTTACAATCATCTATATAGCACTGTAGTATATACAGGAGAAAGAGGAGAGTGAAAAGACTGGTTTAAAACTCAATATTCAAAAAACTAAGATCATGGCATCCAGTCCCATAACTTCATGGCAAATAGATGGGGGAAAAGTGGAAACAGTTACAGATTTTATTTTCTTGGGCTCCAAAATCACAGTGGATGGTGACCATGATCACAGCCAAGAAATTAAAAGATGCTTGTTCCTTGGAAGGAAAGCTATGACAAACCTAGACAGTGTATTAAAAAGCAGAGAACACTTTGCCAACAAAGGTCCATATAGTCGAAACTATGGTTTTTCCAGTAGTCATTTATGAGTGTGAGAGCTGGACCATAAAGAAGGCTGAATGCCTAAGAATTGATGTTTTTGAATTGTGGTGCTAGAGAAGACTCTTGAGAGTCCCTTGGACTGCAAGGAGATCAAACCAGTCAATCTCTGAAGATGGATTCTTTACCATCTGACCCATTGGGGAAGCCTGCTTACTTAGTCACCCCTCAAAAATGATGGATCAAGGATTTGAATTTACGTCTGTTTTATCCCAAGACTTCTATTACTAAACCACTGCATCAGAGTTCAAAATCAATTGAGAAAACCATTAAGACTCCACTGTGTAAGTTACAGTGATAAAATGGGTGGAATCTAAAGAGAACAAAATTGAGGGTCTGGCATCAGAAGCTGTGAGCTTGGCCTTTGACAAGGAAAGAGTTTCCAAATCCGAGGTGCTCCAGTGAGTGAGCACAATAGTCCAGGCTAAGCAGTAGAACCCTAGATGGAGAGTCCAGGTTCAAGAGTTAGGATCAGAAAGGGTTCCTCCAGGATGACTGAATACATCCTAACTGCAGAAAGCAGCCAGGACTAGAGAAACAGACACTGGGAAGCAGAGTTGGCTATCAGGCAGCTGCAGATTCCAAAGGCCTTGGATTCTTTTTTTCTGTAGTTCCAAAGGGGCATCTCATTTAACTCCATTCCCAGCCACCTGGTAGGGTTGGGGAGGGGCTTTCTGCAGGACAAGAGTTTCCACCTCTCGCTCAGTGGGTGAGGGAAACTGGTCCTCTCTGGAGAAAGAGGAGAAGCTCAGTCTTGCTCCCCTCCTCTGGGTCTGGGTAAGGACCAGCTTCAGCGGTGAGCTGCTGACACCCATTCGGGACTGGCTCAGGGGACCAATTGCTGCTTTACTGCAGAATTTCAAATGGCTTTAGATGTGTCTCTGTTAGTCAAAGCTAAGGTCAATAATGAAAGAAATAGGATAGCTAATATGTGCTGAACTCTATTCAGGGGGTCCTTTTAAGGCATATTTTAGGCTCCAAGCACTTTTACAAGCCCTGCCTCCCCTCATCATGTCAAAGATATTACAGTGCATGCAAATCTCACATTTATTTGATTTCTGTGAGTTAAGTGGTGGAGTTGTAGACCAGAACACATTATGACAAATTTTATAGACACTGAAATATTTATTAATTTGATATTGCCACTTGTGTTAAATATTTCAGAAACAATATATTTATTTTTCTGGCCAGAAATATTTTTTTAAGGCTCTTCAAACAATCATAGGGCCTGGACACTGAGCTTATCGTGCCAAATGAAAAAAAAAAAAAAAAAAAAAAACAATTATCTGATAATTGTGTCCTAGGAATTAAGTGCTTCCACACATTGTCAGTGGATAAGTATGGGGACTCTGGAATTAAACCACACTGAGCTGGAATCTTAGCACTACTAATTATAAGCTACGTGGTCTCTGGCAAGGGCCACAATCCTGACTCTGCCCCAGTTTCTTCATCTGCAAAACAGTTACTGTGAGGACTAAATCAGATAATGTGCGTAAAAAGTTAAGGATGCCGCCTGTAACACAGCATGGAAAATTGGTTTCTTGTCATTATATATATATTTTTTTTTACAGTGTCCCATGAAATAACCACTGTGGTTATTCCCATTTTGAAGATGAAGTGACTGCGGCTAGAAAGGCTGTGACTTACCAACCTTGGTACATGGTGGGGGGATTCTAAACTGAGATCACCTTCTAAATCAGTAAGGGTTTGTGTTAGTAAAGGCAGACCAGGGGATACAATGGTAGTAATAACTCTCACATTGCATATAACATGTGTTTAATCTCTGGCTCATGCTACAAGCCCATCCAGGATGGCAGAGGAGCATCGTTTCTCAGAAGCACTGAGGCACCCAGTGCCAGGAGAGATTCCTTCTTAGAAAAGCTTTCATCAAAAGTATATGACAAAACACACTGGCTCATAAACTTTCATCTCAGAGGTAACAGACAACACTTCCACTCACAGGTCATTGGACCCAGCAAGTCTCAAGGCCGGGCTGAGTCTGAATAGAAGATGGAGAAGACCAGTCACACCATGTGACTAGAAGCACAGGCCTAGTGTTATTTCAGAGGGAAACCTTGAGGATTAAGTTAATGAATACAAATGAATGACTGAGTCTGGGACATGGTAAAAGCTTCCTTAAAGGTTGGGTATTCATCCTTATTAGTTAATGGATTGCTGACAAAGGTCCATAGAGTCAAAGCTATAGTTTTTCCAGCAGTGTCACGTGTGGACGTGAGAATTGGACCATAAAGAAGGCCAAGTGCCAAAGACATGATGCTTTCGCACCGTGGTACTGGAGAAGACTCCTGAGAGTCCCTTGGACAAAAGGAGATCAAACCAGTCAGTCCTAAAGGAAATCAACCCTGAATATTCATTGGAAGGACTGATGCTGAAGTTGAAGCTCCAATACTTTGGCCACTTGATATGAAGAGCCAACTCACTGGAAAAGATCCTGATGCTGGAAATGATTAGGGCAAGAGGAGTAGGGACAACAGAGGATGAGATGGTTAGATATCCCCACCAACGCAATGGACTTGAGTTTAAGAAACCTCCGGATACAGTAGGGCACACAAAAGCCTGCTGTGTGAGCTGCAGTTCATAGAGTCACAGAGTCAGACACAACTTAACAACTCAACAACAACTCCTATGGCAATATTCCTATATAAATATTTTCTACCTGATTCCCTTGTCCATGGCCTTCTTCTCCCAGAGATCCACTCTGCTGACTACTTGCTGCATTGTATTCTCCAGATCTCCCTCTCATCTGTTGTCCCTCACTGATTCCTCATTGTCTTACACAACAAAGTTCAGACACCCAAGCTTAGCATCAGAAGGTACTCTGTCATCCAGTGGCAACCACCAGTGGAGTTTCCTCTCCCATTCCTAACACTCTGCCTCTGCTCTAGCTGAAAGCACCTAGTTAGGGTTCCCAAAATCAGTCTTGTACATTCCTACCTCAGGCTCTGATGAGCACCCTTCCTCCCACATCGTGCAGTGATAAAGAATGTGCCTGTCAAGCAGGAGACTTGAGTTCAGTTCCTGGGTGGGGAAGATTCCCTGGAGAAGAAAATGGCAACCCACTCCAGCATTCTTGCCTGGGCGATCCCATGGACAGAGGAGCCTGGCAGGCTACAGTCCATGGGGTCTCAAAAGAGTCAGACCCTTCAGAGTGACTGAGTACTGAGCACTTCCTTCTTGTATGAACTCCCCTCCCCCATGCATCTTCCCTTTGTGGATTCCTGTATTTTCTATGAACCACTTTTCTAAGTCCTCCAAGAAGCCTCCTCCCCCAGCTCAGCCTGCAATGATTTCATGCAAGGCTGAATAGCCTCAATATTCAGGAACCATGCCGATCATTTGGCACTGAACTCAAGACTGCTTTGAGCGTTTGTTTTCTTTTCTCTTTATACCCATGTTGTTGTTGTGTAAAGAACAAGAAAGACAGCATCAGACAGACACTGGAGTAATCTCAGGTCTGTCATTTACTGGCCTTCAGACCTTGTGCAGGTCGGCTACTTCCCTGAGCTCTCTGCTCCTTTCCTGCAACACAGAACTGGTTATACCTGCCTCCCAAGGGAGAAGTTATGAAGGGAGAAGTAAAAACAGTGGTGATGCCCAGCGTAGGGTAGATTTCTGTCCTCACTGGGCTGATTCCCTAGTCCCTGGAACAGTAGCTGACACATAATATGCAGTTCGATGCCTATCTGTTGAATGAATGGATAATTATTATTCACTATTCTTAATAGTTTTCTCCAAAACTCTAAGTTCCTTGAAGACAGAGTGCTTTGAAAATAAACATTCTTTGGAAAAGACTTCTTAGGTGATGGTTCTCAAACGTCAGTGTGTAGAAGAAGCAAGGAAGGTTACTTTAAAAAAAATAAAAAGTGCTGGACCTCGAATCTGTCAGAAAGAGAAAAACAAATATCATGATTCACTTTTTTGTAGAGCAGAAACTAACACATTATAAAATAATTATACACCAATTTTTTAGAATTTTGATCATTGGAATCTAGGTTTACTGAATTACAATTTGTGACATAAGGTCTAAAAAGCTGTATTATAACAAGCTTCCTAAATGATAGTGATACTAAGATCTATATATTAGGCTTTGAGAAATCTTATTTTGGGATTTCCCCTCTTGAATGGATATAAATTCTTCTAGGTAAGTCTCTGCGAGGCAACCCATCCAGCAGGGATGGCCCTCCTAATCAGTCTCTCTGCTTAGCTATTCACTTAACTCTAGACTAGAGTACTTCCAAAACTCAGTTCATTAGAATTGAATTAATCTTTGTACACTTAATGGGTATAGCCTGTGTTTTTCTAAAAGGTGCTAAGTTTGAAGTGAAGATGGTGATGATTCTTTAGAGTAGGTTTCTCTGACAATACTTGATTGCCTTCTGTTTAGCATCCATTTCAGGGATTGGTGGCCAACAAGCTGTGATGATGAAGTAAAAAATACAGTTTCCTAATTGTAATTCCAGTGGACCTGTAATGCAAGATCTTACGGGTCTCTGGAGGAAAGTATTGTTCTTAATGTCAAAGATCACCCATTAAGCCCATCTGATAGCTGATAGAAGTCCAGAGGAAATATTTGCTATCTTTTGGTAGTTCCTGGATAAATAGTGAACAGACACATTCAGCCTTAGTGATGTCAGTTCAGGATCTCTCAAGGATTCAACTATTTATTTAACTAAGGTACAGCCCACGGGACATACATCACCTATTGAATTCCAGAGCTTAGCATTTTATTAGAAGTGTACACAACGCTTCCACACAAAAGAGCCAACTCATCCAATCACCAAAATGATCTACCTCTTCCTTCTTTCTTTACGGTCTAGTGCAATGGTTCTCACCTGGGGGTGATTTTGCTTCCTTTCCCTCCCCCTGGGCACATGTGGCAATATCTGAAGATTTTTTTTTAATATAAATTTATTTATTTTAATTGGAGGCCAATTACTTTACAATATTGTATTGGTTTTGCCGTACATCAACATGAATCTGCCACAGGTATACATGTGTTCCCCATCCTGAACTCCCCTCCCACCTCCCTCCCCATACCATCCCTCTGGGTCATCCCAGTGCACCAGCCCCAAGCATCCTGTATCATTCATCTGAAGACATTTTTGGTTGTCACAACTTGGAAGGGAAGTGGCATGTAGGCAGAAACAATGGATGCTGCTAAACATCCCCTGATATATAGGACAAAGCCCTACAACAATAAATTATTTTGTCCAAAATGCCAGTAGTGCAGAGGCTGAGAAACCCTTGTCTAGTTTTATTCACTAAGTGCTCGGCACTGGTCCCCTCCAATAGTTCATTGTATGAAATTCAAATGGATTCTTCAGAGTGTTCCTTGTTCAGAATTAGCTCCAGCTGGCTTCCCCTCAGTGAGCAGACAAGGCTTGGGGGATACGAGTAGTTCCCATCCTTCCTTTCCTTAAACCCGAAACAGGTTTTATATGGTTTTTTATGGTAATATGGAAATCTGTCCATGGCATTTCATAAATCGAACATTATGGTCCTCCCTCTAGCTGGAACCGAAACTGCTCTTGCCTGGCTAACTGTAGCAGCCAGGGATGGGTTTCTCCAGATACAATCCTTGTCACCCCTTCCCTGGTCTGGCTGGAAAATAGCTCAGTAAATTGAAGAGTTTCTTAGGTACACAATCGGCACTTTGATTGATGATAGTTTGTTAGCTGTGATCGTGGTGTAGAACAGCCAGAATGGAAGCCAACTTTCCTTTTAGCCCCTTAGCAACAGTCACTCAACACCATAAAACAAAGTCAGTCCTGTGGACACTAAAGAGTGAGATGACCCTGTGCTAAAAGGGTCACTGGGTTCAATCCAACAGGACTGGGTTGGAATCTTGGTGCTAAACTTACTGGAGAGTCCGTTTCTTCGTTTGGACGATAGGAATACTAATTCTGGCCCTGGGATTAAGAGGATCACTGATCATTGCTCAGTTGTTCTGTAAATTATACTGTAATTGCTCCCCCAAATGTGGACCTTAGGATTAGGAAGTCTTCTCCCATACTGACCCCAGTCTGTGAAGCCACATTTACAAATCAGTGTATTATAATTTGAAGAAATATTTCTGTGACTGCAGCAAATCAGAAAAAAAGAGGCCAACAGAGTGATGCAATTTTATAAGACTCCTTTATTCTAAGACTATGAGCTTTATTCTTCTTTGTTGTTCCACTGCCTTTTCTATTATGAAATATGATGGTGATAGATTGCAGGATGTTTTGTTTTAAAATATCCTGACATGAAAATATAAAATATTCACATCTTATGTCAGTCTCTGAAATGTCTTTAATTTTTTTCTGATCTACAAACCCCAATGCGAGGGAGCTCAGTGAATTCTCCTGGGCAGGAATGTTATTATTGCTGGTGATATATTATATATAAGTTTGTGTGCCTATGGACTGGATATGTGTGGCATGCATGAAAAGGACCTTTCACACAATTTCTTAACCCATAGGCAGATCTTATTTGCCTGGGATCACAATGAAACACAAGGGAGGGTGAGTGGATGCCACAAAGTAGAAAAGTCAGCTGCCTTGGACTCAGGCACAGCTGATACCCTCTCTGGTCAGCTTTGTGACTCTACAGTAAGTTTTAAGAGCATCCATTTCCTCGTCTGTAAGAAGGGAAGATAGTAATATGACCCCATGTTTGCTGGAGTAAACCAGTGTAGAGGAGGGGCTAGGAGAAAATACAGCACTTGCTGGGTGCTTGAGATTGTTCCTTTTCTTCCTTTAAATCCTGTCCTCTACCCACTACTATATAAATGGTACATCTGTGACATGGAGGCTCTTCCAATGTTAAACCAATGCCTTCTAAGTTCCCTGCCTCTGAACATCTGCCACCCCAGTAACTGAAATAACCCTGACTTCTAGGTACAAGTTCAGAGGACTAAACTGAGGTTCTCAAACTCTCGCATGTGTCAGACCCACCTGGAGGACTTGTTAAACACATAGCTTTCCTGGACCCACTGCAGAGTGTCTGATTCTGGTCTAGGGTAGAGAGAAGAGTCTGTGTTTCTAATCACTTCCAAATGATGCTGATGCTGCTGGTCCAGGCACCACCTCTTGAGAATCACTGGGCTAAACATGCCCTCCTCTTTTCAGCAACAGTTCACTCCTGTGCTTCCTGATGGTTGGCTGCAGTTTTTCTGGCCATTTTCAAAACCTGGCCCGTACCCACTATCTCCAATCCTGGTAGAGACGCCATATCCTTCCAGCAAAGGCATCCCCCTATCTACCACCTTCCCTCTCCCACCACGTCCCATCCGTCTGCAGGAGTTACCTCACTAACCCCTGGCTCGTCTCCCACTCAGCGGACATGCATCCTACTAGTTAACCATTCCTCCTTCACATAACAGCTACGTGAGCTTGAGTAAATTGGTCCCTAGAGTAGATGTCAAAGTGTGAATAAGCCTCTCCCATCTCAAGAACCAGATTAGCACAGTCTTGCCCAGAACAATGGAGATGGTCTATTGTCAGCCAACACAAACAGTTCAAGCAGATTTTCTCATCAGGGCCTGTGTCTGCCTATTTCATGTTAATGAGAACTGTTGTTTGTTTCAACTGAGTCGTCTTTATTCCATTTCCGCCTCAGAGTAGGAGGCATCTGTGTTTGCAGTCCAGGGGGTGAATTACAATACAGTCTTGTATTGTCAGACAAGTCTTTCCCTTTGGGGAACATCTTTCCAGACCACCGTTTCTCAGAGAGATGCCCAAGAGGGCAAGACTTAAGCTAACAAATGATGATCTTTCACTACAAAGCTACCTGTGGACCTCAAACTCCCAGGTTCCTCCCTCCAGGTACCAAGATGGAGGCAGTCAAGGCTGTGAACAGTCAGGCTTCCTGGCGATCCACTTAAAGTTTAGAAAGCAAGCTGTACTGAAGCAACTTAGCAGCAGCAGCAGCAGCAGCATGGCAAAGAAGTCATCTTCCAACCACAGAGATATTAGCTGTGTGACCTTAGACAATCTATTCAACTTCTCTGTGCCTGAGTCTCTTCACCTCTAAGATGGGAATCATGATAGTAACCACCTTCCAGGGCTGTTGGAAGAATGGGCTGACAGTCCTCCTCCCTCCAGGACTCAGGTTGAGATCTTTGGTCCAGGACACCCCATAACCTTGGGTGTCAGGTCTTTAGAATGGGGCACCTACCCACTCATGAGCTGCCTCAGCTCAGTTCAATTCCTCCTTCTTGCTTCAAATACTTCCACTAAGAGAGCTGAAACTTCAGTCAGTCACAGCCCTGGGAAAAGAGGAGTTGACCTCGTCACATCCTAGTGTTCATGACAAGCGTCAGAAATGCTTCTGAGGGCTACTTTGGCCAAGCAGACAAGGAAGAACGTGTGAGAACACCCAGACCCTAAAAGTCAGGGCAGCACGCTCCAGCACAGCAGAAGCGTGTAGGCTTGCCTACTCAGAGTCCCAGAGAACCCCTGAGTGATGTTCACCAGCACTGAGGGCTTGCTGTAACACGAGCCTGGCCTCAGGGTGACGAGACATCCCGAGGCTCTGGGCAGAGCACATTCAAATTCTCAAACCCTGTGCTTTGCTCAAAGGCAAATTACAAGAGGAGGGCAGCTTTCTGGAATTCACACACAGCTGAGCACCATTCAGGCCCTCTGCTGGGTGACCTTGGGGAACTTACTTTTCCCTTCTGAGCCTCAGTTTCTGGTTCCCTCATTTTTGGAATGGATTAATAACCTCTGTTCTGCCCACCTCACAGGGATTCTATGAAGCCAAAATACTGCTGTTGCTAATAATAATAGTAGTAGTAGTAATAATAATAATAATAATAATAATAATAATATAATGGTTGTCCGAGCAACAACTCTAACAGCATACACACTCACGGTCCTCTTGGCTCTGTGGACTGTCTGTGTCAGCCCATTCTTCTGGCAGCCCCGAAAGGTGGTTACTGTCATGATATCCAGGTTAGAAACTCTAAGTGAAATGTCTTCACTAATACCCAGTGAAGAAACTCTAAGGCACAGGGAGGTTGAATAGCCTGTCAAGGTCACACAGCTAATACTGTGGCATGAGGATTAGCGTCCTGCCCCATCTGACTCACCTGCACGTACGCACCAAGAGACGCCATTCTGTGATACAGGTTGGCTTTTTGTTGTTGTTGTTGTAAATGTGAAATATCTCTGTGGCTGGAAGGTGACTTCTTAGCCATGCCACAGCTTGCTCTCCAAGCTTTAAGCAGATGGCCTTGGCTGCCTCCATCTTGGTGCCTGGCCCCAAGTGGGTGGGCTCTCATTTTTTCTTTGTTTCTCCTCCCTTGCATTATGAAAATGAGAAGCAGCTGTGAGCCCTGCTGATTGCACATGGGACTGTGAGTGTCGCTACCTCGGCTAACAACTAATTCATTACCAGTCAGCAGACGGCTTCCACTGTGCTGTTACAATCTATTTGGTTTCCAGGTGCCACAGGGAATCAAAAACCATTTGC
Organism: Tragelaphus eurycerus; assembly: GCA_935064755.1. Classification (NCBI taxonomy): domain Eukaryota; kingdom Metazoa; phylum Chordata; class Mammalia; order Artiodactyla; family Bovidae; genus Tragelaphus; species Tragelaphus eurycerus. Next base: position 32,270,312 of record CAKXYN010000014.1, on the reverse strand, counting down.
TCAGTGGTCAGGTCTGGGTGTTGTCTGCATGCAGATGGGGATGCTCTGGTTCCCTGTGCTCCTGAGGGGTAGGCTGTCTGGTGAGGGACCATCCTCCTGGGGAGGACAAGCTCTGTGCAGGAGACGGAGACTGGAGAATGTGTCTAGGCTTGAAGGGAACTCAGTTTAGTCTCTCGTCCCCTTAAAGAAACACTTAGCAAAGTGTATGGAGCACCCACCGTGTGCCAGGGACTGTGTCAGGACGTAGAGATGCAGGGGTGTGTTAAGACAGACAGAATCCCTGCTCTTACTGGGAGTGGGGAAAAGCAAACAATAGCCAAGTCAACAGATAAGTAATGGAGACGATGTGAGATCATTATAAGGGGCAAGAAGAAATGAAAACTCGGTGATGTGATAGAGAGTTGCTGGACTGGGCAGGGAGGCATCCCTCAGTTAGGATGATCAGGGTCTGTTGGGGAAAGGGATATTTGACCTGGGATAGTAACGGTAAGCAAGAATTGGTCCTGAGATAAATAAGATCAGGGAAGAACATTCTTGGCAAAGGGAACGTCAAATGCAAAAGCTCTTGGGTCTCAAGAGCAAAGGTTGGGTCCTAGTGCAAAGGCGCAAGACATAGAAAGGAGGCTCAAACAGGGTCAGTAAGCAGGGCACACAGACCATGCTCCTGCCTGGGGGCTCCTCTGTGAGGAATCCTCTGGGCCCCTTGTCAGCCAAGGCAGGAGATGCTTTCTGTGCATTCATCATATCTCTACAGACTATCTCTGAACTGTCATCTCTTTTTCTTTCTGCATCTTTCCAAGGCTAGGACCATGTCTTCTTCTTTATATATCTTTCCAACCAAATTGTACACAGTTCTGGGCACGTAGCCAATTCTCCAGATGGCCTGATAACTTTAAGGTGTAGTTTTGGATAATGTCACAGGCCACAGAGGCAGAGTTCACATACACCCAAGAAAGAAATATTTTATTTTCACCAAAATGATCAAGTGCCTCAGTAGGTAATGAGTTCCCTGTTACCGTATGTATGTACTGTATGTTACCTCCCTGTTACATACCTGTTAGAGGTATGTAAGCAACAAATGGAATATCAGTTGGCAGGAAAAGTAGGCACACAGATAGTAGTAGGAGCTCCAATTATTATAGTTATAATATCCTCATGTATTACTCATCAATATATTCCAGGCACTTTAGGTATAGGATCTCATTTAATGCTCCTGCTAACTCGGTAAGGAGGTCCTATTATCATCCCCTCTTCCCAGCCCTGGAAACTGAAACCCTAGTTGTCTGAGGACTGTGTGCCCTGGGTGCCTGGGGTCGCAAAGTGAGGAAGTGTCATGGTCCAGATTAGAAGTCCATACATAGTATCCTCTCTGGAAAAACTGAATGACTTGAGTCCATCTTTTGGCATCATGTATCCTGGCTTTCATTTCTACCATAAACATTATTAGGGGGCTTTTGCGGAGTCTTTGGGGTCCCCTCGTGTGTCTTAAATAATAAAATAAGGCACACTTATAGAATTGAATTTAATAGAATATGTTGGAAAGGACGGCTGAAAGCATATTTTTCTTCAGCAAAATCATTCCCTAAAGATGCTGCTGTGCTGCCCACCCTACCCGCTTCTCTTCACTTTATCTGAGCAAAGCGTTAGCTGCCAAAACCAAAGGTTAAACTATGTCGATGAAGAAATAAAAAATAAAAATTCACCCTGATGCTCCCCTCATCTTCCTTCAAAACACTGTAAATGAGGTCATAGCTCTCTCTAAGCGAACACACAAGCATCTCGAGAAGAGGTGAAGGGATTTAAAGAGTGAGGAAAAAAGAAACTTTGGCCATGAAAATGAATGTATCCAGAGTTCAGATCATATAATGCTCTCTGCCTTCCCTAGTCTCGCCCAAGTCCTCCATTTTCCTTGCAATCTTATTCACAAGATACTCCTGCCCCACCCCCCACCCCATGCCCCATCCTTCTGAAGCCTCCTTCATCCAAGAAGATCCATTTGGGTTAAAATGGCCAGCCTGAGAAATTAGGACAGCCTAGAGTGGCATTTCTTTGGGGCAGCCCAGTGCTTTAAAAAGACGGGGGAGAAATATCTCTAAAAGGATGTATGGGTTTCCCAGCCCAGACTACCTCATCCACTCATGACACATGCCTGGACCTGCTCTGGGAAAGGTCACAGAACTCTGGATCACAAGGGATTCCTCAATTCAGACAACTCTCTGTGAAGTCTTCTCAAGAGGAACATTGGATATTAGGGCTAGTTTCCTTGCGTATGCATTGGACCTGACAGGTCTAGAGTTGTAAAAGTCACTGTCTACTATTTCTAAAACTTGATAATGCTACTAACAATCATTATTAATATTTACTATGAATGTTTGGTTTCCCAGGTGGCGCTAGTAGTAAAAAATCCTCTTGTCAATGCAGGAGATGTAATAGACGTGTGTTTGATCCCTAGGTTGGGAAGATCCCCTGGAGGAGGGCATGGCAACCCACTCCAGTATTCTTACCTGGAGAATCCCCACAGAAGGGGCCTGGTGGGCTATAGTCCATGGGGTTGCAAAGAGTCAGATACACATGAAGCGACTTAGCACACGTGCATGCACTATAAGTGTGTACTAGAATCTTCCAGATCTTAAGCTAAGTGTTCTTGAACATCATTTGATTTAGTCTTTATCACACCCCTATGCACTGGGGACTGTTTTTTTCCTCGTTAGCTAGATGAGGTTAAGATGCTTATTCAAGGTCACACGACTGGTAAGGATGTAGAGCTGATATCTGACCATAGATGCTGATGCTACATCCGGCTTCCAGACCAGGAAACACCAAGAGGCTTAACCAAGATCCTCAGGGCAGGCATCCCAAATCCAAATGCCTACAGGAGGTGGTCTGATAATGTGACCAAGTGAACCCAGAGGATGTCACCCAGACAAGAGCAATGAGAAATGACAGACGGGACAGCTTCACAGTTGGAGAGACTAGGGGAATGCCGTGGGGACAGGAGAGCACCTCCCAGCTAAACAGGGGCAGCCACTCAGGTCTTAAGCCTCCCATGGCCAGAGGTGAGTGCCTAACCTTCTGTCTACTTTTTCAAGGGAAATTGAAAATCTGAATTTTTACTTGAAAGCATTCAACTGTTGGATATCAACAAGTAATTCAAAATTTTAAAAACATTTTTCCAACTGAACAAAATACACCAGGTTTATGTCACCTTGGTGCTTCCCTGGTGGTTCAGATGGTAAACAATCTGCCTGCTATTCAGGAGACCTGAGTTCGATCCCTGGGTCAGGAAGATCTCCTAGCGAAGAAAATGGCAACCCACTCCAGTGTTCTTGCCTGGAGAATCCCCATGGACAGGGGAGCCTGGTGGGCTACAGTCCATGGGGTCAAAAAGAGGCAGACATGACTGACTAACACTTTCTTTCATTTATTTCACCTTGGACCTTATCCAACTCCTTCATCCTCTGTCTGGGTGAATGAAGGAGGAAGAAGGAACTCAGAGAATGAGAATGACTTTCTGAGGATCACACAATGAAGTGAGAGGCAGGGCTGATCCTACAGCTCAGGGCTCTTTCATTACAAGGTGGTACTTGCTATTTCCAAATGATACAAATCCCACTCTGACCTCTAGCCGTACCTGTATATGTCTGATCTCAAGAAATTTTAAATTCAGTTTCTTTTAATCTTGCTGATGTTTCTCCAGGTATTAAGTGGATCTGTCCTTCATTGATGGTGGAAATGAAATTACATAAGATAAGGCACCAGCAGGGGAAGCCAATGAAGGCCTTTTACCTACTGTTTGTCTAGCAACCAGACCCAGAGTCCCTTGTCTTCCTCTCTGAGGACAGACGGCTGATGTTCTCTTGGGGTCAATGTAAAGTGTTCTTCTTGCCTTTTTCAGTCATAGAGGCCAGCTTGCCTCCAATTTAAGTAGGGATGTTGGCAGAGGGTCATCAAGCTAAGGCTTTCCTTCCTACTAGTCTTGGGTTCCAGAGAAGGCAATGGCACCCCACTCCAGTACTCTTGCCTGGAAAATCCCATGGGCAGCGGAGCCTGGGAGGCTACAGTCCATGGGGTCGCTAAGAGTCAGACACGACTGAGCGACTTCACTTTCACTTTTCACTTTCATGCATTGGAGAAGGAAATGGCAACCCACTCCAGTGTTCTTGCCTGGAGAATCCCAGGGATGGGGGAGCCTGGTGGGCTTCCATCTATGGGGTCGCATAGAGTCGGACACGACTGAAGCGACTTAGCAGTCTTGGGTTCAGGGTCTATTGTTCCCCACCAGTTTACAAAGGCCCAAGAAGAAGGCCCTGCCCAGGTCTCTTCCACAGAGACAAGACTCCCTCCATGAAATAGCAGTTCTGAAAAGCAGGTGACTGGGAATGATCTGAGAGCCCACAGAGGTGTTAGTCATGGCCCCGGGTTCTTGATGTTATCTCTGAATTGCCTACCAAGTGGTGCTGTGACTTGACCCAAAAAGTTTCTGGAGTTGAAAGGAAGAGAGATTCTTAGGGATTAAGGAGATAGAAAGGAAGTAGGGGATCTGGGTTTTATGAACAGAGCCTTTTTCTTTTTTAATAATAATGTTTTGAATTTCAATCAGCCTTTGTCCTTTTCAAAATGCGTTCCCAAACTTGGCTGGAGAGCCAGAATCACCCTGTGAAAGAATGGGTTCCCTGGTTTGCCTGAGAAAGACCAGTGGGGCTGTGAGGGTGGAGAGCACCCCCTTCAATGTGCTGTGGGAACAACGGGTCTGAGGAGCGCACGATAAGAGACATGGGGAGACGGCGGAGGCACAGAGGGAACAGATTCTCCTAAAGGAGAACGTGGTGCGCCCGTATTTCATAGACTTAAAAGGAAGTTCCTAGCCAAGGCTCCCAGCATGAGAGGACTTGCTGGGCAGGAACCCAGAAGAGAACACTGGCTTGTAGAAGAGGAAGTTTATGAAGACAGGGGGTGTGTTTCTTCCCTTTCTTCTGCCAGTGGAGGAGCTATTTTGGGCAGATGCCAGCAGGCACCTTGAACAGGATGTGATCTCCCAGGGGGAGTCAGACAATCTGCCCGACTAAAAGAAAGAGAACCTGCTCACAGCATCAGCACCGCTGAGGCTCGGCTCACACACCCTCTTCCATGGCAGTGTAATTCCACAAGGGTGGGGTGCCAGAAACCCTGCGTCTTCTGTTTCCCCGGAAACAGGACGATTGCCTTTCCCAAGTCAACTGGGGGACACAGATCCTGGGAGCCACACTGGAGGCTGATCCCTGAACACTACAAAATGATTTAGCATGCTAGACTATTATCACAGAGCCCTTGGACACTCTGCTTTATTTGCATCACCCTGTGAGGCTGAATGGACCCCAACAGGCAGCTGCAGAGATGTATCTCAGGAAATGGTCTTCTACTCACAGGTCGTAAGAGCTGCCCCGACATGGGTGAGTCAAAGCCTTCACCCCTCAAAGGGGTGTCTGGAGCAGGGGAAGGCCAGGAGAGATGTCAGGGAGAGTCCATGGCCTGGAGACGGGAGATCTGGTTCACATCCTTTGCTGCCACTTACTAGCCTGACCTCGAGAAAGCTCTTCCTCCTTTTTCTGAATTCTGCTTTTTTATAATCTGTAAGATCTGAATGGGAGTGGAACCTTTAATCTTTAAAGTCTCAGATCATGTCACTCTAGGGAGCCCTCTGATACCCTCCTCTTACACGTTCCCCACCTCCCCTTTAACTCGACCTACATGGCCCAGTGGAATGCGGTCCCCGCCCACCACACCCACCTGTGTCCTTGCTCTCTACCCGCTCAGCTCTACCGAAGTCCTCCTACTTCAGGGTCTTTAACCCCACCAGAACAATCTTCCTCCCTGCCCACATCGCCTCTTCACCTTGCTAACTCCTCTTCATCCCTTGGTCTCAGCATTAGCACCACTTCTTTAGGGAGTCCCTCCCTCATTCTTCCTTGGTGGCTCAGATGGTAAAGAATCTGCCTGCAATGCAGGAGACGCAAGTTCAATTCCTGGTCAGGAAGATGCCCTGGAGAAGGAAACCGCTACCTACTCCAATATTCTTGCCTGGAGAATTTTGTGGACAGAGGAGGCTGTCAGGCTATAGTCCACGGGGTCCCAAAGAGTTGGACACAACTGAGCAACTAACACTTTCACTACTTTCACTCCCTCCCTTGCTGAGGTTAGGTTTTTCTTTCCGTAAGTTGATAAGCACTGTATCCTTTTCCTTGGAAGCATTCACAACAAGGCAAAGTCTACCACTGCTTCTGGAATCCCTTGCCCGTCATCTTTCTCTCCCAGAGAATAAGCTCAATTAAGTTATGACCCAGGTCTGTCTCCCTCACAAATGTAACTTCCAGCATTAGAACCCACAAATCTAGAAACAGGAGGTACTCGGTGACTGTTTTTGAGAGGAGAAGGGGTCTATGTGTATGTAAACACCCCTGGCATCAGTGTTAGGGATGCGATCACAGCGCTTGTGAAAATAAGAAATACACTGGGCAAACTGTCACTTTACTGGCTTGATGAGAAAATAGAACATCTTAAATGTCCCTATATTTATCTTCACCTTAAAGTGGACAGCACACCCAATATGGTGGCACAATATAGAGCTGGCTCACCTGCGTGTGTGATGAGAATAAAGAGAGAGACAGTGATGGAAGGAATATGTTCCTTTTGTCTCACGAAAGACTCTGCCCACAGAGCCAGGCAGAATCAACTAGATCTACCAAAATAGTGACAAAGGGGACAGGAGAGTGACGAATCAGCGATAAATCCAGGAGGATATTGATGGGTAATTCATCACAATGAGTATTTGCTGGGCACCTACTCTTCACTGAGATGTCATGCTTTGCTTCATGTTGTTGATATAAATGTAGTGATGGTAGCTAATAGCTAATGTTCAGCGATGTTAAGTGATCTACCCAAATTAACCTAAGTCTTTGCTGGAAGGACTGACATTTGAATCCAGGTTGATCTGAAGTCAGCCTTTTCCTCTTAACCTCTGGAATACACAACGTCATGCCACAAAAGAAAAAAAAAATGATCTGGGGCTTTTGGATGCTTAATCTGAGGAGTACTGTACCTAATGCATTATTCATTCAAGATATCTGCCCTCTTGCTCCATCCTACTCGTGACAGTGGGACTTTCATAAAATGGCTGGCTAAGGAGCAGTTGGAGAAGGCAATGGCATCCCAATCCAGTACTCTTGCCTGGAAAATCCCATGGATGGAGAAGCCTGGAAGGCTGCAGTCCATAGGGTTGCTGAGGGTCAGACACAACTGAGCGACTTCATTTTCACTTTTCACTTTCATGCATTGGAGAAGGAAATGGCAACCCACTCCAGTGTTCTTGTCTGGAGAATCCCAGGGACTGGGGAGCCTGGTGGGCTGCCGTCTATGGGATCACACAGAGTCGGACACGACTGAAGTGACACAGCAGCAGCAGCTTAGCAGCAGCAGCAAAGAGAAAGCAGGAGGTAGGAAAGGTAATTTTAAAACTGAGGGTCCAAAGACGTGCAGACTTACTTTTCTATCTTACTGTAAAAAGGATGATGTTCTGTTAGTCCAGACACCTGATGCATCCAATGGGAATGGAATTTTCTGGGGCTTTGTCCTATACCCCTAGTATTTAACCAGCTCTCTCCCAATCCTGGTAACTTCCTGTAGGTTTCCTCCCTGACAGCTAGGAGACATGGGAGTCCTAGGGATTCTCTCCAAAGGTGGTATACCTAGAGATGTTCAGCCTCCACTTAGAGCCAGGACTGAAGCCAGGAAGGAGCAGGTATCTGCTTGCCTATCTTCAGGGTTCCTATCCAGCACCCAACAGTAGAGGCTCTATCCAGTTTCTGGAATATTTGACTGTGACTGACTGATTTGTGAGCACTCAGGTGGCACTCACCCACCCTGTCCAGCAGGCATCACCAGGGGGCCTTAACACCCAGCCCACCCAGGTGCAATCACCCACCTATTCGCCCACAGGATAGATGATTAACATCTTATAACCACTCGCTCTATCATTTACATATTATACCAACTCATGGAGGGTTTTTCCACTCCTTATGCCCTCAGCTCTCACTGCGGTTCTTACTGGGTCCATTTTGCAAGTCAAGCCTGCAAAGCTGTGTAGTTTTCTCATGGCCACTGCTGATCCCCAGCCTCCAATTCTTTGGCAAATTTCCCACTAATATCACTCACCTGTTAGTTTAATATTTTTCTTCCTTGGTCCATTAGTATTTTCTTGAATAATTTAGCCTTGAGATAGTTGGAGACTAGTGGTTAGCAAATTTTCTCATCTGACATGATCTACATTTATTTATTTGCTCGCACCTAAATATAGAGAAGGCCCTGCTCTTAAGAGAGCTACAATCTAGCGAAGTACATCAGTCATAAACATACGAGCAGTTTATAGGCATTCACTCATTTATTTAAAAAACGTTCATCACCCAAAGCCTGATGGGGACTATTCTAGAAATGAGGAATAGAGAGATGCACGAAACAGCTTCCTGCCCCTCTGATGCTTGTGGTCTCTTGGGGGCAGAGGTGGAGAAAGATAAATTGTAGATAAACCCATCAAGAAAAAAATCTCAGATAGTCATTAAGCTCTAGAAGAAAAATGTTAAAAGGAATGAAAGAGAGTGTGATGGGAGAGGAAAGTTAGCCATTTAATAAGGGAGGTGATGCCTACTGTACAGCACAGGGAACTCTAGTCAATACTCTGTAACGGCCTCTATGGGAAAAGAATCTTAAATAAGAATGGATACATGTATATGTACAACTGAATCACTCTGCTGTACACCTGAGGAACACAACATTGTTAATCAACTACATGCCAATAAAATTAAACAAAAAAAGAAGGGTGGTCAGGGAGGAAGGTGATGACTCGTGAATTGGGGGCTCCATGAAGAGACGTTGTCAATCATGCCAAGATCTCAGGACAGAGGGTAGCGAGTGCATGGCTATGGGGCAGGAACAGGCGTGAAGCACTGGAAGACATAAAAGGAGGCCCATGTAGCTGGAACAAACTGAGGAGAGTGGAGGCCACACAGTCATTTGGGCAAATAGGAACCAGGTCACAGAGGGCCTAAGAGGTGTGGTAGGCTGAACATGAAAGAGTGTAAAAACTTGGACCAGGCTACAAGCCATGGGACTCCTGAACTGTGAGTCTGATAAGCTTTCAGAGGACAGGGAGATGGTGGTAGGCTGGGGCAGTCCAGGAAAACTCTCCAAAGTTTGCAGGAAGGGCAGTATCTGGCTGGAAGCATGGGGGACATTCCAAGTCTGGAGTCAACATGGTTGGCATGGAGACAGGAACTGACATGGTGTGTGTGTGTAGGTATGTGTGTGAGTATATGTGTATATACATGAGTGTTGGGGAGTGAGGGCTACCAGGAGAAAAGACAAAGTTTAATGACCAGAAGAAAGTGGAAGATAACTAAGCAATTGTATTAGGAAAGTCAAATATTCAAGGCAGCGTCTGTTTGGGGCCAGATGAACACTTTCACTCAGAAGCAATGTCAGGTTCCAGAGCTCCTCTGAGGTATCTCTAAAGTCCTGACATCTGAAATCCTTTATCCCCTGTTATTTATATTCCAAAAGAGACAGCCTACCATGGAGGACCCATTGAACTGCAAAGGGTCAGAACGTAAGAGTTGTTGAATCCATCCCTACCCCTAGCCTTGCATTTAACATAAATGAACAAACTGAGGCCCAGAAAGGGGAAGGGACGGGCTCACAAACAGATAGTGTTGGAACTGTGCCTAACTGTGAGAACAGGGAAATTTAATCACAGGAGGACATCTGAGCCACTGGGAAGCCTTCACAGTACTGTCTCTCCGATTACATCGCATACCATCTCCCCACCCTCCAAATGATCATGCACAGGGAGTGTGAGAGCTGTTGGGACCTCCATGGTTCTCCCTGACTCCTTACCAAGACCCAGCAGGTAATCCATTCTACAGGAGTCTCCCGTGGAATGGGGCGGGACAGGGGAGGAACTGCCAGTCCTCTTTCTCGTCCGTTTCTCCTGGCAGGTCTGCCCTTCTCTATGGGCCACAGGCTTAGAGGTCCCTCATCAGATGGTGCAAGGGAGGAGAACTGGGGTCACGGCTTCTGAACTTGGAGGGCTCCTTTACATATGCGGAACCCACATGTGGCCATTAGCTATGAACAGATTTGGAAGGACTGAAACAAGACGGAAAAAAAAAAAAAAAGCCTCTGTATGGAAACCTAACTGTAGAAAGTGAATCCATTTCCAAACTTTTTACCCTGTTCTCACCTTTACCAACCTCCTCTGCAAAGCCTGCTGCCAGTGGCACTGATTTATTTCATTCATGATTCTCACAGAGTCTTGGAGGTCATTGAGTCCTGATCTGTTCTCACTACAGGAAATGAAAGTTCATTTGGAGGGTGGGGAGATGGTGTGCGAAGTGAGTGGAGAGATATACACCATGAAGGCTTCCCAGTCATTAAGATTTATACCTATGATCAGATTTCCCTGCTCTCCAGGCTACAGTTCCTCCTATTACTGCTGCTGCTGCTGCTGCTGCTAAGTCACTTCAGTCGTGTCCGACTCTGTGTGATCCCATAGACGTCAGCCCATCAGGCTCTCCTGCCCCTGGGATTCTCCAGGCGAGAAAACTGGAGTGGGTTGCCATTTCCTTCTCCAAAGCATGAAAGCAAAAAAGTGAAAGTGAAGTCGCTCAGTCGTGTCCGACTCTTAGCGACCCCATGGACTGCAGCCCACCAGGCTCCTCCATCCATGGGATTTTCCAGGCAAGAGTACTGGAGTGGGGTGCCATTGCCTTCTCCGCCTCCTATTACTACCCCTCCCCAAAACTTAGTTAATGAAATTGGTGCTTTTAACTGATAAGTTACCCAGAAAGGTCTAATATAAGGATTATTTACTGGCTATTTATACATGAGTGTGAAAAACTTGTAACTTGCTGTCCATCTGAGAATTTATGCAAAAACAAATTTTGAGCAGGAATACAGTTGAAGATTCTCATGGATTCCAGGAGAGATTTTGATATAGTTAAGATGAGACTGCTATATCCCACACACATGTTCCTAATCTATTGACAAGTGAATGGTGCTTCTATTTGAAACAAGTTTCTAAGCATTGCAGGTCAAGAACTTCATTCATAGTATGAGGTCACAGAAAAGCAAATATTAAGAGCAATATGATTCATAGATATGTTTTGCTTAACAAGCAGTATCTTTAAAAACTGCATGTGAGTTCTTTCAGAAAGGAACGCTCTCTTACAGTTAGCTACTGCTCTTGCTTTTCCATAAAGCATATTCCCAGGCCTTTTCACTCATGCCAGTTTCCCACATGACTCCCAAAGGCATTTGAGTTTGTGAATCCTCCTATTGCACACACTGAATTTGTCTTTAAACACATATGGAGGACCCACTATGGGTTGGGCACTGTAAGAGACAGAAAAAGGATTAAAAGATTCATTCATTCAATGACCACTGGGGGCCTGCCATGTTCTAAGTACCAGGGCTACAACTCAGGTCCCTGGTGGGAAGACAGACAGTAAATCACAATAGGGTGTGATGAGTGTGACAGGTGAAGTACAGAAATGAATATACAGTACAAGGCAGTAGCATCTACCTTCCAGTACTTTGAAAAGCCAAAACGCTTACTCCAGTACAAGTACTACATGACATGAGAAAGTCAGAACAGTACTAGTCAGGGCTTAAAGGAGCAGGATGCTCCTCCAATTTGGTCGGGAAGCTGTCAAAGAACATTGTGTGGGAGAGGGAACATTTCAGCTGATCCTTAAAGGGTGGTTGAATTTCTACTTTTGGCAAAAGTGTTGGGAAAGGCCATTCTAAGCAGCAACACTGCATGTGCACAGGCGAAAAAGCAAGAAGGCAGAAGATATTTGGTTAAAAGGTTGCAACAGTCACACCAGCTGTCATGAGTGTTAGATACTCTGCGAAACATATCTTGTGCATCATCTCACTTATTGCTCACAACTGTCCTCAGAACCACACCATTAAAGTGCCCATTTAGAAAAGGATAGCTCAAGTAAGGCTCAGAGTATAATTACTTATCCAAAGTCATCCTTCTAAAAAAAAAATCAAAAAATGCAGAACTGGGAATCACATCATGCCAAGTCACTTCAGATCAGATCAGATCAGATCAGTAGCTCAGTCGTGTCTGACTCTTTGCAACCCCATGAATCATAGCACGCCAGGCCTCCCTGTCCATCACCAACTCCCGGAGGTCACTCAGACGCACATCCATCGAGTCAGTGATGCCATCCAGCCATCTCATCCTTTGTTATCCGTCCCCTTCTCCTCCTGCCCCCAATCCCTCCCAGCTTCAGAGTCTTCTCCAATGAGTCAACTCTTCGCATGAGGTGGCCAAAATACTGGAGTTTCAGCTTTAGCATCATTCCCTCCAAAGAAATCCCAGGGCTGATCTCCTTCAGAATGGACTGGTTGGATCTCCTTGCAGTCCAAGGGACTCTCAAGAGTCTTCTCCAACACCACAGTTCAAAAGCATCAATTCTTCAGCGCTCAGCCTTCTTCACAGTCCAGCTCTCACATCCATACATGACCACGGGAAAGACCATAGCCTTGACTAGGCGAACCTTTGTTGGCAAAGTGATGTCTCTGCTTTTGAATGTGCTATCTAGGTTGGTCATAACTTTCCTTCCAAGGAGTAAGCGTCTTTTAATTTCATGGCTGCAGTGATTTTGGAGCCCAGAAAAATAAAGTCTGACACCGTTTCCACTGTTTCTCCATCTATTTCCCATGTAGTGATGGGACCAGATGCCATGATCTTCGTTTTCTGAATGTTGAGCTTTAAGCCAACCTTTTCACTCTCCACTTTCACTTTCATCAACAGGCTTTTCAGTTCCTCTTCACTTTCTGCCATAAGGGTGGTGTCATCTGCATATCTGAGGTCATTGATATTTCTCCCAGCAATCTTGATTCCAACTTGTGTTTCTTCCAGTCCAGCATTTCTCAAGATGTACTCTGCATATAAGTTAAATAAACATGGTGAAAATATACAGCCTTGACGAACTCCTTTTCCTATTTGGAACCAGTCTGTTGTTCCATGAACAGTTCTAACTGTTGCTTCCTGACCTGCATACACATTTCTCAAGAGGCAGATCAGGTGGTCTGGTATTCCCATCTCTTTCAGAATTTTCCATAGTTTATTGTGATCCACACAGTCAAAGGCTTTGGCATAGTCAATAAAGCAGAAATAGATGTTTTTCTGGAACTCTCTTGCTTTTTCCATGATCCAGCGGATGTTGGCAATTTGATCTCTGGTTCCTCTGCCTTTTCTAAAACCAGCTTGAACATCAGGAAGTTCACTTCAGTTGGGTCCAAATCTTTGATAAGACCTTATGGACTTATCCTGCCAGGCTCCTCTGTCCATGGGATTTTACAGGCAAAAATACTGGAGTGGGTTGCCATGCCCTCTTCCAGGGGCTCTTCCCAACCCAGGGATCAAACCCATATCTCTGATGTCTCCTGCATCAGCAGGCAGGTTCTTTACCACGAGTGCCACCTGGGAAGCCCCAAGAATCACATCAACATGGTCAAATTCCAGAATATGGGGACTGATCAATGAAATCCTCTGTCACCAGGCCATGGTATATCTACACTTGATTTGTGACAGGGAGTCCTTAGAAGATTTGGGGGCTACTCTCATACTTGCCCTGGAAAAGTTGCCTAACCTGGAAATGTTTATTTTCTTCCAAAGCATGCTGAGAAAAAATAATCAACTGTTCTTTCCTCTCTGTGCCTCTGCTGCTAACATTTCTCTAAAACTTCAGGTCCAAGGAGAGTAATTAGCAGCCTGGCCTGTCTGGGAGAACAGCTGAATTACTTGACTTCAGTATTTGATGCCAAGTGAAGGTGTAGCTAAAAGCTCTCTCTCCTCTGGGGAGAAGGAGCTGTGGAGGAGCCTGGATCTATTGGCAGAAACTATAGGCAGAAAATGTCCTTAGAAATTCAAGCTGAAAAAAAGATCTGGGGAAAGCAGAAGGACCAACTAAGGTAGTAAATGCTTCAATAAACTTTGATAATAGCAACCTGAAAAATCTTGCATCTTTGGTTTTGTTTCATAAATCTCTTGGTAATGAGATGAATAAAGATTTCTTGCCTGGAAATGTAACTGGTAGAAACACAGATGGCAACGCATTGTCAGTGACTCATGGAAAGACAGTGGCAGGTTGTGGCTTGAGCCTCCGGACCGTCACTACCAGTTGTGTGGCCTGTGGGCACACTGTATATATGTTCTTGGGCGTCTGTGACACAGGATTGTAACTCCCCACTCTAACACACTGGCCAGTCTTAACAAAGGGTCGAGGGGACGACAGAGAGTAAGATGGTTGGATAGCATCACCCATTCAACAGACATGTGTTTGAGCAAGCTCTAGGAGACAGTTAAGGACAGGGAAGCCTGGCGTGCTGCAGTCCACAGGGTTGCAAAGAGTTGGACACGACTGAGTGACTGAAAAACAACAACAATTGATAAATGTTGACTTATGTGGCCCATATATCGATGTCTTCAGGGAATGGGGCACATTTGAAAAAGTTTATTTAACATTATAACATGGTTTCACATAGGAAAATAATTACATTCACTGAGTTTTTTAATGCATGGAAATAATGCTTTAAGAAATCTTTTGGGGGACTCTCCTGGTGGTCCAATGGTTAAAACACTGATTCCACTGCAAGGAGCACTGAATCAATCACCAGTTAGAGAAATAAGGTCCTACAAGCCATGTGGTGAGATCCAAAAAAATCTTTTTGCCTCAGCAGATGCTCAATTCTATATAAACCAAGCAACTTCTTCACTGGGTCCATGTATCCATTTTAGTGGGGATGTATCAAAATCTCTAGGGGAGGGAGAGTGACACATGGATGTTTTTCATTCTAAAGAGGCATAGGTCATTTTTACTGTGTTGTTAGAATCAGGTGAGTGGAGGCAAAATTTCCCCATAAATTTAGTGCTGAATGTGTGTACAGAGTAATGCTATTACCCACTCTCCACCACCATTGTTCATTTAATTGCACATCTAAGAATTGGGACAGTCTTTTAGTCCACTCAAGAGATGATCCAAGGTGATCAGAGTGTGGCCTGTGTCTATTGAGTAGAGCAAGGTAACTGACCCAAGTGGTGGACAGAAACATCATTCCAGACTTGTGAACATCCTTCTCTAGTCAATCGAATAAACAGGTGGTAGACAAGAGCGTTAATGATTCAAAATTGTTTCAGAATGTGTTTGGAAGATGAGTGATGTAAATATATGCAACTTTTATTTCTTGTCCTCAGGTTAGTTCTCCCTATAAAGCACCCATTCCCAATATTAAGTATCTATAAATGCCATCTGTTCGTTGCCTGGTCACTTCCAAATTCAAGGTTGTAATTTTCCCCTCCACCTCATTCTGTCCCTCCTCTTGCATTCCGTCTCAGTGATGGTGCTGTCATACACTGAGTCACCCAGAAGGAGATCAAGAAGCTCCTGGCTCTTATTTTCCCCTTACCCATATCTTTTATTTGTCACCAAGACAACCCTCCCAACAGCCAAGGCTGGCAGTACGGACAGACGCTCCTAACTGCCCTCTACACCTGTGCTGTCCCTGCCACCAAATCTGTCCCCATTTCTGCCATCAAAATGAACATCTTCTCACTTCCCCAGAGGTCCAGTGGTTGAGAATCCACCTGCTGATGCAGGGGACATGGGTTCAATCCCTGGGACCAGAGGATTCCACCTGCCACAGGACAACTAAACCTGTGTACCACTAGAGAGTAGCCCCGACTTGCCACAATCAAAGAGAGCCCATGCACAACAATGTGCAGCCAACATAGAAACACATAAATACATCATTTTGCAAAAAGTCATATCTTCAATCACTAGGTCACCCCACTTTATTGCTCGTGGGGAAGTCCAGGCTTCACAGGTAACATTCAAGGCACAGTGGAGGCTGACCCTCTCCTATCACTCTTGTCCTTCCACACCCCACCCGAATCCTGCTTCAAACCCACACCCAAGTTCTAAGCCATGGCTAGATCTCCCCTCTGTACTCTCTTGCTTCTACACTTCAGAGGAAACTAGTCACTTTGTCAGCAAAGCCTTCCTACTGTTTTCTTCCTATTTTTTTTTTTTAGAAATATTGAATTCCAATGTTTTGTACCTGAAACTAACATAGTAATGTTGGTCAATTATATCTCAAAAACAAACAAATTCACAGAAAGAGAGATCAGATTTGTGGCTATGAGAAGTGGGGATTGGAAGAAGGAGGAATTAGGTGGCGGCAGTCAAAAGGCACAACTTTCAGTTATAAGATAAATAAGTACTGCTGCTGCTGCTGCTGAGTCGCTTCAGTCATGTCTGACTCTGTGCAACCCCAGAGACGGCAGCCCACCAGGCTCCCCCGTCCCTGGGATTCTCCAGGCACAAACACTGGAGTGGGTTGCCATTTCCTTCTCCAGTGCATGAAAGTGAAAAGGCAAAGTGAAGTCTCTCAGTCACGTCCAACTCTTAGCGACCCCATGGACTGCAGCCTACCGGGCTCCTCCATCCATGGGGTTTTCCAGGCAAGAGTACTGGAGTGGGGTGCCATTGCCTTCTCCAAAATAAGTACTAGGATGTAACATACAACATGATAAAGATAATTAACACTGTTTATGTTATACATAAAAGTTGTTAGGAGAGTAAACATAAGAGTTCTCAACACAAGGAAAAAGTATTTTTATCTATGTCTTTAATATTGTTTCAATAGGATGATGGATGTTAAGCCTATTGTGGTAATAGTTTCATTATGCATGTAAGTCAAATCCTTACATTGTACACCTGGAGTTTATACAGTGCTGTATGTCAATTATATCACATAGAGTATAATCTGTAACAATACTGAATCACTATAGCATACACCTGGAATTAATATGATGTTGTAAATCAACTATAGTTCCATTTCTTAACAAGGGACATGAAAAAAAAGTAGAATGATGGAAGTAGATTTTTTAAACTTTTATTTTATATTGGAATATAGTTGATTCACAGTGTTGTATTCGCTTCAGGTATACAGCAAAGTGATTCAGTTATATATATACATATATCTAATCTTTTTTCAAATTCTTTTCCCATGTCTGTTTTCTTTTTCTTTACTCTTCCCTCTCTCCATTTAAGACTCTGAATCATCTCTCAGGGCTATGTTTAGATCTAGTCCCCATCAACAGACTTTCTTGGACCTTCTACCCTCAGCCCCATAAACACTGGCTCCCCCTC
This sequence comes from Tragelaphus eurycerus, assembly GCA_935064755.1. Lineage (NCBI taxonomy): Eukaryota > Metazoa > Chordata > Mammalia > Artiodactyla > Bovidae > Tragelaphus > Tragelaphus eurycerus. Next base: position 32,253,057 of record CAKXYN010000014.1, on the reverse strand, counting down.
CCCTACTGTATCCCTTATTATGCAGCTCTACATGAGCAAGATTTGTATGCATGACTGTCTCCCCCTACCTTAGACTGACGGCTCCTCTGGGATAAATGCCCTTATCACACTCATCCATGGATCTTCTTCCTCTCACCTCCTCCCTCCTCACCCTCTCCTCCAACCCAGACATCTGAGTGCATTTCACACAACAGACACTCCAGCTAAGCTTGTTCAACAGAATCCATTAATTTGTACTCTGTTTCCTTGGCAATGGCTGATGGACTCCTCGGGACTAAGTAAAAATTTTAGCTACCATGATGTTGGATAAAAACTTTAACTGTTTTTCTCATATGCCTTTTAGAAATCTTTTTCTGTATTCCATCACTCCACCTCCACCTGCTAATCTCTTAAGTAGCTTGAGGTTTCAGGGAAAGGGCAACTGATTGACTTTTCTGCCTCGTTCATATTCCCAGTCAGTTCTCTCTTCTCCATTGCCATCACCAGCACCTTCACTGAGTTTACCTTTGTGGTTAGTGTTCGAGGGTCCTGAGATCAGAATGTCTGACTTTTAATACTAGTTGTACTGATAAACAGACCTTGAGTGAGTCAATTACTCTCTCTGGGTCTCAGTTCCCTCAACTGTAAAATAAAAATATCAATGTTATCCATTTCAGAGAGAGGTTCCAGAGGCCTGATGGGTGAGCAGGGCACCTTGGGAAAAGAAAAGCAAAGGGACATCTTGAGAACCAGGTAGTCTATAAACCTGCCAACGACACCTGCTGTCTGCTTTCACCCCCATGCAGTTTGTGCCTGTAGATCGAAAGCCAAGCGAGGAAAGAGATGGTGTCCGCTCCTGGCTCCTGACACATAAGAAGAGCATAAATAAGCTTTGCAAAGCAAAGCCCAGCTCTGGAATTCTGCAGCAGCCCAGAGATCCAGCCCTGCACATCAAAGCCCTGTGAAAAACTAATGATCTCTCCTCTGTAGCCCTGCAGAGCAGATCCTGGCTGGCAAGAGCTCTCTTCATTCTCCACATGCCCCTATTTCCCCTTCTCTGCCCACCCACCCCCTGTCTTCCAGTCAAGCCACTGTGTCTCCAGCTCTGTTTATTATTGCCCAGGTCCTTCTCTGCACTGCTGCCGAGGCACTGTCTTTGATGAGTTTAGCCTGAAAGGTGATTCAGGCTAAAGGTGATTCAGAAATAAATTGCATTGTGATTTAGGTCTATGGCAGTCCTCCTCCGTCATCACGTTTGTAAGAGGCTTCATAATAGCTTTAGGGTCTTGTCAGAATCAGGGATTCTAGCGGTTTCAAGATAGAGAAATGCTACAACCAAATGCACAAGCAGACGGTGGTGTCGTGAGCTAGAAGTGAGGATCCAGATGCCAGTGCTTCGAACCAGTCATACCTCCATCCTCTTTATCTGCTTTTTTTGTTGTCCTCTTGTTTTTGCTCAGTTGTGTCTGACTCTTTTGCGACCCCACGGACTGTAGCCCATCAAGCTCCTCTGTCCGTGGGATTTCCCAGGCAAGAATACTGAAGTAGGTTGCCATTTCCTTCTCCAGGGGATCTTCCCCACCTGAGTCTCCTGCTTGGCAGGTGGATTCTTTACCATTGAGCCACCAAGGAAGCCCCTCTTTATCTTCAGGTTGATAGAAATCAAAAGCTGAAACATAATTCTGGTTTGTTGTTTTGCTCAGCTGGAGAAGGCAAATGCTACCCACTCCGGTATTCTGGCCTAGAGAATTCCATAGACAGTATAGTCCATGGGGTCGCAAAGAGTCAGACACGACTGAGTGACTTGCACTCACTCACTCACTCAATCACAAGATACATTGAAGGGAGTTCTCTAAATGAAAAAGAAAGGGCCTCAACTAGAAATATGAAAATTACAAAAGGAAAAATCTCACTGTTGTGTTTTGGAATAAGCACTAGAAAATGGAGGCTTCTTTAACCTAGCCTTAGTTAACATTTGTACTCTTATTAGCCTTGTGATTTGATGAAAGATGAAGTTCAAAATGTTGTTGGGAAAGAGAGAAGTACCAAAGACAAAAGAGATGGGTTTATAGTGACTGGCAGGGAAGAGCTGGTGCAGGATCTGGGAGGCCTGAGACTTGGACCTGATTTAACCATCACCCTGTATGCTGAGGGGCAGTAAGGGCTATGGAAGTAGGAGGGAACCAAGGGGGTGGACTCAATAAGGATGGGATGAGTACTGACAGGAAAGAAAGGAGGCAAGTGTTTTTCCCAAAAGAGTCAAAAATGATAAGCAGTGAGGGGACCAGGGCTGATGGCTCCTTGAGCACCCAGAAGAGGTCTCATTCCCATCACTTTTAAACAGTCTTATTGATGTATAAACATGCCATAAATTTCACTCATTTAAAGTGTATATCCCATGACACTTTAAGCTGATGAATTGTGACTCTGACAAGATTATGGGGAAGTAGTAAGAAGCAAAGACCGTGAGATGGGTACAGGAGGTTGGTAAAGGGACAAGCATTTTTTTTTTTTACTGTCTCTACCCCCCAAAAGCTAATAGTTCAGCCCTCATCGGCCCCTCCTCCTCCAGGCCTGCTCTTGCCTGCAGGTCAGGATGTTGCTCTTAGTCAGCTCACAGGATGTCTATACAGCTCGATGCTGGAAATCCCTTTGGGAAGCCCATGGAAATCTGGGAGATTTAAGGTTTGTTCCACTTGAACTTTCTTCTGGACAAGAATCTCTGGATGCAGTCAAGAGGTGTGGGTTCTAGGCCAGTTTACAGTGTAAGCTGGGGAGCATTCTTCCCCTTCAGGTTCCCCATGTGAACAGTGAGATCAGATTGGGCAGGTTCCAAGTCCTTTCAACTCTGCAAATATGATGTTGGGTTGTTCCCTTCCTTTGGTCCTGAATATACAGACTGAACCCAGAAGGATGGTGAGGGTAAAACTGGAGATGACAAGATGACAGCTCTGGTCCACGGGATTAATTTTTCCCCTGTGAAAAGCCAGCTACATACATGGGGAGAAGCCTTTATTAACTCTGTCCACCCTGCCTTAATAACATATACTCTTCACGCATTGCCCAGGCAAGCAACTGTAAAAATACTCAGTAAAAATTCCGGTAAGATCAGATTGGGCCCTACTAAAAGGCACAAGAAGAAGGAAGAGCTCTGTGATGGCCAAGTGGGAAGAAAGGAGACTGCAGTCTGCTATGACTGGCTTAGATCAACTCTTTACATCCCTATGATGTCTGAGATTAAGATCTGAGTCTGTGCTTCCACATCCATCTTTCTATAAATGCCCTTCTTCTGATGAAACATTTATGTCCATCATCCAGAGACTAAAACCCAAACATCTCAACTCAATCTTCATGGCCCCTCAGGATACTACTGTCCAGACCTCTCTGCCTTGACTCCCATGATTGATCAATTGCTTCACTGATCAAACTGACTGATTAACTTACTTATCATATTTTTGAAATATCTTACCCTGTGTCAGTCTCCCTGGTAGTTATTAAGAATCTGGATCCATGAATTAGGTATCAACAAGATCTTTGGTACCTATTTATTTTCAGCCCAGCTTACTTGGACTTTTGGGCCACTCTGCCTTCCCACTGGTAATTAAGTCTTGGACCTAAACCCATTCTACCTCAGGCTTCCTTTTCAGTGTTTACTGCAAAGTCCACTCAGGCAATGGCATTAGCAATCTAGAAGAGTATCAAAAAGAAAAACTCATTTTCTCTAACAGCACATGACAGAACCTCTAAAAGTCAAAATATCACGTCTTCCCTGTATTCTCTACATTGTATACGTTCTGGGAGACATCCAAATATTCTCTTTTCCCGTGCATAAATGAGCAGCTGTGGAATCAGCATGGATTACCAGTCTTCCTTCTTTTTGAAGGAGTTGCATGGGAGCAGGACTTGTCGCATTGGGGTGATGTACTTGCTTCAGATGTATAATGAATGGTATCCTGTTGGGAATAGCTTGATAGCAGCTGACAGCACTTGGCAAAGCATTTTTCATGAACTATGGTGTGAAATCACCACTATGCCAAGAGTAGAGTCTTTATGAGCAACTGGAGATCAGGGACCAGAGAAAATAATTTTGTGTTGCAGAATGGGGTTTTACAGGGAACATGCAGTGGAGGGAACCCAAGGTCCCAGAGCCGTCTTTGTTCTGCCATTTGCTAGTCATAAGGCCTTGCTTAACTGCATTTCAGGTTCCAAGATTTGCCTCATGATGCCTCCTCTTCTTTAAGAAGCGTTCCTTACCCAATCCTTCTTCCCACAGTCTGATCAGATGGACCTCCTGTGTGCTTAAGTAGTGTCTATGTTCTTCAGTTGTCACACCATAACATAATAGTTATACAAATACCTCCCTCTCTCACTATATCTTGTAAGTACAGTAGCGTGATTAAGGATACAATTATCAGGCAGCCACGGTTGCAATTCATTGTTCTGCTATCTTCCAGCTGTGTGAAATAATATACTTTTCAGAAGGCTGCTGTAAGGATTAAGGATATATAAAGCAAGTAACACAGAATATAACTTAAAGCTGATAAAGCTGCTGCCTTTTATTTTTGTCTGTATTCTATAGCCATAATGCCTGGTACACATCGGCAAAGCCTGTGGTGGTAATGATGGTGATGCAATGATGGTGGTGGGGTGACAATGTTGGTGATGAATAATATGGTAATGATGGTGGTGGTGATGAATAATATGATGGTGAGGTAATGAAGAATGATATGGTGGTGATGATGCTGGTGATGAATAACGTGGTGACTGTGGTAATGAGTGATATGATGGTGATGATACTAGAGATGAGTGATGTGGCAATGGTGATGGTGCAATGTTGTGAGGGTGGTGGTAGTGATATTGGAATGATAGCAGCCGTGGTGTTATAATGGGGATAATGGTAATGTGGTGATGGCAATGATGCTGATGTTGTGATGGTTGTAGTAATCATATGTAAGGATAATATCGGCAGCTAACACTGGGAGCTTATTGCATGTCAGGCACTGTACTAAGTACTTGCATATATCTGATTTCATCCTCTTGATATCTTCAGATACTAGTATCCTCTTTCTTTAAGACAATGAAATAAGGTTTCAGAAGTTTAGTAATGTGCCTGAGACCCTATATTTAAGAAATTAAGACAAAGTCAAAATTTAGCATAAGCTGTGGGATATCACCACATAGATGCAAAATACTCAACTATTGACTATTTGGAGAAAGGAAGGAAGGAAAGGAGGGAGGGAAGGAAGAAAGAACTTGTTTGGTTTTTGATCTTAGGATTTTCTGAAAATGAAGATAGTAATCCTTGCTTTTATGAAAATCAAATGAAATAAAGGATATCAAAGCCCCCTGAAAACCATCTAATCCTCTCTGTGTATAGAGATCAAATTGACATTGTGTTCTGAGACATTACTGACATTGTGAATCTGTAAAAAATTTTATATACAAACATATTATCTTGGGACTTCCCTTGTGATCCAGTGGTTAAGACTTTGCCTTTCAGGGGGTGAGTGTTTGATCCCTGGTCCGGGAGTTAAGATCCCATATGCCTTGGGGCCAAAAATCCAAAACATAAAATAGAAGCAATATTGTAACAAATCCAATACAGACTTTAAAAATGGTCCACATCAAAAAATGTAAAAAATCAGATGGTTGTTTATTTTTTTAACTTCTTCTTTTACAAACAAGACCAAATGAGCATCAGCAGCAGCTCCACAATTAATCACTCAACCACTCAACAAATATTCAACTCTAGGCACTGGGAGTATAGGGAGCAAAACAGACTGAAGCTCCTACCCTGAAAAAAATGCTGAAGAGCTGACCCTTGGGGCATGGGGATTATGGGTATCAATCCCTTCCACAGCCAAAAAGTCACTTATAACTTCTGAGTCCCCCAAAACTCAACTCATAATAGCCTACTATTGGCCAGAGCTTAAACAATTTATTAATATACATTTTGTATGTTATATTTATTATATATTGTAGTCTCACAATAAAGTAAGAAAATGTTAGTAAGAAAAGCAGTAAGAAAATTATATATATAGGTATTTATTCAAAAAATTCCCCATATAAGTGGACCCACCCAGTTCAAATCTGTGTTGTCTGAGAGTCAACCATATTATAAATTTCAAAGTTGCTCAGAGACAAGCTCTTAATTGTTCCCACCATAAAAGAGAATTGGTAATTAGGTGATGTAACAGAGGTTTTAACTAATACCACAATGGTAATCATACTGTAATATATAAAAGTGTCAAATCAATACACTGCACACATTAAACTTAATACTAAGCTATATACCAATTATATCTCAATATAAATAAAAACAATATAAAATTCCTTGTTCTCATGGAGCCCTCAGTCTAATGACAGACAAGAGTATAAACAAGAAGGATATATAGTTTTATAGTGGAAAATAAAGCATGGAGGGACTAGGGAGTGTGGGATTGGGGGGTGGCATCCTTTTAAATAAGGGAGTCAGGGAAAGCCTCTGATAAGTTAGCATTTGAGCAATGCCTGGATAAGGTGAGACAAGGAGCTGTGCTGGGGAAGAGTGTTCTATATCCCAGAAGACAGTTTAAAAGCAAAATTAGGAATATTCAGAAACAATGAGGTCACTGCAAAGCAAATGCTGGGAATGAGCTAATGCCAGAACTGCAAGGTCTGCTCCCAGTGGCATAAAGAAGAGTGGAATTCAGTGTTTCTCCTAGTAACCTCCCCAGCACTGGTCCTGAAGCCTTAGGCAAGATGTGATGTCATGGAGGGGAGAGACCATTATTGTAGCATGGTTCCCTGGGCAACAGGCCATGGGCTGGAGACAAGTGACATCTACTCACCATTCAACCATCTATGCACAAGAGGATGCTAGATGGGTCACCCAAGCCCATGGCTTTCTCACTCCTCTCAGTGGGGAAAGAAAATCAGGGCTTCTCACCACATTGAAAGGAACAGGATTAGTCCAGCCCAGCTCCACAGGGGTCTATAATGAGATCAACACTGTTTATTAAAACCTATAATGATATGAAATGAAGCTAGCCGTATACTATTCAGATTTATTGTTGATGCCAAATTACACAGAATTACAAGCCCAGGAGAAGATTATGAGAGAAATTATCAACTGGAATGAAGTGCTTAGAGGAATAGGTAAACAGTCCAGGGAAGATTTTTAATTTAGATAAACCTAAGAAGAATCTCCGGAAGGTTCCAAGGTCAGGAGGAGAAAAGAGAGATAAAAATAGCTACTCAGGTGGAAGAGACACAAGAAGGGTTCTGGGAAGGTTGTTGGTGGCAATGAGACCAATATAATAAATTCAGAGGAAATGATGTCCCTGGAAAATATGACTTCTCTGGGAATCCATAGAGTCGTGGGATCGTACGTGGAATAGAGCACCAGACTGGTAGCTTGGGGGCTGGAGTTCAAGTCAACCAGGAACTGGCTCTGGGACTGGGGAAAACCTTTTGATATTTCTTATATTTAGCTTCCTCTTCTACAATGATCTATGATGTGGCTTTCAGCCCAATATCGTTGGTTCTCTTACATTTAAGAGGATGTCATGAGCTCTGAGGAGACTCAACCCATTCCAGCAGACCTAGATGGGACTAGTAAAAGATACAGGCTGATGGCAGAGGCTCCGCAGAAAAGCAGTCATTTGGGAGATAGACAAAGCTCCAGGCTTCCTTAGAGACATTGAAAGAAATTTAAAGGTTGCAGAATCAATAAAGGATGGTGGATATGAAGGCGTAGTATAACTGGGCTGTACTGAGACTGCAGAGATAATAAAAGGGAAGATTGAGCTAAAATAGTTCAGAGATGTAGGTAATGCAGGATGATGGTGGTGCTAACTAAGACAAACCATAGGCTGGGTGTTTTTCAGGAAAGAGGTGACGTTTGGGTGACTTTAAGATGGTGTGGCAGTCTAAGATGCATGGACAGTTATGTTCTGGACCATATGGACCAGCCACATATCCATTTCAGAATCTGCCAAAGGAGATTTGCAAAGAAGAGCATCTCAGAGAAAGAACGTCAAGCTCATCACAGTTGCTCAGGTCTTTGGTTAATTCATCACTTCAGCAACGTGGGAGCTAAAAACATGTTAAGCTGGGTCTGCAGGGGTCAGCAAACTTTTTCTGTAAAAGGCCAGAGCCAGATGGTAAATATTTTTGGCTTTGTAGATCACAGGATCTCCGTTGCAACTATTCAACTCTGCTGTTGAATAGCCATAGACTATATGTAAATGAATGGGTATAGCTATATTCCAGTACAACTTTTACAAAAGGAGGCAGCCTGATTCAGCCTGAACACCATCATCAGTCAACTCATGTTTAAATGCATGATGGCCCCACCTCATAGCTGATGTGTTCTCACCTGTATCCTGAAATCTGTTCCCTTTTATGAATAATTTTTTCCTATCACAGAAGAGAGTGAAGATGGAAAAGCCCTTCTCCAGTAGGTGTTCTAAAGAATGGAATCACTTGTTGAGCCATGTGTCACTAGAAATGTACTTCAACATGACAAAAATCCCAGGTGTTCAACATGGTCATAGGTGGGTGAGGATGAATCTATAGAACATTAGATGCTTGCATGAGTGATGTGTTTGAGACAGACTGACCAACGTGAAGGCAGGTTTTGACTTCCTCCAGTGAGGAAGAGTTGTAGAAATAGACTCTCAAGCTGAGAGGAGAGATATTTGAAGGAACATCAGGGAAAAGAGAGAGGAAAGTAAGATGGGTGAAAGTCATAAGGAATTCTGCTATGGCACGTTGTAACAGAAATGATGCATCGGGTGCTTTACAGTTTAGAAAATATTTTAGGAAGGACTTTCTTGACTGACTTATCAGAAGATGTAAGGGCATTTCTCATAGGTGCCCCAAACATGGGGGAATTCAATTAATAAGTAGGCATAATGATAAATTATGCTTACAATAATGCAATAGTAATTCATCCAGTAGCAGCCAGTGGTGAGGCACGATGCCAATGCTGCATGCATCACTAAATCTTCACATCAGCCAAGGGAAGCACATATGAGAAGCATTGTACAAGAGAAGAAACTGACAGTCAAGCTTGGTAACTGACCCAAGGAAACACAATTCATAATTAGTGCCAAAGCTCAGCCCTGAATTCACAGCCAACCCCATAGCTGACCCCTTAGTTGCCACACGTTCCTACTCCTTGGCTACAGCACTCCTTTGTTAGTCGATATGTTCAAGTGACAACTCAGTGTCTGGAAGACTTCAGTGATCTACAAGGATCCTTGAAATCAAACTTTCATTGTAGTTGAAGGGCAGAGAACTAAATTATCAAAATGTATAAACAGAGATAGAGACCAGAATGTAATATCCATAAAGGCAAGGTCCTTATATGCTTTATCCACAGTATTATTTCTACCATTTAGTTGTGTCTGATAAATATTTGAACCAATAAATCAATGCGTAAACACTTGGGATTACTTCTCTATTTAGTATTAAAAACCTCATAACTATTTAGCCCAACAATTTTATGCCTCATACTTCTCTCTCTTTTAACCACATAGGCTAATACCCTGGGCATGGTAGGCATTTAATGGGTATTAGCCAAAGATGAAGAATAACAGCTGACTCTGAATATGTTGAGTGCTATACAGCTACAGCAGGCTTCCCAGGTGGCTCAAGAATCTACCTGCCAGTGCAGGAGAGGTGGGTTTGATCCCTGGGTCAAAAAAGATCCCCTGGAGAAGGAAATGCCAACCCACTCCAGTATTCTTGCCTGGAAAATCCCATGGACAGAGGAGCCTGGTGGGCTACAGTCTTGGGTTGCAAAAGAGTCAGACATGACCGAGTGATTGAACAACAACAACAATATAACTACAGAAATCAACTGCAATTAACCACTTTTTATCCCTCCAGCTTCCCTGACAGATGCATCTACTACTTACTCTCTTTGTGTTGGAGCTCAACCGTTTTCTCTCCTATTTATGGATCCAGGGTAGAAAGTAAATCAGAGAGGAATATGCTAAAAATATGCTCTGATTTATAAATTGTACCTTGGTGGAAACCTTGTTGATTATATTAATAATGATGGGTTACTTGTAACACAGTTTACAGCTATTGACAGAAAAGCTGGTAAGACTTTTATGTGACTCCATGTGGCAGAGCTCACACCTATAGGAAAATCAGGGTAAGAGCTGGGGAGATGTCATCACAGAACCATCCAAAGAATGAATGGGCAAAGAGGTAAAGTCATGAGCTCCCAAACCTCAGATATACTGAAGCAGAGATGACCGGGGTGAGGTTTAGAGAGGACAGTTACGTTGTGGTCAGCACATCATCACTAAAATCCCTTTAAAATATAAACTTCTTGGACTTTTTAAGTCCTGCCTCAGTTGACTATGACATTATCCTTTAGTAAACAGAACCTTTCTGTAAAACTTTTTATCAGAATGTAATAAATATCACTTGCTTAATTTTTTCTCCTCCTTGAACAGTCTCAACCTTTGTCAGGACCCCAGTCTATGGAAGATATATTTTTTCTTCCCCTGCATTAAGAGTGCAATGATTTTTAACTAATGAAGTTCATTCTATGTCACACAATATAAGCCCATGAGTCCACGCAAGAGAACTGCCATGACAATCAGTACCTAAAAATTAGTCCAGCACTATCTTTTGAATCCTGGATTGTGCTGGAATGACTTGAGGTGGGGTCTAGCCATGAGGGATTTTTAAAGTTGTCTTGATTCTGAAACACAGTCATGAAATGGAATGCCATTATTTTATTTTCACAGTAGCCTGTAAGGTGAATGGTGTTATCCTAATTTTACTTAGAAGTAAACTGAAACTCAGAGACCAGGGGTCTGTGTGATTGGAGGTACAGCAGTAGTTGGGGGAAGGTCTGTTACTAAAAATCCACAATAGTTTTCTGCAGATACAAAAATCTCCCTACTAGGCAACTTTTTATACAACACTATAACTTTAGGACTTATTTGGAGATTGTTCATTATTGGTCATGTGTACTTATAATAAAAATAGTATTCTTTTAAAAATACATAAGTGATACATGTTTATTGTGGATAAATATAAAATATAGGTGAGAAATAAAGTACCTATCATTACACAACTCTGAGATAACCCTTTTAATATGTTGATACAAATCATTTTAGACTTACTATCCATTTATTTGGTTTTTAACATTAGTTCATAAGACTGGGATCAGGTGTATGTAAAGGTTTTCACTCTTAAACATTCACTCTCTATATTATGAGCATCTTACATGCCAGTAAGTAGATACCTTGTGCCTGTTAGGATGGCTATCATCAAAAAGACAAGGGATAACAAATGCTAACAAGGATGTGGAGAAAAGAGAACACTTGAGCGCTGTTGGTAGGAATGTCAGTTGGTACAAACACTATGGAAAACAGTTTGGAGTTTCCTCAAAAAGTTAAAAATAGAACAACCATATGATCCAGCAATTCCACTTCTGGGAATACATCCAAAGGAAAAGAGAACACTATGTCAAAGAGACATCCACATCCCCATTTTCAGAGCAGCATTATTTACAGTATCCAAGGGATGGGAAAACCTAAGTGTCCACTAATGGATGAATGGATAAAGAAGCTGTGGTTTAATTAGAAAATGGAATATTATTCAGCCATGGAAAAGGAGGAAAATCTCCATTTGTGACCATCTGAATAGATCTTGAAGGTATTATACCACAGGAGATAAGCCAGACAGAAAAGACAAACTCTGTGTGATCTCACTTGTATGGTGAATCTAAACAAACAAGCAAAAAAAAAAAAAAAAAAAAAAAACCTCTTAAAAAACGAGAACAGATTTGCAGTTAGCAGAGGCAGGGGGTGGGGTGGAAGAATTGGATGAAGGTAGTCAAAAGATACAAACTTCCAGCAAGGTAAACAAGATCTATGGCTGTAATGTATTATATAACATGATGGCTATAGTTAACACTGCTTTATGGTATTTGAAAGTTGTTAGCAGACTAGATCCTAAGACTTCTCATCACAAAAAATAATACATTCATTTTTTTGTATCTATATGAGATGATGAATGTTAAATAAACTTATTGTAGCAATCATTTCACCACATATGTGAATACGTAAGTCAAGTCATTATACTGTACACCTTAAACTTGTACAGTGCTGTATGTCAACTGTATATTAAAAAAAAACAAAAACAGAAAAACTTTTTTAAAAGCAGATATTCCCACTAATAGTTGGTTATAGAATTCCTTCATGTACTAAAGCATAATATGTTCAACAGAATCTTATTGTTAGATGTCTGACATCTGTGGATTTTTAAAACAACATACTTAAGTGAACAGCATACAACTTACCAAAGCTCAAAAATGGATAGATCAATGGAACAAAATAGAAAGCCCAGAGATAAAACCAAGCACCTATGGACAACTTATCTTTGACAAAGGAGGCAAGAATATACAATGGAGAAAAGACAATCTCTTTAACAAGCAGTGCTAGGAAAACTGGTCAACCACTTGCAAAAGAATGAAACTAGAACACTTTATAACACCATACCCCAAAATAAACTCAAAATGGATTAAAGATCAGAAGACCAGAAACTATAAAACTCCTAGAGGAGAACATAGGCAAAACACTCTCCGACATAAATCACAGCAGGATCCTCTATGACCCACCTCCCACAATATTGGAAATAAAAGCAAAAATAAACAAATGGGACCTAATTAAAATGAAAAGCTTCTGAACAACAAAGGAAACTATAAGCAAGGTGAAAAGACAGCCTTCAGAATGGGAGAAAATAATAGCAAATGAAGCAACTGACAAATAAGTAAACTCAAAAATATACAAGCAACTCCTGCAGCTCAATCCCAGGAAAATAAACGACCCAATCAAAAAATGGGCCAAAGAACTAAACAGACTTTTCTCCAAAGAAGACGTACAGATGGCGAACAAACACATGAAAAGATGCTCAACATCAGTCATTATCAGAGAAATGCAAATCAAAACCACAATGAGGTACCATTTCACACCAGTCAGAATGGCTGCTATCCAAAAGTCTACAAGCAATAAATGCTGGAGAGGGTGTGGAGAAAAAGGAACCCTCTTACACTGTTGGTGGGAATGCAAACTAGTACAGCCACTATGGAGAACAGTGTGGAGATTCCTTAAAAAACTGGAAATAGAACTGCCTTATGACCCAGCAATCCCACTACTATTGGGCATACACACCGAGAAAACCAGAATTGAAAGAGACACCGTGTACCCCAATGTTCATTGCAGCACTGTTTATAATAGCCAGGACTTGGAAGCAACCTATATGTCCATCAGCAGATGAATGGAGGGGGTAAGTAAACGTGGTAAAAGAGAACTAGAATGGTAGAGCATATACACAATGGAGTAATACTCAGCCATTAAAAAGAATACATTTGAATCAGTTCTAATGAGGTGGAAAATGGAGACATTCAAACTAAGGAGAAATATTATAGAGAGTGTAAAAAGGGGGGGGGGGGGGGGGGGGGAAGGTATATAAGAGTGAAGTGAGCCAGAAAGAAAAACACAAATACAGTATACTAACTCATATATATGGAGTTTAGAAAGATGGTAACGATAACCCTGTATGCGAGACAGCAAAAGAGACACAGATTTATATAACAGTCTTTTGGACTCTGTGGGAGAGGGAGAGGGTGAAATGATTTGGGAGAAAGGCATTGAAACATGTATAATATCATATATGAAAGGAATCACCAGTCCAGGTTCGATGTATGATACAGGATGCTTGGGGCTGGTGCACTGGGATGACCCAGAGGGATAATACAGGGAGGGAGGTGGGAGAGGGGTTCAGGATGGGGAATACGTGTATACCTGTGGCAGATTCATGTTGATGTATGGCAAAACCAATACAATATTGTAAATTAATTAGCCTCCAATTAAAATAAATTTATATTAAAAAATAAAAAAATTAGTGACATCATATACCAAGTTTAAAAAAAATGGAATGTTTAGGTAATAAGCAGTTCTGATGAATGTAAAGATACAGCATTCAGTTAACCCCCTCTTCAGTCTAGTTGGATAACTGAGTTGGAACGTACACATTAATGACCCCCCATTCATATCACTGTTGAATGACAAGTGTGACCAGAACTTTGATGCATGAGTAGTCAGGCTCACTGAGTTTACTTTCAGGTTTGAAATTGAGCTCCACACGATACCAGGACATTATTACTTGTGGGTTCTTGAGACTTCCCTGCCTACTCCAAGAGCAAAAGTGAGATCTCTGAACTTAGAAGTCAGCACAGAATTTTCATCAGGTAAAGGAAGGGAAGCCATTAATTCAAACCCTGGAAAAAGCTGATGTTTCCCTAGAAATAACAAGAGAATCAGATTAGAGCCCAGGAGAAAAGTGTCATAAACTTGAGAAAGATCCAGGTGACAAGGGTATATGGGAAGTATGAGATCAGAAAAGCAGAGTTCTAAGAAATTCACGGTAATCACATCCAAAAAGTGGGCAAAGGTGATCAAATCATGGACTCTGGTATGTTCAGAGAGGAAAATGAATCTGGCCTGTTTTTGAGATGATGTCAGAAAACAAATTTGCCAGTCTATCCATTTATAGAATGAAAGGGATGCTCTAAGTGATCCAGTGATCCCCAGAACATCTTTTCCTTCCTTACTATGAGGTTCAGGAGAGACACCAGGGCAGTTAGTAAAGTGCCTTGAGGTCTACATTCTTCACCTGGCTTCAGTCCCTCTCTGTGCAACTAAGAAAATTATTTCCTCTGTCTATTCAGATTTTCTAGCCATTGACTAAGAAGTAGAGAGGTATTATAGTATACACATCAAGAATTCCAGGTCTACCAGTTACTAACTATAAAACTGGATTTCTTCTTTACTTTCTTTCCAGTCTTCAAAATTTGCCAGTCCTCAAAATAGAGCGTAAAATATGTATAAGACTGTACTGAATATTAAAACAAAATGAGATATATAAAAAGCTTAGCTTAGGACCCATAACACAGTGGATGCTCAATAATTACAGGGGTTGGCAGCTGTTTCATTTTCTTTGTTCCTTCCTAGCTCCAAAGTATTATTCTATGACAGGTGTTAGAGGCATATAGAGACACTAAGATACGTTCATTGCTTCTAAAGAGTTACAGCCCACTGTGGGGGGGCAGATATGTAAACACAGCTGTATGGGAAGATCATGAAGAGAGCTGTATATACGAGGCACAGGTGATGTATCCTCACTGTGGGGGAGGGGGGCAGGCTTCATAGGGCAGGCAGCCATGGAGTAGGTGCCAAAAGATAAAAAATTTATGGCAGAGCAGGAGTAGAGTACTCAGATAAGAAAGTAAAAGCACAGGTGGATGGATTGTTACTATTATTGTTTCAGTTCAGTTCAGTTCAGTCATTCAGTTGTGTCTGACTCTGCGACCCCATGAACTGCAGGATGCCAGGCTGCCCTGTCCATCCTCAACTCCTGGAGTTTACTCAAACTCAGGTCCATTGAGTTGGTGATGCCATCCAACCATCTCATCCTCTGTCGTCCTCCTCTCAACTTTCTTTATAGTCTAACTCTCAAATCCACACATGACTACTGGAAAAACCAGAGCCTTGACTAGACGGACCTTTGTTGGCAAAGTGATGTCTCTGCTTTTGAATATGCTATCTAGGCTGGTCATAACTTATCTTCCAAGGAGTAAGCGTCTTTTAATTTCATGGCTGCAGTCACCATCTGCAGTGATTTTGGAGCCCAGAAAAATAAAGTCTGACACTGTTTAACCATCTATTTGCCATGAAGTGATGGGACCAGATGCCATGATCTTCGTTTTCTGAATGTTGAGCCTTAGGCCAACTTTATCACTCTCCTCTTTCACTTTCATCAAGAGGCTCTTTAATTCTTCTTCACTTTCTGCCATAAGGGTGGTGTCATCTGCATATCTGAGGTTATTGATATTTCTCCCGGCAATCTTGATTCCAGCTTGTGCTTCCTCCAGCCCAGCATTTCTCATGATGTACTCTGCATATAGGGGCTTCCCTGGTGGCTCAGAGGTTAAAGCATCTGCCTCCAATGCGGGAGACCCGGGTTCGATCCCTGGGTTGGGAAGATCCCCTGGAGAATGAAATGGTAACCCACTCCAGTATTCTTGCCTGGAGAATCCCATGGACGGAGAAGCCTGGTGGGCTACAGTCCACAGGGTCGCAAAGAGTCAGACACAACTGAGAGACTTCACAACAATAACAACTCTGCATATAAGTTACATAAGCAGGGTGACAATATACAACCTTGACGTACTCCTTTTCCTATTTGAAACCAGTCTGTTGTTCCATGTCCAGTTCTCACTGTTGCTTCCTGACCTGCATACAGGCTTCTCAAGAGGCAGGTCAGGTGGTCTGGTATTCCCTTCTCTTTCAGAATTTTCCACAGTTTATTGTGATCCACACAGTCAAAGGCTTTGGCATAGTCAATAAAGCAGAAATAGATGTTACTATTATTGTTTAGTTCCTTCTAATGAACTAATTTTGTCAAGGTGGAAAAAAATCATAGTATATATTTACAACTGAACCCAAATCAACTCCTGCTGGAAAATTAAAATTTGGCCCACTTGATCAAAGTAGTCAAAGCCTGATGTGTCTTTGTTTTGCTACTAATAGTCTGACTTTGAACATATAATATCATCCACTCTGAAACTCTAAAATGAAGACTACATTCTTCCTATCCACTTCTATCAGTTGTTGTGAAAATTAACTGAGATAATATAGGATCTACTTAAGGATCATCAGTAAGGCTTGTGAAAGCACAGATTACTGGACCCTGCCTTCACTGGCTCTGATTCAGTAGGTATGAGGTGGGACCCAATAATTTATATTCCAAACAAGCTCTCCAGCAATGCTAATGTGGCTGTTACAGAGGACTATATTTTGGAAACTGCTACTTTAGGACACTGAATTTTTCTCAGCTATTATTCACAACAGACTGGTTCCAAATAGGAAAAGGAGTACGTCAAGGTTGTATATTGTCACCATGTTTATTTAACTTATATGCAGAGTACATCATGAGAAATGCTGGACTGGAGGAAACACAAGCTGGAATCAAGATTGCTGGGAGAAATATCAATAACCTCAGATATGCAAATGACACCACCTTTATGGCAGAAAGTGAAGAGGAACTAAAAAGCCTCTTGATGAAAGTGAAAGTGGAGAGTGAAAAGGTTGGCTTAAAGCTCAACATTCAGAAAACGAAGATCATGGCATCTGGTCCCATCACTACATGGGAAATAGATGGAGAAACAGTGGAAACAGTGTCAGACTTTATTTTTCTGGGCTCCAAAATCACTGCAGATGGTGACTGCAGCCATGAAATTAAAAGACGCTTACTCCTTGGAAGGAAAGTTATGACCAACCTAGATAGCATATTCAAAAGCAGAGACATCACTTTGCCAACAAAGGTTCGCCTAGTCAAGGCTATGGTCTTTCCTGTGGTCACGTATGGATGTGAGAGCTGGACTGTGAAGAAGGCTGAGCGCCGAAGAATTGATGCTTTTGAACTGTGGTGTTGGAGAAGACTCTTGAGAGTCCCTTGGACTGCAAGGAGATCCAACCAGTCCATTCTGAAGGAGATCAGACCTGGGATTTCTTTGGAAGGAATGATGCTAAAGCTGAAACTCCAGTATTTTGGCCACCTCATGCGAAGAGTTGACTCATTGGAGAAGACTCTGATGCTGGGAGGGATTGAGGGCAGGAGGAGAAGGGGACGACAGAGGATGAGATGGCTGGATGGCATCACTGACTCGATGGATGTGAGTCTGGGTGACCTCCGAGAGCTGGTGATGGATAGGTAGGCCTGGCGTGCTGCAGTTCATGGGGTCGCGAAGAGTCGGACACGACTGAGCGACTGATCTGATCTGATTATTCACAATTGGTTCAAGAGTAATGTAAGTGTTTACTATGTTTTATTTTGCTTCTTGCCCCTTAAGAAACTCTATAGGGAGTATGCACAAGTAGAATACACAATATTTGCTCGATCTATCCCTACACAATCGGAGAAGGCGATGGCACCCCACTCCAGTACTTTTGCCTGGAAAATCCCACGGACGGAGGAGCCTGGTAGGCTGCAGTCCGTGGGGTCGCTAAGAGTCCGACATGACTGAGCGACTTCACTTTCTCTTTTCACTTTCATGCATTGGAGAAGGAAATGGCAACCCACTCCAGTGTTCTTGCCTGGAGAATCCCAGGGACGGGGAAGCCTGGTGGGCTGCCGTCTGTGGGGTCACACAGAGTCGGACACGACTGAAGTGACTTAGCATAGCATAGCATAGCATCCCTACACAATATTGGCCTTGCTCAGTCATACACAGTTAATGAATATGTTGATTTGATTTGTCCTTATATAGCTTCTAGTCTCACTAGAAAGACATCACAAATTTATTAGAATGATAGCATTCATTGGAATAAAATTAAATCTTTTTCTAGTTTTGTTTTCCCCCCCTCAGTCATGAAGACTATGATTCCTAAATGACCTTTTCTTTCTTCTCTCTTAAACTTTGATACAAATTGCATCCTTAATGTGGCTGCTCTCTCTCTTTCTGCTCCTATGACCATATCTCTCAGTAGTCTTAAAGGCCCTTGGTTGGGTGAAATTTTGATTAGTGTTAAGAGGACAGATATTTATGGAACTAGAGTCAGATGGACTTCCCAGGTGGCACTAGTGGTAAGGAATCTGCCTGCCAATGCTGGAAATGCAAGAGACACAGGTTCGATCCCTGGATTGGGAAGATCCCCTGGAGAAGGAAATGGCAACTCACATGAGTATTCTTGCCTGGAGAATCCAATGGACAGAGGAGCCTGGTGGCTATGGTCCATGGGGTTTCAAAGAGTCAGACACGAATGAGCACTTGAGCACAGACCCAGATACCCCCTCCAATATCTGAAATAGGCTTTCTAGCCATCAGAACTCTAAGTCACTTTCAAAATGTTCTTTCTCCCAGAAGTGGAGTCTTTGCTTTACACATACTCCCACTGCTATAGCACACCCGTATCTCAGGAAGATCATATCGAGTCACCATGCTTTCACAGCCCATCCACTTCCTGTACCCCATCTCCTTTCTTGGCCTCTGAGTGTTCATGCTTTACATGTCTTTTGCACACTCTGGTCTTTGAACTTCTTTGGAGAGTGACATTTTCCAGGGCCTGGCTCCAGCCATGCCATGGGCATTGCCTCTCCATGATCATGAAGTATTTTAAAGCGTCTGTTTCTTCTTTGAAAAAGGAAGAAGCCATTCTAATTGCTTCAAGCAACAAGATCAAGAGAACTTGCTGCACCCTTACTAAAGCAGTTACTGTACATGTACAGACTCAGTTGAGTCCGACTCTTTGTGAACCCATGAACTATAGCCTGCCAGGCTCCTCTGCTCATAGAATTCTCCAGACAGGAAAACTGTATTGTCATTCCCTTACCCAGAGAATCTTCCTAACCCAGGGATCAAACCCCAGTCATTGCAGATTCTTTACCATGTAAAGCACTTACATCCTCTCTTCAAAATGTGGAATGGCCTGCCTATATGTAGCATGGTGGGACTTCTGGTCTTTCTACACAAAAACCTGTTTTCTCTCTGTCAGAGGTCCCAGACTGGTGTTCCATGGACCGTATTCACCTTGGGTAAAATAGATTTTTGTGGTTTTTTTTAAAGAAAGAAAAGAAAATTGAATTTGTGACCAGCATTACAAAGAGAAGAGAGAGAAAGAATTTCTATAAAATTTGGATTCCCAGCTTATCAAAAACAAAAAGTTCAGAAGCTCTGTCAGCCTGGACTCCCACTGTTTTGTTTTTCTTTTTTTTTTTTTTGGTGGTGGACAAAATTTATTTAATATTTGTCCTATTTTTTATTTTTTTCTCATTTATTTTTTTAAAAAATTTTAATTAATTTATTTATTTTAATTGGAGGCTAATTACTTTACAATATTGTAGTGGTTCTTGCCATACATTGACATGAATCAGCCATGGGTGTACATGTGTTCCCCATCCTGAACCCCCCTCCCACCTCCCTCCCCATCCCATCCCTCAGAGTCATCCCAGTGCACTGGACCTGAGCACCCTGTCTCATGCATAGAACCTGGACTGGCGATCTATTTCACATATGGAAATATACACGTTTCGATGCTATTCTCTCAAATCATCCCACCCTCGCCTTCTCCCACAGAGTCCAAAAGTCTGTTCTTTACATATGTGTCTCTTTTGCTGTCTTACATATAGGGTCATTGTTACCATCTTTCTAAATTCCATATATATGTGCTAATATACTGTATTGGTGTTTTTCTTTCTGGCTTATTTCACTCTGTATAATAGGCTCCAGTTTCATCCACCTAATTAGAACAGATTCAAATGTGTTCTTTTTAATAGCTGAGTAATATTCCATTGTATATATGTACCACTGCTTTCTTATCCATTCATCTGCTGATGGACATCTAGGTTGCTTCCACTTCTTAGTTAATGTAAAGACTCCCATTGTTAAAGGCAATATTGAAGGAACCGAGGGCTGTTCACCTCCTTGGGTCCAAGCTCTCTAGTTTGTCACTGTCCATACTAGTAGGCTTGTTACTCATTTATATTACCTGCTTGCTTCCTGAAAGGTATTGATGTTAGTTGCTTGTTTTTGCTCTTCTTGACAGGCTCACAGACCTGCAACGTCCGGGAGCTAGAGAAGTTCCTTAGAGCAGGGATTTCCCATCAGATTCACCAGGTAGCCTCTACAAATTACAATACCCAGGCTGGACCCAATGCTAATTAAGTAAGAATCTCTAAAGTAAGACCAAGACATCAGTATTTTTTTCTTAATTCCCCAGATGATTCTAACATCCAAACATATTCCAGAATCAGAACGTTAGCAGTGGTTCCCAAACTTTCTGGCATCAAGGACTGGTTTTGGGGAAGACAATTTTTCAATGGAACAGGAGTGATGGGGTGGTTTGGGGATGATTCACAGGCATTACATTTATTGTATACTTTACTTCTATTACTATTATATCAGCTCCACCTCAGATCATCAGGTATTAGATCTGAGAGATTGGGAACCCCTGCTTTAGAGGGGTTTTTCCTCAACATTATTGTGCATATGAATTACCTGGGGAACCTGGATCAGATCAGTCGCTCAGTCGTGTCCGACTTTGTGACCCCATGAATCACAGCACGCCAGGCCTCCCTGTCCATCACCAACTCCCAGAGGTCACTCAGACTCATATCCATTGAGTCAGTGATGCCATCCAGCCATTTCATCCTCTGTCGTCCCCTTCTCCTCCTGCCCCCAATCCCTCCCAGCATCAGAGTCTTCTCTAATGAGTCAACTCTTCGCATGAGGTGGCCAAAATATTGGAGTTTCAGCTTTAGCATCATTCCTTCTGCATGGAACCTGAGATCTAGAATTTCCAATAAGCCAAGGCTGCTTGTCCCAAGACAACACTTTACATAGCAAAATCTTAGAGATCCTCTAAGTCCTCTGGTCCTGTTCACAGGTTTAAAGGGATGCCAAAATAATACTGCATTCATCATAGTTAAGAATCTAAACTTAGGAAGAATTTACTCTATTTTTAAGAATTTACTTTTAAAGCCATGAATGATAGTGGTGTCACGGACATTTCTGTAACAAAGTGGGTTCTTTTCTTCACTGACTTACATTCTGTTATGACTTCTTGACTATTAATAAAAGAGACAGGGGTAGGTCTTCATTCAACAGAACATTATTTCACCCCAGTGGTTCTACATCTTTTGTGATGGTGGGTGGGGTGGAGATTAGAAGATAGATCCTTACTTACTTCTCCCTGTTATTGTTCAAGATCACATAACTATGAATTAGAGGAGCCATTTTCCCAAGTGGCGCTAGTGGTAAAAAATCCACCTCCAACGCGAGAGACGTGGTTTTCAATTCCTGGGTTGGGAAGATCCCCTGGAGTAGGAAATGGCAACCCACTCCAGTATTCTTGCCTGGAAAAAATCCATGGATAGAGGAACCCAATGAACTACAGTTCATGAGGCCACAAAGAGTCAGACATGACTGCGTGAGCGTGCACGTGCGCGCGCGCACACACACACACACACACACAGAGGAGCCAATCCACAGAGAAAAATATTGCATCTGTCTTTGTAATCAGTCTAAAACCCTGAGAGTTTCTTTGTTTGATTGAGTTTTAGGTTCTGGCAGCCTCTCTTTCAGGTGACAGTGACGCAGTCAGACAGGTCTAATTGCCTGGTTATGCAAGTGAACGGAGTAGGTAACTTTCAACAGTTTAATCTGAGGTCTGAAATTGGAGAGTTAAAGCTGGAACACATTTTGGACTTTCTGGGGCCAAAAGATTTCTTTCAGGCTAGCCATTTCTCTGAGCTAAAAACGCCACCATGGTGGATTCATTTTTTTTTTTTTTTAGATCCATGTTTCTCAAAGTATTATTAATAGACAGGTGTGTATCAGACTCTCTGGAGGCTAGAAGTCATTTTCAGGCCCCATCCCCAGAAATTCTGAATGGGTAGGTCCAGGGTGGGAGCCAGGAAATGACATTTTTAAGAAAATTCATCCACATGAATCTGATGCCAGGGGAGCTCCAATGTAGAGAAATAGGGTCTGTACATAAATGACCTTCCCTCCCTGCCTGCTAGTATAGGGGCTATTTTCTTCTGAACCTGAACCTAGGAATCAGTTTGGCAGCAGCCTCTTTGTGTGCTGAATCATGACAGACATCACCCAGGATCCCTTTGCTACTAGGATGAGCAGCCTGGAACTCAGGTATAATCATTTTATTAGCAGAGAAGAGCTGGGAGGTTTTCTAAATGTGTTTGCTACAGGAAGACATGAAATGGGGTAAAACTTCTCTCAGTCTTTAGATTTTGAGGTCTCAGTACAGCACTGTTTTGCAGCTTTTAAGAAAAGAATTAATAATGATTACTCCCTCTGTTGCTGCTGCTGCTAAGTCGCTTCAGTCGTGTCTGACTTTGTGCGACCCCATAGACAGCAGCCCGCCAGGCTCCCCCGTCTCTGGGATTCTCCAGGCAAGAACACTGGAGTGGGTTGCCATTTCCTTCTCCAATGCATGAAAGTGAAAAGTGAAAGTGAAGTCACTCAATCATGTCCGACCCTCAGCCACCCCATGGACTGCAGCCTACCAGGCTCCTCCGTCCATGGGATTTTCCAGGCAAGAGTACTGGAGAGGGGTGCCACTCCCTCTGGATGACATTAAAAGCCTCAGATCCTGCTATTCTCCGCTAGATGTGAATATATCCTTAGACGATGCCCCTCGCTGAGTATCACTAGATACAGAGTAACAATTCCATTTTCTATGCATTGTCAGACATAACTGAGTGACTAAGCACATGGGTTGCTCAGTCAATGTTAGTCGCTCAGTCATGTCTGACTCTTTGAGACCCCATGTACTGTAGCCCGCTAGGCTCCTCTTTCCATGGATTCTTCAGGCAAGATTACTGGAGTGGATGGGATTACCATTCCCATCTCCAGGGGAATCTTCCTGACCTGGGGATTGAACCTAGATCTCCCGCATTGCAGGCAGATTCTTTATCATCTGAGCCACCAGGGAAACCCCTGTGCATTGCTACTAACACAGAAAAATCTTATGTACATGACTTTTGGAAACCTGTTACTATCCAAACAAACAGGTATGCATAACTATTTAATAATTTATGATATTTTAATATTGAAAATGCTTTTGCCAGTGCTCCTGCTGTACTAGAGGAATCCTGTGGTACATTGTTATAGAAGCCCTTTCCCCTAGCAGGCATGCCCCCACTTCCTTATGCCTCTCCACTGCGATTCACTGTTATAATACCAAGGCCAGGGAGAGCAAGAAAGGCGGCTGGTGCATGCCTGTCACTGCAGGGAGCCTAGGCCAGAAGTGAATGACTGGCCTCTGGGTGCAGAGACCTATGTGGAAGGCCCCTGGGCATGTGAATTGGCCTGTCCAGGCTGGAGTTTCAGACAGTCTGACAGCCTGCTCAAGGAGACTCAGGTGTACACTTCAGCAGCTCGATCACTCTTCCCCTGCTGGATGTCGAATGATTTGATCCAAAAGGAGACAGGCTGCAATTGCCTTGCCAGGCGACTAAATAACAACCTGGCCTTTTTAATCAGAATCTCTCAAGTGATACAGAAAGGAACAGTAGAAATTAGAATGATGATATTGATGACGATGGCATTCAGAGCAGCAGCCAGTGACATTAATTAAGAGATGGTAATGTGGCAGGCACATGTTTTATCCTGTTTAACCCACACACCACCCCTGGGAGGCAGCAGTATGACTGTCTCATTTTACATAAAGAACCTGAGGTTTAGACCTATTAAGTGACTTGTACCTGGTGATATAAGTAGTATAGGTCTGGGGTTTGCTCCATCTCACCGTCAGGTCCATTCTACTCTCCCCCACTGCACAATTATGATGCAATTGCTTATTGCAGCTACCATTCTGGAAGGCTTTTAACTGGTGCACTAGGCTATGCTTCTGGGGAATCTTCAACTTTGCACAGTACGGGAGCTGACGCTGGTCCTTTCAGAAATTTAACTAGTTTCTCATCCAGCTGTGGCCAAGAAAGAAGAGGCTCAGAGATCAGCTGGTGTCTCAAAAGGTCACTCTTTCCTGCAGCTTAGTTAATCCATATGCAGGTCCTCTTATCCTCAATCCAGTAATCCAGCAAGATCTAGAAACTAAATATTCCCGGGAGACCTTCTAGTCTATCCGAAAAACTATAGAGTCGAAAACTAGAGTTAAAATCCCAGGTCTTCAAGGCAGTAAGTCTCATTTTTCTTCTAAGCTGGGATACTCAGCTAGGTGTGAAACGTAGCATCGTGTCTAAAATGTAATAAATATGCAACTGTTATTGGTTATAAGAAAGAATATCACTAGTAAGGGCTATAAACTTGGAGAAAGCACTGTATTTTCTTTCTCCAATTTTTATATCTTTGAAATAAGTAGGTCTGGGCCACCTGTTCAGGGAGGTCTTTCAACTTCAAAATTTCAGATCAGTTCAATCACACAGTCATGTCCAACTCTTTCCAAACCCATGGACTGCAGCATACCATGGATGGCCCAGTACATCACCAACTCCCGAAAACTATCCAAACTCATGTCCATTGACTCAGTGATGACATCCAACCATCTCATCTTCTCTCATCCCCTTCTCCTCCTGCCTTCAATCTTTCCCAGCCTCAGGGTCTTTTCAAATGAGTCAGCTCTTTGCATCAGGTGGCCAAAGTATTGGAGTTTCAGCTTTAGCATCAGTCCTTCCAATGAATATTCAGGGTTGATTTCCTCTAGGATTGACTGGTTGGATCTCCTTGAAGTCCAAGGGACTCTCAAGAGTCTTCTCTAACATCACAGTTCAAAAGCATCAATTCTCCGGCACTCAGCTTTCTTTATAATCCAACCCTCACATCCATAAATGACTACTGGAAAAACAATAGCTTTGACTAATGGAATTTTGTTGGTAAAGAAATGTCTCTGCTTTTTAATATGCTGTCTAGGTTGGTCATAGCTTTTCTTCCAAAGAGCAAGCGTCTTTTAATTTCATGGCTGCAGTCACCATCTGCAGTGATTTTGGAGTCCAATAAATAAATAAATAAATAAATAAAGTCTCTCACTATTTCCATTGTTTCCCCATCTATTTGCCATGAAGTGATGGGACCAGTGCCATGATCTTTGTTTTCTGAATGTTGAGCTTTAAGCCACTTTTTTCACTCTCCTCTTTCACTTTTATCAAGAGGCTCTTTAGTTCTTCACTTTCTGTCATAAGGGTGGAGTCATCTGCATATCTGAGGTTATTGATATTTCTCCAGGGAAACTTGATTCCAGCTTATGGTTCCTCCAGCCCAGTATTTCTCATGATGTACTCTGCATATAAGTTAAAGAAGCAGAGTGACAATATACAGCCTTGATGCACTCCTTTCCCGATTTGGAGCCAGTCTGTTGTTCCATGACCAGTTCTAACTTCTAAAGTTGAACTTCTTGACCTGCATTCAGATTTCTCAGGAGGCAGGTCAGACGGTCTTGTATTCCCATCTATTTAAGAATTTTCCACAGTTTGTTGTGATCCACACAGTCAAATGTTTTGGCATAGTCAACAAAGCAAAAGTAACTTTTTCAAT
Organism: Tragelaphus eurycerus; assembly: GCA_935064755.1. Classification (NCBI taxonomy): domain Eukaryota; kingdom Metazoa; phylum Chordata; class Mammalia; order Artiodactyla; family Bovidae; genus Tragelaphus; species Tragelaphus eurycerus. The sequence continues at coordinate 32,226,992 of CAKXYN010000014.1, read as the reverse complement.
GATCCAACCAATGTTGCCTATTTGATCTCTGGTTCCTCTGCCTTTTCTAAAACCAGCTTGAACATCTGGAAGTTCACAGTTCATGTACTGTTGAAGCCTGGCTTGGAGAATTTTGAGCATTACTTTACTAGCGTGTGAGATGAGTGCAATTGTGTGGTAGTTTGAACATTCTTTGGCATTGCCTTTCTTTGGGATTGGAATGAAAACTGATCTTTTCCAGTCTTGTGGCCACTGCTGAGTTTTCCAGATGTGCTGGCATACTAAGTACAGCACTTTCACAGTATCACCTTTTAGGATTTGAAATAGCTCAACTGGAATTCCATCACCTCCACTAGCTTTGTTCATAGTGATGCTTCCTAAGGCCCACTTGACTTCACACTCCATTGTGTCTGGCTCTAGGAGAGTGATCACACCATCATGATTATCTGGGTCATGAAGAACTTTTTTGTATAGATCTTCTGTGTATTCTTGCCACCTCTTCTTAATATCTTCTGTTAGGTCCATACCATTTCTGTCCTTTATTGAGCCCATCTTTGCATGAAATGTTCCCTTTGTATCTCTAATTTTCTTGAAGAGATCTCTAGTCTTTCCCATTATATTGTTTTCCTCTATTTCTTTGCACTGATCACTAAGGAAGGCTTTCTTATCTCTCCTTGCTATTTTTTGGAACTCTGCATTCAAATGGGTATATCTTTCCTTTTCTCCTTTGCTTTTTGCTCCTCTTCTTTTCACAGCTATTTGTAAGGCCTCATCAGAGAACCATTTTGCCTTTTTGCATTTCTTTTTGTTGGGGATGGTCTTGATCCTTGATCCTTGATACTTCCTGTACAATGTTATGAACCTCCATCCATAGTTCTTCAGGCACTCTGTCAGACCTAATCCCTTGAATCTATTTGTCACTTCCACTGTATAATCATAAGGGATTTGATTTAGTTCATACCTGAATGTTCTACTGCTTTTCCCTACTTTTTTCAATTTAAGCCTGAATTTGGCAATAAGGGGTCCATGGTCTGAGCCACAGTCAGTGCCCGATCTTGTTTTTGCTGACTGTATAGAGCTTCTCCATCTTTGTCTGCAAAGAATATAATCAAGCTGATTTTGGTACTGACCATTTGTGATGTCCATGTGTAGTCTTCTTTTGTGTGGTTGGAAGAGGGTGTTTGCTATGACCATCACGTTCTCTTGGCAAAAGTCTGTTAGCGTTTGACCTGCTTTGTTTTGTACTCCAAGGCCAAATTTGCCAGGTAGCTCCTGACTTCCTACTTTTGCATTCCAGTCCCCCATAATGAAGAGGATATCTTTTTTGGGTGTTAGTTCTAGAAGGTCTTGTAGGTCTTCTTAGAACCATTCATTCAGCTTCTTCAGCATTACTGGTCCGGGCATAGACTTGAATTACTGTAATATTGAAGGTTTGCCTTGGAAACAAACAGAGATCATTCTCTCATTTTTGAGATTGCATCCAAGTACTGCATTTTGGACTCTTTTGTTGACTATGATGGCTACTACATTTCATCTAAGGGATTGTTGCCCATAGTAGTAGATATAATGGTCATTTGAGCTAAATTCACCCATTCCAGTCCATTTTAGTTCACTGATTTCTAAAATGTCGATATTCACTCTTGCCATCTCCTGATTGACCACTTCCAACTTGCTTTGATTCCTGGACTAACATTCCAAGTTCCTATGCAATATTGCTCTTTACAGCATCAGACTTTACTTCCATCACCTATCACATCCACAACTGGGTGTTGTTTTTTCTTTAACTCTGTCTCTTTGTTCTCTCTGGAGTTATTTCTCCACTGATCTCCAGTAGCATATTGGTCATCTACTGACCTGGGGAGTTCATCTTTCAGTGTCATACCTTGTTGCCTTTTCACACTGTTCATGGGGTTTCAAGGCAAGAATACTGAAGTGGTTTGCCATTCCCTTCTCCAGTGGACCACGTTTTGTCAGAACTCTCTGCCATGGCCTATCTGTCTTGGATGGCCCTACATGGCATGGCTCATAGTTTCATTGAGGTAGACCAGGTTGTGGTCCATGTGATCAGTTTGGTTAGTTTTCCGTGATTGCGGTTTCATTCTGTCTGCCCTCTGATGGATAAGGATAAGAGGTTTATGGAGGCTTCCTGATGGTCCTAAAGACTGGTCAGTGTACTCTCTGTAACCATATGCATAGTACTCTTAAAATTTGATTTGCTGATGTGCTCAATTGTGACTGACTTTTTGCGACCCCATGCACTGTAGTCTGCCAGGTTCCTCTATCCATGGAATTTTCCAAGCAAGAATACTGGAATGAGTTGCCATTTACTTCTCCAAAATTTGATTAGATTTTGTATAAGTTATATATAGTAAATTGGAATTAGTTTTATAACTAATAGAAATTAGTTCTATTAGTTCTATAACTTTTGACAAATGTATACAGTCACGTAACCACCACTATAATCAAGATATAGAATAATTTAATTAGTCCAAAAAGTGCCCTTAGATACCTTTGCAATCAATTCCTTCCTCCAACTCCAGCCTAGACAACTAATGATCTTTTTTTCTCTTCCTATAATTCTGTATTTCCCAAAATACCATGTAAATGGAGTTATAGGTTTTACAGTCTGGCTTCTTTTCATGAGCATGATGCTTCTGAGATTCAGTCATGTTGCTGTGTGTATTAATAGCTTGTTCCCATTTATACCTGAGCCAATATTCCATTGCATGTGGATGTACCACAATTTGCTTATCTATTCCAGATGATGGACGTTTAGATTGTGACCAACTTGAAATATTTATAAATGAAGCTGTTACAAATATTCATGTATAAGTTTTTCACACATATTTATTAATATATCTTAGGTGATTATTGTGAGAGTGGGTCCATCTATGCAAAAGTATTGAGTGTAGAGATGTATTATTTTTTCTGGGCAGATGGTTCATAGATTTTGTCATACTCCCCAAATGGTCAGGGTTTACAAAAGGTTAAGAGCCACTGATCTTGGAAAACAGATATATGTGTATGTATCATTGAATCAGTTTCCTGTATACCAGAAACTAACACAAAACTGTAAACCATGTTTAGTCACTCAGTTGTGTCTGACTCTTTGAGATCCTATGGACTGTAGCACACCAGGCTCCTCTGTCCATGGGATTCTCCCAGCAAGGATACTGGAGTGTGTCACCATTTCCTCCTCCAAGGGATCTTCCCAACCCAGGGATTGAACCGGATTCTCCTGCACTACAGGCAGATTCGCTACCACTGAGCCACCAGGGAAGCCTAACATAGTTTGTATTCCAACATAATTTTTTTATTACTGAGGTATAGTTGCTTTACAACACTGCATTAGTTTCTACCGACAGTAAAGTTTATCAGCTATATGTATACATATATCTGCTTTCTCTTGGACCTCCCTCTCAATTCCCCCAATCCCCAACCCATCCATCTAGGTCACCACAGAGCACAGATCTGAGCTCCCTGAAAATGATTATGGAAGAAAAAAAAAAGAATAACAGATGCTGCTTCCTTTTATGTGTGGAGTTCCTTAAGCTCAGTGAGCTGACTTGTCAAATGGAATATTCACAAATTGAGATGCAGCCTAGCTTAATACAATAGGCATTGGATTAGATTTGAGGCGCTATCCCACTGTAGTCTAGTCTTTCACTGTGTGACAGTGTCAGTCCTCTTTCCCTTTCCAGGATCTCAGTGGGTCCTGGAAGCTAAGCTCTGTTTCTCCATCCTATGTTTACCAGGCAACATAATGCAAGCTTCTTGCCTGGCCTCCTGCCCCTTTGGAGTTCTGGCTCAGACACTCCAAGGATCCATCATTCAGATTTGCCCTGCTTCCTGCAGAGGCCCAGTCACAGAGCATGAAAGTTTCTATCCACTTGCACTCATTGTTGTTCATTATTGCCTATACCTGAGAGGATGCACTCCAAGAAAAGTGTTTATCAAGGTGAAGCAAACAAGAAGGTGGGGTGGGGGGGATGACCAGATTTCCAGTCCCAGAAATTGCTAACAGAAGCTCAATGGAGATGGGAAATTCACTGTAATTTCCCTTGCTTAAAATATTGAGTGGCTTTCCAAAAGCCTTGGGATAAAGACCCAAAACCTTGACAACATGCATAAGACCTACCCTTTGACTGCCTCTCTAATGCCCCTCCATCCTGCCTCACCTGCAGTACCCTCCAATGACTCTCCCCCACCAGTGGTTTGAAAGGTACCATGAAGACTTGGAGCATAAGCTGTGAGCTTTTGGCTTTGAGGCTCTCCAACATTTAGCTGGACAATGACATATCATTTAGTGGAGTTCTAAAGATGCTCCATGTAAGGAATTAAGCCAGAGCAGCAGAATAATAAAGGCCTGCATATGTGGAGGAGACAGAGTAACAAGGCCAATTCTCAGGCTGCAACTGCCTCAGCAAAGCAATAAAGATGAACTTAAGACCAAGGAACAGGAACTTTTTTTCTTGATTGGCATCTGTGTTTATATAACCTCTTTCTCCTCAATTATACAGGTGTCTCCATAATACACATCTTTAGGATAGCCTTAGAATAGTAGAAGATTCTTCATGTGGTCTTGATTTATCCAGTTGGCATTTATTAATCCTAGAAGGGGGGCAGCGAGGATCAGGAGTCCACTAAGACATCAGATCCTGGCCCCTCAAGCAGCTTTTTCAAGTGGAAATCATGAAAGCGACCCATCTCTCTAGTGTCTTCTCTGGGTTCAGCATCTTGCTAAGTGTTATATCCACTGCCTTATAAACTCATTATGATAAAATTAACACCATTCATATTTTATGGATAAGAAAACTGAGAATTACACTAAGATAGTTCCTTGACAAAGGTCATGAAGCTACTAACTTGTAGAGCCCGCATTCAGCTCAAGTGCCCATGATGCTGAAGCCAATCCATGTTACTGCCCATTACCACGAGGGAAATCAAGTTCACTCCTTGACCTTATTAGGCTTCTATTTCTTCTGTAAATGGGATAACTAAGTTCACAGGCTTCCAACATTTACAGAAACTAAAGATAATTAATATAAAGTACACAGTGAAATTCTCAATATAGTCTAGCTGCTATTATTCTTATCCTCACTATCATCATTATTATTTGCCAAAAGAGAGGCATATGCAGAGTATTATAGTGGTTGAAGAAGAGACAAACACTTTCACCAACAGGACAGTCCAGGTGTGCGAGCATAGGTGTAAGGCTCATAAAAATTCAAACTTGACCTCAAAAGGAGAATGCGTAGGTAAGGGATCTGGACTTCAAAGGGCCAATATAAGAAACAACAGCTCAGTGCTCTGTGATGGCCTAGAGGGCTGGGATGGGGTTAGGGGTGGGAGGGAGGCCCAAGAGGAAGGGGATATATGTATGCTTAGAGTCGATTCATGTGTTGTACAGCAGAAACCAACACAACATTGTTAAGCAATTATCGTCCAGTTAAAAATGAATTTTAAAAAAAGGAAAGAAAACACATCAAGTACTCATACAACTCAACCTTCAAAAAACAAAACCCTGAAAGAGTAGCACTGACATGTACACACTACAATATGTAAAATAGCTAGCTGGCGGGAGCCTGCTGCACGACACAGGGGGCTCAGCCTCGTGCTCTGTAACAGCCTAGAGGGGTGGGATAGGGTGGGAGGCAGGTGCAAGAGAAAGGGGATATATATACACACACATATACCTATGGCAGATTCATGTTGAGGTTTGACAGAAAACAACAAAATTCTGTAAAGCAATTATCCTTCAATAAAAAAAAATTTTTTAAGAGAAAGGGGACACATATATATACACACATACAACTATGGTTGATTCATGTTGTTATATGACAGAAACCAACACAATGTTGTAAGGCAATTATCCTCCAAAAAAAAAAATTTTTTTTAAATAAACCTAAGCCTAAGTTTAATGCCAACAATGTGTGTATATGTGTGTACAAAAAAGAAACATGAGGAACTTCCCGGGGGCGGGGTGGGGGGGGCATGCAGTGGCTAAGACTTTACATTCCCAATGCAGGGGGCCCAGGTTTGACCCTGGTCAGAGAATTAGATTTCTCATTCCACAAAGAAGATCAAAGAGTCCATGTGCCAACCAGCACAATCAAATAAATAAACAAATAATGTTTTAAAAACCTCTTTCTAATAAAAAAAAGGAAACAACAGAAGTGAAAGCAAACAGATACTATGAAAAAGCTAGTGATGACTAAAAATGGTGAATAGGCCATTTTGGCTGATTGATACCAAGAAAAATCCAGAGAAGGTAGACAAATACCTTGGGGTGAGAGTTTGGACAACTGAGTTCAGCAGAGGCATGGTTTTATAGGAAGAGAGGAAACACTAAGCAGTTATGAGCAGGGGAGCAGCAGAAGATCCTGAGAAGATTCTGGGAAGATTCTGCTGGCCATCTCTACCCACTGTGGCTGGGATACAATAAGGGAGTCACAGGAAAATAAGACTTGGGAAGGACCAGTTCATGATAAGTCTGACTCAATACAACACTGTATATCACCTGTCCTGAACCTTTTGCGCACCAGCAACCAGAAGACAATTTTTCCACCCCTGGGGTCAGGGGTGTAGTTTGGGGATGACTCTCCAAGGAACATGCAACCTAGATCCCTTACATGCGCAGTTCACAGTAGGGTTCTCACACCTATGAGAATCTAATGCCCCTACTGATCTGACAAGAGGTGGAGCTTAGGTGGTAATGTGAGTGATGCTGCTATGCTATGCTATGCTAAGCTAAGTCACTTCAGTCGTGTCCAACTGTGTGACCCCATAGACGGCAGCCCACCAGGCTTCCCCGTCCCTGGGATTCTCCAGGCAAGAACACTGGAGTGGGTTGCCATTTCCTTCTCCAATGCATGAAAGTGAAAAGAGAAAGTGAAGTCGCTCAGTCATGTCCGACTCTTAGCGACCCCATGGACTGCAGCCTACCAGGCTCCTCCATCAGTGGGATTTTCCAGGCAAGAGTACTGGAGTGGGGTGCCATTGCCTTCTCTGAGCACTTGTTAAATACAGATGAAGCCTTGCTCGCTCACCCACTGCTCATCTGCTGCTCTGCAGGTAGTTCCTTATATACCAGTGGTCTGTGGCCCCCTGAAGCTGGGGTCCCCTGCTCTATACAATCAGCAAGACCTCTTTGGGCTTTAGATGGGGATGGAGAATTGGAGATCTCCGTACCAGTCTTGTGAAATGCCCAAGACTTAACAGGTCATGCAAGGTGCATTTTTAACATGTCACGGTATTTTAAAACAGTCCCTTCCTTTGCAGCATTAATATGAAATTCATGCATGTCTTTCAAGTCCATCAGATTCTTAGGACAACCCTGTGATGAAATGAGGGAAATACTTTGACTTGTGAGCTTACTGAAGTCAAAGATTGTATGTGTGTGATTGCTTGACTTTTGCTTACTTGAGTGTGCGTGAGTGAACATCCATTGGACTCAAGCGTTCGAAGTGAGGAGACAGGATAAAACAATCTCAAGGTGTCTGGTTGGTAACACATATGACTGAGACTTGAACTCAGGACTTTTCATCTCTCCTAATGTCATTATTGTCATACGTATCCATTTACATTTCCTTAAAGGGGTGCTTTCTGGAGGTATACACAATTGAATAACTTGGAATCCTGCTTGCTTTTTTTTTTTTTCTTCCTAAAAGCAATGCTTTGCCTGTTCCCTTTAAAGTCAGTCACAGAGGGAGCACTGGCTTTGTGCCCTCTGAGAGCCGATTTTCCAGCCCCTGCTCTGATTCTGATGAGAGATAATGGAGCTTAGCCTTCAAAGATATGAAAGGTACCAATTGTTTTGTTCTCCAAGCACTCTGAGGCAGCTGTTGTTTTTTATTTCCCCTTACAAAGCTTTCTTTTCCTTACAGCAAGGAGGGTGAAGGATAGAAGCTAAAAGGAGGAAGTCAGGTTCATCTATGCCCCAAGGTCTTGAATAGTTTGGAAAAAAAATGAAATAACACAAAACTCTAACTTCTAATTGTTATCTGCTGCTTCTACCTCCTGCTGTCAGTCTACTCTTTCCATCAAATATGTACAATATTGGCTGCAGAAAAGATTTTTAAAAATTCTCTTTTCATTGGGATGTGCAGTCAGTCCATCTTGAAGAAGAAGCATGGCATCAAAGAAGCTCATTGTCACTCTCACTCCTTCATTCTCCCCTTCCTCTCCCCTTCAGGGGGAACAAAAAGCCAGGGTTGCAAAATGACTCTTTCATCTCAAATTGTTCTCTTTCCATTATTTTCTTGGATCTCAGGGAATTTTTAAAACAGCAGATATTCTATAAATAGCATTATTGAAGACACTAAATGCTAATTAATAAGATTTTATATTTGTAAAGTGCAAAGTACACTCCTTTTACAGATAGAAGCTTATGCTGCTGGGTTTTAAACAAGTACATGGAGGAGCTATTTTGTGTATGTATGTAAAATGTGTCTGCTTGTTGAAGGGTGTGCCCAGATCAAGGTGTAAAGAAAAAGTGAAAGCGTTAGGGCTCAGTCATGTCTGACTCTTTGCGACCCCATGGACTGTAGCCCACCAGGTTCCTCTGTCAATGGAATTCTCCAGGCAAGAATACTAGAGTGGGTTGTCATTCCCTTCTCCAGGGGATGATCCCAGTGCAAGGACTGACCTGGGTCTCCTGCACTGCAGGCAAATTCTTGACTATCTGAGCCACTAGGGAAGCCCTATCAGTGACCTCTGAATAATTTATGGTCTTTGTGGTGGCCAAATCTAGAGTGCCAGCTTTGCCAACACTCAAAGACAGTAAGGTTCAAGGTGCCTGCACCACAACAACCGAATCCTTAAGAAAATGCCCTAAACATAGTTGTGGCATGGGTATTTATCTGCCAGGATAAATATCCAGTCATGTGGACTGGACCTTGGAGTCTTCAAACAATGCAGACTTTTCTAATAGGGAAGTCTTCATGTGGAACCCAATTCTGATTAGAGGTATTATTTTTCTGTATTTTGTCATCATGATTAGGAACATGGGGTTGGGATCCAGACAGATTTTATATATTAGTTACCTATCACTGTATAACAAACTACCCTAAAGTGTAGTAGATTATTACAATAATATTTATTATCTCTTATGGTTCTGTGACTCGATGGATGTGAGTCTGAGTGACCTCCAGGAGTTGGTGATGGACAGGGAGGCCTGGCGTGCTGCGATTCATGGGGTCGCAAAGAGTCGGACATGACTGAGCGACTGATCTGATCTGATGGTTCTGTGGGTTAGGCATTCAAACAGAACACAATGGAGATGGCTTGTTTCTGTTTCATACTGTCTGAGGTCTCAGCTGGAAGACTTGAAAACTGCAGGCTGGGATTATCTGAAAGTTCTATCATTCTTATGTGATCTTTGCTGGAGCTGCTAGTTGGAATTCCCACTCATGGCCTCTCCACATGGCCTGGGCTTCCTCACAACATGGCGACTGGGCTCCAAGGCTTAGTGTGGAAAAAACTGTAATAGAGACCATGATATTATGATGCCTCATGGAAAGTTATGTCAGCAATGGAAAGTAGATGTTCAAGACAGAAAAAAAAAAAAAAAAAAAAGACAGAGAGAAACAGGAATAAAGGAGACCAAAAGTGGAGATATGTGTCTAACATTGCTTCAAAGAACCAACAGATAAAAAAATGATAACTTCTCCCATTTGTTATATCTATGTATTGTGTAAAAATCAATGTATTAGAAAATTGTATGTAATACTAAATTTAAAAATAAATCATCCAACCAACAGCCTTGCCCTTGTTCTAGGCTCACCACTACTGCCAAACTAATGTTATCTGAGTCCCTCCTTTGCCTAAGCATTTTTACACTTAATTCTCTCAACATCTTGATGAACCCAATGTTATAATTTTCACTCCCTTTTCTGAATCAGAATTTTGAGGATATGTAACCTTAAGGTCAGTTTTCATTCCAATTCCAAAGAAAGACAATGCCAAAGAATGCTCAAACTACCGCACAATTGGACTCATCTCATATGCTAGGAAAGTAATGCTCAAAATTCTCCAAGCCAGGCTTCAGCAATGCATGAACCATGAACTTCCTGATGTTCAAGCTGGTTTTAGAAAAGGCAGAGGAACCAGAGATCAAATTGCCAACATCCGCTAGATCATGGAAAAAGCAAGAGAGTTCCAGAAAAACATCTATTTCTGCTTTATTGACTATGCCAAAGCCTTTGACTGTGTGGATCACAATAAACTGTGGAAAATCCTGAAAGAGATGGGAATACCAGACCACCTGACCTGCCTCTTGAGAAATCTGTGTGCAGGTCAGGAAGCAACAGTTTGAACTGGACATGGAACAACAGACTGGTTCCAAATAGGAAAAGGAGTACGTCAAGGCTGTATATTGTCACCCTGCTTATTTAACTACTAAGCAGAGTACATCATGAGAAACACTGGACTGGAAGAAACAGAAGCTGGAATCAAGATTGCTGAGAGAAATATCAATAATCTCAGATATGCAGATGACACCACCCTTATGGCAGAAAGTGAAGAGGAACTAAAAAGCCTCTTGATGAAAGTGAAAGTGGAGAGTGAAAAAGTTGGCTTAAAGTTCAACATTCAGAAAACAAAGATCATGGCATCTGGTCCCATCACTTCATGGCAAATAGATGGGGAAACAGTGGAAACAGTGTCAGGCTTTATTTTGGGGGGCTCCAAAATCACTGCAGATGGTGACTGCAGTCATGAAATTAAAAGACGCTTTCTTCTTGGAAGGAAAGCTATGACCAACCTAGATAGCATATTGAGAAGCAGAGACATTACTTTGCCAACAAAGGTCCATCTAGTCAAGGCTATGGTTTTTCCTGTGGTCATGTATGGATGTGAGAGTTGGACTATGAAGAAAGCTGAGTGCCGAAGAATTGATGCTTTTGAAGTGTGGTGTTGGAGAAGACTCTTGAGAGTCCCTTGGACTGCAAGAAGATCCAACCAGTCCATTCTGAAGGAGATCAGCCCTGGGATTTCTTTGGAGGGAATGATGCTGAAGCTGAAACTCCAGTACTTTGGCCACCTCATGAGAGGAGTTGACTCATTGGAAAAAACTCATGCTGGGAGGGATTGAGGGCAGGAGGAGAAGGGGACAACAGAGGATGAGATGGCTGGATGGCATCACTGACTCGATGGACATGAGTCTGAATGAACTCGGGGAGTTGGTGATGGACAGGGAGGCCTAGCATGCTGCAATTCATCGGGTCGTGAAGAGTTGGACACGAATGAACAACTGAACTGAACTCAACTCAACCTTCCCAAGATCCCACTCATAAGTGCTGAGAAAGTTTTTTTAAAGATGTAGAGCCATTTTGCATTCTCAGACACTCACCTGTTTTAGTCTCTGAGTACTTTAGTGGTAACCCTATCTAATACTCATGGTCACATAAGCAAATGTTTTGACTGACTGGTTCAGAAATTCCTATCACATTATCTAATTTAACCTTTTTTCTGCCAGCAGACTTGCCTTTGCTTTCTCATGTTATTATTTTTCAAAGCAACTTCTAATAAAAAAAATATATATATATATACACTAAAGGATTTTCCTGGTGGGCCAACAGTTAAGACTCTGAGCTTCTACTGCAGAGGATGTGGGTTCAATCTGTGGTCAAGGAACTGAGATCTCACATGCTAAGTACTGTGTCAAAAAAAAAAAAAAATCTACAGTAAACAAGGAAGGGTACTTCAACAGATCTATATTTCTAAGCAATTGCCTCCTCTCCCAAAATAGTAAACCAGCAAATGTACTCTATTCAAATAGGAATAAAAGTTCTCTCCATTTCAGTTTCTATGGTTGTCTTTTTTCTTTTAAAAGCTTTATTAAGACCTAAATCACATATAATACAATTCACCACTGAACATGTTGCGTTCAAAGTCTTTTAGCATATCTACAAATGTGTGCATCCATCATCACAATCTGATTTTAGAACATTTCCCTCCAAAAAAAATAGTTGTTCTGTACCCATTAGCTGTCACTCTCCCCTGCCTGCCAAATTGCCAGTCCTCAGCAAACACAAATCTACATTCTGTCTCTATAGATTTGCCTATCCTGGACATTTCATATCAACAGAATCATACAATATGTACTTTTTTCTGACTGACTTTTTTCACTGAGCATATTTTCCAGATTTATCCATGATGTAGCATGTATTAGTACTTCATTCCTTTGGTGGGTCAAAAACTATTCCAGTATATGGATGCATCACATTTATTCATCCTTCCATTGATGGACACTGGCTATTTCCCTTTTGGGGGCTATTATAACTAATGAAGATATGAACAAGCTTGTTCAAGTTGTTATCTGGGCACATGTTTCATTTTCCTTGGGTAGTAGTGGAATTACTATATTATACAGTAACTCTATGCTTAACTTTTTTAGGAACTGAAAAACTGGTCCCAAAGTGGCCGCACTATTTTACATTCCCACCAACAATACAAGAGGGCTTCAATTCTCTATATCCTCACTAACACTTGGAGGAAGAAATGGCAACCCACTCCAGTATTCTTGCCTGGAAAATCCCATGGATGGAGGAGCCTGATGGACTATAGTCCATGGGGTAGCAGAGAGTCGGACACAACTGAGCGACTTCACTTCTTCACTAACACTTGCTCTTGTCTGTCTTTTGGGCTCTAGTCATTCTTGTGGGTGTGAAATAGTATCTCACTGTGGGTTTGATTTGCATTTTCTTAATGACTAATGGAGTTGAACATCTTCTTATGTGCTTTGTAGCTATTTGCATATCTGCTTTAGAGAAATATCAATGCAAATCCCATGCATATTTTTTAATTGCTTACTTGTCTTTTTATTGTTAAATTATCTGAAGTCTTCATAGATTCCTGAAACAAGTGCCTTATCAGATACATGTTTGCTAATACTTTCTTCCACTCTGTGTCTTTTCTAGGTGGTATAATTTACTCCACAACATGTTCTTTGATCATTTATTTTGATGCCCTTTGGTCATTTATGCATCTGTTTCATTTTATGTTGCTTCTGTTTTCACCCATTCCTTCCTTCATTCATTCATTGAGCACCAACTACGTGTCAGGAATTGTTCTAGGCAGTGGGGCTACATTAGTGTACAAGGTAGGACAATGTCCTTGCTATCATGAAACTATTTTTCTAGTCAGAGGAAACAGATGATATATTAAATAAATAAATACAGTAAATAATTTTAGATAATAGTGAATATTTTGATGTTCAAAGTTCCCCAACCAGGGATAAAACCGATGCCCCTTGCAGTGGAAGTGTGGAGTTTCAACCACTAGACCACCAGGGAAGCTCCAGTAGAGAATATTTTTAAGAAAACAAAGTGGGGTATAGGGTAGAAAGTTTTTATGGGGCAAGTTTCAGAAGTGGGGAGCAGCTTTAGATAAATTAACCCTATTTGCATTTCAGACCAGATAATTCTTTGTTTTAAGGGGTGACAGGGGCTGTCCTGTGCAATTACAGGATCTCTTGCAGCACCCCTGGCCTCCACCCACTAGTTGCCAATAACACCACCTGACTCAGCTGTAACAAGCACAAATATCTCTAAACACTGCCTAATGTTCCCTGGGAGACAAAGTTACCCTCGGTTGAGAACCACTGAGGATGATGGTTGAGGACGGCATCCCTAAATGGAGACCTGGGGAAAGGAGTTGAACAGATTGTAGATCAAGTTCAAAAGTCTGAAGATGGGTGTATGTTTGTCTATTTGACAAAACAAAACCAGGCTTTGAGTTAGAGTGGAGTGAATAAAGAGAGGATTGGTAGAATATAAAATCTGAGAGGTGGGCTGGGGCCAGGTTATAACGAACCTAGCAGACAGTTATAAGGAATCTGGGATTCATTCCAAGTATAATTGAAAGGCAATGCATTAGGGATGGTGTCTTAGTCCATTCAGGCTACCTATAACAAAAATACCATAGACTGAGTGGATTAAATAACAAATGTTTTACTTCTCATAGTTCCGGAGGCTGAGAAATCCAAAACCAAAGCACCAGCAGATTCAAGTCTGGTGAGAGTCCACTTTCTGATTCATAAAGGGCTGTGTTCTCTCTGTTTCATCATAAGTTGTAAGGTAGATAATTCTCTGAGGGTTCTTTCATAAGGGCACTAATCACATTCACAGGGGCTCCACTCTCATGACCTAATTATCCCCAGATGCCCCACCTCCAAATACCTTACATTAGGGATTAGGTCTAAATGTATGAATATGGAGGGACAAAAACATTCAGCCTATATCATTCTGCCCCTGCCTACCCCTCAATCATTCTATCCCAACATCCCTAAAAGTCTTAATTCATTCCAGCATCAAAAGTCCAAAGTCCAAAGTCTCATCTAAATATGTAAAACTGATATGTGCGTTTGTGTGCTAAATCACTTCAGTCATGTCGGACTCTTTGTGACCCTCGGACTGTTGCCCACCAGGCTCCTCTGTCCATGGGGATTCTCCAGACAAGGATACAAGAGTGGGTTGCCATGCCATTCTCCAGGGGATCTTCCCAACCCATGGATTGAACCCACATCTCTTACATCTCCTGCACTGGCAGGTGGGTTCTTTACCACTAGTGCCACCTGACAAAGTACTATTCATCTCAAGGCAAATTCCCCTCCACCAATGAACCAATGAAACCAAACAAGAGTTTCCAAAATACAGTGGTAAGACAGATAGAGAAAAGGCATTACCATCCAAAATGGAGAAAACAAGAAAGTGATACTGAGTAATGGGTCCCAGGTAAATCCAAAATGTAATGGGGAAAACAACACTAAACTGTAAGGCTCCAGAATAACCCTCTTTGTCTTAATGTTCTACTTTCCAGGCCCACTGGGATGGCAACCTCGCTCCCATGGCTCAATGGGATGGCCCCACAGCATTTCTCTGTTGGCATTCCATACTGGTGGCTCTTGTGAACTTGAGTCCTATGCCAACAGCTCTCCAGGTTGAAGTCATGAGCCTCTGATTCTGTCAGTGGCCCATCCTTTGAAATCTAGGTGGAGGCAATCTTATCCCCATGGATCTGCTGGGCACAGCCCATTTCACAGCTCTCTGCAGGGGCCCCAACCCCAAGGCATGGAGACGGGCATCCTGGCCCACTTAAACAGGACAGGAGGTCCCACTCCTTTGAAACCCTATGCACCTCCTCCCCATGCTCTCACTCTCTGGGCCTGTGATAGGAATGGCAGCCTTGATGGTTTCTGAACCATGTTCTGTTCTTCTCCTGTTGTCTGGGAGAATAGCTTCCAGCTTCCTTTGAGTGGGCTGACCCATACTAATCTCTTTATTAAACCATCACTTGGCCATACTTCTAGTGTTCTCATTTTTTGCAATATAAATGGACTGAGAATTTTTCAAATCTTCAAGTGCCAATTCTTTTTACTTAATGAGTGCCCTCCTAAATCATTTCTCTCCTCTGGCATTTTACTATAAGCAATCAGGAGGAGCTAAACCACACCCTTCAACACTTTGCTTAGAAAACGCTTCAGCTAAATATCCAATTTCATTGCTGGCAAGTTCTACATTCCACAAAACACTAGAACAGTAACATAATTCAGCCAAATTCCTTGACACCTTTCCTCTAGTTTCCAGCAACACCTTCCTTATTTTTGTCAGAGACTTTATCAGAATGAACTTTACCATCCATTTTTCCACCAACATCCTATTCATGATTACTCAAGTATTCTCTAGAAGATGGAGACTTCCTCTATACCCCTTCTTTTCTCTCTCAAAATTCTAACTAGAATCACTTTTAATGATCCATTCTCGGCATTACAGACTTTTTCAAGCATACACCTCGACCGTCTTCCAGCCCCTCTACCCATGACCCAGTTTCAAAGCCATTTCAGCATGTTTAGATATTTGTTACAGCAACATCCATACATCTCAGCATCGATGTCTGAGCTGGTCCATTCAGTCTGCTATAACAAAACTACCCTAGACTGAGTGACTTCACATTTATTTCTCACAGTTCTGAAGGTTGGGAAGTTCAAGGTCAAGGCACCAGCAGGTATGGTGTCTGTTGAGAGCCTGTTTCCTCTTACATAGATGGCTATGTTTTCACTCTGTCCTCACATGGCAGAAGGGGCAAGGGAGTTCTCCTGGGTATCTATTAGAAGGGCAGTAATCCCTTCTCATGAGGGACTCCACTCTCATGACCTAATCACTTTCCAAAGGCCCCACCTCCAAATACCATCACATTGGAGAACAGGTTTCAACACATGAATTTTGAGAGGGCACAAGCAGGCAGCGCTTGGCAGGTGCTCTTAAATACAGGAACTGAGCAGAGGATTTGGTTTTTGTCCCATGTTTTATTGTTCAAGGACCTAAAAATACACAGTGATAGAGCTAAGACTAACAGTCATGTTTCCTGACTCTTAGCCTAGTGATCCTCCCTTTTTTTTTTTTTTTAACTTTTCTTTATATCTATTTTTTGGCTGCACTGTGGCCATGTGGGATCTTAGTTCCTTGACCAAGGATTGAACCCACACCCCATATATTGGAAGCGCAGAGTCTTAACCACTGGACCACCAGGGAAGTCCCTTGTCCTTCCATTAAACAAGGGAAACTAAGCCGTTCTCACCTATTAACTGTTGTGAAGATTACACATGACCATTAATATAACTAGCCATTCCCTCAATCCACCTTATTTAAGAAGTCCCAACATGGTTGTTGACATTGGTATGAAGATCAAAGAAAGGAAACTCTAGTCTATTGCTAAAGTATAGTTCACAGACCAGCAGCATCAGTGTCACCAGGGAACTTGTTAAAATGCAGAATCTCAGGCTCCAAATCAAACTTACTAGATTAAAATCTATTTTAACAAAGTCCCATGCAAGTTGTATGCATGTTAAAGCTTGAGAAGCACTGTTTTAGTCTATCAAATTATCATCAGAAGCAGTTTGATAATTGAGATAGTTTTTGATGGGCTTTCCCTGAGTCAGAAGATTAATGATATTACCAAGTTTTTATTGTAACACCATCCTGATTCCTTTGTTTTCAGTAATTCTTCACTCACAAGGTCACAAGTTAAGCAGTTGTCCTTAATTAGGACATGCATCCTTTCCTTTCCATTTCTGTGGCCACCACCTTTTGTCACCCGCTCTACTCTGAACCTGGATTATTGCAGATCCAAACTTATCCTCCACCTCCTTTATAGCCTTCCATTTGCCTAAAGCTCTCATTTTCAAATTTCACCTGGCTTTTTCTTGACTTCAAGGTAAAATTCATATCCTAACGCTGGCTTTGAAGGCCATTCTATTCAAATCCCAAAACACTTCCCAGACAATCTGTGGCATATATGCTCTTCTGTCCATGACTCTGTTCATCCTCTGGAATGCCCTTTCCTATCTTTTCTACTGTATTCAGGGCTCCGTGAAATCCCACTTCTATCATGATTGCCACATCTACCCAGGTTTCTGTTGCCTCCCCCATGTTTCAAGGTCCTGTGGCACTTCAGCATTATAATTTCAGGTAAAAGTCTATGTCTCACAACTAGATCATAAACTCATAGAGAACAGGTTGCATCTTTATCCCTCTTCCATATTCAGCATCTGACAAGGCACTGAGCACATAGTAGGTAATCAGTAAGTATTTTGCTTCCGAATCTGATGAAGTTGTAGAGTAATGCCCAGAATTACAAGCACATCATTCCTACTAAATTTTTCCCTCTAAGGGTTCATAGTACAGTTTAGTAATTATGCAAACAGCGTTGTTTATAAAATCAGCCATGGGTAGGCAAGCCTCTGATCAGCAAGGCGGTAGGCATTGGAGACAGTCCAGAATTTCAAGCCAAATAAAAACTGTGAATGTTTATTTCAAGAGCCACTGTATTCTGTGGAGCAAAGCTCTATTCTTGGTGTCAGAACAACAGGTATTCTTTCCCACCTCCCTTCGTGGCCCTCAAGGCCAGCTGCTCTGAGGGCTGTGTCAGGGGTAGAGCCCCAGTTGGACTGTCCCAGCTGACCTGGTCAGCCAGATACAAAATGCTGGTAACATTAACCCTAACTTTGTATTTTGCTACAGTTTTGTATCTGCTTAGCACTTCTCTCTTGAGGCTGTTGGCAATTGTGTTGGTTATTCACTTAGCTCAGCATATTATTAGCTTTTTGTATATAGTTGTCCATCAGTATATGTGGGAGATTGGATCCAGGACTCCTGTAGATACCAAAATCTATGGATGCTCAAGTCCCGTATAGAAAATGAATAGAATCAGTTAGTTTTCCTAACTGATTAGGAATGTCCAATGTCCTGGACATTGGACTGTAAAGATCCCCATAAGGAGACACAACTACTGACAACCTTCATTGTGTATATACTAGCTCCTTTGAACCTCCTAAAACCAAAGAGATATAGGAGAAGTGCCACAATTCCCTTGTAATACCTAGGGACATGGAGGCACAGACTTGCCTGGACAAGTCATCTAACTTGCCCAGGATCACAATGTTTGTTCCGGAGCTGAGACTGGAGTTCAGATTTCATGAATCCAGGGCAAAAATGCACTTAATAGGCTCATTGCAGCCTTTCAGGTTGATGATAAGTAAACAAAGTTTGATTGGAGAAGGAAATGGCAACCCACTCCAGTATTCTTGCCTGGAAAATCCCATGGACAGAGGAGCCTGGTAGGCTACAGTCCATGGGGCTGCAAAGAGTCGGACACGACTAAGTGACTTCACTTCACTTCAGACAAAGTTTGATATTTGAATCCAGATGATCTATTTCAGGAGTCCACACTCTTACTCAACTATCAACATGGCCCTATCCGACAATCCATACCGATTCATTTAAAGAGAGATATTTGCCATTTCTGTTCTAAAACAGGTTTGCCAAAATTGGGAGCAGCATCCTCTGCCTTTGAGGTTCACTGCTTCCAACACCTGTCTACTTTCCCTTCAAAGTTATCCCTTTAATAATGACGTTCAATTCTGATTATACCTGAGAAAGAAATAAGAAACTATTCAGATGCTAACTGACTAACATCTCAGTGATTCAACAGACTCGTGTATTTCCTATAAGAAGCCTCTGGAAATGGATCGTGCAGTTAACAGAGTTTTGCTGACCCACTAGTTTCTGAGTGGTTCACTGAATTTGAATTTACAAAGCCGTTTTATAGCAAAGGACATATGTGCTAAGGACAGTGTCTTACAGACTAGGCTTTGGGTGCCAATTATTTTCTTGTGCATCATGGTAGGGATGCAGGATGAACAAATTATTCTGCCCACATCAAAGATGGGAAATGAAGAGACAGTGAGTATTCTAGGAAGTTCATGGTATGAAAGTAAACAGTTAAATGTCTGGTATCAGATTGTTAAGGAACAAATCACTGTTCTACTTCGTAGTAGCTTTGTGACCACTGGCCTCAATTTCTGAGCCTCAATTTCCTTATCTGCATAATGGGTGTTATAATGACAATTAACCCCACAAGGCTGAAATAATGACCAAATAAGAGGATAAATGTAAAATACCTGGCCCACTGCCCAGCATGCAGTGTTTCATAAAAATCAATCATCATTATGTTTACATATTAATTAAGAATTCCTACACTCAAATAAAATTAGAAGTCTTCTTTATCCTTCAGAAACATTTATGGAGTGTTCTTCTCCCAAGCCTGAAGGAGCAATCCCCTCAAATGTACTAATATCAAGAGTCATTTGGGGGTTTAATGGAGATAAGGACAGAAATGAAAGAGAGAAGTGGAAGTCGGCCTTTAGTATTACATGGTTTATACCACAGTCTCTCAGTCTAAGCATGGCTGACATTTTGTACTGGATAAATGTTTGTTCTCGGGGCTCTTCTTTTGGCCAAAGGATGCTCAGTAGCATCCCTGGTCTCTGATCATTATGAGATGCCAGTAGGTCCCTCCTTCCTCCACTCATGACAACCAAAACATCTCTATACACTTCCAAGTGTGCCCTAGGAGGCAAAAATGCCCCCAGTGCAGAACCACTGACTTACATACTACATTTTCCCATCATAGGGGCATGTATGGTCACGGGGTAGCCAGAGACAGACCAATTCAGAAGTGTGAATTTTTTTTTTTTTTTTTTTTCTGTAAAAGTGCAGACGCTAAGTATTTTAGGCTTTGTGTCTGTCACAGCTACTGAATTCTGCCATTACAGCATGGAAGCAGCCACAGACAATGCATAAACAAATACATTCAAATGAAATGTCTTTTATAGACACTGAAATTTAAATAGTATATAATTTCCATGTGTCACTAAATATTCTTTTTTTTTTTTTAACCACTTGAAGTTATAAAAAAAAAAAAAAACATTTTTAGCTCACAGGTCATATAAAAACAGGTATTGGGGTGGATTTGTCTCATGGGTCGTTTTTGCTGACCTGAGTGTAAGGAGCACCTGAAGTCCTGGGATAAACATACTACTTCTCCTGAAAGTATCAGACTAATTTTAAAAATTGGGAGAAAAAAAAATTTTTATCAGAATAACTATTGCTATATTCTGGAGCATAATCCAAACCCATATGCATTTTCAAAATAATACATATTTCAAAGTAATGTCTTGCTTTCCATGTGTTGCTTGGAACTATGCCTCCTGGAGGCCATCCCGGCCATTATTCTCCTCTGCTTTTAAGCTACTTAGGTGAAAAATTTGAGAAGTTGCCATTGTAGGAAGAAACTAACTCACATAAACGTCTTTGGGGCTTTTCATAACCAATTGTTCTTGGGTGGGATCCAATAAGACACCTAGAAATATTCTAAGTGCCCTGGTGGTTCTCTAATGTATTTCATCCAGAGACTGGTTGAGTAATATGAAACTGTTTAATCCAAGGTGGTTCCTATAAATCCTTTTTTGAAATTTTCAAGTGTCTCCTCCATACACCTGGTATTTAGAGTCTACTCACTTCTTTTGTCAACTAAGTAGCCTGAGTATTACTCAGCATAGTGACTACTTAAGAGATTAACAAATGACCCAGGCTCCACCTTCAAAAGGCTGAAAATTTCTGGTAATATTAAAGTTGATTCGTTTGTGTGTGTGTGTGTATGTGTGTGTGTTGTGTTTAGTTGTGTCTGACTCTTTGCGACCCCATGGACTGTAGCCCGCCAAGCTCCCCTGTCCATGGAATTTTCCAGGCAAGAATACTGGAGTGGGTTGTCTTTTCGTTCTCCAGCACATCTTCCTGACCCATGGATCAAACCCACATCTCATGCATTGGCAGGCGGGTTCTTTACCACTAGTGCCACCTGGGAAGCACATTCACATGAAAGCAAAAGTGAAAGTCGCTCAGTAGTGTCCGACTCTTTGCAACTCCAAGAACTATACAGTCCATGGAATTCTCCAGGCCAGAATACTGGAATAGGTAGCCATTCCCTTCTCCTGGGCATCTTCCCAACCCAGGGATCAAACTCAGGTCTCCCACATTGCAGGTAGATTCTTTACCAGCTGAGCCACCAGGGAAGCCCAAGAATACTGGAGTAGGGTGGCCTATCCCTTCTCTCGGGGATCTTCCCAAACCAGGGATTGAACTGGGGTCTCCTGAATTGCAGGCAGATTCTTTACCAGCTGAGCTACCAGGGAAGCCCATATTCATATGAAATGATCCCGTAAGAGGCTGTCATCAAAAATGACACAGTGGAAAAGAGCATTGGATTGGCAAGCAAGGGGCTTCTCTCTTTTAGCCTCTTCTATGCCTTTTATCCAGGGAAGGCAATGGCACCCCACCCCAGTACTTTTGCCTGGAAAATCCCATGGACGGAGGAGCCTGGTAGGCTCCAGTCCGTGGGGTCGCTAAGAGTCGGACACGACTGAGCGACTTCACTTTGACTTTTCACTTTCATGCATTGGAGAAGGAAATGGCAACCCACTCCAGTGTTCTTGCCTGGAGAATCCCAGGGACAGGGGAGCCTGGTGGGCTTCCGTCTATGGGGTCGCACAGAGTCGGACACGACTGAAGCGACTTAGCAGCAGCAGCAGCAGCAGCATGCCTTTTATCCCCAGTGGGAGAGTTACTTTTCTCTTCTGTCCAAAGTGCTTTTTTGAGAAGGATTCTGAGGCACCATTCAAGCTGAGCAGGAAAGAAAGCGCCACAATTGATTAGAGCTGTCTGCCACGGATGGGAACTCAGGGGGTGGCTGGCACAAATGCCGGGGTGTTGCCATACTTAGTTTCAATGATCTCTACGGCCGTTCCCTCCTAACTAGAAACATCTGCAATTGTCTGCCTCAGATGGCATGGTTTCATGGTACTGATGAGATCTGAAGAAGACAGGACCACCATGGGATGCAAAGGTCAGGGGAAGATTCCATGGCAGAGGTAAGAGGGCGGCCAGAGCTGTGAGGCTGTTTATTTTCCCTCACAGCTGGGCTCCAGCAGAATACACATTGCCTGGCTTGGTTTTTGGTTGGCTGGAGACTGAGAGCCCACTGTTGTCGTATTGGCACGGCAGGAGGGAGGCCTGCAGGAGCCCCCATGTCCCCACCATTCTCCTACTCCCTCGCGAAAGGGGATGTCTTCTTAACGAGCCTATCCCAGAGAGTCTCGCCTTTCAGACAAACAAATAGCACCGGCAGGAGATGCTCACAAGAAGCTTGGAGAAAAATAAGGCCACTTTGAGTGACAGCCGAAATAAAGGAGACCTAAGAGGTCTGAAGTTAGCAGCTAATGAGCACATCTCCTCCTTCATGCTTTCCTGCCTGGCCAGGACAGCTACTGTTGAGGATGCCAGGAATCTCCGTGTTGAATTCACACAGGAAGAAGCCTTTCTGGCCTCTGTCCCAGTACTGACTTTTATTTTGTATTTTATGTTGGGGGTAGGGGCCTGCCTGGAGGAAATATGCAAGGTGAGAAGAAATCTAATTTTGACCTAAAGCAATATACTTATATATTTTTTCTCTACTAATAATTAGAGAAATTAATTTCTCTAATAATTAGTTTGCTCTAACATATATATGTATGTTTTCTCTGATACATATATATGTAGATAAGCTGATACATATGTATTAAATTAATACATATATATATATATATATATATATCGGGGAAGGCAATGGCACCCCACCCCAGTACTTTTGCCTGGAAAATCCCATGGACGGAGGAGCCTAGTAGGCTCCAGTCCATGAGGTCGCTAAGAGTCGGACACGACTGAGCGACTTCACTTTAA
Source organism: Tragelaphus eurycerus (assembly GCA_935064755.1). Classification (NCBI taxonomy): domain Eukaryota; kingdom Metazoa; phylum Chordata; class Mammalia; order Artiodactyla; family Bovidae; genus Tragelaphus; species Tragelaphus eurycerus. Next base: position 32,203,899 of record CAKXYN010000014.1, on the reverse strand, counting down.
CTTTTCACTTTCATGCATTGGGGAAGGAAATGGCAACCCACTCCAGTGTTCTTGCCTGGAGAATCCCAGGGACAGGGGAGCCTGGTGAGCTTCCGTCTATGGGGTCGCACAGAGTCAGCACGACTGAAGCGACTTAGCAGTAGCAGTAGCAGTATATATATATATATATATGGCAGAAGGCAATGGCACCCCACTCCAGTACTCTTGCCTGGAAAATCCCATGGGCGGAGGACCCTGGTGGGCTGCAGTCCATGGGGTAGCTAAGAGTCAGACATGACTGAGCGACTTCACTTTCACTTTCCATTTGCATGCATTGGAGAAGGAAATGGCACCCCACTCCAGTTCTCTTGCCTGGAAAATCCCATGGATGGAGGAGCCTGGTAGGCTGCAGTCCATGGGGTTGCTAAGAGTCAGACATGACTGAGCGACTTCACTTTCACTTTCCACTTGCATGCATTGGAGAAGGAAATGGCAACCCACTCCAGTGTTCTTGCCTGGAGAATCCCAGGGACGGAGGAGCCTGGTGGGCTGCCGTCTCTGGGGTCGCACAGAGTCAGACACGACTGAAGCGACTTAGCAGCAGCATACATATATATGTATCAGTTTTCTCACTTGGGAAATGGGCATAAACCTCCTCCTGGAATTATCGGGAGGATCAAATAGGAAAGCACCAAACACAGTGCTAGGCATTCAGTCAGCATCTGATATATGGTAGCTGCAGTCATTAATAGTGGCAATAAAATCATCCTTGTCCTCTCTATGCATAGAAGTACACAGGAAAAATCTGGAGATGAGGGATTTGGTTCTAGTTCTGCCATGAGCTCCCTATGAGATTTGTAGGGAAATCATGTCTCATGTCAACTGAAGAGTACTGGACTGGCATCTTGGTTCATTTAGTAAACATGAAGACGTACTAAGTGTCAGACTTTGTCCCAGCTACTAGATATCTAAAGGTGAATCAGAGGCAGTTGAAATAACTCAAGGGATTCCAGGTATAACCAGGGAGATAGGCAATGCACATGAGAGGATAACATGAGAATTACTATTACTATGGTGACATGTGCCAAGTGCTCTGGAGTCCAAGGCAAGAAATCAGCCAGACTAACATTCTGTCCCAATCCAAGCTTCCGTGAGTATGTAACAGAGGCAAAGAAGAGACAAGCTGGGCGGCCACGGCCGGCGGAAGAACCCATCTGACTGGCAAGGGACCTAAAATCCAGGTCTTCTTCTAGGACCTGAGTTCTCCCCAAATACCAAGCTGTCTTAAAATAAAATCATTCAGGAAAAAGTGATGTGGGACTTCCCTAGTGATCCAATGGAAGAAAGAAAAAGTGATGTGCAGAGAGGTGATAGTAACTGGGGTCTGGGAACAGAACAGGAGATTTCAATTTGAGTTGTAGAACTGATATTGTGATAGCTTGTTAAGTTTGGGAAAGCTGTTGAATGTCTCTGAGACTCAGTTATTTCACCAGCAAGAAGGGCATGACTGTGACACCTGCTTCACCCTCTGCTATGGTATGGAGAGAGGAGATTGTTTAAAGGCTTGGCAAACTGCAACTTATATCAATTCTAGTTTGTGGTGTTTCTATTGTTATCCTTAATAATAATAAAAATGAAAAATATCCAGCTATGTTCTAGAAAAAAATGCTCAATGGCCAGTAATTGAATTTAGGTGTCCTAAGAAGTAGGTAAGGGTTTTGTTTGCTTTTTTTTTTCCAACAATCAATATCTTTTTTCCAAGAGAATAGGCTGAATGGCAGGCCTCTTTTTAATTATGATAAAAGCTGTCTTGATGTCTATATCTCTGGTATGTACGAGAAACAAAAGGAGGGAAGGAGAGACAAAGATTTCTGTTTCTCCCTAAAGCTAATCAGGGAAATCGTTTCAAGGTAAGAATCTTGGGACCTTATCTCTGACTAATTGAAATTGCTACGGGCTGTTGTGATAGGAATCCCTGAAGAGGGTGACTGATTATCTAATGATAGAAAGAAAGATTAAACAATTGAAGTAAACAAAAGTCTTTTTGTGAGGGAAAACAAAGGAGAAATGATGTAGGAGAAATATAGTTGGGAATAAGAGAAAGGGGTTCTAGTTCTTCGAGGTAGATGACCTTGAACAAATCTCTTCCCATTATTTGGTCTCAGTTTCCCTACAGTGGAACCTAGAGCTTGGTCTAGACAATCCCTAAGGCCCCTTTCAGGCTTGCCAGAGTATAAGATTTCTGCCTGCACAACATTGAAACAAGTGGGGGTGAGGGAGAGATTGAGAGAAGGGGGTGAGGGAAGAGACAGGAGATCTGACTGATAAATTGAAAGGGAAACAGACTCATAAAACCCATTGATTCAAATTAAATGGAGAATTCATGTTGATTTAGAGCTGGCATTTTCAGGCTTCTACATCACAAGGAGACTCTATTTAATCTTGGGATGGTCTCTTGGGCCTTATCTTCTTCAGCTCAGTAGTGCTATGCACAGAGCTCCCTTGGAAGTTGAGATGAAAGAGAGACAGACAGAGAGAGAGCTGTTTTAAAAGGGAGAATATACTTGAATCACCTGGGGAGCTGGCCCATACCCCAACCCCAGGTACAGGATAAAAGACCATGAAAGCCTCAACCAGGTGTTAAATATTGGTGGCCTACCCCATTAACTCTTTATAGCCTGGTTTCCGGTCCCTAACAGGTGATTTTGTGTAGGGACATGAAACACAATTTGTCCACTCTCTGTTCAGTAATGCTGTTTACCATTTTTAGGATGCACAAAGGGTAGAAAATTCAAGAGATCCACAATCCAGCCCTCCACATTTGGAAATTGACCCCTTGAGAGTCTGGGAAGCCCAAAAGTGTGAGAAAAGTCATGAAACGTCAGCAAAAGGAGACCATTTAGAGAGCTTCCAAAATCTGTTGTGCAACTAATGAGAAACAGGGTCCGGGAGAGGCTCCAGGGCTTTGCCGTGGCCACCTGGGAATCTCAGCAGAGGTGGGACTAGAACTCGGAATGAGGACTGAACTCCAACACAGTATAACCAAGTTTCCCGTGACCTGGCTCCAGTGACTGCACACCTTCCCAAGAAGCATAAGGACACTCTGCTTTCTGGCTTGTTGCAGAGTAATGTCAGAACCAAATTTAGGATTCTCCTTGAGCATGAGGGACATCAGGTACCTTAGATACACAGTTAGACAAAGGAATGTTGGATTTGTGCCGCTTTGGTGACTTGTATGCTGCTGCTGCTAAGTCACTTCAGTCATGTCTAACTCTGTGCAACCTTATAGACGGCAGCCCACCAGGCTCCCCCATCCCTGGGATTCTCCAGGCAAGAACACTGGAGTGGGTTGCCATTTCCTTCTCCAATGCATGAAAGTGAAAAGTGAAAGTGAAGTCGCTCAGTCCTGTCGGACCCTCAGCAACCCCATGGACTGCAGCCTACCAGGCTCCTCCATCCATGGGGTTTTCCAGGAGTACTGGAGTAGGGTGCCATTGCCTTCTCTGGTGACTTGTATACAGCAGGTCTTAATATAAACCACTAGCACTAGGGGAAGAATTATATGTTCATCCAGACACCCAACTGCTCTTCCTGATTCAAATCAGGTCAACATCCTGATTCAGATACAGAGAGTTGTGCTGTCAAGAGAAATAGACTAGGAGTCTGAAGACCTACTTTTTAATCCAACTTGCCAACACTCACTAGTCACCTAACCTTGATACTCATTTAAATTCTGTGAGCCTCATTTCTTCTCATCGTTAAGACAAGATGATGAGGACAGTATCTGCTGAGCAGAGTTAATTTGAACCAAATGAGAAGAAAAAAAGAAAAACCAAGAGGTATGGAATGAAGTATGAATTTCTAGGACCTATTTTATATACATTGCAAGAATTTAGAGAGAGGAGGACAATCTATAAGGATCCTGAGGAGGTTAGAAAATGCTTCCTGGGAGAGATTGGGAAGCAGCAGAGTCTTCAACAACTGCATTGCATTTGCAAACTAGAAAGGAGGCAGTAGCCTGAGCAAATGTCCCACTACACTTTCTTGGACGTTTCTTAATGCTTTGGACTCTGTACTTTCATTTTAAATAATGGTCCAATCTTTGACACCTCCTTTCAACAGTTTTCTATTTTACTTTCCTGAATTGGTTCCCTGGGGAAGAATGGGGACTATTCATTGAAACAAGTCACATCATAGAAACTTTTCTTCCCTTTTATTAAACTTTTGTATAATATATTAATTGTCAAAAAAAGTAAAGACTATATCCAAATAATTCCACAAGCGAGCAGCCACCTTAGACTTTAATTATGGTATGTTTCCTCTCCGCCTTGCTCTCTGGTTGCTAAATTGTACTACTAATAATTATAACTATTATTTATATAAATATATTTTTATATATTAAATATAATATCATAAATATTTTAAATATTAATTTTAAATATTAAATATTTTAAATATAAAATTTTAAAATATAATTAAAAATATTAATATTTTAAATATTAATTTTAAGTATTATTAAATATAACTATTATACTATTATAACTAATAATTATGTGTTCTAGACTTTACAGTTTGTAAGGAATGGTATTTATACTGCTACCTGTATCCCTCACAGTAAGCCCACAGAGCATTTTAAGTTGTCTGTGCTTTAGGAAGGTCACTAGTAGTTGCCCGGGTTGTCTGATACATAGTCTCAATAAATACCAGATGGATGGATGGATGGTTGGAAGGATAGATGCAAGAGGAAGGGGACTGAATTGATAGCTTCTCCAAATATCCACCAAACTATCATTTTCCTCTGTGATAATCCCAGATTCAGCAGAAATCCCAGCGCACGGAAGGCAGGCCTGCCCTGCAGCCATTTACCTGTGGCCTACCTTGGAGTCCTGGTTCCAAATAGGAAAAGGAGTACGTCAAGGCTGCATATTGTCACCATGTTTATTTAACTTATATGCAGAGTACATCATGAGAAATGCTGGACTGGAAGAAACACAAGTTGGAATCAAGATTGCCGGGAGAAATATCAATAACCTCAGATATGCAGATGACACCACTCTTATGGCAGAAAGTGAAGAGGGCCTAAAAAGCCTCTTGATGAAAGTGAAAGTGGAGAGTGAAAAGGTTGGCTTAAAGCTCAACATTCAGAAAACGAAGATCATGGCATCTGGTCCCATCACTGCATGGGAAATAGATGGGGAAACAGTGGAAACAGTGTCAGACTTTGTTTTTCTGGGCTCCAAATCACTGCAGATGGTGACTGCAGCCATGAAATTAAAAGACGCTTGCTCCTTGGAAGGAAAGTTATGACCAACCTAGATAGCATATTCAAAAGCAGAGACATTACTTTACCAACAAAGGTTCGCCTAGTCAAGGCTATGGTCTTTCCTGTGGTCATGTATGGATGTGAGAGCTGGACTGTGAAGAAGGCTGAGCGCCGAAGAATTGATGCTTTTGAACTGTGGTGTTGGAGAAGACTCTTGAGAGTCCCTTGGACTGCAAGAAGATCCAACCAGTCCATTCTGAAGGAGATCAATCCTGGAATTTCTTTGGAAGGAATGATGCTAAAGCTGAAACTCCAGTATTTTGGCCACCTCATGCGAAGAGTTGACTCATTGGAGAAGACTCTGATGCTGGGAGGGATTGAGGGCAGGAGGAGAAGGGGACGACAGAGGATGAGATGGCTGGATGGCATCACTGACTCGATGGATGCGAGTCTGAGTGACCTCCAGGAGCTGGTGATGGACAGGGAGGCCTGGCGTGCTGCGGTTCATGGGGTCGCAAAGAGTCGGACACGACTGAGCGACTGATCTGATCTGATCTGATCTGATCTACCTTGGAGTCTGTCAAATGGGGATGGGCACGAGGTCTGTCTGCTGTAATTCTGTGATATAGGAAATCTAGTAAATTTCCTATGAAACAAAGCATTTAACAACCAAGGCTATTTGTGCAAGAGACTATCCCCTTTAGCACGATGCATGATAGCGTACCTGCTGCTGCTGCTAAGTCGCTTCAGTCGTGTCCAACTCTGTGCGACCCCATAGACAGCAGCCCACCAGGCTCCTTTGTCCCTGGGATTCTCCAGGAAAGAATATTGGAGTGGGTTGCCATTTCCTTCTCCAATGCATACATGCATGCTAAGTCACTTTAGTTGTGACCAATTCTGTGCAACCCCACGGACAGCAGCCTACCAGGCTCCTCTGCCCATGAGATTCTCCAGGCAAGAATACTGGAGTGGGTTACCATTTCCTTCTCCGAGTGTATCTGCAGTTTCCCTCAAATAAGAAAAAGAGAATTCTTGCCATTCCCAACCTGTGGCACAGAGTTGAGGGTAATGATGACTGGGTTGCAGGGATATCATGCGGAATAAAGAGAAGGACCAGCAGACTACAAATCAGTAGACCTGGGTTTGAGATCCAAAGTTTATAAACATCATTCATTCACTCATTCGTTCATTACACATTGAGTTCCTCCTCTGTAGCAGGCTCAGCCAATCTCTGGGAACACAAACATGAATAAAAGGAACAAGGTGCTTGACTTCATGGACCTTAGTTCTAATGGGGTAAGACAGACAAAGAAAATACACACACTAAACAAACAAATATCTAAATGTTATACATGTAATCATGGGATGATGATATTTAAGGCCTGTCTTAGAGGCTAAGAAGGGATGGGAAAAAATGAGGGGAAATTAGCTCTACAAAAAAATTAAGGGAAAACACAGTCAAGTCAGGGGAAACAGTTTGTACAATGGTTCTGTGATAGGAAAAAGTTTAGTGGTAGAGTTTGAGGAACTGAGGGGCAACCAGGTAGCTGGAGCATTTTTAGCAAGGGAGCTAGCAATAGATTACATTGGGAAGACAGAGACAGGACCAAACAAGCAAGGGACCGTGGAGAGAAGTTCAGGTTTTATTTCGTGTGTATGAGAAGCCACTGAAAGCTTCTAAGTAGAAGCAGCACATGATGTAATCTCTGTTTTAAGAATCTGACTTCGGCCCAATTACTCAGTATCTCTGACTTCCTTTATTCTCCTAAAAATAGAGTAAAAAAACAAAAAAACTCCCATCGCCGTGTCCTTCCAAGAGGTTGTTGAGGAATCATATATAATGTTCATCATAATACATGGCTCCAAGGAGAGTTGGATCAATGTTGAATTGATTTGAATTGTTCAATAACAATATGAACACACATTATAAGCCATAAAACATGTCACACATATGTAAGGTTTTATCAACATCATCATTTTCCCAAAGCCCAGACTTCTTCACAAGAACAGATGAGATAATCGGCTACAAATGCCTTGAAAATCCCAACCTCATAAAAAGCACTTTATATTTCTGTTTACCTCTTTATTAGAGTCAAGATTTAGTCTCTTTATTCCACAGCACCAACTTACTCTCTATTTTTGACCTGGGACACATCAACTAGACTCAAGTTTGCTATTTCACCCTAAGAAATAAATACATCCAGAGAGAATATGATGGACAGGGTTGGGATTCAGGTTAGCAAGTGTATGCCTAGAACTGGGCACTTTCTCACCTCTGCTTCTGCAGCAGGTGGGAGCTTGTCTCCATGAGCCATAAATCCCCTATGAAGGACTTGTGAAGAATAATACCAACAATGATGATAATAACAAATGATTAGTAATGCATATAGATATATATATACACACGTGTGTATATATAGCCCTTTGTTTCTTTTCTCAAAGCATTTTTTTCTATCAATTGTTTTAATTTAGCTCACAGTCAGGCACAGAGGCAGAGTGGGAGTGTTCTAATTGGGGAAAGGGCCATGAAGCACTTAAGTGGTTTGCCTCAAGGTCGTATGTGAGTGATGGAAGAGGTGAAACCAGGTCACAGAGTCCCTAAATCCTGGACCAGCACAGTGTCAAAACCCCTCAGCTCCCCTGGGAGGCTTAGGAGAGAAAACTGAGACCCTAAATAAATAGGAATTAGAGTATTGTGAGACTTTACAGAACCTCTGATCCATACAGTCTAGCCCTCTTCCCCCATTCTGCACACAGAGAAACAGGAACTCAAGCAGGAGCACACATGGGCAAGTAATCTTCCTACCACCTGCTCAAGTACCTGTTAAAGTTCCTGCCACTCTGCCTATCAACCCCATATACAAGCTAGGGGCTGCAGTGGCTGGGGAAGACAAAAGAAACCCCAGCAGTCTGCAGTTGGCTGCATGGCCAAAGAGGGGACAGGACTGGGAACAGCTCTTCAGTAAGCTGAGAGTTTTTTATTTTTTAAATTTCCTTTGGGATATAATTGCTTTACAATGTTGTGTTAGTTTCTGCTGTACAGCAAAGTGAATTGGTTTTATGCGCCATTTGTAGAGACGTGGATGGACCTAGAGACTGTCACATGAAGAGCGTTTTCTCTTTTAGATCCTAAGAAGGTCTCTGGGACCTTGGCACTGACCTTGGGCCAGCCATGCATTTGCCCTAGGCCTCTCTTGCCCTCCTCTCTTGCTTTGAGAAAAGTAGCAAGGGGGTATATACACACACGTGTGTGTGTGTGTGTGTGTGTGTGTGTGTGTGTGTTACTAACCATTTGTTACTATCATCATTGTCAGGGGTTTAGACAAAGTGAATCTTTGAGTTCTTTCCAACTGGATAGGATATATTTGGCCATTTTGATTATACATTGAGTCAAATGTCAAAGGCTCCTATATTTTGGCTCGTGGAATTCACGATGTTTCCTTAGTTTCAGATATGGACACCCTCTATGGAAAAAGATGAATTTTCTTTGATTTTCCTGGAACCACCTCCTTCTCCCAAAACTCCTAACTTCACCTCCAGTAACTCAAGAGTTTTATCTGCCCTAGAACATTATCTCCAAAAGTTTATCAGTCAACAAAGTAGATGCATCTTGAGGACCCAACATAACAACAGGCACTATGCAACCAGATAAGAGAAGCACATATAAAGAATAGGAAAGGACCCAGCATTTAGTAAGTGCCCACTAAAAGCTGGTTTTTGCTGCTATCATCATCATCATCGCCATCCATGTCACCACATCAGAACTCTTCATTTCCCAGAAGAGGTTGCTTTATCTCACCTATCTCTCATAACAACTGAACAGAGGAGAAACTTTTATTCCCACATTTTACAGATGAGTTAAATGGAACAGAGGGGGATTGTGTAATTGGCCTGAGCTCACACAGCCAGTCCTCACACCCAGAAGGACTGGTTCAGAGGAGGCATCTTTAAAGCACTGCACTGGCTGCATTGGCCCTCTATACAGCTTGGCAGCTAGACACATTATCTTGTCCAAGTTGAATCTAAAATGTGATGTAGCTCAGAGGGAGCCAAGTTCACTGGGATGGACATGAGTTTTGGGGTGGGACCCTGATGTCCAGGTGTGAGCCTTCTGGTCTTGGCCTGCCCTGGGGCCAAGCTTCTCTGTGGGTGAAATGACCAAAAATACCCACCCAGCTCTTCTAGAAAAGACATGAGGGTCCAACAGGATCATGGATGAGAATATACTTTGTATTTTGCAGCCTTCTACTCAGATGCATGTGTTCATCTCATTGATATTACAGTCTGGTCCCAGTTTCCAGGGATCAGCCACAGAGAAGCCAGCTCAGGCTGTGACATCTCATTAGAGACTGATATTTGGATTCAGGGAGAGGAGAATGGAGGGGGCGAGAGCTGCCCTCCACTGACTAGGTTCCTACCACTATCTGTATTCAGAGCAGCTTGCCAGTACCTTGGCAGTGCCGCTTGGTAGGGCATCTCTGACTTTGATGTTGTGTGTGTCAACATCCTAATGGTGGAGAGGGCGCAGCTGAGATCGAGTGTGAGTTTGGAGAGATGTCTCATGACAGGTTTTGCCTAAAGATGTTTCAACAGATAACTCTTTAGAAATAACAAAGGTAGTTTATGCATTTCATGGGGAGCCCGGGGGCTTGGGTAGCCGCTCAGTTTGACATTGGCATGCAGACAGCGTCCTCCTCTCCTTTCCTTCCCCCGCTGCACATCTGCGAGAGATCATAGCTTGTCACTGCGGTACAGTACTGTGTTTAGTTACACTGATGTTCTGCCCACGTTGACAGCAATAATGGAAAGACAGGAGGCTGTTTCCCTCTAGAACGTCCACATCGGAAAACCTTAGAAAGTCACTCCTTCTTAAAATGTGAATCAAATCGCCTTGTTCTGTTATTCAAAACTTCCCCCTCTCCCTGCGCCCCCCTCCCGGCTTCTCATCATGCTTAAAATAAAATCCAGAAGCCTTCCATGGCCCGGAAGTTGAGCCTGATCTGATGTCTGCTGACCTCTCTCACCTTACCTCTCAAATAGCACCCCCACCTCACTATGCAGGAGCCCCACTGGCCTTCTCTCTGTACCTCATGTACGCCGAGCTTTCTCCTACTTTAGGGGCTATGTGCCCAAAGTTCTTTCTGCCTGCATTTCTCTTACCCCCAATTTTCCATGGTTGGCTCCTTCACATCCCAGGGTTCCAGTTTGTCTCAGAAGTCTCTACAGCCAGTACTTCCCAGACTTTCCTGTTTGGCCTCCATTCCTCCCCAGATCGGTTCCCACCACATCACCTTGTTATATCATCTTCCTAACACGTAGTTGCTCATCTACTTAGGGGTGGTCTCACTAGAAGATTAGTGCCTTGAGAGTAGAGATCCTCACTATATTTCAAATATTTAGCATGTAAGAGCAGAGGTGCTGACACAGAGTAGATGGGCAATGGATACATGTGCGATGGATTAAAGAGCCCCTCCTCCTAAAGACTGAGAAGGAAGAAGCAGAAAAGAGTGGCCATCACTGCCCTCTTTTCCCTCTGAGGGTTTTAGGTTAGCACCTTTGGGCTAGGCTAGGACTTTGTCAAATTATAGTACCCAGGGATTCTTGGCGATGTATTCATAGATTTCTGGGAAGTCAGCAGATGGGGATCAGGGTGTCTGGAGCTCTGTGAAAGTGTAGGCATACTTCTGGCAAGAATGTTTATGGCTTTTATCAGTCTCTCAGAGGGATCCCTGACTCACTGGTGGCTCTCATCAGCTTTTCCTTTTAAGTAGCTTAGGTTTGGAGGGATGTGAAGTGAGCCTAGAAAGAGAATGGATTGATGGTCTCAGCACCACCTTGAGGCTCTTCCTCTTTTTTCACTATTGGCATGACTCCATTGTTCTGCCACAGAACATAGGGCAGCTTCCCCTTCTTTCCTAGTTCTAGAAAAAGCAACTCTTTCCTAGTTCTTTGTTTTCATTGCGTATGAAGCTGGAATCAGACTTCCACATGAATCAAAGAATTTAACAGTTGGGAAGGCACGTAATTCAATGTTTATGAGCCATGATGTTCACCAGATTTTTCTAGGGAGCTTTTTATAACCATGTGCTTCCACCAGTCCCTACCCTGACTTCTTTTTACTCAGTAAGATTAGAAACAAGATATATTCATTTCCTAGGGCTGGTGGAACTAAGTGCCACAAACAGGTGGCTTCAAAAAACAAGAATGTATTGTCTCACAATTCTGAAGGCTGGAAGTCTGAAATGAAGGTGTGGGTAGGGCCATGCTGCCTCTAAAAACTGTAAATGAGAATCCTTCCTCTTCTCTTCCTAGCTTCCTGTAGTTGCCATCAGTCGTTGCCATTCATCAGCTCATAGATGCTGAGCTTCAGTCTCTGTCTCCATCATCACACCATGTTTTCCCTTCATGTATCTGTGTTGTTTCTTCTCAAAAAGATACCATCGTATAGGACTAAGGGCCTTCCCTACTCCACTGTGACCTCATCTAACTAATTACATGGGCTGGGCAATGATCCTATTTCCAAATAAAGTCACGTTCTGAGGTTCAGGTGGTTGGGACATGAATGTATGTTTTGAGAAGACACAATTCAACCCATGAAAAAGAATACTGGAATCTGTTTTGAAAAAAAAATCTCACCAATGATTCTTATTGAGAGACACTGCTCTTATCCATCCCTTCAGTGAACAGATGGTAAACTCAGGCCCAGGGAAGGGATGAGTCCAGAGCCACACAGAGACTCAGTGACAATGTCACAATAGGATGCCAGGTATCATCAATTCCCCCAGCATCTCTCCCAATAAGACAAACTGCCTTTTGGTCTTCAGACGTGGTGGTCCCCACATTGATTTATGAAGATGCGCATTTAAGTGGATATTTCCAGTTGCCCATGTCTGCCCACAAGGCCTCATTTACTTGCCCCATGCTTTCTATGGGGGCCTCAGTGGATCCTTTGGTCCTATCACCTGTCTTCATCATGAAGGGGAAGATATCAGGGCAAGGTGGTCTACCACAGCAGTCATGGACCCATATCCAGGTTTCCTCCCAGCTGTGCCTGTGTTGGTCCAAATTCTTGTGGTTACTGAATGGTATTTAGATGAGATGTGGGAAGACTTCCTTGCTCTTCTGTCACTTACTCAGAACACAACCATATGGTGCATGTCAGCACGGTCCTTTTACTTGGCTTCTCATGTGGGTGGGTTCTTGGGAAAAGAAATTAACATCTGGAAAGACATCCTGAGCCTTGCACATAGCATTTGAGACATTGCTCAGTGGAAATATTGGTTGTCATGCCTCATTTGTGTTCCATCCCACTGTATTTTTATGCTGGAAGTCTGCATGATCTGTGGATCCCCATATAAACCAGTTCTTACAAAGCAGATGCATTTAAACTCACAGATCTCAGAGTAAGCAAACATAAAGTGTTTAATCTATTATTAATCAGCCAGTTGCCAAAATGATAGCACTCTTGAGGGGGAGAGGGGGAGTTGAGGAAGACATCAATATTTATGGCCTCGTTAGTGAGTGCATATTTTCTTTCTCTCTCTTTCCCTTCTCCTCCACTCCTTAAGATGGGAAAAGAAATATGGAGCCTGTTATGCTTTATGCAATTGTACAGGCAGAAAGGGCTTCCCAGGTACTACTAGTGGTAAAGAACCTGCCTACCAACGCAGGAGACTTAAGAGATGTGGGTTCGAGCCCTGTGTCAAGAAGAACCCCTGGAGGAGGACATGGCAACCCACTCTAGTATTCTTGTCTGGAGAATCCCATGGACAGAGGAGCCTGGCAGGCTATCGGCCACAGGGTCACAAAAAGTTGGATACGGCTGAAGCGACTAAGCATGCATGCAACGCAAGCCCAGGGCAAAAATGTCATGTTCTGGAAGGCGACAAATCCAAAATGGTATTGCAGATTTGTTTGAGACTACTGGCTGTTAGAGCTGCAGTCACCCCTGCCAGGTTGAGTTAGCAACACCAGTCTGCAATCCCTGGAAACACAGTGGGAGAGCTTAGGCACAGAAGGACCCAGGACATCATCTGTTACGAAGAATTCATTTTCTGGATGAGGCAGCTGAGGTTCAGAGAGGGCAAGGGGCTTCTTTTGTGACCACACGTTTATTTATTACTCAACAAAGTTTAACTGGATGCCTTCTACCTGTCAGACAATGAGTGAGCTCCCAGGGATGCCAAGATAAATCTTAACATGCTCCATTTATGGAGCATGTCCTCGGTGTTAGGTATACGCTAAGTCCTTTAAATAGTCTCTCCTGCTAAAAACCCTCCAACAGTTTCCAATTGCACTTGGAATAAATGCAGGTGCTTTGCCTACAAGGATCTATGTCACCTTGCTCTGACCTCACTACACTTTACTCTCCCTCTCCTTCCTCATGCTCCAGCCTCAGTGACTTTCACTGTTGTTATTTCTGGAATATACACCAGGCTCATTGCCCCTTTAGGTCTTTGAGCCAGCTGTCCACTCAGCCTATATTACTCTTCCCTTCATCATTTCTGGATACTCATTCAAGGTCTGAGGACAAACTTCACTTTTTTAGAGATTCCTTGACAATGAATTACCCACTCCCATCCCCTTAGTCACTATCTCTTAGTCAACCTATTTTAGTGCCTTTCTACACAGCAATGTACTGATAAATGCTTAACCCCTGGACTTACTGGGGCCGAGGTAAGGGATGCTAACTTGTAGCATTTGCTAATTTCCTAGTGTAAATACTTCCACTACAGGTCATTCAATGCTCCAGGTTATCCACACTGTCCAAAGTGAAATTGGGAAGAGATACACAGAGTCCACTCTTGTGAGCCAGTGTGAGTCAGCCCTGGCACACGTCTTACTGTCTGAAATTACTGTTTATCTACTTGAAATTCTTTCTCTTTCCCAGGCAATATAAGCTTGGAAAGAGGAGAAACCTTTTCCATTTTCTTTCCAGCTGTATTTCTAGCATCTAAAACAGAGTCAGGTATATGATGCCCCCTGAATCAATAACTGAAATTGATTATGAATGATTGAATGACTGAGAATCCTTACAATCACTCCGTTAATTAAGTTCAGCAATGGCACCCCACTCCAGTACTCTTGCCTGGAAAATCCCACGGATGGAGGAGCCTGGTAGGCTGCAGTCCATGGGGTCGCTAAGAGTTGGACATGACTGAGCAACTTCACTTTCTCTTTTCACTTTCATGCATTGGAGAAGGAAATGGCAACCCACTCCGGTGTTCTTGCCTGCAGAATCCCGGGGATGGGGAGGCCTGGTGGGCTGCCGTCTATGGGGTTGCACAGAGTCGGACATGACTGAAGTGACTTAGCATTAGCATTACCCTTATTGGTGGCTCAGACAGTAAAGTGTCTGCCTGCAATGCAAGAGACCTGGGTTCCATCCCTGGGTTGGGAAGATCTCCTGGAGAAGGAAATAGCAACCCACTCCAGTACTCTTGCCTGGAAAATTCCATGGACTGAAGAGCCTGGTAGGCTACAGTCCATGGAGTCGCAAAGAGTCAGACACAACTGAGCGACTTCACTTTCCCTTTCTTCATTACCCTTATTTATCAAAGACATCAAAATGCAGAGACAGATGCAGTCCCTTGTCCAAGTTTACAATCAATACATGAAGAGCCAGATTTGAACTCAGACATATTATCAATATCTCCAGAGCTCTAAACCCCAAGCTATATGAAGCTGATGATGTTCTTACTCTCAAAGAGCTTATAATCTAATGGGGAAAAAAAGATATTTGAACATAAAGAAATACTGTGACATGACAGAAGTGTGCAGAACATACAGGAGCTAGTTGTTTAGAGTAGATCTAATGCTTCTGGGGAAGAGTGAGGGTGTCCCGATGGTCAGGTGAGGCCATGTGACAAACGTACTCTCTGGTCAAGGCCTTGGAGGATGTCATCAGTCCTTTTTTCACCATGCCTAGTTGATCCCCACCTGGGACAACTAACGTTACAAAATCTCCCTGGATCAGGAAGAGGAATCAGCCTTCACTCAAATGTAAAGGAAATTGCAGCAGTGTCAGTGACATGGCTTGAGGATCCACTGGATATTTCAATAGCCCAGGAAATCTGATAATCTACCCCAGGGCACAGGTCCCCACAGGGACTTAACTTCTCCCTGCAACTGCTCTCCTGTGAGATTCTCTGATGAAGGGTGTGTTTTGCTCTAGGCTAAATGGCTTGCCCATTAGATACTGATACAGATACTGATACAGATACTTTCTCTTCTATTCTTTCCTTCTTGCTTCAGAATTTCAGGTGGCTAGTGGAAAGGCAATGGCACCCCACTCCCATACTCTTGCCTGGAGAATGCCATGGATGGAGGAGCCTAGAAGGCTGCAGTCCATGGCGTCGCTGAGGGTCGGACATGACTGAGCGACTTCACTTTCACTTTTCACTTTGCTGCATTGGAGAAGGAAATGCCAACCCACTCCAGTGTTCTTGCCGAGAGTCCCAGGGACGGGGGAGCCTGGTGGGCTGCAGTCCATGGGGTCGCACAGAGTCGGACACGACTGAAGCGACTTAGCAGCAGCAGCAGCAGCAGCAGTGACCACAGATGTTATGAGCACCAAGTATACTATTGCAGGCTGTATGATTTGTTCAGTAGCCAGGTCTGAGCCAGAGCTATTAGGGAAAACTGTCTAAACCTTAGCATTCCCTGCCTCGGCTTCTCCCCTCCCCAACCCCACATCTACCTTGGAGCCTTTTGTCAACACTTTCATCATACCTTTCTGTTCATTCCCACTGCTCTCATCCTGACCAGTATTCATTTACCCAGCCATTCACTCACTCATTCCACAAATGTTGAGTGCCTGCCCTGTGACAAGCAGTGCAACAGGCCCCAGGAATACAGTGACGAGCCAAAACAGACGTGACTCCTGCCCTAAAGGAGCAGATATTCTAGAGGAGGCAAACAGCAGTTCAGTGAATAATCACAAGGATAAATGGATCATTTCACTTGGGATGTGTGTTACAAAGGAGAGCGTGCATAATGCTGGGAGGGTCTCTGACAGGGCATTTGACATAAACTGAAATACCAGGCAAGACTTCTCAAGGGAAGTAACATTTAAACCAAAATCTGAAGGATGAGGAGAAGGAATCACAAGGAGGAAAAATCATTTCTGCCAATCAGAATAACATGTACAAATGCTCTTTGGTGTTGGGGAGTATAACTCTGACCAGCACAGTGAAAGCAGACTGGTTTGGATGGTGACAGAGAACAAAGGTGGAGGGTGGAGAGAGAGAAGGTTGGAAGCATGGAGAGGTGCTGCAAGGACACTGGCAGGCCAGCGTAACCCCCGTGTCTAGACACCTGAAGGAATCAATTTTTGTTCTTCCCTGTGTCTCCCCTTCTGGCTCACCCATGTGCCCATTGCCAAATTCCTTTTTCTAAAGCACTGTTGTTGCCTTTTCTGTTACCCTCCTATTTCAAAAATTATCCATTGCTTTCCACTCCCTACAGTGTGAAGCCTGAATCCACTGGCATCCAGAATGTCTATAATTCCGCACCAACTAAGCTTTTAGCTGTCATCTCTCACTGTGGGGAAATCATATGGTATAAATTTTGAGAGCAGGGGCTCAATAGTCAAATAGCCCGTGTGAATCTCATTTCTTCCACTTTGTACCTCTGTGACCCAGGACAGATTATTTAATCTTGCTGAGTCTGCCTCTTTGCATCTTTAAATCGGATCAAAATAAAAGATTAGATCAGATAAGTATATAAAGCCTTGTGCATAATCCATAATACAGAAAGTACTGATTTAATAATAACCTATTAGACTCTGTGGTCTACTCACCATTGCCCATTCTTCTCTAACGTCCCCTAGCCAGTGAAGTACTATTTTTCTTGCCAATAACAGCTTCTTCTGCATCTATCCATATGCATCACCAGATCAATACCTGTCTCCCAAATCGCCACCTTCTCTCTCCCAACCCTCCTCTACCACCAGCCTTATAGGGAGGATATTTCATCTAAATTAATAAAAAAGTTTTTTGATATTTTTATTTGCATTAAATTATTCTTTTACTCACTTTTCAGCTTTTGTATGAGTGTTTTCTTTTTATTCTCTCTTATGATTAGCTTTTCAAGGTCAGGTACCATGCCCTGTACTGGTCTCACTACTCTCATCACAGATAGTACAATACATAGAAAAAAAGTGAAAGTGAAGTCGCTCGGTCATGTCTGACTCTTTGGGACCCTGTGGACTGTAGTCCGCCAAGCTCCTCTGTCCATGGGATTCTCCAGGCAAGAATACTGGAGTGGGTTGCCATTTCCTTCTCCAGGGGATCTCCCCAACCCACATGGCTCTTAATACAGCTTCCTGGGGCGAACAAATAATGGAATAAGAGAGTGAAAGAAGAAAGTGTCAATTTTTATAGTGCTGTAAGTGGGGGAAAGAAGAGAAGTTAATTGAAGTCACAGAAAATAGAATTCTATCCCTCTCTTTGAGCTTGTTCATTTATTAATAAGCCGGGGACCATGTAACATACTGTCCATTTAGTCTGGTGAGCATGTTAACATCATTAAGATGAAGTTTATGAAGTACTTGTACTGTCTTGGAAAGATGGTATAGAAATTTAAAACATTATGTATAATCTCTTCAGGAAGAAAAGAAGGGAAAACATGCATTTTGTGAAGTGCCTTAATTTCAAATCACTTGAGTGGAAGGTACCCAAAGGACTTCATACACCTCTTCAAATATGAATTAGTTTGTACTTTTCAAAGCCCCTGATGAATTCTTTTCATTTTAATTCAGAATATTTTGGAGAATTTTGCCTTTAAAATCTAAATAAAATAGTTCCCATAGTTGCTCTGCCAAAGGTACAGTACTAGACATAAATATAATTATAAAGAATATGTTATCAGCTTCTCAGGCTGACGTCAACCACCCAGAAACCTTTTATCAGGGACTTGAATACTTGAATGTATCATCAATTTAGTTGCTCAGTCGTGTCCAACTCTTTGCGACCCCATGAACTACAGCACATCAGGCTTCCCTGTCCATCACCAACTCCTGGAGCTTGCTGAAACACAAATGTATATTTATTTGTTTAATTTGGTATTTTATTTTGATCATCATAAAAAAATAAGGAGTATATCTTAGAATGTTCGCTTCATAAGTGAGTACTGCCACAAATTCAGAGTCCTTGCTGTTATCTGTATTTAATATCACAAAGGCACAGAAATAATGCACAGTGACATAAAGCAGGGTGAAGGCTAGCTGACATAATGATGTACTGTGTGGGAAAATGACGGGAATACCAAACCACCTGACCTGCCTCCTGAGAAATCTGTATGCAAGTCAAGAAGCAACAGTTAAAATCGGACATGGGACAACAGACTGGTTTAAAATTGGGAAAGGAATACGTCAAGGCTGTATATTGTCACGCTCCTTATTTAACTTAAAGGCAGAGTACATCATACAAAATGCCAAGCTGGATGAAGCACAAGCCGGAATCAAGACTGTTGGAAGATACATCAATAACCTCAGATATGCAGATGACACCACCCTAATGGCAGAAAGCAAAGAGGAACTAAAGAATATCTTGATGAAGGTGAAAGAGGAGCGTGAAAAAGTTGGCTTAAAACTCAACATTCAAAAACTGAAGATCATAGCATCCAGTCCCATCACATGGCAAATAGATGACGAAACAATGGAAACAGTGAGAGACTTTATTTTCTTGGGCTCCAAAATCACTGCAGATGGTGACTGCAGCCATGAAATTAAAAGACACTTGCTCTTTAGAAGAAAAGCTATGACCAGTCTAGGCAGAGTATTAAAAAGCAAAGACATTATTTTGCTGACAAAAGTCCATACAGTCAAAGCTATGGTTTTTCCAGTAGTCATGTATGAATGTGAGAGCTGGACCATAAAGAAGACTGAGCACCAAAGAATTGAAGCCTTCAAACTGTGGTGCTGGAGAAGACTTTGAGAATCCCTTGGATAGCAAGGAGATCAAACCAGTCAATCCTAGATAAAATCAACCATGAATATTTATCGGAAGGACTGACACTGAAGCTAAAGCTTCAATACTTTGGCCACCTGATGCAAACAGTCAACTCATTGGAAAAGACCCTGATGCTGGGAAAGATTGAGAGCAGGAGGAGAAGGGGATGACAGAGCATGAGATGGCTGGATGGCATCACTGACTTGATGGACATGAGTTTGAGCAAGCTCCGGGATATGATGAAGGACAGGGAAGCCTGACGTGCTGCAGTCCATGGGGTCACAAAGAGTTAGACATGACTGAGCAACTGAACAACAAGAAAAATGTGGAAAAAGAGGGAAAATACTGGTAAGAGCACCAAATCTTCACACAGTACACAGAACTTTAGACATGCTGAACTCACAGAATCTATATAATAACACAGGGTCATATTGGTGTCATCAACATGTTTTGGAATCAGCAAATGGCATAGTTTGTCACATTAAACCCATGTTGGTAATCCAGAACACACTGGTCAAATCCTTTGTGTCTCATTTCTCTATTTTCTTCTGTTCTATAATTCTACAGAAGCAATAAGCAGAGGGTTGTGCCCCGTATTAATGTTTGTACCTTTTTAGTTCAGCTCAGTTCAGTCACTCAGTCTGACTCTTTGTGAGCCCATGGACTGCAGCACACCAGGCTTCCCTGTCCATCATCATATCGCAGAGCTTGCTCAAATTCATGTCCATCAGGTCGGTTATAACAAAAGTAATTTGTCAACATTGTAAGTCTGGGACAGTTTCCTTTCAAATGGGCCCATAAATTACATAAGTTTGAGAAAACTGCATGAGTAGGTGATAGTCAAAGCCTTCAAGAGAGAGCTGCGTAGCGGCCAAGCTTTAGTATACCAAGTTTGCAAAACATAGAGGCGAAGGTCAAAAGTGCGGAGAATTCCAAGCATGGAAACCACAGGTTTTCAGGTAAGAGAAAAATACTGAAGTTCTAAAGAGGTGTTCAAGGTTGGATGAAGTGGAGAATTCAAGATGGGGAATGACACTCAAAGTCTGGAAAATGTTTCTGATGAATCCCTAAAATGCCCAACCTCCACCAAGTCTTATGTGAGTGTACGTGCACATGCATTCGTGTGTTTTTGTACTGTGTGTGTGGCATATTCATGTGTTTGTGTGTATGTGTGTTCTGTATGTCTGTGTATTTCTATGTATGTGTGCTGTGTCTCTCTGTGGTATGTTCATGTGTTGATATGTGTGTGGGGGTATGTTCATGTGGCTGTGTGTGTGTTATATGTTCATGTGTTTGTATGTATGTTTGCATGTGTCTTGTGTGTGGGGTATGTTCATGTGTCTATATATTATGTGTGTGGGGGTATATTCATGTCTTTGTGTGTATGTATGTCTCCCTTTCTCAGTATTTTAGAGATCCCCTCCCTATTAGGCTGCTTCTCTAATTTCTCAATCAAAAATTCTGTAGAAATAGTACTTACTACTTTTAGGAAATTCACTTTGCACCCATATTTTCCAGAAAGTCTTTTTCAAACAAGGGCATCCTTATTTCACCTCTTGAAAGCTGTCCTCTATCCCAAGAGACAGTATAGGCAGTAAACCTGTGTTTGCTAATTTCTAAACTTTATTTTCAGCTTCCTGTGTTTATAAACGTTTGTTCTCATTTAGGGTATGTACAGTACTTGTTAGAAGGACACCCTTTTTTTGTTTGTTTTTTTCTTACCCTTTCAAAGTTGAGAAGAAATTTGTAAGAGTGTGAAAAGGTCTAAGCACTGTACCTTTGACGGAGTGTTCTGTTAATTGCAAGCACTGCAAACCTGGGTTGCTATTTTATGGCTGCTGTCCGTGGTGTCAAAAAATTTAGTTACATCCTGACCCAGTCCTAGTTATTCAGGAGCTGCTGAGCAGAAATCTGAAATTGCTCTTTAGACCGTATTGGAAGAAGGCAAAGGGTAAGTAGGGAAGTCAGCTAGATCTTCCTGGTCTAAGCAGAATCCTTCCCATAATTTTCCCCAAATTCAGTTTAAGCCTCATTTTATATCAGGATTTTTTTTCCTGACTTTTATTGACTTTCCTTAGGGCATGGTAACAGGTTTAGTTTGTAGACACTTTGAGTTTTTCAAAACCATTCCAAGGATATTCATCCAAGAAATGGCCAACGTTTATTGGCACTAACTTGCCACTCAATACTATGGTGAATATTCAAGGTGTCCCACTGAGTATCCCACAACAGCCCTGACCAACACCCTCCATTCCAGGTCAGTTAGATCCTTATTCACAGGGTCTCATGGTACCTAAATCCCATGCAGAACTCTATATCACATTATTATTATTATTAATTGCAATTATTAATACAATAAGTATTTATCTCAGGTATGATTTATCTACCAACTGAGAGCCCCAGGGAGACAGAGGTGGTATTAGTTTTGCGTACTGCTAAATTCCTACATTCCAGTTTAATGTCTAGCACTAAAAAAAAGGTATTCAGTAGAAATGCACTGAAATGAGTAAGAAAAGGAATAAATGATGATCTCTGAGAGAGCTGAATGAGTCTGAGAAGTATATTATTGCTTGAGGAAACAAGGAAAGCCTTGAAAGAACTCAGGACTGCATACAGGCAAGTACCTGTGATAAGTGTCCCACACAGGGAAGAAGGTAGGGCAGATTATTAAGTACAAACTAAGAAAGTAGAACAATCTCTGGTGATTGTAACGTGAAAGTGAAACCCCAAACCAGGATGCATCTCACAAGACAGAGAGCGTCTTAAGAAAACGCGCTTTAACTGCACCAGGCAGAAAAAGAAACAGGCTCTCTCCTGGACAGTGAGGGAAAGGAAAGCAAATGACTAGTTTAAAAGGAAAAAACATCTAGGGCTGTATATCTTTATTCAGTTCAGTTTAGTTCAGTTCAATCACTCAGTCATGTCCGACTCTTTGCGAGCCCGTGAACCGCAGCACGCCAGGCCTACCTGTCCATCACCAACTCATGGAGTCCACCCAAACCCATGTCCATTGTGTCAGTGATGCCATACAATCATCTCATCCTCCTGCCCTCAATCTTTCCCAGCATAAGGGTCTTTTCAAATGAGTCAGCTCTCTGCATCAGGTGGCCAAAGTATTGGAGTTTCAGCTTCAACAGCAGTCCCTCCAATGAACACCCAGGGCTGATCTCCTTTAGGATGGACTGGTTGGATCTCCTTGCAGCCCAAGGGACTCTCAAGAGTCTTCCCCAATACCACAGTTCAAAAGCATCAATTCTTCTGCACTCTGCTTTCTCTATAGTCCAACTCTCACATCCATACACGACCACAGGAAAAACCATAGCCTTGACTAGACGGACCTTTGTTGCCAAAGTAATGTCTCTGCTTTAAAAAAATATGCTGTCTAGGTTGGTCACAACTTTCCTTCCAAGAAGCAAGCATCTTTGAATTTTATGGCTGCAGTATACAGCCTCATTGATTTTGGAGCCCAGAAAAACAAAGTCAGTCACTATTTCCACTGTTTCCCCATCTATTTGCCATGAAGTGATGGGCCGGATTCCCTACTTTTTTTCAATTTAAGTCTGAATTTGGCAATAAGGAGTTCATGGTCTGAGCCACAGTCAGCTCCTGGTCTTGTTTTTGCTGACTGTACAGAGCTTCTCCATCTTTGGCTGCAAAGAATATAATCAATCTGATTTCAGTGTTGATCATCTGGTGATGTCCATGTATAGAGTCTTCTCTTGTGTTGTTGGAAGAGGGTGTTTGTTATGACTAGTGCATTTTCTTGGCAAAACTCTATTGGTCTTTGCCCTGCTTCATTCCATATTCCAAGGCCAAATTTGCCTGTTACTCTTCTGAAGGAGATCAGCCCTGGGATTTCTTTGGAAGGAATGATGCTAAAGCTGAAACTCCAGTACTTTGGCCACCTCATGCGAAGAGTTGACTCATTGGAGAAGACTCTGATGCTGGGAGAGATTGAGGACAAGAGGAGAAGGGGACAACAGAGGATGAGATGGCTGGATGGCATCACTGACGCGATGGATGTGAGTCTCAGTGATCTCCAGGAGTTGGTGGTGGACAGGGAGGCCTGGCGTGCTGCAATTCACGAGGTCGCAAAGAGTCGGACATGACTGAGCAACTGATCTGATCTGATCTGATCTGATCTGATCTGATGGGCCGGATGCCATGATCTTTGTTTTCTAAATGTTGAGCTTTAAGCCAACTTCTTCACTCTCCTCTTTCACTTTCAAGAGGTTCTTTAGTTCTTCACTTTCTGCCATAAGAGTGGTGTCATCTGCATATCTGAGGTTATTGATATTTCTCTCGGCAATCTTGATTTCAGCTTGTGCTTCTTCCAGCCCAGCTTTTCTTATGATGTATTCTGCATATAAGTTAAATAAGTGGGGTGACAGTATACAGCCTTGACGTACTTTTTTTCCTATTTGGAACCAGTCTGTTATTCCATGTTCAGTTCTCACTGTTGCTTCCTGACCTGCATACAGGTTTCTCAAGAGGCAGGTCAGGTGGTCTGGTATTCTCATCTCTTTCAGAATTTTCCAGAGTTTATTGTGATCCACACAGTCAAAGGCTTTGGCATTGTCAATAAAGCAGAAATAGATGTTTTTTTTGAAATTTCTTGCTTTTTCAATGATCCAGCAGATGTTGGCAATTTGATCTCTGGTTCCTCTGCCTTTTCTAAATCCAGCTTGAACATTTCAAAGTTCACAGTTCATGTACTGTTGAAGCCTGGCTTGGAGAATTTTGAGAATTACTTAGCTAGTGTGTGAGATGAGTGCAATTGTGTAGTAGTTTGAGCATTCTTTGGCATTGCCTTTCTTTGGGATTGGAATGAAAACTGACCTTTTCCAGTCCTGTGGCCACCACTGAGTTTTCCAAATTTGCTGGCGTATTGAGTGCAGCACTTTCACGGCATCATCTTTGAGGATTTGAAATAGCTCAACTGGAATTCCATCACTTCCACTAGCTTTGTCCATAGTGAGGCTTCCGAAGGCCCACCTGACTTCACATTCCAGGATGTCCGGCTCTAGGTGAATGTGAGTGATCACATCTTCATGATTATCTGGGTCATGAAGATCTTTTTTGTACAGTTCTTCTGTGTATTCTTGCCATTTCTTCTTACTATCTTCTGCTTCTGTTAGGTCCATACCATTTCTGTCTTTTATTGAGCCCATCTTTGATGAAATGTTCCCTTGGTATCTCAAATTTTCTTGAAGAGCTCTCTAGTCTTTCCCATTCTATTGTTTTCCTCTATTTCTTTGCATTGATTGCCGAGGAAGGCTTTCTTATCTCTCCTTGCTATTCTTTGGAACTCTGCTTACCCAGAGTGAAAGTTCTATTGCTGAAGTACATGACTTCAAGGAGGAGCTGGAGAGGAGTGTGAGAAAAAGGCTTAAAGGGCTGATGAAAGATGATTTTAGGAAATGGCTCTTTCATTGCAAGAGGCTGTGTACTTCATGTACTCTGCTATTTTTCAGAACTCACAACACGTAGTAAAGGTCAAAGAGCATCCCTGAAACTTGCAGATCATTCTAGATTCCACTGAATCAATGCCCACACACCTAACAGCATAAATTAATTTTATTGCCCCTTTTCCATCTAGAGTGGACAAAGCCCCAGACTGTGAGTCAGGAGCCCCAAGTCTGGTCCTGGCTATGGCACCATCTGTTTTTTGTGATTCTGAGCAGGTCACTTGATCTTTCACATCTTGTGTCTCCTCTTCCAAAAAATGGAGAGAGAGGATTAGTCACTCTTCCAGTCATTGCTGGGTAGGATCAGAATATTTTTAAATTCCATTTTCCCCCTCAGTAATGCATTACAACTTATAAAACCAAATTGCATTTTAAGTAATTGAACAAAATTCAGCATTCCCGTCCCTCATCTGTTCCTATCCCAGATTCCAGCTCAGGACAATCATTCTAATTTTTTTGCTATTTCTTCTGATATTTCACCTTCCTATTCTTTATACTGCCTTTTCCTGATTTCTTATTCTAGATGCTCTTTATTGGATTTCTACTATGATACATGAGGCATGAGGGTTGAGCTCACACATCTTTGACCCATTCACCCCCAGTCACATGGCTCCCATTTTCACAATATCATATTTTTTGTGACATTAATATTTTACATAACTATACAAATTTATAACTACATAAATACCTTCACAGTGGAGCTAAATAGTGTACTCTGAAATTTTGGTTTTCCTGCTTTGTTTATATCATTGTTTGTTTGTGTTGCTGATTTTTTTCTATGTACTCTATCATTGACTCAGACCCAAACTTGCACAGCAAACCGCAGAACTCCTCTTAGCTTTATGTGCACATATGAGATCTCTCCATTTCATTGCGTCCTCTCTCCTAGATCTCTCAGTTTTCACGGTTCTCCTGAAGACCCCCACCACATCCCTGGTCCTTCCTGCTCCAGCCTGTCCTGGCTGGACCTGGTGGGCCCAGCAGGAGAGCTGTCTTCTGGGGCTGGCTCTCTCATTCTCTGACTTTGGCCCTCCTGGTGTCCCTATGTCACCCTTCCTCAGGTTTTCACTGACTCTTCCATGTCAGTGGATTGTATCCTCTGGTTCCTCCTTAAGAAAGACTAAGTGAGAGAAATTTCTAGGTCTTGCATATCTGAGAAGGCTTTTACTCCACCTCAAACTCCATCGATTGGGGATTAAATGCAAGCTTGGAAATAATTTTCATTCAAAAGTTACAGATATGTCATTCCAACTTTGCAGATATAGCTCCATTAACCTCTCTTTTCCACTGGAGCTGATGAAAGGCAAGCCCATTCTGAGCACTCCTCTGTTCATGTGATCTCCTTCCCTTCTCTTCCTGCATAAGCTATAATGACCGCCTCTTTGTCCCTTGAATTGTGACTGTGGTTTAAAGTGTTTTTCATTCATGGGTCATTTGTGAGGCTAGGCATTCTGTGAGATTTTTCAATTTGAGAATTCAGATCCTTCACTTTTAGGAGATCTTCTTATGTAATTTATTTAACAGTGTCCCTCTCTCCATTTTTCCTTCTCTCCTTCACTTTCATTTCCTACTAGTTGTATGTTGAACTTCTAAGACTCTATTTATCAGACTTTAAGCTGTTTTCTAGGTGCTTCCCTTGCAGCTCAGTTGGTAAAGAATGTGTCTGCAATGTAGAAAATGTGTCTGCAATGTAGAAGACTCGGATTTGATTCTTGGGTCAGGAAGATCCCCTGGAGAAGGAAATGGCAACCCACTCCAGTATTCTTGCCTGGAGAATCCCATGGACAGAGGAGCCTGGCAGGCTACAGTCCATGGGGTCACAAGAGTCGGACATGACTTAAGCTATTTTCTGGGTAGTACCTTCAACTTTACATTTCAGCATTTTTATTAGCTAATCTATTTATCTATTGTACTGAATTTCCAGAGTTCTTTCTTATTTCTTTATTATACCTTTATAATAGCATCCTATTCATGCTTTTCATCTCTCAAATAAGAGTATCTTTTTTTGAAACATTCTTTTGGTCCCTGAAATGTGCTTGTCTCCTGTGATTTACATTTTTCTGTTTGTTTACTTTAGTTGCTGTCCTCCCACACTTAGAGACCCTTGCCTTGATTCTTAAGGCAAGTGTGCTAGTGGTAAAGAATCTACCTGCCAATACAGGAGATGCAGGAGATGTGGGTTTGATCCCTGGGTCAGGAAGATCCCCTGGAGTAGGAAATGGCAACTCACTCCAGTATTCTTGCCTGAAAAATTCCATGGACAGACAAGCCTGACAGATTACAGTCCATGGGACCGCAAAGAGACAAACATGACTGAGCACACACACACACACACAAAACTATCTATTTTTATAAATGCCAAAAAGTCAATAGGATGGTCTGCATGAGAGCAGGAAGATAGCCAGTAGGTGGGGATCCCCCACACCAGGTATACCGAGTGACCCAGTCTAGAATCCCTTCACTTCACCTCCATTGCAGCCTCCAGTCTGCTGCTTGGCTGAAAAGAAGGCTGCATGCTTGGCTGCAGGAGCTGGGAGAGGGGTTCTGCAGCTTTCTATCAGTTTTCATCCTGTTGTATCTCAGCGCTTTGAGTCTCTAGTACTTCAAATTACTACCCCTTTCTGGTGACCTGTGGTATTATTAGCTTCTCTTACTCTCTTATTATCATCCACCCACTTTCTCTGCCCACAGGTAGGCTTCAGCTTAACTCACCTTGCTTATGGCAATGGCACCCCACTCCAGTACTCTTGCCTGGAAAATCCCATGGACGGAGGAGCCTGGTAGGCTGCAGTCCATGGGGTGGCTGAGGGTCGGACACGACTGAGCGACTTCACTTTCACTTTTCACTTTCATGCATTGGAGAAGGAAATGGCAACCCACTCCAGTGTTCTTACCTGGAGAATCCCAGGGATGGAGGACCCTGGTGGGCTGCCGTCTCTGGGGTCGCACAGAGTTGGACATGACTAAAGTGAGTTAGCAGCATATCAGTTACCTTCCATGTATCCACTTTACATCCTGCAAATGTTTTACTTCCTTTGCCTCATCTTGCCTTTTCTCAGTGTCTCTTTGTTCTGTGGGTTCCCACCTGTTTCATTCCTTTGCTGTGATTTTTGTGGGTTTTGGGGGAGACAACAAAGACAAGCATGTATATTCAATACAACATGCATTAGACAAGCACACAGTTGTGAAACTATGTTCTTAATGAACTTTTTATCGTAATTTCATATTTATAGAAAGGTCTCTAAGATACAGCTGTCCCCTGGTATCTATGATGGGATATCCCTCAAATGCCAAAATCCACATATGTTCACGTCACTTATATAAAATGCCATAATGCAGTTGGCCCCCCAAATTTGAGACTTCTGCCTCCACAAATACAGAGGACTAACTGTAGTTCAGAGCATTCCAGTATACCCCACACCCAGTTTTCTCCCTATAATTAAAATCTTACACAAGGATGGTCATTTGTCAAAATTAAAGAACCAGCAGTGATGTATTATTACTAACTAATAAACTAAATATTTGTTTGACTAACTCTTTAGAAAGAAGTCACTATGCCCAGTCTACATTTAAGGAGTGGAGAATGAGGCCCCATTTCTTTAAAGGCAGAGGAACTTACATAAATTACTTGGAATTCTGCCCGGGAGACTGTCTATTCTCACCCATTTATTTACCTATTTCATTATTTACTTACATAGATATGAATTCATGGATGTTTATATTATACTTTGGGTTATAATCCAGTACTACTTTATTGATTTTGTGGCTCACATTGAGAAATGCTTTTGAGTTGTAAACTCCTACTTAAAAGTAAGATATGATTTACATGATATAATTCTTAAGAGTTCTTGAGCTCCATATCACGTAACAAAATGCTACACAAAAAGTAAGAGGCACACGGGGTTTGAACATGAAATATTTGAGTGGCAAACTTATTAAAGACGCACTGAATCATTTCCAAAATGCCAGTGTCATATTCCATGATGGATGCATAAGGCCTCCCTCAGGGACCTGCAATCTTATAAAGAAAGTAAACAATACAGAATAATAGGAAAACAGGTCAGCACTTTACAAAGTACCAATTGTGTCACTTTCACAGTTTAAAAGCAACAAATCTCAGTGGCCTGGGTAATCAATTTGGATAGATTCATCGTGGCATCCCAGAAGAGACTCTAAATGATTCAAAGAGAGCAAAAGGGAGAGAGGATAGAGTCTTTTAAGCATACAGAGTTTAACAAGTTTCCATCTATTCTATTTAACAGGTCCCAAAATTGTAAAATGGAAAACATTTTAAAATACACTTTCCATTTGGAAGTATATCCTACAGCCCGTTGTTTTGTATTTGTTTTTGTATCTGCATGTGCATTACAAAATCCCACAAACCATGATCCTTTGTTTATTTCATTGTGGTCTTGAACTGACAAGACCCCTTGACATGATGGTTCAATGATTGCCACAGTAGCTCCTGTTAAACAGGCAACAGTTAAACATACAACAGTTGTCACCTATAGCTCAATTTTGTGGATGGAGAAATGGAGATCCTTGATTTGCAGCAGGTCATTGTAAGATGCAAACTGAAGATGCAGATCTAAAACCCATGGCTCCCAACTCCAAATCCAGTGCTCTGTTCACCCGAGTAGGTCCTGCTGTGACACCAGGAAAACTGGAGTGGAGAGAGGGCGGGAGGGAGAGAGAGAGACCCTGAAATCTCAGCTAATGGCTTATGAATTCCCTCAGGTCCTTGCTCTCCCTTCTCAAGTGATATTTGCTGCAATAGCCTCAAAGGGCAGAGTGGGTTAAGAGCGCTTGCATCACTGTTCTTTGCAAACATTGACAAGCAGTTCAATGGAAAAACACATGTGACTTCCAAACCTGCTCCTATCCCTGGAAGCCCAGCCCTGCTGCAGCTCGGCTGTCATTCAGGCCAGTGGACCAGGCGAGTGGGAGAGACAGGTCTCTCCTCACCTAGCATACAAAGCAGTCCAAGTTCGCCCGGTTCCCCAGCCTCCCCAGCTCCCCAGCCTCCCCAGGCACCCTGCACACTTGGCTGTCTGCTAGGAACAGAGCAGAGAGAGCAAGCAAACATCAGCTGGAACACTTCACCCTAAAGGGAATCCTTTGAAGGGTTCACTCTGTGGGAGAGAGACGGTTTTGAAAATTTCAGCTCAGCAGAGCCTTATGCTCTGTTTTGAAGGGACGCTTTGGTCAATAGAAATCTGGTCCTTAGAACTTGCTTTCCCTCTTTTCCTTTGTCTGTTTCAACACTTAGGGGGCCACTTGAATATGAATTGGTTAATGACACTTTTAACAGTCAGGATCTCTAGAGGTCTATGCTGTGGTTCCTGCACCCCCTTTTGCTATTTCTGAGAGTCTGTTCTTCTCTCTAGGACTGTTGCCCATGGAAGGGTCACCAAGTCCTTTTCAAGAACTCAGGCTCTGTAGTCAGACTGTTAGGGTTGTACTCTGCTGCCTCTATTTCACAGGTATTTCAGACAAGATACTTAAGGGTATCTCTTACTTTCTTCATCTGAAAAAGGCAACAATGAGAGTTCTTGCGTCAGGGGCTTCCCTGGTGGTCCAATGATTAGGAATCAGCACGCTTTCACTGCCATGGACCTGGATTCAATCCCTGGTCAGGGAACTAAGACCCTACAAGCTGTACAGTGTGGCCAAAAAACACAAAGTGCTTGCATCATTGCATCAGAGGGTCATGGTGAGCATTCACTGAGATAAGGCATGATTCCTAGCACCCAGAAGTGCTCTTCGAATGTTAACACTATTATTAGCCACTGTTGAGCAAACTTGGCTATGTCTAAGTGCCACAGGAAACATCAAGATAGATAAAAGACCACCTCTGCCCTCAGACTGCAATCCAAGAGGAGCTCTTGAGAATGGCATGCAAATAATCAGTCACAAATTATATATACGAGCCCAAACATACAAAGTCTTGTCAAAGAAGTACAGTCAAATTATCTGCTGGAAAAAATTCAGGAACAGGGAGATCACAACCTTTTCCTTTGATTAGAATAGTTTCAGAGATGAGGTAGCTGGAGCTTAGATTGTGGGTTGGTTTTAGTCTATCTTAGAGGGAAAAAAATATATATATAAGCAAAGATAATAGAAGGGTATTAAAACTACATTTTGAAAACACCAAATAGTCCATTTTCTGGAACACAGGGCAAACAGAGAAAATATGATAGATAAAACTGGCAGAGCATCTGTGCTTAGAATAGGGAGAGTTTCACATGAAAAGATGCTGAATATCACTAATTTTTTGAGAAATGCAAATCAGAACTGCAATGAGGTGCCACTTCACACCAGTTGAAATGGCCATCATTAAAAAGTCTATCAATAATACATGCTAGAGAGGGTGTGAAGAGAAGGGAACCTTCCTGTATTCTTGCTGGGAACATAAACTGGTGTGATCACTATGCAGAACAGTTTGGAGGTTCCTTTAAAACTAAAAATGGAGCTATCATATGATCTAGCAATCCCATTCCTGGCATATATCCAGAGAAAACTCTAATTTGAAAACATACAAGCACCCCAGTATTAATAGCAGCGCTACTTAAAATACCCAAGACATAGAAGCAACCTAAATGTCCATCAACAGATGAAGAGATAAAAAAGATGTGGTATATGTAGACAATGGAATATTATTCAGCCATAAAGAGAATGAAATAATGCCATCTGCAGCAACATGGATAGAAATTATCATATTAACTGAAGTAAGTCAGAGAAAGACAAATGTCATATGATATCACTTACACGTGGAATCTTAAAAAAAATAAACCAAAGTAAATGAATTTATTTACAAAACAGAAATAGACTCACAAAAAACCTTATGGTTACCAAGGGGAACAGTGAAGAAGGGAGATAAATTAGGAGTTTGGGATTAACATGTACATACTAGTATATATAAAATAGGTAAACAACAAGGACCTACTGTAAAGCACATGAAACTATATCAATATCTTATAATAATCTATAATGGAAAAGAATCTGAAAAAGAATATATGTACACACACATATATGTGTAGCTAAATCACTTTGCTGTATACTTCAGTAATTTAATTTTTATTTTATATTGGAGTATAGTTGATTTACAATGTTGTGTTAGTTTAAGATGTACCACTTTGCTGTATAATTCAAACTAACACAACATTGTAAATTTAACTACATGTCAATTAAAAAAAAAAAAAAAAGGAGAAGAAGAAGAAAATATGAAGAGCCTTGAATGTCCTGCTACAGAGCAGAGGGAATAACTGAGATCGGAGGGCAGCCTCAAGAACTGATTTTGATAATCTATTGTATTTATCAGCCTTCCTTAACTACATGTGAAATTATATTTCCATCTCAGGAATCCCTCCATCCTTTCATTCATTAAGTATTAATATTTATTGTATTCCTGAGTTCAGTGGTCAACTGAAAATCACACAAAGTTGCCTGTCCATTTAATTTAATGGAATTAAAGTCAAACTATGGTAACTGGTAAATAAGTAGCTTAGCTTTAATTGAGTTGACCAGAGTGGGGCTGCTGATTTTATATAATTTCCTTTCTTTGTGGCTGACTTGAGGTGCACTGCTAGTTCTAGCTTAATACTGTCTATCATTTCAAATAGATTCCTTTTATCCAAAGAAATTTACTAAGCATCTATTAGGCTAGGCACTTAAGAAAATATGAAAGAAGTATAAGTCATAATACTTAACCTAAATGACCATAATACTCATAAAAATACTACTCATGGACAGTACTTATGAAATTATTTCAGAGTGGTCAAGCCTGCCAGTGCACGTGCCACCAATTCAGAAAACTAAAGTGACTGCATCTATATTATAGGGATTGATTCTGGGTGGTTGGGAAGGGCAAGATCATAGATGGTAGGTCCAGAAAAAGTGGGGCTTTGATGTAAGTAAAAGGCAGGAGAAGAGGAGATGCTCTGCCTGAGATAGCATGGGCAAAGGTCCTTAGGCATTAGTGTCACAGGGTAAAATGAAGAAAGCCACTAGCTTGACTAAAGAGTCTGTGCAGGGAGATATTAGTCAGTCAGATGAAGTAGGCAGAGTACTGAGTGCCTTGATGACCAACAGAGTTGGTCACAGGTGGTCTGTAGTGTGCGTTATCTCCTACTAATTGAGGACAGAAGTATGGAGATTGTAAGGACTAGATTTCCAAATACTAGGAAAAGAGAGATTCTCTCTAATCCTGAATTTCTTAAGAAAAGAAATGTCATGTATCCACCAGATTTTCCACCATAGAGGTTCACAGGGATCTCAGGCCACTGTACTCAAGAGGCTGACAAGTATAGGAAATGATAGTCTCAAATTTCAGACTGAAAAGGAAACATTCTGAGTGGACTAAAGAGAAGTACCTGTCTGTTCCTGGCCAGGCTAGGGGCTGGAGGCAAACTCATAAAGGAAGCAGCTAGATGTCCACCACTTAGGAACCCTGCTGCTAAAAACTTATTTCAGAGTTCCCCTCTGTCTGGCAGGCCAGTAATTTGGGTTTAGGTGAGCTTTGCACGGACACTGCCAACCCAACAGACCTGGGAGGTGAAGCCTTCTGTTCATCCCAAGTTTAACTATAGGCTCGACTGTCAGAGTGACATTGCACTCTAGGATCCCACCGGAACGGTCTCATCTCAGCCTCCAGGGACTTCCTTGTCTCAAGAGGAAGGGAGAAGTCTGAGCCGATCAGATGCTTGAGAGTGAGCTGATTCCCCTTGAGGTAGTGAGTTCTCCATTCCTGGAAATTTTCAAGCAGAGGATAATTTGGCAGAGATACCATCAAGAGAATTCATTCAGCAGCTGGCTGGTCAGAATGATTATAGCTCCCACTGACTGAGCATCCTGGCTGCCAGGCTCTACATTAATATTTTATATACTTTCCCCATTGTGTCTCCAGAAGGTAAGGGATGCTGTTATCCCCATTATACAAAAAACAAAAACAAAAATCAAAAACCAAACCTGAAACCCAAAGAATCTGGTGTCTTGCAGAAGTTCCTCTAACCAATGAGTGGTAGAGTTAAGATTTGAACCAAGCCTGTCCACACTTTTTTTTTTTAACTTTTTATTTTCAGAAAAGTATCCTGACGTTCACACTCTGCACCATGATACCACCCTGGAGATGACTTGTAGCTGTCCTCCAGCTCTGCTATTTCATAATCCCACTGCTAAGATGAAGGTGTCTTTGGTTCCTGACCTTTCATCAGGACATGAAGGGCTTGGAATTAACTTTCAACTTACTCTCATGTGTGGGTGTGTTTCCTGTTGTCAGGGTGCATGTCCAAGGCAAAGGTGAAAATCAAATCAGAGTTTAAAAGAAATAGGAGAGGAAGAGCAGAGAACGCCTCTCCACACAACTCTGGAGAGCCAGAGCTGGAACTGAAGAGCTCAGAAGTGAACTAGCCCATGGGCCAAGAGGCCAGAGACTGAGTCCTGAGACTCCAGAGTGCCAGATGGGAGAGCCAGTTTGCTACCCAGCTCTGCCCATACCTTGCTCTCAGAATGATCTTAAGCAGGTCCCTTAGATGACTGGAGTTTCTGAGTTGGAAGGGAACTTAAAGTGCCCTACCATAGATTGTTGTAAACTATTATCTCCAGAAACACAGAAAACTCACACTTCACTCTTCAAATATTCATTGTGAACCTACTGTGTGCCAGTACTGGTCCAGAGTATTGGTCCAGGAGCTACCTCCAAGGCAGCTCCAAGGAGGGAAACTTGACCTCTTCCCCTCACTACCTAACCATACCCTGCCTAACCATACCCTGCCTCGTGCTGTAATTGCAGTTAGATTTGTCAGAAAGAAAAGCTTAAATTCCTTTAAAAAAAAAAAAAAAAACAAAAACCTTTATTCTAACACTCCCATTTGAAAGATAGCAAAGTCCAAAGAGATGAAGTGACTTGGCCAAGGTCCAGGTACCACTGCTAACTAGGCATCATGTGTGGAGTGAACATCTTCCCACTATTACCCCAGGTTCCATATCACCCTGGGCCTCAATTCCCATAGTCTAGGATGGAGAATGGAGAAGGCAATGGCACCCCACTCCAGTACTCTTGCCTGGAAAATCCCATGGATGGAGGAGCCTGGTAGGCTGCAGTTCATGGGGTCGCTAGGAGTCGGACACGACTGAGCGACTTCACTTTCACTTTTCACTTTCATGCATTGGAGAAGGAAATGGCAACCCACTCCAGTGTTCTTGCCTGGAGAATCCCAGGGATAGGGGAGCCTGGTAGGCTGCCGTCTATGGGGTCGCACAGAGTCGGACACGACTGAAGTGACTTAGCAGTAGCAATAGGATGGAGAAAAGGGACCAGACTATCTCTATTGGTATTTTCCAAGACTAACGTGTTTTAATTTTCTAAATTTCTTTTCTTTAATGATGTTTTATTATGGTAAAAGTCACATAATATAAAATAAAATATTTTACCATATTTAGCTGTACCAAGTGGCACTAAGTACATTCACATTGTTGTATAACACTCACCATCATCCAGCTCTTGAATTTTTCACTTTCCTAAACTGGGTGTTCTTTGCAAGGAATGATGCTGAAGCTGAAACTCCAGTACTTTGGCAAAGTACTCATGCAAAGTACTCATGCAAAGAGTTGACTCATTGGAAAAGACTCTGATGCTGGGAGGGATTGGGGGCAGGAGGAGAAGGGGACGACAGAGGATGAGATGGCTGGATGGCATCACTGACTCGATGGACGTGAGTCTGAGTGAATTCTAGGAGTTGGTGATGGACAGGGAGGCCTGGCGTGCTGCGATTCATGGGGTCGCAAAGAGTTGGACACGACTGAGAGACTGAACTGAACTGAACTGAAACGGAAACTCTGTCCCCATTAAACACTGAGTCCTCAACCCCTTCCTCCCAAACCCCTCCCTGGCCCCTGGCATCTCCCAGTGTACTTTCTAACTATGAATTTGACTGTTCTAGGTACCTTATATACGTGAAATCAAATAGTATTTGTCTGCACACACCATATATTGGAATGCATTTTTAAGATTAGCTTAATATATGTCGTACAAACAGACTCTACCTTCTTTTTTTTTCCCCTTGTGCTATGCTTGAACACTCATTACTTAGCCTGTATTGTCCTTGGTCCTACAGTAAGGGTGTACTGACTGCTATGACTGCTACTTTAGTATAATTCTGGTCCTACGTGTAAACTCTATGACTGCTAGATGCCTTTTCTTTCTGTGTGCTTTGTGTTCAAGCTGGGGAGCTGGTCTGGGCTTTGTTCAACCACACTGAGCTTGTTCCAAGGGTCTCAGGGAAACAGGGAGGATAAACAGATTGTAACAATTATCCATATTTACTGAGCGCTCAAGGTAGTGAGGGCTTTAGCAGCTGGAGCCCGTTTTCATGTGGAATTGCAAATATGTCTATATTTCTCACATGAGGACTGATGGCCCCACAAGGATGATGTAATGGTTAGTAATAAACCGCCCTGAGCAAGAATCCTGTCTGTGCCATTTACCATTGGCATGATAAGTTCTTGAGCCTCAACTTTCTCATCTGTAAGACAGATCCGATAATTCACATAGTACAGGAATATTTAAATGGTATGATCACTAAATGATATGTAGACAATCTTGTACAGGCCTGGACATATATTAAGCACTCCATAATGGTAATGCTATTACGATATTTTTTTCTCCTCTGTCTTATAATCTCCAATAAGCCTCAGAAGCTTCAGAATGAGAGCTATTTCATTTGTGAGGTTGTTATCATGCATGGGCTTCCCTGGTGGCTCAGATAGTAAAGAATCTACCCGTAATTCAGGAGACCCTGATTCAATCACTGGGTTGGGAAGATCCCCGGGAAAAGGGAATGACAATCCACTCCAGCATTCTTGCCTGGAGAATTCCCATGGACAGAGGAGCCTGGTGGGCTACAGTCCATGGGGCTGCAAAGAGTCAAACATGACTGAGCAACTAACCCTACTACACTATCATTCATGGACATACCAGAAACAAATTTGTAAAATGTCTCCCTGGAACTTTCTTCAGTGCTCTGCTATCACTGACAGAGAGGAGAGAGAAAAAAGGAAAACAGATGAGAGAAATAAGTTTGACTTGTTCAGTTCAGTTGCCCAGTTGTGTCTGACTCTTTGCGACCCCATGAACTGCAGCACGCCAGGCCTCCCTGTCCATCACCAACTCCTGGAGTTTACCCGAACTCATGTCCATTGAGTCGGTGATGCCGTTCAACCATCTCATCCTCTGTCATCCCGTTCTCTTCCTGCCCTCAATAATTCTGGTCCTCTACATGTAAACTCAAGTGGTGGCCCCTAACTTCCTCAGACTCTTAAATGCCAGAAAAGAACCAAGCTGCCTTCCCAGAACTGCCAAACAAACGCAGGTTACCTTAAGGAGTTACACAATGGAAGCTCATAGATAAAATGGGTATGGCCCACAGAGATGTCTAAAGTTTTCAAAATTAGTTGGTAATATTTTCTATCCAGGAATTCCATTTGAAAATCTAGGTTTCTTGTTTCTCTCTCATTTTTAACTTTCATAAATTGTAAAATCTAACACACATACTCAGAGCAAAATCATACAGCAAAATTGTATAACCATCACAAAGTTAACACCCAAACAACCACCACCCAAGTCAAGAAATACAGTGTTTCCAGACCCACCAGGAACTTCCATGTACCCTTTTTAGCCACGTACACTGTCCCACCAAAGAGAATTTTCTATGTGACTCTTATCATGATATCTTTATTTTTCTTCATAAATTTACCATCTAACATGCATTCCTAAGTGTTGCTTAATTTTGCCTGCTTTTTGAAATGTATATAAAGGAAATAATCCAGCATGATTTTATGTGTATCTGATTTCCTTTGCTCAATATCACACTTCTAGCATTTGTCCATATTGTTGTATATGGGTGCAGTTGACTTGTTTCCATTTCTCTATAGGATTCTATTGAATGAATATGTCACAATTCATCCATCTGTGGTCTTACTGTTGAGGGACAGTTGAGCTGCTTACACTTTGAATAATGAGTCTGTAAATATTCTTGTATATGTCTCTTGCTGCACATGTGCACGCATTTTTGTTGGATGTAAACGGGGAGTGGTAGGAGAACGTTCAGTTTTAATCGATCCTGCCAAGTAGCTTCCAAAGTGGCGGCACCAATTTACACTCCCACCATCAGTATGTGACGATTCTCAGTGCTTCAAATTCTCTTGAACACTTGTGATTGTCAGTCATTTTAATTTTAGCCATTCTGGTGGGGGTGTAAGTGACAACTCTTTGTGATTTTCATTTGTATCTCTCCTGATTATTCGTGAGGTTAGCTTCATTTCTATGTTTATTGAAATGTTGATATGCTTTTTAAAGGGATAAACAGTTCATGCCTTTTTTCCATTTTGCGACTTGCTTTTCTGTGCTTTTCTTACTGATTTGTAGATGTCTAGATACGAGCCCATAGTTAAATGTATATGTTGCAAATATCTCCTTCCTTTCTGCACCTTGTATTTGCACTCTCTTAATGGTATCTCTTGATGTACAGTTCAACTTACCAGTTTTTTTAATGGATATTTAATATCCTATTTAAGAAGACCTATACCACCCTGAGGTCATCAACATATTCTCCTAGATTATCTTCTGGTGGCTTTATGTTTTCCATTTAGATTATCCCACCGAAAACTGATTTTTATATGGTCTAATACAGGGGGGTATTATTTTATTTTATTTTTGATACAGGGGTTTAGAATCAATTTTTTTTTCCATACTGATATCCAACTGATGGCATAATTTATTGAAAAGCTCATCCTTTCTCCACTGAACTTCAGTGGCATCTTGATCATAAATCAAATGACCAAATACACATGTAACTGTGTTTATGGTCTTCCTTTTCTATTCCATTGGTCTATTTGTATACCCTTAGGTCTTAAATTTAATCCAAGTTTTTATATATGTTCAAAACAATTTTGAACCTGTTAGACATTTACATTTTACATATAAATTTTAGAATCAAATTGTGAAGAAAAAAACAACTATAAGAAATGAGATGGTGTCAAATTGTGAAAAAAAAAAAAAAAAAACTACAAGAAATGAGATGGCCTTTAACTTATATGTCCATTTGGGAGGACTGACATCTCTAAATACTGCCTCTCAATCCAAACATACAACATATTGGTCTACTTATTTGTTGTTGCTTAGTTGTTAAGTTGTGTCCAACTCTGGTTTTCCTATACTTCTTTTAGTGTTGTTATGTAGTTTTAAGTATAGAGATTTTACACATTGGTTGTTAGATCTTTGTTTTAGGTTTTTGATATTATTATAAACAGTATCTTTAAAAATATTGTTATAATTTTTGTTGCTGATAGATCAAAATAGAAATAATTACCCTTCTATTGATTTCATGTCCAGTGACCTTGCCATATTCACTTAGTAATTCTGATATTTTTCAATAGCATTTTGGGGCTTTCCTATAATCTTGTCACCTATGAATAATGACAGTATTATTTTTTTCTTGTCAACTTGGTCATGATATTAACTCCTATATCCTGTTTACTAGTGTTAATATTTTGTTTAGGATTTTCATTTTGATTATGAAATACAGTGTCTGTAATTTTCTCTTCTATTACTGTCCCTGTTCAGAGCTGTCTTGATCTCAGAAGAAGAAAGGAGTGCTCCCTCTTTCTATTCTCTGGAAGAACCCTATAAAACAGTGGTTATTTATTTATTAACTATTTGTTTTAGAACTCAGAAGAGAGGTATTTGGGTCTGGAGTTTTCTTTGTGCAAAGCATTAAATGACTTAAAGAGTTATAGCACTAGTCAATTTTGCTATTCTTGTGGCAGTTTTGATAATGTATATTATGTAGATGAAATTTTCCCATTTCATCTATATTTTCAAATATCTTGTTAATAATATCCTCTAATTGTCTTCTTCATGTCCATACAATTTGTAAGTGATGTTACTTTTTATACACCTGACATTGGTTGTTTCTGTGCTTGGTGGCTCTTGCACTTTCTCTAAGATTCCTTAGGGGTTGCTTTTGATTTCATTGATCTTTTCTATTGTATGCTTCTTATGTAACTTATTTCTAGTCTTCTCTCTTATGTTCTTGAAATGGATGCGCAGTTCCTTGATTTTGTTGGTAACAGTTTTCTTCTTCTCTAATATGTGAATTTGTAAAGCTATTCATTTCCCTCTAGAGATAGGCTTAATTACATCATTCATTTGTTGACTTTTCAGATTTACTAATTTTTTTTTTATCTTTCCACTTTTTACTCATCTTATTAATTTGGAAAGTTGACAACCCTTACCTATTCTTTTTGCAGTTACACTGCTGCTGCTGCTGCTGCTAAGTCGCTTCAGTCGTGTCTGACTCTGTGCGACCCCATAGACGGCAGCCCACCAGGCTGCCCGTCCCTGGGATTCTCCAGGCAGGGACACTGGAGTGGGTTGCCATTTCCCTCTCCAATGCGTGAAAGTGAAAAGTGAAAGGGAAGTCGCTCAGTCGTATCCAACTCTTTGCAACCCCATGGACTGCAGCCTACCAGGCTCCTCTGCCCATGGGATTTTCCAGGCAAGAATACTGGAGTGGGGTGCCATTGCCTTCTCCGGCAGTTACACTAGAGATCAAAATATTTATTCTTTCTTTAAAAATATTTATATATTTATTTATTTGGCTGCATCAGGCCTTAATTGCAGCACATATGCTTAGTTGCTCCATGGCATGTGGGATCTTAGTTCCCTGACCAGGGATTGAACCTACATACCCTGAATTGCAAGCCACATTCTTAACCAGTGAACCATCAGGGAAGTGCCACAACATTTATTCTTGACTAACTAAATGTTATTGTGTATCTCTATTTATTCCATCCTCCCAGACAGTGCAAAGATCTTAGAACACGGCAGCTTTATTTTTTTCTAGCCAATATACATGATTGTTGCGTAATTTTTGTATTTTTAAACTCAACAAAATATGTGGGAAATATGGTGGGTACAGTGGAAAACCCTAACATACATGGTAAATGTGATGTCATACAGAGAAAGTAAGAGGATTTAGAAATAATGGGTGAAGACTCAATTGCTAAGAGCTTTCTAAACCTGATAAAAGATATTATAATACAAATTCAAGAAGTCCAATATACCCAAAGCAAGTTAAATGAAAGAAACCGCACCTAGACACAACCTACTAACATTGCTGAAAACCACAGACAAGCTCTTAAAAGCATTCAGAGTGAAGAAAGGGCGAGAGACAAATTACTACGAAACAGTCAGCATTAAGACTGACAACTGATCCTTCACCAGAAACAACCGAATTATATTTTTAAAGTCCTGAAAGAAAACAACTGCAAATGTAAATTCTATATTCAACAAAGAGAGAGTGTAAAATGAGGACATCTTCATACAAATTAAAAAAAAAGTATTTGTCAATAATAGACATACTGTAATGGAAATAACTCAAGGATATTACTCAGGAAGAAGCAGAAGTATTTGAGATGGAAACTCAGGAATCAAAAGGAACTAGAATTATAAAAATATGGGTAGATACAAATAAATATGGACTGAGTAAACAGCAATCACAATAATTTTCCATTCTTTTGGCTTTCTGTGCTTTAATCTTGTTATTTTATTTTGATCTATCTTGAAGTTTACTGATTCTCTTTTAAGAAGCATCTAATCTACCATTAAGTCTATAAAATTCTTGACATCAATCTTTTATTTTTCAAATTTGAAATGTCCTCTTTATTATTTTGCATGGTTTTCGGTAGTCTGCTGAAATTATCTATCTTGTATTTTATTCTCTGGAAGGTAGTAAGCATAGTTGACTATAAAATACATGCCTGATCAATCTAATATCTTGAGCGACTATGGATGTGGCCCTATCTTTTCTGTTCATTTATACTTAACGCTCTTTTAGCTTCTGGTGTAACTGGTTATTTTTTATCGTGTTCTGGACATTGTATTGCAGAATTTGTCATAGAAATAATTTGATGCCTAGGGTTATGTTAGCTTTTTCCCTAGTAGATACAGGTTTGCCTTGTTAATATCAATCCATTAGCATTTCAGTCCCATTTCAGAGATTGAGATGATTTAAAACTAAACTGCTGTCTCTACAAGCACCTATTTCCAGGTTCATTCTCACTTCTGCTGGGCAGCTACTCTGAGTCCCTACCCAAAATGAACAGTCTTTAACAGCCTCATTCCACTGCCACCAATTTTTGTTTCTGAACTCCAATCCCCACATTCTCATTCCTGCCTTCTGTTAGTTTATTTGTTTCTTCTGGAATTGGTAAATGTCTCCAGGGCAAAAATATCTCCAAACACAAGGGTTACCCACTGACTTTCCTCTAGCCTCCGCTCGTTGCTCTGTGATTCTTCACTCTTTTGTTAGCCCTTTAGATCTTCGACCAGATCTTTAAGTATTTTGTCCAGTTTTTCTTTTTGTCCCCACTGGTCCAAGTTATATAGTTTCTCGTTAAGATAAGTAAAAGTCCTATGCCTTCTCTTTAAAAAATTCACAGACATGTCCACAAGAGACTGACTGCAGGCAGTGGGTTCCCCCTCTAGATGATTCTCCCAAATGATCACAGTTTCCAGCCGGTCACTTTTCATTTGCATCAACTCAGCCACTGTGTGCCTCAGGGACTGAGACTCTGGCCTTAAATCCTTTCTAAAACAAAGCAAAAGATAAACATTCTGATAAAGCACTATTTGGTCTTCTAAGTCAAATTTAAACTTCTGGGTCGTCTGCTGCTGCTGCTGCTGCTAAGTCGCTTCAATTGTGTCCGACTCTGTGCGACCCCATAGACGGAAGCCCACCAGGCTCCCTCGTCCCTGGGATTCTCCAGGCAAGAATACTGGAGTGGGTTGCCATTTCCTTCCCCAATGCATGAAAGTGAAAAGTGAAAGTGAAGTCGCTCAGTCGTGTCCGACTCTTAGCGACCCCATGGACTGGAGCCTACCAGGATCCTCCATCCATGGGATTTTCCAGGCAAAAGTACTGGGGTGGGGTGCCATTGCCTTTTCTTCTAAATTAGGCTTTAGGTACTTGGTAAATGAAGGTTTGTCAAGGCTATGGTTTTTCCTGTGGTCATGTATGGATGTGAGAGTTGAACTGTGAAGAAGGCTGAGTGCCGAAGAATTGGTGGTTTTGAACTGTGGTGTTGGAGAAGACTCTTGAGAGTCCCTTGGACTGCAGGGAGATCCAACCAGTCCATTTTGAAGGAGATCAGCCCTGGGATTTCTTTGGAGGGAATGATGCTAAAGCTGAAACTCCAGTACTTTGGTCACCTCATGCGAAGAGTTGACTCATTGGAAAAGACTCTGATGCTGGGAGGGATTGAGGGCAAGAAGGGAAGGGGATGACAGAGGATGAGATGGCTGGATGGCATCACTGACTCGATGGATGTGAGTCTGAGTGAACTCCGGGAGTTGATGATGGACAGGGAGGCCTGGCGTGCTGCAATTCATAAAGTCGCAAAGAGTCGGACATGACTGAGCAACTGATCTGAAATGAAGGTTAGGTTGTTTATTATTTTGCTGGGAGAGAGCTCCTAAAAGTTTTATAGGGTTGCTATCATTCTCCTCTCCATGTGCCTGGAAGATCTGTAATGTTTAATGGTCCCAGGCTTGCCCTGTGAGGAGAGACTGACAGTCTCTTCTGAGCAGCCAAACATCTGCTGGTTTCTAGCCTCAGTCATGGTGTGAGACCAGGACAGTGCTGAATGCAAGGCTGAAGGCAGGATGACTTGGAAACAGATGGTGTATCGCTCCCACAGGGTGTGGATCCACTTCCAGAGTCAGAAGATGGAGTATTAATGCCATTAGGATGCCACGTTGAGTGAAAACAAAACCACTCACATACACACAAATAAGACAGAAGACTCAACTCTTCCTGTCAGTAATCAGGAAATCTGTTCAAGGACTTACTAGTGGATTCAGAATAGACTTTGCCAAAGGGTCAATAAAATGGAATAAAAGCCTACCAAGATTTTTAGATACCCTGGGAAAGACAGAAGGGTGTGACCTTTTCTAAAAAATGAACTCTTGTCCTTTGCTAAGTCTAATTCAATGAAAAATTTCTGAGTATGGCTGTTCTATGCAAAATAATCTATACTTTCAGGAAGAAGGTACTTTCCCTAATTGTGGTTGAGTGTGCAGTTTCCAGAACCAGGCTGCCTGGATTCCAATCCCAGCTATGCAGTATACCAGCAATGTGATCTCAGACATGTTATTTAATTTCTCTGTACTGTCATTTTCCCATACATAAAATAGAAATACTAGTGATACTGAGCTCACAGAGAGAGGATTAAAAACAAGTAAAGCAGGTAAAGTACCTAGAATAGTGGCTGATCTAAACAAAATGCTATTTGCAATTAAATTTGTTTTATTATTGTTATAATTATTACTTAACAATATCTAACATGCTTATCTTATGGCTCTCAGAGCCATGGATTTCTTACCTCTGTTCTATACTCTTTCATTTACCATTATAAACAAGATGAATATTAGAATGTTAGCTGAATGTAGGGATTGCACTGGGGATTCCCACATCTTGCTGCTCTTTTCAGAAGGCTCTTTGAAAACACTACTTCTTAGGATCCAAACATAGAGTCTGATTTAGTAGATCTGGAATGGGCATAGGAAGCTGAATTTTACTGATGAACATGAATGCAAAAATCCTCAACAAAATTCTAGCAACCAGAATCCAACAACATATTAAAAAGATCATACATCATGACCAAGTGGGTTTTGTCCCAGGGATTCAAGGATTCTTCAATATTTGCAAATCAATGTGATACATCACATTAACAAATTGAAAGATAAAAACCATATGATTATCTCAATAGATGCAGAGAAAGCTTTGACAAAATTCAACATCCATTTATGATTAAAAAAAACAAACCCTCCAGAAAGCAGGAATAGAAGGAACATACCTCAACATAATAAAAGCCATATATAATAAACCCACAGCAAACATTATCCTCAATGGTGAAAAACTCAAAGCATTTCCCCTAAAGTCAGGAACAAGACAAGGGTGCCCACTCTCACCACTACTATTCAATATAGTTTTGGAATTTTTAGCCACAGCAAGCAGAGAAGAAAAAGAAATAAAAGGAATCCAGATTGGAAAAGAACAAGTAAAACTCTCACTGTTTAAAGACGACATGATATTCTACACAGAAAACCCTAAAGACACCATTACTCAAGAAAATTACTTGAGATAATCAGTGAATATAGAAAAGTTGCAGGATATAAACTTAACACACAGAAATCCCT
The DNA here is from genome assembly GCA_935064755.1 of Tragelaphus eurycerus. NCBI lineage: Eukaryota > Metazoa > Chordata > Mammalia > Artiodactyla > Bovidae > Tragelaphus > Tragelaphus eurycerus. Next base: position 32,158,980 of record CAKXYN010000014.1, on the reverse strand, counting down.
TGCATCCCTATACACTAACAGTGAGAAAACAGAAAAATTAAGGAAACAATTCCATTCACCATTGCAATGCAAAGAATAAAATACTTAGGAATAAATCTACCTAAAGAAACAAAAGACCTATATATAGAAAACTATAAAACATTGATGAAAGAAATCAGAGATGACACAAATAGATGGAGAAATATAGCATGTTCATGGAAGAATCAATATAGTGATAATAAGTATACTACCCAAAGCAATCTATAGATTCAATGTAATCCCTACCAAGCTACCAATAGTATTTTTCACAGAACTAGAACAAATAATTTCATAATTTGTATGGAAATACAAAAAAAAAAAAAAAAAAACTCAAATAGCCAAAGCGATCTTGAGAAAGAAGAATGGAACTGGAGGAATCAACCTGCCTGACTTCAGACTATACTACAAAGCTATAGTCATCAAGACAGTATGGTACTGGCACAAAGACGGAAACACAGATCAATGGAACAAAATAGAAAGCCCACAGATAAATCCACGCACCTATGGACACATTATCTTTGACAAAGGAGGCAAGGATATACAATGGAGAAAGGACAATCTCTTTAACAAGTGGTGCTGGGAAAACTAGTCAACCACCTGTAAAAGAATGAAACTAGAACACTTTTGAATACCATCAGATTAGATCAGATCAGATCAGTCGCTCAGTCATGTCCAACTTTTTGCGACCCCATGAATCACAGCACGCCAGGCCTCCCTATCCATCACCAACTCCCGGAGTTCACTCAGACTCACATCCATCGAGTCAGTGATGCCATCCAGCCATCTCATCCTCTGTCATCCCCTTCCCTTCTTGCCCCCAATCCCTCCCAGCATCAGAGTCTTTTCCAATGAGTCAACTCTTCGCATGAGGTCGCCAAAGTACTGGAGTTTCAGCTTTAGCATCATTCCTTCCAAAGAAATCCCAGGATTGATCTCCTTCAGAATGGACTGGTTGGATCTCCTTGCAGTCCAAGGGACTCTCAAGAGTCTTCTCCAGCACCACAGTTCAAAAGTATCAATTCTTCCGCGCTCAGCCTTCTTCACAGTCCAGCTCTCACATCCATACATGACCACAGGAAAGACCATAGCCTTGACTAGGCGAACCTTTGCTGGCAAAGTAATGTCTCTGCTTTTGAATATGCTATCTAGATTGGTCATAACTTTCCTTCCAAGGAGTAAGCGTCTTTTAATTTCATGGCTGCAGTCACCATCTGCACTGATTTTGGAGCCCCTCAAAATAAAGTCTGACACTGTTTCCACTGTTTCCCCATCTATTTCCCATGAAGTGATGGGACTGGATGCCATGATCTTCATTTTCTGAATGTTGAGCTTTAAGCCAACTTTTTCACTCTCCACTTTCACCTTCATCAAGAGGCTTTTTAGTTCCTCTTCACTTTCTGCCATAAGGGTGCTGTCATCTGCATATCTGAGGTTATTGATATTTCTCCCAGCAATCTTGATTCCAGCTTGTGTTTCTTCCAGTCCAGCGTTTCTCATGATATACTCTGCATATAAGTTAAATAAACAGGTTGACAATATACAGCCTTGACGTACTCCTTTTCCTATTTGGAACCAGTCTGTTGTTCTATGACCAGTTCTAACTGTTGCTTCCTGATCTGCATACAGATTTCTCCTTATTGCCAAATTCAGACTTAAATGGAAGAAAGTAGGGAAAACCACTAGACCACTCAGATATGACCTAAATCAAATCCCTTATGATTATACAGTGGAAGTGAGAAATAGATTTAAGGGCCTAGATCTGATAGATAGAGTGCCTGATGAACTATGGAATGAGGTTCGTGACATTGTACAGGAGACAGGGACCAAGACCATCCCCATGGAAAAGAAATGCAAAAAAGCAAAATGGCTGTCTGGGGAGGCCTTACAAATAGCTGTGAAAAGAAGAGAAGCAAAAAGCAAAGGAGAAAAGGGAAGATATAAACATCTGAATGCAGAGTTCCAAAGAATAGCAAGAAGAGATAAGAAAGCCTCTTTCAGCGATCGATGCAAAGAAATAGAGGAAAACAACAGAATGGGAAAGACTAGGGATCTAGTCAAGAAAATCAGAGATACCAAAGGAACATTTCATGCAAAGATGGGCTCGATAAAGGACAGAAATGGTATGGACCTAACAGAAGCAGACAATATTAAGAAGAGGTGGCAAGAATACACAGAAGAACTGTACAAAAAAGAGCTTCACGACCCAGATAATCATGATGGCGTGATCACTGACCTAGAGCCAGACATCCTGGAATATGAAGTCAAGTGGGCCTTAGAAAACATCACTATGAACAAAGCTAGTGGAGGTGATGGAATTCCAGTTGAGCTATTCCAAATCCTGAAAGATGATGCTGTGAAAGTGTTGCACTCAATATGCCAGCAAATTTGGAAAACTCAACAGTGGCCACAGGACTGGAAAAAGTCAGTTTTCATTCCAATCCCAAAGAAAGGCAATGCCAAAGAATGCTCAAACTACTGCACAATTGCACTCATCTCACATGCTAGTAAAGTCATGCTGAAAATTCTCCAAGCCAGGCTTCAGCAATATGTGAACCGTGAACTTCCTGATGTTCAAGCTGGTTTTAGAAAAGGCAGAGGAACCAGAGATCAAATTGCCAACATCCTCTGGATCATGGAAAAAGCAAGAGAGTTCCAGAAAAACATCTATTTCTGCTTTATTGTGACTGTGTGGATCACAATAAACTGTGGAAAATTCTGAAAGAGATGGGAATACCAGACCACCTGATCTGCCTCTTGAGAAATCTGTATGTAGGTCAGGAAGCAACAGTTAGAACAAGCAGCTCATGCAACTCAATACCAGAAAAATAAATGACCCAATAAAAAAATGGGCCAAAGAACTAAACAGACATTTCTCCAAAGAAGACATACAGATGGCTAAAAAACACATGAAAGATGCTTACCGTCACTCATTATCAGAGAAATGCAAATCAAAACCACAATGAGGTACCATCTCAAGCTGGTCAGAATGGCTGCCATCAAAAATCTACAAAAAACAAATGCTGGAGAGGGTGCAGAGAAAAGGGAACTCTCTTACACTGTTGGTAGGAATGCAAACTAGTACAGCCACTATGGAGAACAGTGTGGAGATTCCTTAGAAAACTGGAAATAGAGCTGCCATATGACTCAGCAATCCCACTGCTGGGCATACACACCAAGGAAACCAGAATTGAAAGAGACACCTGTACCCCAATGTTCATCAAAGCACTGTTTATAGTAGCTAGGTAGGACATGGAAGCAGTTTGGATGTTCATCAGCAGACGAATGGATAAGAAAGCTGTAGTATGTATACACAATGGAATATTACTCAGCTATTAAAAAGAACACATTTGAATTGTTCTAATGAGGTGGGTGAAATCAGCCTATTATACAGAGTGAAATAAGTCAGAAAGAAAAACACCAATACAGTATATCAATGCATATATATGAAATTTAGAATTATGGTAAAGATGACCCTCTATGCAAGGCAGCGAAAAAGACACAGATCTAAAGAGCAGACTTTTGGACTCTGGGAGAAGATGGGGGTGGGATGATTTGAGAGAATAGCACTGAAACATGTATGTTACCATATGTGAAATAGATCATCAGTCCACGTTCAGTACATGGAATAGGGCACTCAAAGCCGGTGCACTGGGACAACCCTGAGGGATGGGGTGGGGAGGGTGGTGGGAGGGGGCTTCAGGATGGGGGACACATGTACACCCACGGCTGATTCATGTCAATGTATGGCAAAAACCACTAAAATATTGTAAAGTAATTAGCCTCCAATTAAAATAAATTAATCAATTTTTAAAAAAAAACCTCACTGGTGAACCTCTGGACTCTGGTATACCAATTATTAAATATCTGGAGCTAACTATTAAATGTTCATGAATTTTGCAAACTGGTTGCTCAACTATCAGTAGCTATTGGCTATGGTGGGAATATTTACATTATGAAAATTGGCAAATGTTACACTTTTTCTTTTTTTCTGGTGAGCTAGTTGACTACCAGGAGAAATATCAATAGCCTCAGATATGCAGATGATACCAGTCTAATGGCAGAAAGCAAAGAGGAACTAAAGAGCCTCTTGATGAGGGTGAAAGAAGAGAGTGAAAAAGCCAGCTTCAAACAATATTAAAAAAAAAAAAAAAACAAAACTAAGATCATGGCACCTAGTCCCATCACTCATGGCAAACAGAAGGGGAAAAGTGAAAGAAGTGACAGATTTCCTCTTCTTGGGCTCTAAAAATCAATGCAGATAGTAAATGCAGCCATGAAATTAGAAGATGCTTGCTTCTTGGAAGGAAAGTTATGACAAACCTAGACATTGTATTAAAAAGCTAAGACATCACTTTCCTGACAAAGGTCTATATAGACAAGACTATGGTCTTTCCAGTAGTCATGTACAGATGTGAGCTGGACCATAAAGAAGGCAGAGTGCCAAAGAATTGATGCTTTCAAACTGTGGTGCTAGAGAAGACTCTTGAGAGTCCCTTGGATTGAAAGGAGATCAAACCATTCAGTCCTAAAGGAAATCAACCCTGAATACTCATTGGTAGGACTGATGCTGAAGCTGAAATTCCAATACTTTGGCCACCTGATGTGAAGAGCTGCCTCACTGGAAAAGACCCTGATGCTTGGAATGATTATAGGCAGAGAAGAAGAGGGTGACAGGGGATGACATGGTTGGATGGCATCCAATGGACATGGACATGACTCAATGGACATGAGTTTGAGGAGATGGTGAGGGACAGGGAGGCCTGATGTGCCGTAGTCTATTGGCGTGCCGTAGTCTATTGGTGTGCTGTAGTCTGCTGCTACTAAGTCACTTCAGACGTGTCTGACTCTGTGCGATCCCATAGACGGCAGCCCACGAGGCTCCCCCATCCCTGGGATTCTCCAGGCAAGAACACTGGAGTGGGTTGCCATTTCCTTCTCCAATGCATGAAAGTGAAAAGTGAAAGTGAAGTCACTGAGTCTTGTCTGACTCTTAGCGACCCCATGGACTGTGGCCCACCAGGCTCCTCCATCCATGGGATTTTCCAGGCAAGAGTGCTGGAGTGGGGTGCCATTGCCTTCTCCAACTATTGGGTCACAAAGCGTCAGACAACTTGGCTACTGAACAAGTTGACTATCACACTGCAGGTATAATCTTCTCCTTCCTGGGAGTGTTTCTGCTTGACCAAAATCTTCACTGTTCTCAGGGTTTGCTGATTGAGATTTGGCTCTTCCGTGGAATGGGGATTCCCATGGCGGAAAGCGCTGTTAGCCATGTATCTCTGCATCCATATTGAAACTCTCATGTCTTCAGTGTGAGACAGACGTGGAAAACTGCCTATTGGTTACTCTAGCTTATGGATGTGTGATAGTCAGCTTTCACAAAGATTTAAAATCAATTTCGAGTCAGCTTGTACAAAATCATGGCAGTATACATTAAAATCCAGATTCTCTTTAAAGCTTTTCTTTAAAAAAATGAGGGACTTCCCTGACAGTCCCATGGTTAAAACTCCCTGCTCCCACTGCAGGGGACCTGGGCTTGATCCCTGGTTGGGGAACTAAGATCCTACATGTCGTGCTGTGGCTGAAAGAAAGAAAGAAAGAAAAATAAATAATCTATGGAGAATTTTTTTTTAATGGAAAGATCTGGACCTCTTTCTCATTTGAAAAATTCTGGCTAAAGCTGAGTGACCACTGGCAGGATAAAAAATGTTCCCTCACCTGCCCATTTGTTCCTTTATGCTTCCTGCCTGGCCCCTGAGTCTGCAGCTCACTGCAGCCTTGCTGGAAAAGGTGACAGACCAGGACTTCGAAAATGGGAGCCTGTCGTCATGATGCTGCTTTTAACTCATTGCGTGGCCTTGGCTGACTCACTTTCCCCATAGGAGTCCTAGTTTCTCATTTGCCACCTGGGAAAATGCATACCTTATCTGCCTCTAAATAACCTTGGGATGATCTGAAATGGGAGAGTGTAAGCCCCTTCGAATGCCAGCTGCAGGAAAGTAAAGAATTACTGCTATTTGTTGATTTCTATTATCTACTGTCCCCTTAGTGGGGATAAAGGATCCAGAACAAGATCTGATAGGAAAAAATGTCTGACTGCATTGGCACACTGAGAATGGATGGGGACAGATGGTTCCATGGTGAGAAAAGCATATGTAACAGAAGTACCAATGAACTTGCTGAATCTGCAGTCTTGCTCAGGGAGCTTTGGGACCATGAGAATTTAAAGACCTTGTTATTAACCACCTCCACTTTACATTTATGAAAATATGGGCTCAGAAGGAACATGGCTTAGAATCAGATCTGCGTATCAATCCTAGCAACATTCCTTAACCTCTCTGAGCCTCTGTTTCCTCATGTATAAAATGGGAATGCAAGAATCTATCTTATAACACATTATGAAGATTCAGTGAGATAATGCGCTTTCGTTACCTAAAATATATTGTAAATGTCCATTAAGTGACAGCTGCTGTTATTAAATCAGGCTTATGCTAATTGAACCACTGGCAAACCAGAAAGTAGTTAAGAGAATAAGACATTTTGCTAGTGGATAGCTCCCTACAGGAAAAGAATTTTTCATCAACCAGATGGGGCTCCTTTGACTTCCCATTGCACTGAGGTACTTCAAATCAGTATTTTTCCTAGCATTTGCTACAAGAAGCATGAGACACCCACCCATACAAGCCCAAGTTAACAGTAAGTGCTGAGAGTCAGAGGTGGTATTATTAATAGCATTATAAAGCATTTGCAGAGTTGAACTGGTGTGTGTTTCCCCTTCAAAACTCCTTAAATATTGCCCCTACTCAGCTGGGAATGAAAAATTTGGGCTCAGAGAACACATTTATTTTCCCTGCTTTTCATGCCTCTTTTCACCAGCAGGTCTGAATATCAAGGCAAAAGTGTTCAAGTTCCTCTGGGCTCCTGAAGGCTGGAACAAATTACAAATTCTTGGAGCCAGTCCTTCTTTTGGACTAAACTCCTTTTTCTTTTCCTCTTTCCCAATAAAATTTTCAGTTCCAGAGAGGCCCTTCTCTCACCCACTCCTCTCCTAATGCAATTCTGTTTGATTTCTACTGAGCAGCTCCTGAAAGGAGCTGCTGAACCGTGCGGCAGCCAGCATTTCAATTCCTGAACACCCGGAGCTGTTTCAGATGCTTCTGTAGATCCAGCAATCTTGCATTTAACCAAAAAGATTGACACAGCATTTTCCCCCTCCCCAGCATTTCCAGCTCATTAGTCTTACTTGTCTTCCACAGAAAGACTCCCTTGGTTTGGTTTCCTGCCAAATCAGTGAACTTATACAAATACATGCATAAGTCAAACACACCTACACACGTATAGATGTAATAGGTACTGAGTCTGTATCGGTGGTGAATATTCAACAGTTCATTTCTAGACTTCATGTCTCCACTGACGTTTTAGTCACTTGCTCTTTTCTTATCTCCCCGTCTCCTTCTTCCCTCCCCTCCCTCCCCACTTCTTTACTTTCTACTTTTCCCAGAAACTGCCTCTTTTTTTAGTAGTAATTATAAAATCTCATATTCTTCAATGTCAAAGAGGCTTGAGAAGCTTTCTTATACAATCCTCTCACTTTAGTTTTGAGAAATCTGTGTGCTGGAAGGGAAGCCATGTGCCATCAGGAGTTCTTCTTTGCCTTTAGGAACATTTTCAAGCTCCACAGGCATCACCCAGCACCGCATGGCTCGGGCCCTCCCTACTGCGTCGGCCACTTCTCTACCTCAGTCTCCACACAGTAACCACATAGATTCTTCAGTTCCAGCCTCAGGGCCTTTTCACATACTTTTCTTCCTTCCTGGACAGTCTTTCACACCTGGGCACACACCTCTTCTTCACCACTCCACATTCTATTTATTCCTTAAGTCTCAACTCAAACGGTACTCCTTAGACCACACACTGTTCCCTGTTCATTTCCTTCCTGGCACTCATCAAATTTATAACTATGTATTTAGTTGTTTAATGTCTCTTCACCTATTAGAAAGCAAGATCTCTGGGGCTAAACAACATGTCTTGTCCCTTCCCTCTACTACTTCTTCAGTGCCATATACAGTGCCTAGCACTTGACAGTAACAACAGATAGTAACAAGAAACTTAAAAGTGCATTCAATAATTAAATGCACTTAAAAGTGCATTCCAACATACAGTAGGTGCAGACAAATCCTGCTTGATTCCACTTTTAGAAGGAGCCTAGAACAGTCAAATTCATAGAATCAGAAAGTGTACTTACTGGCAGATGTCAGGAGTCAGGGGTGAGGGGAGCAATGAGGACTTGGTGTCTAATGGGGACAGAGTTACAGTTTAGGAAGGTGAAAAATTGGGGAGATGAATGATAGTGAGAGTTGAACAGCAACGTGAATGCCACTGAAATGTACAGTTCAATATTGTTAAAATCGTATGTTTTATATTATATGACTTTTACCAAAATTTTAAAAAAATGTAAAAATCCAGTGAATTTTTACAGTAAGGATCATGGCTGAGCTATTTATATTCCTATCAAATGAATAACTATTGCTTATTAAAATATTTACTTCTGATTATCTATGTTTTGCTAGAAAGCAAAAGAATATGTGGTTTATTTGGTTACCTTAATTAAAACCTATTCATTCTGTTTCTTTTGTTGAATGTATACATGGTGTAACTTATCTAAATGTGATCAAATATCTCTCAGATCAGTCACTTTACTGCTTTACTAAAAAAACGAAAGTAATAGTGTCTAACATTTACTGGGACCTTGCAAGTTTCAGAAACACTGGTCTAAGACTTTTATATGTATTAACTCATTTAATACTTACAACTATCCTAGGAGGAGGGTATGATTATTATCCCCATTTTGCAGGTAAAAAGAATGAGTGGTAAAGTCACCCACCCATTATTACACAGCTAGAAAGTAACAGAGCTAGTTTCTAATCCAGGCAATTCTGACTCCAAAGCCTGAACACTTATCCAGGCCATGCTGTGTCTTTATGAAGTGTTTCATTAATATTCATTGAAAGAGTAAATGAAAAATTTATCCAAATTGATTAGCAGCAAAACTGAGGTTAAAACTTAAATTGCTTGATTGATAATCCACTCCTCTTTCTATGCAAACAGAGTGCTTCTCAAGAACTAGCAGAGTGCAATAAAAAGAGAAAGAAAAAATGAACAAATTGGTCTGTTGCTGATAATGACTATGGGAGGGACCTTGTGTTGTAGATTGTGGAGTGAAATGGAAATCATCCTTTTAGATTCAAGCAGGACCTAGTGGCAGGTAGAAAAATACTGAACTACTGAAGAGGACTTAGGATAAGGAATTAGGTTCTCTAGAAACACGAAGTGGATTTATAGTTATTATCACCAACGATTCTCATATTTTAGATGAGATTTTTCAAACCTCTGTTTCTGTACGCAACCATCAATTTTATGAGAGTGCTGGTCAGAATTCTATTTAGGATGAAAGCTCCAGCTGAGTGCCTTGTTCGCTGCTGCAGCCACAGCATGCGGAGCATCGCCTGGCACATACTAAGTGCTCAGTAATATTTATTTAATGAGTTAATGGAAAAGGCACATCCACAAATCCATCAGCGTGTCCTCACTGAGTACCTGTTATTAAGTTTATGCAGTCAAGGCACAGTAAGGCTCACAAAGAAAAATAAGTCAGATTCCTTTCCACGGAGATGTCCTAATCTAGGTGGACCTCATAACAACAACCACTATTAGTAAAAGTCACCATCTGGGGGGTGTGCTTTGTCTATATGCTGTACTATGTCCCTTTATATATTATGTCATTTTCATACTTCTAACACCCTGAGGATAATGGCATTAGTACTAGACTCCATTTGTAGATGTAGACACTGAGGTTTAGAGATGCCAATTCCTTGATCACAGTCACAAAGCAAGGAACTTGTGGAGCCAGGATTTGAACTCAGCTCCATTTGACTCTGGCATCAACTATGCCAAATGCATTCATCCCATTATTTCAAGGTCACCACCTATGGGTGAGAGGCATGTTGGGACTACCAGAGTTTGCAGCATTAGAAGGTGGGGCCAGAGACAGAGACAGCACCACAAGAAACACCACTCAGCCTCTCCAGGGCTACATATGCTGCTGACCTGGATCAGAGGTACTCCCATTCTTCCCCTGCCACAACCCTATTTGTTGTGTAGAACAGATTCAGTGACTCCCCTTCCTGAAAGACTTCTCAAACACTGTAAGATCAGGTTAGCTCTGCCCTCCTTCACGACCCCTCTTTGTAATACTTATCCCACATACTAATCTCATGTGTTTCCCACCCACTATTCTTTGAGTTCTTCCAGGAAAGTGTTTTATCCTTTCAGGGCTAGTACAGTGCCTGACCTATAGTGTATCATTTCCTAAATATTTATGGAATAAATGAATTTTGGGTAGAAAGTGCCACATATGGATCCAACCAAAATATCACAGAATTCAAAGGAAGGAATACATTTTAGGGTGCTAATTAAAACTCCAAGCAAAGAACTGCTGAGAAGTTGGGTAAGTTGCTCACGCACTGCTGCACTGCACATGTGTGGACCTAACAGCCTTAGTAGATGAGTGGTGTGCGATGTGGTCCTGGCAGTGTCAACGTGGTGAAGACATTCTGCATGTACCTGTTCGTGACCTGGGAACTCATGCTGAGGGCGCTGCTGTCACTGGTGCTCAGTACTGCCCCTGCCCTATGCTCGGGGCCACAAAGGTCAAGATCAGGAGAGAATCAAGAGTGGAAGTCTATCATGGTGATGAAGCTGAGCCCAGAGCTGCATGTACACATCAGTTCGGTCACTCAGTCATGTCCAACTCCTTGTGACCCCATGGGCTGCAGCACACCAGACCTCCCTATCCATCACCAACTCCCAGAGTTTACTCAAAATCATGTCCATTGAGTCAGTGATGTCATCCAGCCATCTCATCCTCTGTCATCCCCTCCTCCGCTTGCCTTCAATCTTTCCCAGCATCAGGGTCTTTTCCAATGAGTCAGTTCTTTGCATCAGGTGGCCAAATTCTTGGAGTTTCAGCTTCAACATCAGTCCTTCCAATGCATATTGGAAGGGTTGATTTCCTTTAGGATGGACTGGTTGGATCTCCTTGCTGTCCAAGGGACTCTCAAGAGTCTTCTCCAACACCACAGTTCAAAAGCATCAATTCTTCAGTGCTCCGCTTTCTTTACAGTCTCTCTCTCACATCCATACATGACTACTGGAAAAACAATAGCTTTGACTAGATGGACCTTTGTTGGCAAAGTAACTGCTTTTCAATATGCTGTCTAGGTTGCATATGTTGTCATAGCTTTTCTTCCAAGGAGCAAGTGTCTTTAAATTTCATGGCTGCAGTCACCATCTGCAATGATTTTGGGGCCCAAAAAAATAAAGTCTCTCACTGTTTCCATTGTTTCCCCATCTATTTGCCATGAAGCGATGGGACCAGATGCCATGATCTTCGTTTTCTGAATGTTGAGCTTTAAGCCAACATTTTCACTCTTCTCTTTCACTTTAATCAAGAGGCTCTTTAGTTCTTCTTCACCTTCTGCCACAAGGGTGGTGTCATCTGCATATCTGAGGTTATTGATATTGATATCAATATCAATATTGATATTGATATCAATATCAATATTGATATTTCTCCCAGCAATCTTGATTCCAGCTTGTGCTTCCTCCAGCCCAGCATTTCTCATGATGTACTCTGCATAGAAGTTAAATAAGCAGGGTGACAATATACAGCCTTGACATACTCCTTTCCCAATTCGGAACCAGTCTATTGTTCCAACTGTTCTAACTGTTGCTTCCTGACCTGCATACAGATTTCTCAGCAGGCAGGTCAGGTGGTCTGATACACTTAATCTTATAAAAATGAATGGAAGTAAAGCAATCTGAAGGAAATTCAAGACCACAAAACTTACTGAACTGAAATACTGGATTGGCCAAAAAGTTTTCTCAGACTTTTCTATAACATCTTATAAAAAAAAACCAGGATGAACATTTTGCCCAAACCAATACATCATACTGTTTATACCAAGAATAACAGTGTTATGAGAAAGACCATCCTGCTAAGTCATGATGGAGGCAGAAGACAAACAGCAGCCCTGGAAGACAGTCTTTCCCTTGGAATTACCTAAAATGGAACTTCATTTTCATTTGAGTGGATCCATTCGTTCTAATGTCATGAGGAAATTAATACACAATAAACCAGGTCTTAAAATCCATGACTAGATGACTATGATTAACAAGGAAAAGAAAAGAACTTTGGAGGAATGTTTCCAAAAGTTTCAAAGTATTCCTCAAAGTTTCAAAGTATTCCTCAGCTTGCTACTAACCCAGAAGAGATGTTCATGGCCACAAAAGATGTTATTAAAGAATTCACAGATGATGGTGTCAAGTGCCTGAAACAAAGAAACACTCAGAAAAGAAAATACTACGCAATGATTGAAAACACTTATATGGAATTTGTACTTGATACTATAAAACAGTCTGAAAAAAGAACAGAGACACTGATGCAAGGTATTTGACGGTAATCAACAGAAGAGGTGGCCTTTCAGTAGCCGAGAAGACTGTTAAGTTTCCTAAAGAGTTCTTCCTTTGTACTGAGGACACAGTTCTTGGGCTTGACCTCAGTGGAAACCCTATGGTAGGACAAACAATATTCCTTGGAACTTTTTTAGAACCTGATAAAACATATCTTCATTTGCTATTACATTTTACAGAGATCCCAAAGCAAAAAAATGAAGGAAGGAAGGACGGATGGATGGAAGGTTGGATGGAAGGAAGCAAGCAATCAATGAAGGGAGGGAAAAAGAAGGAAAGGAAAGGAAATTAGGGAAGGGAAAGGAGGGGAAGAAAAAAAGAAACTTAAGTATTCCTGGATCTGCCTCCTGATAGAATTAGGCATGGGACATTTCTCAGTTTCCCTGAAGGAAGATTCCTGGATCCAGTGGACTTTGTAAGGCATATCTAGACACCACTGGGTAAAGCTTAGGGCTTCAGTTCCCGCAGCAGCCCTCTGTTCCTCTTGCCCCACCCCCAGGTTGCAATATGGAGAGAAGTACTGTTTTAAGAATATAAATGTCATTTAGAAAAAAAATAATTTAAAGTAGAGTTGGGGGTAAAGTGGCCATTAAGATTCCTGTCCGGATGTTTGGACCATGTTAACCTAGGAAAGTTATCCTCTATGAGCCCCAAGTTTTACATCTATACTGTTGAGATGACAAAAATTACTGCTGGGAAGTCAAAATGAATCAGTACATTAGGAACTCAGCTGAGTGCTCTGTCCTCTGTGCTCAAATGTTTGTCGTGGTCACTGCTGCTGCCGTTGCTACTTGTCTTCCAGCATTATTATCAGGCAAAATTGGGAAAGTAGGCATTTTATGCAAAAGTGCCCTTCTGAGGAAAAGTACAGAGATGTGAAGAAATGTCCTGCCCTCAAGTATAAAGACGACTCGTGGCGTCGGCAAAAAAGGCTACAGGTATCTCATGCTGAGAGAGAGTGACTCCTCTGAAGCAAGGAATCAAATGCTCAGAAAGTTAGAGAGCTGGTGAAACCATGCTCCATTGTTTTAAAGAGCTGAATATCAAAATGAAGAGCCCAACATAGGAGCCCAATGTGTGTCTTCTCCACTAAACACACAGCTGAGGCCTGTACCGTGACTGCCATTTTGTTCTCAGGAAATGATCCCCTGAGAATGTGGGCTGCCGTCTCTTATTCTTTCTGGAAAAGAGTGATGTGTCATTAGACATCTTTTCGTCTAGAAGAGTGATACCAGCTCTATGTCTAACCACCTAGTCTTTTCCAAAGGCTGCCCAAACAGAAATGTGAAAAGATGGGACTTGGTCCTTATGACTAGGATTACGGGAGAGTGGGTGTGCTAGTATAAGTGAGCCTTCAACTGGCTCTTTTTATGAAAGTTGGGACATGCATAGAACCTATTAGGAGGTTTTCAAAATATGTGAAATTATTTAGCTACTTACAAGATAGATCGGTTTTCTACTTTCTCAAAGATGCCATTTCCTGATGATGCTAATTATGGAGGCATTTCAGAATAATGACCTCATAAAGTTCAAGCAGCTGTCTCTGTATGCAGACTTAGATAACACACAGCTATGACCTTACTCAGGCCAAGGGCAGGTCTTAATAGCTTGAAAGGACTGTGGTCAGAAAAGGAGTTTGGCTTAAACTGTTTTCCCTCTTAACTGTTTAATAAAAGGAAGTGTCTCATTGCAGTTGCTTATTTCCTCCATGATTCCATGGGGTTAGGGCCATGGTAGCTTCGGGTCATTAGACAAAATGAGAGTGATGTCTTGGGATAGATTGGGAACCCCAAAACCAGTCTTGTACTTCAGTCATTGGAACACTTTGGTTATTTTATTCCATCACACTGGTCATTTAGAGTTGAAGAGTCTAAAGATACTAGTCATTTCTAAAGGCTGATTAGGGCATTTTCCCTGGAGAAAGAGCTTCTCTACAGAGGAAGTTCAAGATGTCCAAGAAGATGGGCTCTGTGTTTATTGAGATACAGGAGAGGTGTTCAGGCAGTGACAGAGCCCATGGTACTGGGGAGTAAAACAAACTGCTGCCCATACATAATGGAAGGTTGGAGGCAGAGTGAGCGTAATGGGAGCCTTATAAAAGCAAAAGGAATAACCAGGACCATCCACTTATTTAAAATGGAAAAAGGAATGTGTGTTTTTATCCCGATGCCCATCAAATTTCTTTTAGGAAAAAAAAGTGAGAGTAGGAGGAAATTAGGAGTAGGAAAATGTTATACAATTTCTTGGCCTTTCAAGCATCTTAACATCTGAGGCAGGTCAGGAAAACCATGGTGGAAAGAAGAATCTGGATTCAGGAAACATAAACTCAAATGTAGCTTCTGCAGCTGTCACCGTCACTGTGTGACTTGAGGACAACATTCCCCTGCCCCCCAGCCTCCACCCCTTGCCTGTCATATAAGGGAGTTAGATCAAACCTCTATAGGTTCTGTCTTTTCTGGCATTCTAGGGTTTGATAACAAGCTAAAACAAGGATCCTGTTTTCCAATGTGTAAGACACAAGAAAAAGTATACAGTGAAGTGACCTATAAATTCTGCTGAACTTTAAATGTGAATTAGATGCAAATATGGAATTAAAAATTAGCATGAAAATCATTATCCTCTGTAGTTTAGGAAGTATAATGCAGTTGCTTTGCAGTGGGAAGAATGAATTTTGCACGTCCTGAAATAAGCACTGACAAATGTTAGAAGAGATAGACGCTACAGTAGTCTAGGCTTTTTTCCCCTTTGTTAAGACTTCTTTTCTCCTTTTGCATCCATGCTTAGATGGGGGACAAACATCCTTGAGATTCTACATGGGTCAATGGTACAAGGATGTAGAAGAATGTCAGGTCACCTGAGCACAGTCATAAGTAATGACATCATACATAGGTTTATATGACCCAGATAACCAGAGGATATACAGCCTCCGGTCAACCTGAGGTAGGATCTACCTGTCCTGAAAGAAAGGAAAGTTTATGCAATTGTTACACTTGAACTTGAGCTGAGAAAACAGCCTTGGAGACGGGAATTCATGCTTACTGAATGCCATAACATATGTTAGCATTTGACACATTTTGTTTCATTTAATCCTTATGCTAAAAGCACCCTATCCGAATGGGGCTGATTCCCCGGTGGTTCGGTGGTAAAAAATCCACCTGCAATGCAAGAGACACAGGTTCAATCCCCAGATCAGGAAGATCCCCTGGAGGAGGGCATAGCAACCCACTCTGGTATTCTTGCCTGGAGAATCCCAAAGACAAAGGAGCCTGGTGGGCTACAGATCATGGGGTAAAGAGTCAGATACGACTGAAGTGACAGCATGCACACACCCTATCAGAATACAGTTTTTAAACATTTTTTGATTTTCTGATTCCTATTTGTAAAATGGGGACGTGAAACCTTGGCGAAGGTAAGTAAGGTCTTACAGCTTGTAAATAATATTGGATTGGCCAAAAAGTTCACTCAGGGAGCTTACGGAAAGACCCAAGTGACCTTTTTGTCCAACCCAATATAAGCTGAAATTGAAATCTTCCCTGACTCTGAGGCCAGTCCTCCTCCACAGTACCTCATCACCTTCTGAAATCCTAGTTTTCATTCTAGTTCTGCCTTTGTTTGACTGTGGTACCTGAAAAACAACCACTCAGTTTACTCATCTGTTAAAAATCACAACCAGCCAATTGACCAAAATAGTGACTATATGGCCTCTGTTCATCTTCCATGGTTTGTGGGTGGACATTACAGTACCACATTTAATTCTCTACGAACAGTGCCTCTGACAGTCATGAAACATGGTGGCCCTCGACTTTAAAAGGTCCTTGTACAACTTGAAACTATATGTAAACTGTATCATATATTTGTGTATCGGTAATGTTTTAGAAAAGAGTCCAAAGCTTTCCTGAGGTCTCAATGGAATTGATATCTCCAAATGCTTTAGAATCTTCTGATCAGTAGATCTCCTTGTGATATATCTTCTAGCTCAAGCATCTGTAACAAACTGAGATAAATTAAGGTTTGGTACATGAAGGGAGTTCAAAGACAGAACCTACACTTGCACCAAAGATTATGCGATGTCATGGAAACAGACCTGGCAAAGAATCGAGGACTCTGGATCCTGGCTTACTCTGCCTTATCACTCAAAGAGATGTTAATTCCCTATCTCTCCTCTTGTAAACAGTTATTATAAAACCAAATGTGATAATATGGATGAGAATACTCCTGAAAATATAAAGTTTCCTGCAAAAGTATGACATTAACTGCGAGATATTAAAGTATCAAGTCGTTTCACTAGTTGTCAACTGAGAGAGAGAGAAGATTGTGAGCTCCATCAGCAAAATTTAAAAGCCCTGCTTTTTCATCCTTCTGCAAGGTCTTACATCTGATACTTATGGGTAAATTTCCTTGACTTTAATGAGAATCAGTTGCGAATACAGCTTGCAGGGTTCAGATGGAGATCATCACCAATCTGGGAGCTGATAAATAGAACTTAAGTTTCTTCCCTAGACAACAGTATTTCATCCTTTTTAAAATCTCCTTTATTCCATGAGGCAGGGGTTCTTAAAGAGTGGTCCAGAGCCAGCAGCATGAGCATTACTCAGGAACATGTTAGAAATGCACATTCTCAAGCCCCACCCTTGACCTACTGAATCAGAAATTCTAGGGCTGGGCTGTTGAGTCCGCATTTTAACAAGCTCTCCAGGGAATTCTGATACACTACAAGCTCAAGTTTGAGAACCACTGTCATAAGTGATTATCCCAGGACAGACCTCCTGGACCACTGTGTTGGTTATGGGAAGTCGAAAGAGAATGACAGAGTTCCAGTAACCTGGAAGAAGATCTAGCACAGTTCACTAAAGGGCAGTATAGGCCAGGTTGGGCTGGAGGACACCAGGGCAGCAAACACAACAGGGGCATGTTCAGGGCTCCCCTGGTGGTCTAGTGTAAAGAATCTGCCTGCTAATGCAGGAAACACAGGTTTGATCCCTGGTCCAGGAAGACCCCATATACTGTGGCGCAACTAAGCCCATGTGCCACAACTACTGAGCCAGCGCTCTAGAGCCCAGGAACCGCAACTTCTGAGCCCACGTGCCTAGAGCCGGTGCTCCGCGACAAGAGAAGCCACCACAGTGAGAAGAAGCCTGCACACTGCAACTAGAGAGCAGACCCTGCTCTGAAACTAGAGAAAGCCCATGAAGCAATAAAGACCTAGAACAGTCAAAAATAAATAAAAATAAATCTTAAAGTGCAAGTTCAGGGTGTTTTCACAGGTCTAAGTGAGGCAGCTACACTCAGTCTTATGCAAACAAAGGTTTCTCAGAGAAAGAAATGCCTAAATGTAGGTTTCCAAGGGATGAGAGAACTGGTCACTTTAAAGTGGAGAAAACTGAGATTTAGGGCACTTGGACAACTGTACTCCAGGTCACACAACCTGCAAGCAAGAGGTAGTGTTGGGATTTGAATTCAGGTCAGTCCAACTCCAGAGTTCTTGCTTTTAACCATTACAGTTAGGCTGGAAAATAGGTTTTATCAAGCCTGTCAATCCTGATAAATTGAAAATGGCTTTCAGGAAGGCTGGTGATGAGGACTCTGAGACCTGGGCTGGGCTCAGCAGGAAAGGATGCCACAATCAATTAGTGATGTCTGCCTTGGGTACAGAATAGGGAAGTATGTGTGTCATGCATGCGTTTGCTGACCCTGCACTGCAGAGTACTGCCTCCAGGACTTAGCACAAAGAGGCACAGACCTGCATAGCTGTCTCTTATTCATGGGAGATTGTCTCTGACTTTAAGGAACTTATAGCTCTGTGGCATCAGTGGGCACCTATGATATGTTACTAGGAGGTAGTCAGTGACAGCTGAGGATGTTATAAGCTGATGAAGCATTCATTAAGAAAGGGAATGAAGTTTTCTTCAAAAAGTGAAGCTGCTGATTAAGTGTAACAGTGAAAAACAAACAACAATAAAGAACAATCTTATGAACCTAAGCTTCGAAGTTTGTAGGACAATTCACTTTCATTTTTTACTTCTGTTATTTCCATCAACATGGCAGATGTTGATATGATAGAAAATGTCACTGTTCGCGTAATGTGTCAAGTTGGCACTCTCGTGCCTAGGGGAAACTTAAATTTAGAAATGCCACCCAAAACGTATGCATTCAACATACCTAATGGCTCAACTGTGGAGTAGTTTACAAGTTACTATCAGTCAGAGGGCCTGAGAGCGAGGCTCTTTAAGGCAAAGATGGTACTAAGTTAGTGCCAGTTTGCTTCACACATGGTTTATGGTGTCGAGAAGATGGTAGGTGAGCTCTTTGAAGGGTAATCAAATACTGTTTTCACAATACATGTGTTAAACCAATGTATGGATTGAAACAACAGTAACAACAGAACAGCAGCAGCTGGTTCTAATAATCAGAGGAAATTTGATGGGTACCATCAAGTCCACGAGTCATGGGAAATGACTTCTGGATGAATTTCCTTTGGAAAACTTCTTTTTCACTTCTCCCTGTCTCAACTTCACACTGAACTGTTATAAAAACAGTTTTTATCCTTGAAATTAACAATTTTTGGAAGGAACTTGTGCCCTGGACATAGAGATCAAAAGGAGAAGATGACCTCCCCCAAAATCCCAGGTCAGAGCTGTTGGCCACCTGGGTATTTCTCCCCAGGAGTTGTGAACATTCATCTCTCAGTAATCATGACTTGGACAACCCACATGCACCCCCGCCCCCATTATCAGAGGCTCACTTTACGGTTATGGGCAGCCTTGGGTTTCATCATCTGAACAACTGGGGTGTAAGCCTCAGTGGTCCCCCACCTCAGGGCTCTGCCTGCTGATAAAGCTCCCCTAACCCTTACCTGCAGTTATCAGGAACTGGCTTCCCACCGGTCCTCCTCCCCCAAAGCATTTACACCAGAGATGATGGGGGAGCTTATCACCTTAAGATTTATTTACCTTATCTCACATTGGGAGAAGAGATTTGACAGTACTGGGAATCAAAACATTTCTCTGCCCAAGTCCTGCTGACCAGTGCAGAATTATCTCTGATTCATTTTACATTTTAAACATTATCTGAAACCTCAACAAGGAGAAAAAGAAAACATGACAGCCGTCTGTGGAAAACAGGCTCTGGGGTGCAGGCTGATAAGGGCTTCACCTTTAGACAATCACCTGGAGAACCACAAGAAATGGACTCAATGTGCAGAGGCTATCTTTGTATCTTAGCATCTTCTAAGGTACAAATTCCAACATGAAGAAGGTGCCCTGGAGACCAAGGCTGGAGGGCCTCTAGTTTAGATTATATGTTCTGAAAGAGGAAGAGAACCATTTAAAGGTTCATATTGAATACACTGAACCCTGAAGCTTCTCTTTTGCAGGGCTCCTAATCCATTCATGGAGCAGTAAAATACCAAGTCAGTTCAGAGAAACTGCCTTATTGGCTGTGTGGCTGATTCACGTCCTTCATCCCTGGTTGGTTTTGTAATGTGTATCCCAAACACATCCCTACACATTGAGCAGTTCTGGTGCTGAAGCTTAGCTACGTGCTGTCATTGTCCAGCCTTCTCTCTTTAACCCAGATCCATGGCTGTTTTCTCTTTCATTCCATGGAGAGAGACAGTATAGTGCTCTGGGCTGAGCCCAGGGTTGAGGGTAGTAACAAGATCCAGTTTCTATATCTACTTCTGCCACTGTCATCTTACATGACTTTGGACAAGTATCCTCCTCCTCCCAGCAGTCCAGTGATCTGCTGTTAGTGCAGGACTGGGCTGCCCTGGTGTCTCAGACAGTGAACAATAGGCCTGCAATGTGGGAGATTCGGGTTTGATCCCTGAGTCAGGAAGATCCCCTGGAGGAGGGCATGGCAACCCCCTCCAGTATTCCTGCCTGGAGAATCCTATGGACAGAGGAGCCTGGCGGGACACAGCCCATGGCATTGCAAAGAGTTGGACATGACTGAACGACTAACACTCATTTCTCAGGAGACTTCCCACCCTAACATTCTAGATTTTCAAGGGAACTGGAATTCTGGGTTCAACTGAAATTGGTGTAACCAGAATTTGCCAACTTTCTTCCTCTCTGGCATGAAGCATCACGCTAGGCATCACAGGGGATATGCTTCTATCAGATCTCTCTCACAGCACTCACAGGCAAGGGGCAAGTGGGAGAGAAAAACAAGTTTACAGTTATCTCT
This sequence comes from Tragelaphus eurycerus, assembly GCA_935064755.1. NCBI lineage: Eukaryota > Metazoa > Chordata > Mammalia > Artiodactyla > Bovidae > Tragelaphus > Tragelaphus eurycerus. Next base: position 32,138,244 of record CAKXYN010000014.1, on the reverse strand, counting down.
GCTGCACAGCAGAACATACTGTGTGCTATGAGCAAAGTACAAATGATTACAGGGTCTAAAAGAGGCAGAAATTGCATCTATTTACAAAAAGTCAGACTCACACTTCACAGCATTTCAGATGAGCCTTGTCAGGGAGGGAATTCAGACAGGACACAACTTAGTTTCTATAGCAACATTTACTGAGCAGGTCTTTTGTGCCAGCCACGGTTCTGAGTACTTTGCACACAATAACCCTTTATTCCTCTCAGTATTTTGATATTGAGACTGTGATTATTATTCCCATTCTGCACATGAAGAAACTGAGGTATACACTGCTTAAGTAACAGGCCACAAAGAAAGGGGTATGTGTCAGGATTCAAACATAGGCAATCTGGTGGACAAGCTCCCATTGTCAATCCAGTGGCCCTACCGATGGTGACACATGGAAAACCATTGACTCTGGAAATTGGAGAATGAAGAAGATCTGACTTCAGGGATGAGCTCTGTGGCTGTGGGCAAGTCCTTTCTTGCCTCTGGTCTCCCAATTTCTTACCTGTGAAATAGCAGTGCCAAGTACTGGCCTCACAGGATTGTCATGACAATTCAGTAAAATGTTGGATGTAAATATGATTTAAATGATACAAAGTTCTATATATTCTTCTGTTTGTAAAGGATTTTTTTATGTGGATCATTTTTAAATTATTTATTCAATTTGCTACCCCCCCCGCCCCGGCGGCCCACGAACACACCTACATATTGCCTCTGTTTTGTGTTTTGGCCACAAGATATGTGGGATTTTAGTTCCCTGACCAGGGATTGAACCAGCATCCCTTGCATCAGAAGGTGAAGTCTTAACCACTGCTCTATCATGGAAATTCCTATATATTTTTTTGAATTTATTTATTTTTAATTGGAGGATAATTGCTTTACAATATTGTGTTGCTTTCTGCCGCACATCAACATGAATCAGCCATCGGTACACATAAGTGCCCTTCCTCTTGAACCTCCTACTCCATCCCACCCCTCCAGGTTGTCACAGAGTACCAGGTTGAGTTCCCTGTATCATTTACAACAAATTCCATATATTTTTAAATAATAGAAGAAAGCAAAAGGAGCAGCATGAAGAGAAGTCTGAAGGTGGTAAAGTGCAAGGTGTATATATTTAGGCACGTGTTTAGGGCAGAGTGATCGTCCAGAGAGTCCCATGAGTAAGGGCTACCTGATGGGTCAGGCCTGGAGTCTCTTCCTCAGAGTTACACCTTGGGTAGTTTCCACTCAAGGCTTTACTTCATCTCATCTCTACTATCTATGCTAGGCCTTGACTGTGCTCTCTAAAGAATAACAAATGTAGTCCATTTTCCTCATGTTGTATACTGTTGAAGCTCATGCCCAGAATGCCAACACAGTTCTCATCAGCATTTGAGTTCAGCCACAGCATCTGAATGAAAGGACTAGACACTTAACCCTCAAAACTAATACAGGCATTGGGACATTAGTTTCAGCAGAATTAGCCCATTGTAAGAGCGACACTAAGGGACAATCCCAGCATAAAGAAATAGGCTCATCTCAGGAACGTCTGTGTAGCAAGATGTGTTACCATCATCTTCTCAATGCTGTCCAGGGCAGCATCTTCAGATGGTGTCCAGGTTACAGTAGGACCTTAAGGGATATGCTAAGAAAAGGGCACCAACTCAAGGGATACTCAGTGGGAATTATACTGGACTGGCACCAGAAGATCTGAGTTTGAGCCCTAGCATGACTGATTTTTGACTGATTGCCCCTAGAAACTGGAGGAGGAAATAGCAGCCCCACTCCAGTACTCTTGCCTGGACAATCCCATGGACGGAGGAGCCTGGTAGGCTGCCGTCCATGGGGTCGCTAAGAGTTGGGCACAACTGAGCGACTTCACTTTCACTTTTCACTTTCATGCATTGGAGAAGGAAATGGCAACCCTCTCCAGTACTCTTGCCTGGAGAATCCCAGGGACAAAGGAGCCTAGTGCGCTGCTGTCTCTGGGGTCGCACAAAGTCAGACATGACTGAAGCGACTTAGCAGCCAGTATTCTTGCCTGGAGACTCCCATGGACAGAAGAGCCCGGTGGGTTACAGTTCATGGGTTCGCAAAGAGTTGGACATGACTGAGCACGCATGCACGATCCTAGAAACATCATTTCCCCTCTCTGAGCTTTTGTTTTCTGTAAAATGGCACAACTGATATAGGTGCTCCTTAAAGCATCTTTGAGTCTGAAAGCCCAGAAGCATGCAGGTTATTTTAAGCAGAAACTTAACTAAAGCTATTCTTGGGCTCCCAACTAGAAGCTACATGTGATTTTGCATCTCCTACTAACTGCAGAGGTCACCTTTTCTACTACTTCTTGCTCTTATCTCTCTCAGCTACCAGATGCTGCCATTTACAAAGCAACAACAATAATAACGTGACAACAGCAACAGACATAGTGGAGGACAGGAACTGTGCTAGCAATACATTTTCAACGCATTCAACTCTCAGAGCAACCCCACTGGGTGGGTATCATCATTATTTCTGTAACACAGATGAGGAAACAAAGGTTTCAGAGTTAATCATTAACTTGCCCAAGAGACAGTGGGGAACTGAGTCCAGTCTGCCCACGGCAAACCTTGTGCTCTTAGCCACCTAGATATCCAGCCAGGACTGAACATAAGGGTATGAACCTAAGTGTCCCAGGTGGCCCTGGAGGCCACTCGCCTTTGAAAAATGATTTCTAAAGATTTTTTCATAGGGATCAGAGCCTTTCTTCCTCAGGAAGAAGGAAGTCACTAACTCCAGAGTGAGAGAACAGGACAAGCAGTCCTTTCCCTAATGTGAATTCTGATGATACAAGAGTGGACAGGCGTCCACTGAAGAGAGAAAATCATAGGGAGAAAAGTAGCATGAGGAAAGTGCAATTACCCACTTTCTTGGTGATCTGAGAGACACTCCACAGGGGAGCCCCCGACCTCTGCCCGACATTGTTCAGTGACCCTGACTGAGGGTGCATGGAAAAGTACACCAGGATGTGTGGGTGTCAGTGGACGGGGAGTCACAGCTCATAGATTAGACAGAATGAAGGAACCAGCTGCATGGACCAGCCTCACTTAGAAAGCATCTGTTCCCAAAGCCCTATTAAGTGCCAAGCACACAGAACCATTCCTGAGAGAGCCCCTGTGCTCCCTGTGTGAGACAGGAGACAAATCCAGGCTTGGCTGGCATTAACACCAGATGCTAAGTGCCATATGAAAGTCTAAACAACTTGCTTTGGGCGTAGAGTGGAGGGAGGATCCACTCCACAGCTAACTCCAACACAAGGCAAAAAGTGCTACGAGCTCTAAGGAAAGCACAAGCTGAGAGCTCCGGGAGCTCAGAGAGGGATGGGTGGATTCTGACTGGGGTTAACCCTGAAATGGTGGTGTTTGAGTGGAATCTTGAAGAACTGAAATGAATGTGAAAGGGCTGAGATGAAATTCCCTTCATCTCTGGGATGTCAGTATAAAGAAAAAGTCAGTTTGTCTATGTTTGCTTTTCTGAAGGCAGAATGGCTACAAACATCAGAGTCGAAGTTCAGAATGATCTGATTTTGACTTCCAGATCTGCCGTGTCTGTGTGACCTTAAATCTTGGTATTGTCATCTGTAATAGGAGATACTAGTATCTTTTTCATGGGATTGTTGTGGGGAATAAAGAAATTAACTATGGCAAATGTTTAGTAATGCAAGTGTCGCACAAATAATAGATGATAGCTTTTACTGTAGTAGGATTACTGATGCACTGAACATTATCTAGCTCATCTGGACAACACATGACTATTCAGCCACTGCTGGATATTCAGACAACTTCCAGAATTGACTAAACGCACCTGCATATTCCTTGGCACTTGTCTTCATCCTGGGTGCATTTTCCCTCTCCCCAGACCCTTGCACAGCCAGCACCTTTGTCCATTTCTCAGTCACAGTTTTGCCTTTCTGGTTTGCATTTTGGTGTTCTCATCCTAATTACTGGGTCTAGTTTTCTTACTTCTTCATGCAGTAAGGTTCTGCACTGGAGGGTACAGTCTTTGAGGTGCTTTCAGATCCAGCAGTGAAGGCACAGAGCCATTATGCGTCAGCTTCTCGGGTGAAGTCCTGCCTTGTTCATGGCCAAGTTTGCTCTGTCTCCTGTTCATCACCATGCTACTGAGACTCAACAGGGGACACTGGAGCCGCGGGGAACTAGAACCAAATCTTCTGTTTTACCAAGGAGCACCACACAGGCCAGAGAGAGGAAAACATTTGTCAAGTTTCTGTAAAGAGGCAGGCAGGGGTGGGTCTGCACACTAGACCCTAAGTGTGGGAACTCATAGGTCAGTGCACCCTGAATGACTTCCCGTGACCTCTGTGCCTTTGCTCTGCAGACTCAGGCTTTGATAAAGTCAAAGATGCATTTCCTTCTCTCCCTTCATCCCCCTTGCCCTCCCTCCTGACTTTGGGTAAAGCTGGAAGGGGCAGCCCCCTGGAGGTCCATTTGGACACACACACACCACTCCCGCAAGCATCCTTGGAAGCCACTTACATACCACGTACTGACTTGGGGCCTCACAGTCTGGAGACCAGCTGACAGGAAGAGAGGCAAGAAGACTGAAAACACTTTCAACGGCCTTGGAATTAAAGAAGTGAGAAGGAAGGTAGGAAACGTTTGTGATGACCAACATCATAAAGAAGTGATAAAAAGGAGGAGACCTTAACGCTTGCCTTCTGCTCTCCTGAGATCAAGGATATAAAAGCTTTTCATCTCACATGACAGCTCCAGCTGTTTGGTGGTGGTGACCAGGCTGCAGAAGATTTCAAAGCAGCGCCTGGGCTCCACAGGCAAGAAGGCTAGGTAGAATCCTGTGTCTGCCCCAGGCTCCCTCTTGAGAAGCATTCACCCTTTCCTCTGAATATACAGAACATGCTATACTTCTACTTTAGAATTTATTTCATTTTTTCATGTCCAGTTTTTATTCATGAATCATGGGTCTGTCTTCCTCTTCACATTAGAACATTCCTCTTAAGATGCAGATGTAAGAACAGACTTGTGGACACAGCAAGGGGAAGAGAGGTGGCAGATGAATTGAGAGAGCACCACTGACATATATACAAAACAACAATATTATCGTGTATAAAACAGATAGCGGGAAGCAGCTGCCTAGCACAGGGAGCTTAGCTCTGTGGTCTGTGATGACCTAGAAGGGTGGGATGGGGCAGGGTGGGAGGGAGGCTCAAAAGGGAGGGGATACATGTATACTTATAGCTGCTTCAAGCTGTCATACTGCAGAAACCAACACAACATGATAAAGCAATTATCCTCCAATTAAAAATAAATTTTAAAAAAAGAACATCCCTCTTAAAGGTAGGCCCCACAACAATACAATTATACAATTGCATTGTATCATGTGTGATACATGATATAACAGTATTGTATTGAATCATACATAATGTGCTTATGACATTATTCATGATGACATTAATTATATGACATTAATTATTCAGTGAATATTATGGTTAGATATACTGCAAAGTACTCTAGCTTAACAGTAAGAACTCACCTGGCAGGATCAGACACGGGTAGGTTTGAATGCTAGCTCTACCTTTATCAGTTCTCTGACTTCTACCTACCTGTGCCTCAGTCCATTTATAAAATAATAATAATAGTGCATACTTTCTAGGACTGTCACACAGATTTTAAACAGTTTATTACTTTAAAATGTGTAGTTAGTTCCTAGCATTAAAGGGCTCAATATATGCAGCAGCTAGTAGTAATATCAGAAATCACCACCATCATCACCATCGTCATTTGTTGACAGTTATTATGCTGATAACCAGAATCCCCAAATCCTCCATCAGCTCCTGTCTTTCCTTAGATAGGAGAGGGAGAGATGCAAAGGAATAAACTGAAGGAAAGAAAAGAAATCCAGTGCTTCTTACTCTGTGGTTGTTGCACCAAACCACACGGTGGGCTTCTGTGCACTGAAGGATCCCTGAAAGCTTCTTTCCTGAGGCTCTCCCCTAACCTTGGCTCTGTGGGTACCAGCCCTCTGGAGACAAGAAAAGACTAACCTAAGGCAATGAAGGGGCTTCCCAGGTGGCTCAGTGGTAAAGTATCTGCCTGCCAATGCAGGAGACATAGGAGACATGGGTTTGATCCCTGGATCAGGAAGATCCCCTGGAAAAAGAAATGGCAACCCACTCCAGTATTCTTGCCTGGAGAATCCCACTGACAGAGAAGTCCAGTGGGCCTCAGTCCATGGGGTCGCAAGGAGTCAGACACAAATTAGGAAACAAACAACAAACAACAAGGCAATGAAGGGGTGAGGGGAGAAGTTTTGCCTAATTTCTCAAATAAGGCAGGTCCAAGCTTTCCACTCAAATCTTCAGGGTGAAAGAGGTCCATCCTACCCACACTCAAAGCTGCCCCAGGCTTGCCTGTCACATCAGAGAAAAAACGCCAGCAGCTGTGGCACCACGGCCCAAACTGGTCTTGCTACCTCCTTACTTGCTTTGAGGGGAGGAGCAGGGGGAGTAGGTTATCCTAAACCAACACAAACCAGGTGGGAGAGTAGGTCCTGGCATGGCTGTAGTGGTGAGTAGGCGTGTGGGTACAAAGAAGGTCACCAGCATGATGCTCTAGAGTGTGTGTATAAAGTATGGAGAAAAATAGAATCTGAACCATAGAAATGATTACTGGATGTAGCTAGTGGTAACAGAATGTGGAGCTGAAAAGGACCATGCTTGTACAGTACACACCTATCCTCTCACAGCTGAGGAAACAAAATTCTTCACTTAAGAAGGGAAATAGTCCACCCACTTGGTTACTTGGCATGGACTGTACTGCTTAATGCCAAGGACGATGCTATATGCTGTGTATACAGGCTGAGAAAAAGGGAAAGAGGCCCTGCCCTCACAAATGTACACCCTAAGAGAGGGACAGATAATCAACAAGCCAACAACCCATCAGATGCAGTGAAGTCTCTCGTGACCAACTTCTTCTATTCAACCATGTCTCTGGATTGACCTATATTATCCATCATCTCTGTAAACCCCACACCTTCTAGACAGTAGCCTCTTCTCTGATCAGCCCCTATATTTCTGTTCACATTAGCTTCATTGGAGACAGACTAGAAATCCATTCCATTTGTTTCCAAACCTATTTATACTCTATGTTTTACTTATATTTTTGCCATGTAACTAGAAGTTATGTAAAATATGAGTGCAAAAAGAAAGTTGCTTTACTTCTCTGGAAAGTCAGTTACATGCTTTTGAAAGGCTCAAAGAGGAATCACAAAAAACATTATAATGCTAGGTATAGGCAAGGAAACTATAAAAGACTGTGGCGGGGGACACAAAAAAATTCTGTGCTTACATTTACGTTATGTCTTCAAGCTCCCACTACATAAAAGTTTGATGAATAAATGTGTGTGCACTTAAATCTTTTAAGTTAGAAGAAAATCCTCATGATGAATCATTTTTTGTAATTCTTCACTTTAACCATCTTTTCCAAAGAATCTAATAGCAGCCCCTCATTGCATCAGATGAAAGGATTTCTGCTGCAATTACAACTTGAGTAAAGTGCTGTGAGGGAAGCAAACTGAATGAGGTGACAGAGCACAGTGGATGACCTACTTAGGGTGGTCACTGAAAGATGCAAAGAGGCCAGCCAGACAAAAGTAGGAGAGAAGAGTTCTTGGTAGAAGGGACAGCCTAGCAGGGAGCCCTAGTATGTTGAAGAAGGTGCAACAGTGGATAAGAGAAAGGGAGAGGATGAATGAAACTGTTCAGATTACCAGGGTTCAGACAAAGGGCAGACCCTGCCAGGTGATGCAAGGCAATATAAACATTACTGACAGGGACTTCCCTGGTGGTCCAGTGGCTAAGATTCCACTCTCTCAGTGCAGGGGGCCCAGGTTTGATCTCTGTTCAGGGAACTAGATCCCACAGGCCACAACCAAGACCCTGTGCAGTCAAATAAATAAATACTAAAAAATTACCGAACACATGCTGAGGACCCTCTCAAAGCTCAAGGGGACTATGTCAGGACCCCATTTCCATTTTCAAAAGAACATTCTGGCTGCTATGTGAAGAATGGAGGAGGGTGAGAAGAGAGAAAGAGAGCAAGATGGAGGCGGCGAGGCAGGAACGTGATAAAGAAAGCGGTAAATAGAGCTGTCCCTCAGGATCTGTGGGGAACTGGTTCCAAGACCCTCCTCAGATACCAGAATCCATGGATGCTCAGTCCTTATGTAAAAACGGCACAGTATCTGCATACAACCTCTGTGCATCCTCCCATATACTTTAAAGCATCTATGGATTACTTATAACACCTGATGCAAGTAAACTCTGTGAAACAGTTGTCGGCACACAGAAGATTCAAATTTGGCTTTGCGGAGCTTTCCCAACTCCTTTTTGCGAGTACTTTCAATCCACGGTCGGTTGGTCTGCGGATGTGGAACCCACAGGTACGAGAACTGACTCTGTGCATGCTGAACACTGACATAGCACTAGGCCGCTGGGGGCTGCGGGTATAGTAGATACGTTCGTGGCATCTTTAGAAGGATATTTATCCATGTTTTCTCTTGTCAATCAATCAGCATGACTAAACTTACAGCTAATTTTTGAAAGGTACTTATGATTCAATCTGGGGGGAGAGGGGAACCCAGAAGTCAAGTAAATCGGTTTTCTTCTCCTAGTTTGATATTTATTAACTGTGCTACTTAAAGCAAGACTCTGAACTCTTGGAAGCGCATCTGGATAAAGAGAATAATAATATCCTCTCCAGTCTATATTATATTTGTTATGTAATTTGAATAAGATGATGTACTGTATCGATGTGTATACTACCCTTTATAGTGAATGTAAGGGCTTGGATAATCTTACAACTGGTAAGGCAAGTTTTATTGCCTTCACTTCACAGGTGAGAAAAACCCAAATATATTCAACAGTTACTAAGCATCTGCTCTATCAAGACCAGGACTAGGCCCTGAGACTTTAAAAACAAATTAGACCCAGCCCCACCCTGGTCTGATGAAGAAACAGACATGAAATTATAGAATATCAAGATAAGTACTAAGAAAGAAAGCACAGTAGAAGCTCAGAGAAGGAACTCCTCTTTTCTGGAACGGTTGGAACACTTTCTACTGGAGTCAGCATCTAACTGGGGTCTTAAAGGAAGTGTAGGAGTTTTTCAGGTGCTGAGGGGCGTTTGTAAGTAATGTATACAGAAGTACGAAGACCAAGCCGTGTGGTTGTGGTCTCTAGCTTTCAGTGAGCTGTTAAGAAACGAGGCTGGGGGTGGATCAGAACCACTGAGACTCTCCCACATGGAGCCCTGTGGCTGCATTACGCCCAAGCAAAAAAAAAAAAAAATCTAGTACAGTAGCTTCCTGAGTATGTTTTCTCCAAATGCTCTCAGCAGTTCTGCATTGTATCTGTGCCTTTTACTCTCTCCTTCCTCACTTACTATTTTCCCCAGAATGAGTCTGAATCTCAGCCTCTCCCCTCCCACACACACTCCTGGATCTTAATTCAGGGGAGGCATACAAAGAGAGCACCCCTAGTCAGTAAGAACTGCTATTATTCTCAGAATTTCTTTTAGAAATCAAGGAGTCTGGACTGTTTCTTAGCAGGAGCTATTTCATCCTATTTCATGGATGAAACATCAAAACTATTTCATGTTTTGAGAAACCTTGAAAACTGACTCAAATTTTGGAACAAAGGGATCTAAATACCAGGGAGTTGGTTTTTGGAGGGGAGGCATGTCTGCAGAGGAGGAGGCTGGGCTTTTGCTAAAGAGCGTCAGTTAGAAATTGTCTAGGAGACCTGAGTTCTCATCCCTGGGCACAGCATGCTTTCATGCCTCAACAGTCCCATCTGGAAAATGACAAATAAGAAAATGTGTAGTTTTAGAAGTGGAAAGAGTGTTATAGCTAAATGAATCTCACTTTTTTTTTTAAACAAATGAGGACATGAACTCCAGAGAGGCGGAATAACTTGCTAAAGGTAATATAGAGAATGGGCAGTTTGTTTGGTCATTCACTCATCCATTCCATTCAGCAAATGTCTTGGTGAGTCCCCGGTGCCAAGTACCTTGCTAGATGCCAGGACTAAAGCAGGAGATGAAATAATCATGATCTCTGCTGTGTTGGGAGAAATGAAATGACGCCAATAAACAAAACGTTAAAGAGGATAATTAAAGACAGAGATAAGCTATGATGGAAATAAACACAGCACTGGTATAGAGAATCAAAGAGCAAAAACACAGAGAAAGCCTCTCTGAAGAAAGAACACTAAAGCGGAGACCTAAGCACTACAGACTCAGCCACGTGAAGAGGGTTTAAAGGAACTTTCTAGGGGAGAACTGCATATGCAAAAGCCCCAGGGCAAAAAAAGTTTGGACTGTCCTGAAAGGTGAAAGAAAGACCAGTGTGTGGATAGACAAAAGGGGCATGGACTGGGTAGGAGATGTGGCGGGAAAGATGGTTGTTGTTCAGCTGCTAAGTTGTGTCTGACTCTTTGCAACCCCATGGACTGTAGCGCGTCAGGCTCCTCTGTCCATGGGCTCTCCCGGGCAAGAATACAGGAGTGGGTTGCCATTTCCTTCTCTTGAGAAACTTCTCTATTCAGGGATAGACCTGCATCTCCTGCATTGCAGGCAGATTCTTTAGCACTGAGTCACCTGGGAAGGCCAAGGAGAGGTAGGCAGGGAGCTTAAAATTCAAAGTGCTCTTATTGGTAAATTCTTGATTGACCTTCATGTCTTTGTTGAACTCTACTGCTTGAGGGTTTGTTTAAAATTCACTATTCTCGGTATGCTTTTCTGGGACCTGAATTAGATGAGCAGGAAAGAAGAAAAAAAAAATGTTGAACTGTTCTTCTGTATCCACTTTTCCCTTTGCTTAGGGTTCAGCTCAAGAATTCAGCAAGGGGCAGAGTCCGAAGTGAATTCAGATATCAGGCAAGGTAGAATTTGGTTCCTGGTGGTGTCATATAGTTTTGAGAGCTGGAACCTCTTGTTTCTATAGCCTTATTCCTCCTTCATTTTTGTCCTTCCCCTCCTCAGTAGATATACCCTGGCTAGAAAAATGAATTTCACTGATATAGGGCACCCTCAGGCAGTCATCTGCAGATTTTCAGGAAGGTTTGCCTTGATAGACAGGTGCCAGTCAAGTTTATGGTGTGCAGTGCATTGTAGGCTTGCCACTTGGCTTAGGAAAACCTATTTATATGCATGAGTTTCATAAAAGAAGAATAGCAAACGAGAAAATATTTTTCCCACTCACCCAGGGAACAGAATCAAGATCGTCAGAGGGTGAGTCTGGCTTCATTTCCGGAATGATTTACCTGGTGTTCCTTGCAGGGACTGTTCATTCATGAACCAGCAGAAGATGCTTTGTGAGGCGGGGGGAGGTAGCAGAGGGTGGTGACTGGGCCAGAGGCAGAGGACGCTATGAGGCTGATCTCTCCAGTAACCCCTTCTCTTTGGCTACTGTCTCACTCTCGTTCCTTCTGCTCTAGTGGGTTTCTGTGCTAGTTCCCCAAGGCTGCACAGCAGCAGAGCTAGATAGATGTAATCTCTACCTGGACTTTCGAGTTAACCCTACCTCCTACCCACAAATGAGGCTGAGTGAGCACATGCCCCAGTACTGGTCTGCAGCCTTGACCTTGGCCCCAGAACTTGACCCAAGAATGAGCCCTGACCTCATCCTCAAATCCAAGTTCCAACCTTGTGCAGCCCCTCCCCCGGCCCTGGACCAAGTGCTCCTGCCTGATCCCTTCTGTGTGCCTGAGGCTTGCCCTTGAAGGGTGCAGCCACAGTGATGTGCATCCCCTTTTAAGGAAGCCTCTGAAAGCCCCTGGCCTCTCGAGGCCCAGGTCTCCCTTGCCAGAGCCACTGCAGAAGAACCACAAGATGTGGAAAGGGAGACATGGGTTCACACCTGTGTCCCTGGTTCCTCGTCTGTGTGTGGGCTCGAGGGCCATCAGTCCTGCCCTACCTGCCCCACTGGGTAGTCTCAAGAGGTAGTGGATGTGAGAGATTTAAAGCTCATATAATGCACTGTGAACTATTACTACCTCTCTCAAAATGTCAACATTTCAGCCTTCTTGCTGTCCAGTAGCAGGAGTCCACAGAGTAGGAGCTGGCCACAGACCAAATCTAGCACAATGTCTGCTTTTGTAAGTAAAGGTTTACATGGTAAATAAAGTTTCACACTCATTTTATGTACCTATTGTCCTTGGCTGCTTTCATGCTACCAAAGCATCACAGAACAGTTGCAGCAGAGACTGTAGGGCCCACCAAGCCCAAGATACTCTTTGTTCCGTTGCTGTCACCCGGCATAGAGGAGCAGAGCAATGGCTCTAAAGCTAGAATTCCTGTGTTTAGAGGCTGAGTCTTCTACTTGGTGGCTATGTGACCTTGGGCAAGTAAATTAGCCCCAGTTTTTCTATCTCCATAAAATGGCAATAAGAACTGAATCCCTCTACACTAGTGAAACGGCAGTAAATGAGTAATTCGTACAAAGCAGGTAGCAGAGTCCCCGGCATACAGTAAGCATTCAGGGTTGCCTGGTACTATTATCAGGGAAATGAGAGCTCTGGCTTGTGATGACAGACTTTCTGGGGACCAGAGTTAATATGGTTCAAGGCACAGGGGAGAGGAACCGACCTGGATTCATATCTCAACTCTGTCACTTATCACACGAATGACTTGTGAGAGATTAATTAACCTTCTTGAGCTTCAGCTTCTTCATGCATGAAATAGGACAAAAAAAAAAATTATAAGGTTGTTGTGGGAAGTAAATGATAGTGCTTAGACCAGGATTTGGTGCATAGTCAACACTCAACAGGGGTCAGAACTATAATAATAAATAAGATGAACAGTATTTTCCCCCAAGTAGGGACAGCCACCCAGAAGAGATAGGTAGTGAGAAGTCTCCAGTATGCCACCATCTTCAGGAGGTTCTAGCTGTGGCTAGTGGTGACCTTGACATCAGGTTTTGCATATTCCAAGCACATTTAAATTCTACAGACTTCAAAGTGGAGTCAGGCAGATAGACATCTTTTAGGAGACTTTTCTCTAGGTTAAAAGGCCCTCAAGACCAAGTACCTTTCAGCACCAACAATCTATTATCCTACAGTGGTTCTTGGGTTAAGTGAGAGGCAAGGAGAACAGCACGTGTGTGTGTGTGTGTGTGTGTGTGTGTGTATATGAACTATCTCTGAAAGATCTTCTGCCTATAATACTAAATGGTTACCTGGTTTGCTATGTAAGGTGAAAATGCCCTCGTTTTGAATCCTTTAGAAAACCTAAAGGTTGAGTCATGTCATGGGATGTAAATCTTGCCTAGGAAGCACTGGCTAAGGAGACTGACTGTTGCAGGTGGAATATATTAAGGGTGGCTGGGTTTTGGACACCAGCTTAGGAGAACATCTCTTATTCTCTATTGGCCTAACGGAGTGACAGAGGTCAGTGGGCTGAAGCAAGGGGAATTTGGACCAAGAGTGGGGCATAATGGATATTCCCCAAGTTCATGGTTGCCAGATGGTCATCTTAATTTAGAAGACTGTGAAACAAAGCAATATCACCAAGCATGTATGGTTATTCCCTATCCCTATGTATACAGGACACATCACATTGAACATGCCGAGAAAAATCATAGAGTTGAAAGGCTTCTACCTTCAAGAGTTTACACCTCAATTGTGGGTGAAATATATACAAACACAAAAAGTCATTTGATAATACCAAGAAAAATAATAAGTCTACCAAATGTAAGAAATTCCATGGAAGCAAGATTAGGTCAATTGTCAAAAATAGTATCAAGTAGTATAAGTGAATGATATGCATTCATTCACTCAATCAGTCTTCATTCCCTCATTTACCAGAAATACTGTGTAGTCATTGTGTGATGCCCTCTAAGGACTGTAAAGAATAAAATGAGCTTTATGAAAACAGAGGCATCATCTATCTTATTCACCACTCTGTTGCACAGCGTCTAGCCCATAGGAAAGAGGCAATAATGACTAAAACAGATAGATGTGGTGTTCAGATGATTGTGACGTTTATGGAGCTCCTAATATGCTCTTAGACTTCGACTTGTATTATAAAATACTAGCAAATAGAAATGTAGTAGACATCAGTCGGTTTGATATGCCTGACATCCATCTTCTCTCTGTCCACAACACATTCATTTTCCTTTGGCTGATACCTTCTTAGTAAGTGAAGTCGCTCAGTCGTGTCTGACTCTTTGTGACCCCATGGACTGTAGCCCACCATGCTCCTTTGTCCATGGGATTTTCCAGGCAAGAGTACTGGAGTGGGTTGCCGTTTCCTTCTCCAGAGGATCTTCCCGACCCAGGGATCAAACCCAGGTGTCCTGCATTGTAAGCAAGACGCTTTACCATCTGAGCCACCAGGGAAGTCCTAGTATGGTTACCTAATGTTAGGAAGACAATTAGCTAGTTTCTCTGCCTTCCCTTGACCAAGGGATGACTCCTACTCTGAAAAAGGCCCGTCTGGAGCTGTGTGGAGCAGTGATTACAAATGGCTGAAGCAACGGTGATATTCTGAAGACACCATCTATGAAATTCTCACACCCAGATTCCCCAATCTCCTGCAATTTCCATCGTCTGAAGTTCAGTCTTTGAGCTGGCAGTTCCCTCTCCTTTCTTCTTTTGTCTTCAGTTAGGATGCATTCATGTCTGTCCTTGCAATCAAAGAATTATTCAAACTAATAAAGCATGAGGGCTGCATAAAAATTGATAAGAGGCATACATTTCTGTGGACATTTAAAAGAGGGATGGAGACTTTTATAGACTAGTTAGGAAAAGGGAAGCGTGAGAGCTTCATGGAAGAGGTGGCATTTAAGCTGGACCTTTAAAGATTGGAAAGAATTTGTAGAGGGAAATGGTAGAAGTCAGGAAGTCTGTACAGGCTGGAACAAGAACACAAGCAAAGGCCCAGAACCTAAAGCAAACCTAGAAACATCCAAGAGAAGCAGTGTCTATACTCAAACCCCATGAACTCATTGGTCCATGTTTGTAGCCCCATTACACTTAAGTCAGATTTCCTTTTCCCATTTTGCACTGGATCAGAACTAGCTTTCCCTCCACGGTGTCTCTTCTCCATTGCCTTTATCTATAGGATGTTAGAGCTGAGGGCTCAGTTAAAATCAGACCTAGACTATCTCTGAACAAGGTGATGTTCTAGAGCTCAGCAGGTACCCAAGCCACACATGAAGTGCTGTGCACCTTAGGGGAGCATTAAGTCTGCTCAGAAAGTGACATATGGTCTCCTTCACCTCCATTTCTACTGCTCTCTCCTTTGGCCTGCACTGCATCTACCTTTGCCTCCTTTTTATTTCTCAATTTCACCAACATTTTCCTGAACCTTATTATGAGCCTTTGTACTTACTGTTCCTTCCGCCTGAAACTGTTTCCCTGGCCCTCTGCCTGGCCAGCTCCTCCACATGATTCATTTTCTCTGCTCAAAGGTTACTGCCACAGAGAGGGTCTCCTTCACCCTTTATGTAAGTAGCCCCATCAGACACACTCCCATCAAATCATATTATTGCCTTCCTAACACTTATCAGATCCTAACGATCTTACTGACATGTACATCATCTCTCTCTCTCTCTCTAGATCCTAAGCTCCATGATGGAAGGTTCTCAGGGTTGTATTCCCCGGCACCCCGCTGTCTGACATACACCGTGTGCACAGTAAACATTTGTTAGAAGGGTGGATGAGTAGTTAGATAGAAGAAAGATGGAAAGAAAAAAGAGAAGATCACTGTCTGTAGAACTACACATCTTCAGGGAGCACAAATGTTTTATTAGAGGTACTCCACACACACACACATGCACACAACATTGATTTAATAGAAACTCCATTGTCCAGATAGGGAAAATGCAGCTCAGAGAGGGAAAGGGGCTTGTTCATAGTCCCTGATTTGTTTTTCTGTGTTTACTTTTCCAGAACCAGGTCAGGCACCTGAAGAGTGTGCCCACAGAACCTACGATCTCTCCATCTATTTGTCCTTCCCCTGCCCCTGGTTTCATATGTCAGTCCACAAGGTGAATCTTATTCCAGGACCAGTGAGCCCAGCCTGTAACCAATTCTTAGCCTCATATACCATGTCACATCTCATTGACTTTCAGTGCCTGGTAATTAATACTCATGTTTCATAATAAATACGCAAGTCTGAGCATTTCCCTCTGTTGCCCGGTCCCAGCTGGGCTCCAGGGCCAAGGTGAAGTGAGGCTCTAGGAAACTGAGAGGGACCCAAAGTCTAAGTATACGTAACATGGACACATGACTCAGGGGCTTAACACCGCTAGTCCTGGCAAGGTCCTTGGCAGTCTGGTCCCCCACCACCACCTCCAACGCTGGCACATCCCTGTCCAGTTGTACTGGCTTCTCTGGACTTTCTCTAAGGGCCCTTCCTCTCTCTCACCTCATTGTCTTTGGATAAACTGGTCCCTCTTCCTGGATATTGGCACAGGCACTTAGCACCATGACCCCCTGAAGTAAGTACTCGGTAAACACTGGCTATCATGATAGTTAACAATCATTTGTTCTGTGTTTAATACTTATTCCTCTCAAAATATCCTTTCTTTCCCTTAATTTAAAATTTACTCAACGCTGATCTCCTGTCTAAGCTCTGAGAAGGCAGAAGACACACCTGTCTTGCGTCATCACTGCTTCCCCGTTTCCTGGTGCTCAATAAATATTTGTTGACTCAACAAATGAACAATGAGGCTTTATCCAATAAATGTCAGCGAAGCCCTAAGACATGTCTCAGAATCCTAAATAATTGCTGTTTAAAGGAGATGAGGACAATTTATATCTATTATGGTAATTCAAGACATAGGATCATCAGATCTTGGATGTAAGAGAGTGTAAGGGGATGGAGGGGCACTCTCATTGTCTGAAAGACAGAAATAAAGCACCTTTGATGTCACAAGGTTAGAGTCAGATCAAGAATGTCATTTCTACCCATAAGGATACGCTTATTCAAGGAGCACAATGAGTGTCTAAAAGTCCCTCCATACACACACACATACACACACACTTTCCATCTCCCTCCCCCTGAATGGAGCCACCCTGTCACCTCATTAACCACCATTTACAATGAGGCTGCCACATTTCCAGGGACCACAGCCAGGAGCCAAGGAGAAATGTCGGTGTGAGAGGCCTTAAATGAAGTGACAATAAAAAAGGAGTTGCTAATACCGGGAGATCCCTCCCTGGGAGAGAACTGTCAGGAAGAGTGCCCAGGGCTGGGAGATTTATTGATACTAAGTGGATGGTGCCTTAACCAGAAGTGATTATCAAAGAGGTTTGAGCCGAGTGAGGATGGAATTGGACAGCCTGCGCTTTGCAGAGCGGGGGTTTTCCTGCCCTTGCCAGGGCTTGCCCTCCTACCTCCCTAAGAGGGAATTCCTGGCCTCGTTTTTACTAGTTCTGATTGTTGGCCGCATTCTGCTGCAGAATCTCCTGGAGGCAGGGACCTCGGAATCTGACACTCTGGCAGGGTTCCCTGAATGTGCGATGGCTTTTCTCTCTGCTGGGTCTTTGCTGCTATTCTTCCTTCCACCTGGAATACTCTTTATGCACAAGCAACTGCACTCTACCCTTGCCCCACATGCACACCCCTTCTTCTGGCTGATCTCCGATTATCTTTCAGGGTCAAAGCTGGCACTTCTTCTCGGAAGCCTTCTCTGAGGTTCCCAAAGGCTGGGTGTCCCTGCCTGAACCCTGACCTCATCCCTTCCACAGCACTTACATGAAGTGTACTTACTAGTTCAATCCCAGTCTTTCCCATTTTTCCAGGCAATGGTCCTTGAGGTTGGACCTTGCTGATTTCACCACTGCATGTCCACTGCCTAACATGGAGTCCCACGAGTGGTAGATGTGAAATGTTGAGAAGTGGATGGATGGGAGGATGGACCAACAGAAGAACAGATGTGTGTGTATATGCTCTGCATGATCCCCAGGGACCAGAGAGGGATGAATTGAGCACCACCCAGTTTCATTTTGTTTTAATATCAATAGACCCTAATGCAGTAATGCCTCTTGATCTGGTATCAGGGGAAGGCAATGTGCTATAGGAGAGGATTTTCTAGAAACTCAGGCTGTCCTCTATGCCATGACTGTCTCCTTCCAGTATTATAGGAGGGAGGGAAGGGGTGTCATATCACAGAAGTCAAGAGTTCAAGCCTTGTGGTCTGACTGGTAGAGTTCAGATCTCAGTTTTGTCTTACACTGGTCTTGGACTTGCCCTTCCCAATTTGTAACCTAACTCACAGGATGAAAGAAGTCATTGCCAGCGAATGTCTTGACATGAGTCTGGTACTTCATAAGTGCTCAAACATCAGCTCTTAATTCTTACTATCAGAGGCAGTATATTCACCATTGCTGTCTTAAATGGCGAATACATACATAGTCCTGCCTACTCGGATTCTCCATCAGCCTGAGAATCTGACCGACTAGTACACCGCAGGGTCCCCAGGCTGCTTTCCAATGTTCCCATTTCTCCTCGGGCTCACTGTATCTAACAGTGGATACAGGGTCCACCTCTAGCCTGCTTTCTGACTGGCCTTCACTCATCTACTCTCTGAAAGTGAAAAGTGTTAGTCGCTCAGTCATGTCTGATTCTTTGCGACTCCACGGACTGTAGCCCACCAGGCTCCTCTGTCCATGGTATTCTCCAGGCAATAATACTGAAATGGTTTGCTATTTCTTTCTCCTAGGTAACTAACTCACCAATTACATTAAAAACTATATCTTAAATATAACTCAAGACTCTGAATGCATCTGGATTTAGTGCCAGGATTCTATTACAATGAGATTTAAGAACTCAGAACCTTTATCTGATTTCTAGGTTTGAAAAACTGCACTGGAGTTTGTGAAAAGTTTGACTAGCGAATAAACAAAGTATCCTCAATCAGTTAACATTTTTCAACTAATTTGACTAGAACATAGACTGTAGGAGCCTGAAGGAACATTTATTATGAAGTCTGAAGCCACCAATTTACAGATGGGAGACTGAGACCCAGAGAGAGCCCGGGATTGGCCCAAGGTCACATAGCCCTGTGTTGTGATAAAAACCAAAAAGAGAATCCTCTAGGTTTCTGGCATCTAGTTTAGTACTTTTTCTGCAAGACCAAGTTATCTTTTTTAATTGAATATTTACTGTGACAGATTTAAGGAAATGCACTACAACTAATTATATTTCTGAACATTTAACCAATTATGCAGTATCCCACAGGCCCTGGGCCTAGAGAGTCTTACTCTCAGTCTCTCGCTGTCCCTTTCTCTGTTGCTGCTCAGGCTTAGTTGAAATAAGGAGCCAGATTGATGATCAGATGCTGAACAAGTCTGGGGCCAGGGTCCACTTAGGTATATCCATAAGGCTACCTCCAAGCCATGTTCTTTTAGGGAGAAGTTGGCAAATGTACCCTCTTAGCCTTAGAGGATAATATATTCAGTTCAAAGGGGAAAAACAGACTTGCAAAAGGTAAAAATAGGAAGATAATTTGAGAAGGGAAAAACCCTGGCCTCTGTGAGTAGAGTCTATCATGCTTACCTGCACCCCTTTCTTTCCTCCCATCTCATCCTTTCCTCTTCCACTTCTAAAGTTCCAGCAAGAAACAGTGGCCACAAGGTCCCTAGAGGCCCAAGGAAAGGTGCAAAACCACGTAGGTAACGTCAGGGAGTGGATTGGAACATGAGATTTATATCCCACTGGATAATATTTCACTTCAGCAAGAAGAGATCCTAAAAATACTGCAGAGAGCATATTATAATATTTTAATGGGGTTTATGTGCTCCTCATATACACTTCACCCAGTAAGATGGATTGTGCTTTTTGACAAATCTATATTTAACATGAGGAGAATAATATACAATGTATGTCAATCCATATTTATGGAAGTCATGATTCTGACAATTACAACAGACATTTAAAGACAGGGCCTATTGTCAGCTGCAAACAGATGGAGTGGCCTCATTAGGGCGAAAGAGAAAATAGTGTGAGCAGTAAAGGATAAATAGCTAATACAGGAGACATCAACCCAGAACAGAGGAGGAGGAAGGGGTCCAGGGTGACCCACCCGCTCCTCCCCATCCCTTACAACAGGCATGTGACCCTCTCATCAGCACTCACCTACCACGTCCTGGGGATTATGCTGGCTTTGGGGCATAAATGAGACCTCTGCTTTTCAGGAATTAACATTGACCTGAGCAGTCACAGAGACATACAAGCAAAAAAAGAAAAAGAAAACGATTTTAAATAATAATCATTCAAGTATGAAAGATACAATGGGGGATATGATAGAGATTTATAGAGGGTTGAGGGGACGATGGAACAACCATCTAGAGGAGGTGATGAAGGAAGGCCAGTCCAGGCAGGAGAGATGTGAGCTGAGACACAACTGCTGAAAAGCAGTGAGCACTGCAAAGAGGGAAGGGAAGAGCCCTGCAGCCAGAGAATCTAAAAAAGAATGTCACTTTGCTGTACACCTGAAACTAATACAACATTGAAAATCAACTACCATCCAATACAAAATAAAAATTAAATTAAAAAACATAACAAACACATGAAGGGCACCTTCTGGGTTTCCTTAGACAACATGCTGGGTTACACTGGAAGTTAAATAGATGGCTTGTATGGCTCCGTTACAATCTTTAAGAGAAGATCTTGCAGGGGCATGAAGGGAAGATCTAGGAAGTAACTCAACTGAGACTTGGTAGGCAACTAGGTCCTAGCAGCTAACGGCGTTCTTCAGTTCAGCCTGACCCAGGGTATCAATTACGTGCTAAAATGTATTAACCAGCAAAGGGCCCTGGGAATGTTTGAATTTGACAAAAATCTGGATTTTTTTGGAATAGGATTTCTCTCAATCTTTTATGTGGCCAGTATGTAGTATGAAACTGCAAAAGGAGGACAGGGTTTATTTACACCATTTCCAAAATGTGTTTGCGCAAAGAAGTCTTTTCTTTTTTAAGGAGCACTTTGTGATACTACGTTTCATGGAATACATGTGGGCGATGCTCATGGAGCATAGTTTGAGAGCCCATATACAAAGGCGGTGTGGGGTCATTAAAGCAGGTGATATGGTCAAGAGAACAGAGCATCTAAGAACACCAGCTTCTTCATCTTAAAATAAAACTGATAATACCAAAGTCACAGGGTTGTGATGAGAAATGAACAGCCTAACACATACGGCAAAGCACCCTAAAATACTGTCACTGTGATGAGAATGACTTGTCTGCCTCACCATCCATATTAGGACAGGAATTGGGGGGCACTGGGCTTGGCATTACAGTTGGGCACTTGACTGGGGCAAACTCTAGGAACTCTGTATCACATATTAAAATGAAGTTTCATTGCTGAATGACCTGAATTTGGTCCCATAACTTTGGTCTTTTTTACCATTATAGTCTAACCAGCAGTCTAACTGAACACCAAGCACTATTGGTAACTTAACTGGGATCTTACAAAATGACTCCTGTGGGGATATTCACACAGCTAAGCAATTACTGTGGCTGATACACCAGGGGGCCTGAAAAATCAGCTAGTAGGATGTACAAACATGTGATGAACATCAGCAGAGAAATGTACACTGAAAGCCAAGGGTAGACTGGGAAAATCAACACTTGTTTTCTTAAATGTGCATCAGCAGCAAGCTGACAGACTTTCTTCCTGCGGCATCTTATTATGCTTTGCCTTGAAGTGATGGGCAGTGTCATAGAAAGATCATCAGACTGGGTTCAAGATACCTGCCTAACTCAGATCCGGTCTATCTGTGATACCTTGGACATGTTCATTACCTTTCTAAGTCTTGGTTTCTCCCTTTAAAAACTTACCTAGTCATCCTTTTCCTACCTTAATAAGGTTGTTGTACAGATAACACGAAAGAACATACAGAACTACATTGTATACATTTATAATAAATAACCATGACAACTCTTGGCATGGAAATGGTACCTAATAAAGACTGGTTCAACAGATGGATGGGTGGGTTGGACAGATGAATGAGTGAATGGATGCACAGATGGGTAAAATAGATGGGCAGTTAGATAGGTTGGCGGGTTGAAAGGATGGAGGGATAGATTGCCTGAGTGGGCAGAAGGATAGCTAGATAATAGAAGGATGATGAGTTAGATGGATAGGCTAATGGATGAAATAGTTTTAGAGCCAGACAGCATGTTTGCAGCATCTTCCTCTATTCATTAATTTCTCTCTTCTCCTTTTCCAGTCTGTTCCCAGTTCTCTAAAGGAGTCTATGCCATCTTTGGGTTTTATGAACGGAGGACTGTCAACATGCTGACCTCCTTCTGCGGGGCCCTCCACGTCTGCTTCATTACACCAAGCTTTCCCGTTGACACATCCAACCAGTTTGTCCTCCAGCTGCGCCCTGAGCTGCAGGATGCCCTCATCAGTATCATTGACCATTACAAGTGGCAAAAATTTGTCTACATTTATGATGCTGACCGGGGTAAGCCAGGGGCTAGGGAAGGGAGATGTTGAAGGGATGGAGAGAAAATTACCAGCAGGAAGAAGAATGGGGCCTCCGTGCTTTCTTGAAAGCAAGGAGGAATGATCCAGAAATGCTTTATGTCTGTGGACTGATTTTTCGGTAGCTAACCTGTAACTCACTGTGTGGAAACACATCCTTGGAGAGAATAACCTTTTAACGCACCATGTCACTCTACAGCTCTCAAAGCTTCCATTGTTCCTGAACCCAGACTCAACGTCCAAGGACTTTGAATGGTTCACGGTTCAGGGCTCAGGGCTCATGGCATGGCTTTGAGGAGCATATGGAGTCAGACCTGGATCTGAATTCTATGTTCCTTCGTCTCCAACTGTCTGACTTTAAGCAAGCTCTCTCTGCCTCAGCTTGATCACTTCTGTAATGGTAATAAAATTCTGCATTCCTTTATTTTTTTCATCTCTATAATGAAGATAAAGCCAGTGTCTATCTCATAAAATTGTGAGGACTGAATGACACAATAACTAGATGGGACTTGTATGGTACCAACAACACAGTCAATGCGCAGAGTCTTTTATACACGTTAACCTATATCAGCATCATCACCAGCATCACTATCAACCCTCCCAGGCCTTAATAATTCTGCCTCCACCTAAATTTCAAATTTTCCATTCCATTTTCTAAATATGTCCAGTGTTTGTTTTTCTTCTCTACATCTTGAATCAAGAAGATTCTAGTTTCTGGGGAGCACTTCCCTTTTCAAATCTACATATGCAAATTATTCCTTTCCTTTGCAGTGGAGAACACCACTTTCTCTATTTCCTGACCTTCTAAATGGAAACACTCTTCTTTTATCTAACTCCTGTGATGGTTGTATTATATGATATACCCTACCATCCCCTGTTATACTCAATGGTCCAAAAAGAACTTAACCATTATTGGTGTGAATAAATGACTGGATTGTACAAGGTCTGGAAAGTGAGGCACAGGAATTCTACCCTGTTTAAAAAGAGAGGCTTTATAGGAGCTTGCCTTTAGAGAGGCTTAGAAGATTTTTCAATAGAAGAGTGGCTGGCAAAATGTTTTTTCAGGAAGAGTTAGGCAGGCGTTATTTAAGGAGAATTAGCTGGAGAAGGCAATGGCACCCCACTCCAGTACTCTTGCCTGGAGAATCCCATAGATGGAGAGGCCTGGTAGGCTACAGTCCATGGGGTCACTAAGAGTTGGACACGACTGAACGACTTCACTGTCACTTTTTACTTTCATGCACTGGAGAAAGAAATGGCAACCCACTCCAGTGTTCTTGCCTGGAGAATCCCAGGGACGGGGGAACCTGGTGGGCTGCCGTCTCTGGGGTCGCACAGAGTCGGACACGACTGATGCGACTTAGCAGCAGCAGAAGCAGCAGCTGGCAGGTAAGGCCAGAAGCACTCTATTTGCTTTGATTTTCCTTTCTCTTTCCTTATTTTGATTATTTCCCTTCTCAGACAAGCAGGCATTATAAGGATGAACTGCAGAATGGCAATTTCGGGACAACTTTGCAGCATAAATAGGGTTTCCCTTGTGGCTCAGATGGTAAAGCGTCTGCCTGCAATGCAGGAGACCCAGGTTCGATCCCTGGGTCGGGAGGATCCCCTGGAGAAGGAAATGGCAACCTACTCCAGTACTCTTGCCTGGAAAATTCCATGGAGGGAGGAGCCTGGTAGGCTACAGTTCATGAGGTTGCAAAGAGTTGGACACGACTGAGCGACTTCACTTTTGCAGCATAATGAGGCTTGAGGCCTAGAAGTGGCAAAGCCAGAAAAATGTCACTTTCATTAGAGGATCTTCTCTGAGGTTTATCAGCAAAAAGAGCCCATACTCTTAAAGAGCTCCACCTACCTCACAACTCTGAGCTCTCAGAATTCTGCCATTTGCTAGCTGTGTGACCTTGGGCCAATGACCAAGTCTCTCTGAACCTCCATTTCCACAGTTGTGAAACATGGATAACAATGGTACTTACCTTACAGAATTAAGTGAATTGAATACAGGAAAGCTAATGGAGCAATGGCAGACACATAATAAACTTTCAGTAAATGTGAGGATTAAGAACACCAACCTTGTACTTAAATAAAATAAATAAAGCAAGCAAAAAAGAAACAACAGAATCAATCTACAGATGATTCTTTATGCTGGGTACCATATTTGTCACTATCAGAGAGATGAGCAATGTTATATGGAGACAGAAATGACATATGTGCACAAGATAGATTAACAATGCACAGGTAAAATAATGATTTGTTGCAGGCAGATTTATGACCTCCCCTTTCTTCCTCCACAAAGACACCCATGCTCTAATTCCTGGAACCCCTGAATATGTTATGTTAAATGCAAAAGGCATAAAGGTTACAGATGGAATTCACATTGTTAATCAATTGACCTTAAAACAGACAGATTATCCTGGATTATTTGGGTGAGCTCAGTGTAATCACAAGGGTCCTTAAGCATGTAAGTTGGAGGCAGAAGGGTCAGTATCAGAGTATGACATGAGAGACTCAACTGGTCACTACTGAAGGTGGAAGAGGCTATAAACCAAGGAAAGCAGGTATCCTCTAGAAGCAGAAAAAGCAATAAAAATTTCCTCTCCTAGAACCTCCAGAAAATAACACAACCCTGACAATAACTTGAACTTAGCCCCGTGAGATTCATTTCAAACATCTGACCTCTGGCAGTTTAGATAAACATTTTATTTGAAGCCAGTAAATTTGCAATAATTTGTCACAGCCGCAGTAGGAAACTAATACTCCATCTATGTCCCAAAGATGAAACAAAATGGTATTAAGTCATGGATTCCTCTATCATTTAGCTGTAAATTAGAAGACAGTAGCTTAATTCAGTACACGGTGATCAAATACCTACTGTGTGAGAGGCAAAGTGCTAGGACTTGAGATATACTATACATTAGTAAATGTAGTGGACAGCTATCAGATGCTGTTTAGATATCAGATCAACACATTTAATAAGCAATTACTTAAGGCCAAATAGTAATCAATATTTCTAAACCCCCTGCCATGTTTGAGACACTCTCATTCAATCCTCATGATGACACTGTGAACTGGGTGTTATTAACATCACCATTTGACCACTGAAGACACTAAAGTTTCTCAAAGTGAATTAATTCATACAAGATCATTTAACCAAGTATATTGTAGCATTAGAACTGGAGCTTCAGATTACACTTTTAATTACTAACTCTACTGCCTCCTACATTCTGCAAACAGAAACACAAAACAAACACAGAGCCTGCCCACCCCAGCTCAAACTGGCATTAGAGCAAACTGGAGCTGAGTTTAGTGGAGGACTGGGGAAGATGGGGGTAATTGCTGTGGATTCTGACTGCCACCTCTCTGTCCTACTCACCCCACCTCCAGGTCTGTCTGTCCTGCAGAAAGTCCTGGACACAGCTGCTGAAAAGAATTGGCAGGTGACAGCTGTCAACATTTTGACAACCACGGAGGAGGGTTACCGGATGCTCTTTCAGGACCTGGAGAAGAAAAAGGAGCGGCTGGTGGTAGTGGACTGTGAATCGGAACGCCTCAATGCTATCCTGGGCCAGGTAGTGAGTGCAGCGAAGGTGCCCTCAGGGTGGGTGTGGGGAATGGTTCCAGAGGACCGGATTGACCTCTGGCCCTCTGAGTTACAAGGAGAGTTCTTGACTAGGTGAAACCACAGGCTGTTTCTCAAGTCCTGTAACTGATACAATTTAACTCTGAAACATTATGAGATAGTACCCAGTAGGAGCCATCACCTAGAGCTTCCCATAGTTCTCAGATCAGCTAACCAAAAACTTACCTCAAGTGCTTCCTTTTCTTGTTAAAAAGAAAAATGCATTGCACTTTACAGTTTGTGAAGCGTTATCACATCCTTAAAGTCTGAATCCTGGGTTTGGCTCTGCATTCTGTCACCCACTGATCCAGCATTTGGTTTCTCATCCATTTGGCCCACTGACCCATTTTGAGTCCAGGGAGGCTCTGAGCACCTCCCTTTACTCTTTCCTGAAACACACACCAGTGTCTGAAAGATGAATTGGTTGTCCATTCTAAGAAATTACACCGTAACCTCAACAGTCTTTAGCCAGATGTCTCTAAGTCATGGTTCCTCCTATTCTCAGAGGTAAAGCATGTGGCACTGGATAGATCACTTGTCTTTTTAAATTACATCTGTGCATTCAGATGAGCTAGCAAGGAAGGAGATGCTGCAATTGTTTTTGAACAGTACTCTACAATTAAAGATGGCAGTTTTAGGTACTTGACGACAAGACAGCACTTGTTAATAGTCCTCAAGACCCCTGGGGCACCCGCAGGGAATCTCAGAGTCAGCTCAGCACTTGTTCAGAGGCCTCAGCAATTGAACAGGAGAGATTTTGAAAGCCGGGGGTTCTTTGAGGCATTAACTTTGTGTTCTACTTTACAAAGTGTGCATCTGTGCCTCCCTCTCAGAGAGAAAAAGCAGCAAAAATTGTTCCCATTAAGACGGGAGTTTTTTGAGCCAGAGTCAGAGGACTAGAATTCTAGTTAGGTAAAGCAGAATAGCAGAGAAGGCAATGGCACCCTACTCCATCCATGGGATTTTCTTGCCTGGAAAATCCCATGGATGGAGGAGGCTGGTGGGCTGCAGTCCATGGGGTCGCTAAGAGTTGGACACAACTGAGCAACTTCACTTTCACTCTTCACTTTTATGCATTGGAGAAGGAAATGGCAACCCGCTCCAGTGTTCTTGCCTGGAGAATCCCAGGGATGGGGGAGCCTGGTGGGCTATCGTCTATGGGGTCGCATAGAGTTGGACACAACTGAAGTGACTTAGCAGCAGCAGCAGCAAAGCAGAACAGAGTATTAATAATAGTTCAACGCAGAGACCCTGGAGCCAGATTCACATCCCCAGCTCTAATGTTCATTAGTTCTGTGACCCTGGGCCAGGTTTTTAATTTCTACATCTCAGGTTCCTGACCTGTAATATGGGCATAATAATAATAAAAATGGCTACCTTTAGAGAGCTCTTGTGAGGGTCAGAAAAATCTATGTATACAAGCACAGCACTTAAAATAGAGCCTGCCCCACTGAAAGTGATAAATGTAAAGATTTACCTGTTTTTGCTATTCATAATGCCAACTGATACTGGTTTTGCTTTGTGTTTTTGTTTTTTTTTAGTTCAACTTTTTAAATTTTGAGATATAAGCTCATATGCATATGCAAGATATAATGCAGAGAGATCCCATGCACCACATGTCTGGTTATCCCAATGATAACATCTTACAAAACTGTAGCAACTATAGTGCAATACCACAACCAGGAAATTGACATTGATACATTTCAGGTACAGGACATTTCCATCACCATAAAGATCCTCTGTGGTCATCCTGCTTCCCTCTCTCTCTCTTTTTCCCTTTCCCTAGGCACTCGCTAATCTGTGGTCCATTTCTGTGATTTTCTTATTTTAAATGAGTGTGATATAAATGGAATTACATAGTATGTAACATTTTGGGTTTAGCTTTTTTCACTTGGCATAATTCCCTGGAGATTCATTCAAGTTGTTGTGGGTACGATACTGGCTTCTTGAGTCATTTCTTTTTTGGTGTAAGTGTACTCATCTGTAAAATAGGAATGAAGACCCCTGTTCTACGAAGCTGATAACAAGATTAGATGAAAGGTAGGGAAAGTGTTGGATGATAAACAGGTATTCTTAGCAGATTGAAGACTTCTACAGTAAAGATAAAGCTGTTGGTACTATTTTCTGAGTACTTACTGTATACCAAACACCATGCCAAGCCCTTTCCATGTATAATTCTACTTCATCCTCACATTCTCTCTATAAAACTGCTTCCATTAGCACCCTTATTTTATAAATGGAGAAACAAGGGATTACACTTGCCTGAGATTTCACAAGTAGCATGGAATGAAAGTAGGAAAAAATCCATCTTGGTCTAGCTACCATGCCAGACCTCTTAAAAACTCAATTGTCAGCATCTGCTGACTGTAGCCATCCCCTCTGTCAAAGAACAAACATGTGTTTTGGAAGAAAGTAACTTGTTTTCTGAATATTTTATATTGTAATATATTATCTTTTTTAATTGTTGGACTCTTCTATTCTGAAAAGTAAAACCAAAATGCTGAAAGGATCTTATCAGTTATGTGGTTTATCACTTGCATTTACACTTTACAGATGAGATGACTAATGGTCATAGTTGTTGCATCATTTGTCTTGGGTTCAGACTAGTTAGTGAAAAAGACAATGTCACTAGTGACAAAGGATTTCCATCTTCCGATTTGCAGTCTGATATCTTGGGATCATCCTAGACTATCTCACACTCAAGAATTGGGATCTTTTCAGTCTAACACAAATGTTCTGCCTAATCTAAGGAGGAAGACAACAATTCCAAACTCAACCTAGGGAATTAACTGCCTGTCTCAGTCTCTAGTGCTCCACCTGGAATATCAACTGTATTAGGATTCTTGTTCTGTTTTCTTCCCTGCTGTATCCACAGTGCCTTGAACAGTGCTTGGCACCTAGCAGGTATTCAATAAATATTTTTTGAATGAATGGGAAGAATAAAGAATCAATGAATGCTCTAAGATCGTAAATGTGAGATGGGTCTAGATATCTACAGGTAGCCTTTGACTGGAAAAGAGCCTTTAAGCTGGAGGTAATGGCACCCCACCCCAGTACTTTTGCCTGGAAAATCCCATGGACGGAAGATCCTGGTAGGCTCCAGTCCATGGGGTCGCTAAGAGTCGGACACGACTGAGCGACTTCACTTTCACTTTTCACTTTCATGCATTGGAGAAGGAAATGGCAACCCACTCCAGTGTTCTTGCCTGGAGAATCCCAGGGACAGAGGAGCCT
The DNA here is from genome assembly GCA_935064755.1 of Tragelaphus eurycerus. Taxonomy (NCBI): domain Eukaryota; kingdom Metazoa; phylum Chordata; class Mammalia; order Artiodactyla; family Bovidae; genus Tragelaphus; species Tragelaphus eurycerus. The sequence continues at coordinate 32,108,871 of CAKXYN010000014.1, read as the reverse complement.
GGTGAGCTTCTGTCTGTGGGGTCGCACAGAGTCAGACACGACTGAAGCGACCTGGCAGCAGCAGCAGCAGCAAGAGCAGGTAGGGAGGCCCAGAGGGCTTGTGGGAGCCAAGGTTCACAGAGGGCTTAAGAGGCCAAGTGGAGGATGTCAATTGTTTACTGGAAGACAATGATCTTTGGAAACCATTCTAAAGAGTCTGGGGGTTATTTTATAAACAGTGGAGAGCCAGTGAAGGTCTGTGAGCAAGGAACAAGGTTATCAAAATATAGTGTATGTGTGTGTGTATGCACGCACGTGTGTGTGCATACGTGTGCATGAATGTGCATGTGTGTGCATGTGTGTGTGTGTGCATGTGTGCATGCACGTGTGTGTGTGTGTTCAGTTGGTCAGTCGTGTCTGACTTTCTGGGGCCCCAGGTACTGTAGCCCGCCAGGACCTTCTACCCATGGAATTTTCCAGGCAAGAACACTGAAGCAGGTTGCCATTTCCTACTCCAAGGAATCTTTCCAACCTAGGGATCAAACCTGCATCTCTTGGACTGGCAGGAAATTCATTAGATTATAATACTTTATCAGTATATGGTACTTAATCATGTAATACAGTCATTAGGTTCAGAAGGAGTCAAAGATGGATGAGGGAGACTGGGACCAGCCCATCCATTCACTCTTATTGTCTTCAAAGCGCTTTTCACCTGCTGAAATCTTGTTCATTTATCTGTTTATATATTTACCATCTGGCTCCCTGCTAAATTGTCAACTCAGCTCATTGAAGGCCTGGGGACCTAGCCTCACTTGTTCATAGCTTGTCCCTAGTACATAGCGTGGGGCTTGACATATAGTCCACGTTCAATACATATTTGTTGAGTGAATTAATTAATCATAGAGGCTTTACAGAGCAGTTGGGATTAGAGCTTAGCCATAAAGGTTACCAATAATCAAAGAGAACGGGAAAGGGCATGCCAGACACAAAGACTGTGAATTAAGTCAATCCAGTGAAAATGAGCTTTGAAGAGATGGGGTCAGTGAGGCAGTGGACTGCAAGTGTACATTACCTTTATATCAACTTTTTCAGTGAGTAACCTTTTATCTCTTTATCTGTTTAGTATTGCTCTTCTCCCAGTAAACTGTGACCTCCAGCAGAGCAAGCACCATGCTTTTTCATTTTCCACTATATTCTCAGCATAGTGCTTGGTAGATAGTAAGCACTTAATATTTATAAAAGGGAAAGGAGGTCATCAGGTGGGTAGGTGAGTAGATGAGTGGGAAGGTTGGTGTTTAGGACCAACTATATGAAATTACTAATCTTTATTGGTCAAAAATCATTCATTATTGTTTCTTATGTTTCAACCTGTAATTTCATCCTCCAGAGACTATTCTTATCCATTGCCCTGAGGCAGTGGATTTCAATCTGTCTTTTGTTTGCTGTTTTGTGTCAATTTGAAGCTGAATAGGTTTCTGATAATGGTATCTCATTGTTGAAAGCGCAGCAAGCCATTGACAAGAAAATGAAAAAGCAATGAAGAATTATTAATAAAACTATCATCCCAATAGTCTTTGAACTCCGTGGTCTGGAATTTCACATGCTAGCCACTATTTCAGAGCATTTATTGTATGCACTTGCATTTAATTATTCTCGCCATAAAAAAATGTGAGCTGCTATGCACATACATCCAATTAAGTAGATATCTGAATGTGGCTGTTAATAACCTTGAAAATTTATTCAGTTAGAGAAGAAGCCCAAATGCTTCTCCTATGTTTTATGCCTCCTTGTTACAGTGCAGGGGCGGGGTGGGGGCACTGAGCAGGCTGTACCAACCTCATTTTGATGATTAAGAAGAAACAGATCAAGTTACCTTGCTGGCTGCTGCTGCTGCTGCTAAGTCACTTCAGTTGTGTCCGACTCTGTGCAACCCCACAGATGGCAGCCCACCAGGCTCCCCTGTCCCTGGGATTCTCCAGGCAAGAACACTGGAGTGGGTTGCCATTTCCTTCTCCAATGCATGAAAATGAAGAGTGAAAGTGAAGTTGCTCAGTCATGTCCAACTCTTAGCGACCCCATGGACTGCAGCCTACCAGGCTCCTGCATCCATGGGAGTTTCCAGGCAAGAGTACTGGAGTGCGGTGCCATTGCCTTCTCCAACCTTCCTGGCTGAGCTGGGGCTACTGGCTGAGCTGAGGCTAAACCAAGGTCCACAGTCTTAGCTGTTTCCAGCTGGGTAGTGCATCTAGATGCCCAAGCAAATCTCTGGGTGGTTCTTTCTACAGATATTTTCCTGCCTAGAATGATCAGAGACAGCCTGTGCACGTAAGACGGAGAAGGCAATGGCACCCCACTCCAGTACTCTTGCCTGGAAAATCCCATGGATGGAGGAGCCTGGAAGGCTGCAGTCCATGGGGTCGCTAAGGATCGGGCACAACTGAGCAACTTCACTTTCACTTTTCACTTTCATGTATTGGAGAAGGAAATGGCAACCCACTCCAGTGTTCTTGCCTGGAGAATCCCAGGGACGGGGAAGCCTGGTGGGCTGCCGTCTATGGGGTCGCACAGAGTCAGACACAACTGAAGCGATTTAGCAGCAGCAGTGCACGTAAGATGGAGGGGTGTTTGGAGACCCTGGCTCTTAATTCAGGCATTATATGGAAAGGCTCACAATAGCCAGGTCCCTGTCCTAACACTAGAGATTTCCAGGTGGCACAATGGTAAAGAATCCACCTGCCAAGGCAGGAGATGCAGGTTCAATCCTTGGGTCGGAAAGATCCCCTGCAGAAGTAGGGATGGCAACCTGCTCCAGTACTCTTGCCTAGGAAAACCATGGACAGAGGAGCCTGGTGGGCTATAGTCCATGGGGTCACAAAGAGTTGGACATGACTGAGCATGCACGCCACACAATGCAATGTCCTGACACTGCTACCATACTGCTGTGGGATCTGATATATCACGCCCCCACTCTGGGGTGTGACTTCCCATCTGTACAGTGATTGGGGGATCAGATGATCTTGACATTCCCTCCCAGCTTTCGGCTTGCACCCAAACTAGAAGTTTCTCAGAAATGTCTGAATACCCAACTGGTTTAGGGAAGAAGGCACAAAGAAGGAACTGAATCTGAATGTGATCCATGCAAGGATGTGAAGTTCAAGAACTGGGGTGCAATCATCTAACTACCCATTTGACCATGCATCCACTTCTCTGTCCACCCAAGCAACAGATATTGTTATATCCAATACAACAGAAGATTCTCACTGTGTATAGAAAGAATCTCCATGAATGGAGAAGGCTTTATGGAAGAAGGAAAGAAGTGAGCATTTTAGCCAGGACCTTGGGGTTATAATAACACTACTCCATCCCTGGAATTGGAAAAAATGATTTCAAATCTTGTATCTGCACTTTATATCTGGGTAACCTCAGGGAGCTTATTTAACTTCTCTAAGTCTCCATCCCTATCTGTAAAATCAAGGGTATCAGCAATGCCACCATCTTTGGGTGGTTGTGATATTGTAGCTTGAATACTTAGGATAGGACAGGGCAGTCAGTACTCAATGTTCATTGCTATTATTATTGCAGGTGTAGCTTTAATTGTCAGTATGATTAATGCATGTATCCCCCGGGTTGTGTTTTATAGATTGTAAAGCTGGAGAAGAATGGCATTGGCTACCACTATATCCTTGCAAATCTGGTGAGTAGAGAACACTGCAAGCCCTCAACTGGTGGGGCCATGTTTGGGGCCTGGCTTGCTACTGTGGTCCCTGGCTGGTAGGAACCGCAGGAGTGGGACCGGCAATTTCGAGCTTCAGCTGTGCCCCTGCAAAACCCACAGCACACTTAAGGTGACTCTCTAAGCTTCCTTCTAAGAGATCCCGCTGGTGGGCGGGCCTTTATTAGTCATCACAATTCCAGCTTTAATTGACTCTGCCACTTGGCAATAACAACAAAATCACCACACATTTGAACAGATACAATATGCTTTAACCTCACTGGTTTTGATTCTCTCTTTTGACATCAATGATAATTTACTGTTATAAATACAAATGTTTAAATATTAAATATTAATACAAATATTACAAATGTATAAATACAAATGTTTAAATCATAAGAAACTAGCACTGACAAGTCTTTAACGAGAAACAGTTTTATAGCATGAACAATATTATGACAATTTAGTTTTTATTCTCTTTTTTATGTGGCATAGATAAGCTGTCTTTTAAAGAAAAATTTTACTTTCATTTTTATGTACTACAGTTATTTTTATTGGGTGCAATTATTTTTCAGGGTATGAAGACTTGACTCATAAGATAATTTTTGGTACACATTAAATTATTCCTAGTGACATGTATCATTATGAATTTTCTTTGTGGCCATCATTTTGGCAAGTCTATTTTGGCAAGTCCTGGGTCATGTTTTCTCATCTACCTTTTTAAATTATGAGGTTTGAGACTTTCAGTGTTTTGGATTTTTTTCCCCAAAGTCAAATTTAATTTTACTTTCCATTTGTCTTATTTTTAAAGCACGTTAAGATGTAATTCACATGATGTAAAGCTCATCCATTTAAAGCACACAAGTCAATTCTCTTATATATATTCACAGAATTATGAAACATCACCACAATCTCATTTTTAAACATCTCCATCATCCCCCAAAAGAAACCCCATACACATTAGCAGTTACTCCCCATTTTCCCCCAAATTGCTCCAGTAATCTACTTTCTATCTCTACAGACTTGCCTATTCTAGATATTGGAATCACAGAATATCTGGTCCTTTCTGACTGGCTTCTTTCACTTAGCGTAATGTTTTCAACATTCATCCATGTTGGTACCACGTATCAGCTCTTCATTCTTTTTTATTGCCAAGTAACATACCATTACATGGATGTATCCCATTTTGTGTATCCACACACCAGCTGATGGACACTTGAGTTGTTTTCACTTTTTGACTATTATGAATTCTGCTTCTACAAACATTTGTATACACGTTTTTCTCTTGAGCACACACCTAGGAGTGAAATCACTGGAATACGTGGTAACTCTATGGTTGATATTTTGAGGAATGCCAAAACTATTTTGTAAAGTGGTTGCATGTCCCAGCAAATTTTTAATAAATAACAAATTTTGCCAACACTCAAACAAATGTGGCAGTTTGAGTATGTCAGATTTACTTAATGATAGCTTTTTCTACAAAGCTTGCTTATTATCCTGGCCTTCTTTATGAATTTCTGTGTTTCCTTTAAGATGTGATATTTTAGCTTTTTGCCCATAACAAATTATATCACTCAGTTTTAGCCATGTTATTTGTGGTAATTATTCCTGCAATATTAATTGAATAGGAGGTTGATATTTTCCTACTTATCTTTAGAATAAGGATCACTAACAGAACAAAGGCACAGGGTCTGGGTATAGTAAAGGTCAAAGCAGTAGGACTGAAAAGTGGATCCAAAATATCTTGCCTAATTCTTAAGCTCTGTCTCTCTGACTGATCTCCAGCCTCAGACATATTCCTACCTGAACTGTCTTGTCTTTCCCCTTGGAAACTTTCTAGCCTTGGCTGTCTTGGTATTTCACGGTCAGGACTAGAAATAAGGACTTATTAAGATAAGTTAATTAAGGTCTGGTTATTAATAAAGAAATATGTTACTTTTCTCAGAGATACTTGCCTTTTAAATGAATGATAACTGTCCAGACACTTTTGGGGGAACCAAGAGTTGCATCCTCAAAAACCATTTGCAAGGATTAAATTGTTGACTTTGTGATGAAAAAAACTCTTGACATCCCTTGAATCTCACTCAGATCCTTAGTCCTAGAAGGGACTTTGGAAGTCAGCTCTATCTAAGTTTCATTTGCTTACAGGGAAACATTTGCTTATGGTCAAACCAACAACGGGGTATGACTTGGCCAGGCTCACGCCAGTCAGTGATAGAGCCAGGCCTGGCACCAGGGTTAGCAGGCCTATGCCTTTTCTACTATATCAGGACATCTCTCAGCACAGATCATGTGGGCACCCTACTGCTTGAGAATACACAGAACAAGGGTGGGGGCATACATAATCATCTCTCCAGGGTAAGATACAAATTACACATCAGTGACCTCAAAGCCACCCAAAGACCTCAGGTAATTACATTGCCAGCCTCCATCTGTTGCCAAGTGACCCCTTAGTCACAGCATCACCAAGTCAGCCCTTTGGGTATCTGCAGCCTTCTGATCTGCATCCTTTTTTTTCCTCCCCTGACCTAATGAGCTCTCAAATTCTTACAACTGCCAGCTAATAGGATGCAAATTGCATATACCATCCAAATACAAAAGCCTTGCATGTTCCAATAGATTAGTTGATAATTGGGCTTCAAATTACTAATTAATTCAGTTTGATACAGTGAAGTATGTGGTGTGTGTGTTTTTCTTCCCCCTTCAGAGGAATCATGCAATTTATAAGATGATAATTTTTAGAAATTCTGCCACATAATTAGCCACTGCTGCATGGAACTGACCCCCTCCTTCAGCATGCTTGTGATTAGGGTATAATTATAGAGTTAGAAACTAAGGGAGCTTTTGAAAGCTTTAACAAAGGAGGAAGCTACTTTTTATTTCAAGGTTCTTTCCGTCCCTGTCAGACTGTGTGAGCTTCAAAGAAGCCAACAGCATTTCAGTAACAGGTCACTTTGGAGGGATGCTTTTCTGGGTTTGGAGGGCTACTGGAAGAGAACACGGAAGGAGAACCCTGGGTCAGGGAGGAGAGCTTTATAACAGGGAGTCATTAAAAAAACAAAGAAAGAAAACTCTGCTTTTTGTCCAGACACCATCCTCAGCTAGCTTCTTTGTGATTTTGGGCAATTCGCCAGCACTCAGTTCCCTCACTGAGAATAATAGTTCCTATTCTATATGCTCATAGAGTCACTGAGGAAGGCCAGGATGTTGCTGAATGCCACCATGCCTAGAAAAAGTTAAATTGCTCTACATAGTGGGGAATCCTTGCTTCATATAGTCAATGTGCCCATCTGAACATACTCACATGTTGTATCTGTATGTATATGTGCATGTATACGCCCATGCATACATATGCTGATATATGCATTCTTATTTTATATATGATAGGATAGATGTATATTTATATTTCCATAGTATTGGGATGTCCATGAAGTGAACTTGAGTGCATGCTCAGTCGCTCAGTCATGTCCAACTCTTTGCAATACTATGGACTGTAGCCCACCAGGCTCCTTTGTCCATGGGATTTCCTAGGCAAGAATACTGGAGTGGGTTGCCATAGAAATCGGTGAACTGTACCGTTACTACTTAAAGAAGCTCCTGGGTCCTGAAATCCCCTGGAGGACCAAGCTCTCCTGTCTGGCTGTCAGTCCTCCTCCAAACCCAGCCCTGACTCAGCTTTCACTCACTACTCTGAGACTGTGATCAAAGCAGACAGTTACCAGCTGGAGCTCTCCAGTTATAGCTAGTTCTTATCTCTATAACGCATCAGCAGCAAATCTTAGAACAAACTAGTGTTTCTCAAAAGAAATATATGTGGACCCTTAGAATGCATCTGCACAGACAGTTTGGGAAACACTGAGCTAATGATTAAATTTTTCAGTCTACTGGGACTGCAAACAAGAGTACTCACAACATGAGACAAATGATCAGATAATTAATATTGATGATTTGAGTTTCATTGAAATAAATAAGCACAACATTTAAAAATTCTTGCAGAGAAGACAGCAAAAGAGACACAGATGTATAGAACAGTCTTTTGGACTCTGTGGGAGAGGGAGAGGGTGGGTTGATTTGAGAGAATGGCATTGAAACATGTATAATATCATATATGAAATGAATCCCCAGTCCAAGTTCGATGCATGATACAGGATGCTTGGGGCTGGTGCACTGGGATGACCCAGAGGGATGGTACAGGGAGAGAGGTGGGAGGGAGGTTCAGGATGGGGAACACGTGTATACCCGTGGCAGATTCATGTTGATGTATGGCAAAACCAATACAATATTGTAAAGTAATTAACCTCCAATTAAAATAAATAAATTAAAAAAATAAAAATAAAAAAGAGAAAAAGTGCAATCCAATATACAGTAGGTACAGATTTTTTCAAATATTGTTTGATTCTGCTTATATGAGGTACCTAGAACAGACAAATTTGTAGAGTCAGAAAGTACATTGGTAGATGTCAGAGATGAAGGAATAGGATGGGGAGGAGGAATGGGGAGCTGGTGTTTAATGGGGACAGTTTCAGTTTAGGAAGGTAAAAAATTCGGGAGATGGATGATGTGAGAGTTGCACACCAATGTTAATGTACTTAGTGCCACTAAACTGCACAGTTAAATATGGTTAAAATAGTATGTTTTATATTATGTGACTTTAACACAATTAAAAAAAAACTTTAAAGAAAAAAAAAACAAAACAAAATAATAAAAGTTAAATAAACTCCATTTACACATATGAGAGACTGATTATGATACAATAAAGTAGTGAAACAGGACTGAAAGGATTCTGATCATATTTTATCATCAGTAAAAATATTTTACTCAATATATTGAGTAAAACATACTCAATATATTTTGGTTATCTGTTTGAAATTATATATGTGTAATACTTTGATTAGTAAATATAATGTGAAATAGACATACAAATGAAATAAAGATAAGTAGAAAGTGTAAAAAAAAAATTCTTGCAGAGAACTAACACACCCCTGAGAATTTATAAAGGGTCCACCAGATTCCAGTTTGAGAAGCACTGAAAGACTGAAGGTATTGGTTGTCTTTCAATGTGGAGCATTTCGTGCTGCCTAGGGCATTCATCAGAGAAGCCAATGGCACCCCACTTCAGTACTCTTGCCTGGAAAATCCCATGGATGAAGGAGCCTGGTGGGCTGCAGTCCATGGGGTCGCAGAGTCAGGCACGACTGAGCGACTTCACTTTCACTATTCACTTTCATGCATTGGAGAAGGAAATGGCAACCCACTCCAGTGTTCTTGCCTGGAGAATCCCAGGGACGGGGGAGCCTGGTGGGCTGTTGTCTCTGGGGTCGCACAGAGTCCGACACGACTGAATCGACGCAGTAGCAGCAGCAGCAGGGCATTCATGAGCTTCCCGGGTGGCTCAAATGGTAAAGTGTCTGCCAGCAATGCGGGAGACCCGGGTATGATCCCTGGGTCAGGAAGATCCCCTGGAGAAGGAAATGGCAACCCACTCCAGTACTCTTGCCTGGAAAATTCCATGGACAGAGGAGCCTGGTAGGCTACAGTCCATAAGGTCGCAAAAGGTCGGACACGACTGAGCGACTTCACTTTCACCTTTCAGGGCATTCATAACAATAATAATAACAGCAATTCCTCTCATTTTTACACTATGCTATAGCTAATGTGACACTTTGACATACATCACATCCCGTAGTACCCTTATGAAATAAGCAAGGTAGACTCTATCACCCCCATTTTACAGAAGAGAGAACTGAGGCTCCAAGATGTTGCATGAATGAGCTGCAGAGGAGGAAGGCAAGCACTACTGATCAATGGAGTTTGATTCTCAGGAACCTAACAAAAACCAAGTGATGTGATCCTACCAATAGGATGACCAGGCTAAACTTATGCCAAACCCCTGGAGCCACTGAACTAGACTGCCTTACACCCCTAATAAATAACTACAACAATAATAACAACAGCTATTCACTGAGTGATTGCTACAGTCCAAAGACTATAAGTGATTAACTATTAAATCTTCATAATAGTCCTCGAGGTTGATAAAAACCCAATTTATCAAATGAAGAAACCAAGGTTCAGAAAGTAAGCTTTCTGGTCACTAAATTTATAAAGTCATGGAGTCAGTTTTCCAGTTACTACATTGATAAAGTCATGGGGCCAAGCTTCCCCTCCAGGACTACAGAACTCCCAAATTCATGTTCTTACACTGTGCCATATGACTGCTGAGCATGAGGAGGGGGGTCAGGTGCAGCGGGAGGATGGGCTCTTGACTAGAGGGCTTGAGTTTAAATCATGCTACAATTGCAGCAACAGACCTGGAATTCAGACTCAAGCTCTCAAATCCCCATTTCATTTTCCACTGGACACTGATGGAATTTTATTATAATTATACATTTGGTGCTTCACATAAATGGGTTCTATATCCATGGATTCAACCCACCACAGGTCAAAAATATTTAAAAAAAAAAAAAAATCCAGAAGTTTCCAAAATACAAAACTTGCATGTGCTATATATTGGCAACTATCTACCTAGCCTTTACATGGTATTTTCAGCTAGTGACATAACATTTACATTTTATCAGGCATTATAAGTAACCTAGAGATGACTTAAAGTATTCAGGAGAATGCACATATATACCCAGGTTATATGCAAATATTATGACATTTTATTTAAGGGATTGAGAATCTGCAGATTTTAGTGTCTTCAGGGGTTCCTCAACCAACCTCCCATGGATACCAACTGCAATTTCTAGTGCACAAAAGCTGAGGGAAACACAAACTGAGGACAGGTCATCCCACGTCTTATTGGGGTATCTCGGGACCAGGGTGTCAGACATTTCCACCATGTGGTTGCAGATGAGCTCCTGTGAAATGTTAAGAGTTAGAAGTAGCTCTGGTCCATGTGGCAGCTCATCCAAGATTCAGCTCCACGCTGCTGTCCCTCTGCTGTATGAGTCCTGAGAAGAAGGTACTCTTTCATCCTCTTGCTCCCCTGTGCAGAGAAATCTATCTATGCCTTCTATAAGGCCAAGCATGTCTGCTTTCTTCTGCCCCCATCATCTCAATGCATGTTCATGTTGGTTTCTGTGTTGTTTCTTTGGTTAGGAAGGTGGTACAGTAGTTGGAGAGAGTGGCTCTGGGTCAGACAGACCTGGGTTTGAATTCTGGCTTTATAGTTATTAGCTGTGTGGTATTAGTAAAATAACCTACCTTCTCTGAGCTTCCACTGCCTGATCTGCAAAAGAAAAAAGGAATGCAATTATCATCTACCTCCACATGGGCTATCATGTGAATTAAGTGAAATAACAACTTTATAAGTCCTTATAGTTATAGTTGGCCCCCAAAAAACACTAAATAAATGTTAACAATTACCACCACCATAATCACGGCAATCACCATCATCATTATCATTTGAGGGGGAAAGAAAACACAATATCTGGGAACAGGATACCATCCTTGAGGTCCCTCAACCCCCTTCTAGACTAAATCTCATCCACCACTATAAGAATAGTGGTAATGATAATAATTATCAATAATATAATAATTATATATAATTATATAAGTATATATTATATAATTACATTATAATAATAATATAATAATTATGGTAAAATAATAATACTAGAAATACAATAATATAATACCTTCCTCCCTGTTTGTCTGTAAGCTCCTGGAGGAAGGAATTTGCCTTTCTCACTGATGAATTTCCAGTTCACCAGGCAAAATGAGCTTCATGTAATGGTGTTCTTTAAAAAGTCACCAAATGAATGAATGAGTGAGTGAAATGACTTCTCAGGAAATAAACAATGCTGGTATCCATTTATCACAAGAACTTAAAGGCAAATTCCTTGTGTCTTGCTAAAAGAAGCAGGGATCAATGGTAGACTATAAGTACAGCTATGAATATGCAAATGACTCAGAGGGCAGCTAAACCACTTCCCATAAAAGGCCAGACTCTCCTCTACAATGTCCTTAACAGAAGCACATCCATCAGGTTCCTGCTCGAATAACACCCACTGATAGGGAATTGTTATTTGGAACCACCTCCTCTTGCTCCTGGCATTTGCTCCTCTAGCCTGGATGCCCCTCATCTCTGCATCCCCCCAGTGCCTTCTCACAGGGCATGGTTCTGACAGCCCACCAAAGGAACATCAACCATGAACCGAGCACACCTTCCACTGCAGGCTCATACCAGCAACACTAAGAAGCATGTGACTTCATGTTTGTCCTGGAAACAATTTGGCTTCGTCTTCCGGCTAGAACATATAAGTAAAGTTTGTAAGAATGCCAGAGAAAAATCACAAAATAAATACAAATTTTTAAAAAGAGGGTCAAATAGGGAAGCAAGGACCGAACCTTCTGAGCTGTACATCACCCTAAACTACTGCCAAAATTGGCACTTAAGGGGTCTGTTCCTCCTGATGCTAAGCTGATATGTACATGCAATTCCTCTGATTCACCGCCCTCAGTCACTCTGAACTGGAATCTCCAAGCCTGTGTGTTTTCTGATTAGAGGATTCTTCCTTGCACTCTTCACCCAACCAAAGCCTCCTATTCTTTCAGCTTCTGTGTTTCTACTGGGAAGGCTTCCCTGAGTTCCAGGGCCAGGTTTTGTCCTACTTATTTTGCTCTATAATTACATGGGTAATACTGGTCTTTCTCACTAAACTTTAAGTAACAAAAACAAGGATCAAGTGTGTCTTATTCTCTGCTGTATCCCTTTGTTCCATATGTGCTTGGCAATATTAGATACAGATGAATGAATGAATGAATGAACTAGAATATTCCTTTCCCCATCCTGCTAGGTTTCAAATTTAATGCTATGTTGGAATTTTCATTCCTTTTTCACCAAGCATTCAGAAGGTGCCTACTCTTTGGGAGCCCCTGAGAATGCTTAAGCTGGTGTTTTATTAAAAAAGTAGGCTGATCCTTCTTAGACAGAAAGGTTTTGATTATATGAAAGGGAGACATTGTTGGTTTCAAGTCTGCCAGAAACACCAGGCATAAGCCCCTTCATGGGCCTAGATAGCATATTAAAAAGCAGAGCCATCACTTTGCCAACAAAGTTCCATATAGTCAAGCTATGGTTTATCCAGTAGGCAAGTACAGATGTGAGAGCTGGACTACAAAAAGGCTGAGCGCTGAAGAATTGATGCTTTTGAACTGTAGTGTTGGAGAAGACTCTTGAAAGTCCCTTGGACTGCAATGAGATAAAACCAGTCAATCCTAAAGGAAATCAACCCTGAATATTCACTGGAAGGACTGTTGCTGAAGTTGAAGCTCCAGTACTTTAGTTACCCAATGTGAAGTGCCAACTTACTGGAAAAGACCCTGATGCTGGGAAAGATTGAGGGCAAGAAGAAAAGTGGGTGGCAGAGGATGAGATGGTCAGATAGCATCACCAACTTGATGGGAATAAATTTGAACAACTCTAGAATATAGTGGAAGGGGGGGGGGGGGGGGGGGAGAGAAATAGGAACAGAGGAACTTGGAAAGAGTCACACACGACTTAGAGACTGAACAGCAACAGGTAGGCATAAGGGCATAATCCTTAGGCTGAATTTTCAATTGGTCTTTGGCTCTTGCTCTGAGGTGGCCATGGCCAAGTGGCACCCCTGACTGCAGACAGAACAAAGTTAACATTAAAGGAGCTTCTGGAAGACCAACCAATACCAGGCCAGATACTATACTTCTTTAATCATGCTTTGACAGCCTAGTCTAGGGGCCCCCTGACTTTCTGCCACAAAGTGTCAGCATTTTATCCTAAACCCCCAGACTGTGAGATCCCAACCAACTTTTAAAACAATCTGTCAACAGCAAACTTGTGTTTGGGGGATACGTCTGATTGTGTGTTTGAAGATATCGAAGCATATAGGTGCCAGCCCCTCGTCTTTGAAATGTACTTGGATAAGAGTTAACACTAGAGGCTTTTTTCTTTTTTTCCAATTCAAATGATGTTTTAGCTGTTTTAAGCATAGCTGCAGTGTATTATTGACTTGGCGGGAACCAGATAAGCCTGTACTATGAAGGATTATATAGGGCGAGAACACATTCAAGTTCCAGTCAGTTAAAGTGGCTAAAATAGGAAAATCTGAACACTGAATGCAGAAACATGGTTATTTGAGGACAGGACAAAGTCCTCATCTCAGGAATATTCCATGAACTCGCGTATCTCCATATTCACGTGCACACACCTGTGTGATCACAGAACTGCAGATCAAAGCTGAAAAGCCCTTAAGAGAAAAATCAACTGGCTCAGAAGATTCCAAACTTTTTAAAGCTCTATTTTCAAATGGAATCTTGGGGAGAACCCCGGTATGTGAAACAGATAAAAAAGCAAAGCTGCTTTGATGGCAGAGGGAGGGTAGGAATCTAGAACCCCATTTTTCTCCCTTCCCCCTAATTCAACATGGGAGACTCTAAAATGCCTACAGCCTGGGACAACAGTTGGAAAGATCACTTGCTGATCTAGCCAAGGGCCTCACTGTGCAGATCAACAATCTAATGCCTGGATCAACATTACCCCAAAAAAGTCAATAACAAAACTCTTTGGTCCACAAGATGTAAGTTTAGAGGGTAAGAGATGAAGGACGGAAACTTACAAGAAAACCATGAGAAGGATGAGTGAAGACACTATTGTTTATCGCTTCACTCCTTGGTGTGAATTAAGCCATCAGCCCGCTCCAGGAACTGTGATGTGGATACTGGTAGAGACTCTCAGAGAGAGAGAAATAAAGAACTTTGAGCTTCACATCCCAAGAGCCAGCACACATTAAAATTTTCAGAGACATGGATGAACCTAGAGACTGTCATACAGAGTGAAGTAAGTCAGAAAAAAACGAGTATCATATATTAATGTGTATATGTGGAGGCTGGAAAAATGGGATACACGATCTTATTTGAAGAGCAGAAATAAAGACACATGTAGAGAACAAAGGTGTGGATACTGGGTAGGGGCTGGGGGAAGGAATGGATTGGGAGATTGGGATTGGCATATTTACACCATTATGTATAAAATAGGTAACTAATGAGAACCTACCGCATAGTACAGGCAATGCTACTCGGTGCTGTGTGGTGACCTAAATGGGAAGGAAACCCCAAAAAGAGGGGACACATGTATATGTATGACCGCTTCACTCTGCTGTACAGCAGAAACTGACACAACATTGTAAAGCAACTTAATCCAATTTTAAAAAAGAGTTGAAGAGTAACACCCAGGTCTCCTAGAAAACTGCTAACTCCTTCTTAATAATAGGATAGAGGTGCAAGCCAGTCCAAGGGCTTCGTTCATTGCAGGACAGGAGATAAACGAATCAGACTGACTAGTGATGAGGCAGAATGTACAGTGGTCAGAAAGTAAGCACAGAGTCTTGTCACTTGCTATGACTGTGGTCTCTGCCCCTCACTAGCTATGTTATATTGGGCAGAAGCTACTACATACGTTTAAGCTTCAGTTTTCTAATCTGCAATGTGGAAATGATAAAAGTACCTGCTTCACAGGATTATTCCGAGGATTATATGAGATCATACAAATAAAGCTCTCAGCATAGTGCCTGCTACATAGCTCAGGTCTAATTAATACATGTTAGGCGCTGTGACTCATCATTATTATTTTAGCTGAAGTCTGACTCCCATGACTTCTGTCCATTGGTTGGTTCTGGCTTACCTTAAAGAACAAATATTCCCCTCCGAAAGCCCTTCTGGGATTGGAATACATCCTACACTTCCCCTCCTAGTCTTTCATTATTTTCAGGTTGAACATCCCCACTTTTTTCAAGCATTTCTAATGTAACGAGACTTTTTGAACTGTACTTTCCTGTAACTATCCTCTCTATGGAGCTGTCATCTAAGAATTTACCTGACAATCTGGGGAAACTTGCCATGTTCAACTTGTGCCACTGAGTATAAAGTGCAACTTCTTCAATTTGTTCTAATCTTACCTCTTCTAGACCTCAGGTGGACGAGATGGAGAGAGTTTTCTTTCCCACCTCCCAGGGCTTGTTAAAAATCCTTCTCTTTGGCCCCTTTCTCTTAACAATGCTGGCTGTTCCCTCTTCCATCTAAGGGGAGTGGTGTCAGTCCAAGCAGGATGATGAGGGCTGAGCAGCTTGTCTGTGACCCCTTGAAAGAACCCCAGAGAGAAAGGAAATCTGGCTTTGAAGACAAAGTTTTTTATCTTTTGAAAGCTGCATTCCTATACACCTGCCTCCTGCGGGCTCAGGTGTCTTGCCTGACCCAGTGCCTGGTTTTGGGTTTTTTGTTTTTTTTTTTTTTTACTTTGTATTTTGTATTGGGGTATAGCCAGTTAACAACATTGTGACAGTTTCGGGTGAAGAGCAAGGGATTCAGCCATACATGCATGTGTATCCATTCTCTCCCAAACTCCCTCCCCTCCAGACTGCCACATAACACTGAGCAGAGTCCGATGGGCCATATAGTACTTCCTTGTTGGTTATCCATTTTAAACATAGCTGTGTGGCCATGTCCATCCCAAACCCCCAGTGCCTGGTTTTCAAGTAGTTATTAACACCTAACCTCTTTGGACTGCATCATAGTGATGATGGTAAATATGATGATGATGATAATAGCTAAGATTTATTAAATGCTTACTTTGTGCCAGACACAGCTCTAAATATTTATACACACTTAAAAAAAAAAAATCTTGTACTGATTCTATGCTGTAGGTGCTATTATATCTGCATTTTGAAGACCAGAGAGTTAAGCCTCAGAGAGCTTAAATAATCAGTAAGCACACCTCCTCAAGATGTTTTGTTTCCAGGCACACATGATAATTAAAAGTCATAATGATAGCCCAGAGCCTCCTCACCATCCTCAAAGCATTTTCTAAATCTTTATAGCAACGTGAAAGTACATCTAATATAGTTATGGTGTTAAACATCTCTTTCGGATATCATAATTATTTGACATGCCTTTTTGTGCTAATCCTTTGAAAATTATCATTGAGATATAATAGATGGAATGACTATCTTAACCGGGTTTAATTAATTGAGCACTTCCTCCCCTCCCCCAGTCATGCTATTCTAACAACTGGTCAGCATTGCACTGCCTCCTACAATGAGTGCTTAGGGAATATAGATCCTAACCCCAGCTCACACTCTAACTAGCCTACAACTTGGGGCCAATAGTCTCCTGTCTGGACAACAGGCAGTTTGATCTGATCTCTAACATCTTTCCTTCAGGCATCAGTAAACCTAAACTGTGGCCCATGGGTCAAATTCAACCATTTCCTGGCTTTGTTTAGCCAGGAATGATTTTTACATGTTTAAATTACTAGGAAAAAAAAAAAGAAAAGTGATATCTCATGACATATGAAAATTATGTGAAATTCAAGTTTCAGTGTTCATGAATACACTTGGGGGTGGAGGGGACAGGCCTGCTTTCATGCTCTAATAGCTGCACTGAATAGTTATGACAGAAACAACATGACCTGTAAGCCTAAAAAAAAATCACAATATGACCACTTATCAAAAAAAAAACAAAAATTTGCTGACTCCTGGTATGGATATGGAGTAGGTACTAAAAAACTTCATATAAATCAGAGGCTTGAGAAACATCTAACCAATCTGTAACCCCTCTTTGGCAGAGTGAGACCTTTGTTCTAGGCTATTAACTGTCAGCCACACTGTCTGAGCTTCTTTGTCCCTCTTTATCTGGGGCAATCTGGAAACCCCATCCTAAAGCTACATTCCTGTGTTCCTCAGCTGGCAAAGCAGTGTACCACACAGATGAAGAAGACAGATTTGATAGCTGGACCTCAGCTGGAATCCTTGCTTCTGGGGGATCTCTGGGTGGGGAGAGGGGGTGGATTCCAGAGGTCTTTGAACCACAGCTCCTCACATGTATAACTGAGACAGATACTCATTTATGCAAATGAGTACCCAGTGCCTACTATGCCTGTTCACCCCTCAGGGCTGTTTGGGGGGATTAAACAGGATTATGTATATAAAGCATTTAATAGAATGCTTGGCTCAGGAAAAGAGCTTGGGGAATGTTTAATAAATCCAAAGGTGACTGCTGATGGATTATTTCATTTTTCAACTTTAAATGACAACAACTTCAGAATTCTCAAAGAGCTATATAAATGAAGTTATATCAGATCAGATCAGTCGCTCCGTTGTGTCCAACTCTTTGCGACCCCATGAATCGCAGCACACCAGGCCTCCCTGTCCATCACCAACTCCCGGAGTTCACTGAGACTCACGTCCATCGAGTCAGTGATGCCATCCAGCCACCTCATCCTCTGTCATCCCCTTCTCCTCCTGCCCCCAATCCCTCCCAGCATCAGAGTCTTTTCCAATGAGTCAACTCTTCACATGAGGTGGCCAAAGTACTGGACTTTCAGCTTTAGCATCATTCCTTCCAAGGAAATCCCAGGGCTGGCAAGAGTCTTATGGAGCTTATGGACTGGCAAGAGTCTTCTCCAACACCACAGTTCAAAAGCATCAAGTCTTCAGTGCTGAGCTTTCTTCATAGTCCAACTCTCACATCCATACATGACCACTGGAAAAACCATAGCCTTGACTAGACGGACCTTTGTTGGCAAAGTAATGTCTCTGCTTTTCAATATGCTATCTAGACTGGTCATAACTTTCCTTCCAAGGAGTTGGCTATTCTGCAGAACCTCTCTCATGTATTGTGAGGGGTCCCTCAGATGAAGGACCTCTATCCTAAGAGCCTGCTCATCTGCACTTGAGTGAAAATGACAGGCAGACCATTCTTCTGTCCCCCATTCTGTCATGGGACAGTGTGAAATGCCACAGAGGGACCGCAGAAGCAGACGGGGACACAGTGATCTAACAGCTCCAGGAGCTCACTTATCACAGAGGCTTATCTTAGATGATAAACAGTCACTTTGTGAAGAACAGCATCCGGTACAGTGCTGGCGGGACACTGAGAGGCATCTGGGTTTAGAAGAGCTGAATTCTCATACTGAATAACTTGAACAGAGCATTTTGTGGGTTAATTTCATTTCATTCACTAGTCACAGCATACAGAGCAATAGACTCCATATTTGGGGGCATGTTCTAAAACAGGCAAAATGACTCAAAGACAGTGCTTAAAATCAGACTTCACCATTTAATCTTTAATATAATACAATTAGCAATGTTGCATCCTTTTATAATATTATATAATTAATAGCACAGATAAAGCAAAATGTACTCATTACCAAATATTACTCCCTAAGGCTTTTTAAACAAAATGGCAAAGAAAATCAGGAAATGATTTAATTAAACCATGTTTAATGAGCATGCTCAGGGGACTAGAGTGGGTGGGTTGAATTTCCCAGCTGACCGGTAGGCAAATATTTCACACCTTTATTTCCTCTTCTTAGTCAAGAACAATTTTCTTTACTGGAATGATCTGTTTTCTTGCATTATGGAGAGATCAAGTCCAGTAGCTATAAAAGACATGATTAAAGACATTGTGGAGATTCAAGATCACCATTCAAGCATGAAATCTTCCATGAGGGGGAGGCAAGGATGTCTTCTACTAAGTAAATGCATGTTGATGCCAAGTTATTCCCTCATTTCGTGTCTTCCCTAACAGCACAGATAAGAGCTTATTTTATCATTCTTTGTCCCTTCTTTCTCAGGGGAGCTGAGAAGTTCAGGTAGAGGTCCCATCAGTTTGATTGGAAATAACTTCAGGTCTGGCTCCAGTCACCTTGCAGTCAGACATTGTGGTGATAGAGCTGAGTGGCATTTATGTTTGAATAAACTCTGCCATTTCCTTTGGCCCCCATTACATTGATGGGGGCAGTCAGTACAAAATGCCCAGGTGCTTGTTACAGATTTTCAAGTGATAGAATTTGACTGCAGGAGATCGCTTTCATTTTATTCTCTCAATAGTTATTTTATGAATAAAATGTTCTTTTTAAAATCTCTAAAAATTATGGGAAATCTCTCCACTGTGAATTAGCCTTTAACCAGGGGTGGGGTGGCTGTACTCTTAGGTGGTAGAATGTCTTAGGATGCCTATTGGGTATAAGAACCTAACTCCAATTTCATCTGTACTAAAAGCTTGTTAGAATCCTTGCACAATTCAGCAGACCCCTGTGAATGTCTGTAAACTATAGCTGTAGGTATAGTTAGTCACTAAATGCATTTCCAACATGAGCTTCCCTTGTCAAACAATTTAAATCATCCACTGGATTTATTGCCTGGAGATCATACTTTCCCTGACAAATTAGCATTTTTGTTTGAAGAATGTCTTTGGCTTTTATTCATTCACCCAACACAAATGTATTGAGAACCTACTTTGTGTCAGACATGGCGCTAGATGCTGGGTTCTAGGACACATCCATGAACAAAACAGAAAAATATCCCTACTCTCATGGAACTGACATTCCAACAAAGGGAGAGAAGACAAGGGAACAAATGAGCAAACCAGATCATCTCAAATGGGTGATAAGCAGAGCACTGAGAAGGAACTGACTGGATTGCATATTGGAAGCAACTTGATTGAGTTCTACTAGAGCCAGGTCTTCGGAGAGCCTGGTAGGCTATAGTCCGTGGGGTCGCTAGAGTCGGACACGACTGAGTGACTTCCCCTTCACTTTTCACTTTCATGCATTGGAGAAGGAAATGGCAACCCACTCCAGTGTTCTTGCCTGGAGAATCCCAGGGACAGGGGAGCCTGGTGGGCTGCCATCTATGGGGTCGCACAGAGTCGGACACAACTGAAGCGACTTAGCAGCAGCAGCAGCAGAACCAGGTCTTAAGACAGCAATTCAAATACAAGTAGCTTCTTTGGATGCTAATCTGAGAAATAACATCAGGGAATCAGGGATGTGAGGTAGGGATGTAAGAGCTGACCCACTGGAAAAGGCCCTGACATTGAGAAAGACTGAGGGCAGGAGGAGAAGGGGACAACAGAGGATGAGATAGTTGGATGGTGTCACTGACTCAATGGACATGAGTTTGAGCAAACTCTGGGAGATAGTGAAGGACAAGGAAGCCTGGCATGCTGCAACCCATGGGGCTGCAAAGAGTCGAACACCACTGAGCGATTGAACAAGAAGAAGGTAGGGATGGGAGAGCAGGCAGCTGAAAAATGTGCATAATCAAGGCACTTATCTCTGGGGCTATGGAACTCCATCCCTTACAGAAGCTCTAGACTTGGGTGTAGAGTGTACCTCATGGTAACCCACCCAAGGGAGAGGGCTATGGATTCTACTAACTCCCCAAGAGCAGAGAGCTGCTCTGAGTGTATGAACTCCTCAGTACATCTGTCTTACCCTACCTGTGGGTGAAGTGATAGGTAGCTGTAGTTAGTATAAAAAGTGGAATATCAGTGTCTATTGGGGAGATGTGGAAATGAGCAGGGCACCAAGGGCATCTATCAAGGATGAGAACTGGGTCTTCAGATAAGGAATCCCAGGTGGTTCAGATGGTAAAGAATCCACTTGCAGTGTAGGAGAACCAGTTTGATCCCTGGGTCAGGAAGATTCCCTAGAGAAGGGAATGGCAGCCCACTCCAGTATTCTCCCATGGACAATCCCATGGACAGAGGAGCCTGGCAGGTCCTAGCCCACGGGGTCACAAAGATTTGGACACAACTGAGCAACTAAGCACTTTACAGGAGAAAGCTCTCTGAAGACACTGTATTTTAGCTGATACCCAAGGATGGACATGAGCTTGACAGGGAGAACTCACTTCCAGGCATAGAGAATAACTGGGCAAAGGCTCAGAGTAGAGCTGAGCTTAGTTTGTTAGTAAAATAGGAATAATAAAGAATCACTGAACTTTAGAGGCATAGGGTGGGGGGAAGGTCTTTGAGTTATGAAGTTATTGATGACCGGATCTTTTTTTTTTAATTCTATTCTTTTTTTTAATTACTTTATTTTAATTGGAGGCTAATTACTTTACAATATTGTTGTGGGTTTTGCCATGAATTAGCCATGGGTATACCTGTGTCCCACCATCCGAACCCCCCTTCTCACCTCCCTCCCCACCCCATCGCTCTGGGTTGTCCCAGAGCACCAGCTTTGAGTGCCCTGCTTCATACATCAAACTTGCACTGGCTGATGACCAGATCTTTTAGGTAAGGAAACCAGACGAGTCAGTGAGAAATCAAGAGACTAGGACAATGTCTTAGGGTCTCCAGGCAGAGCTGAGGCAGTGATGGGGGCTCAGAGCTGCCAGACCACAGTTCTTCCTACCCTGAATCCACCAAACTACTTCCTGTGTTCATTCCCCCATTTCACCCCTTGGGATCTGGCAGTTTCCCTAAGCCACGGAGTTCAGAGAGCAATGACTTTGTGATCCCTGCTCAAATTCCTGAAGTGGGTACCAATTATACCCAAAGAGAAACCCAGATGATCACAAGGCTTTCTAGGATCCAACCCTGGTCTGCCCCCGACCCTCTCTCTCTTTCTCATACTGTGCTAGTCACACTAGTCTTCTTACTGTTTCTAGAATATGCTAAGCATCCTCCAACCTCTGAGCCTTTGCTCAGAATGCTCTTCCCCAGATTCCCCCAGAGCTCATGCCACAGTTTCACATCAGTCAGGTCCCTGTGTTGACACCGCCTCCTCAGGATGGCTCATTTGGACCAGGCCTCCCGGGGCCAGGCACTGCCCTCCTCTCCTCATCCTCTTTCCCCACCTCGTTTTCCTTCAGAGGACTCATAGCTACCTACCGCACAGTATCCTCTGCTGGATTCGACCTTATACACTGCTACATGCTTCCTTTTTAAAAATTGAAATATAGTTGATGTATAATAAATACCATGTTGCTATTGTTCACTTGCAAAGGTGTGTCTAATTCTTTGTGACCCCATGGAGTGCAGCATGCTGGGATTCCCTGTCCTTCACTATCTCCTGGAGCTTGCTCAAACTTACGTCCGTTGAGTCAGTGATGCCATCCAACCATCTCATCCTCTGTCATCCCCTTCTCCTCCTGCCCTCAATCTTTCCCAGCATCAGGGTCTTTTCCAATGAGTCAGTTCTTCGCATCAGGTGGCCAAAGTATTGGAGTTTCAGCTTCAACATCAGTCCTTCCAATGAATACTCAGGACTGATTTCCTTTAGGATTGAGTGGTTTGAGCTCCTTGCTGCCCAAGGCACTCTCAAGAGTCCTCCAGCACCACAATTTGAGAGCATCAATTCTTCATGATTCACAAATATAGTTTAAAGGCTATATTTCATTTATAGTTATTATAAAATATTTGCCCTGTATTGTACAATATACCCTTTTAGCTTATTTTATACACAATAGTTTGTTTATGGTCCATTCTTCCCATTAAAAAGTAAGCTTCATGAGAGAAGGAATTTGTTTTACTCACTATTAGAATAGTACACTGCATTAGGATAGCATTAGACTAGTCCACTGGCTTTCAAAAAATGTTTGTTGAATTTATGACAAGAGATAAGTAAGCATAGGCCTTCAGAAGGCCTTAGTTCTGGTCCCCTCTATGCCACTAAATCACTGAATGACTTTGTGCAAGCAATTCTCTATCTCAGTTTCTTTATCTGGCAAACAGATGTACAGTTTCTACCTTATAAAGGCATTTAGGTGAAACATAGCCATAGATTTGAAAGTACCGTACACTGTGGAATATATTATACAGATATAAGGTTTCCTTTCTATCTTGAAGGCTTCCTGAGTTTGAATGAACTTCTCCAAATGGTGAGGAAAGTTTCATTCCAATAAGAAAAACTTTGTGGATAGGAGAATTGATCGGGCCTCACTTGCAAGACTTTGCCTGCAGTACAGGAAAAAGCACAGGGCAGGGAGGGTAGGGGGTGAGGGGAGGCATAATCAGCATCTAGCCTTTTCCAGATGTGCTGGGGACATGCTGGGGACCTTGGGGCGCCCACAGAAGCTAGCCCTGGATAGAATTCAGATGTCTCTCCACTCAGAAAGAGAAGAGTGATGGTGGTAAAGGACAAAGGTCCCCCCTCATGCTTTTTAAACTATCACATATCTGTGTTGTTATAATAATCCCAGCCACTGTTTATTGATCACTCAGTCTTACAACATGGACTTGACATGCATCATTGTACTGCTTTTTCTCCTAAGCCTCGTAACCTCCATTATTCATACAGGAAACCATCAGGGAACTCAGTCCAAGGTAGAGTATGTAACTCATAGCTCTGAGTAGCAGAGCCTACCCTTCAGCCCAGGCATGGCTGGCTCCTGAGCAAGTGCTCTTCACCAATGTGCTAACTTAGCACACAAAATAAGTGATAACAGAGGTCAGAAGGAAGGGAACTGCAAGTGCCTCTCCACCAAGTCAGTTTCACCTTAAGTCTGAACAGGGTGGAAAATGCTGTGATTCTGTAACATGGTTAAACTGATGCATCCAGGCAGCATATTCTAACTTCCTTCCCTTCCTCACCACCCAGGGTTTCATGGACATTGACCTAAACAAATTTAAGGAGAGTGGAGCAAATGTAACAGGTTTCCAGTTGGTGAACTACACTGACACCATCCCGGCCAAGATCATGCAACAGTGGAAGAACAGTGATGCTCGGGACCACACCCGGGTGGACTGGAAGAGACCTAAGGTAAGAGGATGGGCAGCAGAAAGGACCCTGCTGGTCCCTTCACCTGCCCTAGATTCCTGGAACAGACTTTCTAAGAGGAGCAAGCTAAGGAAAGTAGATCCATAAAGACTGAGGGTATTGACACTCCAGAATGACAATGGTTTTAACAGGATAGACATTTTGCTCCTTTTTCATATAAACAAAATTCAGAAGTCAGCAATCCGGGGCTTGTATAATGGTTTCACAATCACCAAACACTTAGAGACTTTTTCCATCTTCCTGTTCTGCTATCCTCAGCATACAGCTGCTACCTTATAGCCCAAAATGGCTGCAGAAGCCCCAACAATTACCTCAGTATTCTACCCATCAGGAAGGGAAAAGGAAAATAGAAAGCAAAACTGTGTCCCTTAAGAACTCTTTCCAGCAGTCACATACAGATCTTCCCCTCACATGCTATTGGCCACATCTCAGGAACCTACCGCAGCTAGCTACAGCAGGAACTGGAAAATGGTGTCTCTACTCTGGGCAGGATTGCCATGTTACACAACTCCAGGGGAATGCTATTAGCATTTACTTCTTCATGGATTGAGCCTCCTAGATTTGTGCAGCGGGCTGGTCCTTCTGGTCAGCTGCATACCTGGCTAAAAATCAAGGAAATTTAGCTAAGCAATAACCAGTACATTTCTGCCTCAGAGAGTCAACTCCCAATTATCATGCAGACTACCAGCCTCTCATTCTCTGAAATGTAGCTTTAAACTCTGTAGCTAAAGTCTATTTTGTTTTCTATTTGAAAATGGCTTAGAATAAAGATGGGCTTCCCTGATAGCTCAGTTGGTAAAGAATCTGCCTGCAATGCAGGAGACCCCAGTTCGATTCCTGGGTCAGGGAGATCCACTGGAGAAGGGATAGACTACCCACTCCAGTATTCTTGGGCTTCCCTTGTGGCTCTGCTGGTAAAGAGTCCTCCTGCAATGCAGGAGACCTGGGTTCGATCCCTGGGTTGGGAAGATCTCCTGGAGAAGGGAAGGGCTACCCACTCCAGTATTCTGGCCTAGAAAATTTCATGGACTGTATAGTCCATGGAGTCACAAAGAGTCAGACACAACTGAGTGACATTCACTTTCACTCCAGAATAAGAATAGAGGATAATTTCTCTTTCCCACATCAAATCTAATAGCTTGGCAGTGGCTATGAGGAACACTGTGTTGAGAAGGATACTGAGTCTAAATCTGTTTATCCAGGGCCAACTGTGGATCCTTGCCAACTTTCTCTTGCCCCTGGTCAGTCGCATTTTATAAATGTCAGGCCACTGAACCAAGACACTATCATCTCAGTTTTGCTCAAACTGATTCAGGAATTTCGAAATAAAGGCACTTCAACATGAGCTTAAGCAAACAAAATCACAAATGTGATTTCAATCAATGACTAAACTACAGACCAGTTTCATTCATTCACTTCAGTCCAGTCGCTCAGTTGTGTCCGACTCTTTGTGACCCCATGAGCTGCAGCACGCCAGGCCTCCCTGTCTAACACCAACTCCCAGAGCCTACCCAAACTCATGTCCATTGAGTCATCCAACCCATCCAACCATCTCATTCTCTGTCGTCCTCTTCTCCTCCTGCCCTCAATCTTGCCCAGCATCAGGGTCTCTTCAAATGAGTCAGCTCTCGCATCAGATGGCCAAAGTATTGGAGTTTCAGCTTTAGCATCATTCCTTCCAATGAACACCCAGGCCTGATCTCCTTTAGGATGGACTGGTTGGATCTCCTTGCAGTCCAAGGGACTCTCAAGAGTCTTCTCCAACACCACATTTCTTTGGTGCTCAGCTTTCTTTATGGTCCAACTCTCACATCCATACATGACTACTGGAAAAACCATAGCCTTGACTAGATGAACCTTTGTTGGCAAAGTAATGTCTCTGCTTTTGAATATGCTGTCTAGGTTGGTCATAACTTTCCTTCCAAGGAGTAAGCATCTTTTAATTTCTTGGCTGCAATCACCATCTGCAGTGATTTTGGAGCCCCCAAAAATAAAGTCTCTCACTGTTTCCACTGTTTCTCCATCTATTTGCAATGAGGTGATGGGACCAGATGCCATGATCTTCATTTTCTGAATGTTGAGCTTTAAGCCAATTTTTTCACTCTCCTCTTTCATTTTCATCAAGAGGCTTTTTAGTTCTTTTTCACTTTCTCTATAAGAGTTCTGTCATCTGCATATCTGAGGTTATTGATATTTCTCCTGGCAATCTTGATTCCAGCTTGTGCTTCTTCCAGCCCAGCGTTTCTCATGATGTACTCTGCATATAAGTTAAATAAGCAGGGTGACAATATACAGCCTTGATGTACTCCTTTTCCTATTTGGAACCAGTCTGTTGTTCCATGTCCAGTTCTAACTGTTGCTTCCTGACCTGCATACAAGTTTCTCAAGAGGTAGATCAGGTGGTCTGGTGTTACCATCTCTTGAAGAATTTTCCACAGTTTATTGTGATCCACATGGTCAAAGGCTTTGGCATAGTCAATAAAGAAGAAATACATGTTTTTCTGGAACTCTCTTGCTTTTTTGATGATCCAGTGGATTTTGGCAATTTGATCTCTGGTTCCTTTGACTTTTCTAAAACCAGCTTGAACTCTGGAAGTTCACAGTTCATGTATTGCTGAAGCCTGGCTTGGAGAATTTTGAGCATTACTTTGCTAGCGTGTGAGATGAGTTTGTAGTAGCATGTGAGATTGTGTGGTAGTTTGAGAATTCTTTGGCATTTCCTTTCTTTGAGACTGGAATGAAAACTGATCTTTTCCAGTCCTATGGCCACTGAGTTTTCCAAATTTGCTGACATTTTGAGTGCAACACTTTCACAGCATCGTGTTTTAGGATTTGAAATAGCTCAACTGGAATTTGATCACCTCCACTAGCTTTGTTTGTAGTGATGCTTCAAGGCCCACTTGGCTTCACATTCCAGGATGTCTGGCTCTAGGTCAGTGATCACACCATAGTAATTAAATG
This sequence comes from Tragelaphus eurycerus, assembly GCA_935064755.1. Taxonomy (NCBI): domain Eukaryota; kingdom Metazoa; phylum Chordata; class Mammalia; order Artiodactyla; family Bovidae; genus Tragelaphus; species Tragelaphus eurycerus. The sequence continues at coordinate 32,081,677 of CAKXYN010000014.1, read as the reverse complement.
GGTCGTGAAGATCTTTTTTGTACAGTTCTTCTGTGTATTCTTGCCACCTCTTCTTAATATCTTCTGCTTCTGTTAGGTCCATACCATTTCTGCCCTTTATTGAGCCCATTTTTGCATGAAATGTTCCCTTGGTATCTCTAGTTTTCTTGAAGAGATCTCTAGTCTTTCCCATTCTGTTGTTTTCCTCTATTTCTTTGCATTGATTGCTGAGGAAGGCTTTCTTATCTGTCCTTGCTATTCTTTGGAACTCTGCATTCAGATGTTTATATCTTTCCTTTCCTCCTTTTCTTTTTGCTTCTCTTCCTTTCACAGCTATTATTAACATGTGACTATCCCACCCAATTTCCAAAAGATTGGAAATGATTATAAAGATGCCAAGTGTAATGTCTTTACTTTAAAAAGGAAGTGTTTGTGTGTCCGTGCGCATGCGCACTCAGTGGCTAACTCATGCCCAGTCCTTTGCAACCCCACGGTCTATAGCCCACCAGACTCCTTCTGACCATGGGATTTCCTAGACAAGAATACTTGAGTGGGTTGCCATTTCCTTCTCCAGTGGATCTTCCCAATCCAGGGATTGAACCCATGTCTCCTGCTTGGCAGGTGGATTGTTTACCACTGTGCCACCAGGGAAGCCTCAAAAGCAAAAGGAGCAAAGTTAAAAGCTGGAAAAATACCTATACATTTATTCTACAAGACTGCACTGTGAACTTAGGATGTACCAGAGAACATGCTAGACATCAGACACAAATTAATGAGAATAGATATGATTGCCAGCGCTGGGAAATGTTGTTCTGGATTGTTATCTTGCTTTTGTTTCAACTTTTTAGTGCCTTCTTAGATAAGAGGGGGATAAATTGAGGCTTAGCATGAAGAAGCACAAGAGGAAATTTTGTGGAATATAAACTTGCCACTTGAGTGAGTTGCATGAAGAACTAATTAAGAGCTTACCCTTCTCAGATTATTCTTTTTCTTTCTTTTACTGTCACCAGGGATGGTGGAGTAACTGTTCTTCTTGGTTCCCAATCAGTGACAGAGAGAAAACCAAGTTGTTTTCATGGACTGTATCAGGCAGATACAGACGTGTTGTATTTAATTTAGATGTTTTGTATTCAAGCTATGCCTCTTCCCCCAAATGAACCAACATTTTAAAGTGGATTGGATAGAAAATTCTAGAACTCTCTTTGAACTTCACAACCAGCAATAATACTGAACTCGGGAGTTCAGGAGGGCAATATTGGCTAGGGAGGTGGAGCAGCAGGTGCTTCCTGGCTTACAGCGGCTCCCCGTCCCCACCATACCCCTCATCCCTGGCTCACTGCAGGCATTTTCATCACCAGGAGGCTCCTTCTCAGATACAGCTCCCACCTGCCTCCCTGCCAGCTCTTTCTCTGACACCCAACTGTCTCTGTTCCTCCCACCAGTACACCTCTGCGCTCACCTACGATGGGGTGAAGGTGATGGCTGAGGCTTTCCAGAGCCTGCGGAGGCAGAGAATCGATATCTCCCGCCGGGGGAATGCTGGGGACTGCCTGGCTAACCCAGCTGTGCCCTGGGGCCAGGGCATCGACATCCAGAGAGCTCTGCAGCAGGTGAGGCTGGCAACGACGGTGGCCCCACCCTATGGGAGCCTCGCAGGGGATTTAAGCATCAGTGTCAGGCGGGATGTAGCTATTGGAAAAAAAAAAGGTGGAATACACCCGAAGTTTGGACCACCACCGTATTGTTTGTGGCTCTGACATAGGAAAGGTAGTGTAGAAATTTGAAGAACAAAATGAAAAAACTTAATAGTATGGACTAGTCATTTCTGACAGCATAAGAGTTCTATTTTCTGCTTAGGGATTATGCTAAGAAGGGGAAGCCAGTGATGCTGTATTTGAAAGGGGACTTGAGATACACAAGGATGAAACTGAACCCTTTTTGCAGGCTCTCAGAGACTCTGCTCTCTTGCCCTGGTTTTCTAGATTTCTTCATTATCTCTGCTCTCTGTGCACATGTCAGGATGGGACCCTGAAAATGTTTCTCGACACTTCTGATTCTATTTTCTTGCTTCTAAGCATTGCACTCATCAGTTTTGTTTGCACTTACGAATGGGATATAAAATGGTCAGGATCTTCCTATTAACTGACTCTGCAGAAGATTCTGAGGCTGAATCCAGATTCAACAGGGAGGAATATAAACACTCAATGATATGTCTGCTGTGGAAGCAGGATGAGACAGATACACGTGAGCCATGTGTTTAACATTCCTGGTTTAGAAGGTTCTGGGGACTTGCCCAGCTTTATCATTCTCTGAACTCCTAGAAATCCCTAGAAGTTTCTAGAAGCACCTCAGGCACAGACTAGTTCTCCAAGTCCTGACACATACCACAGTATATGATGCCTCTGATGCCTCCTGAGAGAGACGGTATTTCCAAAGGGGACTGGGCACAGAGGGCAGGGCTCACTTCAGAGGAATGTCCAAGTATCAGACACAGGCAACAGCAAGATGTTCTGGTGCAAATGATTCTCAGGACCTGCTCTCGAGGAGCATTTCTGAATGAGGGAGAAATGTAGAGCAAAACGCACAACTGTTCCCACCTGTTTTCCAGCCACACATGCACAGCTCTAGAAATTTACAACCTGGAGAAACACACAAGACGGCAATATCATCAGTTGTTCTTTAGCTCGGCTGAAGCACCTGCATGTGGAGGAGAACACAGACTTCTTTCTGTCCTTTGGAATGAAGCAAAGCAACTGCCCTGTGGCTAGATACAAACGGGTCCACCCACAGCCCTTTCTGCCCCACCCCCCATCACTGTGCAGGGTGGCCCCGAATCACTAGGCAGCAAGAGCCGACAACCCAGCAGCTTCAGAATGATTGCCAAAGGTGTGATGCCTGCCTTCTGGCTTATTTAAATTGCTCTTCCAGGCTCCATAGTCGAGACAGCTTCTGTTTGCACTGTGAAGCTGGTTTCAGAAGGTCCCAGGGACTTGCCCTTAGCTTCCCAGCCCTTCCAGCTCCCTTGCATCTCTCATCTTAAGGATGTCCCTGGAAGGATACGCTGACATCACCATGACAGTGATGAAGCCTGGAGACAATGTGAGTGGCAGAAAGGACTCTGACTCAGGAGACCTGGGGTCCAAGACCAGCCCGGCCCTTGAGTCTCTGGGTGACCTTGAAATACTCATTCAGATCTTCCATACCCTTCCCTTTCCTCACTCATGACAATGAGGCAGTCAGAGAGACCACTCTCAGTTCTCACCTGGCTTACAAATTCTAAGCATCTAATTAATTTTCCTTATGCTTTAACCCATGTCTTTCTGGTTGTAACATGCTCAGTCTTCTGTGTCTGCCTTCAGTGGGGCTGAGAGGAGGCAGTTGCTTTCATCAAAATAATAATGATCTCCTCTATACCAGGGGTCCCCAGACTCTAGGATCTAATGCCTGGTGATCTGAGGTGGAGCTGGTGTAATATTAATAACAATAGAAATAAGTACAAAATAAATGTAATGCATTTGAATCATCCTGAAACCATGGCAGGGGCCACTACCCTGGTCATGGAAAAATTGTCTCCCACAAAACCGGTCCCTGGTGCCACAAAAGATGAGAGCCACTGCTCTATACCGTCTTGAGTCAAGACATGTGTGTGCCAGTCAGCTTGTTCCTGCAAGCCTACTGTATGCTCTGGCCTAGGACCAAGCTCTGGGGACAATTAGAGAAGGCAAGGCCTGTCCTCAAGAAACTCTCTCTAGTCTCTATTGTGGCTAGAGGTAGGATGGGGAGAACTAGCCGCAAAAACAAAAACAAAATATAATCAACATTCTGATCCGAAGATCAGCTGTTCAAACTGAATCAAATCTTTGTTTATCACTTCAAATCACAAAAATGTATGGCAGAAAGAGACCTGAGAAATGATGACTCCCACTTTTCCTTACATTAGAGATGAAGCAGCTGACCCAAAGTGGGCAATAACTCCCTCAGGATCAGCTTAGCAGCAGAGACTGTAACAGACCCCGAGCTGGGGCTTCTCCTCCTGCCCCTAGCCTGCCCTGTGGCCCCAGGGACCTTTGCTTGTACGTACTGAGCCTCAGGGCCTCACACACACAGTCATGGCTACCGTCTAGCCATTTCACCCTCTAGACCCATCTCTTTAAATAGCCATGCCACTAGGGAGAATCTGTGTGCCCACAGTAAACTGGGTAAAGCACAGTGCCAGTCAGTCCTTGGACCCCAACTTGGGATCTCAAATCACATTCACCCTGACCTCTGACCTTCAGGTCACAAGTGGGGAGGGACCTGAGGGTCAGCTTGTGGTCAAGCTGGGAAGTCTGGAGGAATAAGCACGTTACTCTAAAACTGAGGGTCGTACCAGCTATGACATGTCCAGGGCTCACTGTACACAAGGTTCTGAACATATTTTACATGACTGATCTCACTGAATCTCCTATAATATAACCCTCGGAGGTAGCTGGTTTTATTAACTGTGCTTTAAAAATATAGACACTGAGCTACACAGATGTTCAAGAATTCCCCCAGATTACACAGCTAGTTAGTGGTAAAAGTGGGATTTCACCCCACATCTCCTTGCTACCTCACTGTACCCTTAACTGCTCTGCTCTGAAGCCTCGAAGGCCCAGCCCAGCAGATGAGAATGAGTTCTGGCCCAGCCAGCTACAGCACGTGGCCTTGGGTAATATCCAAGGGCCTCCTCCCCCTCATCCCTCTACAGTTTTCCCCGGAGCAGGGTGACGATAACTCAGCCGCCTGCCTGCCCCCATCTTCTCACCCTGCCTGACATCCAAGGAGCCACTCAGAATATTAATGATTCCACAATCCTGAAACTCCTCAACGTTCCAGGAAAGAGGAAGCATTCAGATCAGATCAGATCAGATCAGTCGCTCAGTCGTGTCCGACTCTTTGCGACCCCATGAACCGCAGCACGCCAGGCCTCCCTGTCCATCACCAGCTCCCGGAGGTCACTCAGACTCGCATCCATCGAGTCAGTGATGCCATCCAGCCATCTCATCCTCTGTCGTCCCCTTCTCCTCCTGCCCCCAATCCCTCCCAGCATCAGAGTCTTCTCCAATGAGTCAACTCTTCGCATGAGGTGGCCAAAATACTGGAGTTTCAGCTTTAGCATCATTCCTTCCAAAGAAATTCCAGGATTGATCTCCTTCAGAATGGACTGGTTGGATCTTCTTGCAGTCCAAGGGACTCTCAAGAGTCTTCTCCAACACCACAGTTCAAAAGCATCAATTCTTCGGCGTTCAGCCTTCCTCACAGTCCAGCTCTCACATCCATACATGACCACAGGAAAGACCATAGCCTTGACTAGGCAAACCTTTGTTGGTAAAGTAATGTCTCTGCTTTTGAATATGCTATCTAGGTTGCTCATAACTTTCCTTCCAAGGAGTAAGCGTCTTTTAATTGCATTAGGGTACCTATAAGTTGGCTTCTGGCTGGCAGAAAAGAGTGAATTCCCCAAGTCAGGTTTTTAGCATTTAGGTCATCGGCCCTTTGAGGATATGACAGGACAAAAAAAGCTTTGGACCTTTTCCCCAGAAAAATGCACACACACACACACACACACACATATTTTTGCATGACCATGAGTCAGGGGAAACCACAGACACTTCCAGAAGCCAAGCTAAGAAGTTGAAGAATTGAAGTTGAAGAACACCTGCCCTAAATAATGATCAGCCCTCTTAGCATTTGTGTTTGCAGTCTGTCAGCCAATGATCACACACATCAGTGAAGATTAACAGGGCACTTCACTAGATGAGGTTGGAGCAGGGGGAGGGGAATAAGGGTATAAGACACAATCCTGCAACTCAAACTGAAGACCCAGTGTTGAAAGAAAGATAAGCTCCTAAGAAATAATAGCCATAAAGTTGTGGATTAGGAGCTAAATCACATACATAGCCAGGCTGTTGGTGCTCTGGATGGTCAGAAAAGAATGCTACGGCTGAGGACTGTGGACATTACCAGACTATCTGTAGGCATGTGACTGCGGCTTTAAATAGGATGACCATATAATTTATCATCCAACCTGGGACACTAAGGAATGAAAGGGAGAACTATTACCAATTATACCAGAACAAGAGATGTAGACTGGATCGATCCCAAGCAAACTGAGATGGATGGTCATGCATGCCTTAAAGGAAGGATGACTTGAACAAAGAGTGATTTGGGTTTTGGAGGTTCTGGGTGAGGATGTAAAGAGTACCAGCAGGAGTCTACAGTGAGGGTACAAGGAGGACTTCGGGCCATTGTGCGTGGCTATTAGTACGTTAGGAGGACAAGAGCTGGGTTCTCACCATGCCTCCACCAAGCACTATCTGGAGGATCCTGGATTAATTGCTCAACTTTTCTGGCATTAATTTCCTCATCTCTTAAATGAATATAATCCTCATAACACTGCCTCCCTTTCTGGCTTGTGACAAGGCTCAAAAAGAAATTTTTTAAAGGATAATATATAAGTTTCTTTGAAGCTCAGGGCAACTGCCTGAGATAGTTAAAGCCAGGATTATTCTTCCCATTGATCAGGTGGGAAAGTGGAAGCTCGGAGGGGTCCCGAGACTTGCTTGCCCCACTAGAATAACCAGCACCCTGGTCCACAGGCTCTGGCTTCCCACACCCAGTGGGCATTCAGGAGGAGAAGCCAAGAGAACAGACCCACCTCATGGCAGCCACAAAGAGGCTGTAGAAGCCCCGGACCAGGGTATCTCCACCACCCTCCACCCCCAGAGCTAACGGCTCAAGTAGTAAAAACGCTAACAAGCACTCTCCTGGCACCAGCAGGAAAGAACAAGTGTGCTTCAACATCTCATGGATGGCAGACACTGAGCTGGCACCCAATACAAATGACCGGAAATCCAAGGTTAAATCCCCATCTTTCATGGAGGGAGTCAGCAGGTGCCAGGATAGTGATAGGAGGTCCAAAAGGCAGGAACTCAGGGAGACTCCAGGTCTCCCTTGGCCTGACTCCTGTCACCCCAGCGTGGGGGTGGGAGGGAATGGGGGCTCAGAGGCTCAGTGCTGATGGATAGGATGGCAGTTTCCAGATATGGCCAAAGCATATGTTTCTGAGAAGCTTATTCCTCTAAGAGTCCAGACTGTCCTCATAAATGGTTTGGGGCTAATCTAGTCTCCTGACCTCCCCCCTTGCTCTGCCATCATGGAAGGGTAGTTCTGGGACATCTTCTTTCCCACACTTTAATTTATCTCAGGGTGTGTTAAGTCCTGGCTTCTATAACTAGACAGTAAAGAGCCTTCAGCTTGCCAGGCCTCTCCTGACTTGCTGTGAATTCTGAACACAGGTGCCACAGCTCTGAGTCTCAATAATCCTACCTGTACAATCAGCAAAATAAGCTCTGCTTTTGCCACTCACTGGGTTTCTGGGAACATTGCATAAGCAGCATCCTGTGAAACGCTGTGGCAATGTAAGAGGCCCTCAGGTCGCAAAACTTTGCTGCTGCTGATTATTTTTTTTGGAAGCTGAGAAAGACATATATAAATAATAGCAACAAGACCCTCATTTCTGCTGAAAGGATCCCCTGCTGTGAGGTCACAACTTATCATGCCCATGTTAAATCTTATTGTCCATACTTCGTACCCACTGAACATAGCACAGCAGTAGTAGCAATAGAAGAGATCATCATTATCTTCAGCCTCACCATCACTGAAATAACACACACCATACATTGAACATTTATGTCCCAGACAATATGCTAAACACTTCAGTCCTTTGAAGAGGAAGCTAAGAAACAGACAGGCCTAGTGACTTGTATGGAGGAATCAGAGCATGGCCTGGGGAAGGCCCAGCTACAGTAGAGGGTGGCAGCTGAACACATGGACAACATACGACTTTACACATTTCTGTGTCACCTCTCAGAGCCAAAGACAGTAGCATGGGCCTCCATTTGAGAGGCCACTTGGTATATGAAGTGATGAAACCAGAATATGTCAGAAGCTCTGGATTTCAGACCTGCCTCGGACACTTGTAAGTCCTAAGTCATGGGCAAATCACTTTTCTATCCAGAGTCTGGGTTTCTGCCATGAAAGTGAAGATTGGGACTTCCCTGGCGGTCCAGTGGCTGGGACTCCATGCTCCCAATGCAGGGGGCCCAGGTTTGATTCCTGGACAGGGAACTAGACCCCATATGCTACAACTAAGACCTGACATAGACAAATAAATAAAATAAATATTAAAAAAAAAAAAAAGAAAGTGAAGATCCTAATCTCTCTCTAACCAACCTATCTCAGGGGTTCCTCTGAATGAAGATAAAGTAATATGTGCAAAATGTTTCATAAACACTTGGAAAATGGTGGTAATATTAATAACACTATTAGTAACAATAAAAATAAGAGCTGGCCTTTGTTGAATACTTGCCATGGGGCAAGCATTGATCAAAAAATATCTAATTTCATCCTTAAACCAACCTTAAGACATAATTAACCCTAATGGGTCCTATTAAACAAATGAGGAAACTGAGTCATAGAGGCATTGGGCAATTAGCATATGAGTTATGACATAATGATAATTAGTATGACACTTGACACTGGGGCCAAAAATAGATGCCTGTTTGAATCATTAATGACACATTTCTGTTTCTGCAAATCATCTGCACATCTGTTCCAGTCTATTTTTCCAAATGAGTCACACGAGCTGGCACATAGCAATGAATGGGAAGCTCAAGATGGGCCAGAGAGGATCAAGGAGGGAAGGTGAAGCTGCTGATGGGTTAAAACTGCTCCTGTCTCATTCCTTGTAGCAGGATCGGTGCTTTGCTTTCCCTTTGAAAAGCAAAAGTAGCCCAGATTTTCCAGAGTGAGAATTTCTCCAGATTTCATCTCAGCGAGTGAAGAATTTGTTGCATAATTTGTTCAGTGCTCTAGGCCTGTTGTGACCTCCCTACTGAGACTTCATACCAGGAGGTGATGGGAAGGTCAGCCTGAGAAGAGACACACTTTTTTTTTTTTTTCTTTCTTCCTTCTTTTCTTTCTTTCCTTCCTTCCTTACCTCTCCCTCCCACACACCACATCTTAAATACATACACACACCCCAGCTATTCTTAAAACTTCCAGAGGCAGAGGGGTTGGTCATTCACTGTCAGAAAATGGTTACACCCTGCAAGGCTTCCTTTGAAGCCTATTTGAAGAGGGGGGAAATAAATAATGCTGGGTTAGAGGGCAAAGTTCATATTGGTTACAGGTACAGACTCATCTCACTGGCCTTAGGCCAGACAAATCTGAGGAAACGTGATAGATTATGGTTGGAGAATGTGATTTCTAGTACCTGAGCTGATAACACACAGCTAGACTCATCCCCAGTTTGAGGGTGGACCAATGTTATTGGTCACATCCAGAGCAGCAGGCTTGGTCCCAAAAATCCTGGATGCCCCATGCTGACCACTCAGCCTTTAAAATGAACCTGAAGATAGGAAGCCATGAAAGTTTTATCTGACTCATTTGTGGAGAAGAAATCCTATGAGGCATATTTGGGGTCTTCCTACATACATGTTGATTCAACATCTGAGACCTGTTTAAAGTCCTACATGATCTGGTCTTACCATAAAGGGCTTCCTCGAATGCTTTAAAGTTTGCACAGCACTTTCACATTTGTTGTGTCATGTAAGGTGGATGGAGCAGGAATTTTGGAAACTAGAGGCTTGGAGAGGTGATCATCCAGTCACTTGGCTGTTCAGAGGAAAACGGGTAAAACCCAGGTCACCCAATTCTAGGTATTCAAGTTCCCAGGTATTTTATTCCCTGGCCTCACAAAGGAATTACAAAGCAACACTGAGGCATGGCCCAAAGCATCACAAGGCTGGCTCCCAGGCCTGGGTCTTCCCCTGCCTCACCAGGGAGGGCACAGCAGTCTCTTCCTTCATGGGCCTGCTTCAGTTCCACATCTGAAGGTGTGTGTCTGAGGAGCGGTGACTCTCATGGGGTGGTCCTGATAGGGGTATGGGACTGAGGATGACACAGATATTTCCTACGAAGATCGACTTCGATCCACTCTGACTGTTGGCCAAAGGCAATGGGTGAAGCAGTTCTCAGGAAGAATTTCATTTTAGTAGGAGAACTGTTCTCCAGCAGTTATGCCTGCTCCAGGCAATGGAGTAGAGAGGTGTTTAGGATTGACACTACTCTAAGACCTCATCCCATGTAACTTTCTCAGGTTCTGGACTTTCAGTTCAGCAGGAAGAGCCAGCAAATTAACAAACATGAAGCTCAACTTCAGAGTTCACTGATCACCACCTGGCTGTCTTGCAGGTGCGGTTTGAAGGCTTGACAGGAAATGTGCAATTTAATGAGAAAGGACGGCGGACCAACTACACCCTCCACGTGATCGAAATGAAGCATGATGGCATCCGAAAGGTAAAGCTCCCTTTGCTTCCATTACACAGGGAGGAGAGGGCTGAACAGAGGCTCAGGCCGGAGCTGAGGGCCTGGGGAACCCACTGTTCTGGACTTGATCTCTTAGAAGAGAAGCAGGCAGTGAGGATTCTAATCTGGGCTCTGCTGCGAGCCAGCTAGGATTTTGGGCAAGTCAGTTGTTCCTCTGAGAATTGATTCACTGCAAAATGGAGATGAAAAAAAAATCTCTACCTTTGCCTTAGGGTGCTTGTAAAGATTCAAGGGATGGGAAAATATTTGTAAAAAATGAAGTAATAGATGTGTATAAAATGTTGCTACTGTTCCTAAGGGGTTTCAAGTAAGAACTTGAGAATGATGGTTTATTGAGGAAGTTAACCATCTTCTCCTAATCCACACTTGGTCGTATTCTCTCTCTCTTTCTCTCTCTATACACACACACACACACTTACTAAACATTTTAGAACAATGTTCAAATTCTTGGAGAAAACATTCAGAATTCTACCAGACTCTGCATCCTGGCCTTGGCCAATTTCTCTGACCTTGATCCTTGACACTCACTTTCTTTGTCCTTCCACTCGAGTCATTTCAACCCACGTTCACTTCCAGGGAGATATCACGTTCTTTCTCACCCCCTCAGCCTCCAAATGTGTTCCCTCTGCCTAGGACTCTTCTATCCCATCCCCTAATTCTAGCCTGACTTCAGGAGTCAGGGTAAATGCTGCTCCCCAGGAAAGCCTTCCCTGGGCTTCCTTGTTCCTCCTCATGGCCACCTCTACTTCACTGTCCCTGACCTTCACCACATCCCTAGTTCCTTGGGGTGGCACAGTGGGGTAAATAAGAGGCTGTGCACGCACAGTACGAAGCTGGTTGAGTGTCAGAGCAGGAGCCCCCGAATCCTGGGATTCCATCCTGGCATCACCACTTACCAGCCTGTGACTCTGGACAAGTAAATCAGGTTCTTTGCACCTTAAGCAGGGATTAAATGATGTAATGGATGTAGAAGTTCTGAGGGCTGGGCCTGGCACATTGCAGACTAGGTCTTGGTCTCTCAAACTTGATACTTTCTATGCCTGTGCTATCAAATACAGTTGCCACTAGCCATGGTTGGCTATTTCATTTTAATTCTAAATAATGAAAATTGACAGGTCCCGCAGTGGCACTAGCCACACTTCAAGTGCTCAACAGCCACAGGTGGCTAGAGGCTGCCACCTCAGACAGCACGGCTGTGCATCACGCCATCGTCGCTGCAGGCTCTACTGGACAGTGATGCTCATGTTCTCTATGCCCAGCCTGTGGGCTTCACGGTGCTCCGGGTGGTGTGGTGAGAAACACTGGCAGAATGGCTACAAGCGGGGGCACTGAAGACAGACACACAGGAATTAAGTCTCTGCCTCACTCTCTACTACACACATGACCTTGAACAACTGAGCCTCCCAGAGCCTCAGTGACATCACCTCCAAATGGGGAATAATGCCCTTTATCTCACAGGACTTCCATTAACACTGAGTGAAACAATGTCTGCTACCTCCTTGCCTGTGTTAAGGGGTTCCCCAAAGCAGCCCCTAGCATGGATTGGGCATTCAACCCACGTTTTGTTTGTTTGTTTCAACTGCCTTCTTTAGGCCACAGGAATTTTTATATCAGCCTTGACTATGAGTGAGTCAGGCTGTGCAAGCCCATGGAATGGATAAATCAGCAAACCGAAATAACAGAGTAACTTTAAAATCCACGAGCAAATAGTTATGCTTTGTTTTTCAGGTCTCGGGGCTGTTTTTCAACTTCCTTTCCAATGACTAAATCCTTTCTTTGAATGTGGGTTTAGGCAGCCTTTGGTTACAGGGAATCTGACTTTCAGAAAATCAATTCCTCCACATCTGTGGCTTCAGGTCTTTTAGTCAATCAGCCTCCTAACAAAGTAATTTCTCAGATTCATGGGTAACCTTGTTGTGCTGGTTTCTGTGAACAGTGCATGGCCTTATCTGATGTATGTAATAAAAAGGGACTGCTGCTGTTTAACTGGGAGCCTGGGGGACTCTCTCCTGATCTTTAGGCACGTACTCTGGCCACTGATTTGCCAACACACACTCTAGGTGTCTGGGTCCAATTTGACATCCTACTGAAATGTGTGTGGTCTCTGGCCATACGTTCATCCCACACTTCAGAGCTTCAAATGCCAGAATGTGCAGGGGCTCCACTAAATCTAGAGCCTTGTGAAATGCCATAGAGATTCCACTTCGCCATGGGGTACTGATTCAAATAAGGATCTCTATTCAAATAAAATGCCTTGTCAAATTCAAGTAGGATCACAAATTCTTAGAGTGGCTGCCAAGAGAGAAGTGCAGGGAATTTCTCGAAGGTCTTTCATCAAGGGACCACCATTAATGATGTAACCATCTTTTCTCATCACCATTGGTCCTATAGCTATGTTTTGACTTAAAAAGGACAAGTCTCAACTTGAATTCAGTCACCCTTGCCCTGTCTCAAATTTTTCATTCCCAGTTATGACCCAAGTGTAACTGGAAAGGAAGGACCAGGTAGGAAAGAAAGTGACACAAAGTCCTCCCTACGTCAAAAGTAATTAAAAGTCCTGAAGCATTCACAGCCCTCCAGTCCAGACATCCTTTGGGAGTTTTTTCCTGAAATCTTTGCTACTCAACTTTAGACATACTGGTGGTGGTTTAGTCACTAAGTCGTGTCTGACTCTTTGTGACCTTTACCATCAGGGAAGCTCCTTAGACATACTGAGTCCTGTTCTATTCTATCCAACTACTTCTCTCCATTTCCACTGCTGACTCCAGAGCTCAAGCCACCTTCTACACCTGCCTGGACTTACACAGGAGCCTCCTTACTGGTCACTAGTCCTGCTGGCCAGATTCTTGTCCCTCTACAAGGCTGTTTTTCAACACAAGAACTGATCATCTTCAAATATTTATCAGGTTATATTGCTTCTCTGCTTAACTGAGAAGAGAAGTTAAGAAGTTAAGCCATTGACTGGCTTCCTACTGCAGGGGCTTCCCTGGCGGCTCAGTAAAGAATCCACCTGCAATGCAGGAGATCCAGGTTCGATCCCTGGATTAGAAAGATCCCCTGGAGAAGGGCATAGTAACCCACTCCAGCATTCTTTCATGGAGAATCCCATGGACAGAGGAGCCTGGTGGGCTACAGTCCATGGGGCCGCAAAGAGTCAGACATGGCCGAGCGACTAATACACCACTGCAGGTAAAAGGTTAAAGAACTCCTTACTGTGGCCTTCAGACCCAGATACTGCAGCCCTCTGAACTCTTGCTCCTCTTTCTCTAGCTCACAGCTCCTCCGGAATGTCTGCTTCTTTATCCTACATTCGCCATCACTGTGGTTTGGTGTGCATATCTCGCCTTGTCATTCAAGTCTGGCCCAGCTGAAGTCACTCTGGAAAGGCTGTTCCTGACCAAAATATCTAAAGTGACCCCCATCCACCGAGCACAATCCCATTATGCTAATTTTTCATAGTGCTTCCCTCTTCTGAGATATTCTTGTTGGTTTACTGATCTCTATTGGGGTTGGTAAACTTCAGCCTGCAGGCCAAATCCAGCCAACTGCCTGTTTGTTTACAGCCCATGAACTAATGATTTTTACATTTTTAAATGGCTGAAGTAAATCAAAAGATGAATACTTCATGATATGTGAAAATTACATGAAATTAAAATTTCAGGGTCCATAAATAAAGTTGTGGGGGTTTTTTGGAATACAGCCAAATTCATTTGTTTCGGTTTTGGCTATGGCTCCTTCTGCACTGTGACAACAGAGATGGGTAGTTGCTACAGAGTTGCTGTTTCACCCACAAAGCCTAAAGTATTTACTGTCTGGCGCTTTAAAGGTGAAGTCTGACAACCCCTGGTCTGAATATGTATTGTCTTTCTTCCCCTCCTCTCTACCTCCTTCCACTAAAATGTCAGCTCTCTAAATGCAGGGACATGGTTGTGTTATTTATTATATCCTCAGTGCCGATAATATATTGATGCATAGTAAGCACATGCAAATAAGTGGTTGTTCATTAAATGAGCTGGCAGCATATTGAATGTTGCTTGGTAACCAGGAAGCATACTACTCTGGCCCATTTTTCCATAGATCTGCCAGCAAATAAGAAAAAAAAATGCTGATAAACTTAATGAAATAACGCCTCAAGCAGAACTCAGATAAAGTCACAAGCAAACTTACAAAGTTCAAATTCTTTAAGTATGTTAGTTAAGGTGAACTAACAGATTAACTCTAAAAAATCTCTAAAAAATCTCAGCTGTTTAATGCAACAGAGGTCTAATTCTTATTCACCCAGTGATCAGTTTGGGGGACTGGGGACTTTGGTTAAGACTCAGGCTTATGGAGGCTCCATTGTCTGTTTGGGTCTTCCGCCTATCAATAGCCAGCTAACAAGTGAGGAAGAAAGATATTAGAAACTGTGCTGGGGATTTGGGGGAGTCAGGTTAGGAGAGACATGCATCACTTCTGCATTCCACTGGCCAACCCAATCTCCTGGCCCATCTAGCCACATAGCAGGCTGGAAACTGCAATGGCAGTCTAAGTAACTACTTCCCACCATACCTGTAGGCTATGAATAGTGAACAAGAATCCCTGCTGGTCATAAGGTTGTCTCTGCCACAATCGGCAACTTCCTTTTTAAAACTTTATCATCAGTTCAGTTCAGTCGCTCAATCGTGTCCGACTCTTTGCAACCCCATGAATCGCAGCACACCAGGCCTCCCTGTCCATCACCAGCTCCCGGAGTTCACTCAGACTCACGTCCATTGAGTCAGTGATGCCATCCAGCCATCTCATCCTCTGTCGTCCCCTTTTCCTCCTGCCCCCAATGCCTCTCAGCATCAGAGTCTTTTCCAATGAGTCAACTCTTCACATGAGGTGGCCAAAGTACTGGAGTTTCAGCTTTAGCATCAGTCCTTCCAAAGAAATCCCAGGGCTGATCTCCTTCAGAATGGACTGGTTGGATCTCCTTGCAGTCTAAGGGACTCTCAAGAGTCTTCTCCAACATCACAGTTCAAAAGCATCAATTCTTCTGCACTCAGCTTTCTTCACAGTCCAACTCTCACATCCATACATGACCACTGGAAAAACCATAGCTTTGACTAGACGGACCTTTGTTGGCAAAGTAATATCTCTGCTTTTCAAGATGTTATCTAGGTTGGTCATAACTTTTCTTCCAAGGAGTAAGCGTCTTTTAATTGGTCAGGAGTTGTGGCTTCAGAGGCAGCTTGGAGCTACAAATGATACAACTACAAATGTGTCAATGTGATTTGATGACTGTGTAAGGTATACCTATTGAATATACTGTTCAATGATCATCTTCTTTTTAGGCTATATTTACTTTAAAAAATCTAATCTATCATCTCATAACAGACTCATTTCTATATTCAAAGAATCTTTAGAGGTAGATGGAAAACAGGAGATCAAAAATTCTAACTGGCTCCAGGAGAAGACCTGTCACTGTCAGAATTGTTTAAATCTTCTCTTGAACAGTGGGGCCCAATTTTTACCAAACTACTAGCTCTGATTTACTTTGAGATAAAATCAAAGTTTCTCCATATCCTTAGTAAAGAATCAAAGGGCTGTATAATAATCCAGCCCATTTCTCTAAGAAAAGGAAATTTGCTCTCATCTCCGAAATGCAATGTCTCCTCAAAAAACTTTGCCAGTTCTCTTTTCATCAAAATGCGGAACTAGATTTCTCAGTCCCCTAGCTGATGTGGGGGGCAAAGCTGGGTTTTGGCATTACCCTGCTCTTCCGACTGGTGATATTTTTTTATTTCCCTACAAAAGGGTTAGGAATAAAATAAGCTTGCTTACAACATTTAAGTGTTCCTCTGGCTTTTGATATAAGCCAACCTAAACAATAATTTTTATAGATACTAATTTAACATTAGTGCTGGGATACTAACTCTGAAGGATCCTTACCCTTAAAAAGTCTCTTTCTAAGCCATATAAATCTTGTCTACACAGATTTATCTTGCTTTTCCCTTCTCTCTTTAATCAAAACAGCTTGCAATTTTAGAGTGGTGTTTTGTGGGGTTTTGCACCATTTATCCTAGGACATGCTGCATATCTGGAGGGTTACGTTGTCAAATGAGTTTGAGAAATGCTGCATAATATATACTTCTTTTGGAAACTGGCAACATTCAATAGCAAAATGAAACTGAAATGTCCTACAGTACAGAAGCCTGTTAGCCTTCAACTAGGCCTTACCCTACAGAATACCATTTTTTAGTTTGCTGCTGCTGCTAAGTCACTTCAGTCGTGTCTGACTCTGTGGAACCCCATAGACAGCAGCCCACCAGGCTCCACACCCCCCGTCCCTGGGATTCTCCAGGCAAGAACACTGGAGTGGGTTGCCATCTCCCTCTCCAATGCATGAAAGTGAAAAGTGAAAGTGAAGTCGCTCAGGCATGTCCGATTCTTCGTGACCCCATGGACTGCAGCCCACCAGGTTCCTCCATCCATGGGATTTTCCAGGCAAGAGTACTGGAGTGGGGTGCCATTGCCTTCTCTGATTTTTTAGTTTAATAACAACTTAATATGAACCACACACTATGATTATTGTTGTCAATGAACTAACTCATTTGGTTCTCACAGCCACCCTGTGAGACAGGTACTCTTGTTGTATCCCCTCTACAGGGCAGACTGAGGCCCACTGAGGTCAGGTAACTGGCCCAGGTCATACAGTTAGTAATTAGGAAAGTCTATCTTTTAAACCAGGTCTATCTGATGCCAAAGGCCAATCCCTGTACCATCAAGCCCCCACTTTTAAAGATAATTCCCATGAAGGGACTTCCCTGGTGGTCCAGTGGCTAAGACTTGGTGCTCCCAAAGCAGGGGGCCTCGGTTTCAACCCTGGTCAGGAAATTCTATCCCACATGCCTCAACTAAGAGTTCCCAAGTCACAACAAAGACCCGGTGAAGTCAAATACATAAGATAATTTTTTTTTTTAATATTTGACAAACTCTATCAAAACTCAAAAGATTTTAGAGAACTTAGTTGCATGTCAAAGGAGGCAGCTACCTTGATACTGATGGTACAACTGATGATTGTAGAGATTAGTAAGAATAGCTGAGCTGGTGACAAATCATGAAGAGGGTAGAAGGAAGAAAGATAAAAACGGAGGAAAGGAAGAAAAAGGAGGAGGAAGTAGGGGGGAAATGCACCATAGCATCATCTACAGGAGGAAAAAATGGTGATTAAATTTGCTAGATCATGTCCCAACTTTGTACTGATTATATCAAACAATACTACTTCTGAGGTCCACGACCTGGCTTCTATGCTTTGCCACTCATCTGCTATATAAAGTTCATAAGTTTGATCATCTGATCTCCCCAAACCTCAGTTTTCTCATCTGTAAAACAGGGAAAGTAATTCCCAGCCTGTCTGTGTTATTTGAATAGTGTGAGGAGCAAAACAGTTAAGTTTTGGGTAAGTAGTTTGGAAATTATTTTTCTAAACTTGCACCACGATATACTACAATAATTGAAACATTTATTTCTCAATTAAAGGTCTCCTTGTAAAAATGAACTCTTAAGGGGAATCCCAAAGTGTGAAATTGATTAAAAGCAGAGCTGACGGTTGAATCAGGGATGAAGAACCGATAGCTTCCTCCATCTTCCCTGACCCCTTGCCCACATCCCGAGAAAGTGGCAAAGGGGCTTCACAGGTGCCCTAGGGCCCTGTGAAGCACAGGCCTAGCAAAGCGGGGGAGGCAAGGTTGCACTATGGTCTTGAGCAGGTCCCCTAGTGCCCGAACCTCTGTTTCCCTCTATAAAAAGAAGAGGTTAGAAGAAATGATTCTTCAAGCCTCTTCCAGCTCTGATATTTTGGAAATCTACGTTTCTAGTTCTTGTCTTTAGAAAGAAATGTCTCCCTCCAAGCTAAGTGAAAGTGCCCCCACATGAGCATGGTACCCATGTCTGCACGAGGGCAAATCCTGACCCAGTGTTCTGAGAGACAGTCTCCCACCTGCCTTCACGCCTCTGAACTGTCTCAGCATGAACAGGATCCACTGTCTCCATGTTGGATCCACTCATTCTCTCAACAAACCTTCTTCCCTGAGCTGCTTCTCTGTGGAACAATGGGCAGCCTGGAATGAATAGACCTTTAGCTTTGTTCCCGAGGAGCACCATGGAGAGACGGGGACAGATGTACCAACAGCTAGACCATGGGGCCAGTGGGAACCAACACGAGGCACTCAGGGTCAGCTGGCAGCCTAGCGGAGCACGGACACACACAGCCCTGTGGCCAGCCTGCCCTGCTCCAATCCTGACTCCACAACTCTCCTGCAGCCTTGGGAAAATTATTCCACTTTTCTGCATCTCAGTTTCTTCACATTTAAAATGGGAGTGATAATTAATTACCCACTTCATAGGTTTTGGGGAGACGAGAGAAGTTAAAACATTAAAAAAAAAAAAAACACTTAGTGTTAATATTTATTTTTATTTGTTTGGCTGCACCGGGTCTTAGCTGTGGCACACAGGTTTTTTAGTGGCGCATGTGAATTCTTAGTTGCAGCATGTGGGATCTAGTTACCTGAACAAAGATCAAGCCTTGGACCCTGCAATTGGAGTTTGGAGTCTTAGCCACTGGACCACCAGGGAAGTCCCTAAAAAAACACTTAGAAGAGTGCCTAAAATACAATAAGCACCCAAATACTGTTAAGCAACATGCTTTCCAGCCCAGGGCTAAGTCCCCTCTCGTGGTGAAAAGCTGCCCCTTGAGACAGATGACCAGGGTTCCTGGCCGGCCTCAGCCACTTAGCTGCATCACCACCCTCGCCATGCAGGTTAACAAACTCCTCTAAGCCAGATGCAGTGGCACAAAACCTGTCACACACAGCCTCCGACAGAGCAAGAACATGATCGGTGTTGGCAATTAATACTGTTGCTATTAACGGCAGTGAGATCGCAGGGAGAACTATTTACTTCTAGCTGAGGGGAGTGGGGAAAACATCAAGGTGAAGATGACCTTTGAGTGGACGGCTGGCATGTGCCTTGGATTTCGTGAGTCTGTCCTGACTTTGGAGAACTGCTCTTCCTTCTCCATTTGTACTTCAGTTCTCCTTTCTGTTTGCCTGTTACAACTGCAGCCAGCAGAAACACCACAAAACACAGCTTCAGCCAACAGAACAACCATAAAACACAGCTGCAGCCAGCAGAACCACCACAAAACACAGTGGTCTAAAGCTTAATAGAGACAGAGATAGAGATGGGTGTGTGTGTAGAGACAGAGATAGAGATGGGTGTGTGTGTGTGTGTGTGTGTGTGTGTGTGTGTGTGTGTGTGTGTGTGTGTGTATGGGTGTGTGTGTAGAGACAGAGATAGAGATGGGGTGTGTGTGTGTGTGTGTGTGTGTGTGTGTGTGTGTGTGTTAGCCATGCCATTCTGTTCTTCCCAAACCTTCCATGACTTTCTGTTGCCCTCAGGACAGGCCTACATCGTTTAGCTTGGCCTGCAAAGCCCTCTGCTACCTAGACCCAGGCACCCACTTTCCTCTGGAGCTAACCCAATCCTCCACCCAGGACCTACTGAACTTACATATCCAGGCAGATTCCTGTGTCTACAGCTTAGCTCATCTTTTCTCTGACCTGACAGATTTGGACTCAACTTGTCCATCCCTCGTGACTTCAGCCTCACCTCCTCCAGCTCCCTTCTTCCCAGCATAGGTTTCATACTTGGCTCCTGCTTCTCCAAACTCAGGTAGCTCAAGCTCAAGCTACCGGAGTCTCTCACTTGTCACTTCTGGGGCCACACACATGTGTGTGTCATGTATTCCCAAGTAGAGTAGAGGGACTGTCAGAGCAAGGACTATCTCTGAGACTTCTGTGTATCTTTCTCAACTCTGCCACACACCACCACCAACATCTTAGCTCAGAGTCTTATGCACAATAGGGATCTTATAAATATTTGCTGAAAGACATTGGAAAATGAGTCAGTATAAATAAGTACTAACTAATCTTTAAAAAAATAATGCTGTCAACCAGTATTTTAAGGCACAACTGTATGCTCAGTATTATAATAGTTTAAAAATTGGGAATAAGAGACATAAATAAACAATAAAATCACCTAGCAAGTTGAATCTAGATGGTAAAATAGAGTTAACTTAAAAAGAAAGCCAAAAAAAAAAAAAAAAAAAAAGGTTTAAATCCTATGATTCCACTACAGTTCAGAATGAGCTAAGGAAGAGGATTACTAGGCATGGAACAAGGAGGAGTTTGACCTTGTGAACAAGGCAGGGAATTAAATCTCTATGACCCTGACTTACATTGTGTAAAACAATTTGCCACATAAACAGTTAAAACCTCACTTCTCAAGAGAGGGAATTTTCAGGCTTCCCCATCATAATGAGGATTTTCATGGGTGGGGGCTGGGAAGACCAGACCTGGAGAGCATCTTGTCTCTTGCTGTTTATATATAGCATACTTGAAAGTCTGGTGTGTCCAGCATTGCGCTTGTGACACTCAGCTCCTTGATTTCCTATCTGGTGATGGCTAGAGGGCGCAGAGTGGGCCATTCCTGAGAATCCTGGCTCACCCTATGTCACCACACCCCTCTCCTTAACAGATTGGCTACTGGAATGAAGATGACAAATTCGTCCCTGCAGCCACAGATGCTCAAGCCGGGGGGATAACTCAAGTGTCCAGAATAGAACATACATCGTCACCACAATCCTAGTGAGTACTCAGTCCTTTGTGGAGGTTACCTGGGATGTGAGCTAGGCCAACACAAAGGCTTCCCCAAGAGTGAAAGCTGGTCATTCTGGCCAAAATTGTGCAGTAGGTAGAAAGAGGGACTTAAAAATTATCCTGAAATTCAGAGGGATTTTCATTCTCTGGCTCTGCCATGATTTCACTTTGTGCCCTTGGGTAAGTCAGTCACCCTCCTATGAGCCACAGTTTTCCCATCTATAAAACATGAGTCTAAATAAATTGTGGTGCTTCTGACTCTAGTCTTCCTCAGTAGAAGTCATTTTTAAAGAAAGCCCCTAACGTACATCACCTAGAGTGGATATAAGTGAAGCTGCTGTGATTTTCAGTGGTTGGTCATGAGAAGCCTGGAACCTATTTAGGGTCTACTTCCCCATCGTCACACCCCCAGAGGTACCTTCAAAGAAACACAAGAGCTCCTGAAACATCACTTGAAAAGCTATGCACGACATCTCAATGAAACATTCTTATTTTACCAGTTTTCTTTCTTAACCCAGGAAGTTTTGTAATGGGGGAGCAGAAATACAGGAAGTGGGTTTAGGGGCTAGAGAGACTCCCCCAAAGTTAACCAATGTTAACTCCTCTGCCATGCCAAAGACCTCCCTCCCCAAGAGTGAACCCCGAACCCACATTCTCTGTCTCCCATTTCTCCACCAGGAAGATCCTTATGTGATGCTCAAGAAGAATGCCAACCAGTTTGAAGGCAATGACCGCTACGAGGGCTACTGTGTGGAGTTGGCAGCAGAGATTGCCAAGCATGTGGGATATTCCTACCGTCTTGAGATCGTCAGCGATGGAAAATATGGAGCCCGTGACCCTGACACAAAGGCTTGGAATGGCATGGTGGGAGAGCTGGTCTATGGAGTAAGTCCCCCATAGGGTAGGGAATTCGAGGCAGAGACAGATGGTTTGACAGGAAATTTTGGTGGTTAGATGACCCTACTCATAGATGCCTACTGGACCCTATAGTTTAGTATCATTGCTGCTAGAAAGATGAAAGAGAAGGCAATGGCACCCCACTCCAGTACTCTTGCCTAGAAAATCCCATGGATAGAGGAGCCTGGCAGGCTGCAGTCCATGGGGTTGCTAAGAGTCAGACATGACTGAGCGACTTCCCTTTCACTTTTCACTTTCATGCATTGGAGAAGGAAATGGCAACCCACTCCAGTGTTCTTGCCTGGAGAATCCCAGGGACGAGGGAGCCTAGTGGGCTGCCGTCTATGGGATCGCACAGAGTTGGACACGACTGAAGTGACTTAGCAGCAGCAGCAGCAGCAGCAGAAAGATGAACAGTCCAAAATCCAATGTCTTAAGACATTTTTTGCTCATGTTCCTGGTCCCAGCTCCTTCAGCCAGGCTCACTTCAGTCTTGTTACTTCAGTTGATCATCATCCAATACAGATGACAGTTTAGCTTTAAGGTTAGTTTTCCCGAGGCAGACTGCTGAGTGATCACTTTCCTGTTCAGTCACTTAAGGCCCCCTCAAAATAAATTTCTTCCCTGGTGTTAGATGTGCCCTGAATACAATCAAACTTTCTAGTCACTTGCCCTTTCTGGCACCTTCCATTTCAGCCAAGCCACCCCAAGTCACTCTGTTCTCTAGGGTGCCTGCTTCCCTTCTGCCGCTCTAAAATCTTACCCTTCCCCCCAAACCTGTATCACATACTGCTTTTTCCAAGGTGTCATTCTCCCCATAAAAAGCACAGGGAGAACCCTTTTTAACTATTCTTGCTTTCACTGTAGGATTTAGTTTCTGCTTCTATTATGGCTTACCTTGCCTTGTACACTTATCTGTGGATAAGGATTGGTCTACTCCATTCACTACACTTGAAATAAGACCACACACAATTGCTATAACACCTTCAATAAACTGAAGCATTTTGGAGAAGTCACTGAATGCCCTGAACTGTTTTAACTATTTAAGGAACCATTGAGAAGTAAAAGATCTGATCCCTGTCCCCAAGGAACTTAGCATTTTCTGACGTAGAAAAGACGAGAGAGAATGGTAATATAGCAAAGAATCGAGGTCCATGCAGAAGGCTAGCATGATGTGGTCTAGCCCACAAGAAAGATGTGTAACCTGGAAAGCAGCCATGTTCAGGTACAGAGAAAGGCGGCCCAGGAATGTCTATAGTATAAACTATAAGATGGCGATAGAAATAAGTTGTGAAAGAAGAATGAGAAAACACTGATGATTTTTTGTAGAGGGCTTCAGCTGAGTAGTCAGTGACAAGACTGAGTAAGAAATGATAAGGGAAAGGACATGGATTGACTCAGCAGGCACTGGAAGATCGTGAAGATAGTTGAGTAGAGAAACAACAAAAGGCAATAAAAGAAGAATCCTGCCACCATGTGCAGGCAAGGTACCACCACAGCTTCACTCATAGAAATCAAAGACTCCTGCCTAGGGCTTTGAACAGAAGCAAATGCCGAGCCCCAGGATGGTAAGAAGTTCTGGGCAGGATAAAGCAACCATTTAGGAGCTTTTAAAATCTCGTTGTCTCAGATGGAGGAAATAAGAGTCATGATGGCCATAAGAGCCATAAAAAGGGAATTCAAAGAAGAAAGAGATAGAACAAAGAAAAGTCTTTCTAAGAAGGTGGCTTTTGATATGACCTGGGAAGATGGTTAATGAGTTAAGAAGGGGGTTGTGCCTGTACCTTCTCTCTCCTCTGCTGCCTCTCGCTTTTGGGAAGTGTCATCTATGAAAGATAGAAGATCTAGATGGTTAATGCTGCATTGGGAAGCTGGTTTCCATGGGAACCTCCACCAAGTTCTTAAGGTCATCCCCATGGCAACTGCTGTGAACTTTTCACCTCCACCAGAATTCATCTTCACCTTCACCCAATGTAATCTGGTTCCTTCAGTAAAAGGCCCAAGATCTGAGCAGAACAACAGGATGATTTTCCTGAGGGAAAGCCCCCTAGTACACAGCCATCAGCCATGGGTCACTGGCTCATCAGTTACAGAAACCACCTCTGGTGCCTCAGCTGCCAGTCTTTCTTGTCCCCTCCCCTCCACCAGGCCTGTCCCTCTGCCCAGAAACAGCTGTATTCTGAAGACTCTATGATGGGCCCAAATGGATGCCCTCTCTTAAGGGCATTTTCAGTTTGGCTTTCCTTGTCTGTCCCACCTAAGAAAGAATAGAGGGGTCTAAGGAAGCATCTCTAGCCACAAATGATCAGCAAGGTCAGAAAAAAGTTACTTGGAGGGCTCCAGATTTCTTCTTTCTGTGCCTCTCAAATAAGCTAAGTCAATCAGGGTGTCTCATCTTCCCTTTGCTCATTCTTGCTCTTATCCACCATGGTAATAGTAGCATTTCAGTACATTGTTTATACCAGGCACTGTGCTAAATACTTTACCCAAGTTATTTCACTTACGCCTCATAACAACCCTGGAGAAGGCAATGGCAACCCACTCTAGTACTCTTGCCTGGAAAATCCCATGGACTGGGCCGCCTGGTGGGGTGCAGTCCATGGGGTCGCTAGGAGTCGGACACGACTGAGCGACTTCACTTTCACTTTTCACTTTCATGCATTGGAGAAGGAAATGGCAACCCACTCCAGTGTTCTTGCCTGGAGAATCCCAGGGAATGGGGAGCCTGGTGGGCTGCCGTCTATGGGGTTGCACAGAGTCGGACACGACTGAGGCAACTTAGCAGCAGCAGCAGCAACAGCATAACAATCCCAGAAGGTGGATATGATTACTCTCCACATTTTATCAATGAGGACACTGAAGCTAGGGAGATTTGGCAGTTGGGCAAAGGACACAAAGTGATGAGAATAGCCACAGTGCATTCTCAAATGCCACAGGCTATAAATGAAGGCTCCACTTATTGCATAGGTATGCTGTGTGCCTGGGTTGCCATGACTTTCTGGCCAGTTCTTTGTCTTAATGAAGCAGAAATAGAGTGAACTTTGGAGACACACACACAAATCCAGATTTGGATTCCGACTCTGCCTGCTCACCAGCAACATGACTCTTGCGAGCCATTTATCTCCTCCCAGGGTTCCCCTGAGTTCTTTGTCCCAGGGCTGGGTGGGGAGTATTTCCCTACACAGTGCATGGCTCAGAGTGGCTCTCCATCCCTGATGGTTTTCTCCCATTTTTGCTTTTACCTACTGCTTCAACACTGTTTACTATTTTCCCAAGACTGTTTCCAGACATACTTGGTTTGGGGATCTCCTAGGTCAGTGGTTGTCTAAGTCTGGACCAGCAGCAGCAACATCACCCAGGAACTTGCTAGAAATGCAAATTCTCAGGTCCATGGGGTTGCGAAGAGTCAGACACGACTGAGCAGCTTCACTTTCCCTCTTCACTTTCATGCATTGGAGAAGGAAATGGCAACCCACTCCAGTGTCCTTGCCTGGAGAATCCCAGAGACGGGGGAGCCTGGTGGGGTGCTGTCTTTAGGGTCACACAGAGTTGGACACGACTGAAGCAACTTAGCAGCAGCAGCACAGCAGGTCTCCCCAGACCCAGTGATCTAGAAAGTCTGCCATCTGTAGTTTAAAAAACCCCAAGGTGCTTCTGATGTCTGCATACTCAAGTTTGAGAATCACTATCTCAAGATGTCAGTTTCAGAAAATAATTCTGAGCACCTGTGAAATGCCCACGGTTCACGGTGCTCTCATGTATTTGAATTCTTTGGACTCTCACAAAACACTGCTGTCCAGTAGATAAAGCAAAATTTATTATGCCTCTTTTTCTAAAGAGGAAACTGATATTCATAAGGACAACTGTCTCACTCGAGGGCACATGCTCAGTGAGTTACAAAGTCAAGAAGGCAGGTCTACTTTCCCAGATGAGCCTTGCCCATAAGTGATCCTGCAAAGGTCCAGTGACTTCCTCAGATGCTGGAAATCAACTCCTAAGACCTTTCAGTCAACATCAAACAAGCTAAAACTTGTTGTTCAAAACTCGTGCTGCTTTGCACAAACCACCTTCTCTCTCTGGCCCTGGGCTCCTATCTGCAAAATGAGGTCACTGCATTTCCCACTGTGTGTGTATCCTACGCATACGGGTGCATTTCGATGCTTGGGGCTCAACGGACAAAGAATTTTGGAAATACCAAATCTGCTTACCCCTCTTAGAAATTCTCAGTGCACAGCAGTCTGTTAAAGGTTCTGAGAAGTCCTGCCAGTTTAAATTCACATTCATTTTTATGTTATAATTAGTTACATCCTTCCACAAATAATGTTACATGGAACAAACCTTAAAACTGCTAAGTTAAATAAGAACTAAGATGATTGGTTTTGTGATTTTTTTTCCAGGTCACAGTCCGTTTTATTAACTCACATCAGGAGGCATAAGACACATCCATTCAATTCCCTTTACCATCTTTGAAGCCGGTCTTCACCCACCTCCCTCTTGGGTAACTTGTAGTTATTCACTCGGAGTCATTTCTATGACTTTTCTCCCCTATTCCTTTTCTACCTATGAGAAAAAAGGAGATACTGTCTCCCTGGCAATGGCTTGTAAGTGTTTGTAAAAAGTATCAAGATTTAGCCAGTAGGTGTTCGCGGGAAAAAACAGAATTGCTGAGACATATACTCAATCCCACATTGCTTTACAGAGTTTCTTTCTGTAAGTGAGAAATTTAAGTCATTCTAAAGCCAGGCTTTTTATTCCACTTAAAATGCCTTCTCAAAAATCTCATCCAATGAGAGTAACCAGAGGAAACCCCTCCTGAGCAATACCAGCTGGCAGCTGGGTGTGGCTGGGGTCTGGACAGCATCTGTCCGCAGCCTCACATCTGGACTGTTACATGGCAACATAAGAGAAAGCCACCTGCCTTGAACAGACTTGCACAGACATGCCTGTCATTTCAAAAGTGAATGTCATGGCATCCTTCCATGGAATCGCATTAGACTTCAAGGATCGCTTAATCTCAGGCCAGGAGAGCAGTGGATTTTTAGAGCATAGATGCCAGTGCTCCTGCTATTAAGCAGAGATAGGAAAGACATAAGAGCAAGGCTGGTGCGGTATGCCCAAAGATGAACATTTCTTGCAACTATTTTATGTTTATCTACATGAATTTTAAAAACTGAATTATTTGTGCACTTCTTAACAGTCTTCCTGGAAAAAAAAATAGTTGTGATACTACTTTATTCTCTCTGCCAGGTCTTCCTCACATGATTCTCTCCTCTGGGAATGTATTCTGTATCCGAGCAACCTGTTGAAATCCTACTCCCTCTTCAATGTCAATGTATATGTTACCTCTTTGAGAATGCAGTCCCTGACCTCCCCAGACAGAATTCCTTCCTTCCTGACTTCCTGTAGCACTCTGCATCTCTCAGATACAAAACGTATCTCATGGTATCTAGCATGTATCCAATCTATCCTGTGGTTTGGGAAACTACTGTGTGTGTGTGTGTGTGTGTGTGTGTGTGTGTGTGTGTACCAACTTTTACTAGTTGTAGAGATCAGTTTTCTTTTCAGCCTAGGGCTTGCATATGAGTGCCCAATAAATATTTATTGAGTTAAACTTGCCTTCACTATCTATCTTGTTAGCCAGGACTGTCTTGGTCGCAGGTAAAAGTACCCCAACTCCAACTGGTTTAGGCAAGCAGAAGGATTGGTTCATGTTCCTGGGGACAAACAAAAGAGTATTTTGACACATGTTTCTACCATGTTCCTAGGGATAGCAGGATAAGCCATGAATTAAGGGTCACCCAAGTTATTTCATCATGGATCATCTCTCACCCTGACTTTCAGGGCTCATGCTCATGAAAGAGACTTGGGTCTTGTGCCATCCTTGAATGAACCACTGGGGCCAGAGGAGTGGACTACACTCATGGCCAGATCTGGGGAATGTGCTTCACCTTATAATAAGGGTTATCAGCCCCACTTGAACTGGAGGACAGGCAGTAGAGCAGGAGTAATTCTTTCAGGGGAAGAAGGCATGATTACTGGGTAGGCAAAAAAAAAAAAAAAAGAGACATTACAATAGCCCCCTTCCTTCCATAAGGTAAAGAAGTCACCCTAACGATTAGAACTGTCAAAGAGCAGGATAATCTCTCCTGTGAGATATTGAGCTGTTCAACCATTTATCATAAATATTTCACTGAGAGTAGGAGGAGTTGGATTTCTGAGGTTCTTCCTCTCACATTCTTTAAGATCCAAAAGAATATTAGAGTGAAGAGGAAAATGAGGGAACAGAGGGCTGATGAACTCAAGTGCACCTTTTCTTCCCTCCGTGATATTTTTTGCAGAGAGCAGATGTGGCCGTTGCCCCTTTAACTATCACCTTGGTCCGGGAAGAGGTGATCGATTTCTCCAAGCCGTTTATGAGTCTGGGGATCTCCATCATGATAAAAAAGCCGCAGAAGTCCAAGCCGGGGGTCTTTTCCTTCCTGGATCCTTTGGCTTATGAGATCTGGATGTGCATTGTGTTCGCCTACATTGGAGTGAGCGTCGTCCTTTTCCTGGTCAGCCGTTTCAGCCCATACGAATGGCACAGCGAAGAGTTTGAGGAAGGGCGAGACCAGACCACCAGCGACCAGTCCAATGAGTTTGGGATATTCAACAGCTTGTGGTTCTCCCTGGGAGCCTTCATGCAGCAAGGATGTGACATCTCTCCCAGGTCAGTCGGCTCTTCTCATCACCTTTACTCAATGCCATATATACACATGGGGAGTTAGTGATGGCAGTTTTTTCCAGACTTTATTTTTTCCAGACTTTATTGTATTTAGTCCTCAACTACGCTTTACTGTCAACTGTCCATGGCATGCTATGGAGGATCTGGACACGCCTTGACCGGCTCTGTCTGCTGTCTGGGTGATGTGTTCTGTCAAGATTAACAAGCATAATTGTGATTCTAATGTTCTGTAGTTATAATACTGAGAAGGGATGGGGGGCGGTATTGTACCACTAACATTTTTGAGCACCTACCACACACCCTAAGCAAGGTTTTGAGTCCTCTTCATGCCTTATTTAACTCAATCCTCACAGAAGCATTAGGTGGGGACACTTGTGATACCTCCTTTTACAAATGAGAAACCACGGAAATGTTGAATATCTTTCCAAGGTTACATAGCTGGTAGTTAGGTCAGTCAAGATTCAGACCACAATCCCAAACTATTTCTGAGTGGCAGGAGCACTGAATTATGACTGGGTTCTTCCTCTGGTTCTAGCACTTTCTGTGGGGCTCTGGACAAGTCACTTGACTCTTGTAGACCTTGGTGTCTTCATCTTTAAGAGAAAATGGTTCTTCTTTTCTCTGTTCTGAGTAAGATCTTGCAAACTGTCTAGTTCCAATTGTGATGTAAATTTGTTTCTTGTGGCTGTGAAATGAAGTTTCTTGGAAATGCCTCTGATATCATATTGAGAATACTGGGGTGGCCAAATCATTGAGGTTTCAGCCCTCACATTAGACATGAGCAGCTCCATTTTCATCTGTTTTACATATTGGACTTGTGAATACAATTTCTTTTGAGAAAGGTTTTTGGAAGGGAGAGAGGAAGGAAGGAAAGGGGGAGGGGAGGGAGAGAGAGAAGAAAAAAGAAAGAGGGAGGGAGGGAAAAGGTAAAGGAGACAGGTAAAAAGAAATTTGACCACCACCCTGGAGAAGGCAAAGGCTACCCACTCCAGTATTCTGGCCTGGAGAATTCCATGGACTGTATAGTCTGTGGGGACACAAAGAGTTGGACACGACTGAGCAACTTTCACTTTCACTTCACTTTCATCTAAATCAGTTCCCATATTTATTGATCCCCCTTTCCAACTCTCTGTTGTAATGTTCTTTCAGCTATATTCTGGAATGTTCGTGTCACAAATTCCCTCCAATTTACCTGATAAATAAGCACTGATTGTATTTCCTTTTACAGTTGCTTAATATCTATGAGCTCTTTAATCAGGCAGTCCCTTATCAATTACCAAGCTTCTAAAGCATGCGGGGAGACATGGCTTAGCACTTGGCTGCATGAATAGATTTGCACACACTCTTACTTTCTGGGGGCATAACTGCATAAATACAAAGGCCTCATAGACATGTGCCGGAGGCATTGGTACCACCCGTCTGGCTCATATCTGAGTGTCAGCAAGGACCAATACTGCTAAGTGGCAATGGAATAAAATTTTCCTAAGGAGCTTCCCGCAGGACTCACTTCACCTGCTGTACGATTTAGATCATCTCATCACTCACCATTATAGTCTTGTTTTTCTCTAAATAAGAAGACAGTCGGGGGAGGGGGGCATTGTGTGGGAGAAGAGGTGTGAGACTGGCTGCCTGGCCAGTGCTGGCAGACACATGGTAAAGAGCAGAGAGAACCCAGCAGGGGAAGGGCTTGCTTAAAAATAACTCAGGCCAGTAGATAAACTGCGGGAAGCAATGATTCAGTGTTACGGGCCATCCAAACATGCAGGTGTCTGAGAAGACCCGTGGGCTTGTTTTCTCTCCTGTGTTCCCTTCTTGCTGGGCATCTTACCTCCTAAAGGCACCCATGTGGTCTGACCTCAGGCTGTGTTTTCACACTCCCCACCATTCCTCCCGAAGTCTCAAGTTAGTGACCCACAAACTGAATCTGCTACCAGGCATGCGTCAATGATTTGCACAGTCTGCCAATGATGCTCCAAAACTGAGTGACAGCTGCCCTCTGGAGCTGATCCATGACATCCCCACGGACCGCAGCCCCCAGTGATCCACTTCACTCTGCTGCGACTCAGCTGGCCCCTGAGAGAGTATGTGAGTTTGTGACTTCTGGCTAGAAGAGGGTTTTCAGACTGTGTTTCCAGGACTCCTGAGGGTTCTATGAGGCTATCTTAGGAACTGACCTTGAGGTGAAGATGAGACTAAACAGGAAAGTACCCAGCCTCCTTCCTCCTCACTTTTAATAAAACAACTCCACTCTGTGATTCTGTATTTTCCCTGGTAAAACGGCAAACAACCTCTAGTATTGTTGTGAGGTTTAAAAGAGATTGATGCAGGGACTTCTCTGGTGGTCTAGTGGTTAAGAATCTGTCTTGCAATGCAGGGGATGTGGGTTCCATCCCTGGTTATGGAACTAAAACCCCACATGCCATGTAATAACTAAGGCGCCCCAACTACTGAGCCCATGTGCCACAACTAGAGAGTCCATAGACCACAATAAAAGTTCCAGCACAATGCAGCCAAGATCCCAGGTGCCACGACTATGACCCTACAACAAATAAAGACCATGTAGAACTCGTAACATGCTATTTAGACAACACATAGGAAACACAATAAACGAGAAGCTACTTCAGTTCTTTTATCAACTCTCTGTATTGTAAACTTCACTAGAAGGAAGGGTGCCATGGCTCACAATGAAAACCCAATGGACCTCTGTCTCCTGGGCAAACCCACAGACAAAGCGGCACGGTGATTCACTCCTGGATTCCTGAGACACCAGTCACAGGGACTGGGCAGAAGGATTTGTCATTTTGGTTTTGAGGGTCTGACAGGCAGAGAGAGGAGTCAACCCGCCAGAATAAGGAGTTTTATCCACATGAGATGGACTCCTGCTAACCAGGCCTAGCTTGGCCAACTCCAGCACTTAGGGGCCTGTAGAAACCCCTCTAAGAGTCAGAATATGCATTGCAACATTTGATGGGAATATATGGTAAAGAGAAAAGGCATATACTTGTCAACAGGACCAGACAAAAACACAAGGATGCTAAGATAGTGATGAAACCCAGGGCCAAGCAGACAACTAGAAGCTTTTGTTACTGTTGTTTATATATTTGACGTAAACATCATCAAAAGTCCACAGAGCTTTAGGAGCCTCTGATATACATAGCACTATGGGCTGCCATCTGTGGGGTCGCACAGAGTCCGACACGACTGAAGCGACGCAGCAGCAGCAGCAGCAGACACCCTAGGGTTACAGTAGGAGGTATTATATTTTTAAGCAGTTTTTTATACTCAAACATCCTTTCAAATCAGCTTCAATTAATTTTTCTTGCTATTTATTAACAGTGTATCATAAATTCTCAAAATTTAGAAATTGGGAGACTAAATTCCACCTAAATTGCATATATCTGCATACATACACAAGTAGCTTTGGTTTTTTTCCTTAATTTATTCAATATTTATATTAATGACCAACCTAGATAGCATATTGAAAAGCAGAGACATTACTTTGCCAACAAAGGTCCATCTAGTCAAGGCTATGATTTTTCCAGTGGTCATGTATGGATGTGAAAGTTGTACTGTGAAGAAAGCTGAGCGCTAAAGAATTGATGCTTTTGAACTGTGGTGTTGGAGAAGACTCTTGAGAGTCCCTTGGACTGCAAGGAGATCCAACTAGTCCATTCTGAAGGATATCATCCCTGGGTGTTCTTTGGAAGGACTGATGCTAAAGCTGAAACTCCAGTACTTTGGCCACCTCATGCGAAGAGTTGACTCATTGGAGAAGACTCTGATGCTGGGAGGGATTGGGGGCAGGAGGAGAAGGGGACGACAGAGGATGAGATGGCTGGGTGGCATCACCAACTCAATGGACATGAGTTTGGATGAACCCCGGGAGTTGGTGATGGACAGGGAGGCCTGGCGTGCTGTGATTCATGGGGTCGCAAAGAGTCGGACACGACAGTGACTGAACTGAACTGAACTGATACTAACAACAACAACAAAAAACCCAATGAAATGTGGCCAAATACAGTTAGTTGTCTGTAAGTAGCTCAATCATCTGACCAGAGTAATGTGACCAGATGGAGAGTTATCTTTCTTAGATGAAAAGGAAAGTGGAGGCAGATAGTAGCTCATGGTTCAATGAAACGAGGATCAGCTATTTTGTGGCTGCCCTGGTGTTTACTCCCATGCACAAGCTGGCAGCTCCCAGATGCCATGTCCAGGTTCAAGCAGGAAGATGGGGAGGAAGTACTGCAGCCAGTTCTGCCTCTCTGGATCAGGAAAACAAAAGCTGGACAATATACTTCCTACCCCAAGCAGATGTCTCCTTCTATCCATCTCATTAGTAAGAACAGTGGTCTGTGATCTCTTCTAGTAGCACTGAAGGTAGCAAAGGCAAGAATACGTTGTCTTAGCCTCTAAAATGGAAAAGGTGAGAATGGACGTTGATGAGTGAGCCAACAGCATGGGCCACAGTGCCTGTGCTGTGCCGAACTTAGTCACCCAGTCATGTCCGACTCTTGACCTCAGACCCTTTGTGACCTGGACTGTAGCCCGCCAGGCTCCTCTGACCATGAAGATTCTCCAGACAAGAATACTGGAGTGGGTTGCCATGCCCTGGAGCTGAAGTTTTCTACACCAGCTCCAGATAGACAAAATAATCTGTCATTAGCACCTTCAATGATATATACCAGGAAATGCTACTACTGGTTGGCCTTCAAGATTCTTCCCTCCTCCCTTTAAAATATTTATATGAGAAATTGTCTTTGTGTAGCCTATTTTAACAATGAAAGTTAAAACTCAGTTGACCTGTGATCACAAGAAATAATTTTTTTTTAACTTGGTTGATGGTAAAATAGAAATGCCATCATGAATTGCATTTGCAGGCCTATGTCTTGTGCCCAAAACATCTATTTTTAATAGATATATTTCTTTTTTCATAGATAAGAACATTTTGAGAAGGGATATATGAAAGAAAGGACAAAAATCACCCCAGGCAGAATTTATCTTCAGTTCCCACAACTTTCATTTCTGTAGCTTTTCCCCCAATTTGTGTCCAGGGTCATTTATTTATTCAACAGATATTACTAATTGCCTGTAAGGTACAGCACAGGCTGCTGAGGATATAAAGATATGTTGATGATGGTGTTTGAGGGTATGGGAGTCTTTGCTTCAGGGAGCTGGCAAGTACAGTGAGGTAACACAGATGTTAAATAAACAATTGTGAATGTATAAACTGTGATGCACTATGAATAAAATGAAACTGCTGCAGCAACAGATAATAGAGGAAGTGGAATTAAAGGGGACTTACTTCGGGTGTTCTGAGAAAGCTTCTCCAAGGAGCAGAGAGGTAAGGAGGAGCTAGGCTGACACAGAGCTGTATTATTAGAGAAGCAGGGAGAGGCAAGATCTCACAGAGACTTGGGGCCATAGCATAGATTTAAAGTTTTACTCTAAATACATAGGAAGGCCCTGGGGAGTTTTAAGTAAGAGAAGGATTGATTTACATGCTATAATGCTACTCTGGGGAGCTATGAGGAAAATGAATTAAAGCAGAAAATAGTCCAGAGTGGAAGCAGAGGGACTGAGCAGTAGGCTTTCACAGCTGTCTAGGGGCAATTACAGTGATGGAAATTATGATGGTCATGGAGATGGATTAGCGGTCTACTTTGAAACTAGAAATGACAGCACTGGCTGATGGATTGGATTTCTGAAGGGGAGAAGAGCAAGAGTCAGTGGTGCCTCCAAGAGGAAGGGCGCATTTGGAAAACATGGCACCACACTTCCAGAGACCTTTAGGTCTGGCTCTGACCAAGAGAAGGATCGAACTCATCTACCCCATGTTACAGAAGAGTAAACTGAGGCCCCAAAGGGGGAAGGGATTTTCTCTAAGGTCCCCACGGCAATGCCTCTGGCCTGTTGCTGCCCACCCTGCAGTGTCATCCCAGGCTCCACCGCCTGCAAATGGACTAAGAGTGAGCCTTTCAACTCTATTCCCACGGCCCGCCCCTTTGGCTTCCAGTTTTCTGGGATCAGATGACCCTAGTAAGAAAAAGAAGAAGGGTGTAGAAGGTCCTAGGGGAAGAGAGGAAAATGGGAAATGATTCCAGCTTTCAGAACTCTTACTCCTGATCTTAGAATGTGACAGAATGTATGATAATTATTTCCATCTAGGGAAGATAATTACTCTCAGCAAGAATTCTAAAGCAGGGGAGTGGTAGCACTTTGGAGATCTCTGGGAACCCTGTACCACCACTCTGCTTCCCCCCAACCCCAGTTAATGTGCTTGCTGAGGGCCCAGAGACTGATTCACCATGGGAACAGAGTAGCCAATGAACAGAGCCTAAACTGATAACCAATGACAGCCTGACTTTCGCGTTCAAACACAAATCCACAGCAACCAGGACTAGAGTGCACAGAGGGGTGATGAGGAATCTCCCCTTTCCACCTCTTGTTCTCCCCACTTCCCTCCCAGAGACAGTTATGCAAGCCCCTTCCTCTGGCCAATACTGGTGTCACCGAAGTGTTGCAGGGGGAAAAGTGGGGTAAATATTCAGGGAAGTTGATGGAAGCAGCCTGAATTTATAAAATATTTCATCTTTCCAGGCGGTGCTAGTGGTAAAGAATCTGCCTGTCAATGTAGGAGATGTGGGTTCAATCCCTAGATTGGGAAGATCGCCTGGAGTAGGAAATGGCAACCCATTCCAGTTCTCTTGCCTAGAAAATTCCATGGACAGAGGAGCCTGGCGGGCTACAGTCCACGGGACTACAAAGAGTCAGACACGACTGAGCGCACTGAGCATACACACAATCCTAACCCAGTCTTTAGAAAACATAAGCCTCATTTAGGACACAGACTCGGGGCTGTAAGGAAGGATGTGTGCACAGCGATGATGCAAGAAGTGGGTTTGATGCTCTTAGGACTAGGTATGAGGGTTTCTCCTGGGACTCCTGCATCACAATCACCCAGGATGCCTGTCAAAATACGGATTTCCAGGCCCCATCCTAAGTCTGAGGAACTGGAAATTCTGCATCTAGAGAGAGGAGTACACATTTCACAAGCCCTCCCCTTCCCCCAGGGCAGGTTGGCATTAAAATTGGAAAGCCACTGAGCTAGGATGTTGTTCAGTTAAGCCAGTTTGGAAGTGTAAGAAGTGAGGTCCATGGTTCAGCCAGAAATCATGCTAGTCAACTGCCACAAACGCTGAGCCCAGCGTCTGTCTGCCCTGCATGTGCTACCCGCCAAGGGAGTGAGACCCTGGGCGTGGCCACTGAAGGCAGAGGCCTTGCAGGGACCCTGCTTCCTCCCCAGGCCAGGCTCCTGGAGGAGCTCCTATAGGATTCACCAGAGCACATCTCCCTGGGTAACAGGAGCTGCAGCTGTGGCAGGGTGATCTGTGCAAGGACAGTGATCCCCCATCACTGGGGACTCCAGCTCCGCACCTCCTTCCTTTTCAACTTTAATCCTCTGCTACCCAGTGGCGAGACCCAGAGCCAGGCTCTGATAGTGAGCAGTTTCACAGACCGTGGAGAAGCACAGGAGGAGAACTTTCAGAGCCTGCACAAGCCACATACAGGTGTTCAAACGAAGGCAGTGTGACAGGAGGGTAAAAGCCTCGCTGGATGTGCAAATGAAAAGCACCATTTTCTGCCCCTCAGCCAGCAGTTCTGGCCATCAGCAAAGAGGAAGTCACATCTCTAGACTGTCGTGGATGTCCAGGGTTTGAACAGTTTAATTGAAGGAGAAAGGTGTTTTGTTCTGTTTTGTTGTTTTCCTCCAAAATCACAATAGGAAAACACTCAGAAAGTGTTTCCCGAGCTGAAAAGGATGTTTAGGACAATTTCTCTCCTGAAATGTTTCTTTAGCACCTGTTACATTCAGACACGGTTCAGGTTGCTACGAGACACATCACCAAACAAAGCAGACAAAACCCCCATCCTCCTACAGCCTACCTTCCAGTGAGAGGAGGCAGGCAGTAAAAAAAAAAAAGAAAGAAAAAAAAAAATGATGTAATCAACACCCCCATCCCAATTCCATAGATGAAGATTCTGGCTTACAGGGAAGGGGAAGGGACTCAGACATAATAAGCATAAGCTTCCCTGGTGGCTCAGACAGTAGAGAGTCTGGGTGCAGTGCAGGAGACCCAGGTTAGATCTCTGGGTCTGGAAGATCCCCTGGAGGAGGAAATGGGAACCTACTCCAGTATTCTTGCCTGGAGAATCCCATGGATGAAGGAGCCTGGTGGGCTACAGTTTACGGTATGGTCGCCAAGAGTCTAACACAGACTAACACTTTGAGTAACACAAAAACAGGGGTTAGCTGGGGGCTGTGTTGACCTGGGCATGCCTGCATCAGCTAAAAGGGGGCTGCTCCCACTCAGCCCTGGACAGTCACTTCCTGAAGAGCTCTGCAGATAAAGCCAAAGTTCACCTGGATTCAGCTTCTGGGCCAGCAGTTGGGCACCCCTGGAAGAATGAGGAGGAGTACAAAACACCACTGTACCTTTAATGCATTTAGACACACTCAGAATATCATATTCGTAGATTTTTTTTAAAGGAATTCTCCTCTCTCTCAGCCTTCATTTTTGGTTCCAAGGATAAAAACCTTATTGCTGTGTTTTTCTTTCTTTTCACGTACCTTGGAAAATCCAGGCTGTGAATGGGACTGCATTAAAACAAAGTCCTCACAGCTCTATATGCAGAAAGACTTGCCTACCTCTTCCTGAGATCTACATTTTCCTGGAGAGAACCCCTGTTTCTTTTTAATTTCCCTCCGGAAATACAACCCCTGAGATCCACAGCCCCAACTGTTCACCTGGAAAGAAGTCCTGAGTTGTAAAAAGAGAACAATGAAAGCATCATTAGTTGAATTGATGGAGAATGTATGCTCAGAGTCCTGTGGGGATCCCCATGGTTTGAGTATGATTTATGGACCACCATCCACCTGTGGCAAATGAATGCTTCTACCCAAGCTGTGTTTAAGCAAGACCATAGGTGAATGAAGCCCAAGGTTGCTCGCAGAAAATAGCACGTTCCACTAACACAGAAACAAGAGACCTACATGATGACAGTCACCGTGTGAATCTGGTGGCTTAAGAAAGAGGACCTTAAAGTGAGAGACAGTAGCTGCTGGGGGCAGAATGGAGCCCTTCCCAAGGGGGGAATCAGGAGCAGCTGTGTCACAGGAGGTGGGCCCACAGGTTTGGAGGAGGTGATAAAAGATCTTACAAAAAAGCTCAGTCTACTAGCCCACTGGGTGAGTCACTTCCCCTCTCTCTCTCTCTCACTTTCCCCTCCTCAAAATGGGAGAAGGATGGTGCCTGGCATGTCTGCAGCCCCCATCTAAGACTGCTGTCCTTTGATTCCCAGGTCCAGACAAGTCTCTAGCCAAGCCAGGTTGTGCGTCAATCTGTTCCCTCAGCCCCAAGCTGCCTTTATAGTCTTGCCATTCCCTCTATTTGGAGCAGCTTCTCTCATCCCGCTTGCTCAGTGACCCACTCTTTTGCAAATACTGAAGTCCCATTGCTCCCCTCCTTAGCCCAATTCTCCTGGGAAGCGATCCATTGCAGGAACAGAGCTTGATCTCTGGAACTGGCCTGCCTCCAGCTGAATCCTAGCTCTGCCACTTACTGGCCATGTCAGTGTAGGAAAGTAACTTCTCTGTGCCTCGGTTCCTTCTTCTGGAAGGTGGAGATAGTAAGAACACGGACTTCAAGGGTATTCTCTGAGTATTAAATGACATCATGTGTGGAAAGCGCTTCCTTTGCACAGAGGTGATGAACACAGTAAATGGTATTGACATAGTTGTTGCTATTGCTATATTGTCATCTGAACCTCTCTGAGGGCATCGTCTATCTTCGGTCCTTAGCTACTGTTGCCCAATTCTGTTCCTTATCAAAACACAAACCGGAAAACCTATCCTTGCCACTCGTCCAGAACCTGACACAGGGGTTAGGCATTATTAATACTCAACACGTGCTTGTTGAATGAATATATGCACTTTCACAAGTAGCCTTCTATGGACCATGTCACATTTTTCACTTAATGGAGAGAAAGCAACCCAAGAGAGAATTTCTGGTGGTCACTACCTGTGTAATGTAGGGAAGGTCAGTCCTGGGATCTCAACAGATATGAGGAAAAGCAGGAAGAACTGGAGAAAGGAAGTTTAATAGACCAATCCAGAAAACAAATTCCCTGTCTACTATGTATCAGACACTCTCTTAAGTGTCATGTGATGTCACCTCGAATTATCATGACAACCTCTGTTCAGGGATATCAACCCCATTTCATAGATGAGAAAACTGAGGCAGACAACAATTAACTCCCTTATTCACGGTTTTCTAGCAAAGCTGGGATTATAAACTATGTCTATTGGATTCAAAGACTCTTTGAGACACCATTGTCTTCTAAGATCAGAAATCTTTTGATGGTCCCTCAGGGCTTCCTATGGACTGTCAGATTTCATGGAAATAAAAAGCATTCTTTTTCATCTGTAGGGTTCTCTAGCTTTTTAAAAAATAGACTTTTTTGGCTTTGAGTTTTTCCATTAATATTCCTTACAGTATCTTTTTCCTTAAAAGTCATCTCCTGGGGAAGAAGTGGGGACCCCGTGGGAGTGCACTCTGCCCCACCCAGAGTGTGTGCAGCCCAGCCAGCTGGTGAGGGAGATGGCGAAACAGACAAGAGCAAAGATAAAACTGGTGCCACATTGGAGGAGCGAGTTTCTTGGTTTCAGCTGGGAGGTGACTGTGGGCATAGGGTGGATCCCACAGTCAGAGCCAAAAGCTGGAGAGGGCATGTTTTTCCCTGTAGTATTTTAGACTTGAATGGAGGAGGGACAGGGCAAAAAGGATTACAAATAGCCTTAAAATTATGGTCCATCTGGAGTCGACGCATTATCCTCTAGAAACTTTATGCACATGTGGTGAGAGGTATGTATAAGGGTTTTCACTGCTCTGTGGGTTCCAGTGTCCTCCTGCCGATGGTTGCTCAGCAGCTAGTTGCAATCTTGGTGCTCTCACAGAAGGCGAGCACACATCCTTCTGATCTGCCATCTTGAATCAATCTCCTCTCACTGTTGTTT
Source organism: Tragelaphus eurycerus (assembly GCA_935064755.1). Classification (NCBI taxonomy): domain Eukaryota; kingdom Metazoa; phylum Chordata; class Mammalia; order Artiodactyla; family Bovidae; genus Tragelaphus; species Tragelaphus eurycerus. Next base: position 32,041,908 of record CAKXYN010000014.1, on the reverse strand, counting down.
TAAAAAGCTGGAAGTAGCCTGCTGCCCAGCAGCTGAAGACAGTGAAGGTTCAGCACCCAGGGGCGGACAATGCAGCTATCAGGGTGGATAAACAAGGATGCCTATGCTGCCTGCAAGGATCTTCAGGATTGCAGAGCAGGGGAATAACGGGTTCTGGTCCCACTGGTCCCAAATTGCAGGCTCTTTTCACTGTATCCTGCTGTCTCTTTGGAACACAGGGAACTAGGGGAATGTGTCTCTGAGGACTAAACTCTGTGGTATGTAGAGCTCATGCTAGATTTTCTTCTGAGAAATGAAATATTAGTGTGGGTTGTAGTACAGAGAGACCTCTGGGAAGCGCTGGACTGTGCCTTGAAAATGAGCTAGATTTTCCACAAAAGCAGAGAGAAATGAAGACAGAAGTCTCTGGTGGGGGAATCACTGGGAGCAGAAGCACTGAAGCGAGCATGTGTTGAGCCGGGGGACCTGTCAATCACGCTCATCCCTAGGGACTCATTAGCCAAGGGTTCAGAGCTCACAAGATTTAATGATGCATTCAATACCATGACTTTGGAGGCCTGATAAGCTGTTGTATAGTCATTAGAGTGTCACCCAAAAAACAGAGAGTCTAAAGTGGGCAGTGTTGGGCCAGTTCTTCAGTTGCTGCAGAAAGTAACTCCCTACTCCCCATGGAGCACCTTTACTGATTGGTGTTAAGTCTTGGTCCACTGTGGATGAAACCATGTCAGTGAGGGTCTAATTTCTGAATCAGAGGACCTTGGCTCTCAAGAAGTCCCCTCCACTGCTGCTGCCAGGTAATTTATCTCCCGAGCAGCAGACAGAAGGGGCTGTCAGGCAGAAAGATGCCTTCCCTTCTGTGCAAGTCTAGCTGGGTACTCAGCTGGTATCCATCTCCTCTTTCATGCCCTGTTCTCTGTGGAGGTACCCATTCTGAGAATGGGGAGAGAGAATGAAGAGGGAATTTATCTTGCTTTGTTTCTGGTTACAGTAGGTATGTATTGCTACAGATTCAAGTGAGGATTAATCAATCAAATGTTTTAGTTGTGGACCATTAGGATATCAACTTTGCCTTAGGCACAGTGGTAGGCATTATGGCTGGTGTGAAAAAGGAAGAAACCAGAGTACAGATTTCAGACTTTGCAAAAATCAAGATACACAAGAAAAAAGATAGATAATAAAGCAAAATGTTCATCTGAATAATTTCCAAGTGCAGGATTTATAGTCAACAGATAGAAAAGAAAGATCATTGAGGCCCAAAATAGTCTGGATTAGCTTTGAAGAAAAAGAGGGACTTGGACTGGTCCCAAGGGATAAAGGTGGCCTTCTAGAAGGAGCCTCAGCTAAGATATGGATTGTGGCAGGAGAGCCCAAGCAAAGCCGAGACCAGGACTGTGTTTCGAACCCAAGTATCCTGTTAACGACTCAGACCTGGGTTTTGATCTTTGTTGCTGTTGTTTAGTCGCTAAGCATGTCCAACTCTTTTATGACCATGGACTGTAGCCCCCTCAGGCTTCTCCATCCATGGGACTTACCAGGCAAGAATACTAGAGTGGGTTTCCATTTCCTTCTCCAGGGGATCTTCTCAACCCAGGGATGGAACACACATCTCCTGCTTTGCACACAGACACTTTACACTGAGCCATGATCTTAGTTCACCAGCTACTAGCTAGTAAGACTTGAGCCAGTAACTTAACTGCCAAGTCTGTTTCCTCTTTAAAAAAAGAGGCCATTAAATAAAGAAGATGTGGTACATACATGTAATGGAATATTACCCAACCATAAAAAGGAATGAAATAGTGCCACTTGCAGCAACATAAATGCAACTAGAGATTATCATACTAAGTGAAGTTAGTTAAAAAGAGAAAGAAAAATAGCATATGATGTCACTTACATGTGGAATCTAAAATATCATACAAATGAATCTATCTGTGAAACAGAATCACGGACATAGAGAGCAGACTTGTGGTTGCCATGGGGAGCAGTTGGGAAAGGGATGGAGTGAGAAGTTGGGATTAGCAGATGTAAGCTTTGATATGGAGATGGATAAACAACAAGGTCCTACTGTATAGCACAGAGAACTATGGTCAATATCCTATGATAAACCATCATGGAAAAGAATACAACAAAAATAACGTGTGTATATATATGTTTATATAAATACACATATATATCATATATGTATGTATAACTGAATCACTTTGCTGTACAGCAGTAATTAACACATTGTAAGTAAATTATACTTCAATGAATTTTTTTTTAATTTTAAAAAGAGGCTATTAATACGAATATCATAGGATCTTATAAGAATATATAAACAAAGAGAAGCTAAGCACGTTGTCTAATACCTGGCATACACCAGGAGTTCAAAATTTTTTAATTTTCTTTCCCTTCTTTTGTGTTACCACTTTCCTTTCTTTCAGCTTTGTCCCTGGCCTCCCACCAATCATTTATTCTCTGCTAAGAGCTTTCAGAGTCTTGCTGACATGCAGTTTTTTATGCACTCCTGGCCCAGCACTGGCCAGAGGGAAGTCTGTAGGCTGTTCCCACAAAAAGAGGGAAGGCTGCCAGGTGCAGTTATGACTCGAGGATGCTCACTCTATCCCAGGGCTATTCCACAGCTCAAGCCTCAGGAACTGCATCCAAGCTCCTGCCTGCTTCCCTGGCAAAACTCATCACCAGGGCAGTGACTCTTCCTGCCAGACCACACTGCCCACCAGTCCCCTCCTGATCTCCCAGGCACCTGGTTTTGTTTCTTAGCAGTCAGCATTATGATGGTTTCCTCTGTATCCCAGAATGACAGACACTGGTTTTGCAGGACTTGCAAATATGCAAGGTTTTTTCAAGAGAGTAATTAAGAACGCCATGAGCTCTGGAGTGAGACCTAGGCTTAATTCTGCTTCTTACACTAATTTGCTGTGTGATCCTGGGCAACTAGCTTTCCAACTCAGGGCCTCTGTTACTATATAACAAGCCACCCTGAATTTCTGGCATAAAACAGCAGCCTTTTTATTCTGCTCATAGATTCCCTGGGTCAGGAAACTTGGATACAGGCACAATGGGATGGCTTGTTCTTGCTTACCGATGCCCGGGACCTCAGATAGAGAGACTACAAGGCTGTCGCGTCACTTGCCAGTGGGGGTGGAATTACCTTCAGGCTCACGCACTCACATGGCTGGCAGTGGAGGCTGCTGTTCTCACCACCTACCTACACATTCCCTCTCCATGCTCTGCTGGGGTTCCTCACAGCATGGTGGCCAGGTCCCAAGAACAAGCAACCAAGAGGAGGCAGGCAAAAGCTGTAGCATGTCTCATGACCTACCGTGAAAAGTCACAGGAGGTGACTTCTGCCAGAGTCACCAGCCCAGACATATCAGAAAGGAAGGAACAAAGATCCCACCTTTCAGTAGGACAAGGGTCACAAATCATATTGTAAGAAGAACACATGGAATGGGAGAGGTTGCAATGGTGGTATTTGGAAAAAGCAATCAGCTACATCTTACATATAAAGTAAAGATAATACTTTTGGAATTATTATGAAGATTTACTAAAATAAGGAATTTTAAAACACTTAGTACGGTGCCTAACATGTGCTAAGTGCTCAGTAAAAGACACAGTCATTCACATTCATATTCTCCCTCCCTCCCTTCCTCCTTCCCTCTCCCCCCCCATCTCTCACTCTCACCTCCCCACAAGTAGAGGTACATACACACACATGTGACACTTCTGGATAGTGCTCATTAACGCGTCATCTGTGCTTATTAATTGTTTGTGTCTATAAGAGATGCTAGTAATTATTTAAGTTGATGAATCTATAGATTAGATCCCTAATGATTCTACAGAATAGAGCCTCAAAAGTCAGGTCGTTTCTTATCTAATTACCTTATTTTTATACTTCAGAAAACCAATGTTAATAATCTGTGCTTGGATGAAGCATTCTTGTTGAAAAGAATGCAAGCAACCCTTAGCAAACAATAAGCAATTTTTCAAGAGACTGAGATTAGATTTCAACACCTTTTGGGATCTATAAGGATTTGAATTTCATCATCACCACTGGAGTTAAATGAAAAGGCACAGAAGGTGCACAAAAGCTTGATGCGTTCTCATTTTGCAGATCTGAACACTGAACTGAGACAGGTCACTTATTGTCTCTGACTTTTTAAAGACTACACAGATTGTTCCTCCTCCCTAAAGCCAAGGGGCCCCACATTTAGGCAGTATTTGCTCTGTGAATCAGCAAGCAGAACAATCAGAATTCACAAAACTGAGTTACTGTACTTCTGCATCTCTGCACTAAGAAGTAAGGAAGGGCCAAGGAAACAGAACAGAAGGAGCATGGTTTGTTTCTTCTCACCAAGACCGTGCAGGGATCTTGGCTGGACAAGGATGGAACTTAGCAAATGACTTACCTTCTTAGACCTCAGATTTCACAGACGCAATGATCTGACATTCTATTGGGTTGGCCAAAAAAGCTCATCCAGGTTTTTCTATATGATATTAGGAAAACCCAAATGAACTTTTTGGCCAGCCAAATACAATGGAACATGCTTACTGAGCCTCTGTGGCCCATTCTCTCCTTCTTATGGTGGAGAATGCACAGAAATAAGAAATGCCAGGTCTTGGTTTATAGGATGTTCACAAGTCTAACTGGGGAGATAAGACTAACACACAAACAGCAATGTGTTACTTACAATGTGAACTTACAAAGCTCAGGTATATTTTGAGCACTAAGTGCCATCCACAGGTGACCCAAAGGGACAGATGCATGCTGGCAGGTCAGTCTTCATCCATCCATCTGGCTGGAGAAGAAGAAAGGGTACGCGTGTTATTAAACCATAAGTCCATCTATCAGGCTGCCCCACAAAGCCAGTGTTCTTACATTTCATCGTATCTTCCACATCAAAACTCAAAGATAGAAAAGGAATTTTCCTACTTATATAGAGAAGATTCCTAGTTTATTTTTTTAACTTCAACTCCCTTTTAAGTCAATGAACTCTTCCCTCTTAAATTTAATATGCCATGCTGAGCAAAGGAAGATGTTAATTAAAATCTGGCTTTCCCCATATCCTCCCTATTTGACACACAACTGATTTAATTTTTCAATTTTGTTGAAGTATAACACACATATAAGTGCATCAATCACAAATATACTGCTCAGTTAATTTTCATCAAGTGAAAACACCTGTGTAATCAGAATTCAAGAAATTAAATACTGCTAGGGAGATTGGGATTGACATATGTACACCACTGTGAATAAAACCGGGGAAGGCAATGGCACTCCACCCCAGTACTTCTGCCTGGAAAATCCCATGGACGGAGGAACCTGGTAGGCTCCAGTCCATGGGGTCACTAAAAGTCGGACAAGACTGAGCGACTTCACTTTTGCTTTTCACTTTCATGAGTTGGAGAAGGAAATGGCAACCCACTCCAGTGTTCTTGCCTGGAGAATCCCAGGGACAGGGGAGCCTGGTGGGCTTCTGTCTGTGGGGTCGCACAGAGTCGGACACGACTGAAGCGACTTAGCAGTAGCAGCAGCAGTGAATAAAACAGATATAAGATAGATAACTAACGAGAACACTTTTGAATTTCTGTTGCATATATACCCAGGAAAGGACTTCTTAGGCAACATTATTTATAATTTCCTATCATAGATTCTGCCAAACTATTTTCTGAAAACAAATCTATACTCCCCTCAATAATGTATATGAGTTCCAGTTGCTCCACATCTCCTTTTTTATTTTAGCAAGTGAATGTATCATAATATACACATTTTTACTCAGTTATACATGGACATTATCATTTTAAGGCAATGGCACCCACTCCAGTACTTTTGCCTGGAAAATCCCGTGGATGGAGGAGCCTGGTGGGCTGCAGTCCATGGGGTCGCTGAGGGTCGGACATGACCGAGCAACTTCACTTTCACTTTTCACTTTCATGCATTGGAGAAGGAAATGGCAACCCACTCCAGTGTTCTTGCCTGGAGAATCCCAGGGACGGGGAAGCCTGGTGGGCTGCCGTCTCTGGGGTCGCACAGAGTCGGACACGACTGAAGCGACTTCGTAGCAGCAGCAGATGCAAATTAGGTACATTTTCCATGTTTATCAGCCACTTGTAGAGCCTCTTTTAAGAATTACCTTTGTAAATGTCTTCCCCATTTTTCTGTTGTCTTTTTCTTATTGTTAAGCAAGCATTATTTATATAACTTTGATACAGGTCATTTTTCAGATGCCTATTATATCAGTATCTTCTATTCTGTGGCTTGTCTTTTCACTATCTTGACAGTGTTTTATGAGGAACAGAAACACATAATTTTATTGTCGTCCACTTAGCAAGGTTTTTCCTGTGTAGCTAGCATTCCACACATCTGGTATAAGAAGTCTTTGCCTACCTCAAAGTCCTGAAGATATTCTTCTATGATTTCTTCTGAAATGTTACCATTTGGATCTATGTGTCCTATAGATATGTGCAAGGTCATTTTTTTCCCTTGCATGTGTATATCCTATTGAACAAGCATGATTTGTTGAGAAGTCCCTCCTATTCCCCACTGCATGCCCCTTTCCCAAATCACCAAATGCACATAGGTATGTTTCTGGACTCTTGATTCTCTTCTATTGATATACTAGTCTATTCTTGCCCCTACTTCACCCTATCTTAATTACTAGAGCTTTATAATGTGTCGATACCTAGTAAGATGCAGATGTCTGGAGAAGCTTGCTCAGGGTGCTGAAATAAAGATTGGATGATTCCGCTGGGCGCTAGAATATGGTGTAGAAGAGAATCTGTTATGAGACCGAATCTGTGGTCTTTTTCTAACTGTAAGATGGAATATTCTGTTGAAGCACCAGTGATTGGGGGTTTTCTCAAAGCACTAGAACAAATCAATAGGAGAGACTCTGTCAGTGCTTAAAAACCTAAATGTGATGGTTAAAGCTCAGGACAATCATGAGTGGATAAGGGATCCAAACATGGAGCATGTAAAAGTCTCCCAGAGAGAAGAATGAATCCTCTTTCATGTCAATTAATGTAAAAGAAGTAGGTACATGAAGCAGAAGCTAGTGAGGAACAGATAGGAATTTGTTATGCATTCAAAACATGGTTGCTTTTACTCACCCTTAGTCACAGCTCAATATGAGGAGAAAACAGGGCTGCACACACCATAAGAGAGATAAAAACATAAAAAATGTGGATTTTTTTTTTCAGGTATTAAGTTTTGTGTCAGTTGAATCTAAGGGTATTACTAAGTAATAGATGTGCTGTGCAGTTAAATGAGGAATATTGACCTAGCTATGAATCACCCATCTCTCCATACATGATAAAAATACAAATAACTCACAGAAAGAGCAAACTCATCCATAGCCTTGAGCTGCAGACCAAAAACTGTCCTGTGCAAAATTTGATTCCATTGCATCTTGTGAATTCTCCGCCCTGTTTATGTCAACCATGGTGAAATGCTGTGGCTTTGAAAAGGATAAACAACATTCGTTTTCTGCTGTGGCCAAACAAAATCTCCACACTTTATAAATCAAAACTGTACGGCAAAAATCGAACAACTCCATCATTTGCTGAAACCTCAAAAATCCTAAAATTGGTCTTCGTGCTTCTGTAAGCAATTCAATCAATCAGTGTTAGCAAAAGCGTGCATTAGTCACCCACAGTGGACTCAGGACAGGGCTAGGTGAGTAGGAGGTTCTCAAGGAGAATAACACATGGTCTTTACATACATACACACACAGACACACACCATTGCTTAAACATGCTTATTACATAATTGACCACTCAACAACATGGTGTTAGATCTCTTACCCCTGTCCCTCCAGCATCACAGCCATCCATATGCTATCGTTACAGATGTCTTTTTCAGTTCCTGTCTCTTGAAATTCTTTTGTGCATAAAAATTATCTAGGGGACTTCCCTGGTGGTCCAGTGGTTAAGACTCCACTTTTCAATGCAAGGAGAGCAGGTTTTGGTCCCTGGTCAGGCAGCTAGGATACCATGGGGTACCACTGGCCAAGGAACCAAAACATAAAACAGAAGCAATGATGTAACAAATTCAATGAAGAATTTAAGAATGGTCCACATCCTAAAAAAAAAAAAAAAAAACTTTAAAAAATTAACTATGAATCTTGTTAAAATGAGGTTTAAATTCAGTAGGTCTGGGGTTTGCAAGCTTGCTCAGTCACTTCAGTTGTGTCTGACTCTTTGTGACTCCATGGACTGTAGCCCTCTAGGCTCCTCTGACCATGGGATTCTCCAGACAAGAATACTGGAGTGGGTTGCCATGCCCTCCACCAGAGGATCTTCCTGACACAGGGATCAAACCTGTGTCTCCTGCAATGCCTGCACTGGCAGGTGGGTTCTTTACCACTACCATTACCTGGGGTGGGGCCTAAGATTTTGCATTTCTAACAAACTGCCAGATGAAGCCAATGCTGCTGGTCCAAGGACTACATTTTGAGTAACAAAGCTCTAGGCCAATTCTGAGCTCCTTGAGGTTCAGGGCCTCTTTGTCTTGATGACCACTGTAACTCCAGCACCTACCATGCAGCCTTAATGGATGTTGAGAGAGAGAGGAAGTAAATGAATAAACATTTAAATAAATAGTACCTATGACATTTGTCGATACATTTTTATAAGTATACACATGAGAAAATTTAACAGTATGGGCATAAATACAAAGCTAGAAATCATCAGTCTGATGAAGAAAGCCTGATGCAAAGGTATACAAAATGAAATAGAAAAGTAGTATTAAATTATAAACTGTTTTGAAAACCAGGCAAATGACTGAATATTAAGTAGGAAATAAAAGATGAATCAGAAAGTTTATAACCAGAAGAATTATGGACCAAAAGCTTTCCTTTGAAATCCTTAATCTGACTGCAATGGACAACCTGGTAGAAAAGCAGTTGGCAGTATATTGTTGCATTAATTCAAAGAGAAGACCAGACAGTTCCAGACTAGCTTCTAGGCAATTATGAGGGAGGAGGAACTGATGAATACCACCCATATTCCAAGTGTATAATCCGTTCTCTTCCTTTATGTCTGATAGCAATTGCTCTGACTCAGCCAAGTCAGCACAGTGCTATGTTCCTGTGGAGGTTCAGAACTCGGGGAACTCACACACAGGGCTTTGTCAGTCATGAGGTCAGATGTGCCCAGAGACAAGCCTCCAGTAATAAGTTCTCCTTGCTTCCAGGTTTTCTCCCTAGAGTTTGCTCTGCAACTCAGATACAGCCCTTTAACCACCTTGATCAGACTCTGCTAATTCTCCCCCAGCTCTGTAGGATAAAGCCCAAGCCTATTAATATGGCCTTCAAAGCCCTTTAAAGTCTGGCCCCTTGCTTCCTATCTTTGTCTGTATCCCTATTTGTTTCTATTCGTGCATGTGTGTGCTTGGGTCTTCCTCCTCACTCCTTCTCTTTCTTCCTTTTTTCCTCTCCCTCTCTCCCCCGGTCCCCTCTCTTTAATCTCTGTCTCTCTCCTATATTCTGTCTTCTCCTATGCTCTGTTTCATTTGACATTCCTGGACCCTCTCTGAGTTTTCACCATGCTGTCCCTTTGCCTGGAGAGTGCACCCCACCCTTCTCTGTCTAGTGAACTCATTCTGCACAGCTCAGATCAAACACCACTTTCTCAGGAAATTCTCTCCTGATCTTCACCCCACCTGCTATGACAGTCTGTGGTTCTTATCTCAGAACTCTCAGGTATTTTTCATGTATTTCTGTTACTTCTTAGGACATTATCTTCTACAATTCCTCTTGTTTCCTCAGCTAGAATGTAAGCTCCCTAAGAGCAGACCCCAATTTTCACCCATCTCTATTTCCAGCACAGGGACTTGGTGCATGGTAGTCATTCTGTAATGTTTTATGTCTGCATACGGCACTCATGAAAGTCCAACAGTGTCACTAAGGTCCCCAGTAAGAAAAACAAAAACAGGTGCATGATTGTGGCATGCCACACAGAGTATGAATAACCTAAAGCAGAAGCCAAAGGAATCCACACCATAGAACTCAAAGTCAGTCGATGCTGTAGATACAATTACAGATGCGAGGACCATGAAGAGCTTCCAGTGAGTGGGCTTAACTTGGCCCTGTAAGTTGAATTCACCAAGATCACTGTTACTTTGGGCAGACCAATGAAACAAGCTTCCCAGGTGGCACAGTGGTAACAAATAGGCCTGCCAATGCAGGAGACGAGGGTTTGATCCCTGTGTCAGGAAGATCCCCTGAAGTAGGAAATGGCAACCCACTCCAGTATTCTAGCCTGAAAAACTGCCATGGACAGAGGATCCTGACAGGCTACAGTCGACGGGGTCACGAAGAGTCAGACATGACTGAGCACGTATGCATGTACAGACCAATGAAACTTACTGGAGCAGTATTTCAAGTCACTGACATAAACGATGTGAATTATTGTAGAGATTGTATATTGTATCATGTTACCTAGGTTAGCTACTGCCACTTCATTATAGGAAAAATAGCAAACAACAGTTTATTCATGTGACACCAAATTATTCATTTTCTGTAAATGTCAATTAAAATTAAGTGATAATACAAATAGGCTTTACTCTGAGATAGCAGCATTCCTAGAAAGCCATATGAACAATTAAGTTGGGATAATTAAATTCTGATCTAACTGCATCGTGGGAATTTGACATTTAAGTCAATCTAATCTTGGATAAAGGCCTTCAGCATCTCTGTTGTGCCAATCTCACGTTTCAAGGATTTCAGTGTCTCCACTCAGACTATATTAAGGGATCCAATGGCACCCTACCCCAGTACTTTTGCCTGGAAAATTCCATGGACAGAGGAGCCTGGTAGGCTGCAGTCCATGGGGTCGCTAAGAGTCGGACACGACTGAGCGACTTCACTTTCACTTTTCACTTTCATGCATTGGAGAAGGAAATGGCAACCCACTCCAGTGTTCTCGCCTGGAGAATCCCAGGGATGGCGGAGCCTGATGGGCTGCCGTCTGTGGGGTCGCACAGAGTCGGACATGACTGAAGCGACTTAGCAGCAGCAGCAGCAGAATCTGAAAAGGTGAATGCTTTAAAGATTTTCCCTTTGCCAGGTCACCTCTCTCAAGGGAAATCCCATGAGTGAAGGAGATCTGAGATACTTTTAAAAGCTCAAGAAAAGTTATTTCTCCTTGGAAAAATGAAATACTTAAAAGATGTGGTAATCCCATGACTGCCTCAGTTTCCATCACATTACAACAGCACTTGGTTATTAGACTTCCTTGGTTCACCCTCCCCAGGAGGCTATTGAAGTTAAATCCAATACATTTCCCTGGAATACTGTTGGTATTTTCTTAATAGTTGAATGAGAGAAGACAAACAGTGGTCATTTAAGTCTTTTCTCCAATCAGTAAGATCTTTCTTATCTTTTATATATTTTATATAATTTAGGTCCCAGATTTTCTTCCTAGTCATATTGTAATTTTGAAAAATAAATATGCAAATATTCTCTAGTAATGAATATCAATAATCCTCCATGATGTACATCACAGTGCTAGATAGTTGCAGGGGAGAACAATAGTTATTCAACATCCCATGGACTGCAGCCTGTCCTGCTCCTCTGTCCATGGAATTCTCCAGGCAGGAGTACTGGAGTGGACTGCCATTTCCTTTTCCAGGGGAATCATCCCAACCTGGGGATCGAACCCACGTCTCCCACATTGCAGGCAGATTCTTTACCAGCTGAACCACAAGGGAAGCCCATTCAATATTCAACAATTGTTTATTGAAGGCTGACTAGGTACCCACAGAAGAATTGAGAGCTGGTCCTCATTTATAAAAGAAGACTGGGAGAAAAGGGAGAACTTGTAGTTAGTGAGTATTTATCATGAGATATACATTGTTCTAGAATTTACATGTTATCTTATTTAATGAGCTTACAGCTTAGCGAAGGATGAATGAGGAAGTAAGGTATGATGGTGACAACAGTAATAATGATAACATTTGTCTAACATTATTGCCCATGACACTCTGATAAGTGCTGTGCATGCATTATCTATTTAAATCCTTAATAACACTGTCAATCTATAACAACTCTGTACCTATGAGGAAGGTATAATTACCCTTACATTAGAAACAAACAACCAAGATACAGAGGTGAGGGAACTTCAGGTCACACAGTTAATGAAGTAGGGAGCCCAAATGTGAATCAGGTCTGACTTGCTTCAAAGTGTGTATTAACTGTCCACTATATTGCCTCCCTTTTAAGTCACTTAGAAACACCAAGATCTGCCATAGCCTGACCTGCTCTCCATAGAGAGGCATCTTTTGTCCCATTTAAGCCAAACTGTTTACAATTTCTGATCTTATCTGTGCCATTTGGGGCTCCATATTGGTGGTTAGGTTTTGAGTTCTTATTCTTTGTGGTGGAGGAAGGGCCTGAGCCTGGCAATGAAGAATGAATAAGAAGTCAGTAGTGGGGAAAGAAAAGTTGGCCCAAGTGAGGAACATGCCACGCTCACAGTTCAAGAAGGAATAAATATGATGTTTGTAGCCTAAAAGTGAAGCCACTGGAGATAATTTCCAGGATTGTAGCGGGCATGGAGAAGATAAAGGTTTCAGTCTGCCCTGGCTCCTGCCTGTCTCTACAGCCTCAACTCAGGGCACTTCTCTCTCCACCCCACTCTGCACTCCAGCCACACCAGACTCCCCTGGGTTCCTGAAAGGCACAATGTATTGTTAGCACAGGACTGCTTTGCAATTCTATCTGCACGTTTCCCTTCCCTGCCCCACTTTCTCTGGTGTTCACAGTACCAATTAAGTAACTTATTTCATTATTATACATGAAATGACCATCACCCATGCTGGAATGTAAGCTCCATAATTCCTATGTATGTAACTTCCTATCCACCAGCAGATGCCTGGCATCCAGCCCAGTGCCTGGCTGAAAGCACACACTCAGAGCGTATTTGTTGAATGAGGGGTTTCTCTCACCATGGATTTCTCCAAGAGCAGAGACTGTTCTTGGTATTTAACCACAGTAAATGTGTAACTACAGAATTTTAAAAAAGAAAATTGTTAAGACATTGTAATTTATTTCTTCATAGTTGTATCTGCTTCCAAGGTCTAGACCAGGGTGGATATAACTTTCCCATCTGTAGTGCAGGAAAAGTACAGTCTGATACCCCAGTTGGTCCACCGTATTGTTACTTGAATGCACTGTTCCAGATCCCATGCTATGCACAGAGGAGAGATACAGCGTGAAGCAAGGCATGGTCCTGTCCTCAAGGAGCTCACAGTCTAGTAACCAGGCAATGGCAATGCAGCATGATATGCACTATGGTAGAGGAAGAGCAGGATGTTATGGGAGTGAAGAGCAGCAACCTCAACCCAGATTAAGGGATAGGCCATGGAAGGATTCCTCAAGGAAGCGACATTTAAACTAGGACTGGAATGAGTAGATATTCCTCAAGAGTCAGGTAAAGTGTTTCAGGTAAGAAGAACAGCACATGTCTTATAAGCTATAGTCAGGAACTTGGGTCTTTAAAACTTTTTGTGATAAGAACGCTTAACACAAGGTCTGTCTGTGTGTGTACTCACTTATGTCCAACTCTTTGTGACCCCATGGGCTAGTAACCCTCCAGGCTCCTCTACTGCTGCTAAGTCACTTCAGTCATGTCCGCCTCTGTGTGACCCCATAAAAAGCAGCCCACCAGGCTCCTCCATCCCTGGGATTCTCCAGACAAGAATACTGGAGTGGGTTGCCATTTCCTTCTCAGTCCATGGAATTCTACAGGCAAGAATACTGGAGTGAGTAGCCATTCCTTTCCCCCGTGGATCTTCCCAACCCAGAGACTGAACTCACATCTCTTGAATCTCCTGCACTGGCAGGAGGATTCTTTACCACTGTGCCACCTGGGAAGCCCATTCTATTTTATCCATAGTACCAATAGTGTACAAGTGTCGATTCCAATCTCCCAATTCATCTCACCCTCCCCTTCCCCCTTGGTGTCCATATGTTTGATTTCTACATCTATGTCTCTATTTCTGCTTTGCAAATATATCATTGATACTATTTTTCTAGATTCCATATATATGCATTAATATATGGTATTTGTTTTCCTCTGACTTACTTCACTCTGTATAGCACAAGGAACTCTACTCAATACTCTATAGTGACCTAAATGGGAAGGGAATTTTTTTTAAATGGGATATTTGTATACACATAGTTGGTTCATTTTGCTGTACAGTAGAAACTAAAGTAACTATACTCCAATCAAAATTAATTTTAAAAGACTTCTATAGACTGAAGTTGAACAGAGAACCTGGGCAGAGGCAAGAGCCTTTTGCATATTGTTAAGATGTAATTAAACCCATATGACAGTGATTTATGATTCCTGTGTATCAGGGACAATGGCTTAGCCTCTAGCCTTTTGTATGATGCTGGGGTTTGGGGGTGACTGAACCTAGAACTCTTTCTAATGACATCTCCCTGGATTCAAACAAGCTTTTTTCTCTGGTGCTTTAACTTCAATAGTCTCATCCTGATTACCTTTAATGAGGTAAACTACAATTCCCTGGGTTTCCTAAGTAGTGCTAGTGGTAAAGAACCTGCCTGCCAATGCAGGAGATTTAAGAGACACAGGTTCGATCCCTGGTTGAGAATATCACATGGCAACCCACTCCAGTACTCTTGCCTGAAGAATCCCATGGACAGAATCCCACGAACCTGGCGGGCTACAGTCCACGGGGTCATAAAGAGTCTGACACGACTGAAGCACCTTAGCACACACACACACACAGTTCCCCAGAGTCGGATCTGAGCACACCTTCTGTGTTCTCTTCATTTTCCAGTCTCTTCACATCTCTGAATACAGGATTTCCTTGAGAAAACAGGATGGACCCTCTAATCCTACATCAATCAAATTACCTCTTCTACCCCCACCGTTCCTCAGTTATTTGCATAAAATATTCAGCTAAGCTAGAACAAGGTACACACGTAGCCCCTTGATGAGGCTTTGAACTAAGATAGATAATCTTAGGAGTAGGCTTTTGGAGTAGGTTTGAGCTAGTATTGAAGTTCATTAGAAAATGGTCTTCTCTTTAGCTTTATCCGATTTTATCAGTAAAATATACAAGCAAATGAAATAAGGTCAGGGGTGTATTGGGTTCGTCAGAAACCTCTGAAGTTTAGAGTAGGTCAGTCTTCAATTGGCGGGGTATGACATGTGGCAAATATACAAAATATGAATTTAATTATAATAATCACTACCACTTTTAACCAGTTTCTGCAAGCATTATGCCACTTAATCTTTATAATAATGCTACAAGTTAGCAATTATAACTATTCCATTTTAACAGATAAAAAAGTGAGAATTGGCCAAGATCGCACAATTAATAAGTGGCAAAGCTGGAGGTTAAACCCCAGTCTGACTGAAAAGCCCACTGGATCAGTTACCGTGTTATCCTTCCAAAGCAATACAGTAGAAAGAACTCTCAGCCTGAGATAGGGGATTTGCCTTCTAAATCAAGTTTCAACATTAATTTTGAGGGTGACTTTGGGAAAAGTCATTTAATCTCCCTGAGCCTCAGCCTGATTTTCCTCACCTGTAAAATAATCAGGACGACCTTGATGATCCCCAAGGTACCTTCCAGCATGTATGTCTCTGATTCTAACTTGCAATATCAAAACTTTCTGTCCTCTCATTTGCAAGGAGTGTTTCGATTTTCAAAGTACCGTCATCTGCTATTGTATTTGATCTGTACAACCACCATGAGGTAGGCAAGCATTATCCTCTCTCTTGTGTTTCATGTACAGGTGAGGAAAAAGGCTGGAAATGCGTTGGGACCTCATCCATTGTTCACACGGCTGCTCCCCAGTCGACAGTTCTAATATATTAAGTATCTCTCCCCACTTCTTTAGCTCAGGCATTTTTTCTTCCCCCTGGGTCCTACCCCATTTCTTTCTCCCAGGAAGATTTTCAATACTAATTTCAATGTTAACTGTTAAGAAGCTTAAAGGAAAGTACAGAGGTCCCCATCCCCACCAGGGTGCAGGGGCTGAGAGGCAGGAACAGTAGTTTAGGGCCAGTTCCAAACTCCCAGGAATAGTGCTTCAGGCTTCCCTGGTGGCTCAGACAGTGAAGAATCCACCTGCAGTGTAGGAGACCTGGGTTCAATCCTTGAGTCGGGAAGATTCCCTGGAGAAGGGAATGGCAACCCAGTCCAGTATTCTTGCCTGAAGAATCCCATGGACAGAGGAACCTGGTGGACTACACTCCATGGGGTTATAAACAGTTGGACACGACTGAAGCAACTACCATTAACCGGGACTCAGGCTGACACCCATCTAGCTAGGATGAGGAAGAGGAAACACAGGACATTTCTATAGGTAGGGAAATGCAAGGATGTAGATGTCACTGTCCAGGGTGGTGTAGTAGCTGCGTCTCCAGCAGCAAGTGCAGGAAGCAGCCCACCCTTTCTGAGAAAATGTTTCCATCCTCTTCTGAGATGCTCCAACCAGAATCCTAGGAAGTAAGAGTAGGGAGACAGGATCGCCTAGGGCTTAAGGGTAAACTCTGGACTCAGACACTCTGTGCTGATGGGAGGACCCCTAACCTTGACAAGTTTCAGTTTACCGTGTACATAATGGAGCTAAATCTTCCTTCACAACATGTGATGAAAAATAAATACATACATCTTATAGAGTGTCTGGCACTAAATAAGTGCTCAAAAAATAGAGCCCTCAAAAATGAGTGAGCTCCTTTCTTCACCCTCTATACCCAATCAATCTTCAAATAGAAATTCGACCTTCTCAATCTACTGAAGTCTGTTCACTTTTTCTTCACCCTGGCTGCTATTACTTAGTCCAGGTACTCACCTCCTCCAATCTGGGCTCCTGGAATATTCCTTTCTCATCCCCACGCATCCATTCTTTTTGCCACATGATCCCCAATCCATTCTTCACTCTACACAGTAGAGTGATTTTGCCAAATTATGTGAATCGAGTAATGTCGCCACCTGCCCTCCATCCTCATTGCCTTTCTGCCACAGACCTTCTGCAGTCCCCCAGGACCTGGCACGGCCTCCTCCTCAGTCTCATTCCCCTGTTGCTCTGCCCCTTCCCCACCGCGACCCCCACTGTAGCCCTCTGACATTCCTCCACTGGCGGAGGAGTAGGGTGGGCAGCAGTGGGGGAGATGAGCCATTATTTCCCCCACACCTTTGATGCTTGTGATTGTCTGTGCCCTTAACAACCTTCCCTGCAACACGGCTTTCCCTAGTGAACCAATTCTTTAGGTTTCAGCTTCAGGTCCTCCCCCTGGTAAGCCTGGGAAGGAAGTACTGTCAGCACAAAGCCAGGCCCACAGAAGGGACCTGGTAAGTATCTGTTGAATAAATGGTAAGAGTGGCAGCATCAAATCTGATTCAACGTTGACCCTTAAATCCCTACGACAAACCGGGCTCCCAGTCTGGGCCAGGACTCAGCTTCTGGGTTATGTCAGGACCCAGAATGGTGAGCCATAAAATAATACAGGTTCTTCCCTGAAATTCCCATTGGGTCAAGAGCACATATGCAGTAAACAGCAAGTGATCAGCCCCCAGAGGCCCAGCAGTATTAATACCTAAGACACACGTTTTCCTGTTAATCTTTTCCCAATTTCTTCTTCCTTCCCACAGGCTTCCCTTTCTCACCTAAATTCAGCCAATGAGACAAAAGACATCCCTTATGGGAAGAAGTTCTATCACATTCCTGGAAAAGAATTTTAATAGCTGATAAAGCTATTATCAGTGATAGCTTTAAAAACTTACATTTTCATGATTGCTAATTAGAACTGTCAATTTAGTATAAATCACTGAAAGAAGTGGAGTCTCTTAGAAGAAAAGAGAGACTAAGAAACTACTTTGGTAGTTTTAAGAGTTTTATGAAATGTACTGTTGATGATCCTGTTAATCTCTTTTTCAAATACATGCAGATAGACAGCTAACATTCTCTATAATAAACTAGAAAAGCACATGCAAATCCCTATTAATACACCAGTTTGGGGAACACATGTCAGGGGATATAAGCAGAGAACAAATGTTTGGCATCTAAAGTGAATGTTGTTTTCAACTTTGTATTTAATCCAAGGAACATTTGTTGGGTGCCTAATACATTAGAGATTGCGAAGGAATCAAAGTTTAAGATCCCACCCTTGCCTTTCAGTTGCTTGTGATCTAGTTGTGCAGGAGTGGAGGAAGATCACTCTAAAAACAGGCTGCACATGAGGCAGAGAGAGTGCAGAGAGGCAGGCATCGAGCCTGGACAAACACGAGCGCAGGGCGGGAGGAGGGCTTGTTCTCTGCCGCATCCCCAGCCCAGAGTCAGGCACATCACAGCATTCACTAGAATTGCAACAGGGATGAAAGAAGGATGGAAGGGCAGGTAGGTCCTAGTCACCCGGCTAGGACCTAACTAGGTCCAACCCTGTTGATTAGAAAATATATGAGCAACCACTGAGTCAAGATATGGAACAATCCAAATTTCCATCAGTGGATGAATGAATACAGAAAATACATTAAATACACATACTGGAATATTATTCAGCCTAAAAAGGAAATTCGGCCATATGGGACAATTGAGATAAACCTTGAAGATATTCCCTGGTGGCTCAAATGGTAAAGCATCTGCCTACAATGCGGGAGACCTGGGTTCAATCCCTGGGTCAGGAAGATCCTCTGGAGGAGGAAACAGCAATCCATGCCAGTACTCTTGCCTGGAAAATCCCATGGACGGTGGAGCGTGATAGGCTGCAGTCCATGGGGTTGCAAAGAATCAGACATGACTGAGCAACTTCACTTTCACTTGAAGATATTGGGCTAAGTGAAATAAGCTAGTCACGTAAGGGTAAATGTTGCATAACTCCAATTTTATGAGGAGTCTAAAATAACTCAGTACATAGAATCAAACAGTGCAGTAGTAGCTGCCAGAGACTGTAGCGGAGGGGAAGAGGGGAACTTGCTAATCAACAGGCATAGTTTCAGATAAGCAAGACTAGTAAGTTCTAGAGATCAGCTGTAGAACAGTGTGCCTATAGTTTACTGTATTGTATGTTTGCAAATGTGTTAGGAAGATAAATCTCATACTGAGTGTTCTTGCCATGACAAAAGAAAATTTTTTAAAAAAAGAAATCTATTTGGTTGTTTTAAGAAAAGATTTGGAGAATCGTTTTGTGATCATAGTGGAACATATCATAGCATACAGAATTTAGTAATGAGAGAAAATCCTTCATCTAACCTAGGGCTTAAATAAATATAATAGCTAGCAAAGTGGCCAAAAAATGTGCTTCATTGGAACCCAACTAAATTGGGTTGAGAAAATCTCCTGGAGAATATGTCATCTGAGATGGATTTTGAAGTTGGAAAGGGTATCTAGGGACATGCACAGAGAAGTAAGAAGAAGATAAGAGGTATGCACAAATGAGAGTGCTCAGAATATACAGGGAAGATGAGTGTGGCCAAGCAGTGAATGACCAATAAAAATAATAGTGAGAAAACACAGCACAGATTAGGCACTTCCTATGTGCCTGTCTCTATCATGTATGATGTACATGTATTTATTCTTCACAACATTCCTGCATTTGTTTTCTATTGCTGCCATAACAAAACTTAGCAGCTTAAAATAACACACATTTGTCATCTTACAGTTATGTAGGTCAAAAGTCCAGTACAAGTGTCGCTGAGCTAAAATAAGGGTGGCAGCTGGCCTCTGTTCCTTTCAGAGGGCTCTAAGGCAAAATCCATTTCCTCATTCATTGAGGCTTTTGAAAACTTTTAATTTCTATGGTTGTAGGACTCAGGTCCTTGTTTCCTTGCTGACTTTCAGCTAAGGGCTCTTCCCAGCTTCCTCATTCCTTGGCTTATGGCCATCTTTCCCTATCTTCAAAGCCAGAAAAGTTTCTTATGTTTGTTAGGGCTTCCCTTGTGTCAGACAGTAAAGAATCTGCCTGCAATGCAGGAGACCCAGGGTTGATTCCTGGGTGGGGGAAGATTTCCTGGAGAAGGGAATGGCTACCCACTCCAGTATTCTTGCCTGGAGAATCCCATGGACAAAGGAGCCTGATGAGCTACAGTCCATCGGGTTGCAAAGAGTTGGACACCTTACACTCTTAAAAACTCTCCTAGCTATTCTTCTGTCTCATCTATTTGATCAATTATCTTCCCCTTTGAAGGACCAATGTGATTACACTGAGTCCACCTGGATGGTCAGCCTGCTTTAAGGTTCCTTACCTTAACTCTGGGGCTTCCCTTGGAGCTCCGTTGGTTAAAAAAAAAATCTGCCTGCAATGCAGGAGACCTAGGTTCAAGTCCTAGGTTGGAAAGATCCCCTGGAGAAGAAAATGGCAATGCACTCCAGGGTTCTTGCCTAGAGAATCCCATAGACAGAGGAGACTGGCAGGCTACAATCAATGGGGTCTCAAGAGTCGGACATGACTTAGCAACTAACCCTCCACCTTCACCTCCAACCTTAACTCTATTGGAAGTCTATTTTGCCATCTAATGCAACACATTCACAGGACCTAGGGACTGGGACACAGAGTGCTGGGCGGCTGATTTTCTGCTTACTGCATCCTGCCTGCCAGGTGAGGAACTGAGGCTGCGTGTGGTTAGGTAACTTGTCCAAGGTCATCACTTAGTTCTTGACAGAATGGCTTTTGATCCCAAGCAGGCTGACACTGAAGCCTTTCCTCTTAAGCACAGGCTTCCATCAGAGGACTTTCCCTTTTTCCATAAAGGGAAAGTAGAGGACCCAGCAAGAATAGGATATTGGGGTGGGAATTTACTGTAGCCAGCCTCAAAAGGCAGACACAAGAGGTGGATGGCTTGAAGGAACACTTCACAGTGATTTCTAGTCACTTCAATTTTCCATTGCTAGGTAAAAAATTACCACAAACTTAGTAGTTTAATATAATATCCATGTATTACCTTACAGTTAAGTCTAAATTTGTGACCGGCCTTTTGAAATATTTTTTAAAGAAACACAGTTTTATTATTTTAACTTTAGGCAACAATTTGCTCTATGACAACCACTTTGCAGAGCACAGGTCTGAGGAAACATGATTTTATGACTATGTAAGACTTATGGATATCTGAGATGCATGTTTCTCAAAAATAAGTGCTCCTAAGGTTTTTGAAATCAGTTTATGACCTCATAGGATTCCTCATGCAAATTCACTAACAAATATTGAGGCTGTTCTGAGTTCTAGATAATTATGAAGAAGTCTAAAAGCCCTTAAATTATTCAATAATTTAGGATGGTGCTAACAGTGCAAAGAGCAGAATGAAGGAAGGTACTGGCAAGAAAAATCAAAGAGTTCAAAGAAATGAGAAGTGAGGAGAGGAAGCAGCCGCCAGGCAGACTTCTTGGAGGAGGTGACACTAACAGCTGGACTGCCAATCATTACACACAGGGTCCACGTCCGGGCTTCAGATGCTCTGTTCAATCTAGTCCTTTCCTTACTCTCCTCACTCATCCTATACTGCCAGTTACCTTGAACATATGAAGCCCTTTCCTGTCCCTGAACCTTTGCTCCTCCCATCTCCTCTGTCTAGAAAGCTGTTCCTTCAGCTTCTTCACCCAACTGGATCATTCTCAATCTTCAGCTCTCAACTTAAATGTCATCCACCCAGAGAGACTGTCCCTCAGCTCCCTACTACATCAGTCCCTTCTGTCCCTCTTCCTGACCCCCCACCACCCACCAAATTACTGGAAAGAATAACAACCGTATTCAGTGCTGACATGAGGAGGTGTTGCTATTATCTCCATTTTACAGATGAGTGAGCTGAAACTAAGTCACCGTCCCAAGGTCACACAGTGAGAGAGGAAACTGGGATTTGAGTCCAGGTTGCATGATGCCACAGTCCTTAATTTAACTGTAACATTCTAGGTTTTTCTACATTTTATAAATCCTATAGGTATTCATTTAGAAAGTCAGAAAAATAGAAGAAAGAAGGTAGGGGGAAAAAGGAGCCCATAATCTAGCCTCCCAGCTGACTCAGTAATTTCTTAGATTACATACTCCTGACCACTTATCTGCCAAAGTTGATTTTCCAATTGGCCATACAGTAGAGTGTTTTATAATCTGCTTTTTTTCACTTAACAGCAACTAAAAATCTCCTGCCAGGGCATCTTTCATTTCAGAGCAGTAGTATCTGTTGGAACCAGGTACCTCCTCAGGTCCAGGTGGCAAGTGAGGCACATTACAGCTCATCCTCACAATGCTTTTAGGTTGGTTCTGTTATTATCCCCATTTCACAGATAGATGAAACTGAGGCTCAGGATATCAGATAACCTGACTTAAATCACCATTAATAAATGGCAGGGATGGAACAGGAAGGAGGTCTGTACAGCTTCTGAATTCCTATGGCGTAACTGCCTGCAATGTCTAAGAACCGAGTGTTCCCTTGATGAAATGATGGGGAGAGTTGTGGGTGAGGAAAGAAGGCTGTTCTCAGCCTCCAGGGCTGCCCTGCCAGCTTGGTTGGGGATACGTGGGCGAGAAGGTCTGAGTCTGCAGGGAACTGGGTAGGGTGAAAAATTACCTGACAAATGGAGGCTTTTCAATTGGTTATTTTAAGCAAAACAGCTTCTTATAATACATGCCTTGTGCGGCAGCAAAACAAACATTAATTAAAGGAGATGCACGCACTGTTTTTTTCTCTCCCATTTGCTAATGGGTTGGGGTCTATTTTTAAAAAGCCCACAACATCCCACACCTAAATCTGCTGCCTACTCTAATGAGTTCAAATGACAGATATGCTGGACCACAGATGACAATTCAGACCCTCACCTGACCCACCAAAGCAGAGACCCAGTCTCCCAGCACCCATTTCACTTGTGAAATCAGCTGGTGGATCAGCAAAGGGTAGGGGTTCTCAAGAGGGTACAGGAAAACCGTATGTTTGAGTATTATGGGCTGTCCAGCAGGCAGCCAGCTATAAAGACAGAGCGGTTTTTTCTAAGAACTTACCCCACAAAGTGTATGTTGGAGGAAGTTCCATTTCTAACACAAGTGTGATGCCCCCATTCCTTTGTGTCTAGGAACTATGGATAAGGGGTACTGGGGACCTGAGAAGGGCAACCTTGAGAGAGGTGGCAGCCCTGGTTCAAGCTGGACCCACTTTCAGCACAATGAAATCATACCATTGGAATTCAGTGGACCCAGGTTCACACATAAGCTCCATCACTTGCTTTGTGGGCTTAATAATTTTATCTCTCTGACCCTCAGTTTCCTCATTTATCAGAAAGGGGGTGGGATATGCTTGTGTGGCCTGCAGAGAGCGATGGGAGTTAGAAGAATGAATGTCAAGTATTCTACGCACTAAGCAGTTCACAGTAGGTGCTCAGAACAGTGGCTGTTGCTGCTGGGCGGTTAATATGCTTTAGGCATGTTCTTGTCCCATGTCCCCACCATAGTACCAGCTGTTCCTGCTCCAGAAAATACCTTTCTTTCTATTTCAGAACACCCAAAGCCTGTCTGCCCTGTGTATCCCCAGTAAATGGCTCCTCTTTCAGGCCACCTCTTCAGATTTTCCCAGTTGGGCGTGGCTTTCCACACCTCTGTACTTTCACAGCACTTAATCAGTGAAAATAGGATTGTGTCGTTCCCCACCCCATGCTGTTCTTCCCAGTCCAGGTATCACAACTGCTTCCTGTGTGTTACAGTCATTCCATTACATTGATTTTCTTAAGAAGAAACTTTGTCAGTGCTCAATAAACATTGTGCCATCCTTCATTTATTCAGCATGTGTCCAATGAGCACCTACTATGTGCTAGGCACCCTGCTAGGTTCCAGGGATACAGCAGTGAATGACAAAGCCCCCTGCCCTCGCTGGACTTCCATTTTAGTGGCAGGAGACAGATAATAATGAATAAACACATCAATAAATATATGGTTATTTAAAGAACACATTAGATTTTGATAAATGCTATGAAGAAAAGGAAACAAAGTCAGATGAGAGAGCTGGATGGCAGAGAGAGTGCTTGGAGGCGCATATGTGAGGAGCTGTTGTCTGAGCAGAAACCTGGGCACTGGGACAATTTCAGGGAAGTAAGTTCTAGGTACGGGGACAACTGCATATGTCTTAATGTGGGGAAGACTTTGGTGTGTTCTAGTAACTAGAACAAAACCAATGAGGCTGGGGCAGAGCCATGGCAGGAAAGATGGTACCAGATGAGATTAGAAGGGGACCAGATGAAGTTGACCTGATCAAGGCATTTGGATTTTATTTTCTAAGTGTGACAGATTTTAAGTGGGGTGGGGAACAACATGATCCTATTTACAGTTTTAAAAGGTCCCTCTGGCTACCATGTGGTCGTAGGTTGTTCAAGAACAAGAGAAGAAGCAAGGAAATGTGGTGCTAGTATATATTCAATAGTATCTCAAATGTTACCAGGGACTGTGGAGGATGACTGGATTTGATGGGCTAGAGGTGAGGGAAAGAGACAAGTCAGAACTCTCCACCTGGTGTTCAGTCTAAATAGCAGGGGGCACCATGGTGTCATTTCCTGAAATGAGGAAGATGGAGAAGAATAAGTGCTTCATGTTCAGAAGGATAGGAGATTGATATTTAGATGTTAGCATCCACATATGAAAGTTATGGGCTTGGAGAAGATCATCTGTGGTAAGATGGTAGACAGGGATGGGAAGAGGGCTGAAGCCTGAGCTCTGGACACAACAGGAATTTAAGATTAAGCAAGAAAGGAAGAGCCAGCAAAGGAGACTAAGCAGGACCAACCTGCAAAGTACCCAGAGACTAAACAGAGCATGGAGCCTAGAAGCTAAGCAGAATGTTCCAGAAGAAATCATCCTCATCACCAGCAGCACCATCATCATCACTGTATCATCACCATCACCACCTCCGTCACTACCACCACCACCACGACCACCATCATCATCATATTATCACCATCACCATGTCATCATCACCATGTCACTGTATCACCACCATCATCACTGTATCATCACCATCACCACCTCCATCACCACCACCACCATCATCATCATATTTTCACCATCACCATGTCATCATCACCATGTCACTGTATCACCACCATCATCTTTATTGTATCATCACCATCACCACCTCCATCACTACCACCACCACCACCATCATCATCATCATATTTTCACCATCACCATGTCATCATCATCAACGCATCAAGTGAACATCTTGAGTCCTGCTGAATCTGTGCTAAATGCAAAACTTGACTTGCTCATCAAATTCTCACAATTCATGAGATGAAATTCAGGATCTCCATTTTCAGTTATAGAGACTGAAACTCAGAGAGTGAACCAAAGAATCAGTAAATATTAAAAAATGAACAAATTTATCTACATGCATTCTTTTGTGAACTATGGCCATACTAAACTCCTAAAGCTTATCTCAATGGAAAATAATAGGAACATAAGACTGTCCCTCTTCAAAACACAGCTTGGCAAATTCTACTGGAAGAGTACCAGGCTCTTGTTGGAGCTTGTTGTCCAGCCCCCAGTTTCCCACCCTGGGACTCAGCACGTGAGCCCAGACCTGCCCCCTCCTCTGAGGCTGGAACACAGTGACCAGCAGCTGGGCAATTAACATGACTCACTTCCACTCTACCAGGGAAGCGCTGCGTGATTTGCAGCTGGTGAAAATGGGATGCTTTGCCACTCAGGCATAGCATCTTGGATGAAGGGGACTCATCAGTGGAATTGTTGTAGTTGGCCAGTTATTTACTCCAGTCTGGGAACCTCAAGGCCCGATACCAAGTGAGCCTCTGTCTGAAGATAGCTCAGCTGAATAATTAATTAGTTAAGATGGACCTTTATCTCTCCGTAATTTAGAGGAGGGCCATCCAAGTCCTTGCCTTCATGCTCCTGTTTCCATTACTTTTTAAAAATAGCCATTTGAAGCAGATGACCAAGGGGAATAGCTTGAGTTCAGTGACCTCTTGAGCTCAGCTGAATGAAGGCACACAGGAGGTGTCCCTTCTGTCTCCTTCCTCTTGGACAAAGCTTTTGAAATAAAGAAGAATGTCCATATCTAACTCCTTGTGACAGATGTCCTGGGCAGGACAGAGACTGATGAGATCAGAAGCTGATTCCTGTTTAACGCCATTCCACTCCCTACACTGGCCCCATGTATCTGCTTTCCTAAAGGCCCCTGGCCACAGCACCTGCTGCCCCATCTGCAACCAGGACATTGCTCCAAACACTGTTTGCACACCTCCATCCTGAAACACTCTCTCCATTCCAAGCCCTGAGCTACAGGCTTCATTGGTACTTTTTTCTTTCTCATTACTAAGACTATCTTTGAGTACTAGCACTCCATTTTATGAAGAAACAAACACAAAGGGATTTAATGACTTGCCCAATATCATACAACCAATAAGTTAACAGGGCAGGACCATCCTGTCTTGTCTGGTCCCTGAGCCTATTCTCTTAAACAATGCCTTCACCTTTCTCCGTGAGGATAGCACAAAAGTAACTGGCAAATGGATCACTGTAATACTTTATCTAGTATACTTTATCTAGGTGTTTGTGAGTGGTACTAATAACTGGATGCATGCTCCATCACTCAGTCAGGTCCAATACTTTGTGACCCCATGGACTGTAGCCTGCCAGGCTCCTGCACTTGCCAGGAGGTTGCCATTTCCTACTCCAGGGAAACTTCAGACCCAGGGATCGAAACCTAAGCCTCTCATGTGGCGGGCAGATTATTTATCACTGCGCCACCTGGGAAGCCTAATCATCTAGATTAAAAAAAAAAAAAATGTCAAAATAGTGTATTAACTTCAATCAAAGATCTCTGCAATTCAGAGTAAGACTGAGGGCAGAAGTCACTGAACTACAGGCCACAGGCTACATCCAGCCTGCTGTTTTTGTGATGCAAGTTGTAACGGAACCCAGCCATGTGCACGTGTGTGCACATTTTCTGTGGCTATTTTCACACTACACCAGCAGGGATGAGGCGTACAGCAGAGACTATAAGGCCTTCAAAGCCTGAAATATTTACTACCTGGCCTTTTATAGAAAAAAAAATTGCCCACTACCTCATCTAGAAGACAAATCCAAGCTCTGAGATTAGAAATACACATTTAAAGGCCTGTGGTGAATCCGAATCCATGCCAAGAAGGAAACGCTATCAGAACCCAAAGATGGTCTAGCCAGATCCTTTCTGTCTTTCATTAGCACCAAGTTATACATTTAGTGGTATGCTTAGTGCCTCAGTTGACCAAAGGGAAAAAATGTCATTTTCCAGAGGAGACCAGCATCTAGCGGGCAGCATCTGGCTCCCCAGGCCATGTCAGAATGCATTTACCCGGTGGGCAAGGACTGGCCATTGAGCATTTCTCTCTCTCACTGCCTCTGTCCCTATGGATCATCAAATCCTTATACATCTTCACCTCTCCAGCCAGCCTGCTTCTCCCACTGTCTATGGGCTCTGTTTTAGTTCAACCCATCATCATCAGTGTTAAAGAGGAAATACCATAAATAATCATAGTGACATCTTAAATCATCACCCCAGCATGGTTAGAATTTTAAGAGCAGAATGATCGTGGTATAACAGGCATACAGAAAGGGCTACCCAGTGCTCTGATGGCAAAGGCAGGGAAGTTCACAGAGAAGGTGATACCCTACTCAGCTCCTTCTTATCTCTAGCCCCTCTCCCTCCTCCCACCTTGGCAGTCTCCTACTCATACTTCAAAACCCAATACAAGTTTCTCCTCCACTGGTAACTTTTCCCAACCCCTGCTTAGCAAGCACTTCTGTGTTTCCTTAGTGTTTCTTTCTTACTTGTCACATGATCAAGATAAAGCTATAATTACTGTTTATGATATTTATATAACATAGTGATGATGGCTTTATTGAGTGATCACTATGCTCCAGACTCTGTGCTCCAAACACAACACTCCACAGAGAATCAAGGTATCTGACCCCAAAGCCTATGTTTGCCCACCACTTTCTCATTTTCTTCCTGGAAGGAAGAGACTGTGGTGTATTCACTTTTATCTTCCCCAGCCCCTGTGCCCAACAGTACCTATCATATAAGCAATGCTTGTAAAATGAGTGAATAATCAGTATGATACATGCAGTTCAAAAAGTTCCTGTCTCTTGGTGATCCAAACCCAAACCTAGGTACTCCTGTGAAGAGACTTGACAAATGTAATTTAAGTCCCAAGCCAGTTGACTTTAAGATTATCCAGATGGCCATCACCCAATCTGATAAGCCCTTTAAAAGCAGAGCGTTTTCTCCAGGGCTAGGAGTCAGAAAAATTGGAAGAATTAAGGGATTTGCCACGCTCTCACTCGCTTGAAGGTGGAGGAGGCAGATGATGAGGGATGCTGGCAGCTTCCAGGAGCTGAGACCAGCCCCTGTTGGATAGCCAGCAAGGAAATGACAGCCTCATTCCCACAACCACAAGGAGATCAATTCTGCAAACAGCCAGTGAGCATAATAGAAGACCCCAACCTCCAAATGAGAAACACAGCCCCAGCCAATATGTTGATTTCAGCCGGGTGAGACACTGAGTAGAGTCTAGATACCCTCATTCAGACTTCTGACCGACAGAACTAGGAGATCATCAGTGAGTTACTAAACTTATAGTGACTTGTTATTCAGCAACAACAACAAAAATGCAAAACAGGTTTCTAATTCTGTGGAGATGATGGTGGCCAAACTGCTTTGTGTGGATTCCAAAGGTTCTGGGAACATTACAAGAGGTGAACATTCCTGGGCATATATCCAGACAAAAATTTAATCCAAAAGATGTATGCACCCCTATGTTCGCAGCAGCACCATTCACAACAGCCAAGACAGGGAAACAACCTCAATGTCCATCTTCTTTATCCATAAAAGGAAGATGGTGCACATATGCAATGGAATACTCAGTTCAGTTCAGTCGCTCAGTCGTGTCTGACTCTTTGCAACCCCATGAATCGCAGCACGCCAGGCCTCCCTGTCCATCACCAACTCCCGGAGTTCACTCAGACTCATGTCCATCGAGTCAGTGATGCCATCCAGCCATCTCATCTTCTGTCGTCCCCTTCTCATCCTGCACCCAATCCCTCCCAGCATCAGAGTCTTTTCCAATGAGTCAACTCTTCACATGAGGTGACCAAAGTACTGGAGTTTCAGCTTTAGCATCATTCCTTCCAAAGAAATCCCAGGGCTAATCTCCTTTAGAATGGACTGGTTGGATCTCCTTGCAGTCCAAGGCACTCTCAAGAGTCTTCTCCAACACCACAGTTCAAAAGCATCAATTCTTCAGCACTTAGCCTTCTTCACAGTCCAGCTCTCACATCAATACATGACCACAGGAAAGACCACAGCCTTGAAAGGCGAACCTTTGTTGGCAAAGTAATGTCTCTGCTTTTGAATATGCTATCTAGGTTGGTCATAACTTTCCTTCCAAGGAGTAAGCGTCTTTTAATTTCATGGCTTCAGTCACCATCTGCAGTGATTTTGGAGCCCAAAATAAAAAGTCTGACACTGTTTCCACTGCTTCCCCATCTATTTCCCATGAAGTGATGGGACTGGATGCCATGCTCTTTGTTTTCTGAATGTTGAGCTTTAAGTACTCAGCCATAAAAAGAATGAAATAATGCCATTTGCAGCAACATGGATGGACCTAGAGAGTGTCATAATGAGTGAAGTAAGCCAGGCAGAGGAAGATAAATATCATATGATATCACTTATATGTAGTATTTAAAATTGGACACAGATGAATCTATATGAAACAGAAAAAGACTCAAGGACATAGAGAACAGGAATCTGGCTGCCAAAGGGGAAGGGGTTGGGGAAGGGATGGACTGGGAAATTGGAGTTAGCAGATGTAAACTATTACACACAGGATGGATAAACAAGGTCCTACTGAATAGTATAGAGAACTATATTCAGTCCTATGATAAACCACAATAGGAAACAATATTAAAAAAGGATGAATAGGTGCATAATTGAATCACTTTGTTGTATAGCAGAAATTAACACGTTGAAAATCACCTATACTTCAATCAATCAATCAAAATAATCCCAAAGTTAAAAAAAAAAAGAGGTGAGTGTTGGCCATGATCCAGCATCATAGAGTCGTCATGGGGTGAGGAAGTCCATGTCCTTCTACAGTCAGATCATAAGTTGGTAAAGTAGGGAGTACTCTGCAGTGGCTGGAGTGGACAGGAAATACAAAGTCCTGGGTCCTAGTCCCAGCTCTGCCTCACTGCGTGACCCTGGACAAGTCCCTTTATGTCCCTGACCTGTGGTTCTTTGGTCTGTCAGATGGGGGCATTCATTCCTCTCCTGTCTACTTCACAGGGCTATGAATCAAGTTCAAGTAAGATAAAAGTCCAACAAGCCACATAAATCGTGGCCAGTTCTGGGGGAACATAGTGTTTCCTCGATCACCTAGGAAGTTTGGCAAAGAGCTATACCAGATTATAAGACTAAAAAATTCAGGTGAAGAGCTATGCCAAGTTACAAGATTCAGGTGATTACGTAGAACTTCAAGGGATTCAGATTATATGCCCTGTGACTCCCTGGGAGAAACATCATCATCATCAAAATAATGTCTTCTGTTTCAACAGCACTTTTCAGAGTACTTTCCCCTCTACCATTTGAATTGTAAGGCAATGGCACCCCACCCCAGTACTTTTGCCTGGAAAATCCCATGGATGGAGGAGTCTGGTAGGCTCCAGTCCATGGGGTCACTAAGAGTCGGACACGACTGAGCGGCTTCACTTTCACTTTTCACTTTCATGCATTGGAGAAGGAAATGGCAACCCACTCCAGTGTTCTTGCCTGGAGAATCCCAGGGACAGGGGAGCCTGGTGAGCTTCCGTCTATGGGGTTGCACAGAGTCGGACACGACTGAGGCAACTTAGCAGCAGCAGCTTGTATCCATTAAAGGGAAAAAAAAATGGACTAAGAATCTTTTCAGTTCTGAAAGTTTTGGTTTCCCACCATGAGATAGGGTTAGTCTCACCCACTAAATGGGAAGGAAACTGAGGCCCAGCCAGGTAGGCAGCTTGCCAAGGATACGGGGCTGGTCACTGAAGCAGCAAAGACTCTCACTGCCAGTCTTAGCTTCTAATATTAAATAACTCCAGCTCCCTGCCTCTGGGATGGAGCTGGGAACATACAGACTTCTCACGTGGAGGCTCAGCTTTGCCTGTGCCAGGTCTAAACTGAAAGAGGGTTCACTCACATTCAAATTCCATATTACAGCCTGAATATAAACAAAGCCCTGGAATCATGTCTCATTTTGAAGAGCCCCTTCTCCCAGCCCCTCAGCTATTCCACGATGACAGTTATTCTCCTGGCTGTGGAGCAGAAGAATTTTTCTTTGCTATCTTCATCAAGTAGGGGGATGTGGGGAATCCTCTATAGGGTATGCTTCTCTCAACACCCAACTGATAAATATTCATTAAAGAACAGGGAAAAGGGACCCACAGACCAGGACCTTTCTTGGAAAGACTTTGAGCTTCCTGAGATGAGCCCCAAGTGGGGAGACCTTAGCTGGGTCTCTCAGTTCACACAATGTGGCCATCCTGAACACACAGTTTGGGACCATGACTCCAGACATGGTGAAACATAAGCAGATTAGAATTATCCTGGCCCTGAAGTTACTCCTGAGCTCTAGAGTCTAACATGAATGGAGCCATCCAGTTCTAAAAGATGTGGCATCCATGCAATTCACTTGTTATTGAGGCTGAGTGTGTACTGGGTGCTAGAGATTCCACAGGGCACAAAAGAGCTGTAAGTTCCTTTACTCTCACAGAGAACGTGCGTGAGGGGCACAACTGACAGTCACTCACACAAATAGATGTCAGACATCAACTGTGATGTGAGCTGCATGGGGATCTGAAAGTCATAAGCTCGAATGCTGAAAGAGTGAGGACTAGGCTGAGGTCTGAAGGATGAATAGGGTTGATGCATTGATCACGGGAAAGAGCAGCGTGTGCTAAGGGGGAGAGGCTTTTGAGTATGAAGGATCAAACAAATTTCCGTGTGACTGGAGTTACAGAATCCATGTTGTAACGGCAATGGTGAGAGAACCAAGGGCCAGACCACATGGGGCCACTGAGGAGTTGAATTTTATTCCAAGTGTAAGAAGAGAGCTTTGATGGGTTTTAAGCAACAAAGAAACAGGATGTAATCAATGTTTTTCAAAAGATCATGCAAACTGCCTTGTGGCAAGCTGATTAGGCAGAAAGTGGGAAGATGGGGGGTTGGGAGTTGAGTGGAAACAAGAAATCCAGTTCAAGTGCCCTTGTGATCATCCAGAATTGGGAAAGAAGCATCTTCTCACAACCCTGCACACCTATAACAGGGGTTGCAAAGAGTCTGACACAACTAAAGTGACTTAACACACGACACAGAAGGTGAACAGAACATTGGACCAGTCATCAGAAGACTCGTATAATCTGGAGTCCAACTGCGTATGACTCCTCGGGCATTAGGAAAATGATTTACCTCTATGTGTCTCATCTTGCTTAACTGTCCAATAGAATCCATGCATCCTGGCCCACCTACTAATGATTTCAAATCACACAATGTCAGAGCTAGGCATGTAAGAGGAAGCAGTTGGTCTCTGGTCCCATGTGATGCTTGGCCCTTCCTCTGGTTTATTTTGTGTCCCTAGCACCTAGTACCCTGGAGAACCATGGGTGGGCACCAAGTTCATCTCTATAAATGATTTATCACTTGAACATCTTCAGAAATGAGGAAACTCTCTCTCACCCCCAGAATAGCCACCGTTGCACTACACCCGCCATCAAAAGCATCTTCCTCCTATTCAGACAGCATCTGTTTCCTGTAACTTCTGCCAAATGTGCCTGGATCAGGTCATGTGGCACAAGCCCCATGTCAGTCCTTCAGTGAACACACCTCTCCAAGTCTCTTCTTCCTGTATAGCCTCCCCTCTTCCTGCAGCTGTTCTTCAAAGGACATGGTTTCGTTGCACTCTCGTGCCACTCTCACGCTTTCACTCCTTTGAACAAGTCTCCTTTTATGTCCCTCTTCCTCTGAAGCATCTAGGACAGTGCCATCCATAGAACAAGCAATAAGTATTTGTTGGTTTTCTTGGGGTGAACACTGCATGCCTAGAGTGAAAAGGAATCTCCCAGGAACCAAAACAAAGTGGGACAGACAGGAATGTAGGAATAATACAGAGAGGGTTGACAAGGTCTCAACAATCAAGCCAGCCAGCAGACCTGGGTGCTGCTCCAGGGTCAGTGTGACTTGGGACTCCTGAGTTTCTTTATCAGTAAAACTCAGTGGTTTGGACTAGTGATTGCTCTTGTTGTTAAGCATAAGGTTCTAGTTAAGCATCGTCACCCCTGAGCTTGAGGCTGTCAGAGTACATGTTATAAAGGGATTAAGGGTATAGTGGCTTCGGGATGACACTTCCTTAACAAACTGAGCAGGATGGAAGGAATAATGGAATAACTTTGTCTCTATCTGATTGAGTCTGACTTGATGCCACGTCTGGCCACCACATAAAATCAGCCCATATAACATCAACATTACTGGTAATATCTTTGGGAAGCCCTGGACTTGAAATCTCCTAGCTAAATCAAAACAGTCACAGTAGAACTCTTGGCTGGTCATGTTTCTCTTCACAGCTTTGGGAATAAGAGAGGAGCATTAGCATTAGCATTAAGTCACTTCAGTCGTGTCCGACTCTGTGCAACCCCATAGATGGCAGCCCACCAGGCTCTGCCATCCCTGGGATTCTCCAGGCAAGAACACTGGAGTGGGTTGCCATTTCCTTCTCCAATGCATGAAAGTGAAAAGTGAAAGTGAAGTCGCTCAGTCATGTCCAACCCTCAGCGACCCCATGGACTGCAGCCCACCAGGCTCCGCCGCCCATGGGGTTTTCCAGGCAAGAGTACTGGAGTGGGGTGCCATTGCCTTCTCTGAATAAGAGAGGAAAACAGGACAATAATCTCAAGGATGAATTTCTCATGTATGATTGTCATATTTGCCACTTTGATCCAGATTAGACTATCATTTATCTTTTACTTCAGTCAAGTTCTCTTTCACCATGGTAAGAGAACAGTGCTTGCACTCAACAAGTGACGTTCCCCAAAGCGGCTGGACAGAATGCTGGTGATGTCTTTTCTTTCTAAAATGGTCTCCCTTCCCTTTCTTCTAATCCATCGTTTTGGTGGCCTTTCCCAGCCAGGAGGGCATTGGCTAGAAGGCAGTCTGAAAATATTTCTGGACATGATCAAATGTGTGCATCGTGTGTGTAAATGCATTGCATTCATATATGTATGTTCATACTTTTGGTGTATATGTAACTGCACATAACAGGATGTTTATACGTGTTGGTGATTTCATGGGCAAGTGTTGGCATATCTCTTTGTTGGCATGTGTCTCAATGTGTATGCATGTGTGACAGTGAGTGTGAAGATGTGCCTGCAGAGCTGTCTCACCCCTGAATGGCAACCCCACAAGTCCTCATCCACGATAAGGAACGAAAATGCACAGGAGGCTCTGACATTTGGATTCTCACACTCTGCTGACAGAAGAGAAGGGTGCAATAGGGCTTGACAGCTCTGCTGATGAGCTGGGGCTAGCCCTCGGCCCGCCCACGTGTGTGTGTTCTAAGTCGCTTCAGTCATCTCTGACTTTTTTGCGACCCTGTGGACTGTAGCCCGCCAGGCTCCTCTGTCCAAAGGATTCTCCAGGCAAGAATAATGGAGTTGGTTACCATTCCCTCCTCCAGGGGATGTTCCCAACCCAGGCATTAAACCCACATCTCTTATGTCTCCTGCATTAGCAGGTGGGTTTTTTGCCATCTGTCACACAGCCTTCTATAATTGATGTCTGTGCTTCTGACATCTCTTCCCTTTGGCCTGCAGGTCCTTGTCCGGCCGCATCGTGGGCGGTGTCTGGTGGTTCTTCACCTTGATCATCATCTCCTCCTACACAGCCAACCTGGCCGCCTTCCTGACGGTGGAGAGGATGGTGTCTCCCATCGAGAGTGCCGAGGACCTAGCAAAGCAGACGGAAATCGCTTACGGGACCCTAGAAGCGGGATCTACGAAGGAGTTCTTCAGGGTAGGGACATCCCTTGCCCAGGGGCACTTCCACAGAAGGGAACCAATACCGTCATTAAAATATGCCTCTCAGAGAGCACGAGATTACAGGCAACTGCTTAAGTGAGTGTACACCAGGGATGGACACTTCAAAGCTCTTCCACTGAATTAGACCCCCTTACATACCCTAGTCTATACCAAGTGCTTTGAGGACTGCAGAGTGTATGATATACAATTCCCTTCCTGCTCCCACCGGCACCTTCAGTCTTGTTAGTAACTGATTAGGAACAGTTGTTTTTTTTTTTTTAATCTCTGAAAAATCTAGCTTGTCGTCCCCATGGCAGCCGAGAGCTCCTTGGCAGCCCCAACCCAGAGTCACTCAGTCCTCCATCGACAGTTAATTAAGATGTGTGAAGGGCCGTGGGAGCTGCAAATGATAGAGAGATCTGAGAACAAACACCCCAAGCCTGCTTTCCCGTCCTCCCTGCCACGCTGTCTTCATGCTCCTGGAGATGAGATTTTCCTGATAGTTCACACCCAGAGACTGTGAGTGCAGCCTTGGTGCTGGGGGCGCTGGGGTGAGGCGGAGGGGACATATTAATTTTCCGCATACTGTTGCCCAGAGCACTCTGCAGCTTAGCCTGTCTGCAGCCCCGCTCCCCGCTGTGACCATCTTGTCAAGTCAAATTGCATCTTGCAATTGCCCTGCTGTGTGTTGTGTTGGTTCTGGGCCTGGAAGGTGATCTGAAAATCTGGGCACAGCTGATTTTATCTATTTCTCAGTTTCCTATAAGAGAACATTCAATATACTGTAGATACCATGATTGGTCAGGGGTATTTCTTTTCCTAATTTGAGATCCTCCGTCCCTTTTCTTCTTTCTTTTTTTCCCCTCTCCCCAGGCCATTGTTGCTTGAATGATGAATCTTCACGTAAAGAATCAAATATTTCAAGTTAGTAAGGATCTGAAAGGTGACCATACCTAAACTCCTCATAGAACAAATGGGGAAAGTTAGCAGTAGATAGAAGCCTGGAACCCAGGGCTCTTCACCCCCAAGCCAGTGCTCACACTGGTGCCCACTTATGAAACAAATCACCTAGTTTACTTGATTAAAGACTATCTTACAACTCCCTCTACCAAATGTTTCACTAACATTCCTAGTAACTATCTCCATTCATTTTTTCCTTGAGAGCTAGAATTTTCCTGGGCCCAAATATCTTTAGAGATGAGCTGGCTCAAATAACAACCTAAATGTATGTCAGTATTTTGCCAACTCCTGTTGATATCAAGAAAATAATCCTGATATTCTGTGTGAGGAATAATGACATATTACATGTATAAAGAAATCTGTAATCTATATATCAATTACTAGATTAGATAGTTTTCCTGACTCTAATACTAACGGTCTTTAAAAAATATATTCCCTTTGTATGGCTGAGTCCCTTTCATGTCCACCTGAAACTATCACAACATTGTTAATCGCCTATCAGTTCAGTTCAGTACAGTTGCTCAGTCATGTCTGACTCTTTGTGACCCCATGAACCGCAGCACACCAGGCATCCCTGTCCATCACCAACTCCCAAACTCATGTTCATTGAGTCAGTGATGCCATCCAACCATCTCATCCTCTGTTATCCCCTTCTCCTCCTGCCCTCAATCTTTCCCAGCATCACGGTCTTTTCAAATGAGTCAGCTCTTCGTGTCAGGTGGCCAAAGTATTGGAGTTTCAGCTTCAACATCAGTCCTTCCAATGAATATCCAGGACAGATCTCCTTTAGGATGGACTGGTTGGATCTCCTTGCAGTCCAAGGGACTCTCAAGAGTCTTCTCCAACACCACAGTTCAAAAGCATCAATTCTTCAGTGCTCAGCTTTCTTTATAGTCCAACTCTCACATCCATACATGACCACAGGAAAGACCATAGCTTTGATGAGACAAACCTTTGTTGACAAAGTAATGTCTCTGCTTTTCAATATGCTGTCTAGGTTGGTCATAACTTTCCTTCCAAGGAGTAAGCATCTTTTAATTTCATGGCTGCAGTCACCACTTGCAGTGATTTTGGAGCCCAAAAAATAAAGTCAGCCACTGTTTCCCCATCTATTTCCCATGAAGTGATGGGACCAGATGCCATGATCTTCATTTTCTGAATGTTGAGCTTTAAGCCAACTTTTTCACTCTCCTCTTTCACTTTCATCAAGAGGCTCTTTAGTTCTTTTTCACTTTCTGCCATAAGGGTGGTATCACCTGCATATCTGAGGTTATTGATATTTCTCCCGGCAATCTTGATTCCAGCTTGGGCTTCCTCCAGCCCAGGGTTTCTCAAGATGTACTCTGCATATGAGTTAAATAAGCAGGGTGACAATATACAGCCTTGATGTACTCCTTTTCCTATTTGGAACCAGTCTGTTCTTCCATGTCCAGTTCTAACTGTTGCTTCCTGACCTGTATACAGGTTTCTCAAGAGGCAGGTCAGGTGGTCTGGTAGTCCTATCTCTTTCAGAATTTTCCACAGTTTCTTGTGATCCACACAGTCAAAGGCTTTGGCATAGTCAATAAAGTAGAAATAGATGTTTTTCTGGAACTCTCTTGCTTTTTCGATGATCCAGCAGATGCTGGCAATTTGATTTCTGGTTCCTCTGCCTTTTCTAAAACCAGCTTGAACATCTGGAAGTTCACAGTTCATGTACTGCTGAAGCCTGGCTTGGAGAATTTAATTGCCTATACGCCAATACAAAATAAAAAGTTTAAAAATATAGTCCCTTTTATGTGTTTAGGGTTTTCCAGGTGCTCAGTGGTAAAGAATCCACCTACCAATGCAAGAGACCTGGGTTCAATCCCTGGGTCAGGAAGATGCCCTGGAGGAGAAAAGGGCAATCCACTCCAGTATTCTTGCCTGGGAAATTCCATAGACAGAGGAGCCTGATGGGCTAAAGTCCACAGGGTCACAAAGAGTCTGACACAACTAAGCACACATGTGCACACACACACACACTCAAACACACATGAACATATGTTTTTAACACTTGTCCATTTACAAAGCATTTTCAAAAGCTGGACATCAGTAGCCCTAACATACATCTATTTAATGCCTGCCAGTGAAGGGACGCTTTTTGGGAATAACATCACACAGGACAATGCTGATTTTCATCCTGGATCGTGGACCCTGACCAGGAGTCTGCTGGATGAAAGGTTAGATTCTGTGATGGACTCATGGAAGGAAAGATGTCCCCGATCCCCAGGCAGTGCCCACAAACTTGAAACCTGTGCCCAAGTGTGAATGGTTCGCAATCCTTAACAGTCTAGCCTGGATATCCAGTGAGTGACCGGACTGTGTGTCCTAGAGGGGTATCAATCCTCACAACATTCCTTCTCAAGTGAGGGTACACAGGCCATACAGATGAATCACATGGGGAGCTTCTGAAAAAGATTTATTCTAGGCCCCATCCCAGACCTGCTGAATCAAAATCTCTATGTTTAGAGCCTGCGGCCTGCATATTTACAGTCTCCATACAAGATTCTGGTGCCCACTAGCATTTGAGAACTATTGTCCTTGGAGCCAAGATAGTCTCAGAATGCACACTACTTGTTCTGACCTGTGAGATAATAAGTGGAATGTGGCTGGAGAGAACCAGCATCTCTGGGGAGTGAACAAACGAGTTGAAGTCACAAAGGGAGGAAGGTCTAACTAAAATGAGTTCAGGAGGAAATGAGGAAAGCAGCTTGGCTGGGTATAGAGGCTTTTGAAATGTTAGCAGAAGACCATATCAAGTCCCAAGTTATTAACTTTATCGGACAATAAATTACATTCTGAGAACAGTCTTGCAATACGAGATGACTGTAACTTGGCACCTATGATCTAAAAATTCTTTATTGTTGTCTTTTAATGATGTACTCAGATTCCAACTGTAGTCAGCTCTCCGGTTCTTCAGGACTGTGTAAATATGACCTTATTGAACAACAGATAGGTCCTTTGATGTCTTTAAGAGTCAGACAGAGCCCCAGTTTCTTAATTCTTCCCATGTTTAAGAGGAATCTAACTACTTAGCAGTAATTAAAAGATCCTAAGTTCTCCTATTCATTCTGTATTTGCAAGATATTTGTACTTCGGAGCCTACTGGTACTAATTAGAGCCTCTTATTTTGCAATCACTCATAATTTGTTTCTTCCTGAGCTAATCTCGCTCATGAATGTGTGATCAAGCCACATTCAGCTCTTCATTAGTGTGTGTGCGCCGACCTCCATGCCAAGCACAGCCCATGCTTCATTCCAGCTTTGTTCTGTCCCTGGCCAGAGGTCTAAAATCGCCGTGTTTGAGAAGATGTGGACGTACATGAAGTCAGCAGAGCCATCCGTGTTTGTGCGGACCACAGAGGAGGGGATGATCCGAGTAAGGAAATCCAAAGGCAAATACGCCTACCTTCTAGAGTCCACCATGAATGAGTACATTGAGCAGCGGAAACCCTGTGACACCATGAAGGTGGGAGGTAACTTGGATTCCAAAGGCTATGGCATTGCGACACCCAAGGGGTCCGCCCTGAGGTAAGTAGCCAAGATTTGCTTCCTCGGTACTCCCTCTCCCCTCCCTGCCTCAGAAAGGAAGCTGCCGTGTCTGCCACATGGCTCCAGTGCCGCACGGGAGCTGTCAAGAGGTCTCTTCTTGGATACCTGTGGGCCTGGGAGATTCCAGCCACCTGTGATCTTCAGCCCGGAGGTTGGAAACTGACCCTGGGGCCTCAGCTTGCTCTGACTGTCACTGCCCGTGTGTTCCCTCTCCATGCCTCGTCTCACCCCTCCCAGTGTTCAACACTGATGAACCTTGTGTTTCCATCGTGTGACTTGTAACATGCCACCCTTTACCAGACACCTCCACATCCAACTAGGCCACAAACAGGGTTCTCCAGCAACCTGGATTCTTTGACTGAAGGTGCTTTGTAATGTGTATCTCCAAAGAAACAAACACGCGGTCCAAATGAAAAATCAAGTCATTTGAGTCCTAAGATTCTAGCCATGGAAACTGAAATGACACCAATTGAGTGTTGGCACCCATTCTGTCCTTAATGCTGATTTCTCGAGCAAGAAATAGGTAGTTCAGGAAAGAAACAAAGAGGACTTTATTTTCACATTAAGAGCCTCTGGTATGCATTCCAAAGAGTTGTGGCAGAGTCTTATAGAACTAAAGTCAAAAGGCCTAGATTTAACTTTGAGATTTACTAATGACTGTCTTACAAAAGGTAAGACATATCTCCCTGACCTTCAGTATCCTCATCTATAAAGAGAGGGTAATCACCTAATCCTTTCCTAGGTTTAAAGTGGTTTTAAGTTCAAATGGAATAATCTATACAGAAGGTAATTAAAT
This sequence comes from Tragelaphus eurycerus, assembly GCA_935064755.1. Lineage (NCBI taxonomy): Eukaryota > Metazoa > Chordata > Mammalia > Artiodactyla > Bovidae > Tragelaphus > Tragelaphus eurycerus. Next base: position 32,001,540 of record CAKXYN010000014.1, on the reverse strand, counting down.
GCAATACAGTGTGAAGTCACCTGTAAGATATTATGTCAATTACAGAGGGATTAAATCATTTTAGGAAAGAGTAGCATTCAAGGTAAGGTGAGAGTGTGTAAAAGGTTGTAAAAAGATGGAGAGGGGCTCCTAACCCATCGTGACATGACATCCAGAGCCACCTCTGCCTCCATATCATTCATTTATTCAATAATATTGATCCCTACAACAATCTAGGCACTAGGCTAGGAGCTCAAGCTACAATTTGGGAGTAAGACAAACATGGTCCCTGTCCCCATGGAACTACATTCTTGAAGGGAAGAAAGACATTAAACAGATGATTATTGTTTAATGGTCCATGACTATTATGATAGTCTATAAAACGGGACGTAGAGGACACCTACTTTCAACAATTTGGCAGAGTAAAACTCCCACTATAAAACACCTAGATATACTGGAGAAATATATAACAAATAGCCTTTTAAATGCAAGTTAAGAAATCTCTACACCAAGAAGGAAACCAAAACCATAGTAAGAAGCTAATTATTCTGAGACTGCCCTAAGCAGGAAAAAGTTATAAATTATGTGACAACATATAATACATAAGCAAGAATCAGAAGTAAAAGTAAAAACATAAAAGCAATCAAAAATACTTTTAAAAGAAAAAGGCACTATCATAATTTGGAAAAGTACCAGTTAGGATTTAGAGAAGAAAAGTAGTCATTAATATAAAATGTCAGTGGAAGTGTTAAACAGCAAATTAGACAGAGTTGAAGAGAAAAGTAGTGTACCAGAAAAAATCAGATAAAATTCCCTAGACTATCACACAGAAGGATTAAAATATAATAAAGAGGTGAAGAGACATGAGAGAGGGAAAAAAAAAAAAAAAAAAACCAGGTGCATCTTCTTTAAGTTCCAGATGGAGACAGGAGAGGGTGAAGCAGGGGTAATACTTGAAAGGAATTTTCCAGCATTTATGGAAAACATAAATACTCAGATTCAAAAATTGTGACTCCCAGGCTAGATAAAAAGATGAAAACCAGCAGCTGATTCAGTCAAAATTACAGAACAGTAAAGACACAGAGAAGATCTCAAATACACCCAGAGATAACAAGGTCCAACTGGAATGCAGGATGGATGGTATGTGGCTGAGAAGACTCTTCCAAGGATACTTTTTTCAATCTGAAATATGATGTATCAATAGGAGTTAAGTAAGTTCAGTGAGGGGATGGGTAGAGAACAGTCTGGGCAGAGGGAACAAAATGTGCAAAGATTCTTAAGACAAGAAATTTTGGTACAGCTCATAAACCAAAAGAAGCTAAATCCTCCTAGAACACAGGTAATAACTAAGAGAAAAGGTTTAGCTATGACTGGAGAATGATAAAGTGCAAATAGATTTTGTTAAGGACTTTTGTCCTTATCTGAATAGAAATGAAAATATATTGAAGAATTGTAACTGTCCAAATATCAGGAAATAAACATATCTGTAGGAATATAAAAATAATTGAATGTGACCTAATAAAAGGAAACAAAATGGCCTGATATTTTATAAATCATGCATTTTTGTCTGGAAAAACTTAAAAAGCTCTTTGTACACATTTAGGCAAAGCTCAAAGAGGATCCAGAGGACAGTGCTTGGCAAGAGACTTTGAGATGCTTACAAAGCATCACCCTAGAAAGGCCCAAAGTAGAGAATGTATTTTTATAGGTCCAGGAACACCAATGATGCTGCACTGTTAAAATTTACTGAAGGTTTTATTAAGTCAGGGACCTCATTTGATCCAAATATTTGGATGCAAAGCTGGGGGCAGGGGAAAGGTACAGAAAGTGACATGAATTGCTCACTCAATACTTTAGCTCCATCTTCCTATCCCACACACAGATGCCTGGAACATAATGACAAAGTCAGTAACATGAACACAAATCTCAGGTCATCTGGCAATTCAAATGACTTTCCACTGTAACAGAAGCTACTGCTGAGTGACTGCTTACCACATGCCACACACTGTGCTATGCATTATCTCATCTATGAAGTACCACCATCCCCATTGTACAGATGAGGAAACAGCAGCACAGAATTAAGTTACCTGACCAAGTGGACACAGCTAATAAAGGAGCCAGATTTCAAGTCCAGGCAGTCTGACTTCAGAGCCCGTGGTTGTACTTACTCTAACACTGTGCTGGGGTCCATGACCGACAGCACCATTAAAGGCAGAAGACTGGACTTAGACCAGGTTTCCCAGTACCTATGTACATAGGTCAAACAATAACCATCAACTCAAAAGATTTGCAAGCAGACTTTTGGAGCCCAGAGCATCCACTCACCACTTTGAAGCCTAAAGGTCATAGTGAATGCTCACTTTAATGCACGTCTTTTTTAATGCACCACTTTTTTGAGCAGTAACACTGCCTTTATGGGTTTTACATGATCAAGGTTTCTTTCTGAGATAAGTATTGAAAATAGTTCAACTCTATTAAAGAAATACTTAATTCTATTGCTTATGTCTCTGTAAGACATAACAAGTCATTTACTGTTTGGAGAAAAAAAGACCAAGAGAAAAGGAAAGAGTGATGAAAAGGAACATCTTCCAAGTCAGACCACTGATGGTTGATGTGCAAGTCAAGAATACATAAATGGTGGTGGCCACATGTCCACAGCTCTCTCCCAGTTCTCCTTTCTGTCCATTGGCACCTTTATGATAGCCATGGGGCTCCCTGACTCAACAACAGAAGAGCAACTCTCATCCTAAGAGGGCCTTGAGTTGCTGGTCTGGAAAAATCCCTTCTCCCTCTATGGGATTCTACTTCTCATCTCTGCAATAAAAGGAATCATTCTAGCAAGCAGTAGTGTAGAGGTCCCAGGAAACATACCATTGCAAAACAGCTGCAGAAAATATGAGTAAATAACCACATATGCACACACACAGTCCAACCAGGTTTCCTTCATGTCTCTGCCTTACTCAGCCAGATGATGCCGATTCCTCCAGGTATGGTCGAATACCAGCGAGTCATGGCAAACGAACTGCCACAGACACATGTGCCTGCCCCAACAATCTCAGATCCACTGATCTGATCCCAGCAAATGATTCTGCATGGCAGGGATGGGAAGTGAGCAGTAGCATACAGGGGTAGTATTGATACACGATACCTTTGGTCCCCATTGAAAAGGGGCTTCAAGGTACTTAAAGATGATACAGAGGAAATCAGTGTTGTCCTCGAAGTATTTAGAATCACAGAAAATACCTTTCTAAACACTGTCTAACCATTCACAAAACTGCAGACTCTTTAGGAGTTTGTACACCACAGATGTTGTAAACCTCTCTTCCACCCTGTGAAAGGTGGGACTCCTGTAGTCCTCAAAGGAGGGTGTGCTCCAGACTTGGTGCCAGTGCCCACAGCAAGAAAGGACCTCCCTGGCAGTCCCCTCTACCACCTGCTCTCCAGAAAGCTAGACCTGATCACACCTGCAGGGCATTCACTCCCTTCCAGCCTGCCTCCAAGAAGCTTCAGGCTCCTCCAAGGCAGATCACCCAGCTCTGCCCCATAAGGTCAGAGAACTGATAGCTAAGGCCCAAATGTTCCTCTAAACCTTGCCAGGTCTACTTGGCAGGGACCAGGCGTGTCCCTACAGATCAGGAAAAGGCTGTGTCAGTGACAGAATGGTGTGTTTGTCTCTTTTGCTCTGGAAACAGATACTCAGGAAGCGAGGTGGTTCCGTGCTTGATTTTTCTATTTGGACAGGTGGCATTTCTTTAAAACAGATGCTGTTTGTTGGCTGTCCCTGCATGCTGGGGGTTGGGTGAGGGGCTGAGTTTTGTTTCCGAAGCCCTGAGGTTGTGGATAAAGACCTGCACAGCCAATGCCAGTCACTGGGGGAAGATAACTAGTAAACCTACTAATTGTGATCTATTGCCAACTTCTGCTGCCAACTCAATGTATCTGCTGGTCTGAAGTTTCTTTTCTTTATTATGATAAATACTCCCTTCAGTTGGAAGCAACGTGTTCAAATTTCCTAACTAAGGGAGCATGGCCCCTGTTTTCCCAACCCAAGAAGGAATCCACACCAGATTGGCCTGAGTTAAAATCTCAAGTAATGACGCTCCTTCACAAACCATCTATCAGGAGTTTAATGGATTTGCTGAGAGTTATACCCTAACTGGGACATTGGTCAAAGCCTGGTCTTTAACTGTGACTGTGGTTACGTGGAGTCTTCTCTGGTCCCTGTGATCGTGACGTGTTTGTGTTCTGTCACATGTCTTGTCCATGCCGGATGTGTGGGCCAAGGTGACAGGAAGAGAGTGCAGCTTAGTGGGTAAGGGGCTAAGACCCACTCCCCATGCTTTCCATGCAGCTTCACAGATTCCTTTTCTTCACATAGAGAATTGTGTCCTGCACTTCAGGGATCAGTGATGAGAGAGAGACACGATTCCAGCCCTTAAATGATGCATGATCAAGCACAGCTCATTAGCAGTATTATATAGATACATGAGAGTCTACCCAATGCCCTAAGAGAGTCAGACATGCAAGAGGAGGAGAGTCAGCATCGAACGGGAGGATGTCCAAAGGTTTCAAGGCGGAGGTAACAACCAAGACAGGCCCCTGAAGAAACCATGATAAGTGAGAAGGGACTCCAGGTGGAGGGGACAGAGGAAAAGCAAACACAGAGGTGGGGAAACATAGGGCTTGTTTTCAGAAACAAGAATCCACTTGAACTAGCATGCACATTAATAAGTAAGAGCGACAGGTTGTGGTCACAGTGAAAAGGATTTCAAATGTCTCTGTATTTTTTATCTGATGTCAGTAGGGGTCACTGAAGGCCACTGATGCAGGGACCATGTCAGACAGACTCCCAAAGATGATCCTGGCAGTGGTTTGTGAGATGGACCTGCAGGCAGGGCAGGTCATTTAGAAAGCTGCTGTGGTCATTTGGTTAGGAGATAAGGAATGCGGTTACAGATCATAAGGAGATGGGAACAGATGGAAAAAGTGGTTCTATGTTTGTCATTGAAGTCTTTAAGACTTGGTAGTTTGGGGAAGAAGTCTGTTATAGGCACTTTCTAGGGACCTCCGTGCTCCTCTTCAGGAATAACCAGGTACAAACTGATTCTGGCAAGGACAGAAAACAGGCAGACATGCGGTTTACCTCCCAAACAGAATTATTCAGTTCAGTTCAGTCGCTCAGCCATGTTCGACTCTTTGCAACCCCATGAATTGCAGCATGCCAGGCCTCCCTGTCCATCACCAACTCCCGGAGTTTACTCAAACTCATGTCCATCAAGTCGGTGATGCCATCCAGCCATCTCATCCTCTGTCATCCCCTTCTCCTCCTGCCCCCAATCCCTCCCAGCATCAGAGTCTTTTCCAATGAGTCAACTCTTCGCATCAGGTGGCCAAAGTACTGGAGTTTCAGCTTTAGCATCATTCCTTCCAAAGGACACCCAAGACTGATCTCCTTTAGAATGGACTGGTTGGATCTCCTTGCAGTCCAAGGGACTCTCAAGAGTCTTCTCCAACACCACAGTTCAAAAGCATCAATTCTTCAGTGCTCAGCTTTCTTCACAGTCCAGCTCTCACATCCATACATGACCACAGGAAAAACCATAGCCTTGACTAGACAGCCCTTTGTTGGCCAAGTAATGTCTCTGCTTTTCAATATGCTATCTAGGTTGGTCATAACTTTCCTTCCAAGGAGTAGGTGTCTTTTAATTTCATGGCTGCAATCACCATCTGCAATGATTTTGGAGCCCAAAATAATAAAGTCTGACACTGTTTCTACTGTTTCCCCATCTATCTGCCATGAAGTGATAGGACCAGATGCCATGATCTTAGCTTTCTGAATGTTGAGCTTTAAGCCAACTTTTTCACTCTCCTCTTTCACTCTCATCAAGAGGCTTTTGAGTTCCTCTTCATTTTCTGCCATAAGGGTGGTGTCATCTGCATATCTGAGGTTATTGATATTTCTCCTGACAATCTTGATTCCATCTTGTGCTTCTTCCAGCCCAGCATTTCTCATGATGTACTCTGCATATAAGTTAAATAAGCAGGGTGACAATATACAGCCTTGACGTACTCCTTTTCCTATTTGGAACCAGTCTGTTGTTCCATGTCCAGTTCTAACTGTTGCTTCCTGACCCGCATACAGATTTTCACAGGAGGCAGGTCATGTGGTATTATTAACCCACCTCAATTTTACCTCTAGGGCAACTAGAATGTTGAGAAAGGCTGGGAGGGGTACAGAATTCCTGGCACTGGAGTAGAAATGATGGAGAATGCCAATTATGTCTTCCTCCTTTAGCACTGACTATGAAAGTGTTAGTCATTCAGTCGTGTCTAACTCTTCACCACCCAATGGACTGTAGCCCACCAGGCTGCTCTGTCCACAGGGGTCTCCAGGCAAGAATAGTGGAGTGGGTTTCCATTTCCTCCTCCTGGGGATCTTTCCAATCCAGGGATCGAACCCATACCTCCTGCATTACAGGCTGACTCTTTACTGTCTGAGTCACTAGAGAAGGCCAGCACTGACTGTAGCTTGTTTATATCTGTTTTAGTTTTTAATCGGACATAAGTTCAAGATTGCTCATCAACATTTTAGTCTCAATAGCATTCCTACTGAATATATTTTTCTCCCTTCACACAAACCAAGGCTGGAAAATATCTCCTAAGAATCACCTGTCTGCATTGGCATTTGGCTAAAAATAAGGACGGAGGTTAAGGCCATGACTCAGGAAGAGATATCACAAGGTTTTATGGGGAGTGGTCTCACTTCCAGGGACTGAAGGTCTCCTAGCTGCCCGCCTCCACACTGGGACCACGTGACATTACTGTATCTCCAAGGCAATTAAGATTTTTCTACTTTCAGAGTCACATTGACTGAGATTATAACTGGGAAACAAACAAATTCTGTTTGGTGGTGTTGACTTGCCATAAAGAGCCACTTCCCAACTTCAGTATGCTTTAAAATCTAGGGAAGCTGGTTTAAAATGCCCCTTTCTAGACTCTGATTCCTGAGATTCCTGATTCTGCAGGTCTAGGTGGGGTCCAGGAATGCTCAATTTCCACAAGTCCCCTGGCAATTCTGTTATGGTGGACAGCAGTCCACTTTGGGAGACAAGGTTAGAGGTCAGGAAAGAGAGTTGTACATGTTTTCTGAGGAAGCAGTGGCTTGGAAACAAAAGGAAGATGATTATGATGGGAGAATGACAGGGAAACTGCATTGAATAGTGTTGAAACCATGATCCGTGGAGTCAAACAACCTCAATTCAAGGTCAAGGGCCATTACTTTACCAGCAGTTTGATCTAGCTTGGTGAGTCACTATAATTTTATGAGCCTCTGTTTTCTCTTCTGTAAAATTGGAGTAATAACAATTCATTGCAGTTGCTCTGAGTTCTGATGAAATAACATAAAGTGCTTGTCACAGAGGGTACTCATTACTGTTAATTCTCCACCCTAATCCTCCTCCCATTAGACCTATCACAAAATCACTTTTAGACCAAATAACTTATTTTTCCTTCTTTGTGAAACCAACTGTGTTCATCAGAAATACATGTGAGCCCCACCCTCGTCCCTCTGTATTAGAAATAAATCGTCTCTCTCTGAGAACAATCTGTGGTCCTCCCCCACAGAAAATGCACTTAAAAAAAAAAAAACCCTGATATTTCTTTCTCTTCCTCCCTCCCACCCTCTTCCCATAGTATGGTATTAGTGCAGGGTCTGCTGCTGAGAATAAATACAGTATGTCCCAGGGAAATGACAGTCCCTTTCAATTGGTCCTTGCCTCCTGATGGGTAGCCAGGGATGCTTGTTGTCATGGTAACCCCTGAACTCTGTGACCCAGGTCAGGCCTGATCAGAGACAAAGGTCTCTCAGCAGAGAGGCTGGATTTGCCTGTATCTTCAGAAGAGCCAGAGAGAAAGGAAGAGAGGGAGGGAATTGGGGGATAAAAAGGGAGAGAGGATAAAAAAGAAGGGAGGGACCAAGAGGGAGGTAGAAAGAGAAAGCATTGTGTGTGCTTGTGTGTTTGAATAGAGACTGGAGGTTTGCCAGAGGAGTGCTGCATCAATACAGAAGCTTCTCAGGTCAGGACACATGGGATGGATTAGAGAAAATGCAGAGAAACCTTCTAGGAGACTGGTGCCCTAGCCCAGTACACAAGTCCAGGCCAGGGGGTGGGAGGCGGTTAATTTAGCCTTTTAGTGGTGGTGCTAAGACCTGCTGTTAACATTTATCAAGCACTGACTCATCCCGAGCACTTCTCTGAAGTATGAGATGCTCACTGGCTTATGTAATCCTAACAACAACCCTGGGAAGGTAATATTGTTTTCATCCCAATTGTATAATTTGGGAAACTGAGGCACAGAGAGATTATGGAGCTTGCACGGGGTGACCTGGTGTGGAAACTGTAAAGCTGGGTTTTCAACCCAGGCAACATGATATCCCAGGTTGGGATCTTCTCAACCATGAGGACAGAGTGGCTATAAAGAGGGAAACTGTCAGGAAAAGATTATTATTTGGAGGAAAAGATCATTTATCCTCTCCCCAGCACACACACACACACACACACAATTTAGTCCTTAGATGGAAAAGAACCCGCCTGACAATGCAGAAGACACAGGTTTGATTCTTGGGTCAGTAAGATCCCCTGGTGAAAGGAATGGCTACCCACTCTAGTATTCTTGCCTGGGAAATCCCATGGACAGAGGAGCCTGGTGGTCTATAGTCCATGGGGTCACAAAGAGTCAGACACAACTGAGCAACTAACATTTTTACAACCAATATACAAATAAGAAAAGTGAGGTTCCAGAAAGGGAGGTGGCTGGCTGTCTCAGCTGCTGGAATTCCCTAGGGAATCCTGCCTTCCTTCTGCACCCTTTGCCTTTAGGTGGGCACACAGTGCAAGGGTCAAGGTCACACCACAGGCTTACGTCACTGTCCTCTAACAATGGAAAGTGGCACATCCGTTGCTTCTTAAGTTTCCCTGCTTGCCCATGATGGACTGAAACAAAAACGTCCCTGAGTTATATGCTTCCTGAAACTCCACAGTGCTTTCGACTTCTTTCAATGAAGAAAAGCAGACCACTTTATACTGTATGTAAGAAGAAAGAAGAGACTTGTATTCATTTCATAACTACTATATGCCAGGCAGGGTGGGTGCCTTCCGGACCCTAGCAATGTCCCAGCATTCATCCTCCCCTCATATAGGAGCATTTAGAAGTTATCATTTTCCTTCACAAGTTAGGAAGCTAAGACTCAGAGTAGTGAAGCTTTGCCCAGGTTCTCAGAGTGATTCGTGGGCCAGAGCTTAAGTACAAACCCAAATTACAAAACCCTTTTTTTCCCCCTACATTCCCCACTCCATGCTAACAGAGGCACACCTCCCTTCCTCTGCCACCTTGTAAGGTGGCATCCTGAGAACATCAAGGGAAATGAGACACCGGACAGCCTCCACAGCCAAAGCACTCTTCCATGAGGCACCCGGGTAGGCTGGAGCTGCGTGGTGCAGATTTATGTTGGAGGATCCTGGCGGCATCACAAAGGCAAATGCACACTTACTCCTGTTAGGGCTCTGTTTTTATCATGCCTGGTGGAGGAGCTCATAACCAGCAGAGCAACACATTAAGGAGAGAGGGGAGGAGAGTGGAGAGAGCAAGGTGACAAGGAAGATCTGGGGAGAGAAATGACACAGGAAATGAACGGCCTTGACCGCCGTGAGAACAGCAGCCAGAGCAGGCTGTGATCTGCCTGCCCAAGCACTGCGTTCTCCCGCTGATACACAAATTGCACGGTGCTTTCTTTTAAGAGGTTGATGCTGTCAAAAATAGCACTTCTTTTCTCTCTCTCTCTCAGTCTTTCCTCCTCCCTCCACCTCTCTCCCCTCAGCAACTTTATTTCAGATTTGCCCAATCTTTTGCTTTTCCCAAGAAGACAGCTGTTGTTACACAAAGGCAGACCAGGATGGGGAAGGACTGCATACCTGCCCCAGCTCTGTCTCTTGGGGATTGTGGATAGCGGAAGCAATGTATTTTGTGTAGATCAGACCCTGTTCAAACTCTGCCTCTCACATCTACAATCCTATCACCTTAAGGAAGTAGCAAGCAGCAGTGTGGACCACTGACTGATTGTTAGGGCCCTGGAGTTAGGATTCAATATAAATCCCAGGGCTGCCAGTTAATGGCAAAAATCGGACAGTCCGATTTTACTTCCACTCCCAAAGTCTGAATTTTCCCAAATATAACAACTGAAGGTAGCACTATTGTAAACTTTGGTGGTTGTTAAATGATTAAGTGAGATGCTATGAAGTGCTTAGCATGGTGCCTGGCACACATTTAGTGACTAAGAACTGTTATTACTTAATCTCTCAGAGGCTTAGTTTTCTCATATTCCCAATGGGGATCCTGAAACCCTGCAGGATTGTCTTAAGGATAAAGGCAATCGCTTATGAAGAACTCAAGGTGCCTCTGGAGTTCTTGGATATTAATCTCCTTTGCTCCCCCACGGGCCCCTCAACGTGCTACTCCCAAGGGAGCAGCATCTATTGTGTAAGTTTGGGGATCGACCCAAATAAGTGGTGATTACCTTCTCTGAGCCAGACCCTTCTTGGCTTCCTTTTATTGCAAAGGGGCAGAAACTGCAGGATACCAGGAAAAACAACTGTTTAGACATATAGTTTTACTCCCTTTACACTGGGTATCACAAACATTTAGCTGAAAGCCACACTGCTTCCATCTATTTATCTGGAGGTAGAAAAGAAGGGCTAGGGAGTGCTCCTGAGTTGAGCCCCTGCACAGAAATTCTGGGTCATCTGTTTCAGGAACGTCTCATGAATGGTCCTATGGGCTGTGATCCTGGTTGGATCATCATATCTAATCAGTCTCTCCCTTGGGGAGGATAAGGGACAAAGACCCAGGTGAATCTTTAACCAAAGAAACCACGTCCTCCCAACTGGATGGGGGTGGTAAGCCAGCAGTTTTCAAACAAAAGAAAGTCAGGCGGGGAAATTTACATATATTATTCATCCCTCCTCAGCGCAGAAAAAGAGCATAATGACCTCTTAATCAGTTTCTATTCCCATGGGAATGACATTTATTTCTCTGGAAGAAAGTTTTTTAAAAAATTCATACCACTAGTCAAGCCAGTCTCCCTGTGTCCCATAAACACTACTTTTCCCCACTCCAGTCTCTTTCCTCTTACTGCTTTTTATTTGTCTCCACCTATAATTCAAAATACAATTCAGTGAAGCAAGTGCCAACTGTCCCACAGAACCTAAAGGAAAAGGTAGCTTGTAGGAAACTCCTATTGATTGCATGTCACATGGACTGATTTCTATCCAGCCAACTTCCATGTATATTGTAACTTCATGAACAGGTTATTAAATTAGTTGATGTGTTTGCTCTGTCTACTTCAGAGAACCAGGAAATACTAGTCTTACTGCACAGACCATACAACACAAATGAACCAGCTCTTTAAAGGGACTTAATAGTGCCTTTCACTGTTACCAGTGATCTTTCTAGATGCAGCATGGAAGTATATGACCATGATCATGTAACTGAACTCTACCAACACCCCAAGTATTCTCAAAGCACTAAGTACATACTTTTAAGGAAAGCAAAGATGAATACATCACAATAGTGGCATCTCCAAGATTAGGTCCCAAGATTTAATGCAGGGACTGCAACTTTGCACGCCCCCAGGGGCCTTGAAAAGAAAATGAATGAAACGGACTAGGGGTAAATATGTATGTAGTTTCCTCATTTTCAACAGAGGCCTAAGTATAGGCAATACTTCCTCTACTCTAAGAAACAAAACCACAGTGCAAATATCAGGGTAATTAGCAATTAAATATTTATTGAGGTATTAATATATACGGCTGCTGCTGCTAAGTCGCTTCAGTAGTGTCCAACTCTGTGCGACCCCATAGACGGCAGCCCACCAGGCTCCCCCGTCCCTGGGATTCTCCAGGCAAGAACACTGGAGTGGGTTGCCATTTCCTTCTCCAATGCATGAATGTGAGAAGTGAAAGTGAAGTCACTCAGTCATGTCCGACTCTTATCGACCCCATCCATGGGATTTTCCAGGCAAGAGTACTGGAGTGGGGTGTCATTGCCTTCTCCGAATATACATGGCAAGACTCTCTAAGTCCTCACATGCCTTCCCTAATTCATGTACTCCTCACAGAAACCCAGTGACACAGGTACTGTTAAGAATCTCTTACAGATAATCCATCAGTGGCACCAAGAGCTTAGGTAAATTATCAAAGGTCATCCAGCTAGTAGATGCCAGAGTCAGAATTTGAACCCAGACAGTGCAGCTTCAGAGCCTATGCCCTTATCCACTCCACTATGCTGTAAATGGGGAAGTGACAGTCTCTAGGGAATTGGTGGGGCCTTAGTGAACAAAAGAGTGTTATGTGCCTGTGTAGAGCAGACAGGCTCCACTCAGTTCTGCTGTAGCAATGCCATATGGGAACACTGCCAGAACTTCTCATTTTTCCAAAAGAAATTGTGATTCTTCTGTGAACTATTGAAAATTTGCTCGTCACAGCTAAGGGAGAAAGAAAGAAAGGACATACAGTAACAACACTAATGCCAAGAAGAAAGGAAGTACCATAAAGATAGACAAATAGATGGACAGAGAGATCAGCTGCCAGAACAATCAACAGATAAGGCACCATGGGAAAAGCATGCAGGCAGGGGTTAGTTCTAGCAAGACCTCCAGCGGGAAGTGGCAGTCCCTGAACAAAGCCTTAAAACAGTGATGGGGAGGACGTATTTCAGGTAAAAGGTACACCAAGTGTACAGTAAAGAGTGAAAAGGATGCTAATTCATGCATTCATTTTCCACCTGTGTTCCACTCTTTTTCCTCAGGGGAATCATTTTCTCATAGAAAATCTCTCATGGAATCTCATTTTGCAAGACAGATAGGAGTGAAACTGCTAAAGGAAGAGATGAGGGGCTGGAGGTAGCGGTGGAGAGGGGGAAGAGGAAGAGAGAGAGCTGGAGACAGGTTCAGGCCCAGCGGGGGGACGTGGGAGACCAGAGCTGCCTCTTGTCCCTGGGAGCCTTTCCCTATAACCATAAGAAACCATTCCCCACATTCTCACCCTGTGCATTTTAAAGTCCACAAGAAAATAACAGTCCTGATGGTCTGCCCAGCCTCCTTTTCACATTGACGTCTGTCTTCTGCTAGCTAGTCCTTAGAATGAGCCCAGCTTTTCTTCCTTTCATTGAACCAGAGGTGGCTGAGATGAGGCCAGTAGGCTGGCTCTCATCCTGAACGGTGTTTCCACTCCCTCTGTTGTTTGTGGGAAGACTTTCATTCATTCCCTCCATTATCTTTTGTGAAGCATCTCTGAGGGGCTGACACAGAGCCACCTGCCTGCTGCTGCTGGCAAATGGGCCTGCATTACAGCACCAGATGTGGCTTACTGTGAGCTGCCAACGAACTGGTGACACCTGCTTCTCACAATATGGGGTGGCCTGGAGGTCAAACATGCCTTCAAAATGCTTTCTGTCTATAGAATCCCTGGCTGGAGGGGCCAGACCTCAGGTCCCCATCTGGATCTCTGGGCTTCATCAGATAACCTTAGCCATAGGACCCTAAAGAAAGTTACAGGGCCAGAAACACGTGTCATACATGTAACACTAGTTTCTGAGGGTTCAAGTAACAGGTGGTACAACATATGTCTTAGAAACTGAAAAGCATTCCTTCATTCAGCAAACATTTCTCAAGCAGCTACTGTGTGAGCTATGGTGTCCCTACCATTAAAGAGATCTCAATCTGGCTGGAGGAGTAGATGACGGATAATGAAGTCCTGAGTCTGCTGTGTTGGGGCATCAAGTACAGCAGGAAAGAAAGGAAGGCTAGATCCATTCTGTCTGGTTCATCACGGGAAGCACTGCAGAGAATAACATACATTAGAGGCTTGAAAGATGAATAGGTTCCACAGTGGCCAAGTGTGCCACACAGAGCATGTACCAACACACCAGGGTACGGCTTTTGTGGCACATCCAATCCAGTCACTTGAAAATGCCCAGATTTAATCTCAAAGCACCTTCACCTCTGTCACCTCATTTGATTCTCACACTACAGGCAGCTGGGGCAGGAGAATTATTCCCATCTTACAAGTAGAAAACTGAGATACAGTTAGGGTGACCAGCTGTCCAGGTTGTTCCCTGGATGTGCAATTTCCAGCACTAAAGCCAGGAAACCCCCAGGCCACTGGCAACCGGTTGGTCACTCTAGGGATAGTTACAGGATGAGTCATAGAACTTGATCAGGAGTGAGTGAGGGACTCAAATCAGACCTTCAGACTCTCCTCCACCCCAGAGTGGAGAGAGAAGAGTGCACGATGTGTTTTCGCTTTTTTTTCTTTCTTTCTTTCTTTTAAACCAAGTCCTTTGTGTTGTTTTTTAGAGTCAGAAACCAAAGACAAAACCTCTGTGTTCTGACTGACTCACTGCCTGGCCAACAGTCCTTCTCGTAAGGTCACAGAACTGTCTGTCCCCTGGGTATACTCAACCAGGGAAAAAATCATCTGGAATGGCCGATGTGAAGGCAACTTTGAGCCTATCTCTATTTCTGAAGGAGACCTGAGGATGTCTGCATTTTCATGGAGGCTCCTGATATAACCCACTCACTCTCTTTCTTCTTGATCATCGGTTCACCTCTCCCACTTTGCTTACCACCCCAAGCTACTGGATCAGTATAGTCCTATGAACCCTTAGCTTTTTGCCCAGAGATGGTGTTTCCCTTACATGGTCCATACTGAAGATGTCACAGACTGGACTATGGACAGAAGGCATCTCAGAGACCACTGTCCAATTAAGAGAGTGGTGTGCATGATTCAGGTCTCCAGATATCTAGTCCTGTCCTAGAATCAATCACCCATCTCCACAAGGCATAGCGGGTCAAACAAGCTTGGGTTCTTGGCCAAAGTTCTGTCTCTCACTCCCAGCCAAATGACCCTGGTTTGATCTCAACAAAGGGACAGAGACAACCAGAGAAGGTTGCTCCTCAAAACCCTCAGCAAAAGTGGTTTCCACCTCCTTCTCCACGGGCCATGGCCAGTGCAGGGAGAAGTATAAAAAAGAAAGGAGGTGGCCAGGCCTTCTGCACAGACAGAGCACCCTGGGCCTCAGAAGCCTCAAACCTCATGGGAGGAAGAGTTAGAATGACCATGCTCACTTGTATATGTGTGTGTGCTCAGTCCTGTCCAACTCTTTGCTACCCTATGGACTATAGCCCACCAGGGTCCTCGGTCCATGGAATTTTCTAGGCAAGAATACTGGAGTAGGTTGCCATTTCCTACTCCAGGGCATCTTCCCCACCCAGGGATTGAACCTGCACCTCTTGCATCTCCTGCATTGCCAGGCAGAGTCTTTACCACTGAGCCACCTCGGAAGCCTCACTTACTTGTATACTGACATTTAATTCAGGGCATGGAAATTCCCACCCTTCGTGGCTCTCCCTCAGTGTCTTCAAACCTCACTCATCAGTAACTGCACTCCCCCTTTCTGAAGGCAGATGCAGAGACCCTTGAAGTCTTGCCCTAGAAGCCCAGTGGTTCCCAGACTAGAGAGGTCATGGATCATCAATGTCCAAAAAGGAAATAGGGGTGGCATGGTACACTTGACAATGGGATATCTTGCCAAGGAAAGATATGAAAGAAACAAAAGAAAAAATTATCATCCCTCATCAACGTCATTTAGTAAGAGAAGTGTGTTAATGTCAAAAAAGAAGGAAAGAAATCATCAATTGAACATAAAGGATTGTCCTTTCAATGGAAAAGCTCAACTCCCTAAAAACTCACTATACAACCCTGCTCTTTTCTCATTTTCCCATTGATGAGTAAAAGCTCATTGGACCAGCCCTCTGGGATCCACTGATTGAATCCCAACTTTATCTCTAGCTCAGGAATTCTCTCCAAGTTTTCTCTGACAAGCAGTTGTCCCACCAACAATGTCTTACCAAATTGACACTTTTCAAATAGCAATTCCCAGAAAGCTCCAACAATTCCAAAGTTTGGCACCCTACTGAGCAGTAATCTGTCACTGTGGCTTCATCTCCCTGATTTAATACTGCCCTCCAGCATCTCAGAGGTTAAACTTAATTCCTCTTCCACTAATGATCAATCCCAAATTTTCAAGTGAGCCCTGTTTACTTTGCAGTGACCCATTATCTCTGTCATCTCTGGATCCAGGGTTACTTTTGATGCTGTCTGTTTCTCTTATATAAGTCATTGTATCGGCCATTTCCTTCTCCAATGCATGAAAGTGAAAAGTGAAAGTGAAGTCGCTCAGTCATGTCCGACTCTTAGCGACCCTATGGACTACAGCCTACCAGGCTCCTCCATCCATGGGATTTTCCAGGCAAGAGTACTGGAGTGGGTGCCATTGCCTTCTCCGGAATTGTCTAATTAGTTGATCCCTATTTACTGGGACCGAGTGCTGAGTAAGGAAGGGCTGCTAGTCTGAGGCTTCTCCCTGCTTACACACCCTCTGTATCTCCCTGGCCCACAGGTACCATGTTGACTTGTTAGTATTCAAGGATGTTAACAGTTGGGACTCAGCTGTTGTAACCTCATCTTCCCCTCATGACCATACTCCCCAGGCCCTGCAATTCCTATATTGAGGCTTCTGATTTCCCTTTGCACAAAGCAGTCCCTGAAGGTTTCCTAATTTCCACTCACTATCAGAATTAACCCCTCTCTCTATTTTTGGTATTTTCATAACCCTTCATCCTAAAATCATATACAGTCTTCCATGAACTATTGAGAAACTTCTCTCCCTCGCACACTAGACTGTACATTCCTTGAAAGATAAGGTTTACAACTTTATTCCTATCAAGGTATTCCATATCCCTACTAAGTACCTAGCATAGTACTTGACACTTAATGGGCCCTCATATAGTATTTGGGAAGTTGATCTGAAGACATCGACTCTTTACTCCAAAGTCTTTATAAACGAGCTAAAGGCTAAGGCTAATGCACATGCAGCTGTGGTGGGCAGTGCAGTGAACTGGTTGCTAGTTGTCGGGGAATTTAATGTTCTGGTTTTTTTGGCTACGAGGTGAGTGAGATCTTAGCTCCCTAACCAGGAATCTAACCTACACCGTCTACATTGGAAAGCGAAGTCTCAACCATTGGACTGCCAGGGAAGTCACAGCAGGGAAGTTTAAAGGAAATATCAACTGTTCAAGGAAAAATTCAGGGAAAACATGGGGAGCATTGTGGGATGACCAGGTATTAGGAAAGAACTCAGGAGAACAGGAAGATGCAAGTACAGAGAAACAGGAAGAAAATCACTGTTCGAAGGAGAGCAGGATGCCTAGAAGCCTGCTGCTAAGTCGCTTCAGTCGTGTCCGACTCTGTGCGACCCCATAGAGGGAAGCTCACCAGGCTCCCCCGTCCCTGGGATTCTCCAGGCAAGAACACTGGAGTGGGTTGCCATTTCCTTCTCCAATGCATGAAAGTGAAAAGTGAAAGTGAAGTCGCTCAGTCGTGTCCGACTCTCAGCAACCCCATGGACTGGAGCCTACCAGGATCCTCCGTCCATGGGATTTTCCAGGCAAAAGTACTGGGGTGGGGTGCCATTGCCTTCCCCGCCTAGAAGCCTAGCCTGATAAAAATCAAAGCTTCCTCTGGAGGAGGAGAAGCCAAGCATATCGTTGCAGGCTGGGTGTCAACTCCAATAGTTGTTTTATCCAGCACTGCTCAGATGCTTGAATTCAAGGTTTTGAAGGGAAGAGTGGAAGGGTGGACAACTGCTTTAGAATCAAAGCCCCAAATACAGTCCTTAGCCTTTCATCCTTGGGGTCGCACAGAGTCGGACACGACTAAAGCGACTTAGCAGCAGCAGCAGCAGCAGCCTTTCATAAGTTGAGGCCCAATTAAAATCATCTGAAATATCTCCCTTGGCTGCTTTTGCTTTTTCCGAACTTTAATTTTCCTGCAAGTATATGATAATATACTTCTTCACCATGGCAAAGTTGAATACAAAGTTGAGTATAAGGTCATTCAAGAGAATGTATTTCCAGAATTCTAACTTCTCCCTCCCAAGATAATTCACTGATACAAAGGCTCCCCTGGGTCCATCAGCTCCTGTGGCTGAAGGTCAGGGCTCAGGAAGCTGAGGGTGTCTTCTGCTCACTGGCCCTTTTGGGGAGTAAATGGCATGCACATCAATCACCATGTCAGTGATTACAAGCCTAGCTGCATCCTCTAACGACCCAGGACAATCATCACCTTTTTGCTGAACATTTGTCTAAATCTGGGAATTTTCAGATGACTCTTAACTCTGCCCAATTAAGACCATACCTGATTCTGCTTCTGTTTGTTTGCTTTAGGTTTGTTTGTTTTTCTATATTCCAAGCACACAATTTGGCATAAGAAAAGTTCAACTAGAGATAGGTTTAATGAAACAAGTAGATGTAATAACCATCAGTATTTGAGGCCTTTATAAATGCCTTGCTAAGATACATCCAGTACTCCAGTATTCCACTCCAGTATTCTTGCCTGGGAAACCCCATGGACAGAGGAGCCTGGTGTATACAGTCCAAAGGGTCGCAAAGAGTCGGACACAACTGAACGACTAAGTGTGCAAGATCCTTGCAGTTCTGTTTTTTATTCAAATTATAGAGGGAATAAAGAATAGTGTGCTACATTCATTCTGAAATGTCATCCTTCCTGTTTCTTTGATTCTTCAAATGTCCTTAATTCAACTAAAGGGAGGTGATGTTAGAGGGTTCTTTAAACATTTTTATTTAGAAAAATTAACACTTAATATACACCTGTGTTAGTTCTCCCACCTGCACTTTATTTTTTTTTCCTCATGCAAGAAATCTAGATACCTGGAAACCACTGCTAGTCAGGAACATGGCCTCTGCTATACAGGATCCTGGATTCTGCGTGACTCTGGGCTCTTATTAAGTTCTTAGCTTTCATTTTAATGTAATATTTTTAGGAGGGAATATTTGCCAATCAAATGTATACCTCTTTAAATTCTATTTGAACTTGTTGGGTATAACCTGTTTCTAAGGATAGTATCACTATCAATTACCAATGGCACTGATTTGCAATATAGTGGATCTTCTAGAAAACACATATTATAGGACAGTTTACCAGAACCAGTTAGCTACAGGTGATCATCTTTCTAAGACCATCATTCTTGTTGGAAGGGATGAAAGAAGGAAGAAAAGGAAAAAGAGAGTCAAGTTGTAAACTAGCATCTTCTGAAATGGCTTACAAGGTGGTTTTTCTCATCTGCTGCCTTTGCTCTGCTGTAGACTTGGAAACTACAGACCCTTGGGTATTGGAGCCCTGGGCAAAGTAGAAGTTTTTAAACTGACTCAACAAGTGTGGGGCCAAAAGGCCTAAGTGAGCACTAGAAGGATCTTTGGAAAGCTGGGAAGTACACTGGTTATATACATGGACTTGAGTCACACAGAGCTGGGTTAGAACCATAAGCAAGATATGTATTTGTCTGTGGGAGGAAAACAGCAATAATATGACAACCAAATAGGATTAAATGAAACAGTGCATGTAAAGCACTTAATACAATGTCTGACCCATAATCAGCCCTAAATAAAACAACTACAGGGATCACCCCATGACCTTGTACATGTTCTCTGCACACTATCTAGTCCTTTTTTATGTTCCAGATAGGTAAGTTTGCCAGAGAACTGAGTTAGAAATATGTAAGAAGACAGTGCGTTTAATTTTGTCCATTCATTCATCTGGGGGGAAATTGTTTCTCAAGCTCTTTCACTGCATGGAGCAGCTTGTACTAAATCTTGTGGTGGGGAGAGGCCTAAAAATATGAGAACCACTGTCTGTGTTCCAGGGATCCAGCAGTCTATTTGGGGAGGCCCAGCTCACAGCAAAAATGAGAGTTAAGGACGTGGTAACCCTAATCTTTATTCTCTCTCTCACTTGTTCCCTGCATCTTCCCCTCCTATGCCCAGTTTCCTTTGTCTCTGTACCAACACACCCTTCCACTTTGAGTCTTTCTACCTATATTCCCTTAAAATGGAGAGGGAGAGGAGAAGGGTCACAAAACCTGGGCAGTGACTGTACATCCCCCTGCACTAAAAACATCCTGGGGCCCACTGATGCCCTTTTGTGTTGTCAAACCTCAAGTCCATTTGTTTTCTGTTTCTTTGTTTGATTTCTGGGTTTTTTTCTGTTTTTGTTTGTGGAAAGTGAGCATGTGAAAAGAGAAAGAGTTGGCCCACAAAGTTATGTGAACAACTAAAGAGTACATTCCCAGGATCTGTTAATGGAAATTGTTTTCCCAGCTTGAAAATTGCCACATTTAAACTCACAATATGGGGTAGACGAAATCATAAATATGAACTCCTTTTCAGGCAGCAAACAGCATTTGGAGTCTTTCTCTTTCGCCTTTGGGGATCCATATGCCACAGTCTAGTTAGCTGCCCAGCAACTGACAAACATAAATAAAAGGTAATGGTTGTAGTAAGCGGAGTTCCTGTGAGTCAAAAAGTGTTTCTTAGGGAGGGATCAACACGCTTCTTATCACACTAGAGTCACCAAGCAGCCAAAGTTTAGCTCTTCCAAAAACAAACTAATAATAAAGGCAATAAAAATGTCTGCCCTGTCCACCATCTATACGGGTAGAACAGGCATCAGAAAGTCCACAACAGTAACACGATCAGAGCAAGTGACCATGAGAAAAGGACTGGATATGATGGCCCATTTGCCTTCCCATCATTATCAGCCCTGGCTGCCCACTGTTAACAGAGCTCCTTTGAACACCTCTCCTTCACCCCATTACTACTTCTCAGTAGCCAGTGAATCCACCTCAGCTGAGTGGGTTAAGTAAAATTTTTAAATTTTATTCAATTTTAAATGAAAATTGAGCCTTAAGGTGCCAAGAGAGAAATCCTTAGGAGGAAGTAGTGAAATGAGACACGATAAAAATTATGTCCTGAAAGACAGCCAACTCTCTACCTAAAGAACTAGATTAGGCATTGAAGGATAAGGAGGTTAATCCAGTCAACAAAATTATTCCAGGCATTAACTCATGCATCAGTGGGCCCAACATAAAAGCCTTTATAAGCAACACTTCAATAGAAAGGGTCTCAGTGGTACAAGTGAAGATTGTGGGTATAGAAATTTATATCCATTCCCTTGGCCCTCACAGATGGCCCTTGATATGTTATCTGTACATCTCGTCATTGATGTGGCCAGAGAGCCCTGCCTTGGGATCTGCCGAATACTAACTTGATTTCCTGGAGAAGGTGTCTGTGGTCCTCCAGAGCTGTCAACTGTTAAGCATGGCGATTCCAACAAGAAGTCTCATAACCCTTCACTGCCTTTCTCTTTTAACCCTAAGCAGCACTCAAGCAAATGAAGTCAGATTGTTCTGAAAGCCTCAGGAAAATGACTCAACCATGGTCTTCTGATGAATCTGTTTTTCTATGTCCTGAAATGTCTGAAGTGTTTAATTACATCTTAATCTGATTCTGTCCTCTTCTACTTCTTAGGTTTTCCTGAAATTTGCCTAATTGTTTCTTTTGTGACTTAACTAATAGAATGCCAATCACAT